>CM023456.1:79705847-80905847 GCA_013339765.2 Haemaphysalis longicornis | reverse complement strand
GCGCTACCATACGGAGCCACAAACCGCTGTCAGCCGTTGCTTTGTTTTTGACCATATTTGCACCTGGCTTGTTTTCATTACGGTAGAAGTAATCATTTCGTGCAACATGGGGCATGCTCGACCACCAGGGTAACGTAAGACAATGTCGCTTACGCCAATTGGCCAGTGTCATGTAAGAAAACTCCAAAGCGCCGCACTGCAGCGAGAAAAAGGATAGTGCGCATCGGTACTTCTATGTTTACGTGCCTTTTCGTAACTTTCATTGTTTATTTACCATTCTTACGGCTGTAAAATGAACACGCATTACACTTAAGCACAAATAGCTCGTTCGGCAAGATTATAAGCCGTGCCTAATTTGCTTTTGCCGGCCTCAGCCAATCGCACAGCTTGGTCATGTGACGTCATAAGTTCTGTTGCAGGAAATGAGCTAGTGGGTCGCATAGCCATTTCCTTTTTTCCTAATTATATAGCTTATTTGAGCGAGGTGTGCGTTAGAAGTGGTGTCAGTATGATTCTAACGAGGCAACCTTTCAAATGAACTAAAGTTGTGTTTTGTCCGCATGGCCCTTTAAACCAAAAATGACATTAGAGCGAATGGCGTTAGATTTCTGCGTGTAGCAACGAATTTATAGCATTAAAACTTATAAGCACTTAATGTCATTTTTCGTGTACGTGTGGCACGGGTATTAGTTTTGTAGTGATGGTTGCCATTCGGTGTGGGAGCGTATGCAGCTATGGACGTTGGACATTTACCATTCTGCGAATTGCAATTTTTTGTGGATGGGTCACAGATATTTTAGAACTATCCTTTGCGTGAATGGTTTTTCTTTTCTTTTTGACTGACTGAATAAACTGTATTGTACGTTGAACGTCCCTTTGGGCTCTGCAAATTTTTAATGATACATTGCAGCTCCTTCTGGACAGGGAAGGTACATTTGAGGAAACTCCCCGAATCAAGGATTGAGGAGCGCCTGCTACTCGGCTCTGCAAAAAAGAGCTTCCAATGTAAGCCATACCCTGTGTCACAATGTGCAGGATATGCGTTGGACCCCACGGCCGACGGGTCCATGGATGAGGGCCACCGGATGATCGGATCGACCGAGAGTGGTGCTCCCGATAGCAATGCCCTGACAGTGTTTGAGAAGACAAAAGTCCGCGCGGGGGACAAGAGGAAAAAGGCGAAGAACAACGACCCTGCGGACATTGAGGGCTTTGCCGGTCCCTGGGCCCCCTTTAAGGACGAGAAGAGGAACCTCAAGCCCACCGAGGTATGGCCTGGCCTTCCTACTTTCACAATGGGCTGTTCAACTGTAGGGGTGTGACACTTCAAAAGGCAGTTGGATTTGGTTCTGATACAGGAAGTACAGCCGTTGGTAGCAGCTGGCTTGGCTCTGGCAGCAATGATAATGTAATGCTCTTGTGCAAGTTCTCCCGACTCTTTCCGTGTAAGTGTCCTGCCGCTCGATTGCTTTATTTCTGTTTGCCTGGTCATGTTGCTGCCTAGTAAGACAGCTAGCTGAGGCGGGGACAGCGTGACCGCGGTGACATTGCTGCTCTTCTGTTTGCACTTGCAAGGAGTGACATCATTTTGCTTCAGCCAGCGTCAGATTGCTGGGAATTGGTGCTGTGGCGGATTTCATCGCTCCTTTATGTTAACATACCAAGAAGTGTCACTTGTCACTCTGTGTGTAAAAGTGGCCTTCGGGTTGTAACTTAGCAGATGTCATCCGGCAATGCTACTGCTGCTGACCTTTTGCAAAGAGTTTACTCAAAACAAATTTCTGTCCCACCAGCAGGGATTAAGAGGAGGAATTAGGCACCTCGCAAAGTTATAAGAAACTGCGGTTTAAAAATTGTTTTGAGAATGAGCGAGTTTGCCGTGAGTGAGTGTTTCGGTTTGATGCCGCAGGAAGAGCAAGAGGAGCTGGATGAAATCCTGTCGAAGAGGAACAAAAAGGGCAGGCACACGGAAGACAAGCCCATGGAGGAGAAGACGGTGTTGCACAGTAGGTGGCCCCCTTCTTGAAGCCAAGTCCTGGCTACAGCGAGTATTTGGGTATTTGTGAAAGGAGGGGCTTTGAATAGATGCTTAGGACGAAACTTAATTTTTTCTACTATGCGGCAGTGTGCAGCAGAGTTGGGTTCCAGGAATGTTTAGGAGCTGCTCAATACCTGCCCTGCTTATATTATGTCACTGTTTCATACTTGACTGACATCAAACTCCAAGGTTTTTTGTGCAATCGAGTGTTGAAGATTTGTCTGTAGAGCTAAGCTGCCATTCGCCACTGCATTGCTGCTGGTGACCTAGAGAACTGTGTCAAGTGGCCACCTTGCGAAGGCCTTGCACCGCAGTAAAGTGTTTGTGTGGAATTTCTAAGCTAGCATTGCCAACCCTGTTCTTACCGACACTGCCGCTCACAAGTTCTCTCTCTCCCTCCCCTTCCCTCCCTGGCTGGCGGTGGCAGTCAAGGACGCGTACGACTACCAGGGCCGGTCGTTCCTGCACGTGCCCCAGGACGTCGGGGTGAACCTGCGCTCGAGCGAGCCCCCCGAGAAGTGCTTCCTGCCCAAGCGGCTCATCCACACCTGGTCGGGCCACTCCAAGGGCCTCTCGGCCATCCGCTGGTTCCCCCGCTCCGCCCACCTGCTCCTCTCCTGCAGCATGGACTGCAAGGTCAAGGTGCGCACAGCCGCCTCCTCCTCTCGCCCCACACTGTGCCTGCCTGCTGCCTGTTGGGTTGCATTTTCTGACTCGTCAAATTCTGACTTCTTGTTCCCTGGCACCGCCCCCTTGGCAGCTGTGGGAGGTGTACAACGAGCGCCGGTGCGTGAGAAGGACGTACAACGGGCACAGGCAGGCGGTTAGGGACATTGCCTTCGACAACAAGGGCGAGCGCTTCCTGTCAGCCGGATACGACCGCTACGTCAAGCTCTGGGACACCGAGACCGGTACGTGGCCAGCAGAGCTGCTGATCTTGTCACCTCCTTCCAAAAACGTCGGCGGAAAGCCTACATGTTCATTAATACGGGCTCGAATACTGTGCCACTTGCACCTGAGGTCATATTC
The DNA here is from genome assembly GCA_013339765.2 of Haemaphysalis longicornis. Lineage (NCBI taxonomy): Eukaryota > Metazoa > Arthropoda > Arachnida > Ixodida > Ixodidae > Haemaphysalis > Haemaphysalis longicornis. Next base: position 80,902,780 of record CM023456.1, on the reverse strand, counting down.
AGGGGCGGATCCAGGTTTTTCCAAGCTCTATCAGTGATGATGATTATGATGATGATGGCGGTGGTGGTGATGAGGAAGTAAAGGAGGAGACTAGCAGCTTTTTTTTATTCACCAGAATTTCGAAAAACCAGAAATACAAGAAATCGAAAAAAAAAAACACCAACTGGGCTTTTTTTAGGGCCTAAGGGGTCATCTCATTGGTGGTATAAATTCAAAAATTAAAGGGGCATCAGGACATCAGGACTCTGGATTCACCAATGGTCGTATTTTTTAAAGCCATAGTCGTGATGTAGCCTGTAATGCTGCATTCACGGGGACACTAACATTCTTTGTGCCTTGTCACAAAGTAACGTGCAGTGTGCAGTCCTCATCGGCACTACATTTTGTGAGCTCTTTGAAGCATTAGCAAGGCTGTAGGGCTGTGCCAGTCTAACAACAAGCATTCGGACATTTCTAAAAAAAAACAGCTGCCATGGCTATCCTCAACATCTCATTGGTCACTGCTCTGTCGATATTGGGTGTTGACAGCAACTGGTGATGGGAAGACAAAGTAGGCTTTGACTAGGATACGTTGAAATGCTAAGCATAATGTTTCATGTACACTTGTTGAACTGAAGTCGCTTCGTAGTGAAGTTTTAAATAATTTTTTGCATCCTAGAATGTTTCATGTGCACTTATTGAACTGAAGCCTGTTCATAGTGAAGTTTTAAATGGTTATTGCATCCTAAAAAGCGACTGTACTGTCCTCTGTAGTGTATTCTTATGTCGATGCTTTTCTTTCTTGCTGCTGCAAGGGTACGCAATTACTTTCTTTTACTCAAAAGTACAGGTTTGTTCTGAGGCATAGAAAAGGTGTTTAGTCCGTGTCGCATGTGGTGTGTGTGTGTTTCTCTCTGAGCGTTCGGCCAATGAGCGTAATTACCATTTCCTGTCGTTGTTTGTGACGGTCCTTTTTTGGTGCACTTCTGCAGGCAACTGCATATCAAGATTCACCAACCGCAAGGTTGCCTACTGTGTCAAGTTTAACCCTGACAACGACAAGCAGAACCTGTTTGTGGCTGGCACCTCTGACAAGAAGATTGTCTGCGTGAGTGTTGCTCCTCGGTACTTGCTCGTTCTTGTTTGCAAGACTCGCCGTTTCATGCATTAGAATTCAGCACAAACAAAAGTTAAGGGATGAGCATTGCACCTTATAGTTTTCTGCCCACCCCCTTTGAATCGATAATAGTTTATCGACGCTTTCAAATTCAAACTCACGTTTTCCTATTTGAATTTGGTGCTTTTCAAGTGCACTCTGAGAGCTGGCACCATCTACTGAGTAGTAGAGACACTTACATCCTCGTTGCTTTTGTCTTTTCATGCGGCGGTAATTTTTATAGTGCCGCTGAAGTCGCGTGACGGGCACATTGGAAATACGGCGATGGCATCAGCGCGCACGACCGCGTCGTGGAAACGCCACATTTATAGTGATTTGGACGAGCCTGCACGAGAATTTCTGGATGATATTAGCTGCACTGACTCCTAATACAGCTTTAATTAATCTGATTTTAGCGTGGAAAGCGAAAGTGTTTGTAAAACCAGCTGGGATACTGATATCTCTGCTCAACACAAGCCCCAGAAAATGCAAAAGTGTCCAAGCTGTAAATTGTGCTATGAACAAAAAAGGGTGGAGTAGAAAGCCAGTGTTTTCTGCTATCCATGTGCGGGCAACCTATCTTTCACAAGTTCGAGCAACTGTTTTCCCCAACGGCATGAAACTCACTAGGTCTACCTATAGCTTTTTTTTTTTTTAAGTCGAGAAATTTTGCAGTTCGCATTTCATACTTGCAGGAGTTCTGCACTGCTAGTATGTGTACAAAATGTATTTCTTAAATTTGTGTGTGTGTGTGTGTGTGTGTGCGTGTGCGTGTGTGTGTGGGGGGGGGGGGGGAGCAACACCCGGGTTTTTGCCTTTTTTTGTGTGTTTGTCTCAGAAGTTTTTTCTACAGCTTTTTTCCTTTTCGTCCACATAAATATTCCTGTTTGAAACAATTACCATTGCAAAGTAAATTTACCCTGCTACGTTTCAATACCAAACACTCAAATCTTACATATTTCTTGCGACCGGATAAAATTCTTTGCTAGACTACCCAAAAGCACTGCAAAATCACAAGACTTTTTTTTTTTTTTTTTTTTTTTTTTTTTTGAGCGTTAACTGTCACTATTATGTGGTCCTTAGTACTCCATCAGATTACTTTCCATGATAAACGGATCAGAAACTCAGCTGGTCTGCTCATGAAGCACTTGTCTACGCAGAACAGGTGAAGTTGTTGTTGCGACCCCTTCATCTCTCCCTCTCTCCCTCTTCACGGCAGTGGGACATCCGGAGCAAGGAGATAGTGCAGGAGTACGACCGCCACCTGGGTGCGGTGAACACGATCACCTTTGTGGACGACAACCGGCGCTTCGTCTCCACCTCGGACGACAAGAGCATGCGCGTCTGGGAGTGGGACATCCCCGTCGACATGAAGTACATCGCCGACCCCTCCATGCACTCCATGCCGGCCGTCACGCTATCGCCAAACGGTGCGCCGCCTCTGTCTCTCTGGCAGGCTGCTGCTATGCTGCGGGCAAGGGCCTGATGTGGGGCAGAGAATGCTTTTCCGTTGAGGGGGGATGCTCCTTGAGGAAAAGTCAGGGCATGGGATCTGTTTTCCACTAATAAGCTCCATTGCCTGCTTCTGCTTTCCAGAGCTCTAAGCTCAAAGCTTGGTGCTCAGGATTACTGTAGTTGTACAAACTTTATCTGGGCAAATTATATATCGGGAATGCCTCATCTTTTGGCTCCTGCAAGTGTCTTCCCATGCCGTTGCATGTGAGAAGGGCTTCTCTTTGTGTCGCCCTCCGCGAATGTGCCCCTCCGTCATATTGAGCTGCCTCCCAGCACCACAGTTGGCAATGTTTTCTGTGGCTAAAATCACCTTCTTGTTGAGGGTAACTCACTACTGCTCTTGCAGCTATTGCATTTTGCTGCTTCAACATGAAGGAGCAACAACTTGAGGTTGGTCAGTTGGTATAGCATGATCAAAGGTTTTACGGTGCAAGAAAAAACGCGGACACTGGAAGAAAACGAACAAGACAAACGAAGCGTCTTGTTTGTTTTCTTCCAGTGTCTGCGTTTTTTCTTGCACCGTAAAACCTTTGATCGTGAAGGAGCAAAAACGCAGTTTCCAAAGGCCTGCTTTTCATGTAGATTCTGTGCTGCCAAGGAGTGCAGCACAGAAGTCGTCACATAGTGGAGGCCACACTGTTTCCAGGTGCCACCTTCTGCAAGATACAAGATGGCAATGATGATGCATCCAAATGCAGTGCAAGGCGAAATTTGGAACGGCAATAATTGAAAAAAAAAAAACGTGGTAAATTTGTATTTCTGCTGTAATTGTCGCTTTCAAGAAAGCTCCATTGCCGTGGCAGGCATTCCACAAGCAGACATATATGTAGGAGAAGTACCACCGAAAATATCTCAGTAAATCCCACTTCTAATGTGTCTACTGAGATTCGGTACCTTGACCCAAAAAGCGAAAATGTTTTCTCTGATCCTAATTAAATTCAGGAAGCGCATAACAAAGTGTAAGAAATGTAGACGCAACAATTTTAAGCTCTCAGATAAAGGTTGTTTACTGTATGACTGGAATGGCATCTTGTATTTCCTCCGCTTGCAGGAAAGTGGCTGGCCTGCCAATCCATGGACAACAAAATTATGATCTTCTCAGCCCTCAATCGTTTCAAGTTGAACAGGAAAAAGACCTTTGAGGGGCACATGGTATGTGTTGTGATGCTTCCAGATGTGCTGTGAGCCAATGTGATGCTTCGCTGTATTCTTTTTTTGAGGAGTTGGTGCTGTGGACATAACGCATTTCTAAGTGCAGAGCAGCTCACTTGCTGGACCCCAAGTAGAGCCCCACAGCATACCGTCATTGCGGCATCCCACAGAGGCTTCGGAAACCAAGCGGTTTATATAGTCATAACCGTTCGAAACGCGTGGACCGTTGGCGCTTGTCATGCATCTCCCCGTTGTTTAGCGCAAAGAAAACTGCAGCTACATTTGATGCAAAGTATACGTAATTAACCGCCAGCGCTCGCGTTCATTTAGTTAAGAGCGCTTGTTGGGTTGGTTTTCACGGTAGCAAGTGGAAAAAAGTGGCCCTGCAACGCTGCCACGGGCGGGAGGAAAAGCAAGCACAAAACGAACAGAACTCCCGCTGGCGCAGTTTCAGGCAGGGGGCGCGCGAGCACTGCGAAGGCGGGAAATTTGAATTGCATTGGACAAACCTCCGTTCCATTCGTCAAGAGAGGAGTGAGACAGGGCGGCAAAGAGCGTGATGGGTGGTAGCAGTGAGCGGATAACGGCGCTACTACAGCCCATTGTGGCGAATCACTCATCTGCATTACCGAAAGCTTTCACATTGAGTGGAATGGCTTTAATTTTTTCAACTTTTTCAACAACCATTCCTTCCCATATTTCAGGTTGCCGGTTACGCCTGCAGTCTGGACTTCTCACCAGACATGAGGTGAGTTTCCTTTACTGTGATGAAAGAAAGGCTGGTATGTACTGTAAATGTAGTAAAAATGTACCGAAGGGCTGTTCACGTGTGACAGTATTTGCAAGGGACATTTCAAAGGTGGCATTCCTCTGGTATTCCAATTTCTGACAGCTTCCTGGACTTAAGCAACTTTGCTCAATTAGAGGGGCACCGAAGAGAGCTGTAAACTTTTTATCATTAGTGTTTCGCTTAACCATGTAGTAAAGTAAGGGACTGCATGAGGTAAATTACAAAGTACAGCGACAAATAAGTGTTCCAAAAAGAATTCACTTCCATGGCCCTTACATGTGCAACCTCTATTACGGCAAAAGTCAGTGGCACCAACCGTCTACTACCTTATGTGCCATCTTCACTGCAGCTACCTGATCTCTGGCGATGCGGACGGCAAGCTGTACATCTGGGACTGGAAGACCACCAAGGTGTACAGCAAGTTCAAGGCCCACGACGCCGTGTGCATCAGCGCCCTGTGGCACCCACACGAGACCTCCAAGGTGGCCACTGCCGGCTGGGACGGCACCATCAAGTACTGGGACTGAGCCACCCACCCACCGACCTTTGTATGTCATCGCATTCGAGAGAAGAAAAAGCGGAGAACGCTGTAAATAAAGCCACTGTACAGTACCAAGGACACTGCCGTGATGGGTGTTTGCCTGCTTGCTTTTGCCTGCCTAGAATCAGAAAAAAAAAACTGCAGCACTAGAAGTTGCTGAGTATTAGTGCGAAGTCAACAAATATTAACCACGGCAGTACAAAGGTCCCCTGTATGTTTTGTAATCCGTGCTTGGTTCAGAGAAGCATGGGAACCTTTTCTGCTAGGAGGGGGCTACAGAATGCGTGACTTTCTTGGAAGGAACAGGCTGTATGTTTCAGGTGCATTAGTATTTTTAACTTCACAAGGCTGTTCTGATAAGGAAAAGGCAAGGTTTACTCATGCATAAATTTAAAGATGAAAGATATCTAGAATCTACTGGTATTCCGTACTGTAGTCCACAATGGCCTTGGCCTACGCTGCCTTATTGCCTTCCCCAGCATTTGTCTTATATGCCCTGCTTGTATGCATAAGTTACGCATCTTTTATCATTACACTGTATTGTGCTTAAATAGTTACCCATATAAAATAATCATAATCTGAGACTGAAGTGCCTTGCTACATTGAACCATAACGAAAATCGGGTAGAAAAGTGAGTTTTGAATGAGAGGACCCTTTGAAGTCTGGTGGGTTTCCCATGCTATCAAGCTGCCACAATACCATTTTGCATATGAATTTGTGCCAAGCATTAAAATTAACTGCATTTCTTGGTGAGAACGCACTTCACTCGAAGTGTGGCAAGACAGCGTGTGGTCATTTCTCAAGAGTTCAGTAGATGGGAGCAGATAGTTTATGGATTCATCAATTTCATAAACGAGAGCAGAGAGGTTATGATGTCATCCCCTACTCTTGTCCTTGTTTCGTACGCATTTACAGAGGAATCGTTGGTAATTTGCCATGGCACCATTGCTCGTTAGAAGTGAGTGTGTGCAAATGCGCTAGCGGGCATTCAATGATCGTGTCACCAATGATATACATTCCGCTCCCTGAAAAGAATGCCCGTTGAACCCTTCAGGTTTCCAGTGGTTTTCAGCCGCCACACGAAATTTTGAAGCCTGTGATGTACACAAGGGCACAGGTTTTGGGTATAGAAGCATTGTCAAAGAATTTCAAATGCTATGTACGGAAAGCGACACGACAGCGACATGATGTACGTATCCAGCACGCCCAAGGCAATGATTGGGACTAGTCGCCCAAAGTCTGTGCAGCCTGCTTTTTTTTAACAGCAAAGCTGTTTAAGCTTGAGTTCTAGCCGTGCCGGGAGTCGCTCAGAAATCGGCGCGCCAAGTGGACTGGAGGAAAATGCCAGGCCAAGAAGTGGCGAGGAGGCAGGAGCCGACGCGCAGGTGTGGGGAGTGAGTGTCGCGGCGCAGATGTTCGGGTGGGGAGTCATGCGTCGGGGATCGGCTGCGCCTAGTGATGACGTAAGCCCTGACGTGCAGGTGTTCTCCTAGTTGAGGGAGGCGGAGTGCGCTCGGCTGCATCAGTGTCTGCTTTACCGGTAAGATGGGCTGACCTAATAAAAAAATTCGGCAACCTTCGCAGTTGAGATAGGAAAACCAAGTTAAAAGGACAATCAAAGCTACACAAAAAGACAAGTTAACAGCTACGAAAAAGGCCACGTTAAAGCTAACGAAGAGCCAGATAGAGCTGTATAAAAGCCCTGTTAAAGCTATAGAAAAAGCCAAGTTAAAGCTGGGGAAGACCCCCAGCTCTGCTGTTTTCTCAGTTGCGAAGGTGGCCGATTTTCTTTTTTTTTTTTTTCTTTTTTTTTTTTTTTCAGCTAGGCATAGTATAGTTTCAAGAACTGTGTCTCTGTGCCGAAATCCTCCATATCTGTGATGGTAGGCTCGCTTTACCCGCAATGTAGCACCTGTTCACTAAGGCCGGCCGGAGCCCCGTTCTCGTGTGCCGTGCCGCAAGCCACAGATCTAGTGGAGCTCGCGCTACTTGCGTGCTTACTAGCTAGCTCACCTACTGGTTCGCTTGCGTGTGCGAAAACGTTCTAATTTCACTCATTTAATTCGTGATTGCAAATGTGAATGCATTTAAGAATTTGTTGACAACGGTTGCCGCCATTGCTCCCCTTTCATTATTTGCTTGACACGCCTGTAAAGGACGCACCACTGCACGGAAGGCTTGTACTACGGCGAAGTGTATCTCGCGAATGCGTGCGCGAGCGAGCGAGCTGTTTTCTGGGACGACGGGTCTACGTATGTGTATCTTTATATTCTCAAGAAGATTTACTTCGTGAGAAAATAGTTATAGAGATGCCGTAATCGCGATAGAAGACGGAGCGGAGCTCAGCGGTCATCCAGTCTCGCGCCAGCCGATGGCGGTACGTCGATAACCACTGTTGCTGCTTGGCACGCGCCACCGTCTGCCCACAGTCACTGTCACAGAACAGGGAAGAATGGCCGAATTGGTAAGGCATCGGTAAAAAAATTGTTTTTTAAAAGAGTTATTCGCGAAACAAACTGCCTTTTCTGTGCTTTCCTTAGCGTTTTGTGCAATGGTTAGCATAATAAGAGTGCTCCCCGCCAATCGACTGCGAATCGCGGGCCCGCTGGTCGAAAAGACGGACCCCTTTACTTCGAGTGGTCCGGGTGGTGCTGGCTGCCACATTCAAGCACAAGGTACAACTACATGTACTTAAACTTTGGAGAGTGGCGGAGAGCATAGCCGTCCCGGTAGCTGAAATTTGCAAGGTATCGTATTCGAAATCCGAAGGTTGCGATTTCGGTTCCCACCCTGGACGCGTTTTCAAGCGTAAGGGTAGGCAGCCCATCTGTGAAATCGACGTGACGTGACCGTGACCGAAGCAACCTCCCCTACTTCCCAGTCTACAATCAGCTCGCGAAAAGTTTGATGCGCAGTAGACAGCAGGAGCAACGGGAGTATGCGAAGGGTCGACGTTAAGCCTAACGCCACGCTTTGCAATTTAACGTCGTCAGCCGGTTACCGCATTTACAGGACATCGCCTGGAGCTAGTTGGCGCTGCACAGCCAGAGTGGAAAAGCGCTTAAGCCTTGAACAAGAGAACGAGGACAGTTCGAACAACACAGGATGATAGCGTATATTCTATGTTGTTGTTCCTCCTGTCATTGTTCCCATCGTTCAAAGTTTAGGCGCTTTCCCACTCTGGCGGTTACCGCAGCTTGACGCACAATGAGTATGACGCTTGAAGTAACCACACCTCGATGTACAATGAGTATGTGGAACGGCTCGACTTGAAGTTTACCTTGCGTTTGGCTTGAACATGTCGACGTTATGCGTAACGTCGCGATTTGAGGTCTACGGTCCTCAAGCGGTGCTTATTGAAAAACAAAATACTGTGGGCGCATATCTTGCATGCTTCGAATCATTATGACAATGGGAATTGGTGAGGGGCCGTGAGTCTCTGACGGCAACTGTAATCTTCACTGGTCAGTAGTCCTCCCGAGTGATTGTGTGCATGCAAGTTGTGGGTGGGCATGACGACGCCGCAGTCAATTGGAACTGGTGAAGTGGCCGTGAGATTTTGAGGGCAGCTGTCATCGCCATTGGTCAAGCCCGTTAAGGGTATATTTGGTATCCGGAACTCCGTACTCAGAAGCTACGAATCTAGCTATTGCGGAGCCTCGTAGAATTAGCTTGGCACACGCGCGATGTAGCTATAAGTCTTTCGCATTCAAGGCATAATCCAGAGAACTTAAAAATTGCAGGTTTGTTTCTCAGATAAGTCCCAAAGTTGTCGACGCACGCACAATTTTTTTCTCGAGATTGGGTGGGCACCACTGAACACATTTCAAGATTCTCCTCCGCGACATAGATTTGGATTCCTAGACAGCGAGGCACGATGCCCTCGGCGGAGGTGATATGCAGAAAAAAGAAGGAAAAAAAAACGCCATGCCTGTTCGCGTTTGGTGTCCATTACCGAGTAAAAGTCGGCGATTTAAATTAATCCGTCACCTCCCACTACGCCGCCAAGGCTCGCTTAAAGTAGCTCACTCAGCTCAATCGTAACGCCCGCCGCACACAGCACACGCGCGGACAGCAGCACTGCGCATGCGCCAACTTATCGACCCGCCGCGAGATCCCAACCGAGAGAGAGAGAGAGGGGGGGGGGGGATAGGGAGGGATGAGCGCGCGGACGACGATAAAGGTGCAAACAGCCACTCCCTGCAACAGACACGCAGCCATTCTTCTTCCCCGCAGTGCGCGCGTGCGTGTGTGGTTAGCCCACCTCCCACTCCACTCTTCACTTTCCGTTTATTCGCCGAGACGCGCCTTCGGATCGCGACGAGGGCGCCGGGGTCGACGGCGGCGTCAGTGGAGAAGCCTTGCGGCGCTGCGCAGAAGCGCGTCTCCCGCTCGCAGGCGACGACTCCGCGGCATGCCTTACCCCAGCGGCCAGCCGGCGGGCCGCACTTTCAACGTGGCCAGCTGGAAGCTCAAGACGCGCTACATGCTGTCGCACTTTGGATTCTTCTTCAGCCAGTTCGGCAAGTTCATCGCCCCCGCGTACTACCATGACCGCTGCGAAAGGTGCGTTGGCCGGCCTCGGCGATCGCTGGCTTTCGGCTCGCACTCGCAGCCGGCAATGCGAACGTGCTCTCCCCTTGTGTCACTGGGCTTCACCGAGAGATTGGCGCAGCTACCAGATTGGACGCGCTATCTCGGCCGGACGACTCTAACTCGAATCCGGAACTTGGTGATATGATACGCCTGGAGAGCACGCGCTTATTGTATATCCACCGATGTAACACATCTAGATTTCTCTCTCTTTCAAATCATGCCTTTGGTGTTCTTTGGCGGACACTCTCTGGGGGGTAGTTTTTCTGGAAACTTGAGCTTCAGGGTGGTCGAATACGAAGCGGTCTGCCTTCCGGAATCTGCCGCGTCTATTTCAAGCTGTGTGTAATGTTTATTCACTGCAGGCAGGCGGTTGTAGCGTGTTCGATGTCGAACAAAGCTTGTTCGTTCGTTACGGGTAGCGAAAGAGAGAGTATGCATGGCCCGATAGCGAAACGCTCAAAGTGGAGCTTAACGCGCCAAAGCTGCGCTTTGGTTTATGAGGCGCGTCGTAGTGGAGCGGCGCAAATTAAGTGGGATCGCACGAAGCGGTTTCGCGCGCCCTGAAACCGCGCACACACGGGAGTTCTCTTTTTTTTTTTTTTTTGCATTTTGTTGCCGTCGCGAAGGCAACCTCTACGCTTCATTACCAAAATGACTTCCGGCTGCTGCCGTTTGCAGTCTTCACTAGGTAACTGCTGCCTGACGAGGTGACTTTGCGTTTGGGATAGCAAAGCAGCTAGCAACGCGATGAAGTCGCAGCGTTCAATAACGGTTGCGGAGGGAGGTTTAGGAGAAGCGCTTTTTTTTTTCTTATCTCGTACATCGCCAGCGGCCTGTATATTTAGCCCAGCAGCGTCGGTAGAGCGGTTAGTGTTTATGGCGGCGCGTGCCTTTCGCTGATTTAGTGGAAAAGTGGACTGCGCTTGAAAGACTGATGAATTGTTTCTCACAAAATTGAATGTGCAAGTACAGAATTAGAACGGTGGCCTGTTAAGAGTGTGATTTTATTTTGTCGGTTAACTGCTGTTTGTAGCAGTTAAATGTACAATGTGATTTTAATGTTAGCTACTCGGCGCACTAAGCAGTTAACATATATGATTAGGCGACAATTGGAAATAGTGCAATAATCTTCTTTTCTATTCTTTCCTTTTATTTATCAGATTCCGGCCCAGTATTTGTACTGAACATATATCTCAGCACACTAGTGCTTCGACAGTTATAATAATGAGGTTTTATTTATTGTTAGGGGCTCGTAAGTTCATAGCAGTATCGCTCGTGATGCAGCTTCGTTACTTCCTGATAAACCAGCGAAGAACTGCGCCGACTTCAGAAAGGTGCGCCCGCCAACTCTGGCTTCGCCGCAAGTAGACCCTTATTGAGGTGAAGCACGCTTTCAAGGAGTCAGTTCATTTGGCAATGGTCGATGACGCGAACGGAGCAGACGTAGTATTCCGGAAAAAAAAGTGCCGGCACACTTTGACAATCCAGGAAATGTGAAAAAACTGAGAACGAGATGGAATACGCACGGCACCAAGCGCTGTCAAGTTGCTTCTTAGCAGCTTTTTGTTTCTGCCCTTTTTATTATTTCCACTTTGTACGAAATTACAACGCTGAATAAATGAATTTTGGGAATATTGTCATGCAGTCGGGGTCAGAATCGTATAAACCTTTTCCCTCACAAGCGGCGTCGCAAGGTGCGCGTTTTACATGTTCCTTAGTTTTTTAACTGATGGCATGATGTCTCTCCTCGTTACGGGACTCTATTCAGTCACGCTACGACAAACAGCAATGATAAGGCGCGGCGAATGGTTCGTAGATTAATGGCACATACCTAAAATGTTTTGCACCCGCATAAGTGAGAAGACGATGAAAGAAGTTGCAATTACCTATCGAGGTGCGCTGTGAGCTCGAGTTTGCGTCTCGAGGCCTGCGCTCAACAGCCGAGTGCGCACATTAGTTTTGATGTGCTATATGAGAATGGATGTGTTGCGTTCGTTAAAACGTTAATTATGCCAACACTGATAATTACAAAAGCGTGTGTGCGCGGACGGGTTTGAGTCGTGCACGTTATTCGGTGTGTGCTTTAGAATACTGCTGACTTTGCGCGGTCTTACGTCCAGGGGGTAAAAAATAGAAACACAGTAGAAACTTTATATTTCATTTCACAAATCGCGTAGACATGATGTAACAGATAATTAGACCAAATCTTCTCAGGTGTTTTTTTTTATCCGCAATAAAATCTAACTAAATTAAGTGAGGAAACTTTATGGCTTGTGCGTATTACCGAAGCCCTCGGATTCCACAAACTGAATCTTTTTTGAAAGGATGTTGTTATTTAGATATTGTTTAGATGTTCAAGGCTATAAAGATATAAATGAAGATGCCTGGTGTAAGCAGATTGTTTTGAATATTTTGTAAAATTGCTTCTGTTATAGTTAATTCTTTAATTATTTGTATTAATTTTAATAGCTAATTCTATAGTTAATTCTTTTCTAGTTAATAATGCAATTTCAGCAAACCGTTTCCCCGTTAACCCAAACCGAAATTGTGGTATGTATGCATGTATGTAATGTATGTATGTATGTATGTATGTAATGTATGTAATGTATGTATGTATGTATGTATGTATGTATGTATGTATGTGTGTGTGTGTGTGTGTGTGTGTGTGTGTGTGTATGTATGTGCATATAGTTAAGACACTTTGCTTCTCGGGTAAAAACGGCCTTTCCTAGTTCTTTTTAAAAAACACAGCACTGTTACGGGTCTGTAATCGTTTACAATATTCCAGTCGCCACTCTTACATAGCAAGCGACACAGGCTCCTTTCATTGCCTTAGGGGAGATCCTTGTTTAAAGCGCCAAAGTTAAGCATGTTTGTTAGAGGAGGAACGATATAGTTTTAACACCACCAGTATCTATTGCTCCGCTGCTGTCCAGTCTCATAAGAGCGATAAATACTTCCTGTTCATCTCTTTGCTCAACGAGCACGCTGTGAAGTGATTTACAACCTTCGGAGGATTTTCACTGTCTAAAACTGACACCCTTACACCCTAGCAAAAACACAAGAAAATACCATTTTAAAGGGTGTTTTGTCGCTTGTAACACCTTAAAAAACACCCTTTAAAATGGTGTTTTCTTGTGTTTTTGCTAGGGTGTAAGGGTGTTAGTTTTAGACAGTGAAAATCCCCTGAAGGGTGTAAATCACTTCACAGTGCGTGCGAATCCGGACTCAGTGAGCCACCTGCTACGGCGGCGTCCATAAATTAAAACTAACGACGCTGGCGTGAGCCGCGCAAGTTTGGCGCCCGCAAGATGGCGTGACAGCAGCCTCTCGCCGCAGGTCGGTGCAGATGCGGCTGTACACGATGCACAAGCGCGAGTTCGTGGTGGTGTTCCTGGTGTTCTTCGCCTGCCTCTGCCTCTGCCTGTTCGTGGGGCTCGCGGGGCCGCCCATCACCAACACCGTCACGCGCTCCGCCTCCGAGCTGGGCACGCCGGGGGACAACGCCACCAAGACCAACATGGCCGTGAGTGGGCGCTCGTTAGAGCGAAAGCTCTCTTACTGGGTCCGATGACGTCCGTCCCCCCCAAAAAATTAGCAGTGGCTTAGCTCGGCTATGCCAGGATATGCGTAGCGTAAGCTAAGGTTCAGCTGGCTATTCTTAGGTTACCTGGTTGTCTAGGATTAGCTGATTATCATGCTTACTGCTGCTAAAACGATTTCCAATCCAATCCAATCCAATCCAATCCAGTCCAGTTCAGTCGCGGCAGCGGCGGCTCCGGCGCGCCAGCTGTGCGCCGTGAGACGTCACTGCTCCTCGCGCATGCGCAGCACGGCTCTCCAGGAGCAACGCGAAACTGCTCAACCTCGGCCAGTGTAGCTCACGCTACAAAAGTAACGCATTTCCCCATAGACCGGTTGGTCCACCGAAAAGCTCTTCTAAGCTCTCTGGATACACGGCGCGTGCGTGAAACCGGGCTTCCGCTGTGTCGAAAACGGTTACCTGAAAATCGCGAAAGAGGAACGGTTCTAGATAGGACAACACGCACATCGATCACAAGGAGGAGTACAATAGTATGCCTTTTTGTCATAAACCACGTATAGGTATACATTTAAACCGTTCGCAGATGCGTTTACTGAGTGCGCGAAAAATTGTCGCATGGGTTCGTTCTTCGTTTGTCATTTGGGTCCTTTAAGGTTTTACATTAGATCGGACGCACTTTCAGCGAAGGTGGGACGCACTTTTAGGGGAGGTTTTGAAGCACTCTTGACGCAGTTCTGACGTGATAAAGCTTTCTCGCTTTTTTCAACTTTCTTTAGGAAGGGATGGTAAAGTTTCCCCCCTCCGTCCGTCCTTATACGTGCAGTGACGTCCTTGCGTCACACCCCGGCATGGCCGCTTCTGCGAGCTTGAGAGAAGCGAGCGTGCCTCGATCCGCACTTAGGCCGGAAACTGAAGATTGATTAACGAGGCAGTTTCCATACACGTAAGGACTTGCTTCCGAGCACGGTAGCATTTTTTAAATTAAGGTGTAGCGAATGTGCTCCGTGATCCCGGCAACTAATTGGTGTTGCCTCCAAAACTAATAGCACTAAAAATATTCAACAACAGTATCTTGGCAGAGAATTGCTTGGCGGGATACTAGTATTGAATAAACTTTGAGATGCAATAATAAATGGTAACGTGAAACTTATCTCCACATGCTGTTAAATAAGCAAAAGATTGATAAAATAGAGACGAAAATGGAGGAAGGTCCTGGAAGGATAAACTTGCCGTTGCTTTGCCCGTCCGTCTACCTTTTAAAGCGAAGCTTAAGTGTTATCGCTGATGGAGTCTGTAACGCGAAAACCCATAAAGTGAAAGAAAACACGCTTCCCGCGGCCGGACTCGAACCTGGGTCCCTCGCGTTATGCATCCGCGTCGAAACTCAGTCCAAAGTCAGACGACAGCCAAAGAATCCGTCACGAGAAAGCTTCGCATTCAACCATCGTCGTCGTTAGACGGAGGGGTGCATGACTTTTTGTCCTATTTTACACAAGAACGCGTCTCTCGGCTTCGTTGTCATGTTACTGTTTAATGAGCGTATATGCCATTGACCACACTACTTTTGCGACCCGCCTCGGAAGCATTTTAAACGCTCAGCAATAACTGTAAGCAATTTGCTATAGAACAACGAATGTTTGTTCTGTGAGATACAGAGTGCTACCACAATAAATGAGCGCTTTAAAAAAATTTTACAGAACAAACCGTTTCTTTGTTCGCGCTCAAACTTAACTTGAAGGTCGCATTTTGTGGTATATTTCGTTTAACATCAGAAAGGACGGCCGCAGTTACCTACTTATTAAGCAAACGAATAAAACACTGGTTTATTTCTCTGTCATAGGAATCGGTAAAACACGAAAGTGAAGTGTGGAGCGAAATCTGCAGCTGAGCATGATTTGCGGGTCGGCGGCTGTCCCGTGGGCGTGCTTAGCGAGCAACGTCCTGCTGGCGGGTCGCTTCGGCAAAGGTGTACTGGCGTCATTTCCGTGACGGATATGACGTCAGCGAAATCTTGGTGTATACCGGCATAAAACACTTTCGTGTTAAAATATAAAACTCAAAAACGAACAACCCTAAGTATAACGTACTCGTTAGTACTAAAGGTTGCTTCCCCGCAAGAAGACCCTGAGTGCAGGGGTGCACCCTTTACAGGCCGCTTGCTTCGTTGTACTGGCGTCACTTCCGTGACGGATATGACGTCACTGAAATCTTTGTGTATCCGGGAATAAAACACTTTCGTGTAAAAAAATTAGCGCAGCTTGCACTAGTGGTGCGAGGCTGGAGAAACAGCGGAGCTGGGAGGTCCACCTATAGCTTATTCCTCCCTAGGTTCATCTTCCAGTGTGGAACGGCCTCGCAATATCCGGCTAAACTTGGCCTCACCCCTCAGCATTTAGCATAGCCTTGCAAGAACATCGCAAAATCTAATAAAACGTAGCAAAGCATAGCAAAACTTAGCAAAAACTTAGCAAAATCGTATTGCCGGCGATTCCGCTTGTTACTACACATCACGAGCGCAGTACTCGGGACCTTCCGCTCTTCGCTGCCGTTTAGGCGCGGAGGCTTCGGCGCGATACTCGGGTTGGATCCTAGCCGTCTCAACTTATGTTCTCGAGCAGCGACGCGAAGGCGTTCGCGCTGCGCTTCTTCTTCCTCTGGAGATACATACTTCTTCGGTCGACCTACATTTTGTGGGAGCACAAACGATGTGCTCGGCGCGGAGACACGAGGCGCTGTGTGTCGCCGACGCCACGACACGAATAGCTAGGCGAGGCTTGGCTGCGCTAAAGTCCCTTGATCGGCGCTAAAAGCAGATGAAGGGACTTTAGGCTCCGCCTACGCGGCTGCGCGAAGTTATGAGAAGCTCGACGCGGCATTCGTGCGGGCGGCTCGCACTGGAGAAGTTCTTGGTTTTTTTTTTTTTTTGCTAACGCCACCGGACAGAGCACGAGCTTAAACAGCTTCGCTGTTAAAAGCAATTTTGCCTTTGGGGGAGCCGGTGGCCATCTTGGTCGGAATGAGCACCGCCTAGCCCCAACAAATATTAACTGATTGCAACTGATTCTCAGGAGTTCGCCGTTAACGATATCCAGAACATGTGAACGCTGCGCAGCTTCCAGCGACAACCTACGCTTTTTCTCGAGTGTCACCGTGGTGGCCTCACTAAAAAGAACGCCACCTGCATAATTTGAGCCCGCATAAAATTGTCTAAAGGCCCGTTCACACTTGCGACGAAAGCGAGCGAAAGCGACGGGAATTCTGTCGCTTAGTCGTGCGACGACGAAAATTGGTCCCGACCATTCGACAAAAACGGTCGTCGCGCGACAAAGCGACAGAATTCCCGTCGCTTTCGCTCGCTTTCGTCGCAAGTGTGAACGGGCCATAATTGTGAACATAGTTACCCGCTGATTGATTGATTGAGGGTTTTAACGCGCCGAGCAACGCACGATAGGGCGCCTGTGTGGAGGGCTCGGAAAATTAATTTTGACCACCCGGGGATCTTTATCGTGCGCCGAAATCTCGTACAACCCCGGGATTTTTGCTTTTCGCCTCCATCAGAAAAGGGCCGCCGCGGCGTGAATCGAACCCGCGACCTCGTGCTCAGCAGCGCCCATAAGTCTGATTGAATTGCGGCAAACATAGTTCTCCGCGTATACACAGAATTACAAGCAATGCGTGAAAACGATAAGCAACGACAGTAATCTCTGATCTCTGAAGCCTTCGGTGATAAAACATGTCCCCGCTCTTTTTTCTCACTTTCAACGGGGACCATTCGTACTCAAGACCCCTCCCTTATCGGCGTACAGCCAGCAACTGTGGGTGATCGCACAGATCACAACGAAGGAGGAGGATGGTACGACCTGACATGTTTTTACTTTCACTACTCGGTGAAGTTCACAAACACGCTTAGTAGCTCATCGCAGAAGCCGGCTGCCATTTGTGTGTTGATTCGGGCACACACTTTGCTAATTAAGTGAAAAAGTCATGACAATTTTGTCGCCGCTACATCAACTTGACTTTCGCCCAACAGCTGGAAGCAACTCAGTAAGAACGCACCGCAGTGATTATTTGTCATCTTCAACGAGCCCGCAGTACCTTTTGTATAAACAGTAATGAACTACCCGACTCTCTTGTAACAGACCGCCACATAATGTGTATTGAATTGCGGCACAAAAAGTCAGTTCCGCGGTTGTTATAATGAGCCGACTAAAATCTTTGTTAATCGCGTATTCGCGAAGTTTTCTTTTTTAATCTTTCTTTTTTTTAGGCTCGCACCCATAAGCACTACTACTTTATTCACTATAGCATATGCTTATTCTTTCTATTTTTGTACTTTCCCTAGTGCATTTTTAGCCACGCCTACCGTGTCAGTCCTCAAATGCTACTTGGATGTACATTTTTAAACTAACTATAAACACAACCGTTCAACCAAGTGGGTGTCAAATCAATGCGAAATGCATGCTATAATTGTTGCCCTTTGCTGGCCTTAGAAAGCGGCCGAAACATAAAATGTACCCTCGAGTCGTAGAATGACACGTGGCGTTTATCGCAGAGGACGAGACGTTCCGGAAAGCATTCCACCTGGAGATCAACGTCCAGGGCGTCACCACCAAGGGTCAAGTGGTCAACATTTACGGTGCCAAACAGCCCCACATCAGAGTGCGCGAGCTCGTGTGCTCGGGAAAGGCGAGTTCCGCGCCGTTCAGCAGGTTCCGAAACTTTACCCCATAGTGGCCGCGACAGTTAAAATCGACTGCTTCCGCTGTTCGCTCCATGTCACAATTTCCCGCTGCTACAGCGCTTCAAAGACGGTAGTCTTTCTTCCTAAACGCAAAAATTTCGATCGATCGGTCGGTCAAAAAAGAGGTGAAAAAATGCTCGAAAACAGAGAGTATATAGGTTGTAATCACTGGCGAGGCCCGCATGCAAGGAACCATGTGAGTGCGCCGTCACTGGTTACGTCGCGCTCCGCGGGATGGCGGTACTTGTCCGTGCTAAGCAGCACGATGTGTGTTGGACGTTCCAAACTCTACCCCACCGAACGCAAAGTAATGCCTCCACTCCAATGTGAGTGCGATTAATAACATCTCTGTTGACACCACCATTGAGAATCGGGTTGAAACGGAGCAGACAGCGCACGCCCGTGTTTCTTTTTCTGCGGCGTGCGGCCGCAGTAACACAAGCCGCGCCGCCATGGCCGTGGCCGTGTCAGTGGTTTAGGCCAAGCGAAGAAATAGACAGCTAAACTTTTCAGTGAATACCATCTATAGGCAAGACCGTTCTGAACTACCACAACTGCTGCCATAGCTCATACACGCCCACATTATCCAGCCCGAAGGAAATCTGAGGGCGCAATATAAGTAGATAAGCGAAAGTACCCGGCGTTCGTTAATTAAGACTTAGTGCGTTGATTGGTTATTAGAAAAGCAAATGAAAAACAAAAAGCAACGAATTAACAAGCATTGTGGCAGATAGGCAAGGCGAAACCAAACATTAAAGCAAAAGACATCACCTCGAGCCGTTCCAAGCACAACAGAACAAAAGATCTGAAGACAATGGCAAGGGAGCAGCGCGCAAGCGGAAATATTTGCTGAAATGAGAAAACCTTCGTCGCATTCATCACGGTAGGAGCGAGAGGGTCGGCGAAGAGAGTGGTGGGTGAAAAGGTGAAGAGGAGAGGATGTTACGTGGAGTGAACGTCAGAAGATTATCGTCTTTCAGCGACATTTGCAGCGAAGCAAGAAGATTCGCGACCAATTTTTTAATACCGTACATGATATACTAGCGTCACTAAATAAGCTCGCTAATATACGTCCCTCTCGACGCATCTGGTCTACAGCTGCACTGATAAACCGCAGGTGTGCGACGCCTTCACGGTCCTGCACCTGGGCTTCTTGGACTACTCCCGGTACCTGCTGACCGTCAACTTTTACGGGCTTGAGACCATCGACGAGAAGTACCACATCGACGACGTCACGTTCCACGTAAGCTTGCTGCACGTAACTTCTAGGCGGGGGCCCCGGCTTTTTTATATATATATATATATATATAAAAAAAAGGACTCCGAAATTTGAACTGTGCTTTTTGCCCGTTTAAAAACTGCAAAAAAAAAAATGTGGCGAAAGACGAAGCCTCAGTAAGCCAGACGGATTATTTGGTTCCTTCAGGGTTGGCAAATGATGGCTTACGCGGGATTGTTTTTATAACGTAGATACATAAATTCATGATTTTTCTTGTGGATATAGTTTACTCGTTAAACAGTAACCAGAGCATAACAGTCGCCCGCCCTCGTTTCGTCTGTCATCATCATCATCATCATGAGCCTGTTTGTGTCCACTGCAGGACGAAAGCCTCTCCCAAAGATTTCCAGCCACGCCTATCGAGTACCAGCTGAGTCCATGTTTTTCCCCAAACTTTTCGTTTCTCATCTCGCCAAGGAGTTCTCGGCCGACCCCTAGTGCGTTTGCGGTCTACTGGCAGCCAGTCTGTCAAACGGATGGTCCACCTGTTGTCTCTAGCTCATTCGCATTACGTGACCAGCGCATGCCCATTTCCTTCGCTTAATTTGAACTAGAATGTCCTCCACCTTGGTCTCTTCCCTAATCCATGCGGCTGTTTTCCTGTCCCTCAACGGCGTTTCTGTCCCTAGCACTCGGCGTTCCATGGCCCGTTGTGCCGATCTAAGTTTGGTTTCAAGTCGTTTGGTGAGACCCCAAGTTTTTGCCCCACCAGTTATTACTGGAAGAACGGATTGATTAAATACAAGCTTTTTGAGTGGCAGGGGAAGCTACCAGTGAGGATGGTAAAAAAAAATATCCTAAATATATTTATGAAAGAGCTGCATTTTTGTTTATCATCTCTCTTCCAAATTGCAGTACAAGAGCTACAACGCATCGTTTACGCAGCTGGAAATTTGGTTCAGGTTCATATTCCTGCTGGCGACGTTCTTCGTCACGGTAAGTGGGGGCTTCAGACTCGGGGCGATGTGGCGGTTGCGGTTAGTACGCAGTGCGGGGACGCTTAAATATTTTTCCCTTCCCCGCTACCACACAAGGTACAAAGCTGTGTCTTCGAATAATGTTCCACTTCTCTCCCGACGCAGTCGTAGTGGAGATATAAACCTCACGAACATGCATTTTAGGGGCGAAGCCCCTTGGGGGCTGAGGCTGTTGGCGTCTCCTGTCGTCGTAAGTCGTAATCGTCGTCTCATGTAGTCACGGGACTGAAAACACCGGGACACTCATTTACGCCTCGCGCTAGAGAGCTTCGTGCTTCAAAGGCAGGAGACTTTTGCAGCCAAGCTGTAGTATATCCTGTACCCCCAACGGATTTCCATCATCTCCGTTGGCATAAACGCCAAGGCGCCAAGAATATACACTGCGTGCTCCGCTCCTCCACAGGTTTCACGTAAGTGGAGATGGCCCGGGATTTTACCAACTGCGCGTCCATCTGCAGGACGCGACGAGCGGTGCGTATAAGCCTTGCGAGACCACCTCGGGGCCCGTGAGCCATGCTTACGCGCTTTGAAGGCGAAATCATTTTGGCTTCTCGTGGAAATAGTTATAGGCTTCACGTCGCAACAGCAGCGGCAAATGCGGCTTTATTGCTACACATGTCTGCGTACCTGTTTTCGCTTTCGTTTGTTTTTTGGCGCGAATTGCTTTGACTGCCAGACTGAAGGCACTTACGCCACAGCTTTCGCAGTGTCAAAGTTCTCCGTAGCTGGGGTGCGCCTGTTCTACTCACGTGCCCGTCTGTTGGCCCGTCACGCTCACCGGCCACGCAATGTGACATCAGCGCCGCATGAGCTCGATCAGCTCTTGTTCCATTGCTGACAACCTGCTGATATTGCGAGGTGGTAACGCACTCAGTTTCTGCTCTGGAGACACGGGTTCGATTCCCACACAAAATTAAACGTTTTTAGCCGACAGTGGCGGCCATTTTTTTGTACCGGGCAACAGCAGCGGCGGTTTGTCACGCAATGGGGCACTTAAGGTTTTCGTCTTAAAAATTGCAGCGGTAACAGGAGGTGTGTTGCGACTTTCAACGCATCTGTAGACGACTGGACACCGGCCGAACATTGGCGATGCCTCCAAGTGCGGCAAACATTTCTGCGATTTCGCGCCAATTTGTTTCCGACGCCTTTGCAGGAAGTTAATTGCGGACGCTCCACACAGTTCTGCGCAGCAGAGACTGTAGGGGAAGGGGGCGCCGCGGGCATGCGACGGAACGACATTAGGCCTAACGTCATGCTTTCAGTCAAAGTAGCGTAGAAACTCGGGCTTATTGGTTCTTTACTTTCAAATTTCAAACAGCAGCGCAGAGGACCAGAGACTGTGTATGTCCACTCATTCTTGGTTATTGGTCTTCCGCGCTATACAGTTAGGAAATTTCAGATCTAACTTTGTCAATCGTACGTCACGCCGCGGGTACGAGTTGACATTGCAATACTACCTTGAAGCAAAACTTTAGGCCTAAACTGGTGCATACAGGCAGTTTCTGCTGCTAGTATAGCAAAATTATGCATACCCAGGGAGCACCACATACGCGTAGTTGTGCATTCTACAACGTTTGATGAGCTTGCTTCACTGTGGGGCATGCACCCCCAATCAGTCAATCAATCAATCAATCAATCAATCAATCAATCAATCAATCAATCAATCAATCAATCAATCAATCAATCAATCAATCAATCAATCAATCAATCAATCAGCACTACAGGAGGGCGCACCAAAATAAATCTGTGCCAGTACTCTGACTGAATCTTGAGTGTGCATCCTGACGCCAAAAGCTTACGTAACCGCAGAGGAGCATATACCCGTTGTAGGGTAAAAAACGCCGTGGACAACGTTTAATAACCAGAAATAAATGCTGCTTTCCCGCGATATCCCGTTACTGGCACAGCCAAAGCGTCTATCAATTTTTGTCGGTCGCCGTTTTTTTTTTCTTTTTTTTTTTTTCGTAGCGCGCTCTCTCGGGCAGAGGCGCGGCGACGCTCAGCTGCCATTCGCCTCCCTCTATGGCGCTTTTGAGGTCACGAGCTCGTCGTATTCCCGTATGCGCCCCTCCTCTTTCTCAGCCTTCCACGCGATCTTTGCGCAACCCATCTCACGATACGAAGCACGTGCACGTGCTGGCGCGGCGTGGTTGGCCGGCTGGTCACGTGTGCTATGCGAACAGCTCTCTCCCCTTCTTCGCTGGAACAGCACGCGCCGTTCGTCGTGCTGGTTGGTGGCCGGTTCATGTCGTCCCTGCACAAGATGCTTTTTTCTGCGTCCAAATCATCGATCAACGTCTAAAGAAGAGTCCCACGAGTGCGTCTTTCGCCCTCGGAAACCCCCGGACCACTCTTACGGCGCAGTGAGTGAGTTCGTTTTCAGACCTTATCGTCCGTTGTGTGCGCGCCACGCCACGCTGCTCAGCTAGGCCTAACAGAACTCCCCACCCTCTTCCACGGCGGGGAGACCGACAGCGTCGCCTTTTGCGCCCACTCTTCTGCTGCGCCTGCCTGATCCCATAATACACCGCGCCATGAGTGTCGGACCGAGACGCGCTCAAGACCCAAACCCAGACGCGCTCAATCATAAGTCACCCAAAGTGACCTTAACGCTGATCCTTCGTCCCCAAGGCGGGTTCACCCTCAACGAGGCTCGGCCGGCAGAGCTCATGACGGCACTGCAACTCGCCGCCCATCTGACCCAAGCGGAAGTGCAAGCCACCCGTCTCTTTATCGATCGCAAGAAAAACATTGGCATCATCAAAACCGCCAGAACAACCGCCGCGGCGAAAATCGACAAGATCAACTTCGTCACTTTCGGAGCTCGAGCCTGCCGGGTGTGCACGTACATTTTGCCCCCGGAGAACTCCTGCAAGGGCGTCATCCACAACGTCCGCGCGGGCACCTCGCCCAAAAAACTCCAAGCTCAACTCAGCGCCAAATTTGGCGTGACCATCCTCAGCGCGCGGATGATGGGGCACACGGAAACCGCCATCATCACTTTTCTGGGCACCCACGTTCCCCGCACGGTGCTGTACCGCCAAGCCGAGCGCCGCTGCGTGCCGCATCACCCCAAGGCGCAGTTCTGCACCACCTGCTTCGCCATCGGGCACAGGGCGGACGTCTGTCTTCGAGCCGGCACGCATCGCTGCCGGCTCTGCGGCATCCAGCTGTCGTACCCGGACCAACGTCACCTTTGCGATCCCAGGTGCGTCAACTGCGGAAAGGACCACGCCGCCGACAGTCCAAAGTGCCCGGTCCGCAGGAAAGCTGACAAAGCGGTCACCAAAGCAGCGTACATCAAGCGTCTGCGCATGCGCGAGCAGTACGAAGATCGCGACCAATCCGAGGATGCCCGCAGTGCTGACCAATCGGGAGACTCCTACCCGCGATCTGACTTGCGGCAGCGTCGTAGTGGACGACGTAACCACAGCCTTGGCCACAGCAGCAGCAGTCCGTAGCGGGAGTAGCGACGACACTCAAAGTCAGCGCTCCAAGCCGCCGCCAGGCCACAAGATCAGCCTTTTGCCATCATCATCAGACGCGCCGCAGTCCCGTGGGACAAGCCACAAAGGGAGCCGCAGCCGGAGCCGCGGCCATTTGCCATCCTCATCAGACATGCTGCAGTACCGTGGGACAAGCCACAAACAGAGCCGCAGCCGGAGCCGCGGCCATTTATCATCCTCATCAGACATGCCTGCAGTACCGTGGGGACAAGCCACAAACAGAGCCGCAGCCGGAGCCGCAGCCAGACAGACAGCGAGGGTCAGCATCCCAGAGACAACCAACAGGTGAGTCGGCCTAACTCGGCGCAGCAAGATGCGCAACGCGCCATAGTGGCGGCAGGCTACCGGCCAGGCCTATACTTCGTAACAAACAGTCGTAGCAAATAGGGGGTCCCCCCTTCAGTCTCTGACTCTGGGATCTCCTGAAATCTTGTACTGTAAACATTCAATTAAAAGCAAAAAAAAAATGAAGGAAGCTCACACTAACGCGCAAGATTTGAAGGTAGCGAAGCTGCACGCAACCTTCACAACCGTCACCACGGCATAAGTCCAATATTGCAGCCGGCTTTGCTTCTTCTTCGCTGCCGCAACAGCCTTTACTTCATCTTTTTACCTATAGTGTTAGCTTTTTTTCATTTTCTTGGAAGTGATAATCATTGGACGTCACCTTGGAGGGGCGTACGCTATGACGTGTCTTTCTCGTTCCGAGCAAGTGTTGCCACGATTACGACGAATGCTGGAGGTTTTTTTTTTTTTGTTGTCAATCTTGGCCAATCTCCTCAAGTGGGTATGCTTGGCTTGACAAACGTGCGCCGGGGACGCTGGGCAATCGCCGCGAGCACGCACACACGAGTGCTAGGCATTTTCTTGGTTCTGTTAACTGCCAGGAGGTGCCGCGCGCTCGACAGTTTCTTGGAATATTTACCTGTGGACAAGAAAAATTACGACTTGCTAAATGACACGGACACCGAAAACCAACCTTTTCAATCGTCCCAGCTGTCACCTACAACATTGAACAGTGCCGAGGAGGAGCCCGAACGCAAAATAACACGAAGCGAACACCTCACGCTACCCACACTTGGGACCGAATTTAATCAACACAGGCAAGAAACGGAATTGCACTCCGCAGATTTAGGGGCCCAAATGTATCTTATCCTGACCCGCACAACGGCGCACTCGCAACCGTCATAGTCACAACCATCAGTTAGCAGGGCCTGCGGCAATTACGGAGGCTATGCATGCCTCACGCAGCAAGTAGAGGCATTAGTTGCCCGCTTGAACACACTTGATACCGAACCAGCAGCAGCCAGATACCACGGCCGCTCGATGGAAACAAGGTTTCCATCGAGCGGCCGGGCAGATACTCTGGCAGCGTTCGTCTCCGGCCATACCTATCGTCCCCCAACTGCCAACGGTGATGACTAGCTGCAAAATAAGCTCGCCAAGCCCCAAGTGCGGCAGTAGAACTACCGAGGCTTTCGTTATAAACAAGGTCTTCTCGTAGCACACAACCCCGACATCATTCTCTTACAAGAAACCGGGTGCACCCCAACGTTAGCTGGCTGCACAACTTATGAACCAGACGAAACTAAACACGTAGTCGCCACCGTCGTTGAAAAGACAAAGCAGCACAGACCGGGGAGTAAACACGCAAGTGATGAACCAAATACCTAACCATAGAGCTCACAATCCCCCTGACAAAGAAACACGGACCAGCTAACCATTACGAAGTACGTAGCTCACCTCGCGTTAGGAAAGGACAACTTCGCTCCTTTATTTAGACAGCGCCCAACCGCCGTTCACTAAACTAATAGCGAGAGACTTTAACGCTAAGCACACAGCATGAGCACATTTTAATTGTAGCCCTAAAGGACAATTAGAAACCCTAATACATCAGGAAGGGATCACTCTGCTCAAAGACCCTTTCATGTAAACCAGGAAGGTAACAGTCTGAGCAGGACACAAGCCCTAAACTCAGCCAAATACGGGTCGCCTACAGGATGTCCACTGCTCTCCACGACGAAAACCCCTTTTTAAATCCTTCTGAAAATACCAGCAAAGCTATGGCAAGCTTGGACCCAGATAAAAAACCAAAAAAAACAAGCCGAAATCATTTTTTTTAAAGAAAGCAAATGTACAGGGTAAGAAAGCATTTTTCTAAAACCCCAACTAGTGATCCCTTTGTGCTACAAACTGACCTTGCCATGCCTGATCATACGGGACGCAAGACAATTGCCGGACAAGTTCGGCTGGGCCAACCACGGAAATCATTCCGGCCTACAAAACGTTGTCCAATACCCCAATGCGGCATGAGCCACTCTGTCGGTATGCAACCCTTTGGTAGGCTTCAGAGCACGCACACTAGAATTAGCCCACCCGTCTGCCACTAGTTGGTACTACTGCCAGACTTCTTATGGTCGACCCTCCTATTGCTTGCGCTCTTATAGTGACTTGATTGATTGATTTTGATTGATTGATTGATTGATTGATTGATTGATTGATTGATTGATTGATTGATGCCCCAGTCCAGCATGCACCAAGCTTATAAATCGCTGTGTTATAGACCACTCCGGCCTGCGGGTATGTGCTATTATGTGGGTATGCATTGCTTTGCTAGGCAAACAGCAGCAATTGCCGGATTAGCGCTGGCTTATGTCTAACGTTCACCTTTGCCATATTACGACGCCAACTCGTACTCGCAGCTTGATGTAGAGTGACTACTTTTTCCATTGGGTGCGGATTCACGTTAGGCCTAAAGGCGTGACGTTAAGCCTAACGTGGCGCCATCGCGTGTCTGCGTCGCCCCATCCTTCGGCTGCGCATTAACCTTTGTTGAAGAGAGTTATAAACTGGAAAACGCGGGAGCCTTCAAGAAATAGGCTTCGCAAATTTCCCGCGAAACCGGCACAGGTAGGCCGGCTGATAGTGATTTCGCACTAAAAAAGGGTGCTCATCACCCAATTGTAAAAGTGCCGCCACAAAAAAAAAAAAAAAAACGCAACTGTGACCAGAGGTTGGAAACATGGACGAAAAGTGTGCAGGAACACTTCAACCAGTATTCTAAACAAATGAGGACATACTGGACACCTTCTCCGAAGTAGATCCTTATCTTCTCACGGGGAAAGCTATATGCAGTTTGTCTAGAACACTGAAACGAACTAAATTAAATTGCCCGCTTAGAACCCGCACATTCATATTGAATGAGCAAATACAGACTCATGCGCCCAAACTGACGCGAAACAATCGGCGCGCAATGGGCAACAGCCCAAAAATCACGTTGCACCTGAAATAGGCATGGTCTGTCATAAATATCTCTTCCAACCGAACACCTCCAGGATCGATGTCGTAAAACGCCTCGAAACCCGAGCAGCAAAATTAAACGACATAGACAACTTTGTGCGGGAGTTAACCAGTATACAATGTCGCCAAGAGACAACCTTGAATACAAGGATTATGAGGAAGCTGTAAACGATAAGACGTATCTCCTTTGGCAGAGAGCAGAACTCAAACAAAAGCGTAGATAAGACGGCATACGGGAACTGGTCGTGATCAGCTCTCAAACACCACTCTTTGCAACCTTAATGAAACAGACTACGACTTTCTACTTGCATCATGCCCAAAGCGTGGGAGTGAGGCATTTTTTATTCGGATTAGAATACGCTATACTCACTGCCATCCCAAAAGCCGGCAAATGTATAGAAATTGGAAATAAGGCCCACCACACGCAGCTCTTGCCTACGAAAACTCATTGGGTGCAGCATACTGATACGACTGAAAGGTTTTCTAGGTGAAATTAACTGATTTCCTTACCAAGCGGCCGGTTTCACAACAGGCATCTCGACCCTAGGTGTTCTACAACTTAAGGATTATATTCTTATTAATCAAAGCGCAGAACAAATCCGGGCAGTACTAGCAGCGGGCCTCGTTAAGACGTTATACCTCACCCATATATAGCGGCGTTCTTAACAAGGTGGAAGTCATTGGATGCGGCTCGCCTGCGTATAGTCACATACACATGTAGGTTTATGCAAAATCGTACGTTGCACATCGCTCTCGGATCACACTCTACACAAAACACAGAACACGCTAAGCGAGGCACACCTCAAGGCTTTATATTGTCCCCATGTCTCTTTAATCTGGAAATATGCGGAAACTCTCGGGCCCTGAACGTTGATATGACGATTTGAATAATTAAGGAATTCCTGGGACATATTCAAGATGCGCTTAAATCGTCAACGTGGTGCAAAAAGAAGCTCTGAATAGGAGGGGGAGGGGGGTCTTAGCTGCTCCCCTGCTAAATCTGAAGACCTTCTAATCACGCGGCACAACCGCAAGCAAGCTCAACAAGCTATTACGACTAACCATGTGGCACCCATTTGTCGCAAACTGAAAGTCTCGTACTCAGACTACGCCTGCCGAGCAGCGGTAAATCAACCCCAACGCCAGCCCTCTCACTAAATCAGGCAGAGCAATCTGTCCGCATGCTGAATAAACGCACCACGAGTGAAGTCACGAGGCTTAAATGAGCAATTGGTTCATTCAATTGCCGCGTTAGTCGTGACACTTTTAACGATCAGTCGCTGCAAATAAGCTATATAATTACAAAATGGAATGCGACCCACTAGCTCATTGCAACAGAACCCACGATGTCCCAGCTTGCTCTTTAGGCGTAACGCAAATCAGAGCTTATAAGAACGAGCTAGCGCCTAAATGTAAATATCCAGGAGAATGGTGCGCACAGTCGAGTAAACATAGAATACCGATGACTGCTGTGGTACTACTCACAGCTCGTTTTAGCTGCACAGCGGGTAGCCGACGCTTTGAAGACGACACTCGAATTTCTTCTCTTTATACTGTTAACTGAGTTTTGTGAAACACCAGAATCAACGAGTTGCTACACAGCTTCGCTCCTAAAACATCCCTTCAAACCGAAGACCTTCCGAATCGATGTTGTCAAACGCCTCGACACCCGAGCAGCGAAATTAAATGACAGACGACTTTGTGCGGGGGTTAGCCAGTACATATAGTCGCCAAGAGACGACACGGGAGCTGGCCGTGACCAACTCTCAAACACCATACTTCGTAACCCTAATGAAACAGACCTTCTACTTAGCATCATGCCCAAAGCATGGGAGTAAGTCAACCTCAACGCCAGCCCTCTTACCAAAGCAAGCAGAGCAATTTGTGCGCGTGCTGAATAAACGCACCTTAAGTGGAGTCACGATGCTTAAAGAATCGGAAGCTCTGGGCCTGAGAGATGCTCTATTCAGGACCCGATTATGATATCACCTTGCCTACCTGGTCCTCATGAAAGGAGAGAAACGGAGCTGTACAGACAGGAACTTTGCAACAAGTGCGGATGCTCTTGTAAAAGATGCGCCGCTGCAGGATGCCTAATAAATATTTAGTGACACACTTCCTGAAGAGCGTCACTACATGACATTGTTGCAGTGCTTCCAAGTTCACCTGCTTGCAAGCAAAAACGTCATCTACACAGCTTGGCGCGCTTCTGCACCCGTTCTGGATTTTCACTTCGGCTTTGATGCATATAACCACCCGTAAAGTGTGAGCGCGGCTGTAAAGGGTGCAGCGCTGCAAGATAACTAACAATAAGGAGAAAGCACCGTCACGACCTACTATCTCCGTTAGAGCGCCTTCTCCTCTAGCCACGTCAGCTTGACCTATCCCGCGTACTCACGCGACATTTCTATTTTGCATGCACAGCTGCGCGCTCGTGTGAAGCTGTTCCAGCGGCGAATTTTCGCTTTGGTGCACTGTACAGGCGGGAAGGTTTGCTACTGAAACGTGTGAGCGCGCCTGTAAAGGGTGCACCACCGCAAAGAGACTGATTATGAGGCGAAGCACACCTTGAAGGCATCGTGGTTTGGCGTCGTCGTTCTAGCGTTTTCTCTTCCAGCCGCGCCGAGTTTCTCCGTTAGCTCGCTTCTGTGGCCATTACTAATGTACGACTTGGCTTTGATGAATAGTAGCGATGACAAAAATGACTGCATCGACAAAAGGAACCAGTGAAATGCGGGAAGACGATTGCAGTTTTTGAACACTCGTAGTGGCAGCTGGATCAAAAATTAAGCTACCAGCCATTAAAATGATACAAAGTTACGACACGTCTGGCACACACAAAAATCCCGGGCCATCTCCACTAACGTGAAACCTGGGAAGGGGCGAAGCATGCAGTGTATGTAAAAGTGTATTCTTGGTGCCTTGGCGTTTTTGTCAACGGAGATGAAACCGTTGAGGGTAGAGGTATACAGCTTTGCTGTAAAAGTCTCGTTTCTTTGAAGCACGAAGCGTTCTATCGCTAGGCGTTGGAGAACGAGTGTCCCGGTGTGTTCTTTTAGTACGCGTATTTGCCCACGGAGATGAAGCGTTCTAGCACGAGGCGTTGAAAACGAGTGTCCCAATGGTGTTTTTTGCCCAGGAAATAAACGTTCTAACACGAGGCGTGAAACGAGTGTCCCGGTGTGTCTTTTAGTACGTATGAACGTTCTAGCACGAGGCGTTGGTGAACGAGTGTCCCAACGTGTTCTTTTAGTACTCTTTTTTGCCCACGGAAATAAAACGTTATAGCGCGAGGCGTTCGAAAACGAGTGTCCCGGTGTTTTAGTACCCTGACTACATGAAACGACGACGACGACCGGAGACGCCGACAGCCCGAGCCCCCAAGGGGCTTCGCCTCTAAATATACGATGTTACTAGTGACCAGTGGTGTACGGATTCATTTTTTCGGGCAGAGGGGAGCGTACCTACCCCTCCCCCCAAAAAAAAAAAAAAAAAGAGTACAGAGAACACGATGCCTGGTTGCAAGCTTTTGTGGCAATCAACAGTGGTTTTAAAGAAGGTGCGACAGCAGACTGTACGGTAACACAACGGTGTCCACATAATTGCCTGAGTATAGGGACACTCCAAAGTAATTCACGAGTACGCAATAGAACGGGCCTCCTCTAGGCAGGGGTTTATCCGGAATTTCGATTTTGGGGGGTGTCGAAGTCCTCCTAGGGCGGTGCTGGGGCGATGTTGGGGCGGGTGTATATAAATCTGGGCAGGGTGCTCGTGGTTGTGGATTTTTTTTAGGGGGGGGGAGTGTTGAAATCCTTCTGGGGGGGGGTGTAAATCCCGGCCCCTAGGTGTCAAGAAGGTTCAAATATGTTGCGTAGGGAGGCACACCAGCTGTGGCAGTGCTGTTGCGTCACAAATTGCTGCTTTATAAAATAAATTTATTTTGATGTAGAGGCATATTTCGAAACCTATCAGCGAGTACGGCTTGGAATACTATAGTCAGTATCTGTTAAAAAGGTTTGCAAGCAAGTACACTTTGTTCATCCGGCGTGATGTGGTACCGGCGTTTCACTAACGAATACACGGAGCAGAGGATAATTAAGGAACAGAAGCTGTTGTGCATTCGGAAGGGTCAATGCACCAAGCACGGCATGTGCTGCCATCCTCGAGTTTTAAGCGCTGCTGCTGGAAGTTTTAATTAGGTGCTCACGTGACAGGAAGCTCGGCATGCTTCCAGACCTTCATAGTACCTCTATTTTGTTGTTGCAGTGCTGGTTCGCGCACACGCTGCGGAGGTTCGTCTTCCGGGACTGGTCCATCGAGCAGAAGTGGATGTCAATTCTGTTGCCCTTCCTGCTCTTGCACAACGGTGAGTCCCGTGCTGTTGATCTGTGAGCTGTCGCGCCGGGAATCCGTGCACACACACCGGTTCCTTCTGGGTTTTACAGCGAACAGCTTTTAATGGTTGGTGGTGAGGGGCCACAAAAGCTGTCCGCTCAGAGCGTGAACGTTATCTCTGGTCGTTGTCGACGGACTCACGGCGCATGCGCGCTCTCAAGGTCGCCGAAAGACGGCCGCCAGCCCCGTGCATGTGGGGTGAGGGGGGGTTTGAAATTGCCGAGTCCTGTAGCGGGATGTGCGGCCCCTGAAAGCGTTGTCGCCTCGCAGTGGCGGTTGCTCCTCAGTGCACACTTATTTCCTTTGTGCGCGGACGTGTATGTGTGACTTTGATGCGGGATCGAAGTTTGCGTACATGATGCGTGAACGGTTCGATGTCATTAAACTCTGATGTGACGGGGCCACGTTATCAGGACGCAAGAAACGCGAGGGTGGAGTTGGCCCAAAGCCAAAAAAATTAAAGCCGTTCCACTCAATGTGAAAGCTGTCGGAAGTGCAGAGCAGTGATTCGCCATAATGGGCTGTAGCACCGTTATCCGCTCACTGCTACCACCCCATGCAATTCAAGTTTCCCACCTTCGCAGTGCTCGCGCGCACCCTTAACTGCCCAGCGGAGTCTGTTCTCTTGTGCTTTTTCTCCCCGCACGTGACGGCGTTGCACTGCCACATTTTGCGTTTACTATCGTAAAAACCAACCCAACGGGCGTCCTTAACTAAAGGAACGCGGGCGCTGCCGGTTAATTACGTATATTTTTCCTCAAATGTACCTGCAGTTTTCTTTGCGCTAAACAACGGGAAGATATGGACAAGCGCCAGCGTTTCACGAGTTTCGAACGCTTATGACTATATAAACCGCTTGGCTTTCGAAGCCTCTGGGGTACACCGCGAACAACAGCGTTACCCCGGGACGCCGCCTTGGTGCTCTATACAGGGTGTCCCAGCTATCATGCACCAAGATTAAAAAAAAAAAAAAGCAATGGCGTTACTCGAAGAAAACCTAGTGCGTAATGTTTGGAGTACTGTGGAAAAGCGGGCAGTAATTTTTTTGTTAATGATACTTCAATAATTAATTGTAATTAATTATTTAACTCGAGAAGTACTTGTCCTAATCATTGAAGTGTCAATGAGGCACTTGTAGGTACCCACGAGGGGCATCTAACTGCGGTATTTTCAGCAACGAACTAATTGCGAACTCATTTATTCTGACTGATAAAGAAAACCCGCGAAATATGAAAATACCACGTGACGGCGCCTCGGCGCGCATTAGCGCGCATCGTGAAGAAATGCCCTCAACAGGCTGCCTCTGAGTTAGCCAGAATGAGATAAACAAAAGAAAGAAAGAATAAATCGCGACCGAGTTTTTGCCTTATCTGTACACGCGCCCGCGAATCTTGCTGTTGCTCCTCCTTCCATGCATGCCATTATCAAGGTGATGCCCTGTCTCTTCAGGCGGGTGACAGGCGAAGCAGTTGCTTTCAATCAGCTTATTTGGGACGCTGCTTTACAATGCGCGCAGAAGCGCCGTCACGTGGTATTTTTCATATTTCGCGGGTTTTCTTTGTCAGTCAGAATAAATGAGTACGCAATTAGTTCGTCGCTGAAATACCGCAGTTAGATGCCCCTCGTGGGTACCTACAAGTGCCTCATTGACACTGCAGTGATTAGGACAGTACTTATCGAGTTAGATAATTATTTACAATGAATTAGTGAAGTCTCATTAAGGAAAAAAATTACTGCCCGCTTCTCCACAGTACTCCAAACATTACTCACTAGGTTTTCTTCGAGTAACGCCATTGCTCTTTTTTTTAAATCTTGGTGCATGATAGTTGGGACACCCTGTATACTTGGGTCGAGCGAGCGAGCTAGGACGACAAGGCGAGCGCCTAAAGTGCTCTGCACTTAAAAGAAGCGCTTCCAAAGCACCTTCCTCTCTCCCTGCAGCCGCAGCCGCACTTCACCGGTGCGTTGCAAGTAAGCCTGCTACGCGCTACCGGTGGGAACCTACGCATTTTGCCGGCGGCCGTAGAGCTCAAAATGCGATGCATTCGGTTCCTCGTTCCAAGCCGTTGCAAACGGTTTTTGCGCGCGTTTTTTAAGGGGAATTTTCCGTTTTCAACGAAGGCATAGTTTTATGTATCCGAGTTCATTTAAATAACTGTTTATTGGCGTTTCAGAACCTTGAAATGCTTCAAAGACATTTGAGGTTAACAAATAGTGCTATTCGATTGGAAGCCGAATCGCTGTGAAAATGAATACGTTCGAAGCCGAATCGAATATCGTATTATTAGCTTCGATATACGAGTTTGGAATATTCGTGCACCCTTAACATCGTTTCACGCTGACTATACCATATACACTGGATGTCAGTCACTTGGAAGTTGAGTTGTTGAGTAGGTTTGGGGTTACACCAAGCAACCCTCGTCTCCTTTGCAGGAAACAGTTCTAAGCAGATTCTTTATTGACTTGCGTCCAAGCGGACATTATTAGACACAACTTTCACGTGTTCCACTAGCAGAACACAACTGGTTACCATTTTGCGCATTTTTTCTCCCTCCCTTCACAGACCCCGTGTTTCCCATGTCGCTGCTGGTGAACAGCTGGGTACCAGGGATGCTGGACGCCGTCTTCCAGGCATCGTTCCTCTGCGCACTTCTACTCTTCTGGCTTTGCGTCTACCATGGCATCCGACAGGTAAGAAGCACGAGCAACGCACAGCGTATACCTACATTGAGGGCGCAGGTGAAAGTTGAAACAAAAACGTGCGACACACCTGTTCTTCATAGTGCCTGAAAGCACACTCCAAGGACCCCACAAAAAGTTGGTCTGCTCGTCGGCAAATTCGGTGGGTTGAAATTGCAATAAAAGCTGTGCATGCGAGGATTGAAGCTCTGCCTTTGGGCATCAGAATTGGCACAGAGCTGACAATGCTGCAAGGACAGGGTTCAGAAGATTGCTTTTGGAAAGGAGATAGTTGTGCGGTGAAATCTATTTTGTGTAATACAGTAAAGCTCGTTAATTCAAACTTCAATAATTCAAATTAATGGATAACTCGAACCGGTTCGGTCGAGCTTCCACAGAAGTACATGTATAATAAAGCCCGTTAATGCAAACACGAGTAGGTTGTGCCGGTAGCTTGGGGCCTGCGCCGCAGTTGGATAAACCCACCCGCTGTCAACACATGAGGCTGCATTACCTCCGGAAAGGAGAGAAAAACAGAGAGAGAGAACTTCAGTCGGGTAAAAAAAAGCAACCTGAAACACCCATGGTAGCCTTTCTGGAAGAAGTTTCTTTTCAGAGTACATCGATGTGGACACACATTTAGGGTGTGGGGCATATGCTGACAGATGGCATCATTTCTGAGGTTAGACGCGCAGAACCTGTCGCTGCCAAAGACCACAAAAAGGGGTTGGAAATAAGGGCCGGCATTCGCTCGGAAGTAATGATCGGATAGAATGCCACCCATCTCATTTTGAAGCATTCCACTACCTTCGCCCATTAGGTAAAAAATGTGCTGGCTTTCGCCTGCCTTCAGGGATAAAAGGCAAGCTTGACTCGCGGACTTTTTGAAGCATTCAATTGCTGACATGCTAAACTGCTCCCAAATTATGTTTTACAGCTTTTGTTCTTCACTTTCACAGTTCGAACTTTCGTTAATTCAAGTTCGAATTAACGAACTTTTACTGCATTGCTAAAGAACTTGGGGCTGGGCTGGTAGACACATTGCAATTTCAAGGAGTGTACAGTGCAACTAAGGACGACAAAGTGCTTGTTTTCAATTCCTTTTTTCTTTTTTTTTGCCTTGGTTCTTGGCCGACTTTACCCAAATCCAATTCATCCCAGGCTGCATTATGCGAGCTTTGCTGTACTAAACCCATACTCATCAGCACTCTCAGCGCCACGTGCTTCTTTCAGAATTTCACAGTAACAACAACCTTGGACAAGGAGAGAAGTGTTCTGCCAGTACTGTAACAGAGATGCATTTGCTACATGAATCTGTATGGCAATATTAGTCCACGGGTTAGTTAAATTAAAGCTTCACCAAGGCATCTATCACCTTTGTGGCCACAACACCCAATATAATAGCCTGTTTATCTACACTTGCCCGGTTCCTGTCAAAAGCAACTTCATTATGACTCACGCCATTTTGTCAGCTTGTCCGTGCAGGTTTTAACATTGACTTGAACAAGGAAAGCGACTTTATCTTAGACAGTTACTGATGCAGTTTCTTTGGCAAGAACAAGGGCTCGAATGAAGGGATTACTTCCGAGAGCCAGTCAGCAACCATGTAGTACTGTTTCTGTGTGTGCCAATGTGCAGAACGAGCGGCGCTTTGCCAGCTTCTACCTGCCCAACTGCTGGTCGTTGGCATGCTGTGGACCGCCGCCTTTGTGCTGGCCTCCTGGCAGCGGTACAACGAGCTCCGTGACCCCACCTACAACTACAAGGTCGACACGCACGGATTTGCGGTCAGTGCCGGTTGACAGGCTCACGATTAAATTGCTCTTAACCAAACAAGTGCAAACTAGATAAGTACAGTGCGAACATGCAAATAGACAGAGATTCATAACAAAGTTGCGGTCCCTGACCAAGTCAATTGAAAAAAGTTGACGTTTCAGATCTACAAAGAATCATTACGTCACATTTTGAAAGCATGAAAACCGCGCCGATGTCTCGCCTCACCTCATTGTGATCAAGGATTCCGTCGGCATCCGAAACGTCAACTTTTTCAATTGGCTCGGTCAGTGACCGCAACTTTGTTATGAACCCACCATCTGGACAGGCAGACTTCCGTCGAACTCTGGACTAAATAGACAGAGACATGCAAATAGACAGACAGAGAGAGAATGCCCACCTCTCTCAATTTTCACCTCGCCAAGACATTACTACCGGGCCAATAATATCCCCCGCTAAATCAAGTTGCACGCCAGAAGTGAGACCGCAGATCAAATGGCCGCTGCTGCTGCTGCCCTTACGAATGCAGTTGGCATAACAGCAGTAGATTACACTGACCTCAAGCCACACATCAAACAACACCTTCGTAAAACAATGGCAAGCAGACTCGTGTCAACAAACAGATAACAAGTTACACATTGTAAAACCATGCTTGGGCCGATACACAACTGATTCACACAACAGCACACACATGGAGGTTGCCTTTGCAAGGTTATCAGTGTCACTTCATGTAACAGATTCACACCTGCTCACTAAATCCCCAAATGCCGATGTAGCAAGTGCGGAGAGGGCCTATCTTAATTCACATCCTCACTCAATGCAAAGCACTTGACAGAGCACGACGCAAACACTTCCCACAACCATACAGACAACACATTCCACTACACCCGTCGTACTTTTTGAGAGACGAGCCCACAATTTCTGATAAGCGCACTTTTCAGTTTCTCACCGATGTGAAATTTTTACACCTCTTTTCTTATCATGCATATTGACGACCTGGCCCTTTACACCAGCCATATTCATTGCCTTCTAATTCATTTCGCGTTTATTTTTGCTGAAATGCTTTAGTGTCTACTTTCACACCATTCTCACAAAATAACCGTTTTTTGGCATTCTTTGCCCACAGTCAGCATTGCGCCATAAATATGCAACCATCATCATTACACGAAGTTTCATTGCACTGTCAGAGCCAGAATGCCACTTGACACAAATTTCTCACATTCATGCCACCCGACACCGTTCTCCATTTTCTTTCTTCTGTCTGCACCTCTTTCACAGGGCTTGAAGATATTCTTTTTCGTCATGGGGTCAGTATATCTCGTCTACCTGGTATACCTGGTCGTGCAAGCCTACGCAGAACTCAGGTCCATGCCTTACTTCGGTAAGTTGCTTTCTCATACGGCCAGTCACACGCGGGATTAACTAAGCTATCAAGATACTATAAACTTTTCTTCTTCTCTCTCTGCGCAGATGTCCGGCTAAAGTTTATGACGTCGCTGATGCTGATAGTGTTGACGCTCAGCGTGGTCATCACGGTGATGCGATTTGGTATTTCGGTCCTCGAGGACAATTTTGTGGCCGACCTGTCGACCACGTACGGCAGTTC
The DNA here is from genome assembly GCA_013339765.2 of Haemaphysalis longicornis. Classification (NCBI taxonomy): domain Eukaryota; kingdom Metazoa; phylum Arthropoda; class Arachnida; order Ixodida; family Ixodidae; genus Haemaphysalis; species Haemaphysalis longicornis. Next base: position 80,865,251 of record CM023456.1, on the reverse strand, counting down.
GGCGGAATTCATGTCTTTCTACGGGTTGCTCAACTTTTACCTCTACACGATGGCCTACGTGTACTCGCCACCGCCGAATGCTTTTCTAGGTAAGAAGAGCGCTAGAACCAAAGACAATGTTCTAGCAGTATTTCTGCTTTCTCTGTTGCTGGAAATGGCTATGGCTGTGGCTAACAAACAAAAAGCATCCGAGTACAAAAAGAGGAAAATCCCAGATCTGTACCAACAGTTCCTGGGATGGTGTACTATGTTAACTAAAGTTAAGCTGATTGAAAGGAGGCAAGTTAGGATTTGACAAATTAATCTGCATCTTTTATTGCCAGCTTTCTACTATAAGTCATCTGTGATCACCGTACTTTTTTAGGCCTACATCTTGAAACCCTCACTTACCAAATTTACCACCCCTATTCATGCCCAGCTTACCCTAAAGAGAAACCCTGGTGTTCAGACCCAGAAAATCAAGAAATAATTTCATGCACTACTACTATATTCATTATTTGCATGTTATAAAAAGGGCGCTATTATACCATTATAAACCATTATAAATTCTAAATTATAAAACCATTATACCATTATAAACCATTATAAACCATTATAAACCATTATAAATTATAAAACCATTATAAATTCTTACCAAGCAGCCGCACTCAAAAACCCAATAAATGACCACTTTTGCCTACATTCCTCAACTGATTCTTCATTTCCTCAAAACTAACCCCTTTTTTTTTCTTTTGTCATAGAACTAAGTGTCGTGCGGAGTGTCTTGGGTTGTACTGATAAAATTTGCACGATTTTTGCTGCATTCGAAAGCCTATAAATTGGACAGCACAATAAAACCATAGAAATGTAACACTTTGGCACAAGTATAAAATGTGCAGTATAAACTGTTCAGCATTATATTTCACAGATATATTAGTACTTCACAACGAGAAGATCAATACAGCCATAGTTTTTGCGATGAAGAAAGCTAAAATTACTTTGGTATAGAATCTACACTCTGTGGTCTTTATGGAACACAAATGCACATAAAGTAAGCTGGTATTAAGTGACTAGCTAATCACAAATTTGGCCAGAGGTGCAGCACTGCATATTAAATAACCACAACCCCAGTCTCCCCTTATAGTGACGCACATAATGCGTCTCATGGACCATTTTACAACCATGCCAGTGAACCATGCATTTGTGTGAGCACAGTGTCTGTCTGCTTCGCAGAATCTCATTTGAAGGATAACCCGACGCTGTCCATGATGAATGACTCGGATGAGGAGGTGATCTACGGGTACGTAACGAGCGCCTTACTACCCCAACCATACTTACTACTGCATAAAATATTTTGGATGATTACAGGTGCAAGTGGAGCTCGTATTTAACGCTTTCTCTACCTGTGTGCATGCACATGTCAAGTGATATTTTATCCCCAACAAACTTGTCACGGAGCAGCGTATTTTTGCTCGTTAATTAACTAAGAAGGAAAATAAAATAGAGTTAAGGATGCCTGTTTGTAGCCTATGATCTAGGGCGATTTATAGGGCATTGGTGCTGCAAACAGTAACATGGCTTTGCTATTCTTCCATGACTTCCAGTAATGGTATCCATAGGGCAATAGGGTAACACTAAAACATTAGGGCAATGATTTGTCGTGTCTCCTGGATACACAATTCAGCTGTCAACTTATAACTGCAATGATTAACGCTCCTCATGCAACCATGCAGGTCAGACACCGAAGAGCGGCTACTAAACCCCGTGCGTTTGGGCCAAGACAAGGAAGAAAGTGACTGAACAATGGAGCTGAAGAATCCTTTGTGCGAAGCAACGTGATGAGGAGGATGGGGCATACACCAGCTGACAGAGGGCCAACTGGGACAATAAAACGTATTTTTGTACATAGGGAGAGGCGACTGCACACACACACATCTGTGTGCATGGCACAGAAGGACAATGGTTCGCCCTCGAAAGCGCTTGATCTCAGAGACGACCGAGCGTCAAAGCACGACAATAAAATGACAACTTGCCATGTTCGCCATTCCTTCCTGCGTTGTTGTCACGCTTTTATTAACACCAATCTTTTTCGCCAAACACCAACTTTGCAAACGTATTCAACAAGGCACGCCAGATTTCTTATGCAGGCTAGAGATTTAAAAGACGTTTCGGCACAATGGACACGTGGAATTGTTGCTTGTGTTAAACCACTTGAACTGCGTCGAAGAAAAGAAGAAAAACACGCAGGGGAAACACATTAGTACACAGCAATGTTAGGAAAGGTTAGCTACATCAACACGAGAGTAACAATACTTTGTAATGAAAAGCCAGAAAATATTGGGCAACATGGATAAATGAAAGAACAATTGAATTAGGAAAGGCACTCAACTAATTCACCATCAGCCTGCCTCAAAAGCCTGTGAAACTCAGCCCCAGTGCCTGCTATTTACTATTATAGAATGGTAATTGCCTTGCACTTCGCACGACAGGCTTGTTTCACAAAATTTATAAATGATAAACACTTCACAATGATACATTTCTCACGTGAACAGGACGAACATTATGGCTACACTTTCTCTTAACAATGCTGTCAGTTGTCAACAGCCAGCTTTTAATTACTTGATGTAAATGTTGCAACAGTTCTTGACATAACGCAGATATTCCCAGTAAAACTTGTATTCGTTTCTCATGCAACCAAGCTTTCAAAGAAGCCACCAGGATAATATCCCAAAAAAGTTATAATCAGACATATACACTGCAGCTATGCCGGGGCATGCGAATTGCAATAGTGAAAGCTTATAGATTGAAACCACCAGGGGATTGCTAATGTTGTGCACTGCACATAAGGGGGGACGTGGCAAAGAAAACACCCTAATTTATGCACTGATGGTAACCAAGCTTCATGCACAAGTACAGTTGGCTAAGATAATTTCAAAACAGAAATCAGTTTGTAGCCATCTTGTATACTTATCATGTTATGAATGCATCCCACTAATTAATTCATCCCTTAAATTAAGGAGCTAATAAAGCTTCAAGTTTTTCAAATTCTTGTACCAATGTATTGTGAACAATTAAGCTGTTTGTTAGTTCTTTTGGAGCTCTGTAGCTATAATAAATTTTACTAGCATGTACAGATTTTCAGCATACACACGTTTTTCTCACCTGTTGCATGGGGAATTCATGTTGTGCCGTTCTTGTCGATATCTACTGAGGTTACAAAAACCTAAACGAACAGCCTTATTGCGCACAAGACACCTTTGCGAATACAGTAGCGCAAGCATTTGAAGAAATTTAAGCTTTACTAGTGCTTTAACTAAGGAATGAACGAATTAGTAGGATGCATTCATACACAAGATAGCTACAACTGATTTCTATTTGGACATTACCACAGTCAGCTGTACCCATGCACAAAGCTTGGCTACCATTGGTGCATAAACAACAAAGTTAGGTTTAACTGCCATGTCCCCTCATAGGTCTCTTTCACACAGCTGTTCTTGTCTGCCCTCCCCTTAAGACAAGAACAAAACCTTCAAGGGGCACTGAAGTCTGGTTGCATGCCTTGAAGGAGAAGGCCTGGCATACTATTGTGACAGGTACTTTTAATTACAAATCCATCCATTTAAACAGCAGCCATGCTATTTTACCGCAATTAATCCACTGTACCGATCCTTACTTTATAAATCGTTAATTTTGGTAATCATTAATCATATGCTACACATGGCTGGCATAGTTTGGTCCGTGTCTAGCCTTCCTTGGGTCTTGGTTTGCACTGATGCCGGGGTCATTCAAGGCCACCTTCCACTGATACATTTAGAGATTCTGCTTAATAAAAACACACACAAAGCTGCTACGATTGATAATCAAGCCAGTGAACTCCACGTCAGTAGAGTGCAGTAAAACGCCTGAGCCTGTGGCAAGACATTGCCATCTGGATGCAATAGTGTATTCAGTTCTGTTCAGAGCCATTCCCTGCGTCATATGCTTCATGCACATTTGACCCTCTAGACCTAGCACACAAGGCGGACAATAATGAGCTGATGATATCGTGGAAAGTCAGTCATGCACCAAGTTCCCGGGGCTGATTTATCTACTGGTCCCCAGGAGTTGACCAATGCTCATACTCCTCACCTCCACAAAGACTGTACCACTGTTGTCTGTGCCTTTCCTGCCTTTTTTTTTGCTTACTTTTCCAGACATAGCAGGCCAGTGCTGTGGGAACACCTTACCAATGCTCGCACATTTCTTCACCACACCTGCATGGCCTCAATATGCCCCATTATTGACATTTTAATTTCTGAAACCTTCGAGCTAACCAAACGGTGAGACTACCAGGCAATTTATTTGCCTTATCGGCAACGGCCGCTTCGTCCTTCCCAGTCCTGCGGCAATGTAAGGTAAAGCTTTGAGGGCTCAATGGACACTGTGCTCTACAGCTCTACCAACATGTCCCGCTACAGCATAATGTATAGCTCCAGTTGAGTCTTTGACACACACTGCCGCATAGATATACGTACCTATCCCATAATACAGTAAGCTAATGCTCCAACTGACTACTCGACCAACCAACCGGCTCTTCTCCCCACCCCCTCCGAGTGCAGTCGAAAGAAGGGAGGGCAGAGGAGGACTGACCAGGCAGGCGGAGTGAAAGCGCTTCTTGCAGGTGCGGCAGGATAGCCGGGGCAGCTGGCAGGTGGCCCCGTGCAGCACGTAGAAGCAGATCATGCACTCCTCGACGCCCTCGAAGCGCTTGTCCACGTTGCGCTTCCACACGGCCAGGCCGTCCATGATGGAGCCGTTCTGTTGGGGTGGTTTCCAGAGCAGTGTGAGGGTGAGAGTGAGCACAGCCCTGCCTGTCATCGTCCCCATCACCAGCCTCACCTGGTGCGTGAGGAAGGTGGTGAGCTGGAGCAGCCAGTGGCGCCACTGGCTCTGGTTGACGCCCACCCGGCGGCCGCTCTCGATGGTCAGCATGCCCAGCGGGTGGTTGGCCGGCAGGCGCACCACCAGCTCGATGGTCACCTCCTCGATGGTGTACGTGGCCACCACCTCCCGCGCATTGGGCCGCCCACGCACCTGGCCGAGGGACGCGAATGCTTTGTAGCGTAAGCTACACTGGCCGAGGTTGAGCAGTTTCACGTGGACCCTGAATGGCCGTGATGCTAGAGTGAACTAGAATAATTGGGTAGAGGAAAAAGCGGCGGCTGCTCCCCACGGCGCCCTTGAAGCCAAACGTGTTAACCGCCGCGCGTGGCGCTGGTGCCCCGCCCGAGGAGATCCCAAAGTGGCGCGCGTTGATCGACGTGCCGCTATGCTGCTGTTCGGTGATTCACGCTGTGTTTTGACGTTTTTTTAACGGCTGCACATGGTCTTTTTTGTGTGTAATTACAAGAGGAGCCTTGCAGGCACTGGACTGATCCTTAAGTGTTCTTGATTCTGTCTTTTATTGGTAATACGGACAGGGTGTTATGCGTGCGACGGTCTCTAATTGCACAAGGGCCATGGCTCATGCAGTTTGAAAGGATTGTGCAGTATTGTGGGGTGGGACTGCACCCCTAATAAATTTATGTGATTGCTAGAAATATTTTATATTTGCGATTTGTTTTACCCTGCTTTTATTTGTTGAGTTCCTAACTGTTCATAATTATCTTACGTTTGCAAAACGTGGGCAGCACATTTCATGAACTTGTGCATTTCTAAAGCGCTAATTATTTTATGTTAATGGGTAACCAGCGTTCCAATGAACTGTGCACTTTTAAAATGATCGCGCGATAAAGTGTGCCATGTGGTGCTTTTCTTAGAACTACGTACGGTTGCGAATGTTGATGCTTTTCGCTGACTTGAGTGAAGTTTTTAAAACGTATCGTGTGTGTTGCGTGGATTAGTGCACTGCAAGGGCCCGGGCCAGGTAGCACGCATTTTCTCGGGCCCGGGCCAGCTCACGGCGTCAACAAAAAATATTTTGGGACGTGCTTGCCCGAGCGCATGCATGCAGTGTCTTCGTGATGGTTGATGCTAAAATGTTTCCGCATTGATCACTTAGCTTAAATGAAAAAAAAAAAATCAAAGTGCGAGGTCACTTCGGCGCCGTTAAAAATATCTTTCGCTGATACTATACTCAAAAAATATTTTTTATGTTAGGATATATATATATATATATTATATATATATATATATATATATATATATATATAAATGTGTGTGCGTGTGTGTGTGTGTTGTACAAAGCTCGGTCCAAGTTTAAGAAAATTGAATACGATATAGCTGTATATATAGTCGCTCTAGGTTGAAAAGGCCGATTTTTTTCGGGCTCACACTCTGTCAGACGCGGGCTGATATTTAGAAAGTCTGGCGGGGCTCAGGCTTATTTAAATTTGTGTGTGTGTGTGTGTGTGTGTGTGTGCAGGCACACTTGCACACACACACACAGGCACGCACGTACGCGCACGCACGCACGTGCGAACACACACGCACGCACGTGCGAACACACACGCATGCACGCACGCACGAACACACACGCACGTACGCACGTGCGAACACACACACACGCACGCACACACGCGCACTCACGCACGAACACGCACACATGCCCGCACAGACGCACACAACGCGCGCGCACACGCACGCACGCGCACGCACGCGCACGCACATACACTTGTCTGGGGCGGAACTTCACATTCAGCAGCAGCCCGATATAAGTTCAGACCACGCTGCATGCATCATTGCAAAAAGCGACAAGAGGTTAATCTTCTATGTCTGCGGGTACGTTGCCAAGAAAACTGTCCTCAAGACAGAGTGTGAGGAATGCTGTGCACTGTTACTCACAGGAAAAGACACCGTTTTGAGGCTAGGTGCAGCTGAGTACACAAGGCTTCGGGATAATGGAGGTTTGCTTTACCCCCATGGTCGCCTTTACAGATTCATCGAGCAGTTGGAGAATATTTTCACGAGCTGCTTCAGCACTCACGAGCTGCACCACGATAGTGTCATAGATGTGCTGGCTATCATCAAACAAAAACAGCAGAGTGCTGTTGGGTGTGATCAGCACTCCAAGTCACTTACAGCCCAGGTGACAGCCTTTTATGTAACCACCCGTTTGCACTTTTTTGTAAAGTCGATCAACCGCTCAAGAGCTAAAAAGAGGGCGGGTGCACGCTACTTGGAGTTAAGCCGCTGCACATGATCTTGCTTTGTAAAACTGCAGGAGGAGCCTAGCAGGCACCACATTTCTTTAAATACTCTTGGTTCTTTTTGCTTGTAATGTAGATGTAAATAATTAAATGTAAATAATGTATTATGTTATGTTTGTAGGTGTTCACTGCGCCGAAAAGTGCGCAGTTTTAAAATGATCGCGCAATAAAATTATGCCGTGTGACTTGGTGCTTTTCTGAAAATTGCGGTTGCGAATCCTGTATTTGCGCGCTTTTCGTTGACTTGACTGAAGTTTTAAGACATCTGTCAGGTGTGCTGCATGGGTCAAATTTGAAAAAGAAAACGGGAAACGTTTGCGCACGCACGACGCAGTTTGCTCGGTATGCAGATCTTGATCGAAAAATCAGCAAGAAAATAAAGAAAAAAAAGCAGAAGTGACGTATGCTGGCCAGCCTAAAGCACGCCACTCTTTTTTCAGTTGACACAATACGATAGCAAAATCATCAAACAACGAAGAAAAAAATATCGGCATGATAGCGAGCTCGAATTGAAAAAAAAGCACGGCGCGGTCTGCTCGGTTGGCCAAATGGGATGAAGAAATGAGCAAACGGTAAATACACGACGTAGCTACCTTTCCCATAAAAACCCTGGTACATTAATAGCATTATCAACGGTTTTTACACGAAAAAAGAACTGTAGCCCCTCGGAGACTGCCCCAACGCACGCCTACCCGCCGCTACCCGAGGCGAAAAAGCGCTCGGGCGGGGCACGCGAGCGCCACCGCGCGGGGTTGACACGAAGTGCCTCACTCGGCGGCGGCCGCTTTTTCCACTACCCAAGTATTCTAGTTCACTCTAGTGCTGCGCAAGCGCGAGGAGCATTGGATTGGATTGGATCGGATTGGATTAAATTGGATTCCAATCCAATTGGAGTACGGGTGCGTAGAGAATTGGGTCTGCACATTCACCGGTCTGCGCATTCCAGAGGAGTGACGTCATAGCCGCAGCAGACGCACTGGCGCCGGCGCGTGCCCAGCTGTGCGCCTCCGTTGCGCAGTAGCCAAGTCTGACGTTGCGCCGTGCTGCGCATGCGCAAGGAGCAGTGACTGGACTGGACTGGACTTGATTGGATTAGATTGCTGAAGCTTGGCTCACACTACGTATATCCTGGCATAGCCGAGCTAAGCCACTGCTAATTTTTTCGCTTGCTGCTTTCGGCTATTCTTTCATGCTGCCATAAACGTACTTCCCCCAATTCCTTCCGGTCTTCTTGTTTATTCATCACATGCCTAGTAACACTTTCGTGACAATGGAAAAAATCGGTTGTTTTTGGGTCTTCCTGGAAATATTTTTTTTCTTGCCACAGGCAATCAGTGATGCTGAAGTGTAAGATACGAAACGATAGAGAAAGAATAGGGCTTTCTAACAGTAATAATTTCAAGCAACAGTTTTAATACAAATTTTATAAAAAAATTAACAAAACTAAAAAAGTAACAAACAAATACAAAGCTATGAAAACATCAATGCCACTTTGCACAGGGTACACATAAAAAAATTTTGAAATATACAACTTGAACATAAGATAATTATAAAGTAATACTGCAAAAATGAGCTCTCTAATTACAAAAGTTATTTGCATACATACAATTATATAAACACTAGTGCCTACCGGTTATTTTTTGGTGGTCAAGGAAGTATTTTTTTTCTTGCCACAGAAGCGTAAGCTATAAAATGATAGAGAAAAAATGGGGCTTTCTGCCAATATTAATTTCAAACAACTGACGCATTAGGAATATCATAAAACAATTGTGAAAACAAACAAAAAGTAACAAACAGAAAAAAAATTTGATGATAACCTCAATGCTACTTGGCGCATGATAGACATAAAAACCTTTTGAAATATACACTTTGACCATAAAACGCTTATAGAATAATACTGCAAATATGAGCAGTGTAAGTAAAAAAGTTATTTACATACAAAAATATTAACAAACAGCTGCGCGCTGCCCCGGAGCGCTACGCCAAGGTCAGCAACGGGCCGTCTTCGTGGGGAAAACTCAACTCTCTGTGCAGCCGGCGCCAAATGGTCTCGCCCAAAAGTCGTCGACACGCTGCAGATAAGAGCTGTCGCCTTTAGAACAGGGCCGGATCTGCTTACGACAGCGTGCGCCCGCGATAGAGCGACCGGAGAAGAGCGCGAAACTCAAGGGCGCACACCTGGTGATGGTCCGGGGCGACTTGACGCACTTTCGCCGACCGTAGGAAAGTCTGACGAATCGAAGTCATCTTCTGTGTCTGTGCTGCTACCAACATGCACAGATTCAAGCCCAGTTACATCGGAGTCCGCCAAAATTCACCGTTCGCGCAAAGCATCGGCGAGCGGTGGCAACGCCATAACTGAAACCACGTGAGTTCGTTTCCCGGGGGGGGGGGGAGGACATTTAAAAATTCCCCACGCGGCGGAAAAACGAAACTTGAGAGTGAAACTGATAAAATACTTCCTCCTTTACCATTTCAATGGCATTAGCGGCCCAGAAGCGCTTGGAAAACGCCAAAATTTGAATTTGCATTCATCGATAGCATACTATCGATGGGAATAGGTGCAGTCACGAAAGTGTTCAGCCTTAGCACTGCTCTGTCCCGGCTTAAAGGGACAGTAAGGGTCGAAACGAGTTGGCCTGTACTGACAGGTTAAGGTGCTGAGAATCCAAAGTCACAATTCTCACAACTTGCAGTTGTTTAATAAGGCAGAAAATGCCAGTAACGTGAAAACGGATGCCGATGCCCCACACGCTTTCGGGTACTACAGTTTGTGACATCACATTAATTCTGCACCGCGAGAATGCACAATGAACTGGAGGCAACTCCTAATTTCACACCAGCGACTGTTATTGTGACACCGTTCAAGCTTAACCTTGCGCTGAACAAACGGGGACACAGAGAAATGCACACGGAGGCATGCAATTACCTCTGTGTACCCTTCTGTGTTCCCATTTGTTCAGCGCAAGCTTAAGCATAAACCATTTCCACTAGGCCAGCTCGCTGCGACCATTCACGCCATGTGCCTGCTTGCAAGATGTCAGTCACAATGCAACGCTGGGAATCACTCCTTTACACCCTAAACATTTGAGTCAATTACATTGATTCCATGACTTGTGAGACCTCAGCTACTCTAGAGAATGTATACTATGTCTGGGTGGCCCAAGAGAAAGACAGGACATGCTCACCGTCATGTTCTCGAGGGTCCTGTCTGCATTCAGTACGGCCTGGATTTCCCTCGATGAGATTACACCGGTCACATGATGGGCTGTGAACCTGCAGCACAGACAAAAAAAGGTGGGAAAAAAGGTGTCAATTCAAAAACAGAACAACAAAATTTTGAAAAAGAGAGAGAGAGAGAGAGAGAGTGAGAGAGAGAGAGAGAGAGAGAGAGAGAGAGAGAGAGAGAGACGAGAGAGAGAGAGAGAGAGAGAGAGGGGAGAGGGGGGGGGGGGGGAGGGGAGGGAGGGAGGGAGGGAGGGAGGGAGGGAGAAAACACATGCTGAAACTGTGGCCATAGCATGTTCGAATTTCTACATGCACATTATTAAAAATAAAATAAAGGATTCACACTCAAAGCTACAGTCGAATCCCATAACAACAAAATTGACAGGACGTGTGAAAAATTTTGTTGAAATGGAAATTCGTTGCGATGAAATCTGCCCCAACGCACCACACAAGGGCAACAAAAATACCCCTGTACACTAGACAGTTTTAGTTGCATGTGCGTACAGAGCTCACGCACACAAAAGTGAAAAGTACACATAGCCCACGCGCATGTAGTTTGAAACCCTTTTAGTTACACGTATGCGACGCTCACCGTGTGTAGGCCATTTGGATGCATGCGCGTTATTTCTAGCGCCATCTATTAACAGACACAGATACTGCTGTAGCCATTTGGGATCTCGCGAGCCCGTTGCTATGGCGACGACAAACCCTACTTTGCCAGGCTTAACAGCTGAAAAATTGCTCTTCTATCTGAGAAACAAAAGCTGTTTGTCTATTTAATCTTTCGTTGAGGGTGAGAATTGGCAAATTGCAGGCGAAATCAACAGCTTAGAACATGACACTGCGCCAAGGGATTAGCGACGAAGCTGTTTTCGCTGCGAAGCGAGACGGCAGGGTGCCACCCTTTTGGTCGACTCTACGTACAGAAGCAACGTGAACACTGCAATGTAAAAATTCGAGTCTCACCTCCGTTTGTGAGTCTCACGTAGGCCCTTTCGTGTTCTGAGCATGTGCACTAATCACCAGTGAAAGTTTTACACACGTGAAACTAAAACTGTCTATTATCCGCATCAATGACCACATAGCGACATCTTTAGAAGAAGGAGCAAAGCGCAATTACGTCGTGTTTATTCGGATAACAAACGTATCAGTGGTTATCAAACTGTTTTGTACAGGCACATACGTAAACAGCACATTACGGGGGGGGGGAAGAAATGCAGTCGTAAAACATACTGCTGTGCAACAAGCCACATCTACCAAGCTGATAACTTGCAGATAGCTGCTAGGTATTCCAAAGGCCCCTCCCACTACTGGCAGGAGCAGCGCCTGCAATCTTATCGCATGAGTAAGCATAGCAACATCTGACCTTGGAAAGCAAGGGCGCACGCGTACAATGAAGATGGGATGATGCGAGTTCGAGACTAAACAGGAAAACATTTTTTGCTTTAGACTTTCAAGAACGATAGAAGGAAAACTGCAATGACAGCTGCGCCCGGTGCAGTGCCAGCAGCATTCATTCTTGTGGTTTCAACTGGATACGGATTGGCTGTAGCTTTGGCTTGGCGAACTGGGTCGCGCTGCGCCTCGTGTAAAGTTGGATAGCCACATACCTAGCGACCACCACCAAACAATGGTGTCAGTCTATGAGTTTTTTTATGAATGGTGGTGGTGAGGGGGCACATTTTCGGTGAAACCAAACACCCCGAATGCATAAAAAGTTATAGATGGCTGTTGTTATGCCTATTTCGTCGTAAAATAAGCGTTCAAGCCCCGCTGCACTGAGGGAAAATTTCATTGAAGCGGAAACAACCTGAAAAATGGCTCGTTGTGGTGAAGACTTCGTTGCATTGACTTCTACGGCTAGCTGATGAGGAATTGTAAATATTTCACTGAGGCGGAAATTTTGTTGAAGCAGAGTTCGTTGTAGTGAAATTCGATTGTATTAACCTATTGCCAGCACTATGAACTAGAAGGAGGTTTTCTAGATATTGCACAAGTTACTCATTCACCTTCACAAATGATTTTTATCAGAGGCTGGCATCATGCTTCTGCTGAAAATGTAAGCTTGACACCAAGTCCTTGTCCCATCAACTCTAGTACTGTGGTAGCCACATTCTAAATTTCCTTAAAATAAGAGGCTCTAACCTCAAAAGAATCCTGCAACACTGCCGATAAACACTTTAACTCTTTCTTTCGTGCCTGGAAGCACGGCGAAAGTGATAGTAATTGCCAACACATTGTGGCACTGTGCGATCTGCTCATTCCAGCAGATACGCCCAAGAGTTTCTAGTTTGCATCTGTTGCGATATTTGTAATGCGGCTTTTAGATGCATTTATTGCTGCAATCGAAAGGAAGCGGGCCACAATAGCCACAACATCGCTCAAACAAAACACCACCAAGATTGGGAAAGCGAGGACAATCTCTTGAGCAAGTTTCCAAGTTATCTGATGGGTGTAGAGTAGTAATTTTTTGGCTGAGGTACTTTGTGACCTTTTAGTCTATCTACTGGATGTGCTTGGCGGATATGCTCTGGAAGCAATCATTTCAGATGCCCAAAAAAAGTTGAAAAAAGTGTTGCTGGGTCCCTTTAAGTTTACCTGCAGTAGCGGAATAACAAAAATGAATCTAAGTTATAAGAAAAAGGAAAGTGTAAGAAGCGAAAGACCGTTACGCTTGCAATTATTAACCTAAAATGGGAAGGTCAGAGGCCTTCGCGGCATACTACCTATATGCTAGCAGGAGACGAGTGGCCAGCAAGTAGGGAAACGGGGGCTTACTTCTCAACGTGGTCCATAATACGCTTGTTCTGACTGCCCCACCAGGCCCGAACCAGGGCCGGCAGCTTACAAATGGCATCCAGGTACACTTGGCAGGCAATGTGCTGAAGCTTGGCCGAGCTGAAGTCCTCTGTGGGAGGGAAATCACATGAGCAACTCGGGAGGAGGGTAACGCAACTTCAAAGGAAAGCAGAGGCAGGGAAGCAAGAGAGAGATGTGTTTTGGCTTGTATGTGGGTTTCTTGTGGGGGACAAAGACCAGCTGGACAGGACGTAAACTAGAGTCCACCTGGTAGATCGACTGATAAGAAACAACAGCGGTACCAATTAAAGCTCCCCGTTGTCACCAGAGTTAAACTTGATATAGGAGTTGCGAAACTCCCCGTAGGCCCCACGCACCAAAAAGTGGCCCTACAATTGGTCCCCTTTTTTTCAATTTTTTTCTGTACAGTGTCGCTATCTGTTGGTGACAAAATGAACTACACAACATGCTTCACCGTTGAACCGCTGTGTGGCACGGCCTTACTCTCTGGCATGCCGCGCTCGGTGACCTGGGCGAAAAATGGTATTAGGTTGCTTACGTAAATTTGTTGCACCGAAGGAGCCCAACGGGAAAGCCATGCAAGTGTTTTACATGCATTCGAAGTGAGAGTAGGCAAAAAAATGTGACCGTGTGGCCAGAGAGATGCATCATCGTTTGTGCACTGTCGTCTCTGCGCATCATCTGCTATCTTCCGGCAGGAAAAAAAAAAGTTAAAAATTCGCTTCGACAGCTTTACGCGTGCTTGAAAGGATTACTTAGAGCGACTTGATCACCTACTGTATTAGTTTTGGCATACGACGTGTTGTAGGCCGAGCGACAACTGCAAGTACTTGAAATCGGACCTATATGTTGTGCCCACACAAGCGACAATGGGTCACGGCAGTTTCGCAGATGCAAAAAACAACCGCAACATAAAAACCAGAGATAAGAAAGCAATGAGTAACTTACAAAAGTACAAAAATAAGGAATTATGTAACCTTAAAATAAAGCTTAACGTGAAATTGTCAGTTTAATAAGGAATCATGCAACCTTGAAACAAAGCTTAATGGCGCCACCGTACACACGATCCAAATTGGGGGGGTGTCCAGTCCAGGTGCGGGCCGTTTTTTCAGGCAGAGTTTGATAACTGCCTACATGAAAGAGCTCTGGTATTCATGGGTTGTTTACAAAGAATATCCACCGTGTCTGCTTTTGTTTGGAAGTTCTGAACAAAGCTGACTTTGATCTGGATTTAGTCCTGAAGCAGTGTGGCCAATTATGATGGCATGCTGTACACAGTCATTTTTTTTTCTTCAGCCCCACATCTTCTGATACTTTCTGCACGCTAGACCATCAGCAATTCTCTCGGCAAACTTTGTACGTGACATTTTTGTGGTCCTTGCTGCCTCAAAGCTTTGAACTGGAATCTTTTGGATGCAGCAAATGTTAAAGTTACACCACTGTGTTTGCCAGTGAAAGGAGGAACAGTACACTTTGTTGTATTTTGCATACCAACATGAAAATGTCACAAAAGACTTGCACAAGACCCAAATCTCACTTTTAAAAACCATGACAACATGCATCAATAAAATGTTTAATCAACTAAAACTTGGCTCACTGAAAAGTCTTCCCAAATGTCAGCAACTGAAGGTGCCAACACCAAAGAAAAGGCTTAGTTTTAAAACCACTTTTTCATTCGCCAGCAAACTGTTGAACTTTAAAATTTTGCAGCACAACTTTTGCACTTTTATTATGTGTTCATTGTGCTTTTCTTTTTTTCCCTAATCCCCTTTCTCAATTTTCGATCTACTATCGTGATACATTGAAATATGAGCAACAAAGCGTGAAGCTTTCAGTATATACCGTGCATCCTGGCGACGCAATGCACATACACAGTTGGAACAAGTTACGAAAATTCATGACCGACCTTGATATGGAAAGACCATCGTCTATCTATCGTCTGTCGGGCACTCAGCACAAAATAAAAAATTAAGTAATATAGCTTCGCGCGTTTCCACTCAGCACAGCGATGAAGTTGGATAACATTCGCGTGAGCGAGCGCCGAACGCGGCGGGAAGACAAACCAAAACACTCACACGCCAAACGACGGTGTTTCAATACCGAGGTTGGAAATGAACGCTCGTAACTTGTTCGTACTGCGCACACGTGGCCAGTCGCCAGAATGTGCAGCATGTACTGAAAGCCATGCGCTTTGTTGTTTGTATTTCAATGTACAATAGAATCCCGCAATAACGAAACCGCCGAGAAAAGGCATAAAATTCGCTTTTGCAGGAATTTCCTTGCCGCGAGAATGAAACATAAACGACCGGAAAATTGGCCACAAACCAAAAATTTATTCCCTAAAGTCGGTTATATTACTTCGTGAGCCTTACCTTCCAGCCAACGCCACAGTTCAGCTATCACTGTACAAGTGGTTTATTGCTAGTCGTCGTGCGCACCCAAGAACAACAAGATCGGGTCAAACACATCCAAAACATTCCGTGGGTTCACATGGTTTTCGCCCTGACCCTCGGCACCGAGTATGCCCAATCATGCAAGTGAAGGCCAGCTTCTTCTGTTTACGAACTTTTCCAGACAGAGTTGCACCTCGTTGCACCAATACTGTTTACAAAACTTAGTGAGCACCGATTTCTTAAGGTCCACAAAGGACACAGCCGTCACTGTTTTGTTTTGCGCACGTGCACCATTGAGAACTGGTGGGATCCTTGCTTTTCAAAATGGTTGAGCTAGCTGCAGGCATTTCCAAACTCATCGGCGCTATCCTCCCTTGGG
Organism: Haemaphysalis longicornis; assembly: GCA_013339765.2. Classification (NCBI taxonomy): domain Eukaryota; kingdom Metazoa; phylum Arthropoda; class Arachnida; order Ixodida; family Ixodidae; genus Haemaphysalis; species Haemaphysalis longicornis. The sequence goes on along the minus strand of CM023456.1, from coordinate 80,849,265 downwards.
CCACTAACTTGAGCGATGATGGCTGCCTTATCTCGTAGCGATAAAAACCTCCACTTTTGGGCTGGCAAAGGCATCTTACTGAGAGCAAACATGCCAATCGCCGTACACAAACAACAAGCGCACGCTCTCTGTTCAGTGGTAGTGGGCTAGCGCAGCCGAAGCCAAAGCCGCGACTTGAGTCACCAGGTATCGCACCCTAGTGGTGCCGCTGCGAGGCTGCCACCACGGCTAATGTGGCTACCACGGCCGCCGGCTGCGCGGTATTTTGTAAACAAATGTGGCGGCGGCCATGCAAGTGTGCTATGGCTGAAGTTTACGCACTTTGAGTCCCCAAAAAATGCATTTGAGCACTTTTTTCACACAGTTAACCTCCAATGGGTAGGTAAAATGCCGACCAACTTGCATTGAATTTCGTTAACGCGGGATCAGTTTCCAAAAATGTTTCGTTGCCGTGAGATATAAAATACATGGGCGTCTATGGACGCTTGCCAGGGATGCGAAAAAATTTCGTTGCCGCGGGAATTTCGTACCCGCGGGATTTCGTTATCGCGGGTTTTGACTGCATCACGATAGTACAGGAAAAAACAGCAACAAATCACACACAACCAAGACTTTGACCCATGCACTTCACATGCGAGAAGAAAACCAAAACAGACAAGACTTGAATGAAAGAAACACACCCAGGGAAACTCATAAATACAGCTCCTAAAGCTATAAAAAATGTGAAATACAAAAGAACATCAAATGTGCACCAAACAAATTCCCCGACTCGTCAAGACTATATGGAGGACACAGCTGTTATTGATGTTTCCCTGACGGGAGTTATTTATTTATTTAAGTACCCTAAGGGCCCGGGTGGGCATTACATAGGGGGGGATTGAGGTATAAGGTTGCTATAAGGGGATTGAGGTTGTTGACGGGCACTGCTCAATTATGTTATATAATTAGTTTTGTTTTCAAGATGAGGAATTTGGCACTTTAATCTAATAAAGCTATATTTTCACCTGTTTCTGGCATTCCCAGTTATCAGCTCTAACACATTGTCTAAGGCAATCATTCTCATGACGCCAGCATTTAACACTTCTACGTTTGGTTTATCCAAATACAGTTCACACCCCTGAGCACATTTCTCTTTGCATATGAGTCAAAACCTCCTTCAAGTAGCTTTGCTCTCCCTTTTTGGCCCTAGTAACCGCACACACACACCATACACATTTTCATGTACATTTTTGCAGAAAATATTCTAACTGCTAATTCTAACTACAGAGGAAGCAGGCAGGAGATGGACAACACATGACTCACATGCAATATATTCACATCCCTTCCTAAAAAAAGGTGGAGAGAAGTGCAAATGTGCAAAAGTGCGTTCCAAACTTCGCTGAAAGTGCGTCTAATCGATCGTCAAACCTTCAAAAAGCCAAATCACAAACAAAGAATAAAACCCATGCGCCGACTTTTCGCACACTAAGTTGAATGCATCTACAAAAGTATGTTGATACGTGGTTTACGAGACAAAGGTATACTGCTGTACTCCTCCTTCATATCGATGTGCGTATTGTCTTGTCGAGAACCGTTCCTTTTTCACGATTTCCAAGCAACCATTCTGACACAATGGAAGCCCAGTTTCACGCACACGCCGCGTGTCCAGAGATCGTATCAAAGCTTTTTGGTCAACCAACCGGTCTACAGGGAAATGCATTAGTGTTTTGGCTGGATGCTATCGGTCGCACCGAGCCAGCTTTCGCTTTAAAACAGTGAAACGGCCTTTGAACAGCGCACCTTCAGGGCTGAGCTTGGCCGGCTCGGTGAACATGGTGTTTCCCTTGGCGCTGAGGCTGACGTTGGACGGCATGAGGCAGAACAGGTGCTCCAGGAGACAGGAGAGGAGACCTTCCTCCTGGAGGTAGCTGGCATACTCGGATCGGGCCTGCAGACAAAAGATGCCGCATTACTACTGGTCTGTCCCTCAGGAATGGGGGACAGGGTGGCAGTCTTCAACAAAAAGCCCCCTTTTCATTTTTCTAATCCTCTATTTGTTCAGATGTTCAGGCACTGGAAATATTTCTGCGCTCACTTCTTCCATCTGCACAGTTTTCATCATATAAAGGGAGGTTGTCATGTAGACAACGTGGGATCATTCAAGCAAAGTAGAAACTCTGAGCAATATTCTTATCTGTCGACAAGTGCAGCTTTTCATGATGCAAAGAAAAAAAAAAGAACAATATGAAATTCCAATGTTTTCGCTGCCTTAGTTGAAGTGATCTGGTTTGACCCACGCATTTCTTCTTCTTTTCTTTCTTTTTTTAGAATTTTCGTCTGCCAACTTTCCGCACTCAGACGATACAAAATTTGCATGGAAAATCACGCTTTCGTCACAGAAATGGAAACAAAACTGATTCTGAAAAGACATTTCCTGCGCTAACCACCAAACAACTTTACCTGCTTTAGCAATAGCTCAAACGCGATGAAAAGCGCCACTGAAGTTATCGTTCAAACAGAACGATTCTGAACGGGTGCAGTAACGAAAGAGTCCATAAAACGCTCCATGCTACACACACACACACGCACAAATGCACAAAAAAGAAAAAAAAGAAAAGGCAATGATTGACAAAGCACCTCGGCTGCGAAGCCACACACACGCACAAACGCACAGAAGAAGAAAAGGCAATGATAGACAAAACACCTCGGCTGGCGAAGCCCCGAAGAAAGCGAGCAGGTCCAGCCAGGAGAGCAGGTAGCCGAGGGTGTAGGTGTAGCTGTCTGTGCCAGCCTCCACCAGGCAGCAGTCACCCAGGTCAAAGTCCGACAGCAGCACCTCCACCACCTGCCCCATCTCGAGCAGCGAGGACAGCAGCGGCTCCGGCGGACTCCTGCGGACAGCGTGCACCGAGTGGGCGAGACTTTCACAGAACCAATGACCTGAACAAAGTTGACAAACTATCGAAAAGCATTTCACGCTCATTACAGTATTGGGGGGGTGTTAAACACCAATCTGCAGACATTCTGTGCCAAATACCCCGCGTCGTGGTATGCCAGTATTACCACACCTGATTGACTGATTGATTGTAGGGTTTAAAGTGCTGAAGCTACACGGGCTATGAGGAGCACCGTAGTGCAGGGCTGCTCTGGATTAACTGTGATCACCCGGGGATCTTTACACGAGCATCAAAATCTCAACACATGGGCGTTTTCGCTTTCCATCTCCACCAGAAAAGCAGCCACAGTGGCTGGGATCAAACCCGCGACATCGGGCTCAGCAGCACAATGTCTTAGCTACTGAGCCACCGTGGTAGGTTCCAGACTGCCTTTCACTTCTGGCATTTATCAAAGCCCAACAGCACTTAACACTTTAAAGAGCTTTGCACATCACATGTTCGGTATTTGGTTTTATATTAGAAGCCACTTTCTTTCCGACTATTCATATCTGACTTGGTTCAAAATTTTAACCATTCAAACATCCGTACAATAGTAAGGGGGTACATGGGTCTTAAAATAACTTCTTTTATATATTAAGTGAACTCTATGAAACTCGTCAGTCTTGCTGCTTTTTTTTCCCCCACTGATTTCAAATATGCCATTATTTTTTCAGCTGGTCAATTAGTTACCAAGATAATTAGATATAATTAGCCATTTCTGGAGGAGCAACAGACAAAACAGTGTTGGTCAAAAAGCTGTAATCTCCCTATTTTCCAATACAGTAAAACCTCGTTACAAGAGATGCCCAAGGGACCCAAGAAACGCATCTCTTGTAACAAAGGTCTCTAGTATGCATACGATGAACACTGGTGAATGCACTGTAGGAAACGGTTTTTTGATGCATCGCTTGGAACTAATTTTATAGCTCAACAAACTTTGGTGGCACCGGCGGCAGGGAACCATTTTGAATGCCCATTTAAAACACCAAAGTTTAAAGAGCTGTAAAATTAGTTGCAAGCTATGCACAAAAAACTGCTTTCTATAGTGCATTCCCCAGTGTTTATAGTATTGGAAAATACGAAGATTACAGCCTTTTGACTATTGTTTTCTCCAAAACTGTCTAATTATCTCTAATTATCTTGGGAACTAATTCACTTACTCAAAAAATGGCATGTTTAAAATCCGTGGATAGAGAGCAGCAAGACTGGCAAGTTTCATAGAGTTTACTCAAAACGAAATTGCTTTAAGACCAATGTCCCCCTTAATAAGAAGTTCGAACTAGCGTTTTACTTTCTGTAGCTACAGTGATGCCACGAGGATTGTACAACAGAAAGGTACGGATTATTTCAGATCAGCTGGGGTTCTCCGATGTGCGTGGAAATATTGTACACACAAGTGATTTTTGTTTTTTCGCTTCCATCAGATAAACAGGCACTGTCACCAGAAATCCAGTCCCCAATTTCAACCTAAATAAACCAGGGGGAATGTTCGTTTTTTAAAGGAACCACAACAACAACATACACCTTTGTTCCAATCGAAAGGCTGCTTCGTTGGAATAACACTCATGCTAATTTTAATGACCACTCCAACCAAATAGGCACTACAATCCACTTGTGACACTAGAAGTCCAATTTATACACTTGGCTTACGCCAACCACACGAACCAAACCTTAAAGTAGTTTTCTGGGCTTACGGCTGGAACTCATAGCATTTCAAACAAAAAGTAACGTTACATTGTGGCGAAAAGGCAATTATCAATTGGCGACAGGGCAATAACATAGGGAAAATCAATGTGAGCGTGAGGTATGAGTTGCACAATTTTTTTAAACAAAGCAAAGCTGTATCTTGTCTTTAACTGCCACACACAATCTCTGCTCTCAGAATCGACCTCACACGGGGCCTGTAACTGCATCATTTAAGCTGAATTTCATGCACATACGCATGCGTGCTGCTTTGATCAGAAATACTGTTTCTTGAAGCTGTAAATATGCCCACAGAACGTCAACCTCACTTCGCAAGTTTCCAAAAAAATGAAGGAAGCTCACACTAACGCGTAAGACTTGAAGGTAGCGAAGCTGTATGCAAGCTTCTTGACCATTACGAAGGTTTAAGTCCACAATTGCAGTCGATTTGCTGCTTTTTCGCTGATGCAACGACATTTACTCCACCAGTGTTGCTATAAGTGTGAGCTTCCTTCATTTTTTAAAAGTGATAATCATTGGACATCAACTTCGAGGGGCGTACGCTATGACGTGCCTTTCTCAGTCTGAGTAAGTGCGGCCCCGATTACAGCGAACGCTGCAGTTTTCTTTTTGGATGGGGGCCAATTTTGGCCAGTCTCCCTAAGTGGGCATGCTTGGCTTGACAAACGTGCGCCGGGGCGCTGGGTGGTCGCCACGAGACACGCACACACGAGCGATCGGCATTTTTTTGGTTTTGTTAATAGCCGGACGGTCACCTGCACATACCGTATAAACCGGTATATAGGTCTGGCAACAATGTGTAAGCGAAGTCCGTCGCCATCATGGAGGAAGAAAATGTTGCCATCGCCAATTGTGTCGGACTGCTCTGTCGCACTATCAGGCCTTTATTTGCTTTTCGCTTTTCTCTGGTTTTTTGTCTTTTACTTGTCTATTGTATGTGCGTATGTACATTTCTGTACGTGTTTGTTCCGAGATGAGTTGCGGCAGTTGAAGCCAGTTCACCGTGGCGTTTAGGCTGAAGGCAATTGAGTCGCCGAGCAGAATGAGAATATGGCGGCGCAACGCCAGTTTGGCGTTTCGGAGATAAGTGTGCGGTACTGGCGGAGCCAGAAAGCTAAGCTGTGCGCGTGCAACCCCCGAAACAGATCGTTCCGTGGACGTCAAGCGGTGCACCCCGAGTTGGAGAACAAAGTGGCGGACTTCGTCCGGGAACTTCGCTCACGTTCGCTCACGGTACAGCAGAGGCCATCCGTGGACCGGCTCCGCGAACTGCACAATGAGTGGATAGCCAAAGACAACGAAAAGACCCATACGGGCCGGCTGTGAAGACCATCCCTCGCGACCGTGCCAAGCTGGGTGTCCTTCTCTTAGCAGTCGCTGCCCGACGACATGGTTGCACGAGCGTTTAGGAAGTGCTCCATCAGCAACGCACCTGACGGCACGGAAGATGACAGTGAGAAGCAGTCATCCTCGGATGACTCTGAGAGCTCAGACGAATGACTTCGGCAGGCATAGTGAGTGGCAGTGACGGACGGGCGTCGAAAATAAATATAGACATTGTGTGTGCGCTTCTGTGCCGAATTATTTTTTTTGTCAACTTTTCCCACCTCAAGGTAGGGGGTCGACCTATATACCGGGTCTACCTATAATCCGGTTTATACGGTATTCTCTGCAGCCTACCGAGTGGTTTAATCATACCTGGAAGTTTCATCGCTGTCCTCTTTCTCGATGCCCTGCGCTTCCTCTTTAGCAACCATCGGCATTATCCTAAAGGGAGAGAACGCCAAATGTAGTAAAACATGTCACAAAAAAACAAAGAAAACACTCCAACACAGAAACTTAGAGGCTAAAAATAAAAAGCACGAAACAAGAGAGGCGCTTACTTCTGAAGCAAGGTGTGGGCACCTAGCTGGAGAGCGAGCGATTTGGAGGTGGCCAGGGGCGTCAGCTTCGACAGCAGGCTGTTCAGAGATTGCGGATTTGGTTCCTGATTTTTTCGGAAGGACTCTACAAATTCCTCCACTCGCTTTTCGCTTGCAAACTCGAGTGTTGAGGCAAGCTTCTTTAGGAGCACGGAAGACGTCTCCGTTGGAGAAGTTGAGAGCTCTGAAAGCGAAAGCACAAGTGTTGGCAATTGCTCCCGCCATCTGGGTAATGAGAAAAAAAGTTTCACATTGCGAGGGAGGTGTGAGCTTGCGTGGCTTAATTACCAGATTCTGCCGGTCCTTTGGTGCACGAGTGGTTATGACAAAGTTGGGCTTGACACAAAATTGCAGACATTTTCTTACACTCGAAATACTCAAATCTTTCTGATTTTGCGCCAGCACAATCACAAAGAAGGTACTGCATGTCAGGAAGCTGTTTGTTCTTTTTTCCAGCCTCAGTAGCCATGAAAAGAACAATGAATGCAAATGCACATCCGACATTTACACAGTTCTCTTTAATATGCAAAAAGTTAAGTATACTTAATTTTCACTAATTTTATTGAAAGCCACTAAGGCTAAGGAAATAAGTGAACCACAATTTTTAGCCCTTAGTTTGGGATGAAGAGATTCATAAACTTCGCGTGCATTCCTTACACCGAACAAAGCAATGGCCTGGCAAGACATACAACGCAACACGTAAATCAGAATATCCCCCCCTTGGAGCTTTCCAAAGGACACAAAGATTAGTACCCCTGTCACATGGCAAATCTAATGCCTTCCAAGCGAACAAACATTGAGGGGGCTCACTGGTCTTAACCCAAAAACGTGTATTTTTGCAGTATGATGATGAAAATTGGGGGACATATGTAGTTTTTCATTCCATTAGTAGATATGAAATTTGGGGGTTAAAATTAATATATTCAAATTAATTTGGATTTTTATATTCAACTTTTTGACAGCCTTGCTATGTAAGAATACTGCCGGAGGGATGCAGCTAAACAGTGAACCAGTGAAATGTGGAACAAATCAAGGCGTGCAATAAGGCTTACAATATCGTTTAGATGCTGTCTTTGATAGGCAGAGTTACAACCGTTTGAAATGCGGCGCTCAAAGGTGGCAAGCCAGAGAAAACCGACGATTTTGTTTTCCCTCTCCGTACCCACCCAAACTGCAAATCGTCGTAACTTCTGCTCGACCAGCGCAGAATAATAATTTGTCTTATTGCACTCCTTAATTGTGCACCGTTCACTGGTACTTTGTTCAATTGCATCCCTCCAGCAATTTCTTATTACAAAGGCTGTCAAAATTCGAATATAAAAAAAAAAAACAATCCCAAATAAAATCTGAATATAATCTTGTACCCACAAAAAATTTTTATTCTATAATAGGAATGAAAAAACTACAACCATGTCCCCCAATTTTCATCTTTCATAAATGCAAAATAAACGTTTTGATCAAAGACCAAGGAGCCCATTAAAGCTGTAAACTACATTTGGTTTCACCATGCGGGTCTACACGGCAGAGTTAATGTCATTTGATAATGATAACAGTGGCAATTGGGAAACTCGCAAAATAGTAAAATAATAATGCAGATGCTTCTGCAACATTTTGAAACCTTTTACTTTTTTAAAACAACAAAACGCTACTTTTGAAATTAAAAAAGTGTAACTCTGTTTCAGGTGACATTCACATCACAACCCGAGGCAAGTAAGTAACAAAATCCACTATCTGGGTAGCAGCAAAACATGGCGGAGCTTCGCAAAGGAGTTGTTTACTTTTTAGTGAATGGAAGGGAGAAACCCGAAGGACAGAAACAGAAAAAACGGAGCGAGGTAAGGAGGAACAGCTGGCAAAAGTCGGAGGGGGAACAGTATGTTGAACCGAACGAGAAGCTCACACGGAGGCGATGAGATGGCGCAAAGAGTGGAGGGGGAACGGCCCGTGAGACAAGCTGAAGCGCGACGCGCTGCGTGATGACGCCATAGCAGCGTGCTGCCATGGTGCGCTCGACGATGATGGGTTCACTTCCCGAGATGCAGTTCACGGTCCCTCCAAAATGCTATTGATTGCGATCACATTCCTGAGACGCGTTGCACCGTGACGCCGCGGCGGCGCACAAATTTCGGCATTGGGGGTATTTTTATATAATAGTAAGCCATTTTTTATCTCCCATATAAAAGCAACATGCGGGCAAAATGTTGATTTACTTGAGAGGTTTAAAACGCAGGCTCTAAACAGCTTATTATTAAATTTCCTGATTATTAACAACTGCTGTAGGGGGGATACTCTTTCGGTTTGGAAGCTACTGGGAAATGTGTTCCCAAACTCATTCAATCCCCAAATGCCATTAGCTTAAATGACATTTAGTATTCTCGTTTAATGCTAACATTTCATTCGCAGCTACGGTCCTTCCCTCTAAATGCATCATCACATCTGCCATGTGACAGGGATATTGCAGTGTACTGAAAGTGAACCATCAAAACGCAATTACCCGCCCCCTGAGCCTATTGCAAGAACGACCCCAGCTGGGGAGCAGAGCCAACTCTTACGGGCAATGTCGATGAATCCAGGGATGAGGACCGAGAAGACGGTGCGCGTGTAGAACTCCTCCCACTCCACGTCGAAGCTCTCGGGCAGCTTGCACCGCTCGCGAGTCGGCTGCGACTTGTCAGTCGCCTGGGCAGCCTGGAGCAAGCTGCTGAGCAGCTCGCAGGTGAAGACGATCTCTCTCGTGGAAAAGAGCTCCACCGCTCGCCTCCAGTTGAATTTCTACGGGAAACAAAAAAAGCACGCCACCGTGGGTGTCTTAAGTGCAGAGCACTTTAGGGGCTCGCCTTGTCGTTGTAGCTCGCTCGCTGGACCCAAGTACAGCCACATGGCGTTCCGTCGTAGCCGCTGTCGTCGCGGCGTAACCCAGAGGCTTCGAAAGTGAAGCAGTTTATATAGTCATAAGCGTTCGCAACTCGTGAACTGCTGGCGCTTGTCATAGATCTACCTGTTGTTTAGCGCAAAGAAAACTGCAGGTACATTTGAGGCAAAATATACGTAACTAATCGGCAGTGTCCGCCTTCATTTAGTTAGGAACGCTCGTTGGGTTGGTGTTACGATAGTAAGCGAAAAAAAATGGCAGGGCAATTGCCCAGGTGGCACCAGCGGCAAGGAACCATTTTGAATGCCCATTTCTAACACCAAAGTTTAATGAGATGTAAAACTAGTTCCAAGTGATTCTTTTATTGCACTCACTAGGATTCATAGTGTTGGAAAATGTAAAGATTACAGCCCTACGGCCAACACTCATTTGTGTATTGTTCCTCCAAAAATGGCTAATTATCTCTAATTATCCTGGGAACTAATTGAGCAACTGATAAAATAATGCCATATTTGAAATCAGTGCAGAAAAAGCAGCAAGACTGACAAGCTTTAGAGAGTTTACTTAAAAATTGAAAGAAATAGTTTTAAGAGCCATGTACCCCTTAAGGGACAAGATTGAAATGCCACTTCAGTGAAACTTTCGCAAAATTGAGGAAGAAGGATAGCATCGAAAAATGGCTCCCACACACCTGGTTCCACATGGTGATGCTGAGAAGCACGAAGTCCCAGTTGCATGGTGTCAGCGACTCGGGGCAGTGTCGAAGCACCGTCCGGTAAAAGTGGCACGCCATGCGACTCCACTCAAACTCGTCCTCTGAGAGACCAGCACTGGGGTGAGAGAAAGGTGCAAGGGAATAACCGTTCGCATTAACGCCTCTTAGGTGTGCACTGATTTGGCCATGAGCACTTTAGTGATTGCATGCACTGCTTTTTGGGCTTCAAGTGAGCATTTATTTTGACGTGCACGCTTGTGTAACAATTTGTGCTTCTTTTTAAGGAGTTTGCAATGTAATTTTATATTGAATTTTGACTATACTGAGATCTGTTGCAATCTTTACACTGTTTGATATAGAAAAGTTTGCTTACCTATCAAAAGTCGAATTGTGAACAAAACCTCCCCAAACTGGCAACAATGAGGTAATGCAGTACTGGCATCATTCTGTTTTTCCCTACACAGCCCCATTTCAGCTACACATTGGATTTCAAACATGGCCACCTATGTCAGCACAAAACTGTTTCCTACAGCTTGAGTTGCACGGAAATTAAAGTTGACCAGCAACTGCAGTTTATTAACAACGGCACTTATTACCATGGACAAAAAATAGACATATCATGCGTACCGATGTGACCAAGAGTTCCAAACACTGCAAGCAACCTGTATTGTCATTCGCGTACAGAACAAAAAAAGACTGCGGGACAAAACCTTGTTGACACAATTATGAAGAGCACTATGATCGTAGCGCAATCTGCGGCCACTTACGACTCGTCTCGGAGGTAGAGCTTGGGCTGGGAGCCCCTTGTTCCCTGCAGCCAGTAGAGGATGGACACCACCCCCTCGTGAGCCGATTCCATCTGTGCGGGGCTCAGCCCCTCCAGGGCCTTGGACGCCAGGCCAAGAAGGTCAACAGCCACTGGGTAAGAAAGTGGCAATGACCGACCGGGAACTCAATCGAGTGTGGTAATATTGGGTCTCTTCCATTTACAGACCCAGACTCATTACGGATAGTTTGCCGGTAGTGTGGGCATCCTCCATGTCATTGGAATTCACAGGAGAATCGAAGGTTCGCATGGCTACTCAAACAGTCCGCGGTGAGTTTGAGACTGAGAATCGAAGTGCCCCACGACATACTACAATGCGGGGTACTTAGCACAGAATGTCTACAGATTGGCTTCACCATAATAACTGACGACTCAATACCAGGATTCTCAAGAAGATGCCAGCAGTTGGCCTGAGCTCCCCACTTTAGTTTGCTAAATTTAGGCCAAGGTCGATCCAGTCTTTTTAACATTGAACATCCCTTTTCCTTGGTGGTAGCCTATGTCTATGTTGCCGCAACAATTACGTCTCACATGACTAGCATAGGATACCTTGCAGCGCTATGGTGCCATCTTACCCCACATACATGTAATGTACTGCAAGTAAGGTATGACTATAGCAAAATGAAGTATTAAGGAGATGACAATGCAGCTTAAAAAAAGTGTCCAGACAGCACCCTATAAGCAGAGCAGCGCGAGAGTTTTTTAAAATAGTGATGGACTGGTCCTAGAGTACTTTTACCGAGTCACTTACGCAGATGATGACACCAGTGCAGCTTTTAGTGCCTCTAGACCTTAATAAAAAAGGATATGGCTCTTCCAGTAACTGACTGCCTCCTGTTTTCGAGCATTTTCCAGTCGATAAATGAAGTTCCAGACAATAAAAAGGATAGCTAATAAAAAATATCCTTCATGGAATTCTTATTCATGATTATTTATTATTCCTGATTATTCATGAATTATTATTCAGCAGGCCACAATGCACTTCGGCATTATCCTGCTCTCCAAATGAGCCAATGTATGAGCACCACTTGGGTGTCGCTGTGCTTTCCCACAACAAATACACCTCGCTAGCATGACCCTCTGCAATGATGATCGTATGCCCTAGAATACACTTTTGGGGCTTCTGTCCCAACTTAGACTTCAAGTTCTCATACTACGGTTACAACACTCAAATTTCAGCTTAATAGCTAGTAATTTTTTCTAAATTATTTGTGCCGTGAATAGCCGGGAAGCAGAAGTTAGTCTCTGTGATCCCACAAAAGTACCGCAGAGTAAAAGTCCAATTAAACCGCTCACCTGCCCAGCCCTGTTCGACTTCCCAGGACTTGAGGAAGCCAACGCAGGTTAGGAACACCTCTTCAATGTGGTTGTCGGAGACAAACGGCAACAGAGATCTCATCACCAGGAGCTCCGGTTTCTTTTCCCGCTTGTAGCTGCAAGAGAATGTGAAGTGAGCGCTGGCGGGGGCACTTTGACGAGCATCTAACAGTGATTTTGAAAGCATGCCATGGAGTCTGAGCACAATAATAAGGACAATACGAAAAACGATAAGAACCCGATGTTTAGCTCGGAATTCACTTATTTTAAGTAGCAGTATGAAACAAAATGGACTTCTACTGCTAAAACCAACCATAAAAAGGACATTGCTTATGTAGCATCCCAGCAGTACTCCACTTTACTGCATTACATCAGCATCATTAGCCAAAAGCTAAACATCCTACCCTTTTTAACTTTAGAAGCAGCCTGATGAAAAGCAACGAGTAAAAGAATTCTTACAAGCTGTCCCCAGAAGCGATGTAGTAGGAATCGCAGATTCTCCTCGCAATGCCGTCTGCTGTCAGCCGTCTCAGGAAGTACACCAGTGCCTCCAGCCACAAATTCTCCACCAAAACAGCCCTGTGATGACCAACAAATAGGAGCGTTCGCAGCAACTGAGTGCCTTGAACAACACAGCAGTACCACACACACAAAAAAAACACCGGTTTAATTCGACCTAGAACAGAAAACACTTCCCTGTTGATGGTTTCTACTACTAGTTAAAGCCAGCAAAGTAGGCAGTGGAAGATTGAGGTCATTATAAAATATGCAGCTTTATACTTTAGTGATACGACAAATGAGCTGTATTGTACCAGAGGTAGATTGTCAGCATTTTAAGAGGGGACATGGGTCATGGAGCAATTTCTTCTATTTTTTAAGCAAACTTTGTGAAACTTGTCAGTCTTGCTGCTTTTTCTCCAGTGACTTCAAATAGGTATTCCATTATTTTTTAGTCGGTCAATTAGTTCCCAAGATAATTAGAGATAATTAGCCATTTTTGGAGGAACAATAGACAAGACAGTGTTAGTCATAAAACTGTAATCTTCATATATTCCTATATTGTGAACCCTGGTGAATGCAATATAGGACGCAATTTTTTGATGCATCGCTTGGAACTAATTTATAGCTCATTAAACTTTGGTGTTTGAAATGGGTGTTCAAAATGGTTCCTCGCCACTGGTGCCACCAAGGTTTAATGAGCTGTAAAATCAGTTCCAAGCGATGCATCAAAAAACCGATTGCTATATTACATTCACCAGGGTTCATAGTATTGGAAAATATAAAGATTACAGTTTTATGGCTAACACTGCTTGTCTATTGTTCCTCCAAATATGGCTAATTATCTCTAATTATGTTGGGAACTAATTTACCGACTAAAAAATAATGGCATATTTGAAATCAGTGGGAAAAGAGCAGCAGGACTTGAAAATTAAAAGAAATTGTTTTAGGCGACACTGTTCCCCCTTGAGAAAAGTAGCAAAGAGGTTGCTGTGAGTTTCAGGGTTAGGCAAAGTTCTTCGTGATTGAAGCTTTTAGCAAATAAAAAGTGATTGACAAATTAAGTGACTTTATTTTTTTCCCGTCACTCATTGACTGAAATTATTCTGCTTCACTGAGCGTGGGCCATTCGCCTCCATGACCATACATGTACACTGGACCACACTAAACTGAGCCAACAATGACGTGCCATTATCATCCACCACATCGTACGTCCTGAACGCAGATATCACTTACACCCATCCGATGGTGTAAAGAAATCTTCCCCGATGTACAGTTTATCTCTGCTAACAGTGTGCAGAGGGCAGATGGAAATTACGTACCGGCTGACAAGAGAGTCGAAGATGTCATTTCGAAAATGTCTCGATGGCGTTGTTCAAGGCCGACCGTTTCTTCACGTCCTCCCCCATATCCTCACAAGCATTGACAAATTGCTGAAAAAGAGTTCATCACATATAATCAGCGCATCATGATTCTCAGTACTGTTCCTAAAACTCATGCGAGACTCTCTGCCCAAAAACAGTCATTTAACACACGACGTTCTTTCTCTGAGAGGCGTGATTTGAAATCGTGGGCACAGTAAAAGTTATGTTATGGGCCCCAGGCACTCTTCAGTGCTGGTAAAACCCTCCAAATGTATAACATATAGTAAAATAACTGAAGACAGAACCGTTAATTTTCATACCTGCTAAAACAACGAACAAAGCAGTGCAGGGAAATGAGGACTGGGAGTTGTTTTGAAGTCTCACAAGCTCAGGGTAAAACCTATTTTGAGGAGATGTTAAGAAAAGTGGATCCACGCAAGTGGACAGCTAAAGTGCTTATTCAGGTATGTCTATGTGAAAAGCATGGACTTGCAGTGGTTAGGCAAGACTAGAAGTCTAACAATGAAACGCGTGAAGAACAGTGAAGTAGCAAAGGCAGCCAACGAAACCAAGAGAGACGCAAGGCAAACAGAAATTATTAAACGATGGGAAAAAAATGGAATTGAAAAATGTCACTAGAGATATACAATGCAGACAAGCTTGTTAGCAGAAAGGAAAACCTCAAGGATAGCTCCAAATGCACTGCTTTGCTTTATAAAACTAGGGCAAGTTACTTGAAAATGAAGGACTTTGTGGGGGAGTATACCCAAAATGATGGGGCATGCAGGGTCTGTAGAAAAGAAAGCAAAACAATTCAGTGCATTGTATCGGAATGTGATTGTATCTGCCCAAATCTATATGAGCAAAATATTTGCCTTCCTGGAGCCCAGGGGTACAGAGATAATACAGAGATGGTAAAATACAAGGTTGTAGAGGTGACTAGAATACCGGTGGAGCAAAAGCGGAGAGGAAAATGTAGCACAGCATAGCTACCACTTGCTATGGACAGATTAAATTTGAGCCTGCCGCTAATAGCCACACTAAAATCAAACACGAAAAGCATACATTCACATTTATCATAAGATGCCACACATTACCACCACGATACAAAGGACAATCCATTAAAAATCAATCATCAATCACTCAAATGCAGCCAGCGCATTTCGGCAATGGTCGTAAGAGCTCAAACTGCACAGAGCTGATGTCTAGACTTACTGTAAAGGCATGCTTTTAACCCAGCATTTCTCGCACTCGAGAGATAATTCCCCATATCTGAGTTTGGTAGAACAATGTTTATTGCAGCATAACTGAGCTTCGCAATACTTTGAACATATTCGAGTTTTTCCACTACTGCTGCTCAACTAGTTCTGAATTGAATAGTGTATTACAGATGGAACCCTTTATAAGAGACACGTACTGAGAAGCAGTTCCTGCCTCTTATATGAGAGGTCTCTTATAAGCAGGGAAATATGTTTTCACTTACTGATCAACCCCTAGTTCAATGTATGTGCCCTAAGACTAAAATAAGCACAAAAGAACACTACAGTATGTTAAAAAGGTTTATTATAATTCGATTTTGTCACAAAAATGTTTAAAATAGTTCTGAATGTTTGTTTGCTTCATGACTGAATTTGCACTGTTTTTTACAGCAGCTTCTTCTTTCCCTTCTTACACTGTCTGCAGAAGAAGCATCGTAGATGTCGAGCCTGCAAGCCTGATGAATAGCCAGAGCGCACAGCTTCTTCCGATGTGTGCTCTGGCCATTCATCAGGCTTGCAGGGCTCAACATCTGTGATGCTTCTTGATTGGCAGCTACGCAATCGGGAGAGTCCACCGCGCGCTCCAGGTATACTTGGCTCGCGCAGAACCCCGCAATTTGTGGTTGCGCTTGTACACTTGGTGGTAGGCTTAAACCACTGTACGTTATTTGCATTGCCGGGGCTTCTCATTATCGTTTCATAGCTGAATGAACCACTCTGTATTTGCTAACGTTATAGTAAACAGAGACTGCACGTGTCTGTCGTGCCCTTTGATTCCACAACAGACATAACTGCAGTTAGTGACTGGTGGCACTGTATCTGAAGTTAAAAGGTCTGTTACAAGCGAGAT
Organism: Haemaphysalis longicornis; assembly: GCA_013339765.2. Lineage (NCBI taxonomy): Eukaryota > Metazoa > Arthropoda > Arachnida > Ixodida > Ixodidae > Haemaphysalis > Haemaphysalis longicornis. The sequence continues at coordinate 80,833,023 of CM023456.1, read as the reverse complement.
TGTTTACAAAAACTCAAGGATAACTTGTCCTTTATAACCAACCATCTTCTACATCCGATGATGGCTGTTATAAAAGAGGTCAAAGTAATGGGAAAGATGGGGCGGCCAACCACGAGAGTGAATAGTGCCTCTTATACCTGATTGTCTCTCACATCCAGGCCTCTTGTAACGAGGTTCAACTGTATCCCCTTTGAAATTCTTTTGAATATTTGTGCGACCCCACAGAAGGGGTTAGAATGGAAACCAAAGATGCACTTGCCCGTTCTGGGAAGCAACGTGCCAGGATCAGGTACGGGGCGCACTTGAGCAGCAAGCTGCTGCTCTTGAGGGGCTTGGCTTCAGCGTCGCACTCGGAGGTCAAGAGATGATCGAAGACGGCCTCCGTGAAGCCTGCAACTTCTGCCAGGTGTGCCTGGTCTACGCCTTGTTGGCTGCTGGCCTTCTTGGACAGGTAGTCCTGAGTGATGTACAGCGGGTGGTCCTCGGGGTGTTCCAAGTGTTCGGCAATCAGCTCCTGCAATGCGAAACGAATGCATATACCTCCGTGCCAAACACACCAAGGTAACAGAGAGGAAAGCTTCTCCTAAAGCAGGAGCTTCAAACCTCTTTCCTTATTTAACGTCTCAAACATACAGGGAACTGAAATGAATAGGTTTACTTTTTTACTTTCTTTCCATTTATCCCTATATACTAACACCGTCCTGCACGAGGGCGTTTAGGGGTATTTCTAGTAAATAAATAAATAAACAAACGAATAAATACATTTTTCAACATTTTTAGTGTTATGAATATAGATTTGAAACTCACAACATTCATCAAAGAAAACCATTTGTCAACTGTACATTGGATATTAGTGATCTACAAAGCTGTAGTCCACAGATTACTCTACAAAATACACTCACTTTTGAGCAGAACGACTTACTGCCCCCCTTCCCCCCCCCTAACTCACACACTTTTCATCATCTTTTTTAGTGCACAGCACTTTGGCGCCCGGTACAGTGGTTTGGAAGCGGCAGCTGGCGGCGGCAATGTCCACATAACCGAGCGAATGAACGATACCCCAAAGGCATCAATAAACGGAGGAGGAGGAGTGTCTGGCAAAAGTGTGAGAGGGAGGGCGACACACGCCGCTATGGCTGCCTCCCCCTCACACTTTTGCCAGACGCTACTCTTCCGACCGTGGCTCATCCGAACCAGGTGACATTTGTGCGGTAGGTTGAAACACGATTTGCAACAGCATGCTCGATGGTGGCAACATGCTGCGAGATAACGGCAAAACAGCACACACGCTGCCGTGCGTCACTGATCACGCGATAACTTACTGAGACGCAGCAGCTATGCATTGTGACCGAGAAGACTGCAGTTCGTGCTGCGCACAAATTTTCCATTAGGAAGTGTAGTAATCGTCTTATAATTTTTTTTGTGCTTATCTTCTACTTCATTTGAGAACCTAGCAAGTTAAAACTGAACTAGGGTTTCACAGGCTGAAGCGCCACCTCGGCTATAAGGCTCATCATGATTTCATGGCTATGGACTAATTCAGACTACCTCGGCACTTGTTAATGTGCCCCAACATCTTGCACACATGACGTTTTTGTTCTCTGCCTCCACGACAAAAACCGCTGTCATGCCAGGGTGCTGAACACAGGATGTCGTGCTCGGTAGTGCACTTCATTGGTCACCGAGTCATAGAGCCAAGTCCCCTTGAGCAAAAAGTTGGTCAACTTAGCTGAGTATGCATGGAGAAATCGCAAGGATGCATGACAAAAGTAACAGGACACGTTACTGTCACGGAGTGACGAGGTTCTAGAGCAACCACAAGGTCTTCACAGGCCCCCTCAACTGAGAAGGACTTCGCAGAACAGCACAGTGATTTGCTGACAAGGGACGCCTGCATTGGAGCGACACCCTTTGTGCTTACGGAGAGGTGTGTGTTCTCCACGAGCTGCTCCCACTGCAGCGACGTGGGCAGGATGGATTCCAGGACGAGCGAGACAGTCGGGTCCAGCAACAGCGCCACGGGGTCCTGCTCCTCCTTGGGGATGGCGGCATAGATGCTCTCCAGGAAACCGGCAGCAGCACCTCACCAACCCTTGGCTGGGGTGGAGAGAGTTGTGCAAGGGGGAAAAAGCGGAGGGTAAAAACGCCTGCACACTAAAGCTAGTCCTGTCTTTTACACCAACTGATCTGCAGTGCTGCCAAGTACTGTATTTGCACGATTCTAACTGCGCCCCCGATTGTAACTGCGCAGAAAAGTTTACTCGTGAAAATTCGGAAAAACAATTTGGCAGCTATTCTACCACACAGATGTAAAAGATATGACACCACGTACCTGGCAGAAGACATCTTATTTGACACACACAACTGTGACAGCAAAAATCCCTGTGCTTCATAAACTTCCTAATCGAACTCCTGCTGGCATTAAAACTAAGGCCGGGACCATTGAAAGCCGACTTCGGTTTTGAGCCCGATTGTAAACACACACGTAAATTTTAGGGCTACACTTGCCGAAAAAGGGTGCGCGTTAGAATCGTGCAAATACGGTACTTCGCATGACTAGCTTTCCTAAAACTTCTTATATCAGTTTCCTTCTCTCTCGCTCAAAGCTGATGTTTTCACGACAATGTCAAACAATGCTTGCACTTAGCGAGATGTACAGAGTGAGCTTGTATGGTACCTGTTGCAATTTAATGCTCCCAAATTGACTAGTGTAATAACGTGAATGAAGCGCATGTCTCTGTACAAAATTGACGCACTGCGCAGTTTTAATGGTTACAATTTCAGTATGAAGAGTCACCACACCACATATTATTACAGTTTTAATGATGACAAGACTGAAGTTGTAATCATACTGTCTGTAAGAACCTTTCAAAAACTCAAAAGCATATAGAAATTGAGGCGAGTGCACAGGTTCCTCAAAAATTTTGGTACAACGCTTCCGCACAGCATCCTAAGCATTACTCCTGCTCCATGCATGAAAACTGTTTGATGACAACCTTCCGAAATATATTAAATGGGGAAATAAAAACAACACAAGGCACAGCAAAACCAGATTTAGGTGAGTGCGCTGCCATAATAGAGCAGTTTTTTGTGCCAGGCACACAATACTAATCAAATGAAAACGGTAAAAACTAAATTCTACCGTAGAACTCATCCAAAACATTGTGTATTTTGCTTACTTTTCACCGACAAAGCTGCCAAAGCTACAGAATACATTTCATCACTTTATTTTTTTGTATGTGTGGGAAAGAAAATCAGGCCAGAACTTTAAAAAAGAAATGTGCACTGGTTCGAAACATCGTTCTAAGGCAGGTTGGCAGAAACAGGAAACAAAGCGTCTACCCCCATATTTTTTGTTTATTGCGAGCACTGCACAGTTAGGTGTCCATTATAATTAATGTTCAGGATGCAGCTAATCACCATCACTCGATTTATTTGGCTTGTTATGACCCATCCCTTGCATTCAACTCACCATAAAGCTATCATAGAACATGCAACAGAACTCACCGCTTCTCTGAGGAAAGGCACATGAGTGAAGTGGAATTCAGCGCAGACGCATCTTGTGCAGGAGGCCTCCGGTGGTCAGGAATCCACCCCGCGCTTTGACTATGATAGAGATCCCTTGCTGCCACGACCAGCACACCTTTTCCTGCGTTTCTGATGTTGGAAAGAGAATGCAGTCACACAGGTCGTCAGGCATGCACAGAGAAAATGAACGATCGAAGAAAAGGAATGCGAGCACAAATTTTAGAGGGGCCGTGAACACAATGCAGAAGCTTGTTTCGTTAAAAAGACTGCTCTGTCCCGAATATCAATGGTACCAATTTTACCACTGTAGCAAGAAATTTGAAAGTTCTTCGACACTCCTTCCGTTTTTCTTCTTTTCCTTTCAGTCAAAACCAATTTTTTGTGGCTGTAATGGAGCTAAGTGAGTTACGGAGGGCTAGTACTTTCAAACTGAACAAAGTTGCATTTTGTCTTCATGGCCGCTTTAGTGATAAACCCGCCTAATCAACCTCGAATGTAGGCTGCAAATCAACTTACTGCGCACTGTACATACAAAGCCATTTCTATTTTTTGCCTCAATCCAAAACCAATTACACAGCAACTGAGAATTCAACAACTGCATCTTAATCATCAGCAGAATGCCTTGGCCACTAAACCATTGCGACAAGTCACGCGGAACAGAAACAAAGCTGTGTAACCATGCAAATGAACAGCAAGACAGGCACTTTACCTGGTGTCGAGGACAAAGTATTGTGGCAGTCGAGGAGAAACAGGGCAAAGACGAATTCCTCCGATTCAGGCAGATTGCAGCATCCCTGGGCAAAACGGGAACAAAAGTTGAGGATTTAGTTGATGACAACAACGCAGCCATATTCCAAGAAAGAACTGCAATTACAAGCAGCCAACAGTGCTGTTTACACAGCAGTACACAGCTAATGTCATGCACTAAAGTAACACAGCCGAATTACAAGAATGAACTTTGGAAACTGCCGGAAAAAAACACGGCGATAGTCACCTCGTAACTCGAGAACAGCGTGTTTGTAATTTCGCAGACAAAGTCCACCGCTTTCAGGAGGTCCTTCCCTTCGGCCTGCGTGAAACCCTGCAGAGTCTTGCGAAGTGTGCTCAGGATGCTGCTCAGGTTGGACAGCGAAATAAGGGGCTCTGCAATTCGCAGAAAGCGAAACAAAGAAGCGTAAGTGAACAGCACTAAGGCAGATGGTACATGAAAAGGGTTGCAGCAGAAGGTTAAACAGGCACAAAAGTCATCAACAGCTTTTCACTTTCTCCAAGGTGCATCCTCCATGAGAACATTTGCACCAGGAGTGTCTTTATGCTGTTTTATGCTCGTCGCCCGTGACCACACACACTATGCTCATCTGGCTGCCATTTCGAAGGCTCCAGGACCCTGCCAAACATTGTTCTCTGTCGAGCTCCCCAGTGCAAGTCAACTGCGCGACGTTCAGGTTACACTGCTCTGGAAACCTGAAGCCAAATATTACACGTGCACGTGAAAGTCGCCTCCCCCGCTGCGCAACCTGGATGTCGGTCGGGTAGGTTCTCTCTTCAGCTGTCCTCACATTATGCACGGCTCACCCCTGGCACCTAAGAAGTCACTCCGTATATGCATGGCTATCGGCTGTAAACAAATCGCGGGTTAGGTAGATTCTCCGCATCGCGTGGGCCGTCCGTGGGTTGTTGTTCGTCGCCGACGCGTCATCGCTGTGTACGAACCTTCTATGCTGTTTTCATTTTTACCTGTCAGCACAGTTTTGCCGTGGCGAAATTTCTTTGTTTTTTAGTCACTCAGCGCGGATTTGAGTGATAAGCTCCTCCGTCGGACGCTTCCTTTATACTTCCCGCCGCCCTTGCACGGGACCACTCGACGCCGACCAGAAGTAAACGTTTCATTGCTTGAAAAACGCCCTAAATCTGCACTACCAGCCCGATGGCAACTGCGAAACCCTCAGCCTGCGTTTTGCACCAGACCGGAAACGTAGCTGAATGCCCTCGAATAGACGTTTTTGCACCTTGGAGAAAAGGAGAAAGTTCTACAGCGGCATGTGATATATCGAAGCAAGAGAATGTAAAAGAGCGGCGCCCCCATGGAGAGAGCGCGCATTTTGCGTTCACAAGAAAAAACTATTTCTCATAACGTTCTTTCACAAAAAACATTTTAACCCTTGAAGACATTTTCTCCACATAAAGACTTATAAAATATGTGCGACTTTCTCTTTTGGGTCATGATCACCATCATGCCTAACACATTTAATTCTTTTGTTTTCGTGAGCACGGACCACCAAAATAATCATTCGTATATAAGGCCTCATAATTCTTACGGGAAGAGACAGACGGTTGAAAAGGGTTGCAGCAGAAAGTTAAACAGGCACAAATTGATCCCAAGGTGCATCCTCCACGAGAACATTTGCACCAGCAGTGTCTTTATGTCGATGACCGCAAGTCTCCTCTGGGTCCCTTAACACAACTTGGTCTACCTGTTTGCAAACCACGCGCCACAAATTAAATTTTGGTTTTTCTCTTTCCATTATACATCAACTTCTACGCAAAAAAAAAAAAAAAAAAATAGTCTTGAAAATTTTGTACACAGTTAATGTGACTAGTAATCATAGAATAGGGTCCCTTTTCTTCGTTTTGTATACCAGAATGCTGAACTACCTTGCTGTTCTTTTTAATGCAACCACACTCCCTTTCCCAAAGTCCTCCCTTTAAAGAAATTAAATGCTCTTGTTCAGAAAAGAATAGCCTTGTAGGCTTGCATGTGTCGCAAGATAAGCACTCCACACGAAGGCACTTCAGGGTTGCACTATGTGGCGTTGCACCATAGAGAGTTTTAGAGAGTAATAAAGAGTTTTAGCACTTCGTATGCTCCATCCTTTCTGTTCGTACAGTGTTTACCGGGACCCGACTGGGCACCTGTGCATTCGTTCCAGTATGGTAAATTAGTCCTGCGGGACGGCCCTCACTATGTCCAAGCATTTGTTACGGTGGGGGGTTTTCTCCTCGCCGTTTGGAACACGCAGACGCAGTTGGGTCCCGGTCAACACTGTATGAACTGAACGGAACAAGCAGAGCATACGGAGTGCTAAAACTCTCCAACAACTAAAGCACCCTGTGCTTCCAGGCAGCTGGGTGGTGGCAATACTAAGTGTTTAAGCAATACTAGGCAAGTGGGAAATACTACCAGGTAGTTACAATACTGAGTTGAGGATTCCATGCCCAACCGTGAGCTGCATTTGTAAAATAAAGCGTGGGTGACAAAGGAGGACCTTGTGGGAGTCCCACAGACATGTCAAACACTGGGAGGAGAAGAGTGGTACTACCGGGGAGGTTGCCCATCTCCAGGCTTGCTCGGAGGGACCTCCACAGGAGCTCGGACTCGGACGTGGATCTGGGCACGAGCTGTGCAGACAGCTGGAGCAGCTTCTGGGCCAGGGGGCCACTCCGGAGCCACTCCTGGACCCCCGCGTGCACCCTCCAGCAGTCCAGGGACCTCTCCAGCAGGACAGCCAGCAGGTGACCATGGTCCTAGAGGCAATAACCCAAGGGGAAGCAGTCTATACCAAAGGGAAAAGTTCAATTTTTAGCCCACTTTTCAGATGGAGGCAAAATGGGAAATGTCGAGATTTTGGAACACGTAAAAAATCCCCAAGCGGTCTAAATTAACTCGGAGCTTACCACTACATGCGCCTCCTAGCCCAAGCTTCAACGTGTTAAACACCCAAAATTTGAAGTTGGAATTTTCAGCCCAGGTTTGGCACCTGGATGTCAAATGCATCACAACATGAAAATTTTTCGCTATCGTCACTAAGCTGGTACATCAAACTGCGATTACACCCTAAAGAAAAAACAAACAGCTTACAGTTGTCATAAAATTGGGTTAGGCCACCATATCTTCTTAAATACAGATATAAATAAGCATTGAAAGCTCTGCGATGTCATCAATAGTCTAAAGACTTAAAAAAAAGGAAGAAAGGACACCTACAAACCTGAACAATGTCAATCCAAAGCCAGCTAGTGCACTATCCCACAGTCCAAGCCATCGTAAGCATCCACGGTACTAAATGTGAAATTGGCTACTTTAGTCAGTCTATGCCTACAAGCCATAGGCTAACTCAGACGCCTTATGCGAGGGCAACACCAAACCATCACCTCCAAGCTAGCCCTTTGATTTGTTATGCACTCCCCCTTATGTTGCAAGAAATACCTATCCCTAGATAATGCAAGGGAGAAGTGGCAGCTTTTCTGAGTAAAGTTGTGTGAGGCAAATGCTAACAAAGCTACAAAAGCACCCATGTTTCAGTTAAGACAAAATGTTACACAGCCTTTTGGGGTCTGTTTTTACGTAACCACCCGAGTTAGAATACTTAAAATTTGAGGTTTAAGGTGCCATAAACTCCAAAGGCTATGAGGCACCCCAAAGTGGAGGAATAAATGTACGTTGTCCACCAAGTCCCAAATATGAACCCAGTTTCTGGCCTTTGCCTTAACCAGAAATCCAGCAGTCGCAGCCAAGTATCAAACTAGCAACTCTGGGCGCAGTCACAGAATGCCTTTAAAAACTTCGCAGCAATTAATAATGGGATGTGCCCCTAGCCTGGGAATGACTGAAAACTTAGATTACATGGTCCTCCTTGTTATCACAACAAACTGGGTTACAGTAATGTTAGGTTGCCAACATGCAACACCAAAAAGGGCACAATGAGGGCTTGCAGAACAAACTAAAGAGGGCAACAGTCATTACCGACTTTTTATTCAAAAGATATCTAGTCTCTAGGGTCAAGTTTTGGCCTACAAGGAGGGATCTGAGTTTAACACAACAATCTGAAGGCCAATTGTATTTATAAACAGGTGCAACCACGTTCTTCACACAGATATGTAATTCTATTCATACAATGTCACACTTCTTCAATTGTGCAAGCCATATAGCGCGGTTCAACTTTCATTCATAACCCTACCCAGTTCTTCCAAACATCAGGTCATCACGGCACACAATATGAATGCAGCCTGTCACACTTCTTACATCTTTTTCCGGTTCCCCGGTAGACTGCTTCTCATTTCGTAGCATTTCACAAGCCTGACCATATTATATCCAGCCCCATCGACAATCTTAGCTCTGCAAGAGGTTGACTGTAAGCTACTCCACATGCTCGACGACTGCTGTAAAGTCCCACAAGGTACCCACTTCTCGAAGACAACCTACTTCCCTCATTCAGATACACCTTGAACAGTTTTTAGTAGCACGCTAAAAAATTGTTCGTTCCCCAACTTCATCTGAGAAGCAATTTTGGGCTCTCACTAGATTTGCCGAATGATTCTGTGCGTGCTTCTTTTTGAGATATCAGCAGCAAGCACAACAGCAGGTTGTGGTACAGTAGAAACCTCGTTATAGCGAACACTGATATAGTGAATTATCGGTATAGCGAACTAAATGAAGTTTGGTTGGTCACGCTTCATTTCAATGACACCTATTCTTTTCATAACGAAATCGAAACCTCGAGCCCCAATCAAAATCGGCCATAACGAAGAAATATTTGGTTCCCGCGAGGCTTAAAACTCGACAGCTAGCATAATAAAAGCAAAATTTTAAAAAGTGAGATAAAACAACTGTTTTTTAGTAGCTTAAGGCCCTTTATTGTGTAGACACTGTGAAAAACTTCATTGCCCTCAGACTGTGAAAAGCCACCAGGTGAAGGCCACATCCTCCTTCAAGTAAATAAGTAGGCCGGCCTGCATTGCCAAACATACTTTGTTCTGTTGTAATTTCACACTCTCACGTTCCGGTCTAATTTAGTTTGGAATGCGACAAGGAGACAGATAAGGACTACCTCGTTTATAGTGGGTTAAAAGACTAGAACAATGCGTTTTTTATCTGGGATTGTTGCATGAGCCAGATTGCCAATTTATTAAAGCCAATTTTTACATCTACGGTTATAACAAATATTGGACATAACGGACTAACTTACTGTCCCGATACTACTTTGTTATGACGAGGTTTGACTGTATTGAAGAATGCCCTGTTACTCACCAGCACTGTGGAGTTGAAGAGCTCCGCCGCTTCTGCGGCACTGGTGCTGAGCGACGCGATAAGCAAGCAGTCGCCAACACGTCTGTAGTACTCTTCTGAACAGTCCTGATGGCCCACTTCGGCAAGAAGAGCTCGAAACAAATTGAAGAACTCCGACGCTGGGCTGCTTCCCGCCCCGCACGCAACCCCCACTTCCGTTAGCACTGCTTTAGATGAAACCGGCCGAAACAGAGACACGCATAAGTTCAGAGGCCGCTTCGAGGTACACCAAGCTTTCGTTGCTGCCAGGCTTAACTCTCGCCTTTTTCAGCACTTCGGCGCACACTTTCGTCGTGTTGGCCGTCGCGATGGGCAAGGCTTCCAGGGTCGAACTCTGCACGTCAAAGGAGCTCTTCCTGGACAGCATGGAGGATTGTGCGTCCTCGGGTGCCACAAGAGTGACTTTCATCTGGCTTCTCGGACTTGATGGTGGTGCGTGAACGGCGCAGAGCAGCTTTGTTAGCCTGCGCAGCAGAGTCGCGTTGGGAGGCGACAGCGAGGTTATCTCGAGACTGAGCTCCAGGAGCCTGCTCCAGATGAGCCTGGAGGCACTCCTCGTAAGACGTCTTGGTGGCCGGCTCGGCGTCTTCGGCGAGAGACTTTTGGAGCAGGAAGGAGTGCAGGCTGGCGACGTCGTAGTAGAGACGAGTTCCGGAGAGCCGGCTCGAGGCGTCCGTGATGCAGGTCTTAATCACTTCAAGGAGCTGCGTGTAGTTAAAAAGAAAAAAAAAATGAAAACGAGAGAAGCAACACGGCCGCACACATTTACATAGAAGTGAGAAGAACAACAATTAGTGCAAGCTTGGTAAAAAAGTTTAACAGGCTAGGCAATTCTAAAAAAAACACAAGTAGGGTGCTTATTTCAGTTGCACAGAGGGTGCCATGGTTTATAATTGAAGTAAGGAGATACTTGAAGCCTACATCAGGCTGATATGACACAGAAATTTCACAACTATAAGCCGCAAAACATTTGACGTAAATGAGCACCTTTTCGTGAACATACCAGGAAGAACAGCGCGAAGATGGGATGATGAACAAAACAAAACACGTGCACCATGACAAACAGTACTCATGTTCCTCTTTTTTTACACCACCCTGTCTTTGTACTGTTTTTCCAGTATGTTCAGCACAAGCCAACTAGCCCAACTTAGTACCTTCGTAAAAAAAACTTGCCCTGCGTCTTACCTGCTCCTGCAGAACGTGATTACGGACAGCAGTGGTGCTCTCATCGCGTGCTAGGTGACGCGTGAGCACGTAGCGGAGGCACTCCATGAAAGCCTGGATGACAGCATTGCACTCCTGCCACAGACGCCTGGACTTTCGGACTCAACATTCTGCAAGGAACGGACACGCAACAGTTGGAAAAACAAAGCAGCGTCGAACTTTTTGCATATGAAACTCCCCTGCTTCATTATTAAGATGTTTATAACAACAAAGGCAGGTGCATAGTTAAAACCAGGTGCACAATAACAGCGACAAAGGAATTAATTGAAATGCTTTAACATTTATTACCTTATCGAGTTAACTTACCAGTGAAATCTAGGACTTGTCTAAAATGTAAAGATTTCATTTGTTTTGCTGCACCGAAAAGGTTTTTTTGGTTACAGTGACGATGCAGGATTCTCGACCTACCCAGCTATCTAATGCTTTTCGCATAAAAGTGGAAATGGCTTTCTGGCACTCACTTCCCTTCTTGTACTGTGTGCATCATTAAAAGTACAATTACACTTCACCCCACACACCATGAAGACAAATAAACATGCACTGATGGATTTACACTTTATGCATTGCCACGCCTCTCAGCCCCCATCATCTAGGGTACACACATTCTGGTGCAGTTCCAGCACTAAAAACTTGCCAAGGATCTTTTCAGATAAAGGAACCGCTCCAAACCCACTCACCCTTCCCGAAAAGCGTCGAAGAACAGCTTGTAAAAGTGAACCCCACTGCCGACCACTTCGGCGGGGACAAGGCTCAGGAAGGGGAGAAGGTTGGGGTAGATGTGGACAGCACTGCCGAAGCCACCAGCCTTGAGGACCTTCCAAAGCTGAGGAAGCACCGCTTTCCTTGCATCCACATGGGACCAGCAGTCCTGGGGGGAGTAAAAGGAGAGCCAAATTAATGACGGGATGCTAGGTTGCGCTCCAAAGATCCTCACTTTTGCTCCAAGCATTGTCGTCACTGCACAGATATGATCAGGAATACATAAACAACTTCCTGCAGCCTTTAGCGCTCTGAAAGCAGCTTGAAATGTGGCAGTAGCCAAGGGGATGGTTGTGTTCTCATTGCTGTTCGTAAAAGAAGGGGGGAGGGGGGCAGGAGGCTTTATTGCAATTCATTGCGAAGTTCGGTGTGTGGCGGTGAAGCCAGCTCGTTCCGAGCTTCGACACGTATTGACAGGTCGGAAGCCTGGCGGCTGCACAGTGGCCCAAAGCTGTTGCCAAAGCTAAGGTCCAGAACAAAAGGGTTCCAATGGCAACGTGTTTGACTTGTCTCTGCAATCAACAACCGTCCAGTAAACTTCTCTTCTCCCGCTTTCTTTCCAGCACGGCGTCTGCTGGCTTATACCACGTGACCTGTGGAGGCTGTTTTGTGCATTCACACTTTTGGTGCTGTGCACAACACATGGAATGCCTGGTGACCATTGGGAATTCTGGTTATAAATAGGCGCCGTTCGTGAGTGCCACAGAGGGTGCTCCCGACCTCTGCTGAGAATGTTTCCCTGCCCGTTCAAGTAGTCATGTTAGCACGCCAGTGCACTGCTCCCTGTATCTTCGCTATTCTCTACTCACCATGCATTAAACAATTTAAGTTTGGCTCTTGGCTCTCCATGGTCAAACTGGTGGCAACTCCCCGCAAGCCACTCGTTCACCATGCTACCATGACATGACGGAGGTCGTTTCTTGGACGCATTCACCAATGTAACAGCTCTTTAGTAAGAAATCAAGCAGTGAATTTTTTTTTTCTTTCTCCTTGCAATCTGCGCCTTCTAGGGTGGCACGAACGAACATTATATCATAGAGCCAACCATAACTATACCTAGTTCAGTTAATTAAGGACAATAAACCTAATGGGATGACATAGAATAGGGGTGATGATCGGCTTTGTCCACAACAATTCTCTTTCTTTGCACTTTAGCGTCAGTTATACCCTGAATGCTAGCGATGCAGATTCTGTTTACATGCTTGCAAAATTGAAACATTCAGAGAATGCGTAACAAAATGCAATCTTATCCACCACAGTCCAACAACCTGAACAATTTCAAATTCTGGCACTGACCTGAGTTTTGTTCTTCGTTTCCCTTTTTAGTTTTTCGTAGCGTTTGGAGATGCAGTGGCTCCAACCAAACAAGTGCAGTAATGACTTGTTAAAAAATTGAAGACAGAATACAACTTTGTTCAATTTCAAAGAACCAGCATTTGGTGACTTACTGCACTCCATTACAGCCATGAAAGATGTTAAAAAAAAAAAGATGCAAGAAGCATTGAAAAGCTTTCATATTTGGGCTACAGTGATGCACTATGGGCAGGTCTGACGTAATATGGGCTACCACTAAAGCATTCTAAGTGCAGAGCACTTTAGGGGCACGCCTTGTCGTAGTAGCTCACTGTAACGGTCGATATCAAACGACTGCCGGAACCCGGCGGTGCTGCGAGATAACGGATCCAAGTAGAGCCTGGAGTTCCGTTGTAGGGCATCCCGCAGAGGCTTTGACAACCAAGCGGTTTATATAGCAGGGTGTCTAGCAAATTGCCTAATTCAATTTCCCAATTTCCCTGACTTTTCCATGTTTTCCATGACCATTTCAAATGAAATTCCCTGACCAATACAACAGGAGCCATTCTGTGGAAATGGTCCGTGCAGCATATAAAAAGCATAGAGAAAACACATTCTATCATAGGGAAAAACACATTTGTTGCAAGTGCCCTAATTCTCAAAATGCACTTTGATTAACTTCGGTTTGTTCAGTTTAAGGTTTCCTTGCCTTCAGTTACGGCTTCAGAGAGTTTATTTCATCTTGCAAGATAGAAGCTTCAAGTTGCGCTACAGCGAGAACCTTTTGCTTTTTTTCTTGATTGTCCTGGCTCGACATGCAACATGAATCGCATGGCGCTTGCGCTTGCGATTTTTTGACGCCCGTGTCAACGATTCATGCGCGCGACAGCTTCTGGCTCGCTCAGAAAATTATGCGCGTCGCGCACGTCAGTGGGATGAGCCTGACGACTTGCGCCAATTGGGAGCGGCGCGCCTCATGGCGGCAGTTTCGAAGCTCTCGAGACAGCCGGCTGGCTCCGCCAGAGATGTTTAGGCTTACCACCCCAGCAGGTATTGCATGGGCGCTTTCACTAGCGGCACGGATGTTTTTTATAGTACCGTTTTCCCCCACATTATAAGCTCCTTTACCTCACAAGCAACTTTGTGCGTGCCTTGTGCGGCATTTTAGAGAGCGCTTAGAAGCGGTCGTTTGAGCTCCCATCAGCACTGCGCGGTCGAGGCCACCGCCATGTTGCCGCTGCCGGCAGCACCACGCGCAGTGTGCGGGGTGGCATGGCGGGTGGTTCTGCGGCAGCGTCAGCGTGCCTGTGACATGCGCGGCGCGTTTTCGCGAGCAGAAAACGCCCCATGCGGTTCACGCTAAACCATGTCCTGTTCCTTTTTGATCATGTAATTCTGGCTCCTGATGTCATAGGAAAGTTCTTTCAAGATTAGCTCCCAAAAAACGCTGCCTTCTAAAAATCGCAGAAAAAAAAGTGCCTTGTGCGAGCGATTTGGGCAACACCTACATCATCCCTCCGCGCAAGTGCACCCAACAACCTAAGCCAGCTGCGAGCTGCGTGACCCGCACGGCGAGTTTCTGCACGCGATTTATGCGCGGTATTTTCACGGCCACGTCGACAATTTCATGCCTGCGGTCGCTCCTTTCCTGCACAAGCAAGTGTGTTTGTGCCTTGAGTAGCATTTTAAAGAGCGGTTAGAAGCAGTCGTTAGAGCTACCGCACTACTCCGTGGCCGGTGCTGCCGCCCTGTTGCCGGCGCCTGCCGCTTGGCACGAACCGTGCGGGTGGTTTCCGCGGCGGCGCCACCGCGTTTTCGCTTGCAGAAAAACCACAAAATGTTTAATGCGGTTCACGTTTTGGTCGCGCGCGAACATGTTGCGTTCGGTAACTTCTTGGGAGCCTCCAACACTGGTTTCCCCTATTCTAAAACTGTGTGGGCAGGCCCCGAAGTGGTTTTCCCTGACTGATACTACTTGATTGAAAAATTCCCTGACAATTTCTTGACTTTTCCCGGTGGCTCAAAATTCCCTGACTTTTTCCGGTTTTCCCGGTCGCTAGACACCCTGATGTAGTCATAAGCATCCGAAACTCATGAACCGCTGGTGCTTGTCATACATCTCTCCCCTGTTTAGCGGAAACAAAGCTGCAGACACATTTGAGGCAAAATATACGTAATTAACCAGCAGTGCCCGCATTCATTTAGTGAGGAACGCTCATTAGGCTGGTTTTTACGATAGTAAGCGAAAAAAAAGTGGCAGTGCAATGCCGGCATGTGCAGGAGGAAAAGCAAGCACAAAAAGAACAGAACTCCCGCTGGCGGAGTTTCAGGCAGGGGGCGCGAGCACTGCGAAGTTGAGAAATTTGAATTGCATTGGGCGGTAGCAGTGAGTGAATAACGGTGCCACAGCCCCTTATGGCGAATCACTGCTCTACACTTCTGACAGCTTTCACATTGAGTGGAATCTGTACATTACCATTCAAGTGACATGATAAAATGGAACTAGAGGTCCCACTATCAACTGGTTCCACTTCTTGGCAGTGGCTGTGGTAAATAACCACCAATCACACAGATGACGTTCTGAAGCGTCACAGAGGGGTCACCAGAAAGCAGCTGGGGACTCACCACTGCTGCAGCTGTTTCTCGTAATGTCTTGATGACTTGTTTCAATTTTTCAGTAACAATGTAATCAGGACAGAGGAGTCTTTTTAATAAACCGAACTTGTATTTTGTCTTCATGCCCCCATTAATACAACAGCACAAAGAGGTGGAAATTTTGCATTCTTTTTTCCTTTTCTCTGAATGCTCACCTTCACCGCTGACACGACAGACAGGGCGGCCTCCCAGATGGGCACGGCGACCACGGGGTCATTCTCGGCCAGGGAGCCCAGTGTGAGAGAGCAGAGTTTGGGGCCGTACGTGCTGCACGCACTTTCCACTCGGCTCAGGGTGGACACCAGGCTGTACCAGGACTTGCGCACCTGCAGCGCACAAGCGGACAACAATGAAGGAACAACACCCGCTTCCTTACTGCGAACCCTGAACATGCAACGCTCAAGTTTGGTGACAGTAAAACTGACATTTTTTTTTCCGTCCCCTCCCTGTATCAGAATGGTAGCTAATTGTGGAAGTCAGTGAAGGCAATTGATAGCACCAGGCAGAAACATAAAATACAGGAAAGTTGGGCACACGATCAGTGCAAGTATGAGAGTAAGGACGTGATACAACACTCATTCTATTCTTCATTTCATATCACAGCTGAGCCTTGTACGCTGCAAATGATCAGCGTTTCTGTACATACCATCGTGTGAAACAACAAACTGGGGATGGGGACACTTGATCCAAATGATGGCAGAGAGAGTGTAGCCATCACGATCCTGTTAAAGCTACCTACAATGCGTGCACAGACACATGGCAAATTGCTCTGGTTTGCCGACACATGCCTCTTCAAATTGTTGCCGACACTAACAAAAGGCCTCTGGCTTTTCGCCAACACAGAAAATAAAAAAAATGGTGGGGAGGATTGAAACACACCCTTGTTACAGCAATTGTGTACAACAACAAAAATATTTTGGCAGATTGGCGCTAGGTGCTTGTCCAGGATGTGTTAAAGGTATACAGTACAGGGCAATCACAACAGCACAAGTGCTAACTCCCCACATTTCTACTGATTGATTGATTGTAGGGTTTAATGCGCCGACGCAACGCAGGCAATGAGGCGCGCCGTAGGGAAGGGCTCCAGATTAATTTTGGCCACCTGAGGATCTTTAATGTGCGCCGAAACCAAACAATTTGTTTGGTTACCATGTGGCACGCGTGCAGTGAGCAGGTGTTGATCGCACTCCGCGCTTGAACTTCAGTGTGCATCAGTTGCTTCAGTCAGTCAAATGATATGGCCAATGCATCCATGTGTGCCAACCTGATATAGGCTCCGGAATGATCGCAGGAGGGCGCTGCACTCTCCCCTCCGCTAAGGTCCCTGAAATTACTAAGGTAGCGCCATCTTTAGATCTCGCCGCCTTTCGCCCTCGCCCGCGCTTCCTTTCCTCCTTCGTTTTTTGCCATTTTCTTTTCGCCGGCGAACGCCGTGCGCCATTGGCCAACGGCCAGTGACGTAATACATCGTCCCCGCGTTGTTTGTTTTTTCTTCTCTTCACCGCCACTGTCCATTTAAATTCGCCATTTTAGGCTCAGCTGCCTCGGAGCAGGCCTTAGCTCCATTCGATTCAGAAGGGGTGCACGGCAACGTTGCAGAGGAAGTTCTGTGGTGCCGGTGCAATGCAGCAGCGTGGTTCTGCGGTGCCGTGCATCACGGTTGCACCGTCAGTAGCGCCCCTGTGTGTTTACAATCGATCGAGGTGCAGGCATAGTCGTCTGCTAATCATCCCCGCCTGTCGTCCTCTACAACTGGATGTTTACGGCCATCTGGGTTGCGTCGTACGCATCAGCGGCGACGCAAAGTTTGTCCCACGCATCTTCGAGCTCGACGGACATTTTCACGCGGTCGCCGCAACTGCCGGTAGCCGCCTGCCAACCCGCAACGCCCGAACGCTCAAGGCAGCGATTCGCTGCACCTCCTCCGTAGCGGGTGCAGCGATTCTCTGCACCGCGGCGGCACCGCTGCAGCACCATAAGCAATCGAGCGACGCGGTGCACGGCACCATTCCTGCAGCGGCGAATCGAGCGCTTTGGTGCAGCGCACCGTGCAACGGTGCAGGCGTTGCAGGGAATCGCGTCTGAATCGAATGGAGCTCTTATCGAAGCCGCCAGCATATAACAACCGATAACAACCGAAGAGTCAGCTGCTCGTTTCAAACAAGTGTTGCGTCCGCGTCACTTTATGTAGCTTCGCGATGCCGAGTTGTGCCTTCGGCTGCTCGAATAAGGTCAGCGCAGTCACGGCCAGCTCGGCTGTAGCAAGCTGTAATTTATCAAAGCCCACACATGAATCAATGTTAGCTGTACAGCAATGAAAAGGATTCACAATTGCGCTTTTTAGCGTGCTTCTGGCCTTGGAATACGGTAGTTATTATAGAATTGGGCGCTACAGCTAATTGTAAGCTGAGCGCATTCTTAACTGCGCGTTCTTTGTGTGAGCCTGTTCCAGATATGCCCGACAGGGCCGTACTCGAAGTAATTGTGAACGCCAATTGCACGAACATTGCTATGCCACGGACGCACTGCCAAAAGTACAGCCGTCTTGGGTGAGGCCAACGAGGAGACGCGAGAACTTTGACCTTGACAGCAGCCTATAACGACGTGAAGGTGACATATATTTTGCAACAGCGTCAAAGCACCGTAAGTGCACGAAATAAAGGTGGCATGAATGTCAGTAGCTATTGCGGGGCGCATACTGAGCGCTGCCTAATGATCTACAACTATCGCAAAAAACGCGAACGCAAAAAAGCCAGCGCAGCGCTCGAACTGCCGCGAACCAAGGTCACCGCGAACCATGCGCAAGCCCTCTGTGCAGCGCTTGCACGACCACAAAGACCACAATTTAATCACGCAAATGCAAGAACAGAATTACTGTAACAGAGCAATTTGAAACGTCCACGTTCGATCCTTCGCGTTCACGAACTATCCTGAGCATGCCGCACACGTAAACAAACAACCGCGCTGTCCGTATGCGCCCGCGGCATCCACCCCGCAAATATCCCCTTCTAGACAAAAATATACAACAAAACAGTCTCACTTAATGCGTGTTGGTAAAACGGGGCTCTAGAAATACTATTAATGCTACCAAAGAGCGATTGCGGCGCGAAAACAAGAGCAAACTGCACGAAAAACTGCAGCGAGCGGCCCGAAGCGTTGCGAGGGCGTCTGCTCCGAGGAAGCCAACAAACATGGTGGCCCCGCCGCGGAGTTAAAGGGACCGCGGCGCCGCGGGTGAGGGGAGAGAAAAAAGAGGAGGGCAGCGGAGAAGGAGGGAGCAGTTGGCGCTACCTTAGTTATATTAGGGACCTTACCCTCCGCGGGAGTACGCGGGGCTGCCACCGCTTTGGCACGTGCTTTTTTCGCTCCGCGCGTGCTGCATTTCTCGCGCTAGGAAGAGGGCTGGGTAAAATTTTCTTTTGACTTATGAAAGCATGCATGTTAGCACGTGTCCAGCAAGTTCAGTTCGCAAGTCCGGCCCTTGTCTTGTCGCCTGCTACAGACGCATTGTCTGCTACGCGCCGCTCGAACGGCCGAGTGACCCGGCGGTTTCACGGGATGAAACGTGCTCTTGGGTAGTCATCGGCTGCCGTCTTTTTGTCGATCCAGGCGACAGCTGTGCAACTAGTCAGAGCGCATTTTTCTCTTGTTTGCTACTTTCTTCACGTGTTCCCACTTTGAACATCCGGATTTTATAGACGGCAGAAACATTGAGGCTTACAAGAAACATGACTACACGTCATTGATTCCCGTTAATGTAATGTTTCTAATCCTTGAAATGATCAGCTGACTCATATGAAAGACGCATTAAAA
This sequence comes from Haemaphysalis longicornis, assembly GCA_013339765.2. Lineage (NCBI taxonomy): Eukaryota > Metazoa > Arthropoda > Arachnida > Ixodida > Ixodidae > Haemaphysalis > Haemaphysalis longicornis. Next base: position 80,813,687 of record CM023456.1, on the reverse strand, counting down.
AAGCACATGCTATTGAAGGGGTGTGCTGAAAACACCGCATTTCCATTTTGCTTGTTTTTGAAGGAAAATTTTGTTCGCAACGTTCGTCCCACAGATTGACCCGCTGGGAGTGAGGGTGATACTGCGGCGGGAACAGAACATCTGGTCAGGACTCGGGCCAGGAGCCGGGGATTCAGTATAATTTTAGAACACTAGTTTGCATTTTGAAAGACTGGAAATGTAAACTGAAAGTGGAGAAGTACAAAAAAAATGTGCCACCTACTTGACCCTTCGCACCGCACCTATCCATGCTTGCCGTCTTTCCTTTTGGTAAGCTTATTTAGGAAGTCTGTAGAATCGCACCGGTGGATTCTTATCCTTCGTCTTCTTGCTACTGTTGTGGCAGCCGACCACGCAACAATATTGTGGGCGACCCTTGGCTGGTTTCACCACCTCAGACATTGCGAAACGACTGCATTTGGTGAACGCCTTTTCAGCACTCTAAGCAGACGCCCACTGGCCCGCTCTTCCGCGTCTGGCAAGTGCACGTGCAGCTCGGGGTGCACGCTGTCGCACTTCCGGACCCAATTCTGTCCTTCCACACCGCCTGAGGCATCCAGCCCCCCTACTCACGAATGCGAACAAAGTGACCGCCAGCCGCACGAGCCACTTAACCCAGCACGTACAAAGGGCGGCGGGAATTCCCCTGACTCCCTCGAAGCGAAAAGGACGCCACTTCGCAATAGAATCAGCGCTGCCCTCGCCCGGCAAACTTTAGCTTCGCCTCCCTGTAGAAATTTTTGTGAAGGGATCCCTCCAGGTCCGGAAGCTCAGTGACACCTGACAACTATTCGAATTCGCTTCGAAAGTATTCAACCCCAAGGACTATTTGCTTCGAATTCGCTTCAAACTAAAATATTACTATTCGCGCAAGCCTACTTAAAAATAAAGTGCCTTTTACTAATTTTTTTCGGTTGTTTCAGGATACGTAGAATCGGTTAGGCAAATAAAAAGAAAAACAGTATTTCTGGAAGCATTTTTTGCAAAAATACTCGGTAGGGAAAGGGTTAACTTGCCAGTGCAAAGAGGTCTGATCAAGCAAGGCTGCCACCAAGAAAGCCCCCCATCAAGAAGTTCGTACCATCATGTCCTTGTGCTTGGCCATCTTCCAGAACTTGGGCTCCTTGATGATGGCGTCCAACGAACTGCAGGCACGCTCAGGCAGTGGGGCGAGGTACTCCAGCACCATTTTGAGGCCCAGCAGGGCACAGGAGAGCCACCGGTGGTACTTGGCCTCCCGCTCCTCCGGCGACAGCTCTCTGGCGACAAATAAGAGAACGGTTCTCGGTACGCCCAAATCGCGGTGTTCATTTCTTCTTGTGACACGCCCTTCCACAGTGTAGCTCAACTCGACTTAATAAGGAGGGACACTTTGAGAACATTTTGGTTTTTTGTAACACTAAAGTGTTTTATGCCGGGGTCCACCAAGATCTGACTGATGTCATATCAGTCACGGAAATGACATCGCCAGAAAATCTGACGCGGCTGCGCCGGGATTTAAACCACGAACTCTTTCGCGGCAACGGGAGGTACGAATCGCACTCCCGACTGCGCTATGAACTGACGCATAAACAGGACGACAAACACGCCTTATAGCCTCCCCTTCAGATGGTGCTGCTGTCTAGGAGAGGCAAAGTGAAGTAGTGCATCATGATGATCATGATGCTAATGAGCGCCGACAGTTGGTGCCTCGATGGCAGCGCCTACGTGTACAGGGGACGCGCAGCGTAACCTGCGCAGAAGCCTGTAAGGCAACGACCATGGAGTAAGATAGACGCTGACTTGCGAATTTTGCGCTCGTGGCACGGTCCGCTGCTCCTTTCACTGCAGCAGACCATGTGTTCACCAAACAATTCGCTGACAACCCGTTTGGTTTCGTTCGCACGGGCGGTTTGCAAGCACCTGAGGTTTCAGTCGGATTTCCGCAATGCTCCGGCGCGTGCAATCCAGTGTCTAACTATGACGCGTCTAATGGTGCCATACCGACGAAACATAAATAGCGATGTGCAAGTTCATATCGACGCACAATAAGCATTCAACTGCTCATGTGAAGGCACATTTCACTTTCATGTTTTTCCGGTTCCTATGGAAGAGGGATCAACCACACTTTTTTAACCTGTGTGCTTGAGATTTACACCTTAAATGTATTTTAACATCCCGAGCACAAATATGCAATCAGTTTTGTCTATTTGTTGTAAGTTCAGAGTTGTGCAACATGTTATGTCATTCCATTTCGGGCAATTTTTCATTATCTACCTGTGAGATACTCGAATACTTTTTATCCCGTTGTGCTCTAGAAAGACCAGGGAGTGCAACTATACCACAGAAGCAATTTTATCATTGTTTCTGCCATTGCTGTAAACTTATTTGATGTCTGGTCATCAATTACCAATATCTTAGTAAAATGAACTGCATAAAAAATTGTGCTAGCAAAAATAAATAGTATATTTTTGTGGTTTTGTTTCACTGTTCAGCTCATAAGCTTTCGAGCGCAGAAAAATGATACAAATCTGACCAGTACATCCCCAGATATTGTACTTGACAGTTGACCTCGCAGGAAAAAAGTTGGTCCTGAGAAAACAACAAGGCACGAAGTTTGGAAACGCAGGTGAAAATGGTCATTTAGGTAACTTCAGAGGGTGACAGCCTTGTTAATACTTTGGGTTCAGCTATAATATTTTGAAGGTACTTTCATTGGGGGGCCTGTAGACTGCAAATAAAATTATTACAGAAAATAAATTTTTTGGCAAATTTTCAGCTCTCAAGACCAGCGTCCCCCCTTAACAACAACTCGTAAAAATTATATTATTTCACCTTACAAAACACTCGCAAAGCACTCGCAAATAAAAATTTGGCAGCCATTCCACTCTATGAAGGTGGATTAGCACCAGAGCTGTGTAAAATACACATGAAACACCCACAACGATCCAGGATGTACACGTATTTATTTATCTTGTTATTCAGCGATAGTAGTGACTCTGGCTTTGTGATTGTTTAATGAAACTTGTAAGGGCTAGAACTCTATCCTAGCAGAAGAACGTGGGGCTGTTCATATCCTCACATAAAAGCCCACGTAATAACAGCAGACCGGAATTCCACAATATTTAAAACTTTACTATGAGCCAACTAGTTACGACAAGTAGGCAGATAAATGAGAAAGTTGTCGTAGCGGCTCATTTCCATATAAGTTTTGTTGAAAAATTTCCAACAAATACGAGTTCCAGATGTTCTCTGTAACCGTACTCCCTCCGCAAACATCTATGTAATGGCAGCACACAAGAATCCTGTAATGCGTGCAACTTCACTACAAACTAATTGTGACAAGTAACAGATATTCGGAGTGACAATAGAATCGTCTTGGCGGCCAATTGTCATAAAACTGATTTTTGTGAGTCCTGATAAGACGAGTCGCAGCGATTGTCCGCAGAGTATCCATGATTTGATTAGGTGACACTCTGCAGCAGCGTTTTTTTGCTGCCCCAAACTTGTTAAGAGACACAAAAAAACCTCAGAACCCTAACCATAAACAGTTTCACTCTACAAAAAGGAAAGGCTAACATGATGAGACGAGGCCAAAGATTAATCCAGATGCCACCTCCCTGAAACACAACGGACGCTGCATTGCACACAACCAAGCCTACATAGGCTGAACTGCACCAGTGATTTCACGAAGAGCACAATAAAGGAAAAGCGAAACGCTTACTTGGAGTCTGGCAGAGTGTCCACACTTTGTTGAAGGATAACGTCACTTATGTACTGAAAGAAAAAGAAAGGCGACATGGAATTAAATTTATGTTGCCCGTAGAAAAAAGAGAAGAAAAATTAAGGCCATTCCACTCAATGTGAAAGCTGTCGGAAGTGCAGAGCAGTGATTCGCCATAATGGGCTGCAGCGGCGTTATCCGCTCACTGCGACCACCCAATGCAACTCAAATTTCCCGCCTTCGCAGTGCTCAGCGCGCCCCTGCCTGAAACTGTTCTTTTTGTTCTTGCTTTTCCTTCCGCACGTGCCGGTGTTGCACTGCCACTTTTTGTCGCTTACTATCGTAAAAACCAACCCAGCGGCGTTCCTAACTAAATGAACGCGGGCACTGCCGGTTATTACGCATATTTTGCGTCAAATTTACATGCAGTTTTGTTTGCGTTAAACAACAGGTTAAAACAAGCGCCAGTGGTTCACGAGTTTCGAACACTTATGACTAGTATATAAACCGCTTGGCTTTTGAAGCCTCTGGGTTAGGCCGCGACGACAGCCGCTACGACGGAACATCGTGTGGCTTTACTTGGGTCCAGTGAGCGAGCTAAGACAACAAAGTGAGCCCCTAAAGTGCTCTGCACTTAAAAGGCCTAGAGCCATTCCACCACAGTGGTTATAGAAGACCAGCGAAGCTGTATTGGTAGATAACTATATTAGGTACGGCAACTTACTGTACTGATCGAATAAAGAGACACATAGCGTCCTTAGAACTAAGTCTAAATTAACTCTCACATACTTTATTTCAATATAGTTCTGATAAAACAAGAGTCACAGACATTTTGTGCAACAATACTCCCTCCGTAGGTGGCCATGCATATTGTAATGTTTACAACTTCACTATGAACAAACTAAATATAACGACAAAATGAAGCAAAGCGCAATGACACAGTCACCTTAGTGGCCACTTGCAGTATAATTTTTTTTTCCAAGATACCTACATTAGATTGAGAGCCACAGAGCATTTTAAGCTAGCTCTGGAGCGAACGAATGCGATTTTTTGTTGGCACCAGTCATGGGCACGTTACCGAAAAAAAGTAAGTGTTACAGTTACAGTTACCTAACCCAAAAAAGTAACTCTGTTACAGTTAATTGCGAATTTTCCAAAAGTAACTACTAGTCACAGTTACAGTAACTGCAAAAAAGTAACGTTGTTACTTTTCCGTTACTGTATAAAACTAAGTAATAGCTAAAAAGATTTGGCTTATTTAATAGAAATGCGCGAAGGCATGCAGGTAGTAAAAATTACACCTAGTAAAGCCTACACGAGGGGAACCTAAAATGATGCACTCTGAACTGGTGAAGAGGGCCTGGACCACCAGCCGAGCTCAGGGTATCCCAGAATAGGGAAGCCCCCACAGGGTGGGTGCCCTAACATCTGCACCGGCTTGACAATAAAGATTTATTCATCATCATCATCATGCCCAAACCAACAATCGTTGTGTACGCCTCATTTTTTCTATAACGGAATTTCGCTTTCCATCACAAGGAACTTTATTTTTTTGGTTTCTGCACTCTCGCTGCAAGAAATTTATTTGCGAACATCATTGTAGCATAGAATTAGTTGTTTTTCAAAGTTGGAATCAGAGAGGCCGAACTTGTACTATACCAAGCTGGAGGACGACACAGCCGAAACAATCTTTCAATGTCAACTTAATTTATTTTCGCCTACAATGCCGTCGCTTGACCGCCCAGCGTAGTGAGAGAGAATGGGAAAAAGGGGGCGGAGGTGGCGGATCGACGGAAGGCCCTTGGAGGAATGGGGAAACGGACGTGGGAGTACATCGGTTGTCGAGGTGTTTTTGAAAGACACTAAAAAAAGCGCTTCGTTAACTTTTTATTTCGTACTTGCGGTTGAAGACGGAGACCAATTTGAGCCATTGCCGAAGCGACATTTGTCCGTGGGCCCTCGGAGTCCTTCTCCCACCCCAACCCCCAGCCACCCCCATACCCGTTGAAACAAGATATTTCCAAAGGGAATAGAAACTGAAATGAACGGTTTACTGTTTTGCCCCCCTCCCCCCTCATAAAGGTGTATTTTGCCGAATCGACCGGAAAAAAACTGCTCTCACAATCCCAGCCTTCCACAGCAATCCCGTTGGCGATCCCAGGAACCATTTCCTTCGTTTGCTTTGAGGCATAGGCCGAACGAAGCTCGCCCAAGTATTCCTTGCACCCAACATTCAAAAGCAGGTGTAACTACTGTTTTCGTTTTGGCCACAGCCCTCGAAACGAAGTCGCGAGGCTTTCCAAGAACATTTCTTCGTGCAGTGGCAGTGTGGTCAGACGTCTGCCGGCCAAGATGCTGGCTGGTGTGAGTGCACACGGGGGCCACAATCGTTGGGGTCGTCGTATGTGTAGGAGGGGCATGAAATTTATTACTTCCTCGACCTCGTTCGAGCACTTGGTACAGCTCGATGAAGCCTCTAGACCAGGGGTCCCAAACGCGTGGTCCCAAATACGGCCAGGGGTCTCTAAAGCGAACAATGGTCGAAAGCAACTGCGACTTCTGAATCGAACACTCTACAGTGCGCACAGGGCTGGACGAGCGTGAGGCCGCCAAGAGACTCCCCGCGGCGTTTTATGACCCTGCAAATGGGGCTGCACGTCGCTAATGAGAAAGTGACGCCCTGACCGGAGTTTTCCAGGCTTCCGCGAAAGGGAAACGGTTTCAGAGTGTTGTGCGGCGTTTGTGGGTGTTTGTTTTCCTGTTTGCCTTTGTGTCAAACTCTTTTACTGGGTGAGAGCGATGTCGCACTGCTGAGGAAAATACTGCAGCTTAGACTTAGAAACTTCGAGCCCTTAGTAGACCGCGTGTGACACCACACACACGTGCACGCCTAAACATTTCTATTCTAGATGTTTTTCACCCACGAGAAAGGAGTGAGCTGACATGGATGAAGTAGACGAAGGTTCTGCGGAAGAACGGTCGAAAAAGTGAAACGCGCAAACTGTACATCGGTCGTTAATGAGTATTGCTGTAGGATAATTTTTTATAGAAATAAAGTAACTATAATGATATTTTTCGTTACAGTTACTCCACAAAAAAGTAACAGTGTTACAGTTACAAGTTCCTCTAACTTAAAAGTAACTAGTTACAGTTACAAGTTACTGAAAAAAGTAACTAGTTACCGGTAATGCGTTACTAGTAACTAGTTACTGCCCAAGACTGGTTGGCACAACCCGATAGACGTACGCAATTTTGGTCAAAACCTAGTGCGAGGCTGCTTCACTGTAAAAAGAAGCAAAAAAAGGCACGCACGCTGAACAGCTCCTGGTGGAAGAACTGGAACACCTGCGTCTGCTTCTCAGCTGAGAAGGCTGCCTCGAAGGCTGCCTTGGCGGCGCTCGCGGCCGGCGCAAACGGGTCGCTCTGGGAGATCAGCCAGGCGCCAATGAGGCCCTTGGTGTGTGGCGCCAGGTCCCGCCTGACCCGCTGGCAGATGAGCTCGTGAACACGGTGGGTGGCCTCCCGCACACGACGGTCGTTGTCCTGCGCGGCGACGGAGAACGCGACAGTGGGGCTCTTCAAGGGGCCACAAAGACCAAATGCCGGTTTGGCTCAGTTTTTTTTTTAAAAAGACTGCGTTGTCCCAATATCACTGATACCACTTTTATCGAAAACTTTAAACACATGGTCGAGATATATAAAGGGGCACATGGGTCTTCGTTCAAGAACTTCATTTTTAAAGTTGTGATGATAAATATTCGGGGATGTATGAAGTTCTTCATTCTGATTGTAGATATAAAGTTTGTTTTTGTGTAAAACAACTATATTCAAATTTAATTAGATTTTTATATTGGATTTTTTGACAGCTTTTGTAAAAAAAACTGCTGGAGGAATGCAACTTAACAAGGTGCCAGTGATCTGTGCACAAATCAAGGAGTGCAATAAGACTAACATTATCATTCTATCTGGTCTGTAGCAGAAGTTACGACCATTTGAAGTTTGGGCCTGGAAGGCAAAACTGGTTTTTCTAGTTCCCACAATCCCGGCCCAAACTTCAAACGGTCTTAACTTCTGCTAAAGACCAGATAGAATGATAATATTAGTCTTATTGCACTCCTTGATTTGTGCACAGATCACTGGCACCTTGTTAAGTTGCATTCCTCCAGCAGTTTTTTTTTACAAAAGCTGTCAAAAAATCAAATACAAAAATCCAAATAAATTTGATTTTATTTTGTTTTACACAAAAACAAATTTTATATAGACAATCAGAATGAAGAACTTCGTACATCCCCCAATATTTATCATCACAACTGTAAAAATAAACTTTTTTGGTTTAACAGCAGTGTGCCCAGTGGTGACACCCTAGCCGGTTTCCGGCCACTTTTCTGACGTCACAGAACTTTGTTCGTACGAATGGCAGCCACCGACCAAGAATGCACCGCCAAGGATGACGACTGGGCAATTGTAGTGGGTCCTCTGGTTCCGTCTGATCATATTCCTTGAAAGCTAAGGTGCTGATAACTATACACTGATAACTATATTTTTAGTGCTGGCCTCTATTGCATCATTCCTGCCCATAAATCGCCGCTGTAGCGCGAAATTTGAAAGTTTCGCATTATTCCTTGCATTTTTTCAGTTAAAAAACGTCTTGTGTGGTTGGGACAGTGCTCGAGTTAGGCACTGAAGCCTGGTTCTTTAAAAGTGAATAAAGTTGCATTTTGTATTCATGGCGCCTTTCGATTAACAGGTCCAATTCACAGCAGCCTCCCGCAAAAGCAATCCAGCACTCAGTTTTCGCGTATATATCTACAGCGCGGAGAATCTTCACGCTATTTCCGGACTATCTGCAGGGAGTCCGAGATTGCAAATCAATTGTGGCGGCCCAACATCAAATTCAAATTTTGGGGGTTTTACACACTGAAGCTATGCCTGGGCTACAAGGTGCGCAATAGTGGAGGGCTCCAGATTTATTTCAATCCCCTGGGCATCTTCAACGTGTGCTAAAATATCGACACACGCGTGTTTCCGTTTTTTGCCTTCATGAGAAAAATGGCTGCCATGGTTGTGATTAAACCCGCATCCCCACGCTCAGCAGCACAACGCCTTAGCCAGGGCAGTTGGCGGGGCCAACATCAAGTATTCTTGCCTACGTGCATTCCAATGACAAAGTAATTTGCACAAATGGAAATCACACAATGCCGCTAACAGAGCTAACATTTTTTTTCAGAGTATTTTGCCAATGTGCCTGAATGTGAACTTACTGAAGCTAATCAGGTCACCCTACCTACTCTTGGATAATGGGCCAAAAGTGTGTTTTAGGGCGCAGCCCTTTGGTGGCAGCCTCTGGGCTAAGCCGCATCATCGTCGTTACCGAGCAAATGATGGCAAGACCGGATAATGAAAATACCGAGTGAACGATGGCAAGACCAAATAAAATTGAAAGTTGGGCGAGTTGGTGATACATCTTGGGAAAAAGCGCAAAAAACGACTACACGTAGAAGCGCGCCGTCCTGTGTTCTTTTCTACGTGTAGTCGTTTTTCGCGCTTTTTCCCAAGAAGACCAAATAGTGAAAGAAGGCAAATAAGGAGAGTGTTGCGAAATTGTGAAGGGAGTGCGGCGGGAGCGCTGTACGAAAGTGTGCGGTGGGGAGGGGGGCAGTATGCTGTGCCCGCACGAGACGCTCGTCTGCGCGATGCTGGCGAAAACGTGAGGGGGGTGTGCGCGTGACGATGGTGAACGTTTCCTGCCTTAGATGCGGGTTGCGGTCCCTTCCTGAGACACACTTCGCGCCGCCGACGCAGAGGCTCATCATCGCAGCCGTTGAGAGAGCCCACGGGTGAGTGCTGCCTTAGCGCACTGCTGCATTGAAATATCGCATTAGGGAGTATCGTAATCGCCAGCCAATTTTTTTTAACCCAATAGCATTTACAGTTCTTCAGAACCTATAACTCCAATTTCTGTCTCTTGGCTAGTGTACTCATTTATAAAAACGCTTGTACTTCTTTGTACTCAAAGATTCTTATAATGCTGAACTAGCACATGACAGGAAAAAAGAATAAACACCCAATGTTAACTGAGTACAGGCTGATAATCAGTACAAAAAATAACAAAACAGAGCGAAACATATGGGACTGGAGATAAGTTGGTGTGAAGACTGACACAGCACTTGCATGTGTCTTTGGTCTTTGGCCCCATTCATTTTAGACAGTATTCTAGTTGGTTAGTGTTTTCAACAGAAGAGGGTCCAGACAGGACCAACGTTAGGCTGCGTCTAGGTATCCCGGCAACGGGGTGCCTTAATAAAGTCTTTGTCATGTCAGGTCAACTATGCATTTTTAATCAAATAGCAAAGTTAGGCTGATAAGATACAGTAGAACCCTGTTGATACCTTCCCGGTTCATACGATTTCCCAGTTACTACACTCTCAGCTGTGAACACTAAAAATGCCCCATAGCACAATTCTTCCCAGATAGTCCGTTGCTCCTTCACGTTTTTTTTTTTTTTTTTTTAGAACGTGTCAGCGAGGGTCTCCTGTATACCCCTCACATGTACAAGATCACCCCAACCTCACAAAATAGAAACGACAGCGTGGATAATACATGAAAAGGGCCCTCTCCCTCCCTTGTAATTTCTGTGGGCAATTAACTCCACTCACAAGAGCTTAAACTTGGAACTGCTAAACTTGGAACGCCAGAGGGCATCCAATTTTTTGTCGTGTCAACAAATTGCTGTGCCATTCACCGCAGCTTATACAGAAGTGTCAAGATAGTGGTACAATCAGCCATTGTCCACAGACACAATGATGAAATAAGATGGGTTTCATCTGTAAAGGAATATTAACATATGTTTGCTGGCCATGCACACAAAACTACTGTTTCAGGAAACTCCTAATTCCCTTCTTTTCTATAACAGCAGAGGTACACCAGGCAGCATTAAAGGACTACTTTTCTTTTTGTCTCGTCTGGGCGTCACTAGGAGCAAGGAGATTACCGTATTTTCGCGCGTATAACCCGCACCAAAAATGCAAATATTTTTCAGTGTCAAAGTAGGGGTGCGGATAATACGCGGGGTTTTTCTTTAGTGCAGCTTCATGGCAATGTGGGTTGCGCCGTTAAGCTTCATTGCGCGTTGTGCTGGGAAAATGACCTTGTGTACAACAGTGAGGACTGCGGCTCAAGTGATAGCTCTAGCGAGAGCAGTGACACTGAGTGAATTGTGGCTTTCACCTTGCAGCCACTGTATTTTACTGGCTAAATATACGCCCTTCCTGTCTACATAGTAAGTGCTGTGTTGCTTGAGCAGTAGCTTTGGTGCAGCCTTTCCTGTATCAAATATGCAGGCAATACACGAGGATTTTTCTTTTCTTTTCTGGCGGGCTGAAAGTGAGGGTGCGGATTATATGCAGGGGCGGGTTATACACGCAAAAATACGGCATTGCAAATCAAATATAAAACAAGTTCAGCTGCAATAGCATGAACATTATCAGTGAAAACACAGGTTCCTGCACTCCACTCGAAAAGAAAAACAGGCACACGACACTGAGCCTTTCGTGAGCCAGCCTAGAAGAGTGAGGTAGGTGCCACATCCACACGTAATACGCCTCAAGATTCGCGATCGCTGCACCGCCTGCCGCCGCTTCTCCGCGGCGTTTGCGGGATTAGCGCTGCGTGGCTGATAGGTGGTCATGCCGTGTTTTGGTTCTCTTTCGCTTCTCTTTGCCTTTCCGCGCACTAAACAACTTGTTATGGTGACGTCTGTAAGCTAACTGCACGTTTAGAGCACTTAAAAAAAAAACAGCTGCGTCTTGGTAGAGCGTTCTAACGCCAACAAGAGCTACCCGGGGAGGCGGTTCTGCGCGCTTCTTGGCCGCTCTTGCGGGCGTCGGCGACGGCAGCAGCATATCACCGAGGTCACCTTCGAACACGTCAGCACAAGTGAATTCTATTTATTGTCGCCTAGTTTAGACCTCATATAGGCATTGTAAGAGGTTGGTTCGTTTTGCAGCGCAGACAACAAATGCGGCTTTGTTTCGAATATGTACGTCGTAGAAAAATATGTTTCGGGGATGTGATAACCCAATAGCTGACAAAAACTTGTGCCTTTTATGGGAATATAAGCCACGCGAAAATGTTAAGTACACTTAAAGGCTGTGCATTGTGCGATATGTGCCCCCTCATGCCTTATAGTAAGAACCAAGGTATATGTTAATGAAATCACGGGAAAATGAATGGTCTGCAAGTCAGGAATAAATAGAATAGTCATACGGGAATGAAAAAAAAACCGAGTGCAGCCTCTGAAATGCTAAATACGTTTGTTTGAGCAAGGTAGTATTCACCAGACCAACTAGATGCGAAATGCACTATTTCGCTAGAATGAGGGAGGGGGGGGGGGGGGGGGGGGGGGGAGGAGGAGTACGCTGAACTATCGTTGTTTACAAATGCGGAGCGAAATCAACGAATGAACGTTTTAGTAATCACACACACAAGCTGCGTGTTCACTTTTCGTTTGTTTTTCGTCTTCAACGAACGGCTGATCACTCGGCGGACTCATTTTTTGAAGAATACATGGTAGGCAGTTCACAAGCGATACGAGGTGTCGTTGGAAGAGTTGATTGATTGATTACAAGGTTTAACGCACCGACGCAACGGAGACGATGAGGCACGCCGTAGTTGAGGCCTCCGGATTAATTTTGACCACCTGGAGATCCTTAACGTGCGCCGAAATCTCGTACACACGGGCTCGTTGGAAGAGTGTCGTATCTGATAAGGGTCTCTGATTTCGGTTTATGCTAGATTCTGCAGTCTCCCTGTGTCATATGACGATGTTTCGAAGAACAGTTTGGTCACGGACGCGGATTACTCTATACGCCCATCTGCACGCTTCTCGTGGAGGATAAATGTAACAGATGAATCTTTGCGAGCGCTCACCTCGGGACAAGACGACCCAGCATTAAATTTGTCGTCGTGTGCTGACTCCGGAGTGTAATTTTGCATTATCCATCGTACTTCTTTGGTACAATGTTTGTGAAATTTATGCCGCATTGGCTTGTTCATGGTACTGATCAATATCTGATATGTGATATTGGCAGGCGTAACTTGCGTGCTGTCAGGTATGAGTGCTCCGCTGGATTTTGTAAGTGCACAAAGTCGATTTACATCATAGTGTGTATGGCCGCAACATGACCATGGGAGGAAACACTGCTTACGGAGACACTGCCACTAAATTTCAGGGCAGCGGAATTGCAATCAGCTGCATGCAAATGCTGGCTTCGGGACGCCGGCCTGTGACACACGCCCGGCGCTCATATAGATCTCACTAAGATCGCGTCATAAACGTTTATACTCTCGTGAACACACCACGCTTGCAAACAGAGTGCCTGCTCCACGTTATTCGGTATTTCGAACGCGGACAAACGGTATATCGCTGTCTTGAACGAGCCCCAAAAGCAACGGTGACAGGGGGGAGCGGGCCGGGGACTCCCGCGCCTGCTTTCGAAACGTGCCGCTAGGGCGATTTCACTGGCGCCCCTACAGGCCGCGCTCGAGGCGTATAATAGGCAGCACAGTATGTGAACTTGCAGGATCTTGAAGACAAGATGAATTACCAGGGAAAGCTTGTTGTACAGACGAGGCCAGAATGGAAGGGCGCCCTTGATGAGTTCCACATCCTTTTCCTTAACGAGGTCAAGAAGCTCCTGCAGAGCCTGAAACACACACGTGAAAAAATCATCTTGTAACGGAAAGGGAACAGTTTTGAGATCTGGCATTTTTGTCAAAGGCATTTATGTCAGTCAAGATATTCCCTGTAAAGTCAGTGTAAAAAAAAAAAAAACTTTGAGCCAATTCTCTCCTTTTCTTGTACTTTCTGCTTCTCATTCTACTTTTTTTTTTAATTCTCATTTCAGAGCAACAGGTCTGATAATTACTGGCATTGAAATAAGCACTGGCTTTCGGGCTGATGTCATTATTACCCCAATGATAGTTTTCTCCCCATTCTTGGTGTGAGCCCCCTCGGACAGTTCACAAATGCCGTTTTACAGTTCTCATATCTCAGTGAAAACAGTGTACTACTGTCACGATCAGTACGTGAGGGAAGCATGGGAGCACCTGGAAAATAACCTCAAACTCTGCTTGCGATGATGCGCGGTTGCCGTTGTCTGAAACAAGCTGAAAAAAGAAAAGCTTTACCATCAGCTGCTGGCACCCCCAACCATGCGCCTGTGTGCCTGCAATGTGGCCGCTGCTACGAACCATGATAGCGGCTGAGTACTGTAGGGACATGCAACACGGTCAAGTGCAGTGGTAGGTTTTTTTGCTTATATTCTTTCCTAATTGTTTTTTAACATGTGGATGTAAAACAGACAACCTGTCACCGAGCATTTGATGCAATTTCACGTTTCCTTTTCTGACGGGGCATTTTTGAATGGACCTTTTTCCAGTACCAGTCCTCCTAGCAGCCACCACGGTGAACTAAAAATGGCAGCAAGGCACACCCCCAAAAAAGTCAGGCTTTTGGAGAACTCGTGCACAAAATATCCTGGTCCTGCAGTCCCTCCAGCACCCACCTGTTGGCCGTACCTTTCACATAAATGTCACGGTAGCAGGCGCACATTCCTGTGACTAATCTGCAGTGGTGATGATGATTGTATGGTTTAACGCGCTGACGCTACACAGGCGATGAGGCGCGCCGTAGTGGAGGGCTCTGGATTAATTCTGACCTTTTAGGGACTAATGAACTCATACTTCTATCGAACTTTAGCACAGGACAAAGAAAGAAAAGACAAAACACACGCTAGCATGTGTTTCGTCTTTTCTTTCTTCATCCTGTGCTAAAGTTCGCTAGAAGTACGAGTTCATTAGTCAGCAGCAACCAACTTGCCCAACTATCCGCTCTTTAACGGGGATCTTTAACGTGCGCCGAAATCTCGTATGCGCGAGCGTTTTTGCTTTTCGCCTCCATCAGAAAAGAATCTGCAGTCGTCGAAGCGCTCGTTGTTCTTTAATTTTTCTTCATTTTCATTGCTCCCTCACTGGCAGCCATGTGCTCGCAGCAGGGTCAGCCTCAAATGTCTTTGCCCCTTTCCTTAGACAGCCTTTTTTGTGTGCACGTACGAACCTGCCACGGGCTGTCAGAAGAGAAAAAATTAAAACATGCACCGCTAGAAAGCATAGGCGCTCCCCAAGCAGAAAGCTGATGGGCGACCTTTTGTTCCTTTTGCCGGAAACGCCTGCCAAGAATGGCAGACCGGCAGACCGCGCATGCGCAGATCGCTACTTAAAGGGGTCCTGAAATACCTTCCGCGGATGCGTGGATGTACATGTAACCAAATAAAGCAATGTATTAGCAATCTCCTCCCGCAAGAATTTTGTTAAAGCGATGAGTATTAGCTGAGAAATAGTAAATCAAAAACTGCGCATTATCGTCGCGCTGCGTTTCCTCCTCCTTTCAACTTACTCTCCGCTGTTGACGGCGAGCGAGCCTTCCCTCCCATGATGCTGCGCTCCTCGGCGGTGACGTACTTCCGCTATTGCGCTGCTCACACTGCCGTCTGCTACGGGCATGGAGGAAAGGCTACGGGCAAGCTTTGTTGACACCATGAACCCCGCACTCCGCTCAAGGCTGGCAAAGCGAACGAAAAATCTGGCCGCATGTGTGCGGCGGCCTGGCCTTGCCCTTTCGCGGTGTACGTTGCTGCAGACTTTGCTATCGGCGGCACGTGACTTTTTATCGGCGGCGAACTCGCAGCCGCACGGGGAGGATCGTGCGCTCGCTCCCTTGAATGCACAGCGCACTGTTTATCCAAACAGCGTCCTATCAGATGTGGCCCCGCTGGTGCCGGGTCTTATTTTGTGGCGGTGGTAATTCCTGCCGGCGGCATGTGAAAAAGACATTTTAAACCGATACAGAACCCATGCACAAAATGCCAGTTCAGCTTGGGGCGACGCGTGGTGGAGAGCAGCAACGTTGGCAAAACATGCTCCGCCGCGGCTCTGAGCTTTCTAGCGCTGGAGCGAGCACCATTTTTTTGACAATATCAAACATCGGTTGCCCTGGCAACAAGGCACAAACCGCTCTAGAAGTCAGTTACGGTTGCATGACCCCGGTTCAGCTTGGGGCCCCACCTCGCGGCATATGGGCACTGCAGGCATACTACTCACTCCCATTTGGAAGTGCGAGATGCGTTTGGCATTACAGGAGGCGATGGTGTGTGTGTTGTGGACGCCTTTGTTTTCGCGATGAAATGCGACGTTGTGCTTCTGCGGGTGGATAGTGCTTCCCATGGTCTGGATTATCTTTCTCGAGCGGCGTACGACTCAACCTCGCATGGGGTATGTGCAGTGTGCGTGGCTAGAAAGCCCTCTCTGCTGTGCGCCAGAGTTTAAAGTGACTTGGTGTTCGTCCCCGCAAACCGCGCGCGAGGCGAGTGCCGAATTTACGAGGGGCAGGAGGAGGCAACCCATCGTCTGTCACATCGCGGTTCGGACTTGCAACGCATGTTGTGACGTTGGTGTTCGTTCGAAACGCATCTCTGGATTGTTTGAAGTTGAATAAAATGTATGCGTCAAACCAGGGCATTTCGGCTCAGGCATTCTCTGCGATTGCAAGAAAGAAGTGCCACGGGGCTTCAACGCTTTCTTTATGGAACGTACTCAAGTAAGAGGAATATCCATGTCGTGTTACGCCTGTTGCATTCAATACAAACGGTTAAGCGTTTGTTTACACTTGTTTGTTTGTCGTACAATGTCCAAGCACTCCGGCACTCCGCTGGCAGATCAGCCGGCGAGCCGACGCTGAACAGACGACTCATCTTTTTGCCGGAAGTGCGTGAAAAAGCCGCCCAATAGCAGGATGTCTAGCTCATGACGAACATCTGGGAATCGATGACGTAGACATGTGAAGATGGCGGCGTCCAAAACACGAGGGGAAGGGTGAGAAAAAAGCGACAAAACTTTGCAACAAAAGTGTGAGCTTTCCGCTGCGCGTAAAAGAGTAATACTTGGCACAGATGATGTTGACGACCCAATCTAACGATTGCTCTAGTCAATTTAGTGTGCTCAAAACGCCTTTCAGGGCCCCTTTAAATAAGGTCCATTTCACTGACCGATGTGAAGAGGTCATTTGTGTTGTCATTCGTCCATTTGGCAGCCACACGTGACAAGAAAAATGAACACATAATAGACGCGGATATTTATCACTGCACTGCAATTCACTGCTGTGATACGTTTCCGATATTAATGTTAGTTACCGAGCAAGCCTCTAGTACATTGCATGGTAGTGGCTGCAAGGCGGCCGTCTGCAAAGCCCTCCTCCACCGCACACCACAGGCTGGCTTACACGGCGTTCCCTCTCACACTGCGCGCACGATACCTCCGTGTGCGACAGCACCACGAGTGCCTGTACTTGACAAGCAATCAGTAAATGATGTGACGTGTATCAAATGTTTTATCAGACGTCAATACCTTGAGCCTCGTCGTCTGATCTCTCTTCGTGAGCTTGCGCATCACCATCCTGAAGTCGCTGTCCACAGTGGAGTCGCCGTCGTCAATGACGTGCTGTCCCGTCGGCGGTATGTACGCCGGAGATTCGCTGCTCAGTGAACTAAAGCCCACGAAGCCAGACAGGCCGGCAGCGCCGGTGGCTGACAGCAGCTGGGCGCTTCTTCCGCTGCTAGACGGCTGCAAACGAAACCCACAGAACAACGCTTGTTTGCGAAGCAATTGTATGACACGTGCTTTGCGCTGCACGCATGGTTAGTTTATTGGAAGCACGTAGAGTTTTAAGATGTCGCGAAAGACTTCGCTTCGCTGCATGATACGTGCCGACGTCTAAATGACAGCAAATCGGAACTCGGCGTTCCTGTCGCGCAAACTGAGGCACCTGTTATGCCTGCAGAACTTTTGTTTCTGTTCTATGCGATATGAGTCAGCGGTAGTCTGTGATTCAGTTTCTTATATGTCAAGACACAGCTGGCCTGCGTTTATCACTTCGGACAATAAAAACATTGCAGAGTAATTACGTTAGCTTGTTGTGATTGCCTGACACGTTACTCACCCGCACGTTGCCTTTCGTTCTCGGAGCTTTCTTATTGCCTCCCATTGCTTAAGATTTTGTTGAATAAAAAGGCTACGTCGATGACAGTTTAAGTGTTTTAGATTTGAGGAAAATAATCTAAAGCGTCACATATTCCAACATGCGCAGGATGCAAGCAACCACTCGGCTTGCAGAAAGTGGCAGAGAAGAAAGGCTTGGCGTGACTTGGTCACTTAGTTTGGTTTCACGTACAACCTGAAACCGAAACTAAAACTTTGTCACTCTAAATATTAAGTTAACCTTTTTTTAAGTTTGTGGGTGTGTAATAATACATGTTTTTATTTATTTACAGTATTTTACTATAAACTAAAATATAAAACAATATTAATGTTAGAAAATTAAAACCGAAACTAAACCGGTGAATTTTTGGTGTTCATTGGAGCTCCATTGATCAGGGCGAAAGGCTGCCTTGCAAGGTTGGTTCGCGCGCTTGTGTGGTGTATGCTCAAATGGAAAACAGACAGTCCACTTCCCTCTTTACTGCGCTTATTGGCTAATTTATTGTTCAGTGTTAACGCTTCTCACGGTAAGAAGATAGCCGGCTCAAGGAGGCCTTGGCAGAAAGCTCCCGACAATGTCGTCAGCACCACAGCAGCCGAACCAGGCGGCCAATCAGCCGGACGTCGTAAGGAACGTGAGCCCAAGGAACGCTCTTTCGATCAACCAGGAGCAGCACAGGTTCGGCAGAAACTTGAAGATCATGCCCACCAATGACCAGATCAAAGAGCTGCAAACGATCATTCGCGACAAGTAAGTAGTCGACCCGTTTTGGTAAGCGTGCTGTAAGCCGCGCTGTTGTCACTCCATTCAGTAATTGGGCAAGAAGGACAAAGAACAGAGCAAAAAAAAAAAAAAATTCCGTCCCGCTCCACCGAAGTATATAGCTGTTATCACATGGCTTGCCCCGTCTCTCAAAACAAGTGTTATCTTTGCAGGACTACTACGAGAGGCGAATTTGTGTTCTACGCTGACCGACTCGTGAGTGTATAACTACAATTTTGCGTCAGTTGAGCCAGACTGCTACGATCGTCGACACGTTGTGGTATTCTGTCGTCACTTTCAGATCCGTCTCGTAGTAGAAGAAGGGCTCAACCAACTTTCGTACACCGAATGCACCGTCACAACTCCGACTGGTAAGCTAAGCTCGGTTAACTGGGTCGCAAACCGAAGTTTGTCCTCTTATGTTTAGGGTCGCTCTACAACGGGATCAAGTTTCTACGAGGCAGCTGCGGCGTCAGCATCATTCGAAGTGGTGAATACAGAGTTGTAATCATCTTCGGCGCTGTGCGCAAACGAAGCCAAGCGTGCCCCGATGCAAACTTTACCTTGCCTTGCAGGTGAAGCCATGGAACAGGGCTTGAGGGACTGCTGTCGTTCCATCCGCATCGGAAAAATTCTCATACAGAGCGACGAAGACACGCACGAAGCCAGCGTCGTCTACGCCAAGTTCCCGGTTGACGTAAACAGCCGGAAAGTGCTGCTGATGTACCCAATCATGAGTGAGCCAACGTTTACAATTTTGGCAAAGTTACCTATATGTCTCAGAAAGTGAAGCACACCATTTCAGCGGTTCGATCGCTGCTTCCTGCTCCCTACATCTCCTAAAAAAGCTGTGTCATTCGAATTGTCAATGGTTATACCTGCACGGTGAAATAGCACCAGTCTTGTAGACGAGACGAAAGTAACATACGTAGGTAGAGCTTCAAACTTGTGGATCTAACACCGTAAGTATTTTATATGCACCTACAGAACAGGTTCAACAGTGATGGCATTCGCTGCACAAAGGCACGTGCATAATGCCAAAAACATCCGCTCAAAGCAAACTTTTGATATGTAGATAGATTGCCCCGCTCCTACTAAGTTACAAATTTGTTTTGGCTGGAGTTTGCTGTATTACCTCTCACAGCTTGTTCTCTTGTGAGAAAATGACCGGCAAAAGGAGTATAGCTGTATTCTGCAAAACATGAGGGAAGAGGCAGCTGTAATATTTATAGACGTGTGATTTGTGAATGAGCGTTTTTTTTTTTTCTGCTTAATAGCTTGCCTAATCTACTCCTATGCAGGTACGGGAAACACCGTGAACAAGGCTGTTCAGGTCCTAAAGGATCACGGAGTTCGAGAGGACAACATCTTTCTACTTAATCTGTTCTGCACGCCACATGGTAATTACTATTGACCTCATCTTAACAATGAAAGTATAATGCTGTTCACATTTCAGTTTTGTTAATAGAAAGTAGCGCAAGTTATAACACACTGTTGTGGCGAGCGGTGCACTAATTTTGCAGCATGCTAAAAAAAAAAAACACTGCTGAATTTTTCACAAGAAATATCTTGCCCCTGACGTAAAACCGTGGCCCTGCTTGATCGAAGAAAAAAAAAGATGTTAGATAAATATTGGTGTCTATAGGTGTCATGTGTCTCAATGGGCAGAGAAAAATGGGCTCTGGAAGACGAAAGCACATTAAACAAAACATTTATTATAATGCAAAAACCTCTCAGCAAACAAAATAACACATAGGCCACAAAAAAATATATATAGTCAAAGTCCGGAACAAATTAGGTAAGTCAACTCTACTAAATCCTCTACATACTGTATTTTCGCGCGTATAACCCGCCCCTGCATATAATCCGCACCCCCACTTCAGCCCGCCGGAAAAGAAAAAAAATCCTCGCGTATTGCCCGCACATTTGATACAGGAAAGGCTGCACCAAGGCTACTGCTCAAGCAACACATCACATACTATGTAGACAGAAAAAGTGTATATTTAGCAAGTAGAATACACTGACTGCAAGGCGAAAGTCACAATTTGCTAATAAAATTCAGTTGTTAGAGTGTGCTCATCCTTGCTTTTTCTTCCTTGTCCTTGTGTGCTTTGTGCAATCGCTGCCATGGAAGGCTTAGTCAGTGTTACTGCGTAGGAGCTTCATGGCACAACGCGCATTGCCGTGAAGCTGCAGTAAAGGAAAAACCCCGCGTATTATCCGCACCACTCCTTTGCCACTAAAATTTTCGCATTTTTGGTGTGGGTTATGCACGCGAAAATACGGTAGTCCATCAATTAAGGGCCCCTAGCAGACCGGCCTGCCGCAGTCAGTGGTGTTGACACCGCACAGTCATGACATGGTGGTGCCAGCGTGTTGCTGGTGTTGTACACATCAGGTCAGTCCTGAATGGCTACTCTAGTGTGGTAGCCATGGCATCTGGAAACACTTCTTCAATCTAGGAACTCTGCCATGGGGGGCCGTCAAAAGTGCACATTGACGGGTTGATGTTTCGAAGACTCCAAACCATCCAATGCTTTGTCTGCTTAACCGGGAGAAAGCAAAGACAACGCATATAACACTTACCCATTGGCCCTCTGGATTGCCTGATAAAAAGCCTGCAGCCTTTTTAACAGTGCTACATGCAGCTTTTGAGATACACTGTAGTTGGAACACCCAAGAAGGCCCCTCCCCATGAAATGGCAGCAACAGATCCAGTAGCGTCTGCTTATAGAGCACTCTGTATAGTGGCATTCTAACCAAAAACTAGAATTAAGAAGTGTGGTGCAGTTCAGGCCTTTTTATTTCATCCAGCTACAATTGCATGTGTTACTGTAGTATCTTTACTTGACTTGGCTGAAAACCAATGACTGAAGAAGGTTCATTTACTAAAAAAGGACAATCTCGTGCCTTTTTTATTTATAGCTTCACCCATCACGCACTAAATTTGTGCTCAGAGCAACTTTGTCATGCAGGGTCCCACAGGGCGAGTAGTTTTGGTGGATGTGGCAAGACATCTGTCTGTCATCGCCATTCGCGGATCCAGAGGAGGGGTCCGGATGTCCTGAACCCTCCCTTAATTTTTGAATTTATACCCCCAAGATGACCACTCAGGTCGTAGAAAAATCTAGTTGATGATTTTACTATTTCTTGTATTTTCGGTTTTCCAAAATTTTGGTGAATAAAAAAGGCTACTATCTTCCTCCTCCTCATCATCACCATCCTCATCATCATGCTAATAGAAGCTAGACCACTCCCCCTCCCCCTCACAAAAATCCTGGATCCGCGCCTGGTCATCGCTACATTCAAAGTAGCCACTTTTACGTTTTCCAGTGGATTATCGAGTCATTACTGGTCTTTTCCCTTTTTGTTTACTTTTTCCCAGCTGCCAGGTCTGTGATGCGCACCTTCCCAGCCATGACGGTCCTCACATCTGAGCTTCATCCTGTCGCCCCAAACCATTTTGGCCAGAAGTACTTTGGAACAGATTGACGCACCACTGGTCTACCGCTTTTATCAATTTTTTCAGGGACTGCTGCTAGTGGACAAAACCTTTTAGTAAAGTGCTTTTTGCCTAACTTATTTTACAGCAAAATAAATTGTTTTACCTGTTTTATCTACGGCTGTGACTTTATCAGCAAGTGGTGTATGGATGAAACCAGTTTACACACCTTATTCATGAAGTGTGGGCACTCATCTTAGTTTACGGTTGTTTGTGTATGTCACTGATTCAAGATGCCTTGTCCCGGGAATGAGGTTTCAGGTATGTTAATGTGTAGCCTGTTACACTGCCTCAGCTAGGAATTGAATTAATAAATTTACAGATGAAACAGTACTGTTGAGGAGGAAGGGGTTTGTAGATATGCCTTCCTCGACAAAAAAGCTTTGAAACTACACAAGCACTGCTTTTTTTTACATTTTTGTCACAACAAAAACAGTGCTCCATAGATAATCTGGTCGGTAATTCAAAGAGGCCTGAATGGATACAAGCAGCACTTCTAATGGGGATGACCACAACTTGTCAGCGCGTAACCTCATCTGCTCTGGCATAAGGCACTGTCAAGATCAAGTGGCAATAAGGCGCTGACTTTTTTCAAAAACTACTTATTTATTACCATGTAGTTGTCACTCCCCTAGAGCAGGCTAATATACAGCCATCATCAAATTAAATGTGAACGTCCGATGAACTCGGCTAAAACGAACTCCATGGTTAAGATGAACAACACCCTTGCTCTCTTGTAACATCCACAATGCAAAACACCTCCGCTTAAGACGAATTTATGATAATGCGAACACATTTTTACGGTCCCTTCGAGTTCGTTTTAACGGGAGTCTACTGTATACAACACACAGATGTCAATACTTTTTTCTATCCACATCAAGTGATGACATTGCTTAGTGATAATTACAAAGCATAGACATTCCTCGTGGTCGCTGTTACAGTGACAAGCTGCATTTTGCCCGTATCAAGCCAAACCGTTGTAAGTTTGCGTTTTCGGGTTCATAGCCTGTTTTGATTATACGCATTGGCTTCTTGTTACATTATTAGTGAAACTCTCAAAGCAAGCGAGGACATAATGAAGAAACGAAGCAACCACATTTGTGCACCCTCACCATCTTTTTTCCCTTTCTCTCTTGAATCTACGTACTAAATTCTTTCTTCGACTGTGCTGTTTTGCCTCATCTGGTTCTTTTTAATGAAAAAAAAAAAAAATATTGGCCAATCCCCCTGAGTGGGTATGTGCCAGTTCATGGGCCACCACCATCTATGTCTCCAAGGCATGCTTACAACAGCCATGGTGCAGGTAGCCTTCTTCATCCCTCAGCAATGCCTTGGCAAATAATGTTATGCAAGCCAGCACAATAACCGCCTTGTCTGTTGCAGCCACCATCTGATAGTGATGCTTTCTTTGCATTACAGCTGCCTTCAGTGCGTGCTAGGAGACTATCAGCCCCTGGCTGGCATAGAAACAATGCCAACGTTACGCAAAGCTCTTTTCAGTTAAAACAAGAACCATTGTCCTTTTATCCAGGACTGCAACCCTTTAAATTTTTGAGTATGCTTGGAATCGTTTCGTTGCCAGGATGTATTCCCGCACCCTTCCACGAGGCATTGCTATTAAAATGCTTAAATTCTGCAACCAGATGAGTCGTGCATGTGGCTCGTTGCACTAACAAGCCCAGAGCTTCGGCAAAACCATCGAGCCATGACCTTAGCTACCTTAACCATGACGTTAGCCCTTCAACAGGGCTGTTCATGCACGATGGCTGTCAGTTCTGCATCAAGTTCGCCTATTCCCGCTCGCACAGCCACAGTCATCGTCACAAGATTCTATGAAGCTTAAAGGAGCCATGAAGAGAAAACACAAGTTTGGTTCAGTCAAAAGATTGCCTCGTTAGAATCATACTGACACCCCTTTTAACGTAAACTTCGCTCAAATAAGCTACATAATTAGGAAAAAAGGTAATGGCCATGCGACCCACCAGCTCATTTCCCGCAACAGAACCTATGATGTCATTCGAGCCAGCTCTGCGATTGGCGGAGGCCGGCACAAGCAGACGCAAATTAGGTAGAGCTTGTAAGCTAGCCGAACGAGCGATTTGCGCTTAAATTTAGGGCACATTCTTTACAAAGCAATAAGAATGGTGGGACAAACAGTGGAAGTTACGAAAACATAGAAGTACTGATGCGTACTGCTATTGGTACTGCGCGCACTATGCTTGCTTTAGCTGCACAGCACTGCGAAGCTTGGGGTTGTCTCGGACGACACTGGTCGATCGACGCAAGCAACGGTGGCTTCCGTGACCATATTTGTCGAGCGAGCACTGTTTCAGGGAACGATTATTTTCTCCCAGAACAAAAACAAGCCAGGTTTAAATACGGTCAAAAACAAACCAAAGGCTTTCCACGGTATGGTGGCGCCATCTGGGTTCAGGTAACGTAAAGAAACGCGGGAACGCCACCGTAGGGTACCTGGATGCCAGCACCGCCGTACAGGGTGGGGACACCCTTTGAACGGTCCTGTGCCGCCGCAATTGGGCCAACGTGCTCAACGCGTTGTTCTTTTCGTTTCCCACGAGACCTAGCAACGCGAAACGGATAAGATTACTCAAACTTCGCCAGTAAACGGCGTTGCGGCGATAATTTTAGCGCAGTTTTGACACAATGACTTGTTTCGGCGGCGAGCGAGCGACCCAAAATGGCGGTGCCAGCGTATACACGTGTCTCTACCCTGTACGGCGGACGCGTGAATCAAGGCACTCTAGGCTGCAGAGCGGTCGGTTCCTGTGATGTCATTGGAGACCCCGAAAACAAACGATTTAGCGGGAAAAACAAAATTTTAACATAAATTGATTAATTTCTCAGTGAATAAAGCATCGTTTGTATCCTACAAGCGCTGGGGGCACTATGAAACACAAAATATTTCGAATAAAACAAACTTGCATTTTCTCTTCATGGCTCCTTTAAACAGGTCATTATTACTTGCATGGTGGTGTTTCTATAAGGATCGATTTTTGTGTTTTAAAGAAGGAATCAAATCGAACAGTCAAGACATTTCAGGGATAAGGATGGTCCAACTTCCCAATATCAACGTATCTGAGGGAATAAAATTTGAGAAGTCATTTTTATTTCATTTTTTGGGATGATATTGGAGTGGAATGGAAACACCTAATCTGCAACATGGCTTTAATGTTGATAAGGCAAGCACAAAGCATGCCTCCTTATCGCAGTGTGCACATTCTGTATAAAATTGCGAACAACAAATTTGCGTGCTGTGGTCCAGCTAAAATTAGCGAGCATGCTGAAAGTCACTGGATCTGCTCAGAAGAAAGCCAGGAAGAAAATGCTATAAGGCCAGCAGAAAAGAATGGCAAAACAACACCGCAAGAATGAAACATGCTTTTATTTTTCCTACCAACGCCGATTTGGATGTGCCAAAGCAGCATGGTCGATACTTTGTACACAGTTTGCATTAGTATTTCCCATTCCCACCCTGCCCTGTCCGGCAAAGCCACATGTAACTTCAGCAAAGCACACGTGCTTGGTTAAATCTTTTGACTCCCCATACCAAGCTAATAAAATAATTTTTTTAAATGAAGCAAACCTGACCATGCTGATGGAGACTAGGATGTGAATTGAATTTTTATACGTCTTTTTGAGTTCATTCTTCTCCTGGAGATCTGATGGCCAGAAGTTTCAAAAGGTCTGGTGGCCATTTCTAGCCTGTCGGCCGATCTCGGGAGGCACGTTTCCAGCACAGACCGGCGAAGCCACCCAGCTATGCAGATTGCTTCAGCTAGCAGAGTGGGGGGCCTTTAAGCACCAAACCCCATCACTGTCATTCGCCGTAACTGTCACTCTCGGTTTGTCTTCTTGAGGCTGCTGCTTTTTCAGAGGTGTGATGGCCGTTTCTAGCAAGTTGGCCAATCCCCTAGTGAGGACATGTGCCATCTGACAGCCAGCATGCACACAGCCTTTAGTAGCATTGCTTCCATTGTCCTCTCAAATTTCCGCAACATTGCAGTGGTGGCAAGGTTGCAGTTCTTCAAAAGGTCTGGTGGCCATGTATGGTCCCTTGGCCAATCCCCCAGTGAGGACATGTGCCACCTGAATGCCAACATGCGCACAGCCAATAGTAGAACTGCTTCCATCGTCCCCTTGAAGCCCCCCGACATTACAGTGATGGCACATTTTTTTTGTGACCGAGAAGACGCCTGTTTGGAATCCTGCTGGGGCGAGTTTTTTTTGCGTGTGTACGTAATGAACTAGCTGTGTCCATTGAACGTGTCACTCAGTAGTGTTGCCCTCCCATCACAACTTCAGTGCGCTAGATTGTTTCGCAACAACTTCCAGCTACAAAATTGAGCCGATAAAACATGCCCCCATGTTGGAAAACGTGTAGCTGTTAGAAGGCAACATAGCGTGCATGTGCCCCGTTTAAATTCAGTAACAGCTGCTGCTGAGACTTGAAATAAATCTCGAACAAAAAATCCCGGGCCATCTCCACTAACGTGAAACCTGGGGAGGGGCGAAGCATGCAGTGTGTAAGTGCAATCTTGGCACCTTGCCGTTTTTGCCCACGGAGATGAAACCGTTGGGGGGTAGAGGCTATACAGCTTTGCTGTAAAGTCTCTTGTCTTTGAAGCACGAAGCTCTCTAGCACGAGGTGTAAATGAGTTTCCCGGTGTTTTAGTACTGTGACTACATGAAACAACGATTACAGGCGACGACAGGAGACGCCAACAGCCCCAGCCCCTAAGGGGCTTCACCCCTAAAAAAAGACCACCAACAGTGAGGTGCTCACATGGTACACATGAGAGAGCCTCCGAAAAGTGTCTCCTAGTGATGCATGCCAATGCACTATTGGGTCTGTCGTTGCTGTGAGCAGCGGGATTTAAATTTTTTTGCAAATTTAAAGGGTCACATTGCTTTGTACCTACCAGTGTTCTATACAGCTTTCCAATTTACTTTCAGCCTCATCATTTTGGATTGATACCATTGCATTGTAACAAAATGTGTTTCATTTCTGTAGCATTTCCATACCAACGTGCCTCACCATTTTGTGTAGTTTCTTAGCACTGTTCTCAAGAAACTTGCTCAAGACTCAAAAAAATAATTGCTACCTTTTAAGCTATCATGGAAATTTTTCCTTTCCCAATACTGTGCCTCAAAGCCTAGTGTTCTATTCCTAATGATTTGATGCGTCTTTTAATCACTCCAGGGTTTTTTTTTTTTTTTTTCTCCTGACTGCCTCTGCCCCTTCCAAGGTCCACAGGCTCCACTATAAGGCTGTCCACTATGTGCATACACTTTTAAAAATTTTTAGTTTCCCACTAGTTCATTAATAGTACTCTTTCTTTTCAAAATATCCAGTTTTATTCTCCAACTTTGCATAACGCCCAGCTACTATTGTGTTTTTGCATTGTTCGTTAGTTCTATTTTTTTTCTGCCAGAGCCTCACGGCAATCAGATAATCGTTTCACCGGGTGGCCAGTGCAGGCCAGGGTATCCCGGCCTAGAGGAAACCCCCCACCAGGC
The DNA here is from genome assembly GCA_013339765.2 of Haemaphysalis longicornis. Classification (NCBI taxonomy): domain Eukaryota; kingdom Metazoa; phylum Arthropoda; class Arachnida; order Ixodida; family Ixodidae; genus Haemaphysalis; species Haemaphysalis longicornis. Next base: position 80,786,051 of record CM023456.1, on the reverse strand, counting down.
GGGTGCCCAGACAGCAGCACCTAAGGCTCGCATAAATAAGTTTATTCCTCCTCCTCTTCCTCCTTGGTTTACTTCTAAATCTGAAACTGAAATTGTAGGCAGAGTACTGCATTCACAAATTTGAGTCCTCGGAACCGTGATTGATGCCTGTCCAGATTCCTTGCACTGCTTTGTACGTATTGTACCCACTGAGCACTTGACATTCCTTTGCAACTACGTTTAACTCTCCTCTTTGAATTTTTACATAGTAATTTCTTCCACTCATCTACATTTCCAAATTTTCACTTACTCTCGGTATTAGGACCCATTTTTTTATGGGTTGAAATAGAGTTGGTCACATGCAGTTTCTCAGCAACACATACTTATGCGCAGTTGCATAAGCCACTAGTTATCAAGGAAAAAAAAATTAAAACCAACCGAACACTAAAATCCTTGGCTGACTGCCTTCAGGGTTTTTGGCCTAGCCATGCCATGTAGAATGTCAACAGCAATAGGCTCAAAGGGCATCTCTGCTATATAATGCTCTACATGTGTTCACCAGCTGCATGCATTTCTGCCCATGCCATCCATCTGGCATGTTTCCCAAGCAGCTGTATTGGCTCTGGGGCAACGCTTCTGTTCTAAAAACACGACAGAGCAATTTTTGAGATTGCAAATGAGGGTTAACACGGGCCAGTTAGTGCACTTTGCTTGGACAGAAAAACAGCACAAAGGACACGACTAAGGAATATGAGACACCACTCGTCAGTTAGTCATGTCTAATCTTCCGTAGTCCTGTCTGTTGCGCTGTTTTAAATTTGCGTAGGACCCCTTCAACATCCAAAAATGCAACCAATAAAGGTATACTGTCACTCACCAAAATATAAAAACATCTATGTTAACGCAAACAGGATATCTCCCAGTCATTTACAAGCCAACTGCCTCAGTTCACCAAGAGTTTTGTTTTCCCATAACCTAAAGTTTCATGACTACACTATAAGCAGTCTGTATGGCTCAATTCTCTTTTTTTTTTTTAAAGGCAGTCATTTGGCATCTGCTTATATTACCAGATGCCCTTATTAATGACACCTTACTCTTTGGTCCCAGTTGATCAAAGGCGCACCAGGTCTCCATCCAACCTTACAGCTGTTTGGGTAAGCACCTCCTCTGCCGCTTTTTTCCTCCCCAAGTAGCTCAAATTTATTTTCCTGTCCACAGTACCACGCTTCTATAAATCACAGGTAGATGGACTTCAATCTGCTGACTGCAGTGTCACGCTTGTAAAAATCACAGGCAGACGGAGTTAAATCTGCTAAAAGCAGCACCACGCCCCGGTAATCACAGGTACATGAAGTTGAATCTGCTGATCGCCTGCGGCAGGCTCGACACGATGGGGCCGTACGCTTGGGCATTGTCATAGAGCTCGAACAACGGAGCAGCGACCAGCTTGTAGTTTTTGGGCACTGCAAAGAGTGCTTTTTCGGGAAGCTGGACAAGGTAGAGCCGCTTATGCTCCTTGGGGCTCGTGATGTGCGGTGGAACAGTACGGGTAGAGGGGAGGCTCGAAGTTCGGCCGCCACCAGTTGCCCACCGTGTCTTCGACGATCCACTCCTGCTTGACGAAGTCCTGTCGGCCCAGGATCTCGCTCATGAGTCGCTTCAGCCCCTCCGCTTCGTCCTCTCCCAAGCGCAGTTCCCCGCCGGGTAGTTTGAAGAAGGTGCTTTCCATCTGCAAAAGCAACACGTGCGGTAGCTTGTGCTCGTGTACCAAGAGGACGCCTTCGACAGAGCGTCGCATGCCGAACTTTTCGAATTCTTCCCGCATCCGCTGGAACCGCGCCGGCACGGAGCTGTCTTGTTCGTAGAGCGCCTCTTTCGTGCCGAAGGTGTAGCTGCTGAGCGGGTATAAATTAACAGTTCGGTTGAGGGTGAAGCTTAGCGGGTCTATCTTCTTGGATCCCGCGTAGTACCGACCGCGCGGCGCACTTTGGCACCAAGCTGTTGAGCCCGGACGAGTCGAACGCGCTGCCATTTTGAAACGCCGTTCTTTCTGTTTTCTTGTTTGTTCATTATTGCGTATGATGATGATGATCATCATCAAAGGCTTTCTCTTCGTATCGAATGATTTGAAAACACGGTGTTTGTTCTAATAAACAGTTCGAATTTCATTACCAAATTGGTCAGACTTCCTTTATTTATAATACTGAACGATTACCTGAACGACTTTAATTTTCATAGTCCAACAAAAACGTCCTCTATGCAATCATTGGCTTCCACAAAACTCTCGAGACTGTTCCCGCTGATAGAGTTTCACACAATAATTTGCAGGAAACTATATGAACCAGTAAACCAGTAATTCTAGCCACCTTACTGGCGTAAGCTAGACGGAGGGAGAGGCGGAGGGAAGGGGGTGATGGACGAGATTTTTAAACGCAGAGCATTTCATGTCACCCGCGTTGACGTCCGTAGTCGTAGTCCGCACCCCTCCCCCTACACTATATAAAAAAAAATACTATCCGGCGCCTGGTTTCGATCCCTCGACCCTGCGGGCGGAACGCAATGTACATGGTGCTCTACCCACTGCGCCACAAAGCCGACACAGAATTGGAGGCTACGAACGCGCCTTGTATTCTTGACTCATTCAAACTACGTCAAAAAGCTGCTGATACAACGCATTCACTACCACCAACTCCCCAAACACTAAACGTTAACGCAATACACCCACCCCCTATGCGACGCATTTACTCGAGTCCCCCTCGCGGGGAGATGGGCCCAATTTTTTCCTTAGCTCTCTCCACAACTATCAGCCAGTTTGCAAATCCCCTAAAGAAAAATGTATACAAGAAAATGAACATAGCAGCCCGGAGAGTCCACGGAACCCCCTTTTTTATTTTGAGCTCTTGTTTGATCTCATTTTCCCCTCACTTTCGCGTATTTTTGTGTTCCTCTTGTCACTTTTTTCGCGGTCAATGCAAGGCCCAAAGGCGCGCATGGTTGTCCTTAGTACCTCTGTCAACCCATGACGTCGAAACGAAGCGGCTGCACTTACAGGGATCGCCCGAAAGGAGTTTTCGGTTACCAGTCTCTGATTCACCGTGTACTCTCCGAGAAGCAATACGCGTACGTTTTAAAGAGAAGCTTTCTATGCCCCCACTGATGGCGTCCGGCGCACGGCAATACGCACTACAGGAAAGCCAACTTTACACAAGCACCTCAAGAAGAAAAAAATTTACACCATCTTCCCGCGAGGGGAACCATGGGGTAGATGCGACGCATCGATGGTTGCCGTTGCGTTTGTTATGTTAGCGATGTCAGCGTGTGGATTGCTGTTGTTGTGTATCCTATTTACGCAGCATGTTCACCCCCGATGCGTCGCATCTACCCCATGGTTCCCCTCGCGGGAAGATGGTGTAAATTTCTTAACCGAGCGCAAGCTGCGCGCTAACGCACAGCTGGCACGGCGACGGGAGCGAGCGCAGCCGAGCGCAAGCTGCGCGCTGACCGCGCTGACGCACAGATGGCGCTGCGGTGAGAGCGGCGGAGCGCGCAGCTGCCGCGGCGGGGAGAATGGGGGAGGGATGCGGACTACGCCGCGACAACGCGGGACAAGGCGAGTTAAAGAGATGCGTTGCATCTAAAAACGCTTTCCGTCGGCGGGATCGAACCTGTCCCTCGCGTTATGAAGCCGACGTATATCCGATTGCGCTGTTCCAACACGGTCAAGGCAGATTGGATTTTAGAGCCAAGCCAATTGCTGGCGACCCTGCCAGAAAGCCAACTTCCTCTGAAGATGATGGTGATCGTGGGTGAAGTGAAATGAAAGATGGTTGGAACCATGGAGGAAAGAACCTTTTCTTTACTCCATGGTTGGAACGCAAATCTCTTTCCTCCGTGGTTGGAACGCAAATCTTTCTCTAGTCGAAAGGTAATGCCTTCAAAGTCCGAAGCCAAAGTCCAAAATACAAATCGTTACGCCCAGAACGCACTGCAGGGAAGCCAACTTACATAATGGGTTTCCACAAAAGCTCATCAAGCGCGGGTGCACAGTCAACACCAGTCCGCCAATACCCCCGTGTGGATACGTGAAAAACACTGCAAGACCACCATCACCATCATCATCATCATCATCATCATTGAAGTCCAAATTTGGACGACAACGAACGAATCCCTCACGAGATCGGACTTTGGATTCGACTGGGTTAGCGGCTGAAGAAAGCTTCGCGTTTCAACCATCTTTGTCGTTAGACAAAGGGGCTTTGATTTAAAAAAAAAACATAGGTATATATTTCTATATCGTGGAGAATCCTCGGACTACCCGGCTGCGGTCGAGAGTGGACTTGCGGTCGAGAGTGGACTTTCTCAGCAATGTATCATTTCATTTTTGACGTTGAAAGCCTTTGTGGGCTACTCGTATAAAAATCCCGAGGGCACTTAAGCATTTTCTACGGGTTCCGAATGAGAAAGCGTTAATGTCCAATTCAACGCCTGAGACGCTGTGCTTCCGACCAGCGTTCTCGATAGGCTTCGTCCTCGGGCCGCTCAATACGATTTGCTTCGTGACCTGCTTCCGCCTTACGCTTTCGAATGGCTTCGATCAGTCTCGCACGGGTTGCGCTGCTGCTCGGTCTCCTGCTTCCATGTATTGGTATAGGAAGGGTTGAGTGCGATGGGGCATTTCGCTGCCTGTCTGTTCGCTCGCTTGGCTGCGTTCTTTCGCTCCTGTACTTCATGATTCATCTGTGGTGTACTCTCAAGGACGACCACCTATTGCTACTGTCGAGTTTAAGCACGTGGCATAGAACGATTTGCGCTATGGAACGCTTTAAAGAGACGTGGCCAAGAAGCCGTTTCGCTATTACAAACGCCGACGCCGGCTTTTTTGCTCGATGAGCCATTCAGTGCTTTCGCATTAGAATTTGGTGCCTGCAGCAGCGTGCTAGACGTAATTGATTGATTGCAGGGTTTAACACGCCGGCGCAAAGCAGGCGATGAGGCGCGCCGTAGTGGATGGCTCCGGATTAATTTTGACCCCCTGGGGATCTTTAACGTGCGTATAAATCTCGGACACACGGGTGTTTTTGCTTTTCGCCTCCTTCAGAAAAGCGGCCGCCGCGGCCGGTAATCGAACCCGTGTCCTCGTGCTCAGCAGCAGTGTTAGGCGGAATCACGACCCCGCTTTTCGCGGCACTAATCACGTTCGCTGGGGAGAGGACAAAACACCTGTCTATCTCAGCAATGGACGTTATTCTTTCCCTACCGAAATCCGGCGTAGGCCATGACATCTGGGTGCGCTTCACTAGCCGACCGCGGAGGGGTGGATCCAGGTGCCTACTTTGGGGGAGGGGGGCGCAACTAACCAAAATTTCATTATTTGTTCTCCGTTGCACACCAAGTGCTTGTTTCGTCAACATATTGCAGACAACCATGTGACCAGTTTAAAAAAGGCTCCCTCCTAGCTGCCGCGCCTTTGAAAAGAAAAAAAAATGGCTCTGGGGAAAAAACGATTAGCACGCTCCCACTAAGGCAGCGATTGTGTTAGTCAAGATCACGCCTCACGAAAAGTTGGTAGTTAGGGGTGCTTTGCTCGCCGTGGACAGCAATGGTCCCCACCCCGCCACTGCGTCCGCGCTCTACACCATACATTGTTTGATACATTGCAGCAGGCCTGTGAGTGCACCTTTAAAGGATGCACCACACCAAGACTACTAGTATTGCGGTGAAGCATCTTACGGTTGAAGCATCTTCCGGTTAGATCTCGCACGCGTCCTCGCAGATAAAAATTGACACAGCGCCAAGAATGAGGTCAGGAGTGCAGCTGTCGCGGCGGAATAATGTACGCGGTTGCGCTGTCTTGAAGCCTGCTAAAATATAGGAAGCACCACCTCTAACACGGTGACGGCAAAAATGCCGTCATCTTGGTTCATCAGGTGACGGCAAAAATGAATCGTTTCGCGGGCCGACTGCTGATTTTTTTTGCAGATGATAGCTTTTTTAATACGTTAATCTCCCGCCAATGTCACTTTTATATTTAGCCTTGTGTGCTATTGCTCATGTACACACGCAAGCTGCTATACTAACTGCTACAGTTAAGCGCTGTTTTGTATCTCTCAGCTTCTTTTTTCTGCTTGCGTTCTTTCGAATTTCGTTGGTATTTCGGCTAGTTGATTGGGACTTAAATATGTACCAACGTTCTTCCCAAAACATAGCGCAGTCAGTGCCAAAGAAAGGGTTTTCCTTCGTTTGGCTGAAAACATAAGCGCACGTAATATTAGGTTTATACTGCGATTTTTTAATATAACCTGTGCGACGGTCTACGAAAATACTATTTGTGATACCAACTAATGTTCGAGATGCATCTCTTCTCGTACTCTCAGTGCTCTCAATTATGCTGTTCTGGTACTCTCAATTATGCTGGTGCTCAAATTTTCGCTGGCTTTTTAAATTTGCGATCTCTTCAATTTCAGAAAAAATTTAAGCGCGTGGATTCCCCTTTTTGCTTAATTCTTAGTCATACTGCGACAACATTAGATAACACGCGCTTCAACTTTTTTCTGGAATTAATTTGATGATGATGATGATGATGATGACGAGGAGGAGAAGGTGGAGCAGATTTTATTGAAGCTATAAGATGACTTCGCGTGTTCATCTTGGTCTCGTCGATCCCGGCGTCCGGGCTGTTAAAAAAGATGACGCCTCGCCTCCCTCATTCCAACCATCATCATCATAATCGCCATCATCAGAGTATTCCATTAAAAGCACTCATCAAAATGGGTCTTGGCGGCTCGTCCCTTTTTCCACACGAGATCCCACTGGTCCTGCAGGCTTCATCCGCTAAGGATATCAGCTGGCGCTGACCCTCCGCGTCCGAGGACCTGATGGCCGCTCCCAGGGGTTGGGGTGGTCTCGCAGTCGTGCAGCGTCTTGTGGTGCCGGATGGTTGGGGCAGGCAAGGATCATGTGGTAGGTGGTGCCGCGGACCTGTTGGCAGTTGGGACATGCGGGTGAGGGGGAGCTGGGGGTATACCATGTTCATTCGGATGGTGCTCTGGAGTAGGCGCCTCTTGACTTGTTGCCTCCTTGTCTTGCAAATGATGAGCTGGTGGTAGAGTGCGCCGTTGCTCCCGATAATGTTTTGTGATGCTCCTACAGGTGCTGAGTCGGGTGGCCCTTCCGGATCTTGGTCCCCCGAAACCATGGCGCGGGAGTCTCAGCTTCTTCGCGTGCAAAGTGATGGGCTCGGTCTCAGTGAGGGACGGAGTCCAGGTCATGCTGATGGTCCGCTTCCCTTCAGGTGGTTGGTGGGGTCGAGGGTGTGATGAGCATCAGGAAACATGCGACCGCGTAAGTAAGCCCGGAAGACGCCTTGGGAGTCGCTGCAGATGTGAGGGGGAGCTGGATGATGGCGAGAGCAGGGGCTACCTGCTTACCAGTCGGGCGAAGAGAAGCAACATTAGAGTTGCCGTCCTTAGTGCATGCCACGGCTACCACTTGCAAGAATCAGGGCTGCTTCTGTGTAGTTCTCTCTCTCTCTCTCTCTCTCTCTCTCTCTCTCTCTCTCTCTCTCTCTCTCTCTCTCTCTCTCTCTTCTCCTCTCCTCTCTCTCTCTCTCTCTCTCTCTCTCTCTCTCTCTCTCTACGTCAGGCTGTCAAGTCGCTGCATACAACCATGGGTCTGGGACCACTAGCGGGAACAGGCTTCCTGCGAAAACAGTGACAGCTGTCAAATGCAGTACCTGAGCACTAGGGAATGCTTCTTAAATTCGACGTGTCTCCATAAGGCAGCGGTTCTCAACCATGAACGTGCCCAGGACCCAGTTCGTGATGGGGGACCCCACGAGAGTGGCCAGAAATATATTTCGAAGGAAGGGGAGGGGGGAGGGGGGTATACGCCACCGGTTAAAAAAAACTGAAAAGGAAGAGAGCCTGTTTAAAACTTGTCTCAGCCTGCCTCAGTCGTTTATCATTCATGTCGTTTTTTATTTTCGTTTTTGAATTATTAAATCGATTTAGCGAGTACATACGAAAAAAAGACAAATTGGGGGATATGCGGCGATTAGAAAATTATGGGGGGTGTTCTGACACCGATACCCCCCCGCGCCGCCCCCCGGCTCTGCTGCTCCCCTGCCCCATGAGGAACTAACGTTGACTGCGTCATAATGTCAAACAATTAGCATTTTCAGCTAAAGGCGCCAACATTCTTGTTTCGCCCGCCTGTTATGTCTGACTTTTATCCTTATTCCCGTAATATAGGGCTCCTGCGTAGGAGCTTTGGCGATGTGCAGCGCCCCTAGTGGCCGACGCCTCTGGGTAGTACAAAAGCAGACGACCCTCGCCACCCTCCATGTGTTTTCAATTACAAGCCATAGCGAAAGTTAGTTGTACTTAGTTTAATCGCTTTGTGGCGCGTTTCAATGGCTGCATACTGTATGAAAAAGCCCTGAATGTAGTTGCAGAGGCTAAACAAAATAATATCCGCTACAACAAGCCGATTTATCAGCTTTATTTTGAGCGAGCTTTCGCGATCTTAGCGACGTGGGACAGTATCCCCAAGTCGGATGGTCTACCCTAATAAAAATTTCTACCAACATTGAATTCAATGTTTGTTGACAAAAGTCGACAAAAGCTACCAACATTGAGTAGACTGTCTACTTACTGTCTATAGACCTCCTAGCAACATCCTACCAACTTCTTGTCAACCATTGGTCACCGTGTTTGAACTGAAACGTTTCTGTAAACTTTCTACAGAAAATTTTGTGTAGACTTTATACTCAATCGCTGTTGCTAACCGAAGCGTTTTTGACAGGATATTCAAAATGTGATGCAGTAGTGAATGCCGACCATTCGTAGACCCTGCTGTCACTACAGCTTAATTGAAGGTCGTCATTTTTTCTCTCTAAATGATCGTGCAGTGCGAGCAAAAATAAAAAAAAAGGAAACAGCAACAGGTTAGGCCTATCGCGTTCTTTAAGGGATAATATAAGCGTTCACAATACATTCACACGCTCACTTTTTTTTTTTTGTAACAATAACTTTATTTACAAATATACAAACAGGGCCAGATGAAGTGGTTACTGAGGTTTCAGAGAACAGTGTAACATGCTATGCTCACACAGACAACTGATCGCGTTCGGGAACGTACAAGCCAAGACAAAATTCAGCGTGTTTCGACAGGGGAAGTGAAAACCATTAGTAGGCAGTGCCAGCAAAGCCACGTAGTGCCGGCGTGGTTCCTGTTAGAAACACTAACAAATGGGCGATGGTGTCATTTGTTTACAGTATACGGTAATGAAGTAGGGGCAAGTGGTTGGACGTAGAAGTTATGGAGAAAAGTCGTTAGTGAGCAGAAGTGGCCCATGGTGCTGTCGCGCTACCGGCCCTCAGATCAAGTCCCATCTCCTTTGCTGCTCTACCTTAAACTCCATGAGTGCTCGTGAGCCCCGCGCCAGTGAGTCGCGAAGCTCAGTGTCTGATCCGGGCCCGTCAAGGGCGGCCACTGCCCACTGCGCCTTCTGTACAAAGTGCCTCCACGCCGGCCGCGGGCTTTCGGCACATTCAACCACGTCGACTCTCGCCCCTCCATAGCGAGTGGAGACCTATGACGTGGACGCAGTCACGGAGAAGCGGGAGCTCCGAGGGCCGCCTCCAAGAACCTCAAGTTCATCCAGGTGAGCTGCCAGTACGTGTCGAAAGAGCACTGCAGCTCGTCCCAGAAATACGACGCCGTGTTGCACTCCACAAAGACGTGCTCTGCTGTCTCCCTCCTTCCACACAACAAGCAGTTGGTCCCTCCAGGAAGAAAGAAGCCCCTCTCCCCCTGTCTTGCCTTAGTGGGTAGAACCCCTGTGTGAAAGCGGAAGAAGAAATCCTTCGAACCAGTAGGAATGGGGAGCTTCCGCACTCGCCGGAGGACGTCACTTTTCATGCGCCCTAGAGGTGGTGAGCGATACATGGGGGGTGGAAGGATCTGTTCCACCAGGTCCCAGTACAACTTCTTCGGGGCCACTGCGCACAGGTACTCCCAAGAGAACAGTCCCTGCAAGAGGGCCACCGCTGCCGCCACTTCTTTGTAAAAGCCTGTTGCCCGGTTAGTATGTGTAAACTCCGCTGTTGTTGGCAGCCAAGGGGCCAAATGTGAGGAGCCGTTAAACAAAGTGGTCGGGCGAACTGAGTGGCCGTTCCGTTTCCTTGATGTTCTCACTTTATTTAATTACGCTCTTCCATCGCAATTACATGGAGTCGGCACGGCGGAGGGCTGGACGGCAAATCGGGTGGGAGGGAGAGGGGGCTTTCAAGGCAAAGAAAAAATTCAGCGGATTGCCAATAATATTTGACAATAATCTGGCAAAGTGTAAATATGGGGAACAATGCAGCTGGTAGCGATCAATTTTTTGTCCTTGTCTCCCCATCAAACACTATATTTGAGGTCAAAACGGTCGTGTCGGCGTTGGTGGGGGTTCTGACGACGGGCTGGGGGACATTTCGACCCGCGGCTGTGGATGCCGACCCTGCAGTAGTGACGATCGCACGTGCATATTTGGCCGCTCACCGTGTATGTGGCTGTGTTATGTTATGTAAGTATAAAAATGACACATCTCTGCAATAGCGGACATGCCATTTGGTGCTTGTTTTGTGTCCTTTAATTGCGCTTAATTTTTTATTTGACGCTATTGCCTCACCTACTCGCTAGTATACAGTACCCTGCCGTTCGTTAAGCAAGAATCATTTAGTTATGTGAAAATACAAAATAAAATTTCCACTGCGTTTTCAAGGCGGTGCCAGGCCAGCAGTGTCAGCTGAGTCGGCCGGCGCTTCTCGCGTCCTTTTGCATTTGCTCCCGCCGGAGCAACCATTTACAGTTACCTCAGACTATAGGATGAGCAGCATTCTGTGTTTATGGTATACTTGCGAACTGTTTCTTTGTGAACGGTTGGCAAGAAGAAAGAACGACAATGATCGTCAGACAGGTATACCTGAAAGGTAAGTTAAACGCGTCCCGCGTCAATCAGCGGAGGCAGCCAAAACGCGGCGCGATTCTTGCAACGCATTGCAACGCTCACTTTCTGAAATGCCACATAACATGTGTAGACCCCACCTCACAAACGTACTATAGCCGAAAAAGCACAAACGGAAAGAAGCACGACACCGTCCCACCACACTTCCTAGCTGTACACTTCATGTATATATAGCCGCCATCCGCGGGATGCCGATGCCGCAGTGAGGTGTGCCTCTCATTGCATGTTTACAAAACTGCGCGTTATTATTTCTAAAATACAATACCGGGAAACTTTGGGACGTAAACGAGTGCACATATCTTCTTGTTTACATTATAGTTGCAAGCTGTAACCAAACAAAACGGAAAACTGGAATGCGTTGCAAGAATCGCGCCGCGTTTTGGCTGCCTCCGCTGATTGACGCGGGACGCGTTTACCTTACCTTTCAGGTATACCTGTCTGACGATCATTGTCGTTCTTTCTTCTTGCCAACCGTTCACAAAGAAACAGTTCGCAAGTATACCATAAACACAGAATGCTGCTCATCCTATAGTCTGAGGTAACTGTAAATGGTTGCTCCGGCGGGAGCAAATGCAAAAGGACGCGAGAAGCGCAGCCGACTCAGCTGACACTGCTGGCCTGGCACCGCCTTGAAAACGAGTGGAAATTTTATTTTGTATTTTCACTAACTAAATGATTCTTGCTTAACGAACGGCAGGGTACATGTATACTAGCGAGTAGGTGAGGCAATAGCGTCAAATAAACAAATTAAGCGCAATTAAAGGACACAAAACAAGCACCAAATGGCATGTCCGCTATTGCAGAGATGTGTCATTTTATACTTACATAACATAACACAGCCACATACACGGTGAGCGGCCCAAATATGCACGTGCGATCGTCACTACTGCAGGGGTCGGCAACCCACAGCCCGCGGGTCGAATGTCCCCCAGCCCGTCGTCAGAACCCCCACCAACGCCGACACGACCGTTTTGGACCTCAAATATAGTGTTTGATGGGGAGACAAGGACAGAAAATTGATCGCTACCAGCTGCATAGTTCCCCATATTTACACTTTGCCAGATTATTGTCAAATATTATTGGCAATCCGCTGAATTTTTTCTTTGCCTTCGAAGCCCCCTCTCCCTCCCACCCGATTTGCCGTCCAGCCCTCCGCCGTGCCGACTCCATGTAATTGCCGATGGAAGAGCGTAATTAAATAAAGTGAGAGACATCAAGGAAACGGAACGGCCACTCAGTTCGCCCGACCACTTTGTTTAACGGCCACTTCTTTCGGAATCGCAGACACATTTCACGCTTCTGACGCTCGCTGCATTTTGTGACTGAGCCACGATAAAAACGGCAAGTTAGCGCTCCAATAATATTATTCGTAAGGATGGCGCAAACCAGCAGTGTTTATTGAAAATGCACGCACAAGTGCGCAGGTGCGCAAAAGCACGTGCGCCTCACCGGAGTGGACAAGCCTGCGGTCCGCGAGACTCGCTGGCTTTTACGCGCGATCATCGCCGATTGCGTTACTCTTCTTGTTTGATCGGCTGTTGGTGCGAAGCCCTTGTCACAAAGTGTATTGGTTTAAACAAGACGCTTTCACTTCAAATTTCACTTCATAAGACCATCGATCGGTGAATCTGCGAATGGCAGAGCGCCGTCACCACCGCAGCACTTTCGTCGACGCTGTAAACGTATTTTCCGCTGCAAAGCTTTCTTTCCATAATACCAGGTTGATCGCCGGACGAGATCGGACGCTTCGGGGATGGGCTGGAGACCATGTAGCAAAACAATCGGGAGTATCGAGCTCATTCTGCTTCTGTCAACACGGGATCTATGGCACCCCCACAGCTTTGTACCCCCGCAGCCTAAGGTCCCTGAAATTACTAGGGACCTTACCGCAGCCGGTTTCGCACCGCCCCCTGGGCAGCGCAGGAGCCTTATTGGCGTATTCATGGGAGGTTGCATGCGTTCGGCAGGCATTCTCAGATAATGAATGACAGCCTAACATTGTCCCTGAAGAAGAAAGTGTATGACCGCTGCAATTACCGGTACTCACCTACGGGGCAGAAACTTGGAGGCTCACTAAAAGGGTTCTACTTAAATTGAGGACGACTCAGAGAGCAATGGAACGGAAGATGATAGGTGTAACATTAAGGGACCAGAAGAGAGTCGAGTGGGTCCGGCAACAAAGGACATACTAGTAGCCATTAAGAAGAAGAAATGGACGTGGGCAGGGCATGTAGTGCGAAGGCAAGATAACCGGTTGTCATTAAGGGTAACAGAGTGGATCCCTAGAGAAGGCAAGCGTGGCAGGGAGCGGCAGAAAGTTAGATGGGCAGATGAGGTCAAGAAGTTTGCGGGGATAAATTGGTCGCAGTTAGCACAGGACCGGGATAATTGGGGAATAATGGGAGAGGCCTTTGCCCTGCAGTGGGTGTAGGTAAGCTGGTGATGATGATGACGTAATAATGCCGAGCATTTTGCTCGTGCAGCCAAGAGTTACCCAACCTTTTGCGTGTCTGGCTTATCAACATAGCTTGCATGTCGTGCAAAAAGCCAACGTTAAAACATGGGCTGCGCAGAGGAATTAAACGTGCAAATAATGCAGCGAAGCAACCTTTTCGCAGTTCCATCGAGGTTTAGCAAAAATGAAGGAAGCTCACACTAAAACGTAAGACTTGAAGGTAGCGAAGCTACACGCAACCTTCATGACTATCACGAAGGTCTGAGTCCACGATTGCAGCCGATTTGCTTCTTGGCTGCCACAACGACCTTTACCCCATCGTTGTTGCTATAAATGTCAACTTCCTCCATTGTTTTGGAAGTAATAATCATTGGACACCCCTTTGGAGGGGTGCACGCTATGACGTCTTTCTCGTTCCGAGCTAGTGTTGCCACGATTACGGCGAATGCTGGAGGTTCTTTTTTTTGGCCTACCTTGGGCCAATATCCTTAAGTGGGTATTCTTGGCCTGACAGACGTGCGGCGGGGATGCTGGATGGTCGCCGCGATGCACGCGCACACGTGCGCTCGGCATTTTCTTTGTTTTTCTAACTGCCGGGCATTTCTCGCAATCTTGACCAATCTCCCGATGATGATGATCGCTATTGGTTTCCCCTTTGAAGCGGGGTGATGACATGTCATCTTACCAAAAAGGACTAATATAACCATGTTTTACACTCTTGGTTTAATACTAGCGCTGCTTAGGGCAGGCACTAAAGCTTATTAGGCCCGAAATACTTCTTTTCCTGTTACAGGCGGTAACTGTCCTAGGCAATATTCCCCTCTCTGTTTTTTGTCCACCAGCATTCTAATCTTCTTTTCGTCCCCTCGACAGCCTTGAAGTTAACTTCCTCTATGATACCCTTAAATCCTAGGGCTTCTGGAAGCCCAATATTTCCTTCATGTAGATTTGGATGGATGCCCTCACATTCTAACACTATGTGCCGCATAGTTTCTGTTTCTTTACCGCAGACCACGCATACCCCATCATTTTGTGAATACTTCCCCACAAAACTCTTAGTTCGCAGGCAACCTGCTCTAGCCTCAAAAAGCAAAGCACTGCCCTGGGAATTATCGTAGAAATTTTCCTTTCTGATGTTCAATTTCTCAGCCCTGTACATCTCTAACGAAGTTTTAGCTTCCATTTTTTTCCTCCATTTGTTCGTTTCAATCTGCCTTGCCTCTTTTTTGGTTACCTTGGCTGTTTTGGATTCTCCACTGTTCTTTCCGTATTTCATCGTTAGCCTTCTGGTCTTTCTTAACCACTGCGTGTCGACGCTTTTGTCAAGCCGAGCATACCCTGAGTGGGCTTGGCTTGACAAACGTTCGCAGGGTACGCTGGGCGGCCGTCGGGAGGCACGCTCACACGAACGCTAGGCATTTTCTTGGTTTTGTTAACTGCCGGGCGGTCGCCGCGAGGCTCGCGCTCACGTGCACGCGCTCGGCAATTTTGCGGTATTTTTAACTGCGGACACGAAAAATTACGATTTGCTAAACGGCTTCGCTGTTAAAAGAAGAAATGAATGGGGTGGGAGGTTTCCGGGAGTGCATCGGAGAGGGCTTCGCGGACCCAATTTGAGAAACACTGCCATAAGGAATAGAAGCTGTTTTGTCTCTTCGAAAGGCTAATATTGAGCGTCCAGTTTATATCGCTTTCCGAAGCCCGGTTGCAGCTGAACGCATTTACGTCCGCGACGGCTGGGTCGAATCGTGCGACGGACCAACGGCCCACGGCAGACGTGCCCCAACACGCCTGGAAACGGCGCCGCCCAGACGTCTTCTCTTTCTCATCGCGGCGGCCTCGGCTGACGCAATCCCTTCCCCCCCATTTGTCGTATTCAAATTGCGGCCAGTGAGAGCCATGATTTGAAGGATTCGAACCAACTCGACAAAGAAACCTTAGCGCTTGCATATTGGCACGGACAAATTTCGCTAACAGCTAGGGCGACGCGAGTTCAAATATGTTACGGACAACAAGCCCTTGTTCTGTTTCCTTGCGGCCAAAAATCATGCGTCTGAGACTTCCTAATTCGCATACTCATAATGTAGATGTTCGCTTATACGCGCCCTACACACCACTGCACGTTTGAAAACTGTCCCGATAAAAGTGGTTGTACTTGGCACCATTCGGAAAAACAACCAGCTTGTGATAAATACGATGTTCACACAAACAGTGCGAGCAATTATGGTGTGAGCAAAGAAACCAATTGGTGTGAGCAAAGAAACCAATGGCGCGCAGCTCTACGGCGCACGAAGTCCCGATAACTTTACGGCGCTCGGGAAAACGAGTTACTTGCGCTACGCGTTAAGGTCGTTACTATGAAAAAAAAAAAACTTTTGTAGCCTGTTTCTTATTTTGTTCGTAAATCCACTGAATTCTCAAATAACATTCCAAGAAGGGCTAATCCTACAGTTGCAGAAAAGTAGTCACGCGCGTGAGAGGATATTTCTACTCGTAGCAGACGACGCGCCCGCAGCGCTGGACCTAATCTGGCAACAGCACCCCAATGTTGCCCGCGCTACATGCAGCACTGTGAAGGCTACATTGTTGTCAACGGTCCATCCGCTGAGCACGCCTAACTCACCGTGAAGGGGGCCTTGAAAGGACCATATCCTTAATTCTCCCCGCTCGGAGAAGGAACCGCAAGGCCACGGCGCCTTTTGTCGCTTCCTTCACGGTGAGAGTTAGGCGCCCTCAGTTGGCGGACTGTTGACAACAGTATACAGCCTCCACAGTTTAACGCACCGACGCAACGCACGTGATGAGGCGCGCCGTAGTGGAGGGCTCCGGATTAATTTTGACCACCTGGGGATCTTTAACGTGCGCCGAAATCTCGTACACTCGGGAGTTTTCGCTTTTAGCCTCCATTAGAAAAGCGGCCGCCGAGGCCGGGAATCGAACCCGCGTTCTCGTGCTCAGAAGCACAACGCCTTAGCCAGTGAGCCACCGCGGCGGGCAGTTCCAGTGACAGCCGCTCCGTGTGTGCAGAGCGCTCTGGTGGGGGGATTGCGCACTCCCCAATTCTTACGTTTAGCAGTCAGTAGTATTAACTCTATGCGTTTAGCAGACACTCCCAGACAAAAAAAAAAAAAAGTGCCAGCTTGCGCAATTGTCGGCAGTGGTAGTCCGTCACGGCATAAGGAAATATCAGCCCGTGAGGATAGAGCAATTTTATCGCCCTATCGGGCAGCAAAAACAAATATTTGAAAACGTTTACTGTTTTGGCTGCTTGATAAAAACCGCTTGAGCTGCATGGGCCCCCTCTGCAATCGCTTCCAGATATCGCGACGTAACTACCGCAGCAGACAACCGTGCGATCAAGTGCTATAAGGGAGTGTGTCCGGCAAATGTACCCCATTTGCCTCCCAAATTTTCAATATAGCGGGAGCGATGACAGATCGGCATGCCAGCGCCTTATCACGGTGTTCACCGGCAAAATAGGCGAGAGTACGCGCACGCGCATAGAACTAGCTGTTGTGTGAGCGTCGTCTGCTCCGCTGTTCTCCTCAGGGCAACACACCCCCTGTTTTTCTTATCTTGCAAGGCCGTTTCGTTACCGCCGAAGGTATGCCCATTTTTTTTTATTCTGGGATTCACGAAGATTTCACTTACGTCATACCCGTCACGGAAGTGACGCCAGTACAACGAAGCAAGCGGCCTGTAAAGGGTGCACCCCTGCTCACAGGGTCTTCTTGCGGGGAAGCAACCTTTAGTACTAAAAAGTACGTTTTACTTAGGGTTGTTCGTTTTCGGGTTTTATATTTTTTAGTCTCTGTCCTGCAGTCTCTGTCCCTGTAGCACACTATTTATTTTGGTTTCTTCGAATAAAGGATTGATTGATTGATTGATTGATTGATTGATTGATTGATTGATTGATTGATTGATTGATATTTTAACACGAAAGTGTTTTATGCCGGGATACACCAAGATTTTACTGACGTCATATCCGTCACGGAAATGACGCCAGTACACCTTTGCCGAAGCGACCCGCCAGCAAGACGTCGCTCGCCAAGCACACCCACAAGACATCTGCCGACCTGCGAATCATGTTCAGCTGCAGATTTCGCTGCACATTTCACTTTCGTGTTTTACCGATTCCTATGACAGAGTAATAAACCATTTTTTTTCTCTATGGTATACCGCAGCAAGGGGCACAAGTTATTTATCTTTTGCTCTGTCGATTCATCTCGGTTGCCCCTTTTTGCCTGCGTCAGAAAAGGTAGACATGCAAGCGTCTGCGTTAACCAGAATAAATACTACACAGAGATTGAAGCCTGGTAGTACTTTATTCACGGTTTAAGGCATTGCAGCAAGCAACTGTGTATGTTAGGGTCAAGTTGTTTTTTGCCTCATCTCTTTTTAAAGATTTTCGTGCAGGTTTTGACAGAACAAACTGCGAAGTTAGTAGCGGTGGAATGCTCCGTCCGACTGGGAAACACTAGCTATGCGCCGTGGCAGGGAGTTATACGACGCAGGCACAAGATCGGGATCGTTGTTTAGAGTGTCCCATGCTTCCTTCACAGCATTCCACACCTAATCGGCGGATGCATGGTGGAGATTCACCTTCGTCAGAATAGATTTGAGGATGCCCCGCACATTTTCTATTATGTTTAGGTCTGCCCCTTGTGGCGGCCAAGGCAAGATTGCAAGTTTCTCCAGGTGTGTTTTTACAGCACGAGCAGTGTGCACCGGAGAAAGGTCGTGCTGTAAGTAGAAGAACCCATCCGGGGAGGGACCGTCAAACAAGTGTGGAACAAGTTCGGAATCAATCATGTCGATGTAGCTGTCAGCGCAGAAACTGCCTGATATCCGACGGAGGGGACCCATTCCGTCCTTGGTAATGACTCCCCAAACATTAACGCTCCTACGGCCGCTTGCCTTCACCTCCTGAACGTAGTGTGGATCATACCTAGAGGGAAAAAATATTTTGCTGAGAGCATCAATACAGTCAACATGCTTCACATTGTTCCTAGATAAAAGGCAGCCATACCAAAGAGAATATATATAAATGTCTGTCCAATCTAACAGAAACAAGTAAACAGAAAGATAAAAAAAGCATAAACCTCATCAATGCTGGCCGGTATACTTTTTGCTTTTGGTCCCACTGTGTGCATACCGTCGACTCATCGGTGAATGCAACACGTTGCCAGTCATCGACGGTCCAGGTAAGATGGTGGCGAGCGAATTCCAGTCTTTTGGCTTTGTTGACTGCAGAAAGCACGGGCTTCAGTGCAGCAACTTGGTTTCACAAGCCGACTTCCCGAAGGGAACTGCGCACTGGTTCATTGCTGACATCTAACCCTGCCGCCTCTCTTGTTGGCCTACCTTCATGCATAAGGTGTCTGCACTGGCGAAGGCAACAATTGATCGGTCATCTTCTTGACTTGTTATTAGCTGAACATGTCGAACCACGTCGGCTAAGCGGCCTTCATCATGAAATGCTCGAATTATTCTACTCACGGTAGCCTGGGTTGTCCTGAATGTGGCAGCGATCTCCTGCTGGGACATTTCCGGTCAGCGACGAGGCTACTGCGCTCTCTCTTGCTTCCAGTGGCACGCGAGTAGGCATTCTTTAAGACGCTACAGTGCCAATGGGAGCAAGAACGCCACAATATGGCATTATTATACAAATAACGGCAACGGCGCTGCCACCTTCCCGTTGCACAGTCAGCGCATATTTTCACCTTCTGGCGATTGAAACACATCGTATAATATTTTTATGAGATTTGTTATTTATCGCATTATATCTCATAGCGGCCTAAGGCCATTCCGGTCATAGAACCGGTCCTGTTCTACTTTTATTTATCTTTTCAGTGGCATTCCTTACGCTATGCAAAACAAGTGATCCCCCCAAAAAATCAAACGCGCATTTGATATGCGCATGCGTTTCAAATAACCACGGCTTCTCGCGAGAAAAGTCGTTCAGATGCAGTGGCAGTGGGTGTAACACTCTCAAGGCCCAACCGCATGCACGCGTAAAACCGACGTACTTGCGCAACGACGTACGCCTGCGGCGACATACGCCGCTGCGCCGACCGAAGACGTCGGAGAGGGCGAGTTAACACATATCGGCGCAACGCGCGCGTAAACCAATGCGCCGCGCAGTGTGGCTCGACTACCAGTTCAACTACATTTTAACTCAAATAAAACAAATAATGCCTATTCTCCGCTACATTTGGCGTAAACTGCCTGTTCCCATAGTTGCTCGTTGCTTCGCGTGTTTTGTCCGGTTGTTTGGTCTCCGTATTTTACAAATTACTTCGTTTTATCGCATAACTAATAGTGAAGTTAGCTTATTTATCAATTCGCTGTCTTGTTATGCGACCCGACCGCCGATAGCACCGCCAGAGGTGTACGTCAACACCGTGCGCCCGAAAGTTTGCGTCGATAGAGAGTTTTAGCATAGCGTGCTCCGTCCGCTAACGCTACGGCGGCGGGTAGCGGGGCGCGACTGGGGAGAGCAAATTCGTCACGGTGGGGTGGATTAGTTCCGCGCGGCCTGCCTTCGCCATGCCCGCTCTTTCCATCCGCTGAGGGGCAACCGCCTCGCACTCCCCGCGCGCGCATGCGCAGTCCGGTCCCGCTACCCACTAACCTTAGCGTAGCGTACGGGAGCCGCTATGCTAAAACTCTCTGATGTCTGGCGGGCTCTGACAATGCATTCGGCGTACGCCGGAGT
This sequence comes from Haemaphysalis longicornis, assembly GCA_013339765.2. Taxonomy (NCBI): domain Eukaryota; kingdom Metazoa; phylum Arthropoda; class Arachnida; order Ixodida; family Ixodidae; genus Haemaphysalis; species Haemaphysalis longicornis. The sequence continues at coordinate 80,765,888 of CM023456.1, read as the reverse complement.
ACGCCAGAGTACGCCGGTTCCTTACGCGCTTACGCCCGGTTTTACGTCGTTGCGCGAGTACGTCGGTTTTACGCGTGCATGTGGTTGGGCCCAACATTACTAAGCCTGCAAGGAAACAGCGTAGCAGACGACACTCATACAGCAGACTGCCGTATGCGCCTGCGCGTACTCTCGACTATTCCGCTGCTGGACATCGAGATAAGGCGCGGACATGCCGATCGGTCGTCGCTGCCTCTACATTACTAAAAATTTGGGAGGCTGTACTGTCGTGATACATGAAATACGACCAACGGAGCCTCCGCCTGGCTTTCAGTATATGCCGCGCATCCTGGCGACGGGTCGCGTATGCGCAGTGCGAACAAGTTACGAGAGTTCGTGACCAACCTTTACACGGAAAGACCATCGTCTTTCAATCGTCCATTGGACGCTCAGCACGAAATAAAAAAAAATGTGGTTGATTCCTCTGTCATAGGAAACGGTAAAACACGAAAGTGAAATGTGCAGTGAAATCTGCAGCTGAGCACGATTTGCGGGTCACTGGCTGTGTTGTGGGTGTGCCTGGCGAGCGACGTCTTGTTGGCGGGTCGCTTTGGCAAAGTTTTACTGGCGTCATTTCCGTAACGAATATGACGTCAGTGAAATCTTTGTGTGTCGCGGCATAAAACACTTTCGTGTTAAAATATAAAACCCGAAAACGAAAAACTTTGTACTAAAGGTTGCTTCCCCGCTAGAAGACTCTTTGTGCAGGGGTGCACCTTTTACAGGCCGCTCGATTCGTTGTACTGGCGTCACTTCCGTGAGGGATATGACGTCAAGGAAATCTTCGTGTGTCCAGGAATAAAACACTCTCGTGTTAAAAATAAGGAATATATAGCTGCGTGCGCCGTTTTCACTCAGCGTAGCGACGAAGTTAGAGAACGCTCGCATGAACGGACGCCGAACGAGGCGGGAAGGAAAACCAAAACACTCACACGCCGAACGATGGTGTTTCCAATGTTGGACACGAACTCTCGTAACTTGTTCGTATTGCGCACACGCGGCCTGCCGCCAGGATGTGCGGCGTGTATTGAATGCCACGCGCCCCGGTGTTCGTATTTTCATGTATCACAATAGGAGCGGTGAGCTCGCTTAGGGTGAACACGGGAGCGCGTGGCCGTCGGTACTATCAGAGCAGCCTACCGTGTGATGCGCAAAGCAGCACGCACGCTCTACGCGTGTCGAGCGAGGCTATGCTTTCAGCGCGCGCATTGCGTCATCGGAGCGTTTGAGCGTCGTCTGCTAACTTCATCTTGCGTGTGGCGGTGGAGCAATCGGCTGCTGTATAAAAAACTAGAAGCTGGAATCCGCAAGAAAAATGTTTCCGAGTCAACGGTTATTCGTTCATTAGTTTGAATGCGATACCATAGGTTCGTCACATCGCAACTCGATCGCCAGCTTGCTTCAAGCAGATTCGATAAAAAGATGACCCTCACATTAATAGCACTTTATTTTTTGTAAGTACATGGTTGCGACTGAAACCGAAGGAGCACATGCGCACAATGTTTATCAGAAATGAATTGAGAACTTGAAAGTGAGCTCGGGCACTGCAACTTCGATTCGATTTACGGTGGAAAAGCACCTTCGTGATTTTTAATAGGCATGTTCATACAAGGATCGCGGATTCGAGGTTCAAAGCGATACACCATTAGGAGACGACGCGCAACATAGCAGACGACGAGCAGACGCTCCGATGATTCGATGCGCGCGCTGAAAGCAAATTCCGGCTCGACATGCACAGTGCATGCGTGATGCTTCGCGCAGCTCACGATAGGCTGCTCTGATAGTACCGGCGGCCACGCGCTCTCTTGTTCATTTTAAGCGAGCTCACCACTGTACAAACTGCCAGAGTGCACTAGCCCGTCGCTAGACCGCTCTGAAGGTACGTATCGGCACGCGCTCCCGTGTTTACTGTCATAAAGCTTCTGACTGCATACCTTCCTGCCGAAATGCCCATAGTGTGTGTTTGGGTGAAGGTGAACAGAAATGAGACGGTGCGCAAAGGAAGGGGAACGCTCGGAAGACTGCAGGCCCAGCTGAAACGAACCGCGTGCAAAGGACGAGATAACTCGTTTGCCGTGGCTCGAGACGGCTCCAGACGAACTGCGAGCAGGGATCCGTGCTTTAGTGGCGCTAGAGGAGTTTGGCGAGAATTTCGAACGCCGTTAGCGTCGAGAACACGCCATGCCAGTGCCGTTGGGTATAACGTGAAAAAAAAAAAAAATGTAACCCTTCAAAAACTTCTGATGACGTTTGCCCGGTCCTCACGGCGTTCCGGAAACGAGACACAGCGTTGCTAAAACCTTGCCAGGGCGTGCTAGCAAACCCTGTCGAGGCCACAACGCCTAGGTACCAGTACGTTGCCGTGCCGGATACTGAAGGACCGAGGTGCAGCAGCGAAGAGTTCACGCGAGCTCTGCGCCGCTGCTTCTAAACCTAGAGCCTACCACCCACTGCGACGCTTTCACGATGAGAATGTCCCGTGAATGGCGCACTAATACGTGTTGGCCGCACACGAGCGAATGCGTTCATTTGAGGCGACGAAGTCATAGTAGACGAATGTTACACCTAAGTCCGGCGGCTTCTTAACACGCACCCGCTTGCCCCGCGGCTTTGCCAGGTGAAAATATTTTTTTTTACTATAGTCCAGCTAATAATCCAGCTATAGCTGGATTATTGAACCAGAAATTTCTTATAGCTAGAAATATTTCTAGTTAGAAATAGGCAGAATTTCTAGCTAGAAATTCAGTTTCTAGCTCAGTTCTATCCGATTGAGATTTTGTTCCGGCTGGCAGCTAGTACTTCCAGCTATCATTTGTCAGTCCAGCTGGGAGAGAAAAAAAACCTGCAAGCTGGAAATATTCGTCTCTAGCTAGACTAAGAATTTTTCTAGTTAGAATTGGTACCGATTCCAGCTAGAATCTTTAAATTATTCAGAAATGAAGCTGGAAATTATGATTTCTTGCTAGAAATGCTCTTTCCATTTTAAGGGTGCCACAAAACTCACAGCATTGGCGAGCCTCCGAGGACGCGGCGCGAGTGTTGTTCGAAATGGTTTCCGTGCCCAGAGATGGTTGTACGGTTCTCCGAAGTCACAGTCCAGTTTTCCAAACGCACAATACACGCACAAATGCAACGGTGTGCCCTGCTACAAAACGCATACCTACTCTAGAATCCAAGACCCCCGCACGTAGCAACTAATCGACACCCAACGACGCGAATTGAGCACCGTGCTGCCCTGGAGCCACCGAAAGTACGCAGCGGCAGTCCTTGTATGTCCAATGCAACCCCTCCCCTCCGCGTTTTTAAAATCTTCGTCACATTATCTGCTTCAATGGAAGAAGTTCTGCAATAGAAAAAAAAAAAAAGGCGTGCCACGGCCACCATCTAATCAACTTACCGGCGGGCATAACAGGTCGCTGCGAAAGAATGACTGAGCAAGTTTAATGGGGCAGATTCATGCATGGCTCGTTCGACTGGCACGCGTTGCAGTCGCAACCGCGTTGCATATCTCTTCCCTCTCGTACACGTGACCACACATAGCTCTTAATCAAGGGCTATTTTAGGGCGTCCAGGGGGGTGGGAAAGGTGGCCGTCCCCACCGCCCCCCCCCCCCCCCCTCTTCAAATACTGGTGTTTACCAGACAGAACTGCAGGCAAACCTAAGTACAGGTAAGACATGGCGTATCTTATAAACCCTCATCGATTCAGAAGCCACTAAGACTATGACCAGAAGCAAAATGCAAACGCTAATCGATGGGCATGAAAATCCTAAGGAAATGCTGAAAGACTTGCAAAGCCTGTACATCCCCTCTACGACCCAACCTGACTACCGGAACTACACCGGAACAAACAACGAGGATCTTGATAAGGACTTCACCATGGCCGAACTTGAAATAGCAATAAAGAAGTGCACAGGACAAAGCGCGAGGCCCTGACCAGGTAAGAAACCTGGCGGAAAGTGACATGGAAGTCCTGCTTACAGAAATCAACCATATATGGAGAGGAAGCCCACTTTTTACAAAGTAAAGTTGGGGCACATGATATCCATTCCCAAACCAGGCAAATCCCTTAAACTCAGCAACATAAGACCCATAACGCTCACGTCCACTGCCGGGGAGGTTAATGGAAAGGATGGCCTCAAAAAGACTTCAACAGCACCTTAAAGATCAAGAGATGCTACCTCCTAACATCGTAGGCTTCAGGAGCAACCTCTTCACCCAAGATGCTTTACTTCGCATCTACGACACAAGGAACCGAGTCTGGCACATCTGAAAGCAATTAATCCTAGCCATTGACCTGAAGAAGGCGTTTGACCACATTGACCGCGACGCAATGCTCGTAAAACTTTGAAACACTAATTGTGGATGCAGGATGTATAACTACGTAAGAAAATTCCTACAAGGCAGGCAACTCGCCATCGGCATTGGCGAACACCTCACTGCTCCCTTATATCACCCACAAAGAGGCATACCCCAAGGGTCTGTATTTTTGACTATTTAATCTTGCCACGCTGAAGGTGCACAGACAATTATGCAAGATTCCACACATAAAATTCTCCATTTACGCAGATGATATAACACTTTGGATCAATAAGGAAAGTCCAGGTCACATCCAAGACACCCTGAAATTGGCACTGAATGCAGTAGGAAGAGTAGCCCACAACACAGGATTAGAATGCTCCACAAAAAAAAAAAAAAGGAACTCTTACTAGTGCACAATCCCCGATCGAAGCCTCCCACCATACACCTAAGCCGCGAAAACCACAACATATACCCCAAGCCCTCCATGAACATTCTTGGCCTCCAGATACAAAGTGATGGCGGAGGGCCAAATCATACAGCAGTGTGAGCAGACCTATACATATGATGAGAAGAGTGTCAAACAGAAACAAAGGGCTCAAGGAAGCAGACTTAACCCGCCTCAGGGACGCCCTCATTACCACCCGCATCAGATATACTCTTCACCAAAACATTAGAAAATCGGCTGGACACACTAATCAGGAAAGCAACGAAACTTGCCCTAGGAATCCCCTTCAGCGCCAGCACAACGAAGCTTCTCAACACAGGGACTCTCCCTACCACCGAAGAAATTATAACCACACAGCGTCACAACCAACTTCTACGGCTAAACAGCACTCATTCTGGACGAGCTATACTCACAGAACTCGGATACCAACCAAGCCCCATCCAGGTCATTACAACCCCCATCAAGCAAGACATCCTCAAGCACGCACAGGTGGTGCCCATCTCACGGCACATGGGCAAGGGAAAGAATCCATCTCGACGACAAATTAGAGCGGCATTTTATTCAAATAAGGTTGTGAGAGGTCCCCACCAAAAACACATTTCCACGGATGCAGCCAAGAAAGGATCCATGTGTGCAGTAGCGTATACGAGCCTCAAAGAGGACGAATGCTCAATACCCACGAGCTGTACCACTCCGGAAGAAGATGGAATGCTAGCCGTAGCTCTCGCAATAGGCCAAACGACGACCCCCACCACGCTTACAAATATCTACACGGACTCCAAGAAGGCATGTCACCTGCTTGCAAGCGGAATCACCTTCCCATCTACACTGCAACTTCTAGCCACAGTAAAAGGACAGGCCGGAATTCACTGGGTACCTGGGCACATTGGATAAGCAGGGAACGAACGAGCAAATCAACTTGCCCGTGAAGCACTCATCCGGGCTCCCGCTGCCCACGTATGTACCCTGAAATCTCACCCACACGTAATGTCAGATTGAGACAGTACCTTCACGACTGGATGGAGTATCCACTCCCAAATCCTTTGTTTGACAGAGAACAAACACTACTCAGACAAGCACAAACACACTACAAACACTGGTATGGTTACACCGCCTAAGGCATGAGACTACGCCCCCCCCCCCCCTCCCCCCTCCCAGTGCAGCCACTGCAACGAAATATTTAACCATGAACATATATTGTAGGAATGCACAAACACCTCAGCACTCAGAACACGGGACCTGGTGACCTTCACCCGAAGTGATACCAGCAGCTGCCTGGACGGAGGAGGCTGACAGATGCCACCCCCACCACCACGATAACAGAAAAAAAAATACAGTTCTCTCTCCATCTCTCTCTAGAAGGAATTATGGATAATTGGAGACATGACTACGAGCGTGCCAATCCTTCCCGAGACGACTTGCAGATCACGACACCGCTTCCTCGAGTCGATGACGAAGAGCTAGTGGAAGTATACAATGCTAAGGATGACTTTGCATTCACCACTCTCCGCGTAGAAAACGACGACCTCTTCGATGCATATGACGACGGTATGACGACGATCACGACGATTACTAGCACGCAACTATGCAAATAAACGATGTTACTAAAGCTTAGCTGTGTCCGGCAATGCTCACCTACAATTAATAGCTTCGCCATTCAAGTCTTGCGCGTGAGTGTAAGCTTCCCTGAACCTTTTTGGTAAAGTCACTGCGCGTGCCGAGGACGCTGGGCGGTCGCCGCGAGGCACACGCTGACGAGGCGCTCGGCATTTTCTTGCTATTTTTGCTGCAACGGCGAACTTACAGCCAGTAACAACAGCTATGCTGTCAAAAGGCTGCAAGATACAAAATATAACAGCTGAAACACGCGCGTGCACGGCGCAAGCGACCAGCAAAAATTGGGCGATTTTTAAACTGAAATGGAGAGAGAGAGAGAGAGAGAGAGAGAGAGAGAGAGAGAGAGAGAGAGAGAGAGAGAGAGAGAGAGAGAGAGAACTTTATTGGTACTCAAGGATCAGGTGAGGGGGGTGGGGGCGGTCCAGAGGGCCGCCGCGACCACCAGGGCCCGGGTGGTCACCAAGTCTTGACTCGATGCCTCCGGGTCGCGCAGCACCTGCTCCCAGAGGGAGGGGGAAGGGGGTCTGCTGGGCACTCGCACAAACAATGATAGTGCGTGTCGAGGGCCCCGCAGGCAAGGCATGTTGGGGAGTCAAAAAGGTGTGGGTGGGTGTGAATGAGCTGAGTGCTGTGGGGGAAGGTGTGGGTCTGGAGGACGCGCAGGCAGTGAGCTGCGTCTAGGGTGAGTTGGGGGAAATGGAGCAGAGCGCGGCCATTACGGCGAGGCTGAAGTGACGTTGCAGCCGGCGAGCGAGCGGCCGGCCAGAGGGAGCAAGCCTGCGCGCAACGGCTTTGCCTACGCGACAGCCCTCGGAGAAGCGCGCCCAGCGACGCTCGACCGGTTCTTGTGACTAGCCGGAAGCACCAGATCCAAGCAGCCGGCCGGCCGGCATGTCACTTCCCCTTCATCGCTGCTTGCGAGAACCGCCGGCGGGTGCAACGTCGTCTGCAACCGGGCTATTTTAAACGTTTCTGATTAGCAATGCATTTCACGGGGCTGCCAGTCATTCCCCAGTTGGTTTGGTGGTACGTACATTCGTACTTCGTTCGAAATAAATTTGGCTGAGGTGAAATTTGAGTGCAGTTGACCTTTCAGGCCTTTTTTGGTGTGAATTTTTTATACGTTGTTGCGACTGGCCACCCGAGCGCAGTCACCGGTGTAGCGATGTTGCCTTGCTCCGTCCGCTATCGACGCGGCGCAGAGCAGAGCGACGAAGTCCTCGAGCCGACGAAGAGTTGAAGTAACATTTATATACAGTATATACAGGGTAAGCAAACGTTACATGATTCGCACAAAGGCGACAGCACCCTTTTCACTCGGTGCTTCCGAAGAGACTGGTGCCGGAGAGAAGCCGCCGAGGAATGCCGACGATGAGAGCCTCCGGGCTTCTTTTATAGCCCGGGAAGTTTGTTGGGGCCCCGAGAAGTTCAAATAGCTCCAATCAGAGCTCTCGCTGCCTGAAGTTTGAATTCCGACGAATGGTAGCGAAGCGGTGAGTCAGCTGCGCCGCCGATGGGGAAAGGGAGGGCGCCGCCACCGCCGTCTGCGTGACCTCGCCTCCGGGCGTAGCGACATGCCCTTGTTTGGTCGTTCCGATGCGGGATTCGGCCGCGCCGCAGCGTTCTGGGATGCGGGATTCGGCCGCGCCGCAGCGTTCTGGGATGCAGGATTCGGCCGCGCCGCAGCGACGAAAGGGAGAGGCGTGACTCAGCCTCGCTGTTGGCGCGTCGCCTCGTGCAACGCCTTTGGGCCAGGCGCTCTGGCACAACAACGTGTATATATCATGTATGGCAAATTGCTTTTGTCTAAAGTCCAAAGTTGATGTCACTATGTTTTTATGTATTGCTTGATCGTTGACATAATGAACGAGTTTAATGTATCTGTACATTGCGACCACCTGCTATGGTCTCAGCAGAGACTAGTAGTATTGCAAATAAATACGTTAAACAGACGCCGCTGAGTAAATTGCTGTCGCCGGCGCGAGACCCTCGTATCCTAGCATATATACAGCACCTCTGTAAAAACCCGGGGAGTAAATGTTGGGCAGTGTACCCTTACGGGCATGTGGTATTCGCCCCGAGCGCGAACACAGTCGGCCCCTGGCGGCGGCGGGACGAACCGCTCCTAGTGTGGATGGCGCTCTCGCGTCGTCTGCTTTTTCACGTTGCGTGCGGCGCAAGACGCGTGCTGCACACGACAAAACAACCAATATGCGTGCTCGTTTGGCAGTAAGCAATGACATAGTTACCTCTGCTTGCGCATTTCCTCTTGAAACGCAATAATCAGCGGCCGTTGCGGGTTAATGCGCTGGTTTAATTCCATGAAACATCTTCGCCCTGGTCACCGCTTGAGTGTGAGACGTGTTATAAACATTGCTTCCACACATTGCACTTTTCGTATTGTTGAGTGCAGTCGTCTGCCGTTTCGGGAACGTCGAAGGGTGCTTTTTGAAGGTGACGTGGTGATTATTTAAAGGATAAAAGTTTAGTACGCGAAACTGGTAACAAGCGACAAGAGCTGTGCATACGCGTGCAAATTCCACACCCTTGTAAAATTGCGCTGTGTTCTTATAGAAAGAAGAAACAAACAAAAACATTTACACTGCACACGACCCGTGCGCTATCGCCCATACATTACCGGACCCGTATTTTACACCCGCAAGCGCCTGTGTGATCGTGTCCTTCCCGTACCTTTTCTAAAATAAATACCATTTTTGGACAGTCGTTGTTTATACTGAGGAGGAGGAATAAACATTTATTCAACTGTATTGAGTTGCTAATTTTACGTATTATTTAAAATACGTTTCTACGGATGCGCAAGAGTACTTAGGGGGGATTTTTCGGTAAAATTAAGCAGTTGTGAGTTTGCGTCTGTCATGTGGCATTTCGTGTGTCATTTTCATATATATCATTTTCAAATCCGACATGAATCACCTTGACCAGAAACGTGTCTCACTCAGCATAACCAAATGCCTAATATGGTAACGTCTTAACCTCTTAAGGTGGACCTAAGTTTAAAGAAAAAGGAGAAAACGCGTAATATAATGCACGTTGTTGCCCACATGTGTGAGGGGTTTGTGCTATGACTCGCTGTTTTTTTTTTAATTTTTTCCCACAATGCTTGCTTTCAATACAATTTTGAAAAAGGCAGGCCACAATTCCTCGACAATCCCAGACCAAAGGGGGGTTAATCAGTTTTGAAAATACGTACTGCTTTTTCACCGCTACAGAACACGACGCCTAGTGTGGTTTCGATTGTAAGTAATACTGATAACCATAGTTTGGCTTTTCGCGTTACATGCGTTCTTTTCTCGCTGCTCTTGCAACGTTGGCAGGACCCCCCCCCCCCCCCCTCCCTTCCCCGAAAAAAAACTAAATGCACAGAATTTCATTTTTTAACCAATCCTCGAGAAATAAATGCCAAGAAAAAGGCGATATTCAGTTTACAAAACAAAGTAGTTACCGGGAACCCGTTGCGCTGATTCGCAACGAGAAATAAAAAGGAAATGTTCTACTTCTGCAACAGCGCAACTTCATTTATTGCCATCTTTAGGGTTCGTAAGCGACCTTATACGCAAGAATGCAACACATCTCGCTGTTGCAGGCACCTGTTAGATTTTAAAAGAATCGCAAATGGTCAACAGAGCAGCCATAACAGAAAATTTGTGCTCACTGTGAGGTCCCAGAAGCTTGGTTTGCACACTGTAAACCTGCTTGTCACTTGAAAACCTAGCTAAACATTAGATGTTGATTGTACTTCGTGCGTTGACAATTCAATTCGCAGTTCACTTGCGACGAAAGCCATAAATAAGTGATCCTAAACCGTTAATCATCAAACCTTCCTTCAGAGTCATTAAAATTTCATTTAAAAGACCCGGTAGAGCGGTTACATTTATATCTCTGCGCTGATCAAAATTCAGTAATTTTATGTTGCCTTTTGAACACACAAAAATATCGTAAGCTCTTAGAAAGAATTTCGGGGCAGTTAAGTAGTGTTACCATTTCAGGGAATCCCACAAATGCAAGAATGCGTCATGCTACCAGTGAAAGCGATTGAGATTGCCGTTGTAAACTGAATTTCAGAGATCGAGGCTTCCTGATTTGTTTCTATTTATGCTTTTATCGAAAGCTCAAAGCCATAGTCTGTAAAGATCGAGCTTGCTACGAGCCACAGCGTACAAGTTCATTGTCACAATTACGGCCATTCTGAGATTCCCGATGAGTCGTCGTTTTTTTTTTTTTTTTTTTTTTGTGGCGTAGTAATGAAAACTGACTGCCGCTTCCATGCTATACATTGAACGTTGAGGAAGCGAACTACAGCATACCACTCTTGTTTTCACCTTTCGTGCGCACATACGGCGGGAAAAAGGCACGAAGCGCGCCCACAGTGTGCATTCTTACGGGCCGCTCAGCGGAGCATCCACACTAGCAGCGCGACGCTGTCGCCACCTACATGTCGAGCTCGCGGCGAATACATTGTGGGTATGTAACACCATGTGAGTACTGGGACTCGGACGAAAAGAAAATCCCCGTGTGGTAAGCGTAGGCCTTTTCGGGTGCATATCGCACCCGCCTCTGCGAATATGTGAATCATGTCCTTTGTGATGTTTAGCGACACAGGTGGCCCGAACGTTGGCCTTAAGAAATGCCGAGCGAGCTCAAGCTCACTGTACGTCAACCTGCTAGTTGACGTCGTTAACATCGAGAGTGTAAGGTTATGGCTAACGTCAGGAAAATGCCGGGAAAGCACCCCTTCGGGTATAGGTTGTATGCACTGGCGATGCACGCATGCAGGAAACCGCGCGAGTGCGGCTTCACTGGTTATGTCGGGCTCCTCGGGATGGCGGCACTTGTCCGTGCTAAGCGCATGATGCGTGCTGGACGGACAAGTCCTAACTCTACCCCACCGAACGCAAAGTAATGCCTTCACTCCAATGCGAGTGCTATTAATGACATCTGTGTTGACTCCACCATTGAGAATTGGGTTGAAATGGAGCAGACGACGCACGCCGGTGTTCTTTTTTTTTTCTGCGGCGTAAGGGTGCAGAGGCACAAGCCGCGCCATGTCCGTGGCCGTTTCCAGTGTTGCCAAGTGAAAAAATTGACAGCAAAACTTTTCAGTGAATACCATCTATACGTGCTGCCCTATGTGGGGGTCTGTTACACTTTGGAAGTTTTTGCTCGCATATACGGGCGCCGATAATCCCGACCAGCAATCGACGCTAACAACCTCGCTGTGAAAAAGTACCGAAATTGCAAATACTTGTAAACTCCAAAATACCAAAACTGTACAATTTCAAATAGGGCAGAAATAAAAAGAGTACCAAACAGGGGATCCGCAAACGTGTGGCCAATTGCTCGTCGAGACACGCGACAAAGAAGAAAAAGAAAAGAAAAACACCGGCCGGCTGCGGGCCGCAGCGGCGACCAGGGACATCGGCTATAGCGGAGACGACAAAATTGCCCAGCCTGCAGGCCCCGCAGTGGTACAAGGTACACACACACAGATGGAGCGACCCCTTCCTGCTCTATCGTCGGCGACCTCGGTGCCGACGCTGAAGAAGCGCTACGTGATCGGCTTCGAGCAGGCCGGGCTGGCCGACTGGACGGAGATGGAGTTCGCGAGCCCGATTCCGCGCTTCACGTCGTGCCTGGTGTGCGGCGCCATCGCGTCCGAGATGCTCTGGTCGCGCTGCTGGCACGTCTTCTGCCCGCTGTGCGCGGCCATGATGAGCCGTGATGGCGACGGCGCCGTGGCCTGCCCGCTGGACGGCACCGAGACGGCCATCGATGCCCTCCACAGGGACAAGGTGGCCCTCGAGGTGCTGCTCGCCTTCAGGTATACGCCACCAGCGTTAAAAGGGCCATGGAAATACAGCAGCTAATTTGGGTCATTAACAAGAATTCTAGTTCACTATAACAAGAAGGCCGTGCCTAGAGCGCCGTCCGACGGTACTATAAGTCCTCCACTATATCGACGTCCACCAGGGTTTTGTAAAAAAAAATGCCGCGTCTGGAACCACATCATTACCTAAGCTAATAAAACATGACCTAACGAACACAAAGCGATCATTTAAAACACTACAAACTTATTCAACCCATTAAAAGTGCAGCTTAATTTGAAGATGAAAAAAAAAACCAAGGCAAAAGCCGGTTGCGAACCACCGTCCTTTGCATCAAGAAGCAAAGACGGAACAAACGCCTACACCCAAGTGACAGGACGCTCCGGTTTGACGCTAACCTAGTCCTAAATATTATATTGTTGTCGGGTGGCGCTCTAACACTGCGGTGGAAGAATGCTGTGTCCCAATAACAATGGTACCAATTTTATCGCAAAATTCAAGCTACAGTGTTTTTGTACAAATGAATAGCTTCAACGAATAATGGAGGTGTTTCAAGAAAACCGACGAGGCAGTAGCGGCTATCCAGCCAGCGATTGTTTCTATGACGTCACAGAATCTTGTTTGTGCGACTGGCAGCCGCCAACCATAGCCACTGACAAGAAACATGACTTTCTAGATTTCCCTCTATTGCGTCACTGCTGACGTGGTGCAGCGCGAAATTTGAATGTTTTGCAATGTTTGTTGCGTTTTCAAGGCTAAAATCGTCTTTCGGGCTGGTATGGAGATGAGTAACTTACCAAAGGCCAGTACCTCCAAATTAAACAAGTTCGTATTTTCATCTTTATGGCCCACTCAGAAAACACGCAGGCAGTAACCTCCTTTTTAAATGTTATTAGCGTGTCGTCCTCATACTTAATGCCTGCGCCAGAATCCTCTGGGATATTCTTAAACATGAGATGTCTTTCTTTATGTGCTCTACAGATTTAGGCGTCTCCGAAGGTTTTAAACATTAGGTCAAGCAGCCCGTCAAGCTGCTTGATGGCCCAGCTGTTCACAGGAGGGTTGGGAAAAATCCAGCGAAAAATAAAAGACGCAAACACGAGGGAGAAAAGAGAACACACATTACATGTCAGTTTGCTGGTCCAGCGTTTGTGTGTTGTCTCTTTCCCCCGTCGTATTTGTGCATCTTTTTTTCGCTGTTTTTTTTTTTTTCCAACTTCGACTACACAGAAACGTAAGTATACGAGGGAAAACGGTAAGGGAAGACGTGACTACCGTAATGTTAACGGGGACTAAGTCCAACTAAGTGTGGGAGCACGCAACACGGTGGATTAAGAATGCCAAACGACAAAATGTATTCAAAATGGCCCGGCCTTACGTACCCTGCTGTAGCCCCTGGTGGACCAATGATACAAAACACCTAAATCGTTAAAACTCGATATTACATCATTCACCACAGTAGAGAAGGAACTCGTAATTAAAAGAGTTAAAAACAAAAAAACCCCAAGTTACTGACAAGTGCATCAAAGTCCTGTACACACACTGTGAAGAGGCCCAGACCACGAAAGTGCATCGAAAAAACATAGTTAATAGTAATCGTAATAGTAATAGTACTAGTAATAGTAATAGTTTATTTTCATCTCTTGAAAATATACAAATCAACATCGGGTCAGCCCAAGCCTTGGCTTGTCGGTCCGTACCCGGCAGTCAGCACAGGCAATAAATGGTATTAGCTAGAGGTAGACAAAACTGAATTTTTTTTACGCACGTATGTTTTTAGGCCACGCAGAGAAGAAATAGAAAATATCTCATCGGGTTAGGAGTTGAAAATTTTTTGGAGACATAGGAGGTCTAACATAGGATCCAAAAGTGTGTAGCAACGCGGTATAACAAATCGAGGACTATGTTTGAACGCTCGAACCGGACATGAGGAAAAAAAAAAAGAGCTGCACTAGAAGTTTTTAAAAACAATCGTTTCAAAAAACAGGGAATCAAATGTAGGCAGACTGAAATAAGTGAAGCAATCGATGTTAACGGGGATATCTACATTGTAGGCGACGCTGAGCACAATGTTTTTTAATATACAGTTTACAATGGAACGCAATGGTAAAACAAAGATATCCCAATATCTGAGAATGCTGTAAGCAAGCGATCCGTGCACAATAAGTTTGCGCGGTTGGGACTGGCATGAAGAACGTACATTATATAAAAACGCAAGATACCCCCCGAAGCTTGTTACAAACGTAGTTCATCTGGGTGTTCCAAGTCATGTCGCTATCAAAATATACACCTAGATATTCACGCTGGTCGAGAAGGGAAGAGGAATATACAATGGAAATCCTTGCACCTTGAGTTATGGAGCCAGAATCGGCGTGCAGACAATTTTTTTGTGAGGATTACGGAAACACACACATTTTGTTTTTTTGCGTGTTTATAGAAACAATAGCGTTATAGGAATACCAGTCCATAACCGCAATTGCATCTGTTTTGAAGGAGGTGAATCGCTGAACTACAAAGAGAGTGAGTAGACAGAACAGTGTCGTCTGCATTACTGATACAGGCGACTCCTTGTTGTGACAGACCCGAAATCATTGACATACACGTTAAACAACAATGGCGATAAAATCGACACTGTGGCACTCATGATTGAGAAAAAGTTTGGAACTCGAGAAACGTTTATCCGCACAATTTGATGCCCGGTTTTGGAAGTAGTTTGTTAAAAGTTAAGAAAATGACCCCGAAAACCTAAAAGTTCAAGCTTGTTGAAGCAATAATGAATGAGAAACAGAGTCAAATGCTTTGCTGGCATCCAGGGAAAAGAGCACAAAAGACCTCATTATTATCGAAGGCGGTATAAATATGATCACAGAACTCTTCTAAAAGCGTTGTAGTACTCTTTCTGCCCCTAAATCCAAACTGAGATTCTGAAAGAAGCGTTATTATTTTCGAGAAAGGGCTCATTGATACAAAAAAGATGCTTTTCTAAGATTTGCGCGATACAAGTAGGATAGATAGGGTCTGTAATTCTCAATCGTTTAAAACTCCTCCTTTATGGAGGCGGCTTGACCAGGGCGATCTTAAGCTCATCAGAGATTTGAACCATGCTCCATAAAAGAATTGAGCATAAAAGATTAATTACGTGGCATAATACGTTGAAGTTTCTCTTGAAGTTCAATCACGGAAACACCGTCTATCCCTGGTGCTTTTTTACGCTTGAACCTAAATAATTTATGTCATGCAAGTCAGCGCAAGTCAAGGGAGGTAAGTATGCCGAAGTGACGTTGCTATTTAAGGAACGGAGCGCTGCACCGGGGAAACCTGTGACCGATTTGGAGGTTTAGAAAAGTGGTATTAAAGTCATGCACAGAGTGACCAAGATTACGGAAGCGTTTTGAAATTGTTACATCGATCGACAGTTTTGTGTTCCGGCCCAGTAACTGGTTAATTGTCGTCCAAGTTTTCCTGGGCCGAATCGATTCTCGTAGAATGATTTGTTATGTGAACGTTTCGCCGATCTCAACAGAGCTGTAACTTTTTTTTCGCATAAATCTAAACAAGATCCTCAACTCGGGATTAGAAGAGCGCTTACAAAGGCGAGAAACAGCCCCCAACATACCTACCCAGACCCAGTAGAATGACCAATCACGCATACTTCCTCCCTTCACGGAAGAGAGGCATCATGAAACAGGCTAACTCTAAAATACATAGCAAGAGTGGTATGAAAGTTCCCCGAGAAACTGCACGTACACAGCGCATTAGCACTCTCGTTACATAACATTCAAGGCCTTTTTAAAGCAAAGTTTTTTACGTCTGCCCCCAAGGGTTCTGTCGCGGCCGTTGGTGTCAACAGAAAACTGCCGCGAACAAATAAAGGAAGTTACTGCCACTGCCAGGAATCGAACCTGAAACGAATAGAGAAACGGAGCGAGAGCCGGTTGTCTTACCGAGTGAGCTACGAGCCACGCGGAGTCAGGAGAGACGGTGCACTCACCCAGCGCATCTGCGGGTTTGTTTTCGCTGAATGCCACGGGATAGAGTCACGCGACCTCTCGCGCCGCTGTGCGCTCCTCCCAAGGCACGTGTAGCAGCCGTATGCGCGCCTTGCGCATGAGCTAGGAGTTATAAAAATTAAAAGAAGCTCCCACAAACGCATGCAATCGCACTTCTCCGTCTATGTCGCCGATCTCGTCGCCTTTGTCGGCGGCGGCCGAGACGGAGGAGAAGATCGTCTAACACCGAGTGTGAGCTTCCTTTAATATTATAAAAAAAGTTTCCACTCATGTGCTTCACCAACACAACTCAACCAACCACTGTTCGTAAATCATCTATTGATTTAACCTTAGCAAAAAATATTTCTCTGAAGTAATAAAATGTGTGGTTAAGAGCATTTCACTTGTCTCTGGTTTCACTCTTTGTAGAGCCACGTGTATGAATTCAAGTGAAAGCCGTATGGGTAATCGTTATTGGTGTCGTTTACAGCTTCGCTTTCCAACCCCCTTCACAGGGTGGACTGGCACGCATTTTTTTCTTTATTTGCAGAACACAAAGGATTTGTGGAGTTTTTTGACCACCCAGTAACCCCATGAGTTCAACGCGCATATAACTCCATGAGTTATCATGACAGATTAAAGTGTCAGCACAGAAGGGCTGATCTACTTAAAATTTACTACTACATGCTGTTGTCGCTACGATGTCCACAAGAATGGTCTAGTCATGCCGTGGAAATATTTCCTCAGATCAAATAGGAACGCTGGATCTTGTGTCTACACAGAGAAAAATGTGAACGTTGTGAATTGTGGATTGTTCTTTCCCACACACAACCTAGACAACACAACGCCAGGAGTCACGTCTCCCCGAGAACTGTCGTGAAGGAGCCCAAGTCCCGCACTATTCACGCTGACAGTATTGATGACTGCCTGGTTATTACCCAAGATTACTATTAGGGCCACAAAGGCCCCCCAGGGCAGTTTTTTTATTCGCTGTGTGAGTACTACCGGTCCCGAGGGCTCCCATATGATGAAGCATTTTTAGTTCATCAAGAAAATACAATAAGTTCAGAGTGAGTCCTACAACACATGAACCGACAACATATGAACCCACAATACCATCACCAACACGCAACAACATGAACCTACCAACACATGAACCCACAACACCAACATGCTTTTCCATGAGACACAGAAGGTGTCATACCCGCACAAACAGTTCTGTGGGCACACAAAAGCATTTAACATTCCCAAAGTTGTGGCGGTCTATCGGTTCGACGACAGCTTGCAATAAAAGGTCTTCACTGCAAGCTTACGTGTAATGAGGAAAAGCCAACGTCTACAAGCACGGCATGGTTTAACGTAACCCGCAGGAACTTGTTTGTACACCAGTGTTTTAGCGCAAAACAAACACGCAGGTGGCGTTGTTGGCGAAGGAAAGCTTCAATGACGCATATTGCAACACAGCATTAACCACAACGCGGAACTTGAACGCAAATGAATGTTCTATATATATTCAGCCGAGAAGCACGTGCGAAGGCTTAGAAAGTTACACTGAGACGTGAACGACGGTCTGTAGGTAATGACTACTGGGGACGCCTCTTATGTTAACTGATACGTTCAAAAGCGACTGATTGGCGCCTTATGTCATGAGTGCGACGTGGCGGATCGTTTTAAGATTACTGAATGTTTTAAAGACCACACACACCAAATAACTTTCCCGCACTTTTCATCCACGATTCAGGGTGTACTGTCCAAATCGATCCCTCGGCTGCGACTACATCGGCCCCATGGACAAGCTCCGAGACCACACGCGACTCTGCGGCTACTACAACATTCAGTGCCAGATTTGCGGCTCCTTGGTCAAGCGCTTCCAGCTCAAGGAGCACACGGCGCAGGCCTGCTCGGCGCGCGACGCCGAGCCCGCCCCTCCGCCGCCTCCACGACGAGTACACACCGTGGTGACCGGAAATTTGTACCCCGACATCGCGCGCAGCGTGAGCGCCGAGCCACCCGAAGAACCTCCCCGGGCCAGCGCTCCGAGCGCCACGCCATCCCGGCTGTCCGTCATCTTCAACGGCAACAGCAAGGAGTACGACGTGCTGGGCATGATCTCGGCCATGAAGGACATGTGCCAGGAGTACGAAGAGTTCAAGAATGCTTTCAACGGAGTGCGCGAGTCCGTGGCCCTGCACACGGAGCAGATGCGGTTCGAAATCGAAGCTCTGGAGCAGAAGCTGCAGGCGCAGCACCGCGACTGGCGCGATGACGTGCTCGGAGACGTGCGCCACCTGAGGGACTCGCTGACCACCAGGACGTACGACTGGCAGATCGCGCCCTTCTCCAAATTCAGGAAGAGGGGCTCCAAGAACAACACGCTGCTCAAGAGCGAGGACTTTTACATTGGCCATCACGGCTACCACATGGCTCTGTCCGGGTCGTTCCAGAAGAGCGCCGCCGATGGCCGGGAGTACCTGAGCGTGTACGTGCACTTGCTGCGGGGAATGTTCGATTCGGCGCTCAAGTGGCCCTACCGGGCGAGGACGACGGTGAAATTGGTCAACCAGGAGGCACCGGGAGCGGACAAGGTGGTGGCCTTCGACCCCGGCGAGGCTTGCGACGACGAGCAGGACAGCTTCCAGAGGCCAAGGGGCGAACGAAACGTGGGCTACGGGTTCATGCTCGCCGCGGTGGAGGAACTCGAGCACCCGGGTAACGGGTTCCTCAAGAACGACACGTTGCTGGTCCAGTTGCGTGCCAGTTTAACTTAAGGGGCCTCACTGGGTGTTCTTGTATACAAATATATGAAAATTTCTTTTTTGTCTAAATAAATCACTGTGTCTGCCGCAAGTTTCGCCTCTGATCAATTTGGCCAGGATCGCGTCGCCTCAAATTGAATAAGCTTCATAACCATTATCATCGTCGCACTTGAAGACGTGGTGTTGTTGGCAAGAAGCTGTGAGACATGACATGGAGGCAGAACGCCGGGCTTAGATACTTTTCTTACGTGCAATAATCGATCGACCAGTACTCACCCGGGAACCAGCGAGTGCGATGCCCACACGGTTCTGCGCGGTTGGATGCGCATTGTGTCATATGGACAGGTTCGCGTCCATACGCGCACGGATGGATGCAGGAACGAGCACAGGACATAAAGGCGGTCTGCGGCACACCCCTACCGTGCCTTGCAAACGAACACCTTTCACCACTCTAAGAGGGTCTGCCTAGAGTCACTATATTGGTCTGTCCCAATCCGCACAAACGTGGCACGCTATTCCACGTGGTTTGTGGATGCCCCTCGCGACCTCTTCCCGCACGGAATGCTTTCAATTCTCCTGAGCGCGCCCTGTCCAGCTCATGTCTGTACGACCAGCTTCCACTGGTGGAGAGGGATATATGTAGTGGCTGGCAAGGCATATGGGGTCCTGGATTGAGGGCTCCACCTCGTGAAGACTCAATTAAAATTAAAGGTGTTTACTCTCCACCCTCCTCCTCTCACGCGAAGCACCTGCACCGCGGGCATGTGTCCTTCTAGGCGACAATTTGAACCAAGTGGTAGGAGCGTAACTTCGGCTCAAAAGGTCGATGAACCCGTCAGGAAGCTTGACGATGGTTCTTCGATCAGTTCGCCAGTGCAAATTGTCAGGAGTTTGAGTGTACCACTAGCGCCGTGGCCTACTGTCGCTGCATGAAAAGATGACGACGACGACGGAGAGGATGATGATGTTGAATACATTTTTATTTGTCAAGCTGGTGCAGATGTTAGGGCACCCGCCCGGTGGGGGGCTTCCCTATTCCGGGATACCCTGAGCTCGGCTGGCGGTCCAGGCCCTCTTCACCAGGCCCTCATCCCAAGGTCCGGGCTCGTCAGGCGGTTCACCCACTGCTTGTAGAAGGGGGAGGTTTGGGGCAAGGCCTGGGGTCTTCTGGCACTCCCAAATCGGGTGGTACAGTGTACCGGGCGTTGGGCAGAAATTGCAGGTAGACGGGTATTGGGTAGGGTAAATCCCATGGAGTAGGGTTCTGTGGGGGTACGTATTGGTCTGTAGTCTTCGAAGGGTGGTGGCTTCTGCTCTTGTTAACTGGGAATGCGGAGTCGGGAAGGTTCTTCGGCCTTGACGGTAGTAAATGAGAATGTCAGCATACCTGACAAGCGGTTCTGTTTTGGGGGCCGCAAGCGGCGTTTGTCCCCCTATGGAGAGAGAGAGAGAGAGAAAAAAACTTTATTGCGTGTCCGGCAGAGTGAATTAGGCCGTGGGGGTCGGCCCCGATCCCGGGCGGGTCGAGCCCGTAATGGCTTGCGCCACCGCAGGTCCTTCCCGCTGTCGGGTCAGGGCTTCCTCCACCTGCCGGACGGCCTGGAGTTGTGTGTTGTGTGTCTATCATCCCTAGCCTATGTACGCCCACTGCAGGACAAAGGCCTCTCCCATTAATCTCAAATTATCCCGGTCCTGTGCTAACTGCGACCAATTTATCTGCGCAAACTTCTTGATCTCATCCGCCCATCTAACTTTCTGCCGCCCCTTGCCATGCTTGCTTTCTCTATGGATCCACTCTGTTACCTTTAATGGCCAACGGTTATCTTGTCTTCGCATTACATGCCCCGTCCACACCCATTCCTTCTTAATTTCTACTAATAAGTCTTTAACACGCGTTTGTTCCCTGACCCACTCCGTTCTCTTCTTGTCCCTCAACGTTACACCTTCATCTTCCCTTTTATAGCTCGCCGAGTCGTCCTCAGTTTAAGCTGAACCCTTTTAGTCAGCTTCCCAGTTTCTGCCCCGTAGGTGAGTACCGGTACGATGCCGATTCTACTCTGCTTGTCCAGTGCGGTAATCATGCTTTGTAATTCGTCCCCCGAGTTACTTAGCGAGGCAACGTCATCAGCAAATCTGAGGTTACTGAGGTATTTTCCATTAACCCATACGCCCACCTGTTCCCAATACAGTGTTCTGAATACCTCTTGCAAACATGCTGTGAATAACATCGGAGATATTTTGTCTCTTTGTCTGACGCCCTTCCTTATAGTTATTTTAATGCTCTCTTTATGGAGGGTGATGGTAGCTGTGTACCCATTGCAGATATCCTCTAGTATTCTAACGTAATGCTCGCCTACACCCTGGTTCTGTAATGCCTGAATGACTGCTGAGGTTTCTACAGAGCCAAATGCTTTCTCGTAATCTATGAAGGCTATATATAGAGTTGAGTATATATTGCAGAAGAGTTGCAAGCTGGGCGAGTTGGAAATGCATCTTGAATGAAACCAGGCGCAAACGTAACAGGACGCAGAAAGGAGTACACAGGACAAGCGCTGGTCTAACAACTGAAAAATTTATTAGGCAGAAAATAAATATATAGGCAGAAGATACCACACCCCCAAACACCAAAAAACAAACAAAAATACCGCATAACACTGCGCAAACAAGATGAAACATTGCATGCCAAAATGGAAAAACAAACATGTGCCAAAACCAACTCACGAGCCCCTGAGATACATGATCTCTTTTCCATGAAGCATTACACTTGCTTGGCTAACGCACTTATCTTTCCTATCATCAATGTGGTACGCCTCAACGATGTCCCTTGTTATCTGGCGATTATGCTTGAACAAAATGACAGTCTCAGAAAAATTCGGAGTGCAGCCACATTTCTTGCAGTGAGAAGACAAATGCGACGAGGCTGCCCCTTTCAATGATAACTGATGCTCACGTAAACGCACATTCAGGCACCGTCCAGTTTGTCCCACGTACGTGCGCCGACACGGGGATAGGGGAATACTGTAAACGACACCCATAGCGCATGACACATAGCGCTTATCATGTTTAACCTTACATCCTACACTTTTTCTGCCAGAACCGCCGCTTGCCCTACTAGCAACTCTGGCACAAATAGAGCGTAGTTTGTTGCGGGCGGTTATAGCAACCTGAACACCGTATCTCGAACCAACTCTCTTCAGCCTGTGCGTAATGCCATGAACATACGGAATGACAGCAATGTTTCTTTTTGTTTCAGCCACATCTTCAGCAACCTCTTTCTTTGTTCCAGACTTAACCAGTTTCACAAGTTTTTCGCAAGCCCATGACAACACTGCTTCAGGAAATCCAGCCTGCCGCAACTTTCGCACTTGCTCTTTAAAACTGTTTTCCATCAAATGCACACAAGACTTAGTGACGGCAGACCGCAAGCATGATAAGGCAATTCCGTTCTTTACTAGCTTGGTGTGACCAGACGAAAACGGCAACAATGGCTTCACAGATCGTGGGGCGTACATCCAACAAATTTTCCCGTTCCCAAACCGCACAGACAAATCTAAATACTGAATACACCCTTCTTTCAATGCTTCAAAGGTGAATGATAGGCCAAGCCCCCTTTGTTTGAAGACCTTTAAGATGTCAACCGTTGACCGGAGGCAGGAGACTTTGTCAAAAATGACCAAGTAGTCATCCACATAGCGGAAAACTTTGTGCACCATACCTTTTAAATCCTTATCAAGAAGTCGGTCAATTTTTGCAAGGAAAATGTCGCTCAAAATGGGGGCTACCCGAGAACCTATACATACCCCCGACTTCTGCGCCAGCACCTTATCATCGCGACATATTACCAAAGAGTTTAAATAAAAGGTGAGTAGCTCCATAAATGCCGAGACTGTAATGCCACTAGCATTCCTGAAAGCCATTCCGTCGTTTTCTATGTTAATGCACTCTTTAACAGCTGGTAAGAGGTGTACATGTGGGAGTGAATAAAACAAATCCTCTACGTGGATGCTAATGGCAGAGAAATCTGAAAGGACCTGCGTATTAAGGTACTCCGCCACTGCAAATGAGTTGGGAACCAGAAAAGGATCATCAACACGCAAAACAGATAGACACTTTTGAAGATACCTAGAAACACAGTACTGCCACGTGTCTCGCTCCGTGACAATGACACGAAAAGGAATGCCAGGCTTGTGTGTCTTGACAGTAAAGAACACATCAAGATGGAGCTTACTCGCCTTCTTAACCTCTTGAGCTAACCCAGTTAAATTAATATCCGTCAACAAAGAGCAAGCTTCCTTGCTTGCTCTTGCTTGGCGCACGTACGTGGGACAAACTGGACGGTGCCTGAATGTGCGTTTACGTGAGCATCAGTTATCATTGAAAGGGGCAGCCTCGTCGCATTTGTCTTCTCACTGCAAGAAATGTGGCTGCACTCCGAATTTTTCTGAGTCTGTCATTTTGTTCAAGCATAATCGCCAGATAACAAGGGAAATCGTTGAGGCGTACCACATTGATGATAGGAAAGATAAGTGCGTTAGCCAAGCAAGTGTAATGCTTCATGCAAAAGAGATCATGTATCTCAGGGGCTCGTGAGTTGATTTTGGCGCATGTTTGTTTTTCCATTTTGGCATGCAATGTTTCATCTTGTTTGCGCAGTGTTATGCGGTATTTTTGTTTGTTTTTTGGTGTTTGGGGGTGTGGTATCTTCTGCATATATTTCTTTTCTGCCTAATAAATTTTTCAGTTGTTAGACCAGCGCTTGTCCTGTGTACTCCTTTCTGCGTCCTGTTACGTTTGCGCCTGGTTTCATTCAAGTTGAGTATATATACTCCGCGCATTTCTCTATCACCTGATTGATCCCATGAATATTATATATGCACAGTAGAATCTCGATAAACTGAAATTGCTTAAACGGAATTGCCGCTTAAACGGAACAGTACCCTGTGAATTAGTTGGTTTTGTATTCAGATAACGCAAAAAAAAACTCGGTAATCGGAACTAAAATTTTCGCGTCACCGTGTGAACGGAACTAGAAATGGAACTTCTTGTGAAACCCATTGACATGAGAATCAGCTTTTTACAGTTCTGGCTGTTTCGTTTTCTTTCCTCATTGTTTTTTTAGCCTCGTTGGCCTTGTAAGTCTCGTCTCGTTAGTAATCAGCCGTGTTAGCGCAACGAATGCAACATCGCAGTTCTTGTTCGAATCGTTCGGTCTCGACACCGAACGAAGACACCGAAGTTACAGGGCTCGGCTCCTGCCGCCTCGTTCGTGACATCGTGGTGCTATTCGCACTTCATTACCGCGTTGCCGTCTTCTAAATTCAGTGGCTCGTAAGCACTCATGAAGTTGAGGCCTCTAGCCTCCATGAAGATGCAGTTGCAAGGACTCAAACAATAAGTGATGCATTTTGTAGGGCGCAGCGACTCATTGTTGCCAAATCAGAAGTTGTGAATGCGGTGCCTAAACCTCTTGTACTTTTCTCGCTTTCTGAAAAACTATCAGCAACATTCCCCTTCTTGTGCTTATAGTTCTATGAAATAGTATTAAGAGTGTTTACCCCACAAAAATGTGCACTTTCAGACATCAATCTCAGTAAACGGAACTCCTGTTAAGCGGAACTAAGTTATATATATATATACATATATATAGGAAATGAGGGGCTCGTTGAAAATAACACAGAAATAAGGGTTGGCAGTCGAGAAAACCTCGGAAAGCAAAGGGGAGGATGTGGTAGATCATTGAAACAGATTAAGAATTTGGAAAGAAAGAAAGTGAAGAAAAAATGCCCGCCAGGTGGGATCCGAACCCACGACCTCCAGAATACCGGTCTGGTGCGAGTCCTCGCACCAGACCGGTATTCTGGAGGTCGTGGGTTCGGATCCCACCTGGCGGGCATTTTTTCTTCACTTTCTTTCTTTCTTTCCAAATTCTTAATCTGTTTCAATGATCTACCACATCCTCCCCTTTGCTTTCCGAGGTGTTTCTCGACTGCCAACCCTTATTTCTGTGTTATAATATATATAAAATATATATATATATATATATATATATATATATATATATTAGAGCGAAAGACGAGCAAGTGGCACAAAGCCACCGGGCGAGCCCTATCGTCGGCGTAATTCCGATTCCAGTTGATCGATGAAAAGGCAAGCTACGCGGCAACAACAGTCAGCATTGGCCTCGTGACTGGTGTTGGCGATCCCGACAACATAGAGTTTCATACTAATATATTAGTATGAAACTCTATGCCCGACAAAACGGGGTACACTAACTCAAGGGGATTGTCCCCTCTGACTGTGCAGATGACGACGATGGAACAAGGCGAGCCACCAAAAGCGGCATCGTCATTTGTGCGCCGACTTCGTTTCGCTGACTTCGTTTCGTTTACCGGGCAAATCTAACAACCTCACCCTCGTGCCACTTCTGCCATGAAATTGAATCGGATGAGCATTTCTTCCTTTTTTGCCGCCGATTCTCGCATCACCGAAGAAGGCTGTAGGCTCCCCTGCGGCGTCTTGGAATGCCACTAACCTTGTCAGTGCTTTTGTCTTTTGGAGGCACGAAGCTAGGCCACTGCCATAAGGATGTCTGTCACGCCATTCATTCCTTCATTTCAGAGACGGCTCGTCTGCCTTGCTAAAATGATTCTGATCAGGCTCTCTCGCTCCTCTTTCTTTTTTCTATTTCTGTCTTCAACCTATATACTTATTACTAAATTATTTCTTCGACAGCACTTTTTTGCCTATTTGGTTCTTTTTCATAATAAAAAAATCTTCTTGGCCAATACCCGTGAGTGGGTATGCGCCACTTTATGGGCCACCACCACCACCACCACCGTCATCGGTATTAAGCTTGCGGAGTGTGCGAGACATTATGCCGGCTGGACCACCGATCTATTTGCCACCTCTCAGTGCTCCTTTGCTGCTGTTACGTATGGGCCCACCGACGGGCTTTTTTTTCAGCACTCCTCGGCTGTGCAGCGAAGCCACTACGTGCGCCTTCCAAACAAGCCCCACCGTGTCGGTGACTCATGTTTTCACGTCTCGACAAAGCCCGGGTCAGACGCTTCGCTTTCGGCGCGTTTCAAACTTCGACGGTTGCCGGCCCCCGCGAGGCATGTCTCAGCGCACTTCAAGGACACAGAGGCCCCGCGATCGCAGCGGAGTCCTCCTCTCTCCCCTCTCTCGGACTCAACGTGCGCCGCTGCTATCGACTGCTCACGAACTCTGGAAAGAGTGATGTGTGTGTCTGTGACGTTCGTAGCGTGTGCACAAACTAGAAGAAACGCTGTTCTGACCGTTGCCGCTTTTGGGTATAAATACGGGCCGCCCAAGCGCTGTAGTCCATTCCTGTTTGAGCAGTGGATCATCGCTGTCACTCTGCTCGCGTCCTGTACTGTTGCCTCGCCCGTCGGGGCATTGTTCTTTGGCTTCGGCTCACCTCTCCCTATGAAGTAAATAGTTACGTTAGCCTACGGCTTCTGGACTTCTTCACGGCTGCAACAGCGCCTGGCCGCTCTTCACACCACGCTACCACACGTATGTCGGAGGCGACGGAGCCGGGCTCGGGTCGGCCCACCCGGTCGCAACACTGCCATCAGTTGATGCTGTGAGAGAGTATACAATGAGAATAACAACGGCGCGTTATTCTATTCTTAACGCTACTACTATCCTAAATGTAGTGTAGTGTGGCAAGTAAAGATAAACCCACAAGATTTAGGCTTTCGCCTTAAAGTATACACGGCGCTCTGATGAGAAACTCGCTTCTCCGGGCACCTGCCAACGGTGGACTAACCCAGAAGCCCGTGGTCTCGCCAAAACTACAATTTAAATAATCCGCATACAGCATACCCATCGTCTGCGCATACAGTCCCGTCGTCTGCGCTGTTTTCCTGAGGTTCCTCGCACGATTTATTTCGGCTCTTGCGTCCCTCCAGCGTTTCATTCGTGACACATATATTAGTTTGACACCCGTCTCCCATACTTTTGGCTGAAGGCGGGACAAAACACCATCCCACAAGCGGGCTGCCGGGACAGCGGGACCGCAGCCGCGAAACAGGGACATCTGCCTAAATCAGGACGTTTGGCTCCTACGAAGCAATATCCGCAGGGAGCGGCTGACTAAGCCGGCCACGCTGCAGCAGCATCTATCGATGACAGGCTTTGTCCAGAAGACCATAGGCACCTCGCCACCCTGGCAAGGCCCCTGGAAAAGCCACTAATGAAGAAATCCAGTGTGGCCCACATGGAATGAGGAGGCCTTAGCTAAAAGTGCACATAATTTTTTTCTCTCTAAGTGATCGTGATCAACAGTGATCATTTCATGTCCTAAAATGTTGTTTTCATTCAGCGCTATCCTCAACGCGACAAAGTTCACTTTTTTATCGGTGCTCATGAACTTTGTTATATACACGGATAACGCGTCCGCAATACAAGACCTACAGAACCCCAACCCAGCAAGCCGACTGACCGCACCATTCACAATACAGTGCAGCGACTGATCGATCTTCAGGGCATCCCCTTCTCATTGAATGGATCCCTGGACACCAGAACAACCCAGGCAATGAGGCCGCTCATAACATGGCACCTGCTGCCAATCCCTCCCTCCAGAATATACATGTCCTTTGAGAGACCCGTTCCCTGGATGTCAACGAAGACGCCATTGCGAGGTCCATTCGCCGTAAAATTAGGGAACGAACGTTGAAGGAAAGCACGCCACGACCCGACCAACCCATTCCTTCGAACATTCCGCGGGGCCTGCAAATCCTACTCTGCAAAGCGCGGACTGGCTACGCCATCACGCCAGACATAGGAGAGAGGTGGGAACGGATTCGACGATTTGGCAAAAAAAGACCTGACGGCACCATACCCACACCACCACCTTTCCGCCCATGCGCCCTATGTCACAACAGAAGACCCAGCGTGAAGCACCTCATACAGGAATGCGGCAAGCTGGACAAAGACAGGAGGAGGCACAAACCACACTGTTCGCGCAGCAAAACCAAAAGGAAACGTACGTGTCCCTCTGGTCTTACGCGAAAGATGCCAACCTTCTCCAGCGGATTTAAGATGGTCTGTGTGCGGGGGGCAGACGACCAGGACACCTGCCTGCCAACCCTCTTGGAAAGTTACTTTCCCCTAAATGATCCCCACTTAGCGGTCCGTGTGCGGGGCGGATGTGTGCCACCTGCGAACATTCTTTTTTCTCTCCTCTTCCTTTTCCCCAACATGGGGCGTTCGACTTCTCCTATATGAATAAACAAATAAATAAATTCATTCAGCGCTGTAACTCTTAGAAGTGTCACTTAGCTCAGCCTCGACTGTGCGACGCTCTGCTGACTATAGCGTTCGCTTCCTGGTACCACATTTAAAGGAGCCATGAAGACAAAGTACAAGTTTGGTTTATTAGAAAAACTGCTTAGTCCCGATAACAATGATACCAATATCATCGCAATCTTCGAACAAATAACTAGATATTGAAGAACACGTGTGAAGCAGTCGCGACCCCTTAGCCAATTTCGCGCAACTTTTCTATGACGTCACGGAACCTTGTTTGTGCGATTGGCGGCCGCCGAACTGACTTGCCGCGACGACACATGACGGGACGTCTGTAGTGGGGCCTCTCGTCCCATTTGACCGCATCACTTGAATGCTAACGTGCAGTTAACGCACTGAAAATTATGGGCCTCCTCGATTATCAGTCCCGGATCGTCCGCGGACTGCCCAAGGCGCAATCCGGCGCTCGATTTTCTTATGTATTCCTATGGGGCTTCCGGTCCGAACGCAGTCCTCGGACTGCCCGCGGACCGTCCAGGCCTGGTAAATCGAGGATGCCCTATGTTTTATTGTTGGCCCGTATGACGTCATTCTTGTTCATAACACGTCACATGCGGCGCAAAATTTGAAAGTTTTTAAATACTTCTTGCTTTTTTGCGTTAAAAAAACATATTTTGAGGCTACAATGGAGATGAGGGAGATACTGAGTCCTAGTTCTTTCAAATTAAACGAAGTTGTATTTTCTCTTCATGGCTCCTTTAAGCATTTACGCCCACAGTGGTATTCCGCCACGAGGAGCCGACCACTGAATACCTCCTGCTGTTCTGCCAACGGTTCCTCCGACTCGCCAAACGATACCGAGCTTCACTCTTTTATACTGTTGTTTGTGTTTACACATCCAAATTCTACGTAATCATTGCGTGAGCAGTAGATGGGGCCTGTCGGCAAACATTTCACGCCGATCCGCGTCGTTCTATAACAGAGCGAGCGAGCGGAAGCAGAGAACGAGAGAGAGAAGAACGCGCGTGGAGGGAGCTGGCCTCGCATTTGCGGGACATCCGCCTCATTTGGGTTCCAGGTCACAAAGGGTTACAGCTTAATGAACAGGCTGATTCCTTGGCGCGATTGTCGTTGGATGGCCCTCGAGTTGACCTATGACCTATTCCCTTTATTGTAGCAGGAGCAAGGTTTCGTACCTACCAACGCCTAGCAACAATGCAGGAAGGGATCATCACTAATTTTGAAGATTATGTCCATTTAAAACATAATTGGAATACCCGTTTTTGTGAATCCCGTCAATGTGAGGTCACATTAACTACCTTCAGATGTCGAGTCCCCCAACTTAACTTTTATATGCACCGTGCTGGTCTAGCCTCCTCCTCCCGTTGTGCTGTCTGCGGTGATCAGGAGACTTTAGAGCACTTATTCTTGCGTTGCCGCGGTTTTTCAATGATGAGGCAACGTCATCTTGCCACGTCATTGCGACGAATTGGTCTGCCTATTTCCATGCCCGTACTACTATCTTTTGGGGCCACATCACTGGGATATTGCACCGAGGGGTGGCTGCAGCCATTCATGCATACGTTTCCGGGACCAGGCGCCTGCCCTGTTAGCTTTGATTCTCGCATGTACTTTTTCCGCTCCAAAAAGCTCAGTTGTTCTATCCCAAACTCTACTTACAACTTTCAACCAATTCCATTTTCTCTCTTTCTGCGTAAAACCGCAAGGTTTATAATTTTACGGCGTTTTAAGCGGGTGCATTAGCCCTTCTCACGCACGATTCCTGGCCAATCCCCCACGTGGGTGTGTGCCAAGTCACCAGGAACAACAACAACAACAACGACGACTTCGACAATGCAGAGAGAGGCCTTTCCAAGGGGATGTCGACGCGCCGATTCAGTCCCGCGGCGCCTCGAAGGGTTCCGTGACTCCCGCCTCCGCTTGTGCGCGTTGTAGAATCGAGTCAGCAGCCAGTGCGGCAGCGATAAATGATTAAATGGTAATGAGCGACGACGAAATGCCCATACTGGTGGGAAGCAAGAGAAGGGACGAGCAGCCAACGCCGCTGGTAAAGCGAGCGAACGAAACCACCGAGACAATAAGCACGGTATGTACTGTGCACGAGAAACGTGCGAAACGCCGCGCTGAAGTGCCCGTCAGGTCGAACTTCAAGATTGCGAGGGAGAGGGACGAGTTTCTCGCGCATTTTTAAAGATCGACCAAGGGATTTACAATTAGTGTTCCTCAACGGCCAGTTGAAGTAATTATTAAAGGAGACATACATTTTCAATTTTCATATCTTAATTGTGCTTATTTCCTCACTTGCCGTACCGTACCTTTTTTCCTGAGGATGGTGTCCTGCCGGGAAATTCGTCACCGGAAGCAGGGTTATATAGCCACGGCAGGTTAATTTCCTCCCACTTACCTCTTACACAAACACAATTGAGCATGTCGCTAAACCTTTCACAACTATCTCGAACACTATTCTGATCTCCTGCACTGCCCCATTTACACTTGGCCGCCTGTTGCAACACGCGTGCACCGCCACGATTCCTTTCCGTCAAAGCTCGCAATGACAACGAAGTTCCCAGTGAGCAGCAGGCCAATCCCCCCCGAGTGGGTAACCCCAGCTTTGTTCACGGCACAACCACCCACCACTGCCATCCTACCCATGGGCGTAGGCAGGATTTTGTCTTGAGGGGAGCAAACCGATTAAATTGAGGTGGTGGTGAAACGCAATGTATTGGCCTTTAGAAGAGGAGGCCTGGACTCCAGCTCAGGGGAATCCGAGTGCCATGGACGCGGCCTCTGCTCTGCCGACCAATGGGAGCTGGTCCTCGAGAGAGGGGCTGTCCAGGATATGCCTCGAAGGCCTAGAAGCATGACGGGATGGGAAGGGGATTGCTGCTGTTAGTGATGGCTTGTAGGTGTGCCTGTTCTGAAAGCACAGGGGAGGAAGAGTGCCGATCCGAGGAACCGGAAGAGGGGCGGGCGGGAGGCCCGGGGTGCAAAGCCAGACCATGTGCTCCACGGTTCTTGCAGTGTTCTTGCATTCAGAACTTGCACTGAGGGTTGGTGAACTTTGTTGGATAAAACTGGTGGAATCTGACTGGACACGTGAGCGTGTCCAGGGGAAAGAGGGAGGGGGCGGGCCAATTGCTCTGGGGCTGCTTGGAGGGGGGCAAGTGGCTCTTTGAACCCCCCTGCCGACGCCCATGATCCCACCATGTCCCATTTTCTTTTCGCGCTAATTTCGTTCCCCCGAAGCGAACTTTTAACGCCTTCCTTCCTTTTCGCACTGTTTCCCTCGTTCAGCACCCTCGCCTTCCTGGCCAATCCCCCCGAGTGGGTGCCAGTTATCTCACTGGCGCCGCCCCCGCCCCCACGCGGGCAACAACGGGTCGCTCGCGCACCGTCCCAGCTCGTGTCGAACATCCGGGCCCCCAGTCGCGCTCGAGCTGCGGCTGACGGCGGCCGTTCCGGAGCTCCTCGCGCTGCTGCCAGGAACGGCTCGACGGTTCGAGCTGACGACCGTGGAAGCGACGACGACGCAGCCTCCTGCGCGCAAGGCGGCCCAGCGCCCGCGCTACGCCTGGTCGGAGTCGTCCATGGCGAGCGTGACCGAGAAGCGCCTGCTGGTCGGCTTCGACGACCTGGGCATCCCGGACTGGACGCAGGTCGAGTTCCTCACGTTCGCGCGCGAGATCAAGCTGTGCTCGCTGTGCGGCGTCGTCTCCTCGACCACGGCCAGCATCGCCTGCAGACATGTCCTCTGCAGCTTCTGCTTCCGCGACCAGGGCGGAGATGGGCCGGTCGTCACCTGCCCCATTGACAAGGTGAGCGGACTTCTTCCCTTTTAAGTGCGGGGCACTTCACGCGCTCGCCTTGTCGTCGTAGCTCGCTCGCTGGACCCAAGTACAGTCAAACCCGGCTATAACGAACCCGGGTAGAGCGAATTATGGTATATATCGAACAAAAATATTTCAGTTACGGAAATACATGGGAAACATATTCCTTATAACGAAGTTCACATCCGATATATCGAACTCTGGGCGCCTAGAATGGCCACCGAAATGCATGATCTCGGAGCGGCGATTGAGATGTGGATTGGCCGCGACCACGAAGCAAGAGCCGCGACTGAGACATTGCGCCTCGCACTGAGCGACGTGACACGCAATACTTTCCGTAACTGTTTCCGACGCGCGGGACTCACGACGGAACCCGCCCTGTCAGCGAGTCCGGGCCAAGACAGCAGCATCGGTGAACTGTGGGAAGAGCTCGCCAGCATCGGGAAGAGTTCCCGATGGTGTCGCGAGTGAAATCCGTCCGACGCTTATAATGAAGCGCTTTCGGCAGCCGATGTGCTCCGCCAATGCTTGTTAGATTTTTGAAGACGCGGACTCAAACTGGTGCGAACAATGTTTCGTGTAGAGAATGATATGCTAGTTGAAGCCGCCAAAACGAAAGTGAAAACAAAAATCACGCTTTTTTTGCAACGTGGGCAGTTAAGGCGGAAAGTAGCTTTATTACTTGCAATAAATGGATTATTTTGGTATGGTAATGGCTACTGTACTGTGTTTGTTTCTGCATACCCGGATGGCGGAGTTGGTGAGAAGGGGGGGGGGGGGGGGGGGGCGCCCGATTGCGAACTCGTAATAAGCTCGGTAATGGCGGGTTCGGCTATACACCATTTTCCATAAGCAGCCGGGAAAGGAGGAAAATACTCTCAAACCAGTTCTCTCGCGGCGGCCGACCAGTTGTTGCCTGTGCGCGCTGGGCTGTTAACATCGCTCGGCGCGGTATGCTCCGCTGCGTATACAGGGGGTATTCGCACCGCGTGCTTAGTTTTTGCGGAACTTTCACAACTTTTTAGCCAATGCTGGCGATGCCGTTCAAGGCGCAAACGTCCACTTTGGTCAGCACTCTGCGCGGTGGTGGGTTATTGAACAACCAGAGAAAGCGAGAAACAGTCGCTGACAGCACGCATGTGCACGACACTGCCTGGAGAAAATGCAGTGCGGTTGCGGCGTGTTTTTGCTGCATCGCTTCCCAACACACAGCGAGTTGAGATATTGGTGGATGCCGCTGATAAATCGCAACGACTTTGTACCAACGACCAACTCCAGGGTTTGTTGGGTGCACTTGGACGGCAAGCAGACGGAGCAAAATCCATTTATCACACGCAAAGCTGCGACAGGGAACGGAACCCCCTGAAATGTTAGAAGCAACTTTATCGTTTACCATACAGCATTGATTGATTGATTGATTGATTGATTGATTGATTCATTATGGTGTTTAACGCCCCGACGCTTCTGGGTGATGAGGCGCGCCGTAGTGGAGGGCTCCGGGTTAATTTTGACCACCTGGGGATCTTTCACGAGCGCCGATACAATACAACATTACAATAACTTCTGGTTCCTTGTAGTCAATTTAAAATACCATATATTGTTTGGTCATTACAGCCGATTGGCATTAAACAATACCCTTTTCATCAGATTCATCTAATCTAACCTTTAAAATCACGGCGTTTTGTTTACTTTTTTTTTTTTGAGGCCAACGCATTACACTGCCAAACGATATGAAAGGATAACTTTCTCCATCGCACACTGCTGGTCGATAGCAGGATAAGCAGGCAGCCAAATGTGGAAACGCAGCTCGAGATACGCGTGAACGCTGCATTTGGAAAATAGCTCAACCTGTTCACAACGCGGTCAAAGGAAAAGCTTCTAATCCTTTTGCGTTGCCACGGAATCTAAAGTATTACAATTACAAAACAGTTAATGCTGGTCACGTAAAGCATTCGCGGTGCAAGCAGCGGTTTCACAAAAGTGGGCTCCGAGCGACAGGCCACATGCGCTGCGCAGAGTTAGGTCAATCATGATCACGATCATGATCAACCAATATTCACTCGCCCGAACGTCAACCCTTTTGCTCAACCTTCGAATAGTAATTTGACGGGTTGTGCGGTCGTGTTATTTTTCCGCCCAGGTATAATTTCGTTTCGTCAGTAACCGTCATAAGTCTAGTTAAGAAAGATTATATTGCATTGCAATGTCAACAGCGTAGCAATCGCCTCGTCGAAAGTCCATCGCGAGCACGGATCACCGCGACCCACATATGCTGTGCGCGCTCCGAATTCGACGCCCGCGCTTCCGTAAACATGACTAATCGGTGAACATAACAAGCACGGTGGCATTGAAAACACGTATTTACTCCCCGATATCGATTTCTATGTCAGTCGGTGCCATACCGGTACGTTTGCATCGCGGAACTGCGGAGCACCACCGGCACCACCACCACACTGCTACTGCTGCTCGCAACAGCCGGGGTCGGAATTCCCGCTCTGGCAGCAAATTAGGACCTAAAATCCGCCCGCATATG
Organism: Haemaphysalis longicornis; assembly: GCA_013339765.2. Taxonomy (NCBI): domain Eukaryota; kingdom Metazoa; phylum Arthropoda; class Arachnida; order Ixodida; family Ixodidae; genus Haemaphysalis; species Haemaphysalis longicornis. Next base: position 80,731,241 of record CM023456.1, on the reverse strand, counting down.
ATGAAAACAAAACAGAACACACACACACAAGCACTGCAACCGCTAACTTAACGCCAAACCACTACGGTTCACTTGGTAATGCACGGGTACCGAGCAGACGCACGGAAAGAACGGAGCACTTAACAGCCCAGCGCGGAAGTTTCGGCGGGCGCCTCATAGACGGCGCTAGCGTCCGGTCAGAAAAAGCAAATGGCGGCGCCCATCTCTAGCAAGGAAAATGGTGTATATCGAACTAATCACGGTGCATATTGCAGTTCGCTATAAACGGGTTTGACTGTAGAGCCACAGGGCGTTCCGTCGTAGCCGCTGTCATCGCGGCGTTACCCAGAGTCTTTGAAAGCCAAGCGGTTTATATAGCCATAATCGTTCGAAACTCGCGAACCGCTGGCGCTTGTCCTACATCTGCCTGTTGTTTAGCGCAAAGAAAGTTAAAGATAGATTTAAGGCAAAATATACGCAATTAACCTCACCTTAGCTCGCGTTCATTTAGTTAGGAAGACTCGCTGGGCTGGTTTTTTACGATAGTATGCGAAAAAAAGTGGCAGTGCAACGCTGGCACGTGCGGGTGGAAAAGCAAACACAGACGAACAGAACTCCCGCTGGAGCAGTTTCAGGCAGGGGGCGCGAGATTCATTGGGAGGTAGTGTGAGCGGGCGTTACAGCTCTTTATGGCGAATATCACTGCTCTGCACTTCCGACAGCTTTCACATTGAGTGGAAGGGCTTTAATTTTTTTAAGCACCGCCCGACACCTGGTGGCGTGCATGCGCACAAGTCAGGGGTTAGCCAAACCTGGGCAGCGAAGCTTTCCGAAACCAGCAAGCCGCTTTGCCCGTTGTCCCCGCAATGGCGAGGGTTAGAGAGCTCCCGCGAGTTTGTGACCGACCACAAAAATCAGTACATCGTATAAGCAGAGATAAAAAAAAAAAGTGTAGTCTCCTGTACAAATTTGTTGTTTAGAGCAGCATTTCTTTAAAGGGACACTGCAAGGTTGAATAATTTTTTACTTTGACTGAAAACAATTATATTTTATAGATTTTCTGCCTTTTGTTGGATGGACAGCAATGCTTTGTTTGCCGAGAAATATATTAAGGTAGCATTTCCTTCTACCATTTCATTTTAAAATGTACAACTGAAGGCAGAGCCCAACTTTACTCAATCATTGCCCGAAAGCCTGCTGTCATTGGAAACAGGGAACAGCATGGTTGCCGATGGTCAGAAGCAGGGAACGATACACTGTGGGCAGAAATGATACTATCATTGCACATAAATACTATCATTGCACATAATACCCTTGCTAAGAATAGCACACACCCACAAGAGGAAAATTGACCCAGGCTAGGTAGTCTACTTCTACCAACCAGTTTGTTTTATGCCTTACGGCGCATGCATAGTCTCAAAGCATGGTACCCAACAAATTTTTTCCACAACATTCTGGCTGATCGAGCTTTCTTGAAGTTTTAACATATTGTTTTGTCCCACCTGTTTTTTTTTTTTTTTTGCAACGTGTACAGCATCTCTTTCATTGCTGATCTTACGTATGAGCATTGGTGCAGTGCACAACATTCCCAACGACTGAAAAAGATGGTCACCTTATCGATGATAGCAAGAGAAATCGTAGCCAGCAGAAGGGAAGACCGCTGCCAAATGATGAGCAAGCTGCATGTGCAGTAGAACTTAGATCATATAGGCGGTAGTTCTCAGTTCTATCAGCAAGCAAGCTGGTAATGCATAGGTGCCAGTTTCATTTCACGCTTGCACTTTAAGCCACTCCCTAGCCTTCCTCGGTGGCATGCTGGGTAGCACAAATGTAGCTTTGCTTTAGTGCGGTTAAATCTTCACCCGTTGCTGGTGTCATGTAATGCATCTTTGAGGAGTCGGTGGTTCACACGATAAGAGGGGAAATTCATGTTTCTCGGCATAAGCCAGGAACAAAGTCAAACACGATTATCAAGCGAGCAAATAAAAAGGATGCATGTTACATGCTAGCGTCACTAAATAAAGGCTTTTAGAGTATCGGCACTCTCTTCTCTCATTGTTATGTGCCGCCAGGATTTTCATTGGTCGGTAGGCACCACATGATATTTGTTTACATATGGGCGCAGCCATTTTGTTTCTGGGCGCCTCTCCTCTCTCTCTTTCTCTGCTGCATGGATGCTTGAGCGGCCGGTCACACACTGCCCGTCACAACCGGCGGCGGTTTCGTTGGGAGAAATCGCAACACTGCAAGCCAGAAACAAAATGGCCCCCAGACGCTTCTGGATGCGCGAAGTGGCGGTACTCTTCAGCATAGCTTATTTAATGACGCTATCACATTCCACACGGGGCTTAGCTTTCTTATGGTCTGCATGCTTTCTTAGAGACGTGTCACATGTGAGTAAACTATCCTTTTTCTTCCCACCCTCTCAGGTGCCGACCCCAACCAGTAAGGTCAAGTTTGAGCGCAACAACACAGACCTCCTGCTGTCTCTTCGTGCGGCTTGCATGAACAGACGCAACGGCTGCCGCGTCTTGGACACCCTGCACGGAATGAAGGAGCATCTTAAGCAGTGCGAGTACCAGGCCGTCCAGTGCCAGATGTGCGGCAAGAAGATCAAGCTGCACGAGGTGCCCGGCCATGCTCGAAAGGACTGCTCACGGATACCCAAGGGCGACGGCGGCAGCAAGCGCACTTCGGGCGCGCCTTCGCGCACCGTCTCACAGCTAAAGCCTGCCCCAATGGAACCGCAGCCCATGGTCATGGGTGCACCGCCGATGATGCCCCCGCAGATGGTCATGCAGCCGATGCCGATGGCGCCGCCCCAGATGATGGCCCCCACCATGCAGGGACCTCCGCCGGTGATGATGCAGCAGGGACCGCGCTTCGAGGAGGTCACCCTGATGCAGCAGAAGGTCACCAAGATGTACGAGGACGTGCGCAAGATGTCGGCCAAGGTGCAGGCCCTCAAGGATGAGACGGCGCGGGAGCTGGACCTCTTCAAGAAGGACTTGCAGAAGATGAAGAACGAAAAGGGTGACTACAGCGTCATCGTGAACGCCATCTCGGGCTTGCGCAGCCAGATGAAAGGCAACATGGCGGACGTGTCCGACGAGTTCGACGCCATCAAGGAGGACATGCGGCTGTACGGCGCCACCATCGAGGACCTGGGCACGCTGAAGGAGACCATGGAACTGAGGATCGTAGACGTGGTCAGGAATGTGGAGTCCTTGAAGGACAGCCTCGATGAGTACGCAAAGCTGAGCTCGACGGTGGCCGAGATGAAGAGCTCGATCGTTGCCATACAGGACATGAAGCACGTCATGGAGTTCGTTGACGACTTTCAGCAGACTCTGCTCGGAGACATCACTGGAAGCTCTGGGGACAAGAAGAAGGCCTTCACTCAGCAGGTGGAGATGCTGAAGAGGTGCGTGGAAGTGATTGACGAACTCAAGTCCACCGTCAAGCACAAGGACATGGAACAAGTGGTCAGCGAGTTGAGGGCCATTAAGGATGACCTTGGCCGGTACAGCATGCTCCACGACAAGGTGGAAGGGATAACGTCGGATCTGACTGGACTCAAGGCGGCAGTGAAAGATGCGGGAGACTTCGCCAAAAGTGACACTTCCCTGACTGAGGAGTGTCGCATCGAGCTTGAGAAGTACAGGGCCGAAATCAAGATTCTTCACGAAAGAGTGCAGAAAATTGGCAAGGACGTCGACGACTTGAAGGAAACTTCGGAGGGCGAAAAAGACAAGGTTGCGTTTGACGAAGTTGTCACCGAGGTCACCAACTTGAAGACCAAGCTTGAGGAGTTTGATGTCCTTGAGGAATCTCTCCAAGAAACGAAGGATGCCCTGCTGCGCATGAACGTCCTGTCAGACGAACTTAACGAGCTGCGCGAAAAGACAGTCAAGATTGAACAAGCTGGAGCCAGCGATGGCGACACTGCAAAGAAGTTGGAGGAGATAACAGCGCAACTGGCAGGCATTCAGACAGCGCATGACGGCATTGTCAGATTGCAAGCCTGCATTCAAACACTCAACAAGCGTGTCAACCGGAAGATCGAGGAGTTGCAATCTAACATTGAAGCCAGCATTTCGGAAAAAATTGGGGCCCTGCAGGAACCGAGCGAGCTGACAGAGTTGAAAGCTTCCATTGCCGAGGTCAAGAAGGATGTCGAGCTCTTGAACAAGCTAAAAGAATCATTGCCGGCAAAGAGCTCTGGGAACCAAGACCTTGAAGGTGTAGTTAAGGATCTGAAGGCACTCAAGACTAACATGCAGAGCCTGCAAGAATCCTCCACGTCAATCCGCGAGAGAGTGAAGCGCTACGATGACCTGCGGAAATCAGTGGACGTGATTAAGGAAAGCATGAAGGACTACGAAGAGTTCAAGGCCAACTTTGTCAACCTGAGGAAGACTGTAGAAGAAAAACTAAATGCAGATGAGGACTGAGGGTGTGGTAAGAAGTGTCATTTTTGTGAAGTCTCCATCACCGAAAAGACTACCTTTGCATGGATGTACGGCAGCAGCGTTTAAAGAAAAATAAAGGCTTCCAGCGCACAGTAGCAAGTGCAAAAGGCATATTTATTACGGGGAAAACTGCAGAAAATCGTTAAAAATGCATACCAATGATTACAGTGTAAAACTCGCTAAAATTTTAAATTACACACTATCATGTACAATTGCTTGCAAGTGAAAATCAAATATGGGAATGGCTTCTTTAGTTAACCACACTGCTCTCCAGGATTCTGACGAAATTTCATTTGACCGGTAGTCACTCCCATGTTCAGCTTCCATTTGCAACTTCACTCGCACAGTCGGCCAGTTAAGGTCACAACTTTTTTGTACAAAGGGTAACTAGCTGAACCCTCCTTGGAGGTTTTTTCGGAGCATCGGCCTGTTTCGCCGGCTCTTGCATTGTCACCTGGGTTGTTTTCTGGTCGTCCGTGCTAGAAGTTGCGGCTTCAACACCTTTACTATCACCTGCCTGGCATGCTCCAGTTTCAATTTCCGACTTACTTTGAGGAACTGTGTCAGCTGGTTGGGCCTTCCTTTGCGCCTCCTCATTGGCAACGACTTGTAGTTTGGAATTTCGCGAGACCTGAGGCGATGCATCGGTCTGTTCATCAGACGTTTCAACTGTTTTCTCGCAACCCCCCGGTTGATGATTGCCATCGTGTTTGATGGTTGCCGTTCATCGAGTATTGTGCTGCCTTCCTGTTTACCGCTAACACTGCTCAATACTTCCTGGCATGGTGTGGCTGGCACTCCATTGCATTTTGTTTGCTCACTGTCCCCGCCGTTCTGGTTGCCCGTCTTTGAGGCTGCTACACTGTCATCTCCATCTTCAATGACTATGACGTCATCGACTTTGACGTCCGGTTTGGCTGCTTCGGGCTTTTTTGGGCTGCTGATTCTCCCCTTGCTGCGCTTGAAGATGTTCTCTTTCTTTGCCGAACTGCTCTTGGGCTCCGAAGGAGAGTTGCTTTTGGACCGACACGGGGAGTCGCTGCAATTGAAAACAAGGTGCTCATTAGGTAAGGATCACACACACAAATTGACCCTGCGGTTGGGGTACTTGCAAAGACTGCTGCTTTAAAGGAGCCATGAAGACAAAATACAAGTTGGGGTTATTAGAAAGACTGCTTAGTCCCGATAACAATGATACCAATATCATCGCAATCTTCGAACAAATAACGGAGATATTGAAGAACACGTGTGAAGCAGTCGCGACCCCTTAGCCAATTTCGCGCAACTTTTCTATGACGTCACGGAACCTTGTTTGTGCGATTGGCGGCCGCCGAACTGACTTGCCGCGACGACACATGACGGGACGTCTGTAGTGGGGCCTCTCGTCCCATTTGACCGCATCACTTGAATGCTAACGTGCAGTTAACGCACTGAAAATTATGTTTTATTGTTGGCCCGTATGACGTCATTCTTGCTCATAACACGTCACTGTGGCGCAAAATTTGAAAGTATTTAAATATTCATTGCTTTTCTTTTGTTAAAAAACATCTTTTGTGGCTGTAATGGAGCTGAATGAGATGCTCAATTCTAGTTCTTTCAAATTAAACGAAGTTGTATTTTCTCTTCATGGCTCCTTTAAAATAAAGTTGCCAAACATACACTCCTATAGAACTACTATAGCTACCAATATTTACTGTGCTATGCACAACAAAACCACTGCACTTCTATTGCTTATGCACTGGAATCTCGCAAGACGGCACGTGAAGGGCAAGATCTGCTACATACACTTAACACTGTTTTGAAATAGGAAGCTGGTTTGTTTGTACTCATCCTAATAAATCTGAACAGTGGGAGTGCAGCCTTCCACAGAATTTTACGGTCTACTCTTACCTTTTGTAGTTGTATATGCACATAGTTACGTAGATTTAACAAGTCACAAACACAAGCAACATATGAATTATGGGCTGTTCTTCAGTGAAACTTTCAACAGGCTCATACTAAGCTACCGTGCTCTAAAGCAGTGACAGCTGGCTCACTGTGGGCACTGAATGTAAAGTCGCCAAGGAGAAACGGATGGGGCTGCACTTCAAGGAACAAGTAACTGCCCAACGATTGGCACCACTTTAACTGTTTTTTTTTCATTTTCTCGGTTTCAAAATGTTAAAGGCAAGCTTGTTTGCGTTAAAAGCACTCTACTAAAACGTGTTTTAGTGCAAATCTTTAGCAGAAAATCACCGTATGCGAGCTGCTCTTCCTACACAATCTGCCTGGGCTTTACTTTTTTTATATTCTCACAGCTCAACAACCCCTCACCACTGCACATATGCACACAGCTTAGTAATTCTGTCTAGTTGCAGATCGACCGTGGCATTTTGTAAAAAATGCACAACCAGCAAACAAGTTCCTTTCTGCTGTGTAATCATTAACAAATAAATGCTTGTCCCTATCAGGGATGCAAACTGGCTCATACTGCTTCTTAAATTGATGTAACAAAGTCATAAATGTTTTTAAAAATCAAAACAGTTTCATACTATGATCAAAAAAGACGAAAATTTAAACTGTAACCTTGTAGGAAATAAAAATAACAAAAAAAAGTGCTTTGCCCTTTTCTCGCCTAACCTACGTGCCCCCGTTGAAGTTTCGTGTGGTGGCACAACTCAAATAGGGGAGAGCTACAAAATGAGTGTTGCCGCAGAGGACATTGAAAGCAGCCCCATATGGTAGTTGCATGCAATGGGAATTCCAACGATGTGCATGGTACCTGGCCAGAGTATTTATTTATTTATTCAGAGTACCCTTAAAGAGGGTATTATATAGAAAAGGGGGGGTGGGGGGGGCAAGACAACAATAATAATCCGAAAATAAGGACAAAAATACAAGACGCAGAATAACCAGTGATTAGCTGCAACAAAGGGAAAAACCATAAATATAAGCTACAGCCATATGGCATTGTACAATCGTTAGACAATACGATAAATTGTGAACATAGCGCACAAGGGCTCTAAGAATTTGTTTGAATCTTTTTCTTCGATAATATGGGCTGGTAAAAACAACAGTGTCTTAAAGGGACACTGAAGTCTAAATACAAGTTGGTCTAGATAGATTAGCTCACTGAGAACACGGATATACCACTACCACTGATATACAACGGATATACCGTGGATATTCCGACAAGGAGAGCACTTAAAACCGGCTTTGCACTCCGCCAGCTGTTCGCCAGCCAGCTTCATTTCCATACGAGCGTATTTCCGGAGGTCTACTGTTGCTCCTTAGCAGAACTGTCTAATGAGAACGACTAACCTACAGCGCGACCGGAAGGCACATCCTCGACTCTCTTGGCATCACCTATCCGAGTACTGCCCCAACCAAAGTCCCACTACCTCCAGCCATAAGAGAAGGCATACACATCCCACCTATTCCAAAAAACATGCATCCCATGCACAATCTAGAGCGTAGACACCGTCGCATGGCGACTACTTTAGACGAATTCATATCCAAACCTGGTTATGTATAGCTACTGCTACCCAGGGCAATATTCCGACAAATGCCACAACTGTAAAGAAAGGGCAGATCTAGCACACATGCTATGGGCCTGCCCGCAGGCGGCTACACCCGTGCGCAGAATCACTTGGGCGAAGCAATGGGAGACCGTGTTGCTCAGCTACGACCCAGTGGATCAAGTCTGGGCCGTCCAGCTGGCCGAAGACGCTGCTAGAGCCAAGGGCTCTTAGCCAACGCCTAGGATCACCAGCCTCCCCAAATAAAGTTATTTCTCTCTCTCTTCTCTTAGACCCCCTAAAAACTGGTGAATTTCCCCGTGGTAACGAAAGAGTTAAGATGAACCACCATTTAGCCCAACAACATGCTCTACCTGGCCAGTGGTGTACCGAAGGCCCTCTGGTCGAATTCTGTGACAGCAGGGCAGGCACACTTAAAAACACATTGGAGAGATTTGAGCATGGCTGAACAACTGCTTGACTGCATTCTGACAGCCCCTGAAGCAAAACTGCATTCTTTAGGGTGAGACATTTCTCGGTCCAGCCGAGCATCTACAACATGTGCCACCGCAAATGTGTTCACTACATAGGTGATTTATTGCTTCCAAATACTTTGTTATGCTTTGTGTACCGTTTGCAAAACCTGGAGTGGGGCAAAAGAGACTAGGAGGAAATTGTAACGCTGTTGGAGGGGAGGGAGCTGGAGCACTTTTTTGCTCATCCTTGCCTGCATTATCTTTCACAGATTATGTTGCAACTACCTTGCCCTCCAAAATGCACCTGCAGTTGGGGCACCTTCTTTTATTATTCTTGCACTGTACCCATTTAGTAAACGTCTTGTCTGTATTTAAACTGCTTGGACTACTACAGACTCATCTTCGGTGTATAAGCAAACACCGCGACATTAAAAAGCATCAAGCATCACTGAAAGACTGCAGGAAGCACTTCTTCCCCCCAATGTTATGCCATCAATGATTGGGAGAGCCTCTTCGCGGGCCATTTTGAAAAGTGCATTTGCCTAAGGAACAAGACACGCACCTCTTGACTTCTGCCACCTCCTTGAAGGGGAAGGGACCATCGTAGACTTCCCCGATCTCCTTTTCGCCAAAGGTGATCAGGGAGCAGAAGCCGTCAGTTGATGAGGCAACAAGCACTTGGCCGTCAGGCGACCTGAAAAGTGGTCAGTGAGCTTCACCTCTGAGCGTAAAGTGGATTAATGAAAAGAAAAAACTGAACGTAAACTTCAAATATGGCGTTCATGTTGATTAATATCAGAAGCGTGGCTTCTATCAGAAGTGGGCAATGGCCAAAATGACGCTCGAGCAGCATTTGCAGTATATTAATTAGTCTTACGAAGGAAAACTTTCAACGCGAAGCTGTGAGTGGTACATTCATCGAAATCTTGTGAAGAATGGTGGAAAAAAAGAAAAATTCTCTGCCTTCGTATCCTGCTGAAGACAATTGCTCCAAATCCAGAAGCCGGGTGGTAGGATGTGTACGGCGAGAAAGTAAAAGGGGAGGAGCGGTGAAGTGAATTGAGCTTGTCAAACCTAACTCTTTGTCCCGCATGTCTCTCTAGGATCTTGATACCCAGAAAGGACACAGAAAAAAGCTGCTCACCCAGGCCACATTAGAGGAGTGCAAGCCAACGCCGCCTAGTGTCATTATTTCAACAAGACGCATAAGGCTAGCACTGCCATTCAAGAATGAATGCGGAATGCCATACGTGAATGAAGAGTTGCCCCAGTGTCGCAAGAATGGGATGCCATCCTGAAGCAGCCCTGGCGGCTTTATGAGCTGGAGCAGGTGTCAAGTAGACTTTGAGAAGCACTTAAACGGACACTGAAGACAAAGCAGAAGTTTGTCTAATTGGTGTCCCCAGAAAACAAATACACCAGCCTCTGGTGCAGTACCTTTGAAATATTCTCGTAAATAATAATAAAAAAAAAATGAAGCTATCAGTCGCCCAGCAGAGATGACGTAAACGGCAACTGAGCAGATGTACCATGGGTCGCGTGATGAATAACAGAACAAGAGGTTTGCGCACAAACTCTCAAAGAAACACATGAAATCTTTCCTTGCACGTTAACTTTCATTAGTCACTAACAATTACAGTAGCCGACCATTTTTTCGGGCTCCAAATATTTGTACTTGCTGGACATTCCACTCTCCAGAGGAACCTCCAGTTCAGTTGTCCTATAGCATACCTGCCAACCTGGTGACTTGGAAATGCGTAAAACCCGTGGTCCAAGGGGGGGGGGGGTGCGCGGGGCAGTGCACTAATTTTTTACAAGTTTAAAAGGATTAACGTTCTGTGCCAAGCGCTCTCACGTTTTCACAACCATAAGTGGAATTCGCAAGTCTTGAAGAGTAATGAGCAACAAGGCAGGAGGAGCAAATGCTGTCGTGTACGATTTTACAAACACTAGGTACAGTATTGTCGTGGCTTCGCGTCATTGCACTGCGAAGCACCTACCTCGGTCATGCCACAGGTCGTAGTGCATTGGTCGCGGCAGTCATACGAATAGTGACACGAACCGGAGGTCCTAACTGGCCCCCGAACGACGCACTCTAAACAGACTGGTCGAGGTGGAAGCGAATTCCGGACATGGATGTGTAGCCCACCCCGAGAAGGCGACAAAGTCGCAGCTTCTGCTGATGATGATAACAAGAGTACGTATTGCCCTTTCGTGGCCGCGCAAGGTGGCACAGTGTCGTTTTAATGGATATTCTCTTTTTTTTTTTTTTCAAAAATCAAAATATTTTCCATAAAATGTCGGGCAAGATTCGCAAAATCGTAAGACTGGTCAAAATTCGTACATTTTACGGAAAATTCGGAAGAGTTGGCAGGTATGCTATAGGCACCCTGCAATGCAGTTTGAAGAGCAGGTGGCGCCTTCTGGCGGCTGAATTTATAAGCTTGAAGGCGTTCACTCGCGGATGCCCGCATTCGCTACTGCTGCGCGAGCGTGGACTATTTGGGAATTTGATCCGGGTTTTTTATTTCACGGTGAAGTTTCTGCAGCTGACGGTTCGATGGTGTAATCACAATCATGCTGCGACCCCACAGTCGCAAAGGAAAAATCTGGGCTCAGATATACGCCTCGAGCACGGCCTGTAGGGGCGCCACTGAAATCCCCCTAGCGGCCCATTTCGAAAGCAGCCGCGGGAGTCCGCGCCCCGCTCCCACTGTCGCCGCTGCTTTTGCGGCACGTTCACGACCGTTTGCGAGCGTTCGAAATCCATGTTTATGTAGAGCAGTTAGTCTGTTCACAAATGGGGTGTGTTTACGAGAGTGTAAATGTTTCCGATGCGATCGTAGTGTGGTATATTAGTGTCTAAATAAGCGCCAGGTGTGTGTCACTGGTCAGTGTCGCGGAACCGGCGTATGATGGAGCCGATTGCAGTTACACTGCCCTGAATTTACTCTCCGTAACCACCGGTTCCTCAGATGTTCATGCTACGGGTCTACACTACGATGTAAATCAGTTTTGTGCGCTTACATAATCAGCGGAGCACTCATACCTGATAGCACGTCAGTTACGTTTGCCAATATTTTACCTCAGATATTGATCACCACCATTTACAAGCCAGCCTGTGTTAATTTCGGGAATATTCAACAAAAGTACGATGAACAATGCACAATTATACTCGGGTATCACCACACGGCAGAGTCGTCTTGTCGTGAGGTGAGCACCCGCAAACATTCATCTGCTACATATATCCTCTGCGAGCATACGCGGAGACAAGCTTAGAATATAATCGGCGTCCGTGACTAAGTGTTCCTTTGAAATATCGTCATATGGCACAGGGAGCCCGAAGAATAAAGCAGAAACGGAAATCAGAGGCCCTTATCACATGCCACACTCTCCCAACGACACCTTTCATCGCTTGTTGAACTACCTACCCTGTATACTTCCAAAAATGCGTCCGCCCTACGATCAGCTGTTCGTTGAAGTGGAAAAACAAAATGAAAGTGAACGCGAGATTTGTGTGCGTGAATACTGAAACATTCATTGCCTGATTCTGCTCCGCATTTTTGCCAAGTGTGCCAAGTGCATAGAGCATTTGCATGTGCCAAGTGCATTTGTGCCAAGTGCATAGACAGCAGGCCAATCCACGAGGTGAAGCGTGGTGTTAACCCTGTGGTGCAAAGGCCCCAATTGCTGTATAAAGGCCCACATGCATTGGCTTGTGTGCAGCGAAAAGAAGGTGGGAATGGCTTTGCAGGTGCAGTGGACACATGGCGGTAGTTTTGAACGGCTAAATACAGTTTTCACGTTGTGCACCGTCTGAAATCCACATTATGCACTGTCGTGAAATCGGCTCAAAATTTTATTTCCTAACAAATTTTGTTCGTTAACTCCCGTAACAGGCAAACTTTACCTTGTTAAAACGAGGTCTTAAATAATTTAATTTCTATAGCCGGTATTCAATGGCGTGAAATGCATGCAGGCAACCAAGTGTGCGCCGCCATATCGGTGGCCAAGCGTCTGTTGCTAGGCGACGTTGTGCGCACGGCCCGCAGGTCAGGCACCCCTCCTCTCCTCCATGCAACCGTGCGAGTGCGCCGTCACTCGTTACGCCATGCTCCGTGGGATGGCGGTACTTGTCCATGCTAAGCACAACTGTGAAACACATGACTGTGTTTCACGTTACAAACTCTGCCTCACCGAACGCAAAGTATTGCCTTAAGTTCAATGTGAGTGCGATTAATAACATCTCTGTTGACGCCACCGTTCAGAATCGGATTGGAACAGAGCAGATGACACATGCTGGTGTTTTCTTCGGCGTGCAGGCGCAGTGACCCATGCCGCGCCGTGTCTGCGGCGCATCGGCCATGTCTGTGGCCGTTTCCAGTGTTGCCAAGCGAAGAAATTGACCGCTAAACTTTTCAACGAATACCGCCTATAAAAACTTTCAAAGGGAATCATGTTTTGCTCATTATATCCATTATATCGTTATAGCCAGTCTCGTAAAAACGAGGTTTAACTGCATGACCAAAGGGGACTCACCAAGTCAGGTCACTGAGCCTTGTGTAGTGGATGTTGGAGATGCTGGCAAAAGGGGCGCCATGCTGGGTGTCGTACAGCAGAATGGCCTTCTGCGTGGCCACCGCAAACACCATCCGGTAGGGCAGGCTGGGAGAGGAAGTGCCACCATGAGACGCCGTGCATTTAAGAGCAAGAAGTTGGCTTCACTGATTGAAGAGGGGGCAGAGAAGCGTACCTGATCAGCGGCTCTTCCACATCTCCTTTGACTGTTCCATCTGAGAAAATTGGAAGCAAAAAGCGCCTGAACAAAGAACACTGGGCATTCTCCTTTTTTTATTCAAAAATGAACTTCAGGAATCTTCCAGAAAAATCTCACGGCATTTAAATCCTAACGCACTGAAATGAGGTAAACAGAATTTCAAAAAGCGAAGAGGAACTGAGATCACGCGTAAGCTGCCCATTAGCTTTATTTGTTCACGTACCATATTTACATGATTGTAGGTCGACCCTTTTCTTTCCTTTTTTTTTTTTTTTTTTTTCAAGTTTGACAATCCAATATTAGGGGGTCCACTTAGAATCGAAATCGAACTTTGTGCCGCTTGTAACGGCAAGAGAAATGAGAAATCAGGGGAGCTACAAGCTGGGGAAAGCGTAACGCCCTCGTTTCTATGGTTACGGTCGAAGCATAGCATTTACCATTGCATGCATTTTGGCATCAATAAAGGTGATGCCGACTTTGAAAGTTGGCGTTCCCAATCTGTGCCCCTTGTCTGCCGTACCTAGAACGACTAACCTTCCACCAGCGCGTTCGGAAGTGTACTGAACCTATATGGTTGTACCTACGTCAGCGCTGTGCATTGATTCAAGGAAATTGGTAATACTCATTTTGTTTATTAGAGACGAACAAAACGCTTCTTGAATGCGAGCAACGTACTCACGGATCAAAGAAAATCGCAAGCGGCCGCTTCTGTCAGCTATCATGTTGTTTGTTTTGATATCGCGCGGCAGTGGCAGCTGCCGGTAGCTTCGATGGTTGTCATCTCGCAGCAAATGTGTTCTCATGGTTGAGAATAAATTTTCCTGCTCAACCCATAGTGCATGGTTATTTCGCATGCTTATACAAAAGCTTCTCTTTTTTGACATCTACTGCGTGAACCACGACCGTACGGATGTTGTGGGAGCATCGATCACTGATGGAAGAGCCGCCGCATGGGGGGTATTGGTAGTTGACGGAAGAGCTTCTCTTTGAGATACGATCTTATAGGCAGCTGCGTTGCCGCGTGCTTGTCACTTCTGTGTTATGCTGAATTGTCCCGTATGTCATAAGTGCCCTGGGCCTGAAAACTCTCTCGGCGCTCATTCACGCAAGCGTTCAAACGGTATGCTTTGTACACTTGCTTTCTTTCTTTTTTTTTTTTTTTTTTGAGAGGTGCAATTGTGGGGTGGTCGACCTATATTCGAGTCGACTTACAATCGTCTAAATACGGTGCAAAATGGTATCCCATCAGTGCTTAGCTTTTATGATGAATTGAAATGTTTGTTCATATAATCTAGTAAAGTACACTGTGAATCAAACCTTAGCTCAGGGCTCAATCCATTTTTCTCAACAAACGACCACAGCCCAATCAAAGCCAAAAGTGATCCTGCCTGGCAAGAAAATATAATAAGCAAAACATTAAGACCCCTCGTGATGACGTATATGACTTTGAAAAGTTTACTTACCGGTGTTCGTGTCGGGCATGCGAAGCTTGAAGAAAACAGGGCAGAAGCGTATGACCAGGCTTGGCTTTTCACCAACGGGTAAGTAGTAGGCTGGCCTACAAAAAAATTCAGAATTTTCTGAAACTGCACTTCTGCACACATAGGTTCAATTTAAGTCAACACATTATACAGGAACTGACATAAAACGTGACGCTTCAGAAAGTAACTTAAAAATGATTATTCCCAGCCGGGTTATTGGGATAAAAGGCTATGACTACTGCGCTGAGATAAGCACTGATTATTGCATCAATGGAAAAAAGTGCTTAGGAGTGTTTAGTATATCTTCAGGCGTCATTACACAACTTCCCTGCCCCATGGGTTTTGTATTTTCCTTCACTATAGCATTCCACCAAATTCTGACAACTAAAATGGCGTTTACATCACCTGATAGCAGTATAACACATTTTACATAAGCCCACAACATGAGACGCAGCTACCCAGTCAAGGCCTGGAATAGCCGGCTTTTGATGCTTTGATTCTTGAGGCCGTCCAAAGATGGCCATCAGTGTACGCAGATGGAAGAATTCCCGTCTTGGGGAAAGCTCGCCATGCTAGATTAGACAGCTGGTACCATCGGCCTTATAGTGCCTGCCCTGTGCACTTTATTTTCCCCTTCATAATGTCATTTAACATGACCATGCCTCTGACAAACTGATTGATTGATTGATTGTGGGGTTTCAAGTTCCGACTGTACACAGACGATGAGGCGTTCTGTAGTGGAGGGCTCCGGATTAATTTAGACCAACTGGGGATCTTTAACGAGCACCGAAATCTCGAACACACGGGTGTTTCTGCTTTTCGTCTCCATCAGAAAAGCGGCGGCCACGGCCGGGAACCGAACCCGTGTCCTTTGGCTCGGCAGCACAACGTTTTAGCCACTGGGCCACCGCGGCGGGTCTCTGATAAACTGTCTTTAATAATCCAGAACTCCTTCACCGGTCCAAAATTTTGATGCATCCTGTGCTGTGTGTTTACACCGAGACGCAAGGGAAACCCGAGCCGACGGCGCGCAGCCGGCGGCTCGGCCCGACGCAGGAAATACGAGGGCGCGACCCGGGGAGGGGAAGCGAAAAATAAAGGCACTCTCAGACTGAACGCCAGACGTGTCGGCTGTATGTTTCTCGCGCTCCGCGAACACTACATGGTGGCAGCGTACGTTCGAACCTGCTACGAAGGCACCGATGGAGGGGTCGCAAGCCCAGGAAGGAAAAATGGCCATGTCCAGTTTTCAATGCAAGCCTCCGGAGGAATTTACTTTCGCAAGCCCAAGTGAGTGGCCGCAATGGAAGCGGCGTTTTGAACGTTTTCGCATCGTGAGTGGCCTCGCCTCGAAATGCGCGGTGGAACAAGTCTACGCATTGGTCTACTTTATGGGCGACAAGGCAGAAGACATCTTTGCCTCATTCAAGTTGACAGAGGAACAGAAGAACAGCTACAATGATGTTTTGCAGGCGTTCGAGAACCACTTCGTAGTTCGAAGAAATGTCGTGTACGAAAGAGCGACATTCTTCAGAAGAGAACAGCGGGAAGGAGAAGGTGTTGAAGAGTTCGTCACTGAGCTACACCGACTGGCCAAGTTGTGCAGTTTCGGAGAACTGCATGACGAGATTGATCCGGGACCGGATAGTAGTGGGCATCAGGGACCGCAAGCTGTCTGAACGAATGCAGCTGGATGCGGAGCTGACCCTCGAAAAGGCCACCAACATGGCGCGACAGTCTGAAGTCGTAAAAGAACAAGCTGCTACGCTCCACCGAGACAAGGAAGGAAACGTGGACAGAGTCGGCCAGACTCGTAAAATGACTGTACCTCCAAGAAATCGGAAGGGGTCTGCAAAACGAGACAAGAAGCCGCCTGAATCCGAAGCAAAGCAGTGTATGTTCTGTGGCTACTCGCAGCACACTACAGGGAAGTGCCCTGCACAAACCGCGACGTGCAACAAGTGCCGCAAAAAGGGACATTTTGCCCGTGTCTGCAAAGGAGGAGCATCAGTCCGGGAGATCGTCAGTAGTAACGATGCATTTCTCGGAGCCGTCTCATCCAGCTGCAACGACAAGTGGATGGCTACTGTGGACATCAATGGGTCGCCCGTCACCTTCAAAGTGGACACTGGAGCTGATGTGACTGTGATTCCTGTGAAAACGTACCGGAGATTTTTCAGGGATCTTCATCTCCAGAAGCCAGACAAGGTTTTGAAGGGACCCAATGAGCGACAACTTCCTGTTTCCGGCATGATAACGGCAGACATGTCATACCGCGACACGTCGATGAAAGGAAGCATCTACGTTGTGGATGGTCTTCAGATGCCTCTCCTGTCAAGGAAAGCTAGCGAAGAACTAGGCATTGTAAAACGTTTTGATCAAGTCATCATTCAGAAAAGCGAAGCTGTCAACCCACAGGGTGAGTTTCCCAAGCTGTTCTCCAGTCTTGGTAAAATTAAGCTCGCATACAAGATCAAGCTTAAAGAAGATGCTGTACCGTTAGCGTTGACCACTCCTCGAAAAGTTGCCATACCATTAATGTCGAAGGCCAAAGCAAAACTTCAAGAGATGGTTCAGCTTGATGTTATCGAGCCAGTTGAGGAGCCAACAGAATGGTGTTCTGGAATGGTCATTGTTCAGAAACCTGACGGAGATGTACGCATATGCGTAGACCTGACTGAGCTAAACAAGTTTGTAGAGCGAGAAGTTCACCCTCTGCCTGTCAGTGAACATGTCCTTGCGCAACTTGCCGGAGCCCAGTACTTCTCCAAAGTCGACGCCAATTCAGGATTTTGGCAGTTTGAGCTTGTGGAAGAGTCTCGAAGCATGACCACGTTCATAACGCCATTTGGCAGGTACCGGTTCAAGAGACTACCATTCGGAATCAGTTCAGCGCCTGAATTCTTCCAAAGGAAGATGTCACAGTTTTTGGATAACCTGGAAGGCGTCGTGTGTAACATGGATGATATCCTGATCTACGGCAGGACACAAGCAGAGCATAACGCCCGTCTCAGAGCGGTTCTGGAAAGGTTACAGAAACATGGCGTCACGTTGAAACCGTGAAAAGTGCGAGTTCAATGTTCAAAGGGTAAAGTTCTTGGGACACATCGTTGATAACCAAGGAATTCATGCCGACCCGTCAAAAGTGCAGGCTATCATTGACATGAGACCACCATCAAACACTCAGGAGCTGAGAAGGTTTCTCGGAATGGCAAACTACCTGATGAAGTTTGTCCCGAACATGTCAGAAATAGCTCACCCCATGAACGCTCTTCTAAACGCGAAAAGCGAGTGGGTATGGACCTCAGCCCAACAGAAAAGCTTCGAACTGCTAAAGAAAAAGCTGTCTGAAAGTCCAGTTCTATCAGTATTCGACCCAGAGAACATGACTGTAGTTTCAGCAGATGCCTCATCGTTCGGGTTAGGTGCAGTTCTGAGACAGAAGCAGAAAGATGGAGTCTATCGACCTGTAGCGTACGCATCCCGTAGCCTGTCAGAGACAGAAAGGAGGTACGCTCAGATTGAGAAAGAAGGCCTTGCTGTGACCTGGGCATGTGAGAAGTTTCAGGAGTATGTCACTGGATTACAGTTTACCATTGAAACTGACCATAAGCCGTTAGTTCCGATTTTCATGTCGAAACATTTGTCGGATATCACTCCCAGGCTACAAAGGCTAAAAATGCGCATGATGCGTTTTTCCTATAAAATGACACATGTGCCGGGCAAGGACCTTGTTGCTGCTGACGCTCTGTCTCGACAGCCGCTACCTCACCGAGATAGCACTGAGTTTGAAGAAGAAGTTGCATGCTACGTTAGAAGCGTAATTGCCAATCTTCCGTCAACTGACAAGAGACTTGCGGAAATTCGACGAGAGCAAGCGGCAGATCCAATCTGCAGCAAGTTGAGCAGCTACTGCAATGATGGATGGCCAGACCGCAAAGAGCTCCCTTTCGAATGTAAAGATTATTGGCAGCACAGGTCAGACATAGCTGTTCAAGATGGCCTTCTCATGAAAGGATCAGGGATTATAATTCCTGGGCCCATGCGCAAAGAAATACTCGCGAAGATACACCAGGGACATCAAGGAATTGTTAAGTGTCGAGCAAGAGCCCGAGAGTCGGTATGGTGGCCGGGTGTATCGACAGAAATCGAAGAGCTTGTTCGCCGATGTACACAGTGCGTTAAAGAACAGGGATACAGACATGAGCCGTTGATGCCATCTGATTTTCCCCGATCGACCATGGCAGAAAGTTGCCATGGACATGTTTCACTGTGGAGGGAAGAACTACTTGCTTGTGACCGATTATTATTCAAGGTATCCCGAGATCGCCCTGCTTCCGAGTATGACAGCGCAAGAAGTTATCAAGCACGTGAAGTCTATTTTCGCAAGGCATGGCACGCCTGAGACAGTTTTCAGCGACAATGGACCTCAGTTCAAAAAACTTGATGGCTCTGCTTTCCGCCAGTTCGCGGAAGAATGGGGCTTCGAACACGTAACATCAAGCCCCAGGTTTCCGCAAAGCAATGGCTTCGTTGAGGCAGCCGTGCGGATCATAAAGAAGAGCCTACAGAAAACGGGGGACAGTTATGTTGCTCTTCAGGCGTACAGAGCCACGCCACTTGCAAATGGCTTTAGCCCTGCGGAGTTGTTAATGGGACGGCGTCTGAGAACGTCTGTTCCGGCAGTGTCTAGTTCGCTAGATCCCGCTGTTGTCGACAATACAGCGCTCCGGGCGTGGGGAACTGCGCCGAGCAGCCCAGCAGAAGAGAAACCACGACAGAAGGCACTGGGGCTCGGATCCTCCGTGATTTAGAGCCGGGAGAAACTGTGTGGATAAAGAACCAGAACAAGACTGGAACGGTGCTTTCATCGGCGGGGTCTCCGAGGTCTTACATCGTGGAGACAGACACAGACCAACTGAGAAGGAACCGAATCCACTTAGCCCCAGTCCCTGAAGTTGAGGTTCCAGACTCATCGAATGAATCAACGCCTGGGAGGAAACCCGCCAGCTTCGCAAGATGCAAGGAGACGTGAGGTGGGAGAAGCGCCGGTTTACGACGACCAAAAGCCGCCAGAAACAAATGAACCCCAGGAGAGCTCATCCACCCCACAGGGCTACAAGACACGGAGTGGACGTGTAGTCAAGCCTGTCCAACGCTTGTGAAAGGGAAGGCTGAGAGGGGAAGATGTGCTGTGTGTTTACACCGAGACGCAAGGGAAACCCGAGCCGACGGCGCGCAGCCGGCGGCTCGGCCCGACGCAGGAAATACGAGGGCGCGACCCGGGGAGGGGAAGCGAAAAATAAAGGCACTCTCAGACTGAACGCCAGACGTGTCGGCTGTATGTTTCTCGCGCTCCGCGAACACTACACATCCCATAGATTACAGAAGCACATGCGAAGCTGTGCGTGGACACCAGTTTTACTCTTAATATCGTCTTCTTTAGCTACTTCCTATCATGGCTGCTACTCCCTTTATTCAATCTTTCATGCAGCTACTCTCCGTATCAGTTTACCTTTTAGCCAAACTTCCCCTCTCCTTTCTGCCATCTAGCACCTAACAATGTTTCATGTTATGATGCAATTTCTTTACATTTTTTCGCAGTGACCTGGATCTGACCCTAGAACTGATTGACTGATTGTAGGGTTTAACGCGCCGACGCAACGCAGGTGATGAGGCGTGCTAAGTGGAGGGCTCTGGATTAATTTTGACCACCTGGGGATATTTAATGTGCGCTAAAATCTCGAACACACGGGCGTTTTTGCTTTTCACCTGCATCAGAAAAGTGGCCGCCGCGGCCAGGAATTGAACCCGCGACCTCGTGCTCTGACCCTAGAATTACTGTGTCCATATTACGCTCATGATTGTTGGCTGATTTCTTCCCCCTATGCAGCTTGTTTTGTGAATGCCTTTACTTTCGAATGCTCTCTGCTGTGCGAGTCAACTGCTACCAAACAGAAGTTGGCACGGTTTTGTTTGTAGCTGCGGCGAACGAAAAATAATTCCAACAAATATTACCAGTATAATGCAAACCAAAATCCCGTAGACAAAACTCTTATGAAATAAGACTGGAATGTAGGTTTTGAACATTAGGGCAAGGCTGAATTAAAAGAACAGTCGTGCAGTTGTGCTACCCTCACCATCGTGGTGTCACTTCTTTGCATACGAGCTGAACGAATCCACAAGCTTGCTTTGAAGTTGGAAGTGAGGAAATGAGAGAGTATAGAGAAAAAGTGTGTGAGAGAGAGAGAGAGAGAGAGAGAGAGAGAGAGAGAGAGAGAGAGAGAGAGAGAGAGAGAGAGAGAGAGAGAGAGAGAAACGGTAACTACCTCGCTGGCCCGGTTTATGGTTCAGCCATAAGGTAGTACAGGATAATGAATCGCACACTAGTAATGCGCCAAATCAAGGCTCACTCTGAGAGGTCGCTGCGAGCAAAAACGTAGACTGTGTTGACCACTCTGCCGTTGTCCTGCTCAATGATGCCGCAGGGAGCCACCAGAAGCTCGCCGTCAGGTGAAAAGGCCAACCGCCGACAGAAGGATTTCAGCGTGTCGTCATAGAAGAGCCTCGTTGCCTTGTCCTAGAGAGGGAAAAGTGAATACAAGTGTGATGGAACTAGCTCTGCTGTGACAGTGACAAAAGCACACAGACTGTACGAAAGTAGAGAGTTGGACGATACACGCGACACTGAGGAGCCGCTGAGGAGCCCTTTGAGGGTCACGGCCGTACATGTACGGCATCGACAAACACTTTCAAAATGGTCAATGACGTACACGTACGGCATCGCTTGTATCTTGAAAAAGCAAGCCTTTTTCGCCAACTTCTCTTGCTTGGCATGTGCTGCCACACTTCGGAAGTACGTCAAATTTTTTTCTTGCGCCGATGGCTCTTCTTTTTATTTTTGTATGATTTACTTCAGCAGCGCGCCGGCTATCGCTTGCGCATCTGCTAACGAGGGGGCGCGCTGGGTATCGCCCACCGAGTACCCGGGCACCTCTCGCTTCTTGCGCCTGCCACAGACCAAGGTCGCCTGCGAAACTGAAGAGGCTCTTTTCTCTCTCTCTTTTTTTTTTGTATTTTATGAGCGGTGCTCCGTCTATCGCTCCCGCATCCGGCCGCACGCGCAGCGGCTGGTTTCGTTATCGTCCTCCGAGCGCTTCCCGCTTTTTGCGCCTGCGAAACTGATGTCTATCTGATTTTGATTCACTCAAAAGGTCCCTGCTTGTTACTCTCTCATTTTTATTTAAAATTTTTCTTGTGTAATGCCTTAATAAAACACATGTATGTAACAACACAAATGATTTTTTTGTCACTTTACGGTCACCGAAAAAATTTTTTGATTATTTTTTCTCAACATAGATTCGTCCGTAGAATTTAAATCAGCAATAAAAAAAATCGACCCTGGGGGAACGCATTTGGCGAAAAAATTCGACCCTCAAGACTGGGTAACATTATGCCCTAAAGACAAATAATTGATGCTGTCACTGCACAGGTCACATCTACCCACTATTCTCAGTTGGTAGCGCTCTCTGCAACACGTTAAACAGGAATGGTTACAGATGCGCCCTCGAGTAGAAGAGGTCAATGCGCACTATATTGTAATATGCCCACACATTTACTTCATTGATAGTCACACTGCTTTGAGCAAAACTTCTACTACTGCTCACAATTAACAATTGAGGCAGCCTTTCGACCACAATTTTTGCTGGAGTTCTCAGCACTGACAACTCTACATTGTGAAACCTAAATTAATACATTTTATTACATGGACTAGAAAGAAATTAGGGCATCAGGAGCCCCCCTCCGCTTCTATGCAGAAACATTACATAAAAACATCTGTCGTTATCAAAACAGAGCTCACTTGTGAGTTCGAATGCAATCAGCCTACGAAAATAATTTTTACACCCACTGAAAAATGTTGCAAGCTACTTCACACATCTTTGTAAGGGGCAATAGAAGCACACTGCTATAACTAGCGCACAAGTTCCACGCTTGTCACTACTGAGGTGTTCGTGTGCTTAGCAGTCAAAG
Source organism: Haemaphysalis longicornis (assembly GCA_013339765.2). Taxonomy (NCBI): domain Eukaryota; kingdom Metazoa; phylum Arthropoda; class Arachnida; order Ixodida; family Ixodidae; genus Haemaphysalis; species Haemaphysalis longicornis. The sequence goes on along the minus strand of CM023456.1, from coordinate 80,708,528 downwards.
GCTTTACTTAAAGAAATACAACTGTAGTGCAAATGGGCTGGTATAGTTTAGGCAATCGTGACGAATCCACATGCGTCCCAAAGAAAATATGCTCACTGCACTTGAACACTCTGCAGTGCAAATGTGCAGCTGACGGTGCACACCAAGTGGACGGCAAATTCAGACTGTTAGTTCACAAAGGAAAGTATCCTCCCACATGTGTGCGACACGCAGTAGTGGACTGGTTACCGCTTTGGAGGCCTCCCGCCACTCAGCCGACATCGAACTATCGTCCATTTTTGGCAGTTTTTTTCCCAAAAAGCTTACTCTGTTTTGGCGAAAATATATTTGCTGCAACGCAAAAATTTCTGTACACGTGGCAGTTTCCTCAGACAGCATTAGTCCTTGTCAGCAGCAGTTTTATTAACCTGTGACTGCGTTCAACTTTCACAGTTTGATCACTTTAGCTGAAATGGACGACAGTAAAAGCACAGCACTTAAAGTTGTTTTAAAATGCCTTTTGTGGCAATCTATCTTTTCTTCATTTCAATACCACCCCCCACTGAACACCTACATGCTCAAGACCTCAATCCATGTTTATTGGAGTGCTGCGTGCGATAGCGTTGTGTGATCCCTCGCTTGCCATGCTATCACCATTCATCCAAAGTCGTACCTTATCTTGCAAGCCTTCGTGCGGAATAAGAGCCTTGTGATGTTTAAAGGCTACCTTCTTGTTGCTGGCTTTGAATATTCGCAGCGACCTAGAAAAGAACGACACACACACAACACGTCAGTTAATGCACAAAAGGTGGGCTGTTTTATGCACCTGACAAGAAGCAAATGAGTTTGAGCTTAACTTAAGCACTGGCCCTGACTTATATCACCTGATTTTCACACAGCCATACAAGGAACCACCTAATCGTGGGCTTGAAGATTTCGCCCGCCTGCACTGCCAACCTTGGTTTAGTAAGGTCTGGCAGCGCTGATTTGGGCAGGGCAGTCCTTATCTCCTTAAACTGATAATGGAGATTGCACGACCTGCCATTTGTTACACTTCCTTTTACACACAGTTCTGTTTGAAAGGCCTGCTGAACGACAGCCGTAACAAATGGCTACTTCGCAAGTGCCTCAAACTAAAGAAAGCAAGGATACACTTAAAACAACCTACCCCTTAGCAGGTGACAAGTGCGAAACATGTTAAACACAATGGCGGCATCTCCACTGACACCTTACTTCTGAATTCCAACGAAATTTAAAACATCCACGAACGCGATTTTGAATAAAACATGCACAACACAAACCTGTCGGAACTGAGAGTGGTGAAATAAACATCTCGGGGGTCCCATGCGACTCCTTGGACAAAGCCTTTGTTCTCGTTGAGCAGCGACACTTTCTTGCCTACATGGTACGTTAAAAAAAGTGTTACTGCTATTGTGCTAAGGAGAAACGATAAAATTTTAAGAAGGCTACAGGTGTATCTGGCTATTTCAATTTTTTATTTATAGGGGCATACCCCCGTCTTTCATCAATCATAATAGGCAGTGGTGTTGAGGAATATTAAACAGACCCTAAAAGATGGATACCTTTTAGTCTCAACTGCAAGATCACACCTTCCACGGCTCTTTTCCCTTTTGATGACAAATACTGTTTGTTCTGTACAGCAATAAATAGTTGCAACTCGCTAATGCAGCTTAGGAGAAGGAGTAAAAAGCGGGAACAGCAATGCTGACAGTTGCATTGCCCTCCATGTCACTTCCTGATTACTTCCCATTTTCCCCGCTGGCTGCCAGATGGCAGTATGAAGGAATGAAATCTTTCATTCACAGGATGCGGTTCAATTTCTTGGCTGCAGCGGCCCCTTTTCTGATGGAGGCGAAAAGCAAAAACGCCCATGTGTTCGAGACTTCGGCACACGTTAAAGATTCCCAGGTGGTCAAGATTAATCCAGAGCCCTCCACTACGGCGCTCCTCATCACCTGTGTAGCGTCGGCGCGTTACACCCCACAATCAATCAATCTTTCATTCACAATTTTTTGCTAGTGATGAGGGACAAAATCGCATGCAATCCCAAATTTATGGTTGCCACTACAACACCACTGCAAAATGTATGACCAGCAGCGAAACAAAGCCCACTGCATGCGGTAGAGAGGTAAGCTATTTTGTAGGTGCTGCCAGCGAGAATGGTAAATTTATATTGTCTACACTGTAATCTAACAGAGACTTATTTGTCTTCCTACTTTAGTGTCCCTTAAATAATGCTAATAAACAGCATTGAATGACAAGCATTGCAATGTTTGTTCCTCATAAACACTGTATGAGATACTATAAACAAAAAATGTTAGTTCTGAAACCTACAGACGCATTTTACAATGACCAAGGCTGGTGAACTTAATCAGCTCAATCTAGAGACAACAGTAGAAGTTTTAAAGTGTTTCCCACTGCCTTGAATGAAAGCACTACACATCAAGAACACGAAAAGATAGGCTAAGGCAGCAGGGATAACCACCTTTTCACGATCCACACGAGTGTAAAATTAGCAAAAGAGGTGAATGCTGGTGGCTCACTGCGATTTGAAAACGAACTGCGAAGTATTGGCAGTTTGAGCCTCCAAGCAGTTAGTATTTTACCAGCTGATCACGCAAGCTTGAACGGCACAGGGCCGGCTGAACAAGGGGCTAACCTTTCTCGACGTTCCAGACAATAGCCGAGTTGTCCACCGACCCCGACAGCAGCCAGGCATTATCGGGAGACCAACAGACATCGCAGACATCATCGATGTGGCCCCTATCGTGATGGGAAATGCCAGCAGAGATACAGCTACGGCAGCCTCGCTTGGAAGCGGCATCTCTCACCTCAGCACTTTCTGTGCAACCCAATGCTCCTTGTTTTCGATGGCATCCTCAAACACGTCACCGGGGTCCTTGTCCACTTGCTTCCAGATGATGACATTGGCATCTGCAGCGGCATTGGCAGGTTGCAAAACAAGCGAACAACACGCTAAAAAAGTGCCATTGGACTGTGTTCGGATTAGCTGAGGCACTTTGGAAATATGTATCGCGCACCAAACATTCATTCCAACAAGTTTCCGTATCGGCCCTTCAAAGAAAGGCACTGCCATCCCAACTGCTATCTGAAACAATGATCTGGGCATTGGTCATACACTCCAACCTGGGTTTTTCCCATAGTGGGTGGCATTGGAAATGCCACCCGCTTCACCGCCCACTGCTTTCTGTAGACCACCCACTGCTCTGACTGACCCATTTGAAATGCGCACCTGAGGAACTAAACACGGCCACTGCGAGAGCAACTACATCTGGCCGGACCTCCCACCACCTGACCTGGTCACGTGAAAAGGAGTGAACAAACCACGTTGAAGTTTAAAAAATTGCCAGCGGCATGCAAATCTTGGAGTTCATCCTTGTGCTTATCGCTTTTTTTATTTTAAGAGCGTCCACTCTTCCCATGCCTCAGCACCACAATATCTGGTGTTCCACCAGAGTTGTTCAGCTTGTGTGATGAAAAATTTCCTATTCTTCAATTTAACATCTCAAAACGTCCACCCCTCTAAACTTCTGGGGAGAACCCTGGCTCTAAGACAATTTAGTGCTTTCACAAGTATGATCCTAAATATCCACGTAAGAGTAGTCTAACCTAGGTTAGGCTAGTTGGGTTAGGTTAGCACCAACACAGCACAAGAAGCCCAAGCACTGGACAAGCAGTCCAATAATCCCAGCTTTTCATCCCATACGGACATGCATTTCGAATAAATATGGTTTTCCGCTTAGTTCGACAAAATCTTAGCCTTGCCATAATTTAACGATGCAGCATATCACCCTGACAGCTAGATTTTGTGCCCTCATGCGAATGTTTGAATTCAAAGAAAAGGAACACTTTGGCAAGTTACAGATGCCAACCAAAGTCCTTTAACTTACCATCATCCCCAGAAGCGAGTAATTCACCTAGAGAGGGTGGGAAAATGGGAATTATTGCAATTATTTCACATATTGTGATTCGTACAAGTGGGAGATGTACAAAAGAGTGAATGGCGACAGTTTACCGTTATTTGAGAACCGTACGGTGTTGACAGTCTTTGTGTGCCTGTCCAAGTCCGATCGAAACTCGAGGCTGATTTCACCACTGCGATGCACTATCACAAACCATATCTAAAGAGGGGAAAATAAAAGAAATGATCAGATCAAACAGGTACTGTTCTAAACACAAATGACAACCTTAAAAGCAAATAGAAACACACCCCATTGCAAATGGCCAGTGAAATGATAGTCTGTTCATAACAATTTACCCTTTAATTACTGCCCAATTTTAGAGCAATTATTTCAATTATAATATTGTAGAGTGGCTAAATAATCAACGAAATTAACATTTTTACGCTTATCAACTGTTTCTAACTGCTGAAAGTGTGACAAAAAAAACAAAATTTAACGACGCTTAAACGGATATTCTAACCGGATATAAAATTTTGTTAATCACGTATGCATAGATAACGAAGCTATGAACAATCATTACATTACACAGAGTCCCGGACCACCAGCTGTACTTCATAAAGGAAAACAAGATACATTGTTCTTCCATAACCAGCTCACCATAACGTGTGTGTCCGTGCCGCAACTCGCCAGCCTTCTACATTTGTCATTGGACGGCTGGAAGTCGATGCTCAAGATGGGATCTCGATTGTGCCAAGATATCTCTGGTACATTGCACTTCATTCCTGAAACAAAATGGCACATCGGTAGTACACGAACGCTGCGCTGGGCGTGAAATCTGTCAACGATACACTTTCTAGCAGAAAAAAACTAATTTCTGATAGGCTGTACCGCGACACGGCCGAACCGGGGTAAACCCAGGCAGTTCGCGACATTTGAGAGCACGGTGAGAGGACTTAGCTTGCAGCAGTGAAGAAAGTATTTGCCTCCTATAGTCACCTTTCAATTTAAAGACAATAATGGACAAATTCTTACATACCTTTCAGAAACACCGACGAGTTAGATGAAAATGTGCGCTTAATCCACAAAGCGCGCCAACAGTAGATTCCCGCAACAAACTGCCGCGCGCCTGGCTTGCCGTTGACGCAGTTGATGGAGCCAGATATTTAAGACTAATAAAATAGGCATTATGGTTACGTTTTAACAATTATGAGTTCAAAAGTAACATATTACATCGAAGTAAGACGCATTGCAACAGTGCAAAACCTTTCAAACACGATTAACGGACTAAAAAGCTTGACTGTAAAATTCTAGCCAACAAAAGCCAAATTAAGTCAAGGCCATCCAAGATAAGTTGTAGCAGCTGTGAAGCCTGTCGTTTGTTTGCGCAGTGGCTTTTGCGTGAAGCTCGGATTAATTCGCAACCCTGCCTACAAAACCAGCAATTTTTTTGCGCTACTTCGTGAAATGGTGTGCGAAAAGTGCGAGAAGAAGCTCGGGAAAGTGATCACCCCCGATCCATGGAAGGCCGGAGCGCGGAACACCACCGAGGGCGGCGGCAGAATGATCAACGAAAACAAGGCGCTGACGGCTAAGAAAGCCAGGTTCACACCGTACGGCAAGTTTGCCGAGTGCCGAATTTGTCGCCAGAAGGTGCATCAGGTTGGCTCCAACTACTGCCAGGGATGCGCGTACAAGAAGGGCATCTGCGCTATGTGCGGCAAGAAAATCCTGGAGACGAAAAACTACAGACAGTCGTCGACCTGAAATGGTGGACGCGAGAGGTGATGTCGTTTGTGCACCGTCACCGCCAACACCATCCATCGGCTGCCTCCGGCAAACGTATCAGACTGCAGCGCATTCGAGTGCCGCGGATGTCGTTCCAAATTTGTTTATTCACATGTAAAACCTATGTACAAAGGCATCCACCGTTTTTTTTTTCCCCCTCTCTCCTTCGCCGAGCCTTCTGTTTCAGCACGAATGAAAAAAAAAAAAGAATTGTCAGTAAAGACCTAGAAGTTGCAGCAATAAATAGGTATGTACAAAACAAAAGCTGTTAAAGTCGTTGGGCATAGTGCTGTGGCAATAAAATAAGCTTAGAAATTTAGCAAAATGCACGCTCAGACACTCGTAAATGTCTAAACGCATCACAATACAATTAGCACGGGGCATTTCATACAATAAAAGGGCCCACAAAGATTCTGCGCCACCATTGCTCGAATCCACATTTGAAAGACGTTTTCTGTACACCATCTAAGCGCCAGCGCATACATCGTAGCATGACTTCAAGAGATTGCTCTCTCTGTTTACAACGTGCACAGTTTTCAAGCCCACAGCTGCGAACATTTTGGATTGCAAGCAGGTGCAACGATTACCGCATGTTTTATCGTAACAGGGAAAACCAGTCTAATGTTAGTTGAAACAAAACTAAATTTTACGTGCTCTCAAGGGTTGAATTATACTAATGTCATTCAGATTTAATATCTTGTAATTCAACAACTGACTCAAAGGAAGGCAACACTTCCACTGCTTTTAAACAAATTCTCCAAGAAAGCTTTTGTTGCTTTCCTGCAATCATCAAAGAAGTAACACTCGTAGGGGCACACTCGCACGAATAGAAATAGACTTTGTTCATGTGTACCGGCACAATTGGTGATTTGATCTATAAATCTAACCAAGGATGTATAACGTGACAGGCGTCGTCGTCGTCTTCGACACTAATATCGTTACAAATGAACGGCGAGTCTGACGAGGATGCTCGCATCCCAGCAGTTAAACACATGCACACAGAGTAAGGCCCTTGGGCCGGAACAGCCTCCCTATGAACAATGTACAGCCTTCTTAATAAGCACACGACGAATGCAATCGGCGATTCACGGCTCAGGGCCCCCGCGGGCCAGAAGACTGGGAACAAGATGTCCAAGTAAAACCGGGCGATTTCTGGGCGCTGTGCCTGTCGTGCAGCCAGCGCGGTTGGGTGCATCAAGCCATGTAGATGAACTCGTTGATGTTCTCCTCGTCCCTGCGCATGTACTTGTGCTCAATGAGCCACTCGATCTGCTCCTTGATCATCTTCTTGGAAGGCAGAAACATGTTCTTCAAGATCTCCACCAGCTCCGTCTGCAGCTGCGCGTTGGTTATCCGCTTGCGCATTTTCATGATCTTCACAATGGCCTCCTGCGTGGCATGGACATATAAAGAAATGAGGTGCTAGGCAAAGCTTAGTTGGCTAGTGTAGCTGCCAGTGCGGTTCCCGTGATACTTTGAACACTTGAAACTTGGAGTGTTTTGCCTATGGCAACAGACTTTGCACTGAACCCCGACCCACAGTGACTGGGGGGAATCTTTTTACACGTTGCTGTTTTGAGAGAAATGAAATTGAAAAAACTCTTGTTCAATTGGGTCAGATTACATTACATTAGGTTTAGGTTAGTTTTAGGTTGTGCTTAGGATAAGCAAGGTCAGGTCTACGTTGGGCTTAGTTTAATTAGGCTACGTTGGAACAGTTTAGGTGCACGATTCTCCAGAACAATCTGCACAACCCCAGAGCGGCAGCGTGGAGATGACAATGGGTTTTCATGGCGACGATGATAACAAAGTGTGATGAGCATTGTGTACATTAATCGCGACCCACTGACAGTTGACAAGGGATTGCAACAGTTTCTTTGTTGGAGCCTAACGAACTATAAATGTTGGTATGCACAGCCACTTCGGGAACAGTCAAAACATGCAAGTTAAGAAGTTTAAGCAGTATAAATACGTGGCTTATGTTAACAACTCTGAATTCGAAAACTTACTGACAAATACACTGGATTTGAACTCCATGAAAATAGTATTAACGTTACGATTACAAAGTTTTCGTGCTCTTGGCGCAATTCACTGGCACTTATTTAAATGACTTGCCTTACCGTATCGTCTAATTTAGTACACAATTCCAACAAACTCATATCATGGCTGACTTAGCAAAAACTAAATGGTTTTTCGGTGCTTATATGTAGAAATTAATGTTAATGATCAGAACTGCACATGATCGGGGGTGAGACAGCTGAAACAGATTTGGGAGCAGTTTTCGGAGCAGCAAAATGTTGTTTTTTTTTTGAGCAGACGACGACATTTAATACACCTTAGGAACCTAAAATAACAAATTTGTAGCAACTCTGAGGGTAAAAGTAAACTGTTTAGTCAGTTTAGAGTACAAACACTGAAACAGCCTTACTGCCTTCTTACAAGCTTCCTAAAATTTACTGAGGCTGTATGCATAGACAACAGGGAGAGCGGTTAACAATATCAAATTAAACAACGCAGCAACTACAAGGTGTTTTTATTACCATTTGAATACTGATATCATTTTTCAAATCTCATACTGCAATGTACGAACCAGTGTAGAGCCACGGCAAAAGTTGTGCGTCAACTCATCTGGTGACGACCGTTGCACACAACCGGCTCTCCCATTGCAATCCCAGAGGTGCATGTTCACCACGATTGTAATTTGAGTAGCGCTACTATGTTTAGCTACCTCACCTTTGGCATTAAATTTCACTTCAGGTAGATCAATTATGATTACTTGCGTGCAATAATAGTAAGCAGTTCTACTATGGGGCGCTGCACTGCGGCAATGCAGCCTGTACTTTTGGCATGTTATCGTCCCATTCTTGTGGCTTGCGAGCTCGCAGCCAAACAAAGCAATAGCTCAGAATTTTATGATGCCACAATGAGACCGAGATTTCGCTTCACGAGCTCGCATTATACAAGCACACGCACTGTGTTTCACACTCGAGGAAGAATGACGGTGCAGTCGTTTTTGATGAACTCCGTCTTTCGAGCTGCGCAACTTTCCATAACCTGGCACCCGTACTCGAGCATTATCACACGTGACCATGTCACTGTTTAGTACTGCTAGAGATAAAATGGCTAAATGGGAACCGAGCCGCCCGTGTAACCTAAACCACGGAAAAGATCGCTGAGGCAGCAGCAGCCGCTTTGCCCAGCAATCGGGAAGACCGTTTCAGCAAAACTGGCAGCAGAGCCAATCAGGCCCTAAAGAAGCTATCGTTTCCTTTGTTTCACTGTCTTTCTTTTTCTGGCATTTGTGTGTATGTGCGAGAAAATAAAAAAGGTGACCGGAATTCAAAAGATGAGGACTCCGCCAATCTCACTATAACAAGATGGCGGCGCCCAGTAGTGCCGTTCCGGTATTATAGAGCACCAAAAATTGACTTTTTTTTTTTGTCAACTTGTGGAAAAAAGTTGCCGTAAAGTTCCGAGCGAAAGCCCACCTCCGAAAGCAGTGAAATATTCAAATTACTAAAAGACTCCAAAATTGCCCACCCCCTAAAATTGATGGTTTTAGTGCCAATGAGTGAACTGGAAAAAAAAAAGAAACGCAAATCATCTATTTATGTGCTGATGTGGTCACTTATTTGTCCTTTCCGCACTTAGGCCGAAAGTTCGCCCATCTGTCTTTTTTTTTTTTTTAATATCTCCGCAGTTTTGGTTGGCGGTGTGGCCACTTTTTTTTTAGTTTTTCGCACCTGACCCGAAAGGTTGCCCGTCCCGTATTGTTTACGTAGTATCTCTGTACTTTTGGGTCAGAAATTTACGGTAAGCGCCTCAGCTGACTCTACGGCACTTTGCAATGGTTTTCGACAAGGAAACTTCGGACCCGTACAGAATATGAAATGTGCAATCCGAAAGTGTTACTTAAAAAAAATCTTCGAGACATTTTTGAATTTTTGACTATCTGATCCCCACATCTTTTGATTGATTGATTGACCAATCAGAAACAGCAGCATCTTGGGGCTGATTGGAGAACCATGTTGCCCACTGACAATGACATGAGCATCAAAATCCTCGCTTATCAGGCTGTTTTGGAGCGGTTGGCGCGATTCTCGCAATATTTATGCCGTTTGAGCAGCTTGGCGCAGGAAAACGAATTTTTATCAGAACTGCACAATATACGCAGCTGTCTCACCCCTGCATGATGGAGCAATGCATTGAAAATACCCCAAAGTAATGCAAGGCAGCTACCTGGTGGTTTAAACGCTGTTCAGTGAACGTCCAGTGTCAACTGTGGTTTCATCAATAACAAAGCACATTCAAGCATTGTAAATATAGCTGGATACACATTTCTCAGACACAGTTGGCACATACATTAGAAATGAGCAACAGATTAATTGAGAGAATACGGCAGCAAAGCACAACTGAAAAAGACGCACTTGAGTCCTCAATATTCTGAGCTGGACTATGCTTTCGTTATCCTCTTCTTTGCTTTTCTCTGTGGACAGCTGGAGTCTTCCAATCAGGTTGACTTTTCCCCTTTTTTGGACTTTCCCATTTTTTCTGTTGGCACAAAGAGGAAAACAAGTAAGATGTGAGTAATCTGAACCAAACAGTCTGCACTTTCACAAAAAACAGCGACACTGGGCACAACAGGAAAGATAAGGGGCTTACATGACTCCAAACTCCTGGTTTACCCAGAACTGGGTGCCGTCCTCGAAGTCCTTCGGTGACTTAGCTTCGAACCCACATAGTAGGACCTGCCTCTTCAGTTTGGGAAACGCAACCAGGGACTGGAAGCGCAATAAAATAGAAGAAAAAGAATGGATTTGTACTCGCAAAGCAGTGTATCGCAAGAGTGTTGCATGCAAACATAACCTCTCTCATTTCTACATAGTATGTACCACAGATTACTTTCATCCAAATCTGCAATTCAGATCGTCTCGTCACAAAATAAATGACATGACGGGGGAATCCACACAACTTGACAAACATCACTGCAGACCTCAGTAATTCTAGACTTAATATGTAGACGTAAAGGATTGCCAGCTTACAGTACTCATCTGTCCAACGGCTACAATTTACTGACAAGCTGGCACTACTCATGGCATGCACATCTCACAGCAAGGACAATGACAGTAGTTCGTCATAAGTTCTGAAAGCTCTGCACAAGCTGTTCGAGGTGTAGTCGAATAACCACCCAACATGGTTTCGAACAAACGCCGAGGCATCTGTGCGACAGTGATACTGCACTGTTTCAGGCGGCGAGTGTGCTGGCTCGAAGAGTGCAACACCAGTGCCGCACCCACCGAGGCAGCAAGCGAGCTCCACGCACCCATAGCGTCCGCCTAAGCTCGGCGTCGGGCAGTTCCGTGGCTAGCCGAAGGTTTTCGAAGGAGATGTGGTCGTGGGGCCGCTGGTTCCAGGCAAACATGACCGCCATTTGGAAGGTGGTCACGTCCAGGTCAAACTTGCCCACCTGGTTGCAGAAGGTGATCTGTAGGTGGAAGACGCGAATTATACACAACTGCTTCTTGGAATTGTCTCAAGCAGATAAAGTGTTCAACACGCAAAACGGAAAAAGACTGCAGGAGAACCTCCCAATGGCAGCAAAGAACCTAGAGCTGGACTGCACTCAGGACTATAGAATGTGATGAACACTCGATGTACTCAATGCGATGCATGCTCCAACACAGTCCATTTTATTGAAACCTGATTCATAGGCAAACACACACACACACACACACACACTTACAGTGGTGCAAATCGTGACAGAAGAACAAGTGAAAATGATTGCGGCAATATAAATTCGCAAACGCTGCGTGAACCAGTCATTTCAAGGTGCAACCCATGTCAGAAACCCCGCAACTCGCAAAGTGTCTGTGAAAACCACACATGACAGCGTGAACCAAACCTATGTTTTGCTTGGCCACAGGTGCACATAAAAAAAAAGAAGGACTTCAGAGACTATTATTTCTACAAGAGGGAACAGAGTAACAGCATGTAGTTGAATGGTAAGCGCAGCCTCTAGTTTCAATACACACCTGTTCCTTTTACGTAAAAAAAAAAAGCTAAACTTAAAATTTTAACATTAATTTTGCGTATACACATTTTTTTTGCTGTGCTTAGTGTTACAGGCTACGGTGAAGTAATATACCTTTGAGTATGGCCTGTTATAATTCTATAGTGCAAACATATGCACTACACACTATATGTAGGCACATCTATAGTGTGCACATATAGTGCGTATATAGTGAGTCTATAGACCCGTCGCGTCGGCTAGTAGCTATGGCATTGTGCTGCTGAACCCAATGACACAGGTTCAATCCCATCCGCGGTGGCTGCTTTTCACATGAAGGCAAACAGCAAAAACGGCCCTGTGCAGAGATTTTGGCGCACGTTAAGATCCCCGGGTGGTCAAAATTAACCCAGAACCTTCCACTACGGCGCGCCTCAGAGCCCTTGTGTAACTTTAGTGTGTTGAACCCCCAAAATTGAAATTTTTTTAACTGTGTTCGCCACTCACAAAACAAAAGTGGTACGTTTTTACACACAGTGATACAGAAAGAGAGAGGGGGAAATAAGAGACTGGAGCAGTACCGTTCCGTTGGACATGTGGTGGTACCACTGTAGCTTGCGCCCGCTGTGTTTCCGCCGGTAGAACTCCTCCACTTCGGGGATGAAGTCCTCTAGCTCCAACGGGAGGGACACCTGGACACGCTCGCTCCCTCGGGCCCAGGCGCCAGCATTCAGGATCTTGATGTTGATCGAGTCTGAAGAAGCAGGCGGAGGAGAGAAAGATAGTTGGAGACAACGGGCACAACAAGTTGTTTAAAGGGGCCATGCAGACAAAATACAAGTTTGTTTTATCCGAAAGATTTGGTGTTTGGCCCTTGCCCGGCAGCAAGTGATGCTGTATTCACTGAAAAATTAATCAATTTAGGTTAGAATGCTGATTCTCCGGAGAAATTGTGTGTTTTCATGACGTCTCCAATGAAGTCATATGTGCGCGTATTCAAAGGAACTTCCACTGTGTCATTTGGCTCGGCGGCCTTGCTTGCCGTCAGTCCTCCCAGATAGCGCTACCATACTCAGCCGCGGACCGTTGTCCGCCATTGCTTTGTTTTTTACTGCATTTGCTCCTCGCTTGTTTTTGTTACGGTAGAAAATAATCGTTTCGTGAAACATGGTGCTTGTTCAACAAACAGGGTCATGTAAGACAACGTTGCTTACTCCAATCTGCCAGTGTCGTGTAAGACAACTCCAAAGCGGTGGACTGCTGTGCAGCTAAAACAAGCATAGTGCACCCAGTACCAACAGCAGTCCGCATCGACACTTATATGTTCACGTGTATTTTCGTAACTTTCATTGTTTTCCGCACCATTCGTAGTGCTGTAAAATGAATATGCATTACATTTAGGCGCAAACAGCTCGTTCTACAAGCTTATGGGGCCCTGCCGAATTTGCATTTGCTTTTGCTGGCCTCAGTTAATCACACAGCTGGGCGAGAAATGAGCTAGTGGGTTGCATGGGCATCCCCTTTCGTCCTAATTATATAGCTTATTTGAACAAAGTGTGGGTTAAAGGTGGTGCCAGTATGATTCTAACGAGGCAATCTTTTGAATTAACCACACCTGTGTTTTTTCTGCATGGCCCCTTCACGGGTTTGGTTCGTGCATTGTGTAGTGCACACAAGAAACCACAGCATGTCAGCTTCAGTGGAAGGCAGTAAAAATAACTAAATATTCAGGTCAAATGACACTGGTTTTTACAGCGTCCATGTCGAACCAAAGTGATGAATTTAAAATAATTCCCCACTTCTCACAACCACCTGGGGTAATTAGGTGTACCAAAGTGTTCAAAAAAGCTGCCCTCTCTGCCTCCCCTGAATCTTGCACTCTGCAAGGTCGAAGGAAAGCCCACAGCACAATAGGTGCGGGGTCATGGGTTCGATTCCCGGCCGCGGCGGCCACTTTTCTGATAAAGGCGAAAAGCAAAAACGCCCGTGTGTACGAGATTTTGGACTAAGGTGGTCAAAATTAATCCGGAGCCCTCCACTACGGTGCGCCTTATCGCCTGCGTTGCGTCGGCGCGTTAAACCCTACAATCATCAGAACAATAGTTGCGGAACAATTTTTCGCATGAAACCTAACACTCTGTTCTACAAAGCAAGACAAAGGCTTGAAGCATTCTAAAAAATTAGATCATAACAGTGGTGTTCTATAACACCATAGAAAAAATATTTACCATATCTACTGATGTTAGGGTCCCATTTTTGATGTGGAGGACAGTAGCTCTTACATAGAAAAGGAAAGCATAAGTGGTAGCCAGGACAGTCTTATCAAGGTTCCAGGAAACCCTTTTTTTTTATGTTCTTCTTGTATACAGTGAAACCCCATTGAAACGATCACGGCCAGCACAAATTTCGGGATGATACAAATTGGTTGTTCCAGTCGTCTGATCTTTCTTCACCTCGCTCACTCTCGCTGAAGTTGCATCGCATCCCTTATAGTTCTCCAGCACCCCAGCCAGAGTTAGCCGTCTTTGAATTGCGAGTACGTCAGCCCGAATGGATACCTCCGCAAGGGTGGTAGGCATGTTAAGGGGGGACACTGCTCTTATAAAAACTTTTTTAATTTTTGAGTAAACTCTGTGAAAATTGTCAGTCTTGCTGCTTTTCCTCCACTAATTTCAAATATGGAATTTTTTTTTGTTGGTCAATTAGGTCCCAAGATAATTGGAGGTAATTAACCATTTTTGGAGGAACAATAGACAAAACTGTGTTGGTCAGAAAACTGTAATCTTTACATTTTCCAATACTGTGAAAAACTGGTGAGTGCAATAAGACAATCAGATTTTTTATGCATTGCTTGGAACTAATTTTACAGCTCATTAAACCTTGCTGGCAACACTGGCAAGGAGCCATTTTCAGTGCCAACTTCAAACACTGAAGTTTAATGAGCTGTAAAATTACTTCCAAGCGATGCATAAAAAAACTGATTGTCTTATTGCACTCACCAGGGTTCATAGTGTTGGAAAATGTAAAGATTACAGTTTTCTGACCAACACAGTTTTGTCTATTGTTCCTCCAAAAATGGTTAATTACCTCTAATTATCTCGGGACCTAATTGACCAACAAAAAAAATAATTTTACATTTGAAATCAGTGGAGGAAAAGCAGCAAGACTGACAAGTTTCACAGAGTTTACTTAAAAATTAAAAGAAATAGTTTTAAGAGGAGTGTCCGCCTAAAGAAAGCTAAAAGCTCTTACATTCAAAGAGAAATCAGAAATTTCAAGAAAAGTCAATGAGTCGCGACATCGACCTTCGTTCAAGCCATCACAACCCGAAATTTCCAGCAGCGACGGCGATGACCACAGCCTCAGTGAAGATCAGCCGTTAATAGGCGAAAAAATGCATGCTCTGGACATTTTGAGGCATGCAGTGGCATCTGAGTGCATTCAGGAGAGCACATCGGCACAGTTCTTCAGCTTTCAAAATTCACCGACCTTGCAAAGAAAAAGAATGACTGTAACAGGATTGCTCTTCCACAGCCTTTAGCTGTGGTTTCCTGCTAATTTATTTATTAGTTCTGGGCAAGTCACTGCCTCTGTTGTAACCATGCTTCAATGTCTTCAATGTCTGTCATGTGTCTCAAATGGAACAATTTGAGTCACACACAGACCTGCCCTGCTACACTACAATTTCAATGGTAGTTGGAAGGTTAACACCACAGGCTGTGTCACAGTGGTACTGCTTCCCCAAGTTCAATTTTCCTACTATAGGGCAATCCCCTGCAATCAATCTGACACCACCCATAACTAAAATTTGTTGCATGTGTCATTTGACCATTTTTTTCGTGTCTAATGAATTGCGAAATGTGTCCCAGACAGATAGACAGAAAATTTGTTAGGCGTGGGATGGTGGGCATCAAGATTTTCGTTCTCGTTTTTCGCATGGTGGTGGAGAGTATTGGTGTTATAAAACCTTTCAATAATCCTGAAAAAAGAAAAAAGAAAAATAAACCTGAATAGCATGCAACACTTACTTCTTAATTAAAACACCTGTCTCCTAAATATGAACTCGGTATTTGTTTATGTGCATCTATTACTCCAAATATGCATGAGGGCACTCCAGACAAGCACACAAATGTTTATGTTGAAGGAATTTGAAAGCTTCAAATGTCTGCTGAAAAGATCATCCCACCTCATGGAAATTTCACCCAAAGGGCATTAACAATGTACGGAGCAGCACAGCATTCGCATCTGAGTTAAATGACGTTTGAGTCAAAAGGCATTTGAAGCACCAGTGAAGCACAAGTATCATCTTACACGTACAGCATTCAAACAGCCGAAATTGTTCTGCACTCACACTGATATAAAAAAATAAAAAAGCAAAAAAAAATCTTTCTCTGACAAGGGGAGTACGAACCAGCCAATAGCTCGTTGCTGTTTCTGTGGGCATCCTTGAACTGCTGGTTCAAGTCTTCACTGACTTTGATGTCTTGGAACATTCGTGCTAGTTTGTTGACGTAGTCCGCTGGCATACCAACATCCTGGGGGAAAAAAAAGGCCACAAAAAATCACCACCAAGATGAGGCAGAAACCATGTTCAGTAAGGTGCACAGTTTCGGCCCAATAAGCCATCACTTGATAAACACTGGTTGCATACCTTCCTTTTCAGTGGTACAGATCTAGAATATATTCCATGCCAGATTTCCTTCTCATGGATTGGATCAGCACCAACAATTTTTCCATGATAATTATACTGATAGCCACCTCTTCAAGAATCTTATAACCTAGTCTGAAGAGAGCACTTTCTGCATGTCTGTCTAACATCACTTTCGACTAACTCGCATTTATCTTTCATCCTACAACTAAGCTTTCCAGGTGCAGTTCTGGAAGGTGCAGCTCTTCTTCTGACCCACTCAACAAGACGATGTCACCGGCAAATCTTAAGTAGCTCCAGTATCCTCCATTCATTCGTATCCCTGTCTTCTCATGTTCAGGCCTGTTAACCCCCCCCCCCCCAAGGCACGCTATAAATAATTTTGGTGATATCGCATCTCCTTGTCTGACACGCTTCCCAACAAGGTACCTCCCACTCTTCTCATGAAGTGTTCAAACATTCCTTGTGTATGTCCTCCAAAGAGCAATGAGTACTGTAAAATACCGAGCAAATGACCTCACAAAATTTAAATGTAACGAACATTATACACAAAAGAACTGCGAGTAGGAACCAGGAATGTCACCACTAAGTCTCTGCTCTCCTCTAGATTATCTACACACATACTTTCCTCCAAAACAGGGGATGAAGGTACTTGAAACAGGCTACGGTAAGCAGGATATTTTGAAATCATTTCATACTGTCCATGGAAAATTTCCCAACAGCACAAACCTAGAAACAGCTAGACAGTCTATAAAGAATGACAAATAACCCTCCCCATGTGCCCCATGCCAATGCGTCCTCCTCACTAAAATAAGCGCAAAGGGTGTTACAAATTAATCCGGAGCCCCCCTCATAACCTGTGCAGTTGCGGTGAGTTAAACGCCACAATCAATCAGAATAAGCGCAAAGAGTGTTGCAGAAAGAAGGTAAGGATAACAATAAAAAACAAATTGACTACGTAAAGCTTTGATTGCTACTGTGATTAATGTTCATGTCAGCAGAAGTTCTTCCCTCCTCTTGCTGCTGAAGCACTTTCTTTCTATTCTGTATGTTATGATGGGATTGCTAACAAAATGCAATAGAGGATAAGAAAACCCTGTTATAGCAAACACATTAGATGAAATAGGTACCTTAGGTATGAATCATATTGGGATGTGCGCAAAAAAATAAAAGGACGGGGGTGAATTGCTGAGCAAACTGAACAAAAATGTTTTTTTTTTCCCAGGAGGTGGCAGAGGAACACTGACATGAGTTATTGTGAAGGAAAGTTTGAGTTATGCAACTGGCTGCATGAACAGCAGTACTAGGTATACCATGCTTCACAAGATGAGCAACAAAGAATGAAAATAAACACTGCGGGGCTAGAAACCGACCCTGAGCCACTCGACCATGTTTTCCTCCTTTTCGCTGTCGGCTGACGAGTCTAAAATGAGTCGTCTCGTCAGGTGGGCCTTGTGGTACCGCATGAAGACATCCTTGTTTTGGACGTACCGCAACACTAGTAACTGAAAAAGAAAAGAGGACAAACAAAATGAAAGCCCACACACGAAGCTCTGAACGTGCGACCCAATAAAGAAACAACAGACTGTGCGCACATTACACAAAAGTGGTTCAGAGGCCATAATGTATGGCATCCCATCAGAATGCCATTTGAGACTTTCCGATGTAGACAAAATACAAGTTTGTTTTATTCGAAAGATTTTGTGTTTTATAGTGCTCCCAGCACTTGTCCCAAAGCAAACGATGCTTTATTCACAGAGAAATATCATTTTCAGTTAAAATTTTGGTTCTCCCGCCGAATCGTACGTTTTCATGATGTCTGCAATGCTATCATAAGAACAGGTCTTCAAGCTAAATTTGGTGTGCTGCGGAGCCTCGTTTACCGTTGGTCAACCTAGATTGCGCCACCATACCGCAGTGGACCATTTTCAGGCTTTGCTTTGTTTTTGAGCGTATTTGTACCTGGCTTGTTTTTGTTCAAGTAGAAAATAACCGCTTTGTAGTTCGCTCGACAAACAGGGTCACGTAAGACACCGTCGCAAGCCAACCGGCCAGTGTTGTCTGAGACAACCCCAAATTGCCGCAGTGCTGGGAAGCTAAAACAAGCATATAGTGCACACAGTACCAACAGCAGTACACATCGGTAATTCTACGTTTACGTGTGTTTTCATAACTTCCACTGTTCACCCCACCATTCTTACTGATATAAAAAAGAATGTGCCCTAAATATAAGTGCAAATAGCTCGCTCGGCAAGCTTATAACCCCTGCCTAATTTGCGCTTGCCGGCCTCAGCCAATCGCAGACCTGGGACATATGACATCAAAGGTTCTGTTGCGGGAAGTGAGCTAGTGGGTGACATGACCATTTCCTTTTTTCCTAATTATATAGCTTATTTGAGAGAATTTTTCGCTAAAAGTTGTGTCAATATGTTTACAACGAGGCGATCTTTCGAATGAACCAAGCTTATGTTTTGTCTACATGGCCCCTTCAAGACAGTTCAGATTAACACTCCATTACAATGAATCTGCAAGGGGTCGCAGAAATCGGCAATAAGCCATGAAACTGAGATGAGCAACTAAGCAAATTGCCAGATTAAGTGGGACTGTGGGACCGCTGAAAGGCCTTTAAAGTCCTTGAGCAAAAGCCCTCTACATTGACAACAGCCTATGTGTACACAGTTGAGCCCCAATCTAACTAAATTATCGGGACCCACGAATTATTGCATCAAAAATTATGTACAGATATACGTTCTTTTGCCAGCTTATTAATGGTTCAAGTCTCAGGCTATGAATTTTGGCTGCAGCACATTACATGGGCTTTTGTCTAACATTTACATGGCTGTCCGAGCTCCCTTTTAGTACCAGTGCCATGCTCTCTACGCTCTATTCTAGCATCCTGTTGCTTTAACCCTTTGAGGGTCGAATTTTTTTGAAAAAAACTTTCCCTGGTGGTCAAATTAGTTTATTGTGGATTTGGAATGTACAAAATGTCTAAAGTCAGGATTAAATGGTAAAAAATTATCAGGAACAGTATTTTGGGGTCAGCATCACTGAGAACTGAAAAATGTTCAATAATATTTCAGAGTGTGGTATTCCTTGAAACATGGGTCTACGCACAGTGCCTTATCCCAGTCTGCACGCATAAAGCGCATGTCCGAAAATGAGCTGTCTTCTTCCAAAGAAAGACTGTCTTGCGATTCAGACTCGGTGAAAGGAGCAAACTCAGAGTCAGAAGAGTCATCGCGGTCGGTGTCATCAGAGCGGGCAGTTCGTTGGGTCATATCGCCGCTTTGCCGTGCATCTGAAGAACTCGAAGGCAACCCAGTAAACGAGGAGAGCGAGAATAACTCATGCGCGCCGGTGATAAACAAGCTAATAGCAGCGCCAATATAGATAGAAATCAACTTCCACCGCCCCCGCAACAGAGTCTCCGATTAGGTTACTTCAGTTCCAAGCAAGGAGGGCAAGAATACCTAGTGAGCGTGGGTAATAAACAAGATAAGAGCAGCACCAATATAGATCGAAATCAACTTCCGCCGCCCCTGATAGCGAGCGCCGATCAAGTTTCGCGCGCCTCCGATGCGATCACGTGGCGAAACTGAAACCACGAAACACGTTGACACGTACAGACTCCGTAACGCGCCGAAGCCAGAGAGTTCTGTTTTTCACCGCAAGAAGGTACCACAATCAAATTTCAAACACTTCTTGTAAGTCCCAGGAGGTGGCAGCACCTCCCAGGGAGCATGCATCGTTAATATGGCGCGAAATTTCAAACGGATGCTCGAAATCGTACCCGTACGGCAAAGACCTTGCGGGACGGAAAACCACCGCAGTACACGTACGGCAAAAACCCTCAAAGGGTTAAGGGTTTCTTTTGCATCTTGACCTTTGAGGTACAAAGGTATGCTGCATGCCAAGTTAAACACATGTGAATTCTGCAGGAACATTCCATTATTTTCCGACCTAGTACTCCCTGTAGTGAATCACTGCTAAGACGTCACTCTGTTTACAGTCACCAAATGACATAGATGGGGTTCAGAAGGCCAGTACTGACCACTTCCTTCAACTTGGCCTCAATCTGGTCGGACGTGAGCTTTTTGCTCAGGGGGGTCTTGCGGAGCAGCATGTCGCAATAGTTTGCCAACAGCTCAGGACACCTGGACTCGGGCTGTGTCTTGTTTGCCACCCTTGGTCGCAGGAGAAAACGGAACACGCAATGCACAGTCAGCAATTCTGTTTGTTTCAATGCAGGGCTGGGCAACCTATTCCCTACAGAACATTTTGGCACCAATGTAGAGCTACAACATGAATGGGGCAGAAACAGAAACAGAAGGGCGCATTTTTTTTGCGCGACTTCGTGTGGCTGTAGAAAAGGCCCACAGCTTACTCAAGCAAGTCTTTTTAGCCGGTGACAAATGATTGATTGATTATGAGGTTTGATGCGCCGACGCTACACAGGCGATGAGGTGCATTGTAGCGGAGGGCTCTGGGTTAATCTTGAACACTGGTAGGGGTGCACTTTTGCTTTTTGCCTCCATCAGAAATAGAACTTGCGTCCTTGTGCTTAGCAGCACGATGCCTTAGCCACTGAGCCACCGCAGTTCTACATTATAGTTCTAGTCGGCAAACAGCTTATGGGAGAGAGACATTTGTAACAACTCTCCAACGTCAAGACAGTGCTTATGCATACTCCCCATGTCTGAAAACACGTTTCCTCTTTTTTTAAAATTGCAATAGTATGCCCTTTGGCATAATTGAGAGAGTCCTAAAGATACAGGTTCGCACCAGTTTCCCGGAGGGAGTGCAGACAAGAACGGTATCATGGTTGAGTTACACTATCACCTGCCACACGAAAGAAGCAACCCTATGATGCATCCCATATTGCCTCAGCACAATACATTGACCTTTCATGAGCACTAGGTTTCTTGTTAGAGACTTTTTTAATCACAAGTTGAGTCATGCAAATGCACCTGTTACAGTTTCACACGAGACTAGCCTTCAGGGACCACCTTCCGTAAGAAGATATTGCACATCACAAAGCGTACCCACGTCCTCTCCGTTCTTAAAAGTAGCAACACAAAATAGCTGGTTGTTGCCTTGTTACACAGTTCATGAA
Organism: Haemaphysalis longicornis; assembly: GCA_013339765.2. Classification (NCBI taxonomy): domain Eukaryota; kingdom Metazoa; phylum Arthropoda; class Arachnida; order Ixodida; family Ixodidae; genus Haemaphysalis; species Haemaphysalis longicornis. The sequence continues at coordinate 80,687,049 of CM023456.1, read as the reverse complement.
AGGGCTCTATTCTAGTTAAGTAGCCACCTTCCACTGCACCTTGTATAAACGAAGAACATATTTTCTTGTTTGGCACTGATAGTTTTTGCAGCTAAGGAAACTAAGGTTGCACAAGCTGTCCCATTTAGCGACAAATGCGGTAATGACTACATTATGAAAAGCGAAATGCATTGCAATGCTTACCCTTTCTGTTTAGATGGAAGCTCAAGGCGAAACACCGAAGTATCGTTCACAACCTGTTTGAATGCCTGCAAGGCACGGGTAGGAAAGACAATTTGTCAGTGTAGCATTACCGCAACCCACACAGCGCAAACGGGCTGTAAAAAAGTTGACATGCAGTCAGAAAGGTACCTTGTCTCTTGCGGTCAGAAACCTGGGGTCGTCGTTGAATGCCTCCTTGACTAGCTTGCTGAACCTTTGGAACAGGTCCAAGAGTTGTTCGACATACTTTTCAGAGTCCTGCAAACAGTTGAGAAGGACGGGCGTGTGTTGCCATGTTTTCAGCACGTGAGCTAACCTCCATTAATAAGATGTTTCAATAAAAAGAAAGGAAGACTGAAACCTTTTCGTGTCAATAGTGGGGTCTGGACAGCCTACGCTGTTTTCTAATGACTGTCATTACAGGTGTAACTATTGCCTTGATCCTACCACCAATAACACAGAAAGGGACCACACTACAATTGCTTTGTTAAAGCCATTAGGCTGATATAGTTCATTTCATCGTAAATGCTCCGACTCACATAGAGGTATAATAGAAGGGAATTGCAAAATACTGCAGCTATGACTGAAAAAGGGTTCCCCAAAATTAGATCCCTTACTTAATTCCAATGCACACCTGATACTAGCAACCAGAAAAAAGAAAAGTGCAAAAAATGTTTTCCCAGGGCAAGGACTGTACCCCCGAATTCAGCTAACAGCAACTGGAAAGCGCACACAAATGTTCAGCGAAAGGCAGTCTTCACTGGGGACGATGGATGGATACCTGCGTAATGATGTCGGCGGAGGCGAGCATGTCGGCCAGGCCCCGGGAGAGCACGTGCTGCTCGAGGTCATGCAGCATGGGCGCCACCCCGTCGGCCACGCGGTCCATGAGGGCAAACATAAGCTGCAGCCGCTCCGTCTGGCCCTGGCGGATCATGCCCGGGCACTCGGCCAGGATGGGCTCCCGGAAGGCGCCCACCAGCACGGCCACGCAGCACTCGGTCAGCACGGGCACCGACGACGACTGCGGCGACGACTCCAGGTACCGGGCCGCCCGCTGCTCCTCCTCCTTCAGCTTCTGCTCCGCATACCTGCGTCCGTGCCATCACTCGCACACCCGCTCTCGGTCCGCCACATGTAACATCCCACAGAGGACGACTTGCTACCCGGTTTATGCAGTCTGTTGGTAGTGCACATTGGATATGAGGCTACAGAAACACAGCTTGAAGAAATGGAATGGTGGTGGCTGGAAGTTTGAACAAAAACCGAATTCATCTGGACTACGTGGCTTACCACAGTGGACGGCTCCGGATTATTTCTCACCGCCTGGGGATCTTTAAGGTGCACGCAAGTCTCCAAACACGGGTGTTCTCGCTTTTCACATCCATCCAGAGTATGCAGCCCAGACTAAAAATCTTAGGTAGTGTGCAAAATCAAATGTCACGGACACGAAAGAAAACATGTTGTGGCTCAAATAAGACCTTTGCCTGTTAAGAGATTGACAAATGATGTTCACGTGCCAATAAAAGAACGTGTTAGATTCAAAACATTTGTACAGATAGGAGCAAAGGCTAGACCCCACACCACCGACAGCCAGCAACCTGCTTACCTGTACATCCTAGTAGTACAATAGTACCCCTGTTTGTTTCCTATCCCAAGCCAAAAAACGAATTCTTCTGGACATGGAATCCAGGCTTTTGCTCCCAACTGCACATCCCCCCCCCCCCGATGTGAAAACCCAGTGATGTCAGATCTGAGGGGTGTTAAGGAATTCTAAGCATTGTAAAGCATGGTTTATCAGGCTGCTTTCGTGCACAATGCTGACATACAATATTACCGACCAAAAAACTAAGACACACCACCGAAACATGGTGGCTGAAAAGAAAGGGGGAAGGAGGGCGTGCGTACTTCATGTAGTTCTGGACGCCGTTGTCTTCCAGGAACTGGGGTGCCTGTGCCCGGTAGAACTGGCGCGTGGCGTCGATGTAGGCGCGCTCAAAGTTCTCCCGGTAGATCTGCAGCTTGTCCTCCGGGTTGGAGCAGAGGTTGACGTAGGACTCCCGCACCCCGACCACCAGCTGCGAGTCGATGGCCTCGCCCATGCGCTCGGCATGCACCAGCTTCATGGCACTCGCCTGCAGGCGACCCTGCAGAAGGGCACCCGCCACGAGAGAGGCTTTTTCAAACTTCCCGCCTAAAAAAGTTGGGCGGAGCGCCACCAAAACAGCACCATAGAGGATTTTTTAAAACTTCCCGCCAAAAGAAGTTAGTGTGCGCCAGCTTCATGGGGCTCGTCTGTAGGCGCCCCTGCAAATGGGAGCACCACGAAAGAGGCTTTTTCAAACTTCCCGCCAAAATAGGTTGGTTGGAACGCAAGCTCTATATGAGAGGAAGCCAGCCTGGCATACTGCACTTCCCGGAAACCTGTAAAGGGGACACTGCCACGATTGCTAAGGCCACAGAGATGCCGTCAGCAGTGTTGCATGAAGGCAAAGGAAAATTCAAGAAAGACCTGCACTGTGACACTGCATTTTGCCTCCTTGCTGGCACTGTGTAATGCCACTGTGCAAACTAGCCACATCGTGTACTGGGTGCCATCACTGCTCTGCTAGCTGCCGTCACGAGTCATTCAGCAGCCTTGTGAAGAGATATTCAAAGGGAGCACGCCATACTAGGAGCCAGAGCCATTTCTCTGGGACCTCCTAGGCAGTAGAGCAGAGGTTCCTCAACATTATATGCACGCCTTAAAGGGACACTAAAGGGTAAAAACAAGTTGTCCTGTATCGATAGATTATGGTGTTGATATTCCAAATATACCATTCTCACAACTAGCAGTTGTTTAATAAAACAGAAAACACCCAAAAGGTGAAAACAGGCGATGATGCCTCGTATGCTTTTCGGTAACACAGTTCACGACGTCACGAAAGTTGTGAGCAGTGAGAGCTCATTGGAGCAGCATCTATAGATGTTTTCCTGAAATAAGCAGTTCCTAAGCAGTTGAAGACGTGAAATAAACACAAATAAAAGCTTTCCGTGGGGTCGTCGTATCTAAAAAATGCAGAGTACAGTTTTTATAGACTGTGACGCAGGATGCTTCTCTCACTATTCAGTCAGTTTTAGGTGCAGAGTACCATAGGACCGCACAATGTCTGTCCGCGTCCATGCGCATAGCATTTACAATCGCAAAAAATCACACAGGCACTGGCAGGATTCGAGCCTCTGTCTGGTAGGTCAGAAAGAGTTAGTGCCAGTCGTCTTACCCATTGGGCTATGAATGCGAGTTAGTACCCGAGAGTCAAACGGCTTACTCCCTTGCCTGTAACGGTGCGGAGTACCTTAGGAAATCCCAATGTCCGTCCGCGTCCATCCGTGCGCACACCACCATCAAGCGAAATTTGATTTGAGCCGTGCGTTGCAGTTTCATTTAGGGAATCATCATCATCATCAACAACAATAACAGCAGCAGCAGCCTATCTATGCCCACTGCAGGGCAAAGGCCTCTCCCATTAATCTCCAATTATCCCAGTCCTGTGCTAACTTTTAGGAAACAATCAAGGCGCAACTCACGGCTCAAATCGAATGACGGTCGGGGCGCAAATCGGCTGTCACTAAGAGCGCAACTTGGATGTCATTTCAAGTCCCCGTACTCCACACCCGCACCATCATCCACGAAGTGGCGATGCTGCCATTTTTTTAAAAGCATTGGTGTGTAATCAGCGAAGTCAATAACCTACGACGGCGAACGCCAGAGCTTCTGCAAGCAATATACCCTGCACGAAACAGCTAGAGTCCTTTCATTAGAAGCAGCAAAAGGAACAAGATGCACTGCAGATCGTCAAGCGACCCACCTGACCTTCCAATCTCCTGTTCTTCGTGTGCAGATATTGCTATCGGTAAAACGTGCCAGCACCCAAATCAAACATAATCGCCTGTGAAATAAACTGACTGCGAGTGGTTAGCTGCCCGATCCGCCCTTGTGCTTTTCCGTTCACCTCGAGCCGCCATTGATAATCCGTAAAGCGCTTGTTATGTATCAGCCAGGGAAAGCGCAGGCAATGACAACTACTCGACATGGCTGCCGTGAAGTGTGTTTATTTCACGGTAGGTTCATGCCGCGCGAGACAGAGTTACTTGATGTAGGAGTTGCAATTCATCAAAAAGTGGCCCTACAATCGGTCCACTGTTTTGGACCTTCCCGTACAGTGGCGCAATCTGTTAGTGACAATAAACTATACAACGTTGTTCGCCGCTCGATGACCTGGGCAAACAATAGGTCTCTTCGATTTGGCCTGCACTTCCTGCACGAGTTCAGAATGAGTTCAGCCAGTTCAGCGCAGGCGCCGCCACTGCAGAACCGGTCCTGCACTTTTGTCGTCTGCTTCTGCACTTCCTCCCTGGGAGGTGCAGGGAAAGCCGTAAACTCATCCTGCACTCCCTGCACCGTTGGTAAATTGAAGAAGAAGTGCAGGCGCTGCGCACTGCACTCTAAAATCGAAGAGGCGAGTGCTGCACTGCCTGAATGAGTGCGGCAAGTGCAGCCAAATCGAAGACACCTAATGGTATTTGGGTGCTTACGTAAATTTGTAGCGCCAAAGAAGCCCAATGTGCTCAACCTCGCAAGAGTTTTATACGCATTCAAACCAAGAGTAGTAAAAAAAACGCGGCCGTGTAGTCAGCAAATGCGTTATCGCCTGTGCATTGTCGTCTGCTGCGCGTCATCTGCGGTCTTTCGGCGGCAAAGAAAGAGTAAAAAATTCGCTTCCATGGCTTTATGCGAGCTTGAAAGAATTATTGAGAGCCGCTTGATCAGCTACTGGATTATTTGTGGCATAGAGTGTAAGAGCAATAACGGCAAATTTAGTACTTCAGGTCGGATCTGTGTTGTGCCGGAGTGGCCACACAAGTGCCAATCGGTCGAGGCAGTTGCACAGACGCAGAAACAAATGCAACAAAAAACCACAGTTACGGAAGCAATAAATAACTTATGAAAGTACGAAAATAAAGAGTTATGCACGTTTAAAACAAAATTTAACGCTAAATTGTCAGTTTGAATAACTAGTTTGTTTATTTAGATAGTGCGCGTGGTGACCGCGGTGGCGCCACCGTACGCACAATCCAAAGCAGGGGGGTTCCAGGTGCGGAACCCCCCTGCTTTTTGAGGCGGAGTTTCGTAACTCCCTACATCAAAGAGCTCTGGCGCGAGAGAGGATAATATGAGATGGTTGTGACCGCCTGACGTGGGGAAATGAAGGCGCCCTCCTGAATGGCGCCAGCCGGGAGCCCAGGACGTCGCACTTGATACTCGAAACGACACTTAGTGCTTCTAAAGAGGCTTCGCTGGCAGCCGGCTGGATGGAATCTGGTAATAAGGAGTAGGCAGGCACACCGGCCGCTCGAGCCTCTAAAAGCGTTTCTCATTCCGTCGCTGAAAAATAATAAACGTCCAAGCCAGCCTCCTCGGCCAGAGAAACATTGTCGTAGACGGCCATGGCTATACGTAAAAGCTACCGTTGCCAGCATTTACGCTCTAGATCGCACCAATGCTGCCGGTGCTTCGCCCCTGGTTTGTGACTATGTCACGAAAAATTGAAAGGGAAGCGGGAGAGAGAAAGGCCAACTTTGTTTGCTTATTTCTCAGCAAATAATGCATCGTTGCTCATTGAACAAAAGCTGAGAGAGCTACGAAACGAATGACCTTTCAGCTAAAACAGTTTCATTCAGCCTTTAGTGCTCCTTTAAGGGTCAGACCACCCAGATGTAGCAGATTTCTTGCCAGGGCAGTTTACGTTAAAGAACCCAAACCAAGACATGGTCCAGGCTCTATGCTTTTAGAATCGATAAAAGCGGCTGTAAGGAGGTTGTTGCTAAACAATGCCCCCCTCGCTTCTCGTTCACCTTGATGGCGGAGAAGATGGACTGGTTCCAGGTGTCGAGCATGAGCTTGCGCACGAGCCCCTCGTCAGACTTCTTGAGGCTCTTGCCCGCCAGGACCGTCTCGAGCTGCCCAAAGGGCATGGGCAGGTAGCTGCACTGCGCAAAGAACTTGCGCCACTCCCGGATGTAGGCGTTCAGCAGCGCCTGGTCCTCCTGGTGCTCCAGAACACGCTGCAATCGCAAGGGCAGGGAATCGGGCGTTTCGAGCAGTCCCCCAAGTGGCATTTTGGGGCAGAGGAGGGCAGGAGCACCAAGCCCTATTGATTTCAGCCTTTACGATTCTGCCTCTTTGCAGCTACTCACATGATAACCGTTGGTCATTAAGGGTAACAGAGTGGATCCCTAGAGAAGGCAAGCGTGGAAGGACGCGGCAGAAAGTTAGGTGGCCAGAGGAGATCAAGAAGTGGGGATAAATTGGAGATCTATGGGAGAGGCCTTTGCCCTGCAGTGGGCGTAGACAGGATGATGATGATGACATGTTACAGTTTACAAGTGCCCCACCAAGATTAGTGGGGCGCTTGCAGAGTGGGAATGTTGTGGGGGAATTCCTTTCCCATCAGCACAGGGACAAGGAAGTGAAAAATGAAATGGGGGTTTACACACTAAAGAAACATTGGATACAAATTTAACTTTGGTGAAATACACATAGAACCATGGTGGAAAGCTACGGATTATTTTATATTGCCTCAGCTTCGTCAAGATGTACTGAAGTCACATACATGCAGGTGTTTCCGTTTTCTGCCTTTATCAGCGACACGACCAGTGTGGCGAGGGATTGGACTTGGTACTTCCCTGCTCAGCAATGCAACAATAACCATAAACATCTAGGTTTAACACCTAGTCGTGCACAACTCGGACCCTTCACGGGCATTGTTGGTTCAGGTAACCCTAGACAAATGTTTCTATGTTTTCAGCTTTCAGTTCCATGCACGTTCCTTTTTTACATCATATTAGCACCCTTGTGTGCCTTTTTTAGTGACATTTTTTTTGTGTAATGGTCACTTAAACAAGCAAATAAAAAAACGATCACAACTTATTGCCTTGTTGGGTGTTAACAGTACACAGCTACAGTTGAACCTTGTTATAAGAGACATGGATGTAAGAGACAAATGGGTATAAGAGACACTATTCACCCACATGGTTGGCTGCCCTATCTTTCCCATTAAATTGACCTCTTTTATAGCACACATCGGATGTAGAAGACAGTTGGTTATAAGGGACAAGTCATCCTTGAACTTTAATCAATAATCTCGCTTGTAACAGACATTTTAACTTGAGATGCAGTGCCACCAGTCACTAATTGCAGTTGCTTCCATTTTGGAAACACAGGTGGACGACAGACGCCTGCAGTCGCTATTTATTATAACTTCAGCAAACACACAGTGGTTCAGTCAGCTATGAAATGACGATGAGAAGCCCTGCCAATGGAAATGCAACTTACAGAAGTGGTTGAAGCTTGCTGCCATCCATTGGAGCGCGACCGCACATGCGGGCTCTCCCATCTCACATAGCTCCCAATCAAGAAGCATTGCAGATGTTGAGTCCTGCAAGCATAATGAATAGCCAGAGCACACAGCGGAAGAAGCTGTGCGCTCTGGCTATTCATCAGGCTTGTGAACTCAAAATCTGCGATTCATCTTCGACAAACAGTGAAAGGAAAGAAAGCTTGTAGAATCGGTAGTAAAAAACAGTGTAAATACAGTCATGAAGCAGATTCAGACCTGTTTCATAAATTCTGGGGGCCAAACATGAATTAGAATGAATCTTTTGCGACATGCTGTAGCATTCTTTTGAGCTTATTTTAGTCATACGGTGCCCACATTAAACTATGGTCTGACTAGTAAGTGAAAACATGGTTCCCTGCTTATAAGAGACATCTTGTATAAGAGACAGAAACTGCTCCCCGGTACGTGTCTCTTATAAAGGGGTTCAACTGTATTAGTGAAACAGCGCAGTTCTTGAACACTGTTCTAAGCAATGCCAAAGCTTTAAATGCAGTTAAATGTTAGAGTAACGTCAAGCGGGGCCTTGGGTATGCAGAATTGAGTGTAGGAGGATGTGCTGACCCTTTGTGCAATGCTGATAAATTCAAGGATGTCTTCTTGAAGCGCTGCGTACAGCTTGGAAGGCCCCCTTTCATCCCATAGGCACACAGCGTGGATGTCCCTGCAAAGCAAATGTGCAAAGATTATCTCGTACGTTGACCCAGCAGTGAGAATCTCTATGTTTTGCATGCCAAAACACTGAAGATAGTACATGGGCAGATACAATGAATGACTTCAAACAAGGTTTCAGCTCGTGCACTATCCAAGAGTTTGTGTTACATTTCAGCCACAAAAAAATCACGCCATATCCACGGAATGAATGATGATAAGTGGGGCGAAGCTCGAGAGGGGGAGGTCATCGGTAACCGTAACTTTCCCGTAAAAGTTCGCCCCATTACATCATTAAGAAAGACGCAAGACTGTGTGCGTACATTGTACAAATCAACTTTTATTTTCGGAGTCAATGCTCCCAGGCCCAGACCTGGTGAAAGACCCCGCGCCATCGAGGACTACCCCGCACCTCCACCACAATTTGTCACGTAGGATGGGACACAACGGTAAAGAAAGAACTTTTATTTAGGGCGAACTTGTGCACCCTGAACAAGACGAGAGGAAACGAGCAAAGGTCCTTGCGTCTCGTTCGATCTCCGAGAACGACTGCCTGCGTTCGTGGCGCGATCTCTTGCGTGATCTCCCCCTCGCAGTACACGTGCGCTCGCGCCTCCGTTGGCGAACACAGACCAGCTCGCGCTCCCGGTGCCGAGTTTGCGCTGCCGGTTGCGGCCGGTTCTTGCGCGTGCAACGCGGCCCACTTTGCGACATCTCCGAAAGCATGCGGCGGTCAGGTACCACGAGACACAAGGGATGGACAGACCCATGGCTCTAGGAGCTTCGCCCCTAAAAATTACTTTCACTAAAGCGTTCGTTTACTACCTACCCGATTTTGTGTAGGTCATTAAAGTAGGTTTTTTATAATACCGAGCTCGGCGATACTACTTCCTTGGTTTGTTCACAACAATCACGTGGCGCATTTTGTAACAACCACCTAATACAGCAATGCTTGATGTTTTCAAGGTTGATTGATTGATTGTAGGGTTTAGCGCGCCGACGCAACGCAGGCGATGAGGCACGCCGTAGTGGAGGGCTCCGGATTGATTTTGACCACCTGGGGATCTTTTATGTGCGCCTAAATCTCGTACACACAGGCATTGCTGCTTTTTGCCTCCATCAGAAATTTTAGTGCAAACGTTTACTTCACAAGTTGCACAACCATACACAGTGCACAGTACGTAAAACCGCACATACAGCCTACATGAAAATACAGCAGCGAAATCCCATGAAGCATTACATAAACTGTAAGAATGTGGGTAACGAAACTAAACACATCCGTTTCATTTTAACTAAAAAGGCTCCAATATTAACATCACTTTTCTTCAAGCTTTTAGGGAAGCACGGCTGTTATTAGTTCCTACTTTTCATCCTGAAACAGGCTCCCGGCGTAGTACGTAAAATACGAAATCAAAAGGAAAAACAAGAAAGGTGGATTGCACAGCCCCCTTCCCCTCCCCCAATTATAAAGGACACTCACCAGAACAGTCCTTGCCACTCGTTTCTCGTGATAGAGTCCTGGTGAAGCAGCTTCAATATCGTCGGCCGCATTTTGGGCCACCGCTCGTCGAACTGGAGCTGCGACTTTTCCTGCGTCGGGGTCGACAAGAGAAGCAGACTCGCACTTTCAACTTCAGCGGCTTCGCTCCAGAACGTTAGAGCTCACGGATGTCGTTTGAAACACCCTTACGGCCACTCGTTCTTCAAATACGACGCGAAAGACAGCCTCCAACGCTTCAACCGGCCCAGAGTCGTCACTCGTCAGATGACACCGGAACGGAATCTCGCGCCGCAAGGCGTAATGTCGGATGATATCTCCGGACACAGCCGGGTTTACCGCGCAAAGTTCACTGGCAGACAGGCTACGCAACGGCCCGAGAATAGAAGCTATCGCAACAAGCGATTCCAAGATCACTCGCCTTCGTCTTGCGACAGACCCAAGCTTGCACCTGGGATCGTGATGCGCGGAAATCTTCGCACAGCATCAAATGATAGCACCAAATTCACACAGCGCGACTGAAGGAAGGTCAAACGAAACCAAGAAACTGTGCAGGTACAAGATTTTCTATGAGCTCGACGTTTAACTACCGCCATCGGCACGAGATATTCCCAGTTTCTTGTTTGTTTGTAGCGATCAGCTGCCGTTGTGTTTACTTGCCATTTAAACCTAATGTGACGAGCATTGCCAATATCTGAGGGGGAGAGTGACGCGGATACCTTTAGAGCAAGCATCGTTACGGCCCGGACGGAGCGAACATTCGTCACAGCTAGGAGGTTCGTAAGCCGGCCGGACGCATTCGGGAAAACTTGAGCGCCAGCAGAAAGCACTCACCTTCATCGACGCCGCCATGCTAACTGCACGCAGCGACTTATGTCGACCTTTCTTATAAACACGACATAGAAACAAACCTTTGTGAATGTTTCTTATTAAATTTATTGTATCATGACGTAAAACATAATTTAACACTCTAAACGTCGTTAAACTTTTCAAAATATGCACCGGAAACAAGCGTCAATATTTTGGCGCCATGCGATCTGCATCGCTGTCTAATCAGTCTAATAACAACGAACTGTGTACAAAATGGCGAGCTCTACGGGAAGAAGTCGCTGGGATGACCGAGGCACCGCTAGTTTAGGTAATCGACTGACGTTTGTTTTTTAATCGCATGAATTTTGTACTAATCAAACGATTTCAACAATAGGGTTCCATATTCCTAACGCTCTTGGGTCTTTGGGTATTGTCGTTCGCCTTAGGACTACTCGATCAGCCGTTCCTTTCGGAATGTCCGGGTTACAGAACCCGAAAGGGTAAATAACAAAGCATTTCGATCGTGTGCCGGGGTTGACGATTGGTGATGAAAGGAGAAGCAACTGATAACTTCTTGAGTTTGTTTTTTGGAAGCTGAAAGCGGTTGCGATGTAGAAGGCATGCCCGAGTGCATTTCTGTCGGCGATGTTGTGCGGGCGTTTGATTAATCGAGCCGTTGCTTTAAACCTGCCAGTGTGTTTGCCGTTGATCTAGGCGCTGCCAGTACTGCGGTAGCGTCAGACAGCGACGACGATGACGAGCAGCAGCAGTCCCCGGTCACGACCGACGCGGAGAAGCGTAAGCTTGCCGATGGCGAGGGCGGAGGAGACGAGGCCGCGGTCAAGAAGCCGAAGATCACCATGGGCTTCTCCCGGACCTTCAGCAGCGCCAAGGCAGCTGACGAAAGGAAGCCTGGACCTGCGCCCATCTCCATCAAGTTTGGCACGGCGGTAAATCTTGTTTCTCTTCCTCCGCATGTAATGGAAGCACCCAAAACTGGCTTGTCACTTCTGTTTATAAACTGTTTTTGTGCGTAATTGAGTAGATCGTTGATACCTCCAACTGCCCCCTTCAAATACTCAGCCATATCCAAGTGCTCCCAGAGAAGTTGCCAGGAACCTTACAGGTTCAGACTTTTCATACCTCGCTTTTTTATTGTTGTTGTTGTTTAAGAATTCGTTTCGATTCGAAACAAACCCAGCTGATTGAATGACTCAATCACATTATAACATGATTCAACCGTTACTTGCCCTTGACTTAGCCTCGACAGATTTTGAGTGGCAATCACAACCTTACGGGCAAGTTCCCTTGAGGCTACCTACAATGGGCTGGACTCAAACAAACCAAGCTGCTGCAGTACGTTTGTAGCCTATGTACCATTGGGTAGGGCAAGAATCCGTGAAATGTTCGTTCCAGGTCTCCAGGGTTCGTTCTGACTGGTTGAAACTTGTGGCATGTCTTCTGTACTAATGAAGACGATGTGCTCTGATGCAAACAGTGGGTCTCAAAGAAGGTAGCCGTGACTCTTGAAAACGGACCCTGGGGGCTTCCGTCCTGAACTGCGCAGTGAACCTGAATTAAGGAGAACACTGCAATATAGCAGCAGAGAGCCACACTGTGGTCTACTTCACTATACAATGGACTTTGATCTCGTTACAAGTCTGCAAAGTGGGGTTAATAGAGTGAGAGCTTCAGCTAAGAAGCAACCCGTTGACTACAACACATATAAATGTTTGCTTAGATGCACTTGCATGCATCAGTTGTGCGCGTGTTATCCATTATTCTGTTTTCTTCCATTGCATGCCCTGTGTGCAGAAAACCAAAGAGCAGGGGGCCGTGAAGAAGACCTCGAGCCTGTCTGTTGCAGAGGCCTTCAATCAAAGTAGCGATGTGAGTGGGCTTTTGGTTACCGCCATTTTTTTTCTTGCCAGTCTCTCTGTCCCGTTTTTTTTTTTTTTAACTTTCGCTTTGTTTCTTTTGTCGAAATTAGGTGTGCCCTTGTTATTATGAGATGCAAGTTCTCTTAGTTGCACAAGTGAACAATTATCCTTCTTTTGAAGCCTCCTTTATGGCAATAAAAATCTTGGTTAGTGGTGGTTCTGCTTTAGATTGCCTCCATTTTTTTTTTACATACGGAACATAGCGTGAACATAGCAGAAATAGCAGGCACATGCGGCAGAAGCGGAAGTGTTATACGTGTGAGCTAGTACGAAGTTACCTGTAATGTTGCACCTGTAATGTTGCACCTTAGTGTAGCTTTTTTAGGTATTACTTCCTATCCAGTCGCAGCAATTGCACATAACCATTTGTGCTTGATTTCCATGCTTTGTTTCTCCTGCTATGTTTTTTCAGTGTTTTTCTATAGGACATAGGGCAGATGCTCGTCCTGCTTAAGCATGTTGATCTTTTTTTTTTTTGCCTACCACTTTTTTTTTTTTGTAGCAGCATGCAAGTGAAGGAACTTTTGCGAGGTTCTCTAGGACATGCTAGCTGCCAGTGTATCTCAAAGGAAGTCAAAGCATATGGTTAGTGCTCGGGTTAAATGGAGCAAGAAAGCTAGCAAAAGCTATCATCTTTTCGTGCTGAGCCAAAGTGGGGAGGTGAAAGTGGACCACAAGATTCTTCCGTATCAATTTCTTTTATAGCTGGTGAGCATACTGGACTGCAAACTTTTTTTACAACTGTACCTGATCACTGTACAGATTTGAATGAAAAATGAAGAAAGATGTTCAAGATTTGTGTTTGACCATCCGAGGAAACATTTGTTTTGGGTAGTATTGAAAGTGCAAGAAATGAGTTTAATTCTTGATCAAAGAATTTTTTTTTTTGCCGCTGTCCGAGGGTCGGTACATGCAGTGCCCGTCAGCTATTTCTCGTACCAAAATGAGGTGAGAAAGGAGCTTTTCCTGCCTTTTAAAGTTTTGCTGTTCAATAATTTCTGCCAAAAATTAATCGACTGCTACAGAATTGATCTGGTGCAGAACTAAAGTACCACGGCTGTACAGCTCCGATACCACTATGGCTGGAGTAATTTTTTACAGGCTACAATGTGTGCTTAAAAAAACTGGCTGCAGTGATTCAGACGTAGCACCTCTTGCATTCCAGGAAGAAGAGGAAATGCCACCAGAGGCGAAGATGCGGATGCGCAACATTGGCAGGTAATTAATCTGTGCGACATGTGTTATATATGGCACATGTTGTATAGGCAGGGATATATGGCACGCTCTTTCACTGGCTGCAGGGACACGCCCACATCTGCTGGCCCCAACTCCTTTGGCAAGACGCGCAAGGGCTTCTGCGATGTCAAGAAGGTCTTCGAAAGAGACCTGAAAAGCAAGATGAACGAGGTGGCAGAGTGAAGGGAGCTTTGTGCTGGAGGGGATTTCTTCATTATTATTTTTATTCCCCACTTTTTTTTTTGGAACTGTTAAAGGACATTGGCTTGCTCAGTTAGGATTGTGCTTAACGAGAATCTGATTGGCGATGTTTTGCCATTGCATAGTGCACGCAGGTGACAAATTGTTGGCAACGAATGCAGCTGCACAAGAGCTCGGGGCCCTTTTGCCCTTGAAATGAAATGCTCGCGTCTGTCACCTGGCAGGGTGTCCATTTCATGTTAGAAAGCATAGCACTGTTTGTATTTGTTTTGCATGTTTCTGCTTTTGGTGTGTAAATAAACATATCGAAGTCCGCAGCAGTTGTGTGGTGGCATCATTGGTATTACTTAAAGCAGTAAGTGTGTGCAGGCTAGTTCGTATGCAAAAATCCCGAGTGTCATATGGGATTTGGTACTGCTAGTGTTTGTAATGCGTGGTCTTTTCAGTAAGCAAAGAGGATGTGGAAAATTGGTCACGTGACACCTTGGCCGGGATACCTTGCAGCACTCGTTGGACTGGCTTGTCACGTGCCTTGTAGCAACGGTGCTAGATGCCTTTTAGTGTGGCACACCGGCTTGTACGACTGTCACATGAAATCGCGGTGCTAAGCAAAGACTTCTGAAAGAAGGTATGTGGTGGCGGCAGTCGTAACTTTGCAGAGTCCTGGACTTCACACCTGATCTCTTCAGATGGCTGACCCAACGAGTCTGGTGCATGAGGGTTGGGCACACCAGAGGCATGCATGCAAAGCAGTGTTAATCGGGTTGTCACTCGGATGTAGTACGTATTTGGTGAACCTGTGAGCATCACCCGTATTTTTATAATAGCTGCGAGAGTGTGGTACGTCCAAAGCTTATCTACGCTCACGCTAAGCACCCTCTGAACATGGGTACCACCGGTGCCTTCGACAGTGTTGCTTCGTTTCCACAGCTTCATGTATCAATTCACCCAAGTCTCGCGTCATTTACACCGAACATACTGTTGAGGAAAGGAGCTGCTGGGACCCTACCCAAGTGCAAGTTTGGTGGTTTTGCACAGCCGAAGCTATACCAGGGCTATAAGGCATGCCGTCAGTGGAGAGTTCCAAATTAATTTCTTGTCCACCAGGGCATTAACGCTGAAACTCATCCGGATGATGTCTTACAAAAAACATGGTGACAAACTGTGCAGTGAAAAAAAAAGCTTTCTTTTGCTGGTGCTAATTGCAGGAGTGTGGTAGATGCCGGAAAACGTGATACAACATCATTTTCAAGTGTGCACCTTTTCGTTAGGCACTTCACCACCTGGCTCCAAAAGGCAGCGTTTCTGTGCACTCGTAAGTGCAGAAATGCTGACTGCATGTAGCATCCATGTTGCTCACAGGGCAGTCTTTCTTCTTTTTATTGCGGAAGTTTGCTGTTCAGCATAAGGAAAAACTAGTGTACAGATACACTCCGGATTCCCGAAGGAATCAGAGCAGAGGTCCATGTGTGGACCTTGTATCCACGCAATGAAATCTGGTGGACGTCCGGGGTGCAGGCCGCAGGAGGCGATGGGCACAAAGTGTAGGCTGCCCAGGGCAGGGCAACTCCACACCAAGCGCTCCGCTGTAGCCTGTTCAACAGGAGCGGGGCAGAAAGGGCACGTGGAGTCAAGACGGGGCATGGTACTTGAGGTGGCCAGCATCCTCGTCACAGCCGGCGTGAGGACGACTCCCAGGCGAAGACGTCGAGAGCAGGTCCTCATCTTGGCGAGACAACCTGCCAGGGAGAGCCGTACCGTGCCAAAGCTTTTCGATGTATCAAGTAACTCTGGTACCATGCGGGGATATGAAAGCACTGCATGGTGCGCCATAGCCATTATTTTGCACAAGCTTGGTGAATATCCACTGAGGAAGGTACAAGAGGAGTGGGATATTGCATACGCACGGGGTGTGTACTGGCATCTGCAGCCTGCATTGCGGGGTGGCTGTGCTGTTGGCTCCATGTCACGTGAACACGGCATGGGTAAGTGTTCACCATGTCCTGAATTTCTAGCAGAAGTTCGTTGGGCGTAAGAGTTTTACGAAGTGCCCGAACAGCTGCCGATAAATCAGTAAAGATTGTACACTGAAGCCGGAATGATTTGCATAGATGTGTGTAGCAGAGCATCCTGCGCTGTGAGGAGTTCCGCCTGCATTGATGGCCACTTCTCCGTCATAATGTACTTGTACTTCGGTGGATTGGGAGCCATATTCAACAAAGTAGAGCAGTATGGTGAAGAGTATCAAAGTACTGGCATTAAATGAGGTAGCCTTTTCTGTGGAACTGTGAGAACCAGTGTTGCAGCCTCGATAAAACATTCGCGCTTTATTCTCGTTGCACAGGCATGAGCTCTTGCTTGTGCAAATGTTCAATGTCTACTGTGGCACACATGCACCTACGTTTAGTGTTGTAGAATTTGTTTGCATTCACAGCAGTCCAAAGCACATCACAAGAACACGCTGAAGGAGCAACCGCACGAACTGCAGTGAGCATAAAAGTTTCGCACAGCCTTCTCAAACTTTTGTCTGCTTCATCGTTCAAGCTGTCAAGCTGTGTCAGTTAAGTGTGACAAGCAGTCAAGCTGTCACTTCCAAAGAGGCCAGGAGAGCAGCCAAAAAGATTTGAACGCCTCAGAGCGGCTGGTTTTGGTAGCTTCTTTCCTCTTGCACTAGAGGGCACTGTAGAGAAGGTCTCCACAGCACCTTTTAAGTACGGGGCACTTTAGGGTACCAGCTTGTCACCGTAGCTCGTCCACGGTCACGGATCTAGCCACTGCAGTCAGGCGGAGTCATGCACACAAACAGAGGCTTCAAAACAAAAAAAAATTACACCATCTTCCCATAGGGGAACCCTGAGTAGTATGCGAAGCAGCCATGGGGTTGACTGAAGTTCCCATTAGTTTTTTTCAGTTCGTCGTTTCCGTTGACGTTCAGCTTCGCGTGCCTTCGCTGTATCAGTAGCTTCTTGACGTAGTTTGAATGAGTGAAGGACATAAGGCGCATTCGTAGCACATGCTCCCGTCTCGGTTTGTAGCGTAGTGGGAAGAGCGCCACGTACCTCCCGTTGCGGCGAGAAAGTCATGGGATCGAAACCGGGCGCCACCTAAGTATTTCTTTTTATAGTGGTCTGCGCTGACGTCAGCCCAAACGCTGATGGGGCTGAAGAGACGCGCATGCGCAGTAGAGTGCGGACAACGGCAACGAGGGAGGGAGAGACACAGCCCCAAGCATGAGGTGCTTCGCATCTAAAAGATACCCGCTTGTCCCTCGATTCAGCCTTCCGGCCAGAAATTGAACAAGATACGAACAAGAGGTTTATACATGCAGAGCTATTTGAAACTCCTGGAACCCTTGGCACTGGTCATACATGTCCCCATTATTTAGTGCAAAGAAAACTGCAGGTACATTTTGAGGCAAAATATATGTACTTAACCGGCAGTCCCTGTATTGATTTAGTCAGGAATGCTCATTGGGTTGGTTTTTACGATTATAAATGAAAAACAGTGGCCGTGGAAGAGAGAAAACGATGCATTCTAAATGTCGCAGAAAGGCTCCAACACATGCAAAGTAAAAGCAAAGACAAAAAGAATGGAGCTCCCACTCGTGTTGTTCCAGGCAAAACAAGAAACAATGGACAAAAAAAAATTCCCCCGCACCTCCCCGAAGGGAATCGTGCAGAAATGCGAATGCATTGGGTGCACCGATGAGTGTGTTGTGAGTAATGGCATAATTAATGACGAGAGTGTGAACGTAATCATTTATTCATCAGCACCTGTTTGTGTTATCGTTGTACCTGACGGCCACAATCACTGCCTTGTGATCGCTAAAGTGCACGGTCAAAGGGTCTTTGAGAAGCATACACGCGTCACAGTTTCGCGTAAAGACCAGATCAATGCAACTCCCGTGAATGGTAGTGGGGCACGTGTCGAAGCCGGCAGAGAGACAATGCATAGAGTGCCTGGTCGGCATGTACTCGACCAGCCACTCGCCACTCTTCTTGCGCACGTCAACGTTGAAGTCGCCAACCAAGACTATGGGGTCAGAGGGTTTGGAGCGCACGCGCACACTTTCCATTGCCGCGTCCAGAAATGCATTCGCATTTACGACGACGACGACGACGAAGGCAGAACTACGAGGCGCGAGCGCACGTGCGACGACGACGGCGAAAGAAATGCATTCGCATTTACGACGACGACGAAGGCAGAACTACGAGGCGCGAGCGCACGTGCGCGCACTCACGTGCGCTCGCGCTGGAGGAATGCAGGCGCACGCCGGCCAACGGAGCAAGACAACCCCCGGCTAATAAATGCATTCGCATTTAAAAAAGGATGCGAGCTGTTCCAGGAGAAGGTGTGCGAGCACTGCGCGAAGGCAGGAAAATTGAATTGCATTGGATAAACCTCTGTTCAATTCATCGAGAAGAGTGAGACAGGGAGGGGAAGTGCGTGAGGAATGGTAGCAAAGAGCAGAGAGCGGCACCACAGCGCCTCTGGCGAAATACTGTTCCACACTTGACTGCTTTCACGTTGAGTGGAACTGCTTTAACTTTTTTTTTCCATCTGTATTTCAAGAATCAAACTTTTCGGAAGGTGTGTCCTCGTCTAAAAGATAATGTCTCACATAGCCCACCGTTCAGGTGACTCCACAATAATAGCATTGCAAACATCTGAAGCATCGCAAGAATTCCCAAAGGAGTGCCATTAGCAGCTAAGCTATAAAAATAGTGTTCATCCTGCTGTCATTGCAGCCAAAATACTACCGTTGTGTACTTTTTGTTTTCGCATGCCTATAAGTCGAAGCTAAATATGCCTGTGGCACTTTGGGAAATGAATTTTCCGACCAGAATGCCACTGTGGCGGCCCTCCGTAGTGGTGTTGACATACCACAGGTTCCTTACCTCGATATGAAATCAGTGATCCGAGAAGAAATCTGTAAATCCTGGCAGCACACATGGGACACACAGACAGATAACAAACTGCGCGCAATAAAACCACACCTGGGAAGACATACAACAGAAAAACAAAACAGACACGTTGAAGTCTCAATTCGCAGACTGCAAATAGGCCACACTTGTGCTACAAACGCATACTTTTGTATGGCACGCTCCCACCAGTTTGTGACAAGTGTGGGGAACGGCTCTCCGTCCTCCATGTATTAATTGAGTGCACATCCTGCAATGAGGCCAGAAAACGGCATTTTCCTAAAATCTGTAAGTACAACTTCCACTACATCCCGCACTGTTTTTAGGAGATGAACCTATGTTCACAAACAAATGTCTTAGGTTTTCTTGCAGATATAGAGTTTTTGAAGCTCATCTCATACAGTGCGTGACCTCGGAGCCTACGACCATTGAGCAAGGTCATAGGCTCCTTTGTTCACACAGGGGAGCCCACTCGCATAGCAGGCTCTTCATCTCGAGCTGCAGTCACGTTTCCACCCATAGTCCCCTTCATCAGCCATTATGAACATGTTCATGTTTTAATCTACGAGCCCTCTACACCCATATATACAATATTTTAGGATATACCACTCTCATCTCATACATATTTTATGATCAAACCTGACTATTGAAGGACCCCATAACATAGTGTAGGCGCTCTTCGGTCTTAGATACCTTTGCACCAATAAACACAAACATACATACATACCGTATCTTCGCGTGTATAACCCGCCCCTGCATACAACCTGCACCCCCACTTTTTGTCGATGAATAAAAAAATATTTACCGTATTTATTCGAACGTTCAAGCCGGGCGGGACTTCAGCGTGGATGAAAAAAATGTCCGTCGTTGGAGGATGCAACGGGAGAGGATATTTGCGTGCGCCGCAACGAGGATGGCATTCAGAGGCTAGCAGCGATGATGACTCAAAATGAGCCCCGCATCTTCATGTTCAATAAACGTGTTTTCTTTTTGTGAACGCTGACCTCGCCTTTTTGTTCGGCCTACATTTGAGGCAAGTTTTTTTTTTTTTTTCTTCTCGTGGCTTCGGACTTTCGGGGGTCGGCTTAAAATTGGGACTGGCCTAGATTCAAATAAATACGGTATCCCCGCATATTGCCTGCATATTTTATACATAAAAGGATGGTCCAAAGCAACTGCTCAAGCAACATTACACATTTGTTTATGCAAATGAACTTACCTAGCTGACTACGTAACTAGATGACTTGCCGCATACTTTTTTTCAGGTTCGTATATTGTTGAACTGTGTGTGCAAAATAGGCACCACCAATGGGATAGCAGTGGCTTAGTCACTGTTGCTGCTGTAGGAGAATAATGGCCCAACTCGCATTGCAGTGAAGCTGCACCAAAGGAAATGCCTTGCATATAATCCACACCTCTACTTCACTCCTGAAATTTTCGCATTTTTGGCGCGGGTTATACGCGCGAAAATACGGTACATGCATCTGTTTTTGGTGCGAGGTGCAAAGCAATGGAACGTGCAAGCACTTGTACTTAAAAACATAGTTTATTCACAGGAGCTTTACTGTACATACAATAACGGCTATCTCAGCATTTGGGTAAAGTACACGGGGCACGAAAACACACGTGACTTGGTTTCTTTACAGAGCTATGTACATTTGCAGTTGGAGAAGTGAGTAGAGCTTGTGTCCATACTGACAGTGTGTGTGCATCAGGATGTGCTGGGCAATGACCAGGTCTACGGCCTCGGTGTCGCATGTGTGTGCGGAGTACCTTACGCTTGACTAGACACAGAAATGCACAAGGCGAGACACTACCAAGAGCTAGAAATCCACACATCTAGAAGATTGTGATTATAATGGCAAAAGCTGAAGCACCACATCTGCAAAAATTATTTGCGATCTGCCTGACTGATGTTAATACTGATGAAAATTTAGTTCCCGTTGTTTGCGGGGCCGCGGGCTCCAAACTTAATACGGACACTTTTGCCAAATCATCTCGAAGAAGTGGCCATGCCAGCATGCACCTGCACTCCTATACTTTCAGGTCAGTCTAATGTGACAATGCCTGTTCACACACTTTATTGTCACTGTCACACAAGCGCCAACACGCAACCATTGTAACTTGAAACGCACTTTTCATATCTATTTACAACAATATCGTGGGACACACTGCTCAGTGTCACAAGCACACATAATCAGTCTTGACGGTACGTTATCACTTTGGTAATCTTAGGAACGAAGTTCAGAAGTGGATTCGTCGGGAGTCACACACAACATTCACTCAACACAACGCGCGTCTTGCGGTAGTGTTGGCACGCGCGCCAATTGCTATGACACAGCCTATCACTGGCATGCTTCGACTTCAGTGCTAAAGGGGCGCAGGGTTTGATAGTTGGGTGGACTGTACAGAT
This sequence comes from Haemaphysalis longicornis, assembly GCA_013339765.2. Classification (NCBI taxonomy): domain Eukaryota; kingdom Metazoa; phylum Arthropoda; class Arachnida; order Ixodida; family Ixodidae; genus Haemaphysalis; species Haemaphysalis longicornis. The sequence continues at coordinate 80,665,741 of CM023456.1, read as the reverse complement.
GCCGACATTCTCTTTGTTAAGAGTATTACTTCCAAGGAGGCAGTTATAAGCCCAACCCTGTCCTGCTACCGTCGTGCAGAGATTGAGAGTTTCGTAAACACCTCGTTTCTGCAGGTCGTCGGCGGCACGATGATGCGTCGAGTAAGTACTGATACTGTGGTGTTTGGCTGTAGTGTTTGCGGGTTCTCCACAGCACACTGCGTGTGGACTGTTCCACAGCACTGGCTGTTCTGTTGCTCCGAGTGCAGCAACAAGAGACTTGAATTCCTCACAACCACTCTCACCGTTTAAAGCCTGAGCATGACAGCTTTGAAGGTGAGTGGAGCGAGAAAGCTAATTGACACTACGAAAAAAATAAAAGGAAAGAAAGAAAGCTTCTTTGGAGAAGGAAAGTTTGGCATCCACCTCAATGCAGCCATACGCCTACAAAGAAAAGCTGACAGCCTTTCTCAGAAACTTCGCAGTTGAATAAAAATTCGTCCTGGTCTAGGATTCGATCCCGGGACCACCGCTAAACCGGAGGAGTTGCTCTACCGACTGAAATAACCAGGAGGTTAGTCCTTTGTAGCACGACAGTGAATTGATCAACAACTGGAAGTCATGGACAGGTGTTAATCGACCAGATTTAGGGGAAATCGACCTGGACTAGCTTCCTGGTTAGCTCAGTTGGTAGAGCAACTGCTCCGGTTTAGCAGTGGCCCCGGGATCGAATCCTGGACCAGGACCAATTTTTCTTCAACTGTGTAGTTTCTGAGAAAGCTGTCAGCCTTCCTTTGTAGCCGTATGGCTGCATTGAGCCGGATGCCAAACTTTCCCTCTGAAAAACTTACTCCACCTTAGGTAAGGTTTAGGTTTTAGGTCTGGTTTAGGGGAAACCAGATTTAGGTTTCCCCTAAATCTGGTCGATTACCGATGCTTCTCTTATTTCAGAATTAGAAGATGCGTTATGATGTGCTGATCAGGGTTTGTTATGCATGTAGCTTGCATCTCCTACATACGTGAAGGGGGGAAAAAAATGAAACTGCATCGCTAATGCTCTCAAAGGCAACCATGTTGGCCGTCTTAATGGTACAGCACTGGCGCTTGACTAAAAGGCGCCCAATGAATCATTTTTGTTTGGCATAAAAAGCTGCTGACTTGCAAGTGGCAATAAGTAACTGAAGTCTTTCCATTTGAAAGTAACAAAACACAAGCGAGGAATGTGTAATTGGTAATTTTCTTTATCCAAGCAAGGGCTTGGATAAAAAAGAAACACAAAAATTCAGCCTCACACCGAATCTGGAACCTGTAAGCACTCCAAATTTGGATTAAAATATAGCCGCATCACTGTCAATCTGTGGTTTTTGGCGCAAAGGTATAATGTGAATGAACATGCCGAACTGAAACAGAATGGTAAACTGGCTGGCAATACAGCCACTTCGCAAAGCTTCCTGCTGTGGCAGAAACGAATAATAAATGGCTGCAAGGAAGCTACGCAATTTGTGTTCACACTCTTTCCTGCCACACATAGTTAAGCATTCCCTCGAGATGAGAGGATTTGTCACCAACAAGAATCTCGTCGCTTGAAACAAAAAAGTCCCAAAGCTTTGTCAACAGCATTCACTAAGGCTAGCCTCATTAATTCCATTAAGTAGGCTAGCGTGTGAAGAGCAGTATTTAGCCTCGTAAAGCAGCAGTCGCCATCAGCTACTGAGAGGGCCTGTATTACTGTGAATTCAATGCTAGCTTGTCCAAAATTTGAGGTCGTGCTCTGAACCCCCTTTCAATCAACAAGCGTTAATGTCATCGACTACTTTAAGAAATTAGAATTTATTCTACACTGGCCTGTGCAGTAAAATAAGTAGCAAAATTTGAACAACTTGTCTCACTTTAAAAGTAAAACATGCACTTTCGCGACGCATTGATCAATCAGTCCCTCACCTGCTCTTGGAATCTACACCAGATGTGGGGGGAGAGCCGTCGATAAAATTTTACAAAAAGTAAAAAAAGGGGGGCGGGTGGGGGGCATTGGCTTTTTTCTCGGGGAGTTTGAAAATTTTGAAGCACCCTGCAACCTGCAGCAATTTTTATGACAACTCCAGAGTGAACATAGCAGCACCTGGTGGGCAGAGATGTAACTGAACCTCATCGTTGCATCCGGTAGGGTTGGGCAACTGTTGACGTTGGTTCATTCGGCAAAAACAAAACCGAACAGGAAGGCGAAAAACACTCTACACTGGTCGACAACTGCTCGCCCATCATTCTTTTTTTCCTCGTCATTTTTCTTTGCACCACCACGAAAAATGAACTGTCTCTCATGTATGTGTACATCTAGGGTGACGAAGCCTGCCGCCACAATGCCTTCGTATCGCCGTCGCCCCCGACGCCCGTCAGAAGGCGGCCGCAGGCGCGCGTGACCTGTTCGCGAGTGGCTTGCCACCGCCGCCAGAGGAGCTGTCATCGCAACTCGATGCCGTAGCGGCTGTGTTCCAGTTGCAACGTGTCGATGGCCTCGGCCAAGTGGCGCAGGTGAAGCACGTTGGAAATGCCCAGGGCGCGCAGGTCCGCCTCTTGCAGCTGGGCGATGCGCGCGAGGTCAGACAGCCGGGCCTCCAGGAAGAGTGGCTCGTACATGGGGAGCCCCAGCGAGACTAGCCAGGGCCGCAAGCCGCCCGAGTAGTCGGCTTCCAAGCCGATGCCTCGGCACGAGTCGGCCAGGAAGTCGTTGGGGACCTGGGGAGGCGCAATGGCGATGGCATGGCATTCAGACTCCTCTCCTCTTGAGTATTTTTAAAAAAGGCAATCAAAATGAAGCATTGCAGTTTTTTTTTTTTCCCAAACAAAAAGCTAACAAGTACCCAAAGCCAGTTTTTACATCTAGGTACAGATGAAGTGAAAGGGTAGCAATTTTCCCCAACTTTCTAACAAATATTCTCTTTTTTAATTAGTACTGTTTTTAGGGCACATGTTTCAAGGGACTATGGAGACAACGTACAACTTTGCTCAGTCAAAAGATGGCAGAATAAAAAACAAAGTAAAAGTGTTCCACAACTAACTGAATGATGTCGCTCACAGCTCTCTACAGACTGGCTGGTGCTCTTTAAAAGCAATCTCAATATTCACAACGACAAGGCACCACCTCCATGTGGCTTTTCTAACGAGCAATGCAAAAGTGCCATTCACTCTACTCTGGCCATGTGCAGTAAAACTTGAAAAGAAATATCACAAACCTTAGTGGCCTTTTCCCTCTCAGTGGAGCATTAGAGTTCAGTTGGGCTCTACTACTTGTAAAATTCTAGTGAAATAAACCTAAGCTCGATTCACTGTCTAAAGGGAGTCTGGAGTAACAAGCGGTTCACGAATAATAACACCAGCCCCCCCTTCACAAATCCTGGTCTTGGTTAGACATCTGCATCTACAAAGTTGCTCTCAAATGCTCAAGGCTAGGAGAGTGGAAGCAGCTTCAGAAAGCGCTTACCCCTTGCTTTCCTATGCGGTCCAGCCCAGTGATGCGAATTTGGTCCAGCGCCTCTGCCGTCTCCGCTATGTCCCTCTGAAGCTCTTGAGAATAGCGTTGCACCAGGGCTGGTGGTATGCCACAAAAACCAGTCTGCGCACAGGAGGAAAAAAGAAAAAGAAAGAAAGAAAGGTACCACATCAGTTTCATTATATCAAAGGTATCAGTTTCAAAGGTATCACATCAGACCATTTTCTGATACGACAGCAGTGAAAATGAATGAAAACTAATTCTATATATGTCCCACACATGCACTCTTTTAGTCAAGGAAGTGCGTGCACACTCATACAGGTTGCCGTAACTGCCAATGGCAAGTCAACCAGTTTCTGGCAGTTATAAAAAGCGAGTGCATTAAATAGTTTTCAGCTGTCACTAACTCTGTTTTTCCAACAATTTCACCCATTTCATGTGTGTTTTCCTTAGAATTCTTGTCTGCTGTACAGAAGAAAATGTGCAATTTGTGACAAGCTGAATTTCAATTTGTCCAGTGCAGCATGCACCAATTTGTCCAGTGCACCAATACTTGCAAAAGGCCTTGAGGCTGGGGCCTTCTTCTATAAATGCATCTATGTAATCTATATGTGACCACAATAAGCATTGTTCTATTCTTATTAGACTGTGTTCGCTAGGGCTAGAGATGGATACAATTGCAGCATGTTATGCATTACCACTGCTCTGGGCCACAAGGTAAGCCAGCTTCTTTACGTTTGCCCAATGCAGTAGTAAGATACCCCCCTCGACAAGTCTGGTTCACATTACATGAACATACGGGAGGCGAATTGCACTCGCCTTCCCCACATAACCAATGTGACGTGCTACCATTTCCACATATGCACATTATATCTCCTGCAATGGTGACGCTAGCAGTGTCACTAGATAAGGTTACAGAGTATTGGCACTCCTTTCTCCTATTATTCCGTGCTGCTGCCATCATTAGTCAGTTTCGCATCACGTGACATTTGTGTACCCTCCGACGGTTCAAGGGGGCTGCCATTTTGTTGTTTATGCGTTTTAGTCGGTCAACTCGTGCACGCTTAGCTTGTCCTCCCAGCTCTGCAGTTGTGCGCGACTGTCGTCGTTCTGAACGCAAATCAAAAAGATAACGCGTGAAACAGCACTTCGGCAGCAGAAGTGTTTCTAAAGATGCCGTTTTGCTGCATTTTCGGCAGTGTTGCTACAAGCAACCCGGTCAAAGTTAGCAGCGAGGCCGTAGATGCGGCAATTTCGCGACACTGATAAACACCAAAATGGCCGCCGTCGCTGATTTGCATGTCTCAGTGGCGGTACTCTAATACCTTATCTACTGACACTAGGTGACTCCATATGACCAACACCTGTCAAATACCACAGGGCGGATGCGGTGAGTGGACAGTAATGTTGGCCACCCCAAAATCGAACGGGCATTTATTTGGTGTAGACTTATGCTTGCCTGGCAGTGACAATGCAAAGCAGCTTGTTAGCAATGCCCCAACAACTGAATGCCACACACCACAGAATGAATGTGCTGTGCATTGGTTGTAGTGTCGTGCAAACACTACTTAAGGGGGACTCACCTGACCACATTCTTGTGGGACTTACAAATTCATGACCCACAAGCTTAAAAAGCATCGTGTACCGATACGAAAAGGTTTACAAATCCGTGGAAATGTTCCTAATGGCCTAGTTTGCTTCTTTTTGAAGTATATCACTCCTTCAATGAAGTAAAAAACAAAAAAGGAATGCATTTTGGTTCATCTTGTTTTCACTAGATGGCGCTAGCTGTGTAGCAAGTGAGAGTTTTGTGTATCTATTTCAGTAAAGAAGGTACATATTTCTAAAATAAGCTAACTAGGCTAATGTAAATGTTTGTAGGTATTCGTAAAGATTTTCGTATTCGTGCACAATGGTTTTTAAGCACGTGGGTCATGAAGTAGTAAGTCCCTCAAGAATATTAACAGGCGAGTTCCCATAACCTAACACATCTGGATTTGTGAACGGTAAGTGTACGGCCAACTCACCCTGTCGGTGTAAGGTTCCTGGCACAGGTCGATTCCTTCGGCCGCCAGCTTGTGCTCAATGCACGTGTGCAGCGACAGGGCCGCGGCTGCCGCGTCTCTTCCGCACTGTGTAGGCTGCTTTTCCTGTCCGTGAGCTTGCCGCGGACATCGTTCGAGTCCCTCCGGAGAAAGGCCGAAGCCTTCACCTTCCGAGCGAAGCTTGAACCGTAGGACGTCTTGGCGGGCGACTCGGACAGCGCATCGTCGTCGAACGACGCGGAGCGGCCATCGTCCTCACCCACATTACCGCTCAACTTGCGGAAGACGTTCTGCAGGCTCTTGGGAATGTGGTTCCGGATGCAGTCGGCCGATGCACGGCGGAGCTCAAACCGCTCTACGGCCGCGCTCACCACCGACTGTGGGCAAGGGCGGGGTGTTGGTGCCGTTGAACGACAGCCCCTCCTTGAAGTCGTCGCACCTTGGCGCCGGCGCGGGAGGGCTCTCCGGTTCGGGCACGGGAATGTTCATTTGGAAGCGCAGCAGGCTGCTGCTCCCATTGTTCAGGGAAGAATCGCGGTCTCCAGGCATTGTGAACGGCCGGTGGTCGTTGTGGAAGGAGCCGCTGGGCGCACTGTCGAGGTCGTTGATGGCGCTGTCCATTGAGAGGTCGCAGTCCCCCTCTTTCACGGGTGGGAGCTCGGGGCTGGAGGGCGCTTCCAAGTACTCACCAAGAATTACCCCTGCAACGTGAAATGGGTTGTACACTGAAGCAGCTCTTATTTTTCTCCCATGACTTTTTCAGTGCAAAGAATCCTAGGCATTCGCATACTTAGTGCAATGATGTCAGGCAGTACCGCTTGATAGAGCTATTTGAACCTTTCATATTTTATTTGATTTGAAGGAGTTGATTTCTAAGCCAGTAGATTTGATTTCAAATCTAGATTTGATTTAAAATTTCAAGTTCATGCAGTGCACCCTGTGTTTTAGTGGAAGAGGCATTACTCTGACGCACTACATTGCTCGTACGCCTAGCATGCATGAGCGAGTACTGTTTGCTCCTAAAGTACAATCTATAGTCCCTAGATAAAATGTTATACGCCAGGAAGACTGTCTAGAAGAAAGCTTCCATCATACGAACGTCACTTGCACATTTTGCTTTGTCATTCACAAAATCCTCATCATTAGGTAATTGTTGGGGTTATCTGAGAAAAGTTGTCAATCGCAGCAGACACCAACGCGGTTTCCTGTCTTTATGTAAAGGAACATTTGACATCCAAGTGAAACATCTTTTCAGAAACTTTCTACGGCTTAGAGCGCTCCCTTAGTTGGTCAACTAACTTACTGTTCTAGCGCAAGAGCATCAGATGTGCAGTAAAAACGGAAAAAGGGATCTGATGCTTCCTAAGCAAAATAATGCAAACCCAGAAATTTATGTTTATTTATCTACTGAATGCTGAATCTACTCAGTGATGGCACTCTAAACTTTGCTCTCTCAGACTTACTTTGCCTATACTAATCGATCCCACTTGCATAGTCACTGCTCTGTTTTACAAGCTTAAATGCAGATATACTGAGAAAACAATCTTTATGCTATTAAGTTTGTACTCAATCCACAATGTGAACACTACACTGCTGTTCACCATATTTTAAAATAAACGCCCCTTGCGTATACTTGTGAGACACCCACTCACCATCGTGTTCAAGCAGTGCTTCAACGGCCCTGAGAATCTGCATCTGGTGGTCACCGTTGGAGATGCCCAGGCTCTCCAGGTCCTCCTTTGTGATCTCCTTAAACGTATCGAGGTCTTGGTACCCGTGCAGCATGAACACGTTGACATAGTTCTGGAAAAATAAAAAAAGAGCATGTTTTTCTGTTAAAAGCACTTCACACAATCAGATGCAAGCAACTCAAATCAGATGCAAGCAACTCAAAGAAGGCTATTACAATGAGATAACGTTGAGACAAGGAATGCATACTGCAAGTTGCTGAAGAGGCACGGTCTATACATGAATACTTCGCGAAACACTGACAGTTTTAGTCATTCAGGTGAAGCCCCTGCTTTGTGTGATGCACCTTGAACGCTGTGACGGTGAACATTGACCGCTAAACTAACACTGGTGCGAGATGTGCTGAACAACACCGAAACTCTAGGTTCACTCACACAACTTTGAAGTTCTTTAACGCGAGAGAAAAACGTTTTTGTTATAGATGTTTTTTGTCTTTTGCTTTTTAAGTTTGCAGTCTTCCATTTGCAGTCTTCCAGTCTTCCACAAAGATTAACTTGATAATCTTTAAATGAACGAACGTTTTACTTCAATCAACCTTTCTGGTGTCCATCGCCTACCATACTCTTACGTACAGCTTTGCTCGAGAAGCATTTGATTGCAGCAAAATTTTTATTTAGTCTACTAAATGTCTCTCAATGTCAGTCCCACTGTGCACTCATTATATGTATATAACCCCATGTATAATTTGAGTATTATTAATAATTGATTGATTGATTGATTGATTGATTGATTGATTGATTGATTGATTGATTGATTGATGTATGATTTGATGATTGATTGATTGATTTCCGTAGTGGGCAAATTTAACCCCACACGGGGCCAACGCTGCCACGTACCTGAAGTGAGAAAATTCCCAGCAGCTCTTCAAGAGACTCGGGCCTTTGCTCCAGCTTGGGCACGCTTGGGAACCTACGCTGCCTGGGCTTCGTTTCCGTCGGGATTTCCTCGACGTTGATGAATTTGAAGTGGCCCACTTTCTTGTTTGCGACACCGACCCAGGTGCCCGTCGTGTTCTTCGACAGGATGTCGATGATGTCCCCCTTCTGCATCAAAACAGAAAGTGATGATTAGGAAAATGGTGAGAAACCATACAACGTTGTTTAAATGCTTCCAGGAAAAGTTCACTCTTCTCATAGACAAGACTTGGCTGGTCAAAAACAAGGCTACAAATGATGACCCTTCTTTTTTTTCTTTTTCGAAATGAGTCAAACCCACCTGAACAGAATTTCAGAAACAAGCGAAAATGTCAACGGGCCGAAGTGAAGCGCTGTCAATGCTAACTTTCCAGAGCTGGCATGTAAAACCTATCATAGAATATCTTTGACAGCGTTGCATTTAGGCCGAGTCAGAAATGTTTGCTTGTTTCTGGAATTCTGTTCAAGTAGATTTGACTCATTAAAAAAAAAAAAAAACTCCTCAAATGTTCGTTATGAGAGCCTGGAAAATGTCCCCAGGGGTCGTTTATACCTGACCAAAGTTGGTTTCCACAAGGAAAGTTCACCGTTTTCACAAACAAGGCTACAATGTTCGTTAAGACCATGTATAACGTGCCTTCTCAGGTAATTATTTACTTTACCAAGGTCAGTTTTCATCGTCTGTGGGCACACAGTACAGAGTCGCATAAGTTGGGGTGCTTGCTAGCGGTAACGCAACTTCTAGCATCACTCAACACAGCGTGAAATCTGCCGTATAAGGCCTATTATCAAGGCTTCCTGGTGATTGTAGCGACACCCGTGAAGGCTGCCCGCTATTCTTGCACTTGCCTGACAACATAGTGAAGGGAAGAATGCACTAACCTTGAAGGCAAGACCGTCCTTGTCGTACGGTGAGGGCACGCAGTCTACAAGAGCCCGTGCACGACCGACGAAGGGACCGAAGCACTGTGGGTTGCACTCCTCCTCTCCGATAGAGGACGAGCTCCTGTTGCTGCTGGTCGGGGTGTGTGCCTGTATGCCTGAGAGGGAAAAGTCCAAAGATGAGGGATGCATCGCTTTCTATTGTTACTATACCGGAACTATTATACTCAGCAGAGCAGGCTTTGTGGCACTTGTGCAACACAGTTAAACACACCTTGGCTCCATTTACAATATAGAGAAATTTTTTTACACTGCACATTGCTTTTTGTCATTTGAGCTCAAAGGGAACAAAGAAAATTTGCAGAACAAAAGTTAGGTTCAAATGGTACGTTTTAATGCGCGCAGCTGGGACAAGACCTACATGCCTTTTCTGGCAATTCAAACTGGGCGAGTTTGAATGTGAAGATTGAAGTTAGTGCACTATCACCCAGTAAGAAAAAAAGAATATGATGTCCACTGCATATAGAATGCCAAATTACCACACGACATGAGTGGAATAAATTTGGGGTGTTGTCACAAAGAGCAAGCAGGCTACAAATTATTTTTTTAAAGATGGTATTTCCTAAACATAGGCATTTGATATCAAACGGGTGTTTTACTATGAAAAAAATGCTTTCTTCATTATCTCAAAATTAATTGTAAAAGAGTATCTATTGGTGTTCTAGGCACTGAAGCTACACTTGGATGAAGGTGCTTGAAATGAGAGCAACAGATCAATTCAGACCCCCTGGTGATTTAACCTGTGCCAAAATTTCTACAAATGGATGATTTTATATTTCATCTGGTCATAACCATCATCACCTTTTGCCGCCATACAGCAAATGCCTGCTACAGTCTGGAATTGTACCAGCAGCCTTGTGCTGAATGAATAGTGCAGCTCAGTGTTACTGTGGCTCCCTTTTGTTACTCAAGCTCATGAATCTAGTTTTCAAGTTACTCTCAGTGCAACACATTGTCAACGTGTCAATGGAATGATTTAAACCAAGGCAAAGATTTATACTAGGCTAGATATGTTCTACACCCCATGTCGCACAAGAATGTGCTATTTATAGCACATATTAAAGCAGCATTTCATTCAGATTCCTATTAGGCTGTCAGTGGAAAAGCGTACTTGAACGGGATCCAGCTGACCCGCTGGGGATGCTCTCCACTGAGCTTCCGGGCTTGAAGGACATCATCCGGAAGCTCCCGGTCTTCCATCTGAACAGAGAACACAGTTCGCATCAGCATGTCAGTCTCTTGTGCTCATATAATCACATATACTCATCAGGCTCTCAGACCATGCGACACTTCACAGCGCAGAAGTCTAAGACAAAGCTTTTGTGAGATCTGCGTCGGTAATAGCTTCACCAATGACGTCCCATTCGGAGCCAGACTGTTGAACAACATACCACTCAAAATAAAACAAAATTCGCTAAAAAAAATTCTTCATATCCGAGCAGTATATATCACCATGTTATAAATGCAAAATATATTTCAGTTGCGCACACTGTATTTCATGGTTGTAAATATTGTGATTGGATTGTTTTTTTTTTTTTTTTTATGAATATTATGTTATGGATCCATCACCAGCCATGTTGGCTAAGAACAAAGACGCCTTTTCACCTATTTCCTGCATCTATTTTTGCCGTGAAATATAGATTCTGATTCTGATAACTTCTTAATTATGTAACGCATTATCAACATTTTGAAGGATGAACTTGCTCAATTCAGCACTTTATGATATCTGGGATCCCTTTCTTTTTTTCCCAACACTGCCAGTACACTCGAATGTAGAGATCTAAATGTGGGATTTACAGATCAAAGCTGCAATACGATGATGAGACACGCGGTGGCGGAGGAATACGGATGAATTGAGGCCACTCGAGGTTTCTTGACACAAGCCGAAATCCGGCCGCATTAAAGAAATCGCTATCGCAGTGGCACACCGACCCTGCAACGTTGCACTCAGAAGAGCAACATTTTAAGTCACTGAGCCCTCATAGCACGCCAGTTGGAGTTTCCCTGAGGACTAGTGCTTCTTTCAGAGGCCTCGCAACCCATGCGTCCCACATAGAGGTCATAGAAGTGAACAAGGCCAACACACCGTTCCATCCACTGAGCTGCGGCTGTTCCTGAAGCGGGAGATCTTCTTCTTGACGTCCTTGTGGAGGTGCCTGACCCGTCCAACCAGCGTGTTCCTCAGCTGCTGGTCCGGCACTTTCTGCACTTCTCCCATCTGCTGCTGCTGCTGCTGCTGGTGACCACGACGAGAATTAAAAAAAAAAAAAGGCGGGGCGAAAGGAAAAGAAATTAACGGCCAATCTGTCAATTGCAAATACGCTAACAATACATAAGCACAGATATGCCCCTTTGCACTATGAGCTGAGAAAGGAATAACGCCAGAATGTGCAACAAATTAATTGTAAAAATATAGCGAAGATATTATGATCTTCAGCAAAATCAGAACCCACCAAAAAAAGAAAAAAAAAATCTGGAGATACCACACCGTTTTGAGGCCCTCCTAAACAAGAAAAACTGTGGTTCATTTCTCTGCCATATGAATCGGTAAAACACGAAAGTGAAATGTGCAGCGAAATCTGCAGCTGAGCATGATTTGCGGGTCGGCGGCTGTCTCGTGGATGTGCTTGGTGAGCTACGTCCTGCTGGCGGGTCGCTTCGACAAGGTGCACTGGCGTCATTTCCGTGACGGATATGACGTCAGTGAAATCTTGGGGTAATCCCACATAAAACACTCTCGTGTTAAAATATCAAACCCGAAACCGAACAACCTTAAGTACAGCGTACTCTCTAGTTCTAAAGGTCGCTTCCCCGCAAGAAGACCCTGTGTGCAGGGGTGCACCCTTCACAGGCCGCTTGCTTCATTGTACTGGCGTCACTTCCGTGACGGATACGACGTCAGTCAAATCTTTGTGTATCCGGGAATAATAAAACACTTTCGTGTTAAAAAAAAAAAAACACTCTAACGTGCCTCCACGCTGACCTTAAAAAGGTGTGCTCTCGAGGAGGGGGAAGGGAGGGGATGGCTAGGGTCATTTCGTACCAGGATTGTTATCCGATGTTTATGCCAGTTTTGAGCCGACCATGCTTGGTGCGTGCTCTCATTTTCCTACGCGAAGCTTCGTACCTTCTCAGCCTCCTCGGGATCTTCGCAGTCTGAAGACTGGGAATGGCCCTCCTCGCTCGCAGAGTAGCTGTTGCGCGTAGGCTGCACAGAAAAACAAGAGCAAAACACGGAGGGAAGCTTTTAGACACTTTGTTCATCCCCGTTTTAAGTCTAGTACAGTGCAGATGAATGAGCTGAAGTTTACGTTTCAACATTTATGCCATTATTGTTGGCTTCTCCGCATAGCGTGGTGCGCTCTGGGTTTGGCTCTTTTACACGACACCACAGCTATGCGGAAAAGCCTGAAACACAGAACCGGCGCAGGAAATTGCTCAAAGGGCGATTTTAAATGAACTCCAGAAAACGGCGCGAAAAATTGTACGTAGACTGAGGGGACACAAACATAGCGCTGTTTATGTCTCGTAACCTCTCAAGACAGCGCTGTGTTTGCGTCTTATAAGTCTACATCCCATTTTTGGCGCCGTTTCGTCACGCCTAAACATGCACCAACCAGACCACTTGCTCTCTACTGCGAGGGCGATTATAGCCACCGGACAAAAATGCTTTGACAATAGGGTGCACGCCAAGTCTTTCATCGGTTGCGAAAGCCGTTCCCCGGAGCAGTTATGGTTGAAAACAACGGTGTTTATAAAGCGCAGCAATACATCATGTGTTTTGATGACTATTTTCCAGACGAGGAAGTGAAAACTGGTACACACAGCACGTGCATGTTAGCTCCGCGGTGTAAATATACGCAAGTAGGATTGGCACAAATGTGAAAAAAAAAAAAAATTAAGAGGTCCAATTGACATTTCCCTCGAATTAAATAAGCCGCTTCGGCCGCATAAACCGCAACCGTTCCGCTCGAACCGCACAGAAGACGAAGTCCATACGCCCAGATAAGAAGCAGCAGTTCATTCAGCGCGGCCTCGTGATCCACATTCCTTGGTGCGCCTAGACTTCCCTCTCCCGCGTGCGACGTCACAAAGCCGCACATTCCTGCATGCCAATAAAGCGCGCGCAGCGCTAATTTCCAGCCCGTCCGCTCCCAATTAGCGTCAGCGCGCGAGTCGTGCGACGCAGCGAGCGTTGCCGTCGTCGGAAAGACGCGTCTTCCTCCACCAAGGCCGCCGCCTCACCAACCAACCGACAATGGCTGATCCTCCCCCTCTCCCTCCACCCCGGGTGCCAAGGACGCAGCGACGCATTCACGCGCAACCCATTTTCAGGATAAAGACAAACGTCCCCTCCCCCTGGCCCGCCACGCGAGAATCAACGACGAAAGGACACGCGATCCTGCACTCGCGTCTTCTCATGACTCGCTTTCACCGCAGACGATCGTCAGGTTTGGGAGTGGAAACATTACAGTGGCCAGGAATGCGGAAAATAGCGATCAGAGAGCGCGGCTCATTATTCCTGAAGCTCATTGCATAAGCATCCGAATAGCCATTTCAGCAACGGACGTCCATCGCACGTAGAACGGACATTTCAAGGAACGGGAAGCAAGTGGGCTGCTTGGTGCATGTTAAAAACAGCGCCGCGCGTGTGTGTTCTACTCTGCGTCCCGTTCATTCGCGCTGTTTCCCACGTTTTTGACATTTCAAGCGAAGTTGTTCCGTACACGTCCGCCCACGCACAGAAAAAAAAAAAAAAGTCCCCAAGGCATATCCACAAATGGCGATCTTATAGAGGAAAAATGTAACCAAAGTAATTATTGAATCAACTGACGACTACGTAAAGGCGTGAGAGATGTGGCTAGTTGGTATTCCATGGTGCTCACAGCGCAAAAAAAAAGAAAGAAAAAAAGAAAACGGATCACGTACTGTGAAACAAAACGGCTGTGACGTTTTGTTTCAAGGTATATTTAAGTTCGCGTCTTTTCTATTAGAGCTAGTTGAAAGTCCACGCCTGCTTAATGTACCCCTTTGACAGTAGTCCGCTATTTTTGTTGTTGTTGTTGTTGTTGTTGTTGTTGTTGTTGCGCTGTGAACATCACAACAGGACGAAACAGATATGGTTCATCTGACTATAACACTGCGTTTACAAACTGTCCTCCCGTCTCCATATGTCGCCAAGTCTGAAATTCCACACCCGAGCAAATTAAGGTAGCGTTAATGCAGCCAGCCATAATTAGCGAATACATGTCCGAGGTTATGTAACGCGTGCGTGGTGCAACGCTGGCCGCATTTACGCGCAGGCACTTCGCGTGGAAACCAAACAAAAAATGTAAAGAAAAATCTACGCGACCTTGCGGCCGCGCGTATCAGCGAAACAAAGCCCGTTGGAATGCCGCATCGTTTGATAAAACGTCCGAGCGTATTATAATGGACGCCCATCCTATAACGTCCCGCGCGCAAGGGAAAGCACGGGCGCCATTCAGCACTATGCCCAGGAATGTAGCCGACGTGGCCGTACCTGCCGTACCGCTGAAAACGCCAACGAAGAAAAATAAAAGCAACATTCCTGCGCAACAGGCCAGCTTCTTCGAAAGGGACCATGAAGACATAATGCAGCTTAGTTTGTTTAAAAAAAGATTCAGATTCAACAGAACTGACTATGGTAACTCACTCAACTACACTCCAGCGCCGAAAGAGGTTCTTTCTAACCTAAAAAGATGCGAAATATTTGAAAAATTTCAAATTTCCCGCGACACTAAGATACTAGAAACAGTTAGCGTGTTATCTGCACATTAGCATTCGTGCACGTGATACGGTCGAACGGAACTAGAGGCCCCAGTACAACCGCCCAATCATTCTTCCTGCCGCTGGCTTTGGTCCGCGGCAGCCGACCGCAAGTCCCCGTGACGTCATAAGGACCAGACAAAAGAGTACCAGCAAAAGAGTGGCGTCTAGTCTGCTTCATGCGTTTTCTTTATTATCTAGTTTAGAGGAGTGAGTTGGCACTAAAATTGGCATAAATGCTATCGGGACCAAGCGGTGTTTTGAATGAACCGAATCTTTTTTTTTTTTACTTCATGGCGCATTTTAAATGCAGAACCACACGAATACTACGCAACTGAGGCATTTCCGCGTGAAAGCATCCCGTAAACAGCCCAACTTAACTCGGCTCAGAAAAGGTTTCTCTCCATACGTTTTCCTTCCTCACTGGAAGCTTTCGTGGAAGTTTTATGTAGGAACATCCGCAGTCCGTTCTCGCTCGCTCACTATCGTGAGCATCGACAATAGAAGCACGAGGTGATGCGGCACAATCGACGGTGCCCCATAGAGAGAAAGAGCGACTCCCAGCTTGAAGGCGCAGCTAATCGTAGTAAAGTAACGGAAGAAAGAACCTGCGGCAAGTGTTGGCGCAACAACTTTTGAAATGCGCTGGAATTTGCATAGTTTCGTTTTACACAGACGGAAGCGAGATGTGGCCGTGCACGCCGAAGAAGGAAAGGTATAGCCCGCAGGAAGTGCACTAACTCGTAACCACGGGAAACAAAAAAGAAGGATATGCTGGCAGCGCGCGCGAACCCGATTGATTTTTCTGCTGTGGGTGGGCGCACTCCGAACGGAATGAATTGAGGAATCCCGGACCAACCAAAGGTCCGCGGTTTGGGCTGCGTCTGGCATCAATGAACGCGTCTGTGCACCCCTGGGAGCTTCGCGGACACCTTCGCAGACCTGCCCATAAAAGCTGCTCTTCTTGCTCGATGACGAACAAACATCGAGCGCAAGGCCGCAAACGTTCCCAAACTGATGGCGATTACAGTAAATCCTTGTTGTAAACAAACCCTCGGGACAGGAAAGTGGCTTCGTTGCAACAGATACTTCGTTAAAAGAGGGATGATTTTCTCTTTCTGCACTGCAGTGGAGACCATACGACATATTAAAAAAGTAAAAGATTAAGAAAGTGATTGCGTTATAGCGATAGGTTACTGCACATTCTAACAAGGGTAAGCTTGCCGGATTGGAATGCGCATGAAATGTGACGATTAATTATTTTCCATAAAGTCGAACGGCGCATGCGCACGTCCTCTCCAGCCCGCTCTCGGAGTTCTTGAAACTTCTTGGAAGAGTTCAACAAACTTATGGAAACGATCTAAAGCGATGGCTACGCAGAGCGGCGAGGTTGGCTGCATATAGCATATCCACGGCCCCTGCATATCATTCCGGTGGATTCACGGAAGTCAACGCGCAAATGGCAGAACGAGTGATGGGCAGCTCACGTGATTGGTAGAAGCAACCGTTGCCGTAGACATTGTGAAAGAAAAATGCGTGTGTTCGTTTCTTCCACTTCTCGCTAGCTGATGACGACCCGGCCGCGCCACTTCTTATTTAAAAAATGAATAGCAAAACCGGCTTTTCAGTTTCAAATCGATAAGTGCCGATTTGTCGCGAAACCATTTGCGAGGCAAAATTACAATGCCCGAGGACAAATGAGCGGGCCGATTGCATCGCGACTGGTCAGATAAAAACGCGTCAACACATGAAACAGATTGTTAAGCCTCAACCCGCCGTGGTGGCTCAGTGGCTAAGGCGTTGCGCTGCTGAGCACGAGGTCGCGGGTTCGATTCCCGGCCGCGCCGGCCGCTTTTCTGATGGAGGCGAAAAGCAAAAACGCTCGTGTGTGCGAGATTTCGGCGCACGTTAAAGATATCCAGGCGGTCGAAATTAATCCGGAGCCCTCCACTACGGCGCGCCTCATCGCCTGCGTTGCGTCGGCGCGTTAAACCCCAACAATCAATCAGATTGTTAAGCCTCAATGCTGTGTCTGATAACGCTGTGTATGACAACAGTGGGACGTGTAAACATGGTCCTTTGACAAATCCAACTACAACATGTATAGCCTCCGGGAGCGACGAGCGGTCGGCATGTCAGCGCCTTACCACGGTGTTCACCGGCAAAATAGGCGAGGGTACGCACACGCGCATAGAACTATCCTGTTGTGGGAGCGTCGTCTGCTCCGCTGTTCTTCTCAGGGCAACACACCCCCTGTTTTTCTTATCTTGCAAGGCCGTCTCGCTATCGCCCCAGGTAGCTAAGCAGCGTGGGTCACAAAGTCATTCAGATGCAATGGCAGGGGGTGTACCACTCTCAAGGAAACCGCGTAGCAGACGACACCCACACAGCAGATAGCCCTATGCGCGTGCCCGTACTCTCGCCTATTTCGCCGGTGAACACCGTGATAAGGCGCCGACATGGCGGTAGGTCGTCGCTCCCGCTATATTATTAAAAATTTGGGAGGCTGTACCTCAGTTCGTCCCTATTTTCAGCGTGCGTAGCTCGCTTGAATGACGAAAGTGTGTTGTAGTTTCCAGGCTTTATCAAACTTAATTTACAAGCTACCCAGTGAACTGACAACTCTGCATAAAAGATTGGAGTCAACTAGATAATTGCAGAAGCCACAGCTGCGTATTACAGTAGTCGCCGGGGTGTCTATAGGGGTGTAACAACGGCACCAATATGCAAGCCTTTATTTCCCAGCCACCCAAGAAAGTGAGTGTACAGGTGCCGTCAGAAGTAATTGGAACACGGAAGCTGTGGCCGAACCCTATGGGAGCGGCGTGTAGCTGCAGCGGCGGTAAACGAAGACGAGGACACGCGTGCGCGCGTGCCGACGGCGATAGCCCATCTATATCTCTCAAATCACCTCGTTTAACCTGGCTTCGAGCGTTCTTTCCAGCATGCTGGTCTCAACGATGGCGCTGATAGCACAGACACATCTGGTAGCGTCTCTGGTACACTTTCAGCGCACGCGAGCTGCCCCAAAAGCGGCGCGCTGTCACACGAAACTGCAGTGGCAGTTTTTCTTTCAAATATTTTTAGGTGTGAATGCTATCAGCGCCATCGCCGAGACCAGTATGCTGCGAATAATGCTCAAAGCCAAGTTAAAAGAAGTGGTTTGAGAGATGTAGATGGGCTATCGCCATCGGCAGGCGTGCATGCGTGTTCACGTCCTTTCGTTTGCCGATACGGTTCGGCCACAGCTCCCGTGCTCCAATTAATTTCGACTGCACCTGTACGCGCCCCACACGCGCACGAACTTGCTACTGATCAAGAAAGCGTACCTTGAGGTCCGAGAGTCGTCGCAGACGAAGCTGAACCCGATTACACCCGACACAGCTGACAAGAACGGTCATGCATGCCATCTAAGTAAGTCGAAGGAAAAGTTTTTTTCTGTGCCAATGAAGCGCGTTTCTACAACACGGCGGAGGATTTCCGCCCGAGAACGCCGTGGCGCAAGGGGGACTACTTGCACTCGCGGAAACCCAAGCGCGGCGCCCTCGCAGCTTGCACAACGCCGAAGACCCCGGGGTTTCCCCCGGCGTTGTTTGGAGCACCGCCGTACTGGCGGCCAATGAGACGCCGTGGTACAACAACGCCCTCAGTTCCTTCCGGTTGCCCTCAGACCGGCAAGAATGAACCGGGAAGAACAAGGCAGCGACATATCTCTTGCCAAGGCCCGCTTACAGCCAACTGTGCTGCCTGGTCGCGCAGAAAAGCCATCGCGCAAGCGGGCTGGGAGGAACAGCTCACAAACCGGAGGAGAGCGACAAGCAGCGACGACCCTGCAAGGCCTTTCGCTTTGATTTATGGGGCCAGTGTGTCGTATATACACGGCGGTCTTGCAAAACAGACGGATCCGAGGGGTGTGTGCGCTTGACAGGTGTCAAGAAAAACAGCGCCCTAGCTACATCAACAAACTCTTCTCTCTCTCCTCTCTCTCTCTCTCTCTCTCTCTCTCCTCTCCTCTCTCATCTCTCTCTCTCTCTCCTCTCTCTCATCTCATCTCTCTCTCTCTCTCTCTCTCTCGTTCAAGAAGAGGAGGGAAGTAAAATAGAACACTGAAGCAAAACTGAAAGGTGAGCTAGTTGGTAAAGCTAGTTGGTAAAGCATGTCTTACGAAAACTACCGCGCAAACGAACGGGACGAAAGAAATGTGCACAGCACCGAGGGGCTTTTCAAGCACAAAAATCATCAGACGACGAGAGAGCTTGTAGAAGCGTTCTACATTAATCGCGACAAAGACAAATGCGTCAGTTCAACTTCGATTACGTGAAACCCCGTTATGGAGAACTGTAATATGCACCGCGATTAGTTCGATATATCCAATAGTTCGATATAGCCGATATAGTTATATAGTCTATAACGAATTTTTTTTTGTTACGAGTTCGCAATACGCGGGACCCCCCCTGCCATTGCCACATAGAGAAACTAAACACATAAGGTATCCATACACAAAACAATCCATTTATTGCATGCAATAAAGCTACTTTCCGCCTTAACTGCCCACTTTGCAAAAAAAAAAAAGCGGTGATTTTTGTTTTCGCTTTCATTGTGGCGGCAAAAACTAGCACCGCATTCACTACACGAGACATCGTTTGCGCCAGTTCAAGTTCGTGCCTTTCAATATCGAAGCAATACTGGAGGAGCACATCGACTGGCAAAAGCGCTTCATAAAGCATCGGATGGCTTTACGTTGTGGCATCCTCAGTCTCTTCGGTGCTTTCAGCAGCACCAGCTGCCATGACATCAGCGACGCTGTCTGTGCCTGGGGGCTCACAGTGACGGCAAAGTCGTCGTTGACACTGTCCTCAAAGGACACTCCTTTCGGTACAGCATCTGGAACGTTGGCGAGCTCTTGCGCAGATGGGCTCCGTCAGTGAATCCCGTGCGTCAGGAAACAGTTACGGAAGGTGTGGGGCATCCCGTCGCTCCATGCGAGGCTCAACGTCTCAATCATGGCCAATCAGCATCTCGATCGCCGCTCCGAGACCGTGCATTTCGGTGGCAATGGTAGGCGCGCCGAGTTCGATATATCCGATGTGAACTTCGTTATAACGAATACGCTTCGCATGCATTTTCGCAACGGATTTTTTTTGTTCGATATATAGCATAATTCGCTATATCCGGGTTCGTTATAATCGGGTTTGACTGTACACTCCACGACTTTGAATCTCGTATAGTCAGCTCCACGTTCGAGTATGGCCTGTATGCGCACACCTGCCTTTTTCGTGCGTGTTTTCGCGCAGTGCTTTCCTTGCGTGCCATCTTGGTTGTCAGTGCGCATACGCATGTGCACATTTCTCGTATAAATTATTTCGTTCTTCTAACGAACCTTCAGTTGAGAGTCAGCGCTTGTGTCGTGTACCTTTCTTTCGTCCCCTCCGTATGCGCGCTGGTTTTTCGTAAGAGGGCGAAGGGGAAGAAAGGTGAGCGAGACTAAAACGGAAGACAAGAAGGTAATTAAGCGAGGCGATTTTATTAGGCTAATATATCACAATACGGCTCACTAAGTGTTCGGTTCATTAGCTGCCGAACTCATTCACGTTGGGTTTCGCAGCCGAAGCTATAAACGTGTACGCTAAGACGACGCGACGTAGTGCACAATTAATTTATGCCACCAGCGGAGAGAAATCTTTTAACGCGCGACGAAATCACACGCGTCTTTAATTTCAGCCTGCAGCAGAAAAAAAAAAGAGAAAAATCTGCCGCAACAAAGAACTAAAACTTGGGCATCTTCAGCGACGCGTCGGCCACGGAGCCATCGCGGCGTTATAACATCACTTATCTTGTCCACTTATCTTATCTCCTCATCTCATTCTTCGTTGCGCAATAATAGGTACAGCTGAAAATTTGCGTGCCGATAAGTATTTGGTAGCTGCATTGTGCAGTTTAATCTACGCAATTCATTGTTTGATTATATAGTCTAGAACCTTAGTTTATCGGCATTGGGCCGCCAGCACCGTCGCAATGACGTCACACTGCTTTGCAATGTATTTTCATGCTATCTCATCCATCGTGCTTGATGGATTAGGATAAAGTAATGATTGATGGGTTTTAACATGAAGCATGGAATTCGAGAAAGCGAAATGCGTAAACCCACTTTCGATGAACAACCAGCTGCGCTATGCAGGAAATTCCTCACTGCACAGCATTCCACACGGAACTAAGGCGCTTCAGGAAAACACAAAAGGATGACTCGTATGAACAGGGCAAAAATATCCAAAAAACGCCAGCGCGAACATACCGTAACAAAGAATTTCATCCGCGTGGACGGAAAGCGGTAGTCACCTGAGGTCAACGATCATATACTCATGAACAGGAAGCCGCGCTGGCATCGGTGGATCCAAGGGAACGCATCGACGACCCGGCGGTGGACGACTGGTTAGCTTCGAGCAGCCAGCAAGCTGTTGAGTGTACTACGGAAAAATGCTTGCGATTGCCTCGGCTTGGCTCAGGCATGCGGTGGGAATAGTGCAGGAAACATGACGAAGTGCAATTGATGACAGACACCTTTTCCATCACATGGGATGATGACTCACCTCAAAATCCTACAGGGCGACCGTGTGGGAAAGCCCAGCTGAAGAAAACTCAGCCCACGGCAGGTTCGCAAGCCGAGTTCTCATTACATCCCGACACAGGAATTCAACCAACCGTGGTCGCTCCCACGCTGACGCAATGAAATCACAAACATGCTAGAACCCTGAAGCCTTGCTTCCCCGTAAGGCCTCCCTGTCCTCGTAGACATAGCCCTTCACCGCCCGCCCGCCCGCCTCCCGGTGCGCAGTTGGAGAAAGGACATGCCACGACGGAAAGGCGGGCCCGAAAGATGTATACGGTTACTATAACAACAATGGTTAAATCGGCAGACTGTAGTTCATTGGTGGTATCCGCGCGCAGGG
This sequence comes from Haemaphysalis longicornis, assembly GCA_013339765.2. NCBI lineage: Eukaryota > Metazoa > Arthropoda > Arachnida > Ixodida > Ixodidae > Haemaphysalis > Haemaphysalis longicornis. The sequence goes on along the minus strand of CM023456.1, from coordinate 80,643,891 downwards.
GATACCACCAATATTGTTGACCGCGGATGAAGCAAAATGAAAAACCTCTCCAGCATAAGTACTAGCAATCCGTACAAACAGTGCGTAGCCATGCATACCAATTCATAAACCGTTTACTTATTTCAAATTATTGGACGAAATGTTTTTTTTTTTTCAGTACTGAAGTATATGCTGAAGTTACTTAACCAGCGCACACGTTGCCAGTATTCCGTCAGACTGTATTTGTACGCGGTGTGCTCAAGCTGCAAGGTGAAGCAGACGAAACTATAAATACTCCAACAAAAGGCTCTAATAAAACTAACAGAAGTCGTTATTACAGCATTCGGTTGGGGTCTTTCGCTTTGTTAGTTCTTTTATCAAAGCTTCTAGTTGGATTATTTCGTTTCGTTTCTGTCATTTAGATGCTCACATTCGGGCTGCTTTATGAACGCTTCGCGTGTGAAGCACACCGTGTACCCTGACTTGCATCACCATCTACCCTCTCACTCACTATCTCTCTCTGCATACCGATCTCGGCAAAATTCCTTACCCCGTAGCTCACAACAACAACAACAGCGGCTGCAGCGAGATGGCAGGAAACAATGGGGAACTTGAGAGTGCGGCGACTGCGAGTCTGCGCCATGCGGGGACGGCAAAAGCCGCAGCTGGCGGGTGACATCGCGCGCAGAAGCGCGCTCAGGTGCGGGCAGACGAGCCCTTATCGATCATGGCCCGAGTCGTCGCTGACTCCGTAGAAAAGGGACCCTTTTGGTGTGGCCGAAATTTCATGTTCCTCCAACGTCGACGGTCCCTGCTGCGCCGTACTCAACGGGAGCAATCCGCCCCAATCTCAAGCTTACAGCTCGATGTTTTTCTTTGCAAAACATTCTGTCATTATCGCCGATGTATGCATCGCTGCCTCGCTATTTCTTCGTCAGCATACAAAGGCTTACCAGCAATTTCAGGCACGCTACGCTGCTGTGACACTTGCCTCTTTCGATTTCGCTATTTCCTTCGCGCCGTTCGCGTTTGAATCACCGTTTGGGCTCAGCCTTGAATCAATTTTTAATTCTGCAATATTTTTTTTTGTAGCAACCCTTCGTATCCCCCATAGCCAGCTCTTGGATGCTGCGTCACAAAAACTAAAACTACTAGCAACGATCATCAGACCCCTAAGCGCAATTTCAGCTTCAGTTTAGTTTGCGACGTGTCGCCTTCACTTGATTCCGGTCGATTACCCCTCTCGTCTCGCTTGCAACAGCCCCCTCACCCCCTCAGCGCCCCCCCCCCCTCCACTTCCCTCCCAGAGGTCTTAGCGTCGCTCAAAAAAGATACTCCCTCGAAATCCCCATCCGTCCACCCAGGTATCCGGCGGCGTTAAAACAGCAAATAAACGCTGCACAACAAGACGCCGACAAAGGACACGACAGGCGCAAACTTTCAACTTTATCGAGCCTGAGTCTTCCCTGCCATCTCCTCCGTGCGCATCTTGCTGCTCGGCGCTTCCCGAACAACCCACCCACGAAAAACAAAGATGCCTCGGTTCGGCATAAAAAATGTGCAGCCCGGTCACAGCTGTCAAGTGCTCCTCCGCGGCCCAATCGAAGAGCGTCCCTTTTCTCTGCGCCGGCTTCGATGGACACTGGTGGTGAAAATAAAGCTCCGGTTGAGCCCGCTCTGCTGGCAGCCAGGGAGGGTGAGGAGAATGGGCGCACGTCTGAACGGGTTTTTCGCTTTCCAGCAGCTCCACTCGTCCCATCCCTCGCCTCATCTTGGTGGGTGTGCGGACATAGCACTTAGCCTTGTGTGGGTTTGCTGGACTGGTCGGTCTGCACGCTTTAGCAACCGCTATCAGCTGGCATGGATGGAGCACACGGAGCTTAAGCGCATAGTCGAATGCGTCCGTCAGCCGCAAGAAGCTGGCGCCGCGCGGCCTGTATGGCGCGGAGGTGTCGCGAACGTGGGGAGCGCCGGGACGCCGCTTCTCCCGTGCTCTGTGTAATCGTGACCGGAACTGTACTGCGCCTGTCGAAGTCATGAGCGGACAAAATGATATCTTTGCCTCTCTCAATGCTAAAGCAGGCTCACAGCTGGGCCACTCTTTGTTTGGCTGTCTTACTTCGACAGTCTCTGAAAGCATATAGGGAGCATTTTTCCCGGCGGTGCAGTTGCAGACCTTGCGCTGTTGCCTCAAAAGCTGCACATGTGCTCAAAAGCTGCACATGCGCGATCTAGACGAGCAAAGGCGGTGTGCACGTGTGTGTGGGTGGGTAACCAGTTTAAACGCGGGCAGCCATCGATGTCGATGAGTTACCGCGTTTGTATACGGAGTCTTCAAATAGCGCGCGACGTAGCAACCGTTGGTCGAAACGGTTCCTGCGTGTTCGAGCTTTTATGTGTAAACTCGAGAAGGCTCGATCGAGTCACATGAGCGCTATTTGCCCACAAATGGGCTAGTGACATGTGTCACCACTTATTAAAAAGTCCGAAGCCAACAGCTATATCCCTTTACCCACACCCCTTCCCTGGCCGTTGCACACTGACGGCAGAAAAGCCGCACCTAAACGTATATTTGTTTCTATGCAGTATTCATTGCGCATACGTGACTAGAGGCGGTTCCCGCTCGGTTGATGGATGGATGGACGGATGGATGAACGACAAAAAAGACCCGTTATACATACAGGGAGCGATTGAAAAGTGTAGACGGAAGGACATATAGCACAAATTGAACAGAAGAGACGACTACTCTCTGATATGCGCTAAACCAATACATTTCCATGTCTTGACTCATGCAGTCCATGTCCGGCGAATTTCAAGATGAGTCTCTGAAAATAACGCTCCGGTAAATTATTACGCAATGCGTAAGAGATAAGCGGCAACATCGCCCTGAATATCACATTAGTGAGGTATAGAGAAAGAGAGGGAGGGAGAGACCCGCAAAAATTCCGAGCTTCATTTTCTCTTGAAATGTGACCGCAGCGAAATTAAGTCCAATTTCGCAGCCCCTTCAGTACGGCACGGGACGCAAGTCAGTTACTGTTTCATGCACGGCACCGGCTGCTATACTCGGTGACAACTTAAGCACGGCACCGGAAGTTGCCGCTGTGCCTTATCACCATAGCCAGATGTTTCTCCGCGCGGCGCAAGTAGGGCGTTACTGGGAATATTTTGAACATGGCGTGAGCCGTTCCCGAGATTTTTTGCACTTAATATGCTTATAAACGACTCCAGTGTCGACAAACAAACTGCGTGAGACAAGGCAGACGATATCCCGCATTCATAGCAAACCCCTTTCAAAACGCGCGCGCACTGACGTCACGGGTCCGGCGCTTTGGCGGAGTGATACACTACATGAAGTGGTGCCGTTCTTGAGTTGTAACCGAGTATAGAAGCGACCGTTCTCTCAGAAGAAAATGACTTTCCAAACAAAGCTTGTACAGCTCGCCCTGCGTAGTCTTTTTTTTTTTCTTCTTCTTACGCCGTCCCTTTAGCCAAGGCGACGAATTTCGTGCTCCAGTCTCCAGCGCACTTCTCGCGATGTGCCAAGGCCGCGCTAACTGCACTGCGTTTCCTTTGTCTTTTCGCACCAGCACTCTCTTCGTCCCGGTTTCCGGCCTGTTCTCGCTCCGTTCAAGCATGGGCTTGCTTGTTCGCCGTTGCCACGCCGAGTTATAGCAAAGAAAGAAAGAAAGCACTTCCTTCCGGTTTAATTTCCGCTCATCCCTTTCGGCTGTTCGATCTCGTCGACACTTTTTTTTTGTTTGTTTCGTAGCTGACTTCGACTGCCGGATGCAGACCTTTCGAGAGGAGCTTGAGGCAAGGTTCAGTGGATCCTCTTTTCCTGCAGGTTCTGCTCTCCTTTCGCCATCGATTTGCACTGTACACATTTATCGAGTTTTCGCAGTCTTCAGCCCGAGTAGTGTTGTTCGAGCATAAAATACAAACGCCGATTTGTCGATATTCTAGCATTGGAAACACTAAACGCAATTGTCAGGTTGTACCTACGCAAACTCACGTCCCGAGTCCAGTTTTCAACGAAACTTGGGAACCCAACTGCGAGGTGAACAGTACCTCGTGAACAGAACCCGACCGTGGCGAGGTGAACAGATCGCCGTGATACTGAACGCTTTATTTTGTGAGCCTGGCCTTTTTATAGCGGCGGTTCAGAGAAAGGAAAAACCACGTGATGTGTTGACGTCATGATAACAAGCTTCCAAGTTTGCAATGTCAGGCTACAACAGCTTCCAAATTAATAAAAAGAGCCATTGGCATTCAAGTGAGGTATACCCGAGTATACGCGAAGTCGGACAGTATTTTTCAATGCGTGCAAGTTGCAACAACCCGAATCGAAATGTGAAGCTCGCGTACACGACACCACCCTGCCACCCACAACAATCTTTCAGCAATGGGTTTAATGGTTCAATGGTTTCAGGACTGCCTTTTTAACCGTGATATGACAGGGGTTGTTGCGTCGTGATGCGGGACGCTTGAACACCCTTGAGTCTTTTTGGCGGCTTGATATTTGGTGTACTGGGGCTCGCGTGAGTGGAACCAATTACAGGTTAAAACATTTGACCGCGATTGATGCATTAATTGATCAAGCGGCCCGTTAATCAATCAATCGTTGGTAGGCATTGAATTAAATTCTGGAAATATTCATGTATTTCACATCACGTTATCGCGAGCAAACGAGTAACGCTAAACACCTGACCTGAATTTCGCGAGCTTTCCAAAGGATTCAGGGTACTTTCCGAGCACCGTGTTTCCGACACAAGGCGCTTTTATTTAGAGGCACGACACTGTTCAAAAGTGCAAACAGACTTAAACTATAATTCCAGGGACAGCATAATGGAGTAAGCAAGAAAATCTAGGGACTCGCACCACCACCGCAATTAACGCGGAAAAAGTCGCCGGCCCGCCGATAAGGGAGCATACAGCGTCCTATAGAACGGCAACGAAGAGAAAAGAATCGAACAATGCGAGAGCATGGGCGCCGACGATCGCCGTAAGCGGCGCAGGGTTCTAGAGATTACATATCCGCCCGTCCTATAGCTGTCTAAACATTACAACTGTGCCAACGAAAAGGACTCTGCAGCAGTTTAGAAGAGCTCGCGATCATGAAGTGGAACGCCCACAAAGGAGCGTTGGAATCGGGTGCCAAACATTTTGCGCACGCAAGGAGTTTAAATCGCAACGTCTTGCGCAAGCTCGCGTATATCGTACTCTAACTTTACCAAACGCATGGTGCTGCGTTACTACCACGTTCACGGTACAATGGCTTGAGTGAGTAACGACGCGAAGTCGGTATACGGCAATTGGCAAAATGTAAAAACGTTATTTGCGTAATGCTTGACCCATCCCATCAAAGACCTCGTTGTCGTTCGCGAACGCATGTAGAACTGAAACCATATACATGCATTTGCTCTTTCCTCGCGGCCTATTGCCGTCAAAGTAACCCTGATGTGAAACAGGTGAAAAAAAAAAAAAAGAACTCAAGTGGTAATTGTCGGGTAATCGGCCTAGCCGCAAATTTCTACACGCAGAGCCCCTTTACAGTCCGCTTCAGTACTACACACTGATGTATTGCCGAGAAGACATCTTTTCGGGGCTATCGAAGTAGTCTTGTTGAAAACGTGAAGGCCACATATGGCCATTAATTGACAGCATTTTAATTTGCGTCGAAAATGTGACTCGTCAAGCGTTACAGCCGAATAGACGAGTGACCTCCTTGAGTCTACGTAGAAATGCCAGGCATTTTAGAAAATTTAAGGGTGATAGTTCCTGCTGAAGCGGTGAGGTCCACGCTAGCAAGTTCAATTCAGATTTGCGACGTATTTGTGCTGACGGAATGATTTACCCTCACACAACCTCATCGCCCCTTTGCCCGTCTGCCTACGATTGCCGAGGCTTCACACAGACAACCGCCCGGTTTCTAGGAAACAACACAACTGCTTCTAGCGCAGTAAAGGATGAAGTGTTTGGTAAAACAATGCGGTTTGCTGGCCCTCGAACCGTGCACTGTGTCGCCGCGACGGGGTGGACGACTGATGGTTTAAAGCGTTTGTTCGCCATTGTTTTAACGGCTTACTGCAACGAGGCTTACATCGGCTGTCTCAGTTGTCAATCACTCGCAGAGGCGCGCTAACTCCACTGTCTCCCCACAGCGCATTTCCTGGAACTGCGCGCACAGCACCATAGTTTCGGTTTTGCCACGACAATGTTCGAGGCGTCCTGAACGCACACCCAATGAGCGCAATTCGTGGAGCTGACACACAGCACTATAGTTTCGTTTTTCCCGCGACATTGTTCTAGACGCGCCGAATGCACACTGAAAGGGACCTAACAGGTCGCGCCGTTATCGAAGCGAGATGGGGTTCACGAAGTAAACCGTGGTACCGAAATCTCGCCGCACGAAAAGCACCCTTCGGCGGTTCGTCCGCGACGAAATATCTTTAATGTCCGGCGGCGGGGAAAACGCATGCGAGACTCGGCCTTGGCAGCCAACGAGTTAATTCATTCGCAACACCCCGACGCGCGCACGTGGTTAGAAGTTCACGCTCGCGTGCTGCCGCTGCTGCCGGCTTGTGAAACCCCCCGCAACTCGTGAAGTGCGAAGCGAACACGCGGAAAGGGGCTAAGCTACGCGAAGACGACCGCGCGGTAGGCTGTTTTTTCACCCACGCGAGGTGTGTTAGCGCTGCCGGGCGCGATTGCACGGGCCGTTACCGCGCGCACTTATACGCTTGGGCGAAAGCGGTGCTTGCACAACAATGCCTCCCAAATGGGCGGCGCTTCGCAGCGACGGTGACCTCAAGTGTGTTTGCGCACGGTGGATTTGACCAACAGTGGCACTTTCTCGCCGCCTCCATTATCGCACGATCTTCCTTCGCACCCGTCCCTTCCCCTAGCGGCGTGTTCACGAGACCCGCGTCCTGTGGATGATGGAGCTAACAATCTCTGCGCGCTGTTTTTATTGACTCATCTATTTAACAACACCAACCACCATTACCACTTCCACTCACAGAGTAAAAAAAATTCGGATTTTGGTCACTCTAGTCGTAACCCGTATTTCCTTGCGGTCGATTCAACGGTCATACATACATAGTGAATAATTTGAGGCGCTAAACAACAGGGACCAGAAGAAACACGTAGATACAGAGAAGGCGTCCCTTCCAACTAAACTTTATTTGTGAAAACCCTCGGTTAAATACGCTGTTTTGACGTCATGAAAACGTCACACCAACAATGTGTGCAAACCTACACGTGTCCATCTAAGAACTCGATTTCTTTGAGTGATAATGGGACCGACGGTGAACTGATGCACTTGACTCCCGCCTTATGAATGAAGCGTACGCCTCTGCAATCTCTCTTTCTTGCGTATCTCTGACCCATTCTAAAAACGTGGCCTGTTTGAAGAGCGGAGCGCAAAGAAATTGAGTTCTTAGATGGACACGTGTACGTTTGCACGCGTTGTTGGTGCGACGTTCTCATGACGTCAGAACAGCGTATTTAACCTAGGGGTTTTCCAAACAAAGTTTGGTTGGGAATGACGCCTAGTCTGTGTCTACGTGTTTCTTCTGGTCCTTGTTGTTTAGCGCCTCAAATTATTCAGTATGTTCAACCAACTAGCCCTGGTCATCGTAAGTAGCGCTTGAAACGGGACGACAGAAGAGAAGACACACACGACGGCGCTAACTCGCAACTGATTTTATTACGCATAAACACAAATATATACTCAGAATGACCACGTGCCCAGGTCAACCCCGAAAGTGCAGTTTGATAAACACAAAGGTTACAGGATTACGATTCGAAAAAAAACACAAGATTACACTGTACATAGTCAACAAACAACCCGCAAAAACACCGAAGTTAAGCATTTGATAACAACAGAAATTAATTTTCATGTAGTGCCACCGACGCGTGGCTGACACACTTATCATCGTGCTTTCTTATATAAAAAGCTTCAATTACCTCACGTGTCAATTGGTGATTGTGTCGCCACAACACGCTGGTATTTTCAAAAAGTGGACAGCATTGCGCCTGGTCCTTATCTTTGTGGGTCGCGCAATGTCGAGTGATATGTGCATGAGGGTTGTTCTTGAGCGACCTCCGGTGTTCCATCAGTCGAACATTGATGCACCTGCCTGACTGGCCAATATATACGTTATCACATGATAATGGCAATGAGTACACCATTCCCGTGTTGCACGGGACAAATGGCGAAGCATGCTTAACATTGCAACATCTGTCAGACTTCTGGCCGGACAACTTTCTTTCCGCCATTTTACGCAACTTACCAAGTTTATTCGGAGCAGAAAAAAGGACTCTAACCCCGTAACGCCCAGCAACATTCTTCAAACCATGTGATAAACGGTGAATATACGGAATCACAGCGGTTTTCATTTTTTCTGCCACAACACCATCTTTCCTAGATTGCGCTGCCGCATCACCCACTTAATTAACTTTTGGACAGTCTTGTGCATTATGTGCTCCAGGAAACCGGAGGCGTCTAGCCTGGTAATCTGCGCCTGGAAACTATTTCCAATTTTATGCTTCGCCATTTGTCCCGTGCAACACGGGAATGGTGTACTAATTGCCATTATCATGTGATAACGTATATATTGGCCAGTCAGGCAGGTGCATCAATGTTCGACTGATGGAGCACCGGAGGTCGCTCAAGAACAACCCTCATGCACATATCACTCGACATTGCGCGACCCACAAAGATAAGGACCAGGCGCAATGCTGTCCACTTTTTGAAAATACCAGCGTGTTGTGGCCACACAATCACCAATTGACACGTGAGATAATTGAAGCTTTTTATATACGAAAGCACGATGATAAGTGTGTCAGCCACGCGTCGGTGGCACTACATGAAAAGGAATTTGTTGCTATCAAATGCTTTAACTTGGGTGTTTTTGCGGGTTGTTTGTTGACTATGTACAGTGTAATCTTGTGTTTTTTCAAATCGTAATCCTGTAACCTTTGTGTTCATCAAACTGAACTTTCGGGGTTGACCTGGGCACGTGGTCATTCTGAGTATATATTTGTGTTTATGCGTAATAAAATCAGTCGCGAGTTAGCGCCGTCGTGTGTGTCTTCTCTTCTGTCGTCCCGTTTCAAGCGCTACTTACGATGCATTAACACCAACTAGCCCAACTGTCAATTTTACTGAACTAGTCCTGGTCAGGCTTTTCATACATATAGTCCTGTCAACAAAGCTTTTTTTTTTCCTAACTGCACGCAAGCTGCACTTCGTGTGCACGTGGGGAATCGTATTTGCCAACTGCGTTTTGTTCCCTCCCTATACGAGAGTTACGCGAGAACGAACGAAGGCGACGCGTAACAAAAGATGCACGTCATAAAATCATAATTGCCCGGTTTTGTTCATAACGTGCTACGTTATGCTTTGTGAGAGGGGCAGTGAAGAACGCTTCAATGTGGTACGTATAAAGAAGAAGAAAGGTCACAGAGCAACTGAAACTAAACTAAGCCAACTAACGAATAGTGCGCGTCCACAAAAGTTACGTTCATGCTCCGATATCGCGAGGACGCGTCGCTACAACAAAAGACACAACCGTACACACCAGGGCGTCAATCTATCGCAGAATAATGGATATGTAGAGGCGCGAGGCCTTATCCCCCCCGTTCATTTTCAGCTTCGCAGCAGGCAAACGAACGCGCCGTTTCCGCCCCCACACGGGAGGCATCACCGCGGGAAGGGTTGCTTCACCGCGACGAGGGTGCGACGACGGCGAAGCCTCGTTTGACCGACAGCTCTCGGTCGGCGGCTTGATCGACTCGTCAAGGGCGCGTTCGACCCGTACGCGCGCGCGTGCGCGACTGGGCGAAAGCGAAGCATCGCCGCTCACGTGCGACACGAACGAGGGTGGGAGCCACGAAATGCGCGAGAAGGCAGTTCAATCGTTCACTCGACCGTTACAGAAATATTAAACACGCAGCGTCAGTCTACGTCGGGGTCTTACAATTGCGCGCATTCGTTTGTTTTCTGTGCGAATACTTGTGCTGCCGCGTGTGCGCTGAATTTTATTTGAAAGGCAGCATCCATAGTTTTGAGCTGTCTTTTTTTGTTTGCTATTTGTTTCATGCGTCTTTCAAACTTTGTGAAATAACGTTTTTCACGCACCAGTTATAAATGAACAGGAGAAAAGGCTGGCACCGTAGGCTCTCACGACGATTACATGAGCGGGATCTCAGCCCCCCAGGGTGCTGAACCTTCGTTTTAGGTTGGCTGTAGAGTCACAAGCGTAGCCCATATACGAGACGCGGTTTTATTTTTAATATGCAGAAGAGCAATAATGTGAGGGAGCCATAATTTGGGCTTCAGACAGAGGGCAAAAAAAAAACGCGAGGACTTTCAGTGAGTACGTTAACTTTTTGCCACGACTTATTCGTTTTCTAGAGTGTGAAGACTGGCTAGTTGGTTCATACTGATGGCAAAAAACAGCGCAAAGAAACTGAACGGAAGACGAGAAAGAGACAAACACGGGACAAACAAACAGCGCCTGTGTTTGTCTCTCTGTCTCGTCTTCCGTGCCGTTTCTGTTTTTTGCCATCAGTATGAACCAACTAGCCAGTCTTCACACTATAGTACAGTTTGTTTCTTCTACATCGGGCTCTCTTAACCCTCCGTGCCTTCATGATCCCTCCTGTCGCATCAGTCTCCTAGGTTTCAGCGACATGCCGTTCCCGCCTGTACTCGTACTCCATCGAGAACTCGTTCATCCCAGAAGAAGTACGCCAACTTGTTGGTCCCCTTGCCCCCTCACGAGGAGCACGGCCTGCGTCTTCTTCATATATAATGTATAAAAACAGCGCCCGTGTTTGTCTCTTTCTCGTCGTTCGTGCCGTTTCTTTCGCGCTGTTCTTTTGCCATCAGTATTCGTTTTCTCTCGCCTTCTTGTGCGCGTGATGCGACGTAATGGGGAGGAACTATTGCGCGGAGCTTTCCGCTCATTCAACCCCGTTTCCTTTCTCTCTCACATCGATGATAGTTAACGATGACGACTTTCGCACGACTGTGCCCCTGAAAGTCAATTAGGTCACACCAAGAGTATGTGTCAGCTCCGGTAGCAGGAAACAGTGGACATCCTGTGGGCCGAAAGTATGCCCTGCAGAAAAGCTGCGACGTTCTCCACCGGAACAACAAGTATGACGAAGTGAGAAAAATAATGGCGCCCCGTGAGTTATGGCCCGCTTTGCCTTATCGTAAAGTAGACACGCGCACACAGCATCACCCCACGACCCCTTTGCAGTTTGTCGTCGTATGACGCCAGAGCGTGTGATACCCGCACAAGAACTCGGGAAACTTGCGTTTTTTTTATCTCTCTACCCTCCGAGAATTGCACAAATGGTAGTCAACATTTTGTCCTCAAGAACTCGACCCTGTATACTTCGTATACGGCATAACTGCGAGTTAATACTCCTCCACATATCTCCCCTTCCGTGCCGATACCTCCCCGCATAATATACTAATTGCATTAAGTAACACACCGCGAAGGGGATTAGCAGGCAAGACAGACAACGGGACAAGCGCTGACACTGTTCTTGTCTTCGCTCCCTCCCCGCTGTGACCACTTAATGTGGCCTAACAACTCGCCCAACTATACACTTTGCTAGGTCGCAGTAATCCTTTTTAGGGGCTCGGGCTGTCGGCGTCTCATGTCGTCGTAACCGTCGTCTCATGTAGTCACGGTACTAAAACAACGGCACACTCGCTTACGCCTCGCGCTAGAACGCTTCGTGCTTCAAAAACAAGAGACTTTTACAGCAAAGCTGTATACCTCTACCCCCCAACGGTTTCATATCCGTTGGCAAAAACGCCATCGCGCCATGAATACACTTATACACTGCATGCTTCGCTCCTCCTCAGGTTTCACGTTAGTGGAGATAGCCGGGGATTTTTTTCTTGAGGCGCTTGATGGGCCTTCACTTATCATCATCGTCATTTTGTGAAACCCACTGTGCAAAGTTGGCTTTCCTGCAGTGCGCTTTTGTGACGGGACGGTCGCCACCAGTTCGCTTCAAAACAGAACCGTTTTAAGATCGCTGATTCATCAAACGCAATTCCACTCTATGAGCTCTATCACCCAAATTCACCTTCGTAAAACAACTTTCCCAACTTTCCCAACCCAACTTCACGGGATTCACACTCATGAGAATTCGCGGGAGAATCTCCGCCACCTCATTCCGACAGCGAGAGAGCTAGGCAGACACACGACTGTACACCGTGGACATACGAAGGAGTTCCATTCCAGCAGCCGTTAAGCATGTTTCAAAGTATGCCTTTCAAAGCACAAGCTTGAAATATTCGTGGCAGTGCTCGCCACGCGGTACTGCACATATACGTGGTTACTATCGCCCACCTTCAAGATTCTCAGCAGTCTCCCTCACTCCAAAAATCCACGTGCTAAAGCAGAAAAGCCAAAGATGTCGGCCGAGCTCGAGGAATGCTGTACTTGCGACGTTATCAGGTGCCAGCGCACTGAGAGCAGCACACAGTAAGAACGACCGTTACGTGAAGTGCGAGTCGACCAAAGAGCCGTTACGGCAGCTCTCGCCCGCCCATTAAACGAAATCGCCAGTGCATACCACGTCCCTATCAGGAGACATAAACGGCAACCACGCTACTACGCTTGCCACTGGAGTGACTCTATTAAAGGCAGGACGCGGAGTAGCATTCACAAGAAAAGGTTTGCCGAGAAGAGTTTTCCCCGCTAAACCATCGCACTCTGTAAAAGAACTTGCAGTTCTCTCCACTACAAACGAAAAATATGAAGAACGGTCAACCTCCTTGCGCTATCCGACGTTCACTCCCCTTCGAATCGCTATTCTTTATTACATTTATAACAAGTAAAACGTTCCACTGCGAAGCATTCTGCCGGTTTTTCGAGTGAAGCGAAAAATTGGCACTTTTCGGCGTCTCCAAAATGGCTCGAAGTATAAGAAAGCTAGCACGGCGCTGAGGCTGAAGTGTTTGCGAGAGAGTTTTTGCGACGGACGCAGCTAAAAAGGCTTTATTTATATCTGACAACCACCGGGGTAGCGGAGTGGCTACCGAGGTAGAGTGAGACCGATAACTCGGTAGATTGGCGAGGTAAGAAAATTTGGTGGCAGGCAATTGATTCGGACAGCGTGGGATGGGAGCAGTTGGCGGTCAACGAGAGAGGCTGGCGTCACTAAATGAGCTACGCTTAAGAGTACCGCCACTTCGTGCACCCGGAAGCGTCTGGGGGCCATCTTGTTTCTGGCTTGCAGTGTTGCCATCTCTCCCAACGAAACCGCCGCCGGTTGTGACGGGCAGAGTGCGACCGGCCGCTCCAGCGTCCGCGCAGCAGAGAGAGAGAGAGAAAGGAGAGGCGCCCAGAAGCAAAATGGCTGCGCCCAAATGTAAACAAACATCACGTGGTGCCGACCGACCAACGAAAATCCTGGCTGCACATAACAATGAGAGAAAAGAGTGCCGATACTCTAAAAAGCCTTTATTTAGTGACGCTAGGAGAGGCCTTCATCCAGCAGTGGACATAAACATAGGCTGGTGACGACGGCTAACCGTGACTAGTAGAAGAAAAGTCCGGTTTGAACATGTCCCTCGAAGTAATCCCGAAAAATAAGCACAGAGACGGGGGGACAAACGTGTGCAAAGAATTATAGGAAAAGGAAATGGCTGCTGCGCCCTGTTTTATGGCACGCCGCACTAAGAACAGCGTCGTTATAGATAACAGGCAACGGGTGCTCGCACTGTTTTCACCAAGGCGTGCATGCGACGTGCAGGCGTGTCAACAACGACGCGCATAATATACGCAGCGCGGCACCGAGACACGTGTGGAGCGATCCTGACGAACAGTATATCCTCGTTGTAGACAAATAGCTTTATTCGAAAATTCGCTTTTTTTTTTTTGAAGTTTTTCATGGTCCCAAACGCAATGCGTTCAGGGAGAGGAGCCATCCTCGTTTTAAACGAGGTACCGCTTATTACGAAGATTTACGTTCCGAGGACTTCGTTGTAACGAAGGTTTTTTTGTAGCCGCGACACTCGCCCATTTTGCGGCCGCCGTTAAACAAGACATCCCGCGGCGGTGCTCGAAATTTGCAACCCACTGCCCCGACTGTCAGCGCATCGATCATCTACTAGATTTAAACGTCGTGCGACTTTCACGCGACAGAGCGACGATTATAGAAAGCGCGTGAGCTTCTCGTCAGTGGCTCCGACAAGCCGAGAAAGTTCAAATTGGTGCTTGACGTGTTATACCTGGGCTACGAGGCGCGCCGTAGTGTACCGCTACGGATTAGTTTGGACCACCTGAGGATCTTCAACGTGAGCTAAATAAAATCTCGACAAAAGGCGTCTTCGCTGTTAGCCTTCATTTGAAAAGCAGTCCCCGCAACCGGCGTCAAAGGCGCGGCGTCGCTGCAGGGCTCAACGTGTGAACACCGTTTGCGTGACATTTTATACTTATCTTCGTTCACTAAGCCCTAACCGCAAGCCAACAGTGTTTCAAGTTACTCCCCCCAGCCCTCCCTATCCTGGGAGGAATAGAGCTGAAGAACTGCGATCGCACTTAGACCTAACTGCGTGTATACAAAAAACTAAGTCTTGACTGATTATGGAGTTTAAAGCGCCGAAACTACACAGGCGATGGATGAGGCGCGTCGTCGTAGTGGAGGGCTCCGGATTAATTTTGACCACCTGAGGATCTTTAACGTGAGCCGAAATCTCGTACACACGGGCGTATTCGCCTCCATCAGTAAAGCGGCCGCCGTGGCCGGGAATCGAACCAAAACACTAAGTCACGCAAGGTGGACTAAAATAAGCCAAGGGGTAGCTTTGTAGCGCTCAATACTCAGTTGCGGAAGGCAGACTACGCTTATAAACTTCCCTGCCCTGTGATTTAAACTAGGAAAATGGCAATCTGTGCCAAGTTGCTCGGCATTCAAGCAAAAAAAAAAAGTGGGGGGGGGGGGGGGTAGCCATCCCGAGTTGAAAACAAATTTCGGTCAATTTCGGGGTAAGACGGCCGCAAGTGTTTTTCATCCTGCGGCTTCCCTTCCGTCGAAGAGAGATCATACGCCAATGAAACCGTATCATCAAGTTTTTGAGCTTCCACCTTGCGATGAGCGACCAACGCTATCTTCGGCATGCATGCAAACTGCCATTGGACGCTCCCCGCCATGCATGGTGTAATCAACAAACAGTAAAAGAAACGAGAAAAAGAGAGGCAGGGGGGGGAAAAAAAAAGCCCCCGGAGAAATGCGACTCCATAATTGCGGGCCAAGACAAAAGACGCGTCTTTTCGCTCGGTCATCGGCGTTTTGGAAGGAAGCCCGCGGAGCGAGAAAGATGAGACGCGCCGACGGCCTATTGTCGGACCTAAGTGCCGCGCTTGTCCGGCGCGACAAGCAGCGGAGTCGAGGCACCAGGAAGTCAAAGATCAGTTCCGCACAGGTGGCTTCGAATGCCAGTGGCAGAGGGCGAGAGAAAAAGGCGAAGTTCCAGAAATAGCGATGCGGGGAAAGAGAGCCCGTTTTATGCACCTGAGGGCCAGCAGTTCGTAACGCGGGCAAAGGAGAAAGTAACCGTTCGGTCGACCCGTCCTCCTGCACTGCGACACACAAGTTCTTACATGCGCGTTTACGTCACTCGTCAACAAATGCCGAGCTTTACGAGCCACTGCGAGTCAACTACAGCATTCGTAAGGTAAACCAAATTTCTTCGGCGGGGAGGGGGGTTCTTCTGGCACCAAAACCTCAATTGAAAGTTGGGCGAGTTGGTGATACATCTTGGAAAAAAGCGCGAAAAACGACTACACGTAGGACGGAGCGTCCTGTGTTCTTCTCTAAGTGTAGTCGTTTTTCGCGCTTTTTCCCAAGACCAAAACGTCCCCTCCCTCCCTCGGCTACGCCCTTCATACTCAGGTACAACTTAGGCACGACAACGGAAGTTGCCCGTGAGCCCCATCGCCGCAACCGGCTGTTCATCCGCGCGGCGCAAAGAGTGCATTACTGTGAGTATTTCCCGCGAGTTCTCGGACTTACTCTGCTTATTAATTACTGCAGCGGCGACGACAAACAAACTAGGAGGGAAAAAGGATACGATGTCACGTGCTTAGCGCAATCTCCCATCAAAACGTGCGCGACCGCGCTGTCGTCACGAGTCATCGCTTCGCCAGAGTGATACGTATACATGAGCTAGTACCCAAGTATGAGTATATATATACCTGCGCAACCGGCCGTTGTTATGCCAATGCGAAGAACAAATGCAACGCCACCACCAGGGATTTATAACCCCCCCCCCCCCAAAAAAAAAAAAAAAAAAGATTTCACAACCCCGGGCAACCCACCCCGCCCAGGGATTCATACACACACCCCATTAGGCACCCAACACAGGAGGAAGGATTTCGACACCTCTCAAAATCAAAATTCTGGATAAACCCCTGGCCACCACGCAACCACGGGCGCATGCGAACCGACGGAGGTCGCCGTAAGAAGGCGGCGAGAGACACCTTTCCAACTTCTCCGTCCCGGGAGAAGCCATAAAAGGGTGTCGATATGATCGGCACAGTCGGCAGGACGATCAAACTGCGCCTGCGCAGCGCAGTAAATGTAAAAATAAAATAAGAAGGTACATACTTGGCGTCAAATTCGGCCGTGAGAGCGCGTTTGGAGAGATTATAAAAGCGAATGAAAGCTGGAGGGCGGGGGATTTAATTGGCGCGGTCGACAGGACGATCTAAGTGCGCGTGCGCAGCACAGTCAATGTTCAAAACATGAAAGCACACACTTTCCGCAGCGTTTTGTCTCGCAGGAGCATTCGGTGGTGAATTTACAAAAGCGAATAAAAGTTGAAAATTGGAGGGAGGGGAGGGGATGAACAGCAATGACGTCTTTCCCAGGAATTACGAGCGGGCTGGGATAAAAATAAAAAGGTGGCGGTCAACTGCACGTACGGGAGGCTGCAGCGAGCACAACGCTGAGAGAACCGAGAAATGCGAAGGATCACAGCTGCGAGCACACCTGGAGCAGCAGCCGCTCCTCGGAGTGACGACAGTGGCGGAGAGCGCCGCTCTGCCATGATCGCTCACGCGCTCGAGTGCATTGTCACCCGGCCGCCTATACTACACCGGAGTTGGACCACGGGACCCGGCCCCGGTGACGAGCACCGAAGGAACGCATACATTTTGGCGGCAGCGAAGGCTGACGTTTATTTGACCCCGAAGTGGGCAGTAAAACAACTGACGGAACCAAT
Organism: Haemaphysalis longicornis; assembly: GCA_013339765.2. Taxonomy (NCBI): domain Eukaryota; kingdom Metazoa; phylum Arthropoda; class Arachnida; order Ixodida; family Ixodidae; genus Haemaphysalis; species Haemaphysalis longicornis. The sequence goes on along the minus strand of CM023456.1, from coordinate 80,626,646 downwards.
AAACTAGCTCCCGGGATGGCGTTCGTTGAAAAACAGGAAAGAAAACACGGTATTGAGAACTTCGTGCTACCCCGCGCCACCCAGCTCACGTCTCGCGTCACGTTTAAATAACTCGCAATTAAAAGTGGACACAGCTGCGTCGCGCATTTCTAGATGCGACTCAGGAAAGCGTTCTTTTTTTTTTTTTTTTCACTCAATATACGACGGAACAAGTTGAAGCAGTACACCAGGGGCAGCATTCTGAGTTGTAACCGTCACAAAAACGAAAATTTCGCGTCCGCTTCAAAAACTTCACTTGCGAGGCCTTTGACCTGTAAACATAAACTGATGTCGCGTCTTGCTTGCCTTACGTCACACGCGTGCCGTCTGCTCTCAGCCAATCAGAGCTCGCTCGAAGAAGCGGGAACTTTGAAACGAACACGAAATGGACAAAATTGAGAACTCAGCCCCAGGAGCGAATTAGCGAACAAAAAGAGCAAGTAAGAAACGTGCGCTACAGGAATTGACACTGCGACAACGCTGTTGAAGCCACCGCGGCGGCCGACAAAGCCCCCGTAACCGTGTTCTGCCGTGGAATGCCAGCGGAGGGGGGCAAATACGCAGGCACGCAACGCTCGCTGCCGCCGCAGCTGCTTTCATCCTCCCGAATGAACTGCGTACGATTCGAGGAAAGATAGACGTGCGCATAGCCGCCACCGGCGGAGGATACACTGCTCAGAAAAAGGGCCACCAAGGACAGCGCAGCCAGCGTAGCGTGGCAACAGAGCGGCGCCTGACGCCAGTAGCGGAGTGGCGCAGTACGCGTCAATGCCGCCGCCGCTGCTGCTGAGATTAGAATACATGCTGCGGCCGCACCGTTCTACATTGTTCGAATTTACCTACGAATTCGCATCTGCGGCCCCGCTCGTGCGGCGAAAGGACATGTTTTCGTAGCTTCGCCAGCAACAAACACAGATCGTTTTGCAGCACGAGCGGCGCCGCAGGTTAATTCGAACCATGTAGAACGGGCTTTACACCTTTACACTGAAAACCCCGTAGCACAGTCTTGCGTTCGCTGCCGTGTAGCTAGCGAGACATCTCGTGAAGACTCGGATCGCAGCAATTATCTCGGGAAATCGCGAGTACCGAGCGCCCACACTCCAGAGCACACAGGCGAGAAATTAAAGCGACGCAATTTGTGTTTCGTTTCTAAATCCCTGACACGCACCAAGGCCGGAAAGCATTTCCCTGTGGCGCCGCTCCACGGGAAGTCCTCGATAACTGCAAAGGCGTGGGCTGCTACACGAGCCCTAGAAATGCTTACAATGACAGTTACGCCATCAAATAACGGTAACGTGAATACAGAAACCCATACAAAAGCATTTGTGGCACGTTTTCTAATTTTACGCCTATGTGTAACCGAGTCGGTTCATTTTTAACAGAATTACGACGCATGGGCAGGATGAATAAAGAAAAAAAACAAAGCAAAAAGGATGGGAGAGTTAGTATATCTGTCAAAACAGAACAGTGCGATAGAGAGAGAGAGAGAGAGAAAGCGGCGTGCACGCAAGCGTTTGTTTTTTGAGCCGTTCTGTTATGAAAAAGCAAGACGAGCGCTAAGCCGCCGACGACCGACGATGAGCAGCGTTAGGAATGCCAAATAACCGTTCAAAAAAAATTCTCAGTACCTTAAACCATAGTTCAGCAGGTCATCTACGTATTAGGCAAGGACAGTGCACTTTATTAAATTTAACACCGCAATGATTCGTTCTACAAGGCATTGTTGGAATCGCGGGGAGCAGCGATCGATGACAATGCACACAGCGTGACCATTACGACAATCCAGGCAATCCATAAGCCCGAATTTCAGGGTACACATTATTTGCTGAAGTAGGGCCAGACTGCCTAAAAGGAAGAAAAACGATTGTCCATATATAATACATTAACCTGTGCAAGAATACGAATGACTAAGCTACATGACGTAAGACTAAAATTAGAACGAGCATCACTCGCTGAGGCCGTTCACCGCGTTACGACCAGTGACATCCAAGATCGTAAAGGTCAAGTTTTCTGGACTTGTCAAGTAGTACACCCAAAAAGAGGGCGCTTGGAGACAAACACGCTAAAGATGAATCTCGTAACTTCATCCGAAAGCCTTCACCATTGCAGCCGGACTTGTTGTTAAGGCACTGCTTTGCTAACGATTTATGGCGTCTCATTACCATTTCTTCTTCCCAGCTTTTGCGACATAAATGCGATGAATTCTCGTCTAATTAATTTCTCTAGTCTAAAATTCCCGAAGGCAAAAAAAAAATAAAATAAAACCTGAATTTGCCGTGCGAGTGACAATTTATACATCATGAAGACAAAAGACAAGTTTCGTTAATTCGAAGCCAGAAGAATCGCGGCAATTTTAACGCTAACTTCCAATTGAGGTGTATAATTAGAAACAACTGAGGGAGCGTGAACTCACCGGCACCTTTCTCGCACTGCCCCTATGACGTCACGGGGACTAGCCAGTGCGGCTGGTGGCAACCGAAAATAAACAGGGTTCTACAATTGTACTGGCTGCTGAGCACGAGGACGCGGGTTCGATGCCCGGCCGCGGCGGCCGCTTTTCTGATGGAGGCGAAAAGCGAAAACGCCCGTGTGTTCGAGATTTCGGCGCACGTTAAAGATCCCCAGGTGGTCAAAATTAATCCGGAGACCTTCACTACGGCCGCCTCATCGCCTGCGCTGCGTCGGCACGTTAAACAGTCCTACAATCAATCAATCAATCAATCAATCAATCAATCAATCAATCAATCAATCAATCAATCAATCAATCATCAATCAATCAATCAATCAATCAATTGTACTGGCGCCCTGCATTTCCATTTAACCGGGCTGCTTGAATGCTAGTGCGACGTTAACCCGCTCACTACTCTTCATGGTACCAAGCCAATTATGTCACTGCAGACGTTGCATGGCGGGGGTCTTGAAGGTTTAACATTCGTTTCGTTACTCTTTTTGTGCGTGCGAGCAGTCACGCCGAGGTTTCGAGAGTTACCAAAGGCTATTAATCTGAAATAATACGAGTATGTAGGTTGCCTTCGTGGTCCCGTTAAGTCGCCACGCGTGCCCGAAACTAACTAAGCACAGCAAAACGGAAAGTGCGTGGAAAGGATGGCGCGGAAGAGCGGAAGTTGGGCCCGGCCGAGGGCCCGAGCTTCCTTTCCGGCTGATCCCCCCTCACGTCACACGCCGCGGAGGAGGAAACTTCCTTTGAAGGCGAAAACAACGAAGGAAGAACAGTAGAGGGAGAGAGAGAGAGAGATGAGGGGGGCGTCCGGGGAGACGCGAACAAAAGAAAATGGACCGAGGTAACGGAAAAGGCAAACCGAGGGTATGCGTGCAAGAGAAAGGGTGCTGTTTTTCCGCTCCGCTATGCACCACGCGCCAGCGGCCTTCTGAGAAACCGTACGCGCGACCCGATCTCTCGCTTTCCGCGCGGAATTCCTCGGAATGCGCTTCGTCGAACGCGGGGCGCCCCGTGCAACGCTGTTGCCGACGGTATAACAATGTTCCGACGGCGGGGAAGAAAGACGAGCTGGGCGGTCCAGAGTTGCGACTTGGGAGTCTGGAAAGAAAATACGCTTTCGGAGAGACAAAAAAAACACACCCGCAGCCACGCGGAAATGTTTCGATTACGAGATGGCGGCAAGTTTCCCGAAAGGACAGTAGAATCGTCGGTTGGCCTGGTTGGTTTAGGTTCATCGTAGACAGCGCTCGGAGAACGCCGGACGAGAGGTACAGACGACTTCCCCGGAGGAAAGGGGGGTTAGAATTAAGGCGACTGTTTTCGACTTCGGTTCAGTTACGCTCAATTTGACGCGACTTGGGCGACTATAAAGAGACAGACTCTAGCACGCGCGTGCCCCAAACCGCTACAAGCAAGGCTCGCGGTTTGCACAAGCAAGGCTCCCAAGAGAGGAAATGCAAGGAATGACTACGTACTCTCCAAGACAGAGTCACCAAGTCCGTTCCGTCCTGCCGAACCAACTTGGGTTTTCTCCGCATCGTGGACGCTCTGTGACGCTTCAGGTTCATTGTCGGGGAAAACGGCGGCTCTCGCTAGCGCCGAAGGCTCATCACTGCACAGTACGCGGTGCGGGTGGAAAAACTGGAGCCGCGACTACGACGACGGCCGAAACCGTCAACCTGCAGCAGCTGTGCTGCCGCTGTGCGATGAACAGGAAACGGGCACGACCGCACAACCAATGGGAACAAAAAAGTACCCCGATTCTGGTGACGGCAATCGTGGCGTTGCTGTAATCCTGAGCGATTACGACAGAGGGAAAAAAAGCTAAAGCTAACTACGCCGGCTGTGTTCGCTTGGTGGCGCTTAGGTCGGGGAAGCGACGGCTGGGAGGGAACGCACGGCATTTATTGCGACGAGCGCGTCAAATGGCTCCTCACGTGGGAGGTCGCGCCGGGGGGTCGACACTTGGGTGCGCGACGACAACTGCCGAGGACACGGCTTCTCAGTTGCAGCGCGCTACGGCAAACACAAACACGCGTATGGTTCAGTGCACCAAGACGTATAGTTCCGTGTACTAGGGTTTCGCGAAGATGACTACCGATGTGCAATGCCTAAGGCAAACAGGTAAACGCGTGTATAGTTCGGTGCACCATGGTTTGGCGAAGACGACTGCGAATGTGCAGTGCGAGTCTTTGTCTAACCAGCCGATTGCGACCCGGCAAGAGACATTGGTACTGTGACATAGAAAGCTGAAGAAAAGGGCAAGGGAGGTGGGAAGAACGAGAGCTGAGTCATGGGAGAATTTCTTTTAGTTTCGAAGGCTCAGCGAAACTGCTTCGAATTTACCCTTTACCCGAAATGGCTGAGCTCCGGTGGGCCCCTTACAGTTGTTTTGCTTACAAAAACCAAAACCGAGCCGTGTGTCTCGCGTCAGTGGTACGGCTCAACAACATTCACGAAGTTTGTTGGCGGTAAACGGGCCGATCGATGACTGGAAAATTTGGCAGTCTTAGCTACCCGCACAGGTCTCGTGAAAACTGGAATTAACTAAGCAGAACACGAACTTGGGCTGGTTGGTACATTGAGTAGACACAGAAGGTGCACTCCGTGGCCACTCCCCTTCTTTCGTCCTCTGCTTTCGCGGAGTTTTTCACAGTCGTTAAAATAACTAAACTATGCCACCATCTGAATACCGTAACTAACACAATAAAAGCAGCGTCAGGAAGGCTAAAGGATTTTCACAGCATCTCCGGATCGATGCTAAATTGGCATGGGAACATGGCTCAAATAAAACTCGTTCCAAGGCACTATAGAGTTCACATGACAACGTCAAGTCTTATCAGCGCTTCTGTTTTTGTCATATCAGCCGTGTCCTCCCCCTCTTCAGTGTAATTTACGCGCGGTGAAAGGTAGTTAGAGGCATACATAATAGTCGCGAACAGACGGCCGAGAATGGTAATTAGAAAGCCGCACCATTGGCAAGGCTAATACGGCACAGCAACAGCCGCGAAGGACTGCTAGTAGCGATGATGCAGGGTAAAGTCCTCGATGTACCAGTCATTTCCGATAGCGTGCCACGTATCTTTCGTCGCCATAATTTTAAATTGAAAGCTGGCACGAATGCAATTTTCAGGTAGCGGCCGGATTCACCGCTCGCGTGACACGACGCGATGCCTGGGATCATTGCCAGCACTGGCAGGGGATTTCGACCACTTCACTTGGTGACCAAATAAGAGAGAGAGAGAGAGAGAGAGAGAGAGAGAGAGAGAGAGAGAGAGAGAGAGAGAGAGAGAGAGGAGAGAGAGAGAGAGAGAGAGAGAGAGAGAGAGAGACCCGCCGCGGTGGCTCAGTGGCTAAGGCGTTGCGCTGCTGAGCACGAGGTCGCGGGTTCGACTCCCGGCCGCGGCGGCCGCTTTTCTGATGGAGGCGAAAAGCAAAAACGCCCGTGTGTACGAGATTTCGCCGCACGTTAAAGATCCCCAGGTGGTCAAAATTAATCCGGAGCCCTCCACTACGGCGCGCCTCATCGCCTGCGTTGCGTCGGCGCGTTAACCCCACAATCTATCGAGAGAGAGAGAGAGAGAGAGAGAGTATCTGCACTTGGTAGACGGAGCCAGGTCCTGACACCGTTATCAGTACAAATAAACATTCCCAACACATAACAAGCAAAGTTGAGCCGGGAGATTATTACACTCGCGCTGGGAATAACTTTTAACTCCGAACTTCGTGGACCTGCACAAGGGTTAATGGAAGGAAGGAAGGATGTAGAAGAAAGGCAGGAAAGTTATCCTGACTAGAGCCTAGTTTGCGATCCTGCGCGTTGGAAAGGGAAAATAGGCAAAAAAAAATAGAAAGCAAAGAATGAAGAAAAATTGGAGCGGACAGGTACGCCCAACGATGACGCACTAACGGTCAAGTTCAGTGATTACCACTGAAGGCTTTCAGTCTATAGTCTGGTGTTTAAAATTCGCCGACAACAAGGAAGGAAGATGCCGCTTTCTCTCTGTATCTATTCTTACTTTCTTTTTCGGCGTCTTCACCAATTGCAGCAGCACCCCGATCGTGAGGATTTGCCGAAGCAGATGCGCACTATACCGCAGCTAAAGGCGGTACGTTCGATTGTTTGCGGGAACCTAGCACCACAAATACCCCTTTTTGTTTAAGCAGCTGTCAATCATAGATACTGACGGCCTTGACAAAACAAAATCGCAAGCACGCACGCGCGCGCGAGGGACGCAGCTTTGGTAATACGGGACACTGCAATAACCGGCGACGTGTATAGAAGCGCTATTCATAGGAGAGCGGAATAGGTCGCTTGCTCCACGCGAAGGGCGCTGAACTGTACCCACATTCGTATACAGACGGCACGCGCATCAAGCCAGCACGCGTAAACGAACAGGTCACGAAGAGGTCGGCTCCTGCTCACCCCCACCGAGGAATGCTGACCACCGATTCTAAACTGCTGACCACACCGAGGCCCCTTACCCCTACGTGTTCGCACACAAGGAGCACAGAAGCCGTAGATCACGATGGCTGACGGTTAACGGGAGAGCTTCGGAAACAAGATGGGCCCAGCGCTTGCAAACAAACAAACAAACGGAAAAGTGGGTCCGCAGCCACGCGGACCCACTGAGGTTTTTCCCTAGGACGACTTTAGCATGGTTGCAGTTTGCAATGCGAATTACACGGTTACATGAAGATAAAGTATTTTTTTCTTGTATTTTTTTCTTAGATGAGTAACACTTTTTCCCAGAGAAAGCGTCCATGTAGACGTCGATGTAAGCTTCAGATATTTGTTGCTCACTACCTCCGCACTCCGTTTGCTGGAAAACCATTTAAAAAAACTGCCATTTGTTTGATTTATATTTAAGCATGCATTAAATGTAGCCTGCAGTAGCACGCAGGCCTTATACTCATTATCGCATGACGGACAGCAAAACAAGGCGTTACGCTAACAAAAAAAGAAGGTTAAACATAGTGTTTTTTTTTTGTCACAAACATTTCTGCGCTCACATGACGCCGTAAGGCACCAGTACCTGAATGCAGCTTTATAACCTGACTACTCGTGCTCCAGAAACTAGTAGAAACACGATAAATATCCACGTCTGTCAAGGGCAGAGGCATCGAGCACGTCTGCAACTCTAGCGCATTCATAACATAACGTTAGGCTGACACGGTCAAGATTCCTTACGCGGTGAAATTGATTTATTTTCGTATCTAAAAAAAAAAAAAAAGCACTGCCTAGTCCGTTTCCATCACTCGGCAACAAGTTCCGAGCAATTATCGCGGGTGCTGTGGAATGATTCTGCTTCCGTAAGTTGCCATAAGCGGAGATAGGGCCGATAAACACCTACACTCCACGATCTCGAAATGGAGGACTGCCTAGTGTATTTCGTGTAATCAGGCAGACAAAAATCACATGTACCACCACAAAATGTTAAAATATGCAGTGAAAATCAACTAATTTCACCTTCTGTCTTTCCGCCTCTCGGAAACAAACACAGCTCAATGCTGAAACGATGCCAAGTAAGAAATCCACGATTACAACGCAACTACGTAGATGCCAAACTTATAATCTAAACTTTTCTAAATATCTGAACTTTCTAATAACTAAACTTTTTGTTTGAAATAATCCTGTTCTGTTTTTTTCTATTGGCAGGCGGCTGCGTTATTCCTCGTTAATTTGCAACACTTTTGAATTGCATAAATATTTTAAATACCACGAGTGCAAAAGAACAGTGAGGACATCCAAGTGCAGTAGGAAGAAATTTTTTCTCACTTGTATTTCGGTTGCGTAGTGCGATTTTATCAAGACATATTGACATTATAGTCACCCCCACCAAATAGCCAAATAAATACCTCGTGCCGACCAATATTTGACAGCCGGGCGCAAAAACAAAGGACTTCTTCCTTCTGAACTTAGTCCCACTCCTCATTCCGAAAACAAACTACGGATAAAGAAACGCAGCCACCACTTCCAAGCCCACAACAACGCCGCCCTGGCACGCTTATCACGCGCGATTAATAATTAATACATAGCACCCCATTAATTGTACTCATCTTCCACGCCGCTTACAAGAGCGCAACGCCGGACGGGAAATAGCAAAATTCAGCTGAAACGAAAACACAAGCGGTAGTGGGGGGCAAAAGAAAGCACGCCTCGAGCACTCACCGTGCGCCCGCGAAGCTTTCCCAGCATCGTGACGACCCTGACGTTGGCAGACGACTCGACGCTGGGCGCACCGGTCACGCTGGCCGCCGCCGCCGTCGTCGTCGAGCCGATCGCAGCGCCAAGCGTCGTGCCGCGGACGTCGTCCGAAACCGGCCTCTCACTGTTGCCAGCCGCGGCCGCCGCCGCCAGCGCGGCTCGTTTGAGTTCGCTATCGTGCGCCACGTCCGGAACGGTACGCTGCGCGCCGTCCGCGCACCCGGCCTTGTTCCCGGCGGCGGTGTCGCCGAGCTTAGCGTCGCCGCCGACCGTTCCGCTGGCGTCGTCGTCGTCGTTGACGTCGAGCGAGACGGGAGCGGCGAGCTCCGTCGTCGAACCGGGCGGCAGTAGCGTGGCAGGCTCGGACGAGGGCGGGCTGTCCGCGGATGCGCGCACGCTGCACATGATGTTGCCGCAGTTGCCATCGCAGACCTGGCAAGTGAACGAAAAAAAAAGAGACACGGGTTGATTGGTTGATTGAAAATATCCACTGGCCTTCAACGCCTATGTGGTCCTCTCTACCAGCGAAAGTTAGTTACCCCTTGCGTTAAAAGTCGTGGTCGACGACAGATTACTGTTTCATGCAAACTGTGTTAACGAGTACCTGGCAAGAAAACTATTTATTGCATTCACTAGATAATTTCGTAAGCAAGGTCGCTATTAATGCACACACTGTTTTGAAAACTGATGTGCTTGCTATGCTCGGAAAAGTCTGTGCTGCAGTGCAAAAAAGAATTCTGCAATGACGGCACGGAGACATACAAAACTGTTCTGTTTATTATGCTGGAAGAGTTACTGCCGTAGTGCAAAAAGTCACTGCGGGAGGGAATGTTCCGTAACGACTACACGAGGACGACACGAGCTACGCTGGACGACGTCACGCGTCAAAAGTTCGCTTCGCTCCGCTGTTCGTTCTTTCCTGCCTTCGTACGCTCCTCCCCTTGTGTCGCTTCCCCTCTATACAGCTTTCGATGATACGGACAGCGGCGCACTGCCTATCAGCAATGAAAACGCAAGGTCAGCGAAGAGGATTGCGGCGAGCGGCGTGAAACTGATCGCCGAGCCTCCCCGTTATCGGAATAATCGGCTACCCTCCTTATCTTACTTCCGGGTGTGCAGTAAATACCTTCACAATGCCAGTAGTGCGATGTATGCTGCGCAATAATTAGGTGAAGCTAATAAGCGAAATTATATGAATTAATACTGCACGGCCACTTTGAGCCCACGCCCACGGATGGTTGCATTTACTTGTAATGAAATTGGAGAATGCCGGAAAATGTTATCACCTGTCCCTCCAAAACAAAGAATTCGTTGTGAAGTAAAAAGAATTCGGGGGAAAAATGGCAAAGAGAGGTTTTTACTAAAGACTAAAGACCCAATGGGCCTCCTCGATTCGCAGTCCTGGAGATCAGTGGGCAGTCCGATGACTGCGTTCGGACCGGAAGCCCATAGGATATGCAGTTGTATGCACCACCTGTCTTCGCAACGCGTCTGCGTGGCGAAACTCGTCGGCAGTGGAATCGTGGAGCCAAGGCGAGTGATAGTCTGCTTTTATGCTTTCTCTTACAATTGCTTTCTCGGCTTGCAAAAGGTCATCGACCCAGTGCGTTTTCAGATCGTACATCTGGAGGTGAGCCGGACGGCCCAGACATGCCAGTGGTGATTCGGCCTCTCATATTCAAATAGCAGACGACACGAATGCCCAAGCTGGAAGCAAGCTGGAACTGAATCCGTTGCTTAGGCAATTTTTGATGCTGCATGCGTTTGCGTATCGAGCGATATACTCAGCTAGCTGCCCAGCAAGCCGGTGTGTGCATCCGGAACCTTCGGGCGCGGCGAAGCCTTGCAGTCGGGAAAGCCGTCACGTGTGCACAACGTAAGCAAGTCTGGGGGTCGTATCAAAGATTACCTAAAACTAGAAAGTGTCGACGCCTTCCGTACCTTCTTACCAGTTTCCTAAACGTGTTTAATTTCACAGAAATGCTTCAAAAGTCCGGGAATCCATCCGTTAGCAAAAAATACCGCACGATAATAACTAGTGTTTGCGTGATAAGCATTTCTTTACAGATGCAATGATTATCGGCTACGTAATCACTGTTATTTGGAACTCCGTTTGAGTCTAAGGAGTGTTTGCAACACACGAAGAGATAGAAAACAACTTTTTCAGAGTATTGTCAAAAGATCGCGTGTAACTCGTCCTTCTTGCTTATTCGCGAGGATCAGCGATCAGAGCTTCTCGATAAGTATTCAAAATCCGTAGGCTTCCCTGCAGTATTTTTGAGATGCTCCTATGAAGACTCAACAGTCTAATACTACGTACCAAGCAGCGGCCTCTACACGCTCATCGCACAGCAGGAAATAAAGCGGCTTTCTTCTGTTTCTTTCGTTGTTGTCTTGAATCGGATTAATATTTCTTTGTTTTTTTTTTTTTTTTCTGCCCAACGCATTTTTTTCTGCGCCGTCACCAACTTCTTATTAGGAGGTTTCGGGATGTTTGGGAGCCTCACAAAGGTCGTGTGGATATTTCCTTCATTTTGTATGGCATACATTCCTTCTTCACAAATTGGCTTTCATTACGGCTGCGTGCAAGAAGGTGCATATCCGCAGCGTGCTTTGTTTATTCACATGCAAATACAATGGGAAGGTTTGTGCTACGCCACCGCGATCGCGCCCTAAACAACGTGGTCCACAGTACTCGAAGGCGGCTTTTGTGCTCCGAATTTCTATCGTACTTATATCGTTATCATAACGAAGTGACTCTCAACTCGAACAATGATGACATGATTACGGTGTTGAAGGCATGATATACTCGCTAACTAACGTAATAAATAGCATACCTGCATATATTACAAGACTCGAAACCGAAGAAGAATTCCAAGTAGCTCTTTATTGCTTTTCAACCCTTCCAGGCGCGAAGAACAAATCCTATTCTACTCGGGATGGCGTTCTATGATTTGAAGAAAATTACTTTTACTCTCTTGTCCTGGACTGAGGACCCGGTCCACTAACCAGATCGATTTAATTGTTAAACAAAGTTTTCCCCTCCTCCCCTTACTACTCCTCCTCCTCTTGAGTGCAGTTTTCCTACAACACATATCCGAATATCGGTAAGATATGGCTGTGCAAAATGTTCCGAAATATCCCTCCAGGTCTTAACAAACATATATGTGTTACTATAAATTTAACGAAGACGTGACTCGTTTGGCTCAATAAACCTCCATACTGGTTAGATGCCTGGTGTAGAATCAGCACGCGCGTATATACTCACTGGGTTATTTCGAACTCAACCTACAGTTTTTGCAGTCTATAGTGCATGTCGGCAAACTTTCATGCCTTGACAACGTAAAGTGATGTGACAAAACGCGTTCGAGCGTTCGGCAAGGTTGCAAAAACTGTTTTACCTTACATATGATTACCAGGAATCGTGATGCCTTCTGCCAAAGCCCTGAAGGCCTAGAATTTTGTTTTGGTCTTCCATTTTCGCTGTTGTCGGTCATTAGCAGCTGACTGTTCCTTTTGTTCGATTACATGAGAAGCTGACGCCTAGCTTAGACTCTTCGCACTCCGCACAGGACCGGCTTCGCAAGGAATGGGGTGGCGCCGGCAATGTTTCTCCCGTAGCGGTATCCAAAACTATACTTTAATTAACACCATGAGCTAGTGTATGCGATTTTAAGCCTATTATTATGATAAAAAGTTACCCACACGCCAATTCTGCTGCGGACAAGCATCAGACGTTGACCCAGCGCAAAGAAACAGCAGGGAGAGCGATCCTGAGTGAAGCAGACGACAAATGCGAGAATCCCTAAGCTGACGTCACGGAGGCGCGCTTCGCAGCGCCGCCTGTGTTCGCGCTCACCGCCAATAGCTTTCGACGATACGGACAGCGGCGCACTGCCTATCAGCAATGAAAACGCAAGGTCAGCGAAGAGGATTGCGGCGAGCGGCGTGAAACTGATCCCCGAGCCTCCCCGTTATCGGAATAATCGGCTACCCTCCTTATCTTACTTCCGGGTGTGCACTAAATACCTTCACAATGCCAGTAGTACGATGTATGCTGCGCAATAATTAGGTGAAGCTAATAAGCGAAATTATATCAATTAATACTGCACGACCACTTTGAGCCCACGCCTACGGATGGTTGCATTTACTTGTAATGAAATTGGAGAATGCCGGAAAATGTTATAAACTGTCCCTCCAAAACAAAGAATTCGTTGTGAAGTAAAAAGAATTCGGGGAGAAAAATGGCAAAGAGAGGTTTTTACTGAAGACCAAAGACCCAATGGGCCTCCTCGATTCAGCAGTCCTGGATGATCTGTGGGCAGTCCGATGACTGCGTTCGGACCGGAAGACCCATAGGAATACATGGGAAAATCGAGCACCGGATCGCGTCACGGGCTGTCCGCGGACGATCCGGGACCGTTAATCGTGGAAGCCCAACAGTGAGCGCTACTGCAGCGGGCGAACTTTGAGCGTCAAGACAAAGGGCGAAGCGGGCGGCTGACCTCTGTGCCCGTGCTGGAGCCGTAGGCCGGAGCGGCCAGCAGGGCCGAGTCGGTGGGCGGCTTGTTCCTGAAGGGCGACACGATGGCGTTGGGCCGCGGCGCCGTGCTACCGCTGCTGCTGCTGCTGCTGCCGGCGCTGCTGCTGCTGCTTCCGCTGCTGCAGCAGCGGTCCGGGGCCCCGGACCCGGGAGCCGCCGCACGCAGCGGGGAAGCCGTGGCCACGGGTCCCACGGCGTCGGGGGGCTCGTAGTAGATGGGCTGCTGCGTGGGGGCGCCTCCGGGAACCCCCCGACACGGGGCCAGGCAACTCGGGGCCGGGGATAAACCGTCTGCGAGCACAGTGAACGCCACGACTAAAGTCCACTGCTGATAGTATAGGTTGTATTCACTCGCGAGGCCCGCATGCAGGCAACCATGTGTGTGCGCCGTCACTGGTTACGTCGCTCTCCGCGGGATGGCGGTACTTGTCCGTACTAAGCACACGATGTGTGTTGCACGTTCCAAACTCTACCCCACCGAACGAGTAATGCCTACACTTCAATGTAAGTCCGATTAATAACATCTATGTTGACACCACCGTTGAAATCGGGTTGACACCGAACATACGACACACGCCGGTGTTTTTTTTCTGCGGCATGCGGCCACAGTAACACAAGCCGCGCCATGTCAGTGGCGCTTCGGCCATGTCCGTGGCCGTTTCCAGTGTTGCCAAGCGAAGAAATAGACAGCTAAACTTTTCAGTGAATACCGTCTATATTAAAACAGGAACTAGAGGAACGCGCTTGCTTGCACTCAAAGTGGATGATAATGCGATAGCGGTCAGGGGCGTGGCAGCAGGGCTTCATATACAGCGTGCTCCACCAGTCACTGATCAAAAAGCCCCCCCCCCCCCCAGTAAACCGATTGGTCATCTGATATCCAAATGTTGCTAGAAGGTAGCGTTGTTTCGCACCGAGCTTGGGTGGCGCACTTGTCTGGTTAACTAGAAATTGAGTAAAAACACTGCCCGTTGGAGCCCAGGCCGCAGTCATAGAGTTTCATACTAATATACACTAGAGGGAAATCTGGCGCCACTGTCTAGGGGAGCCGCGCTTAGGCGAGCGTTCCGTCATGTACCGGGCAGGCACTAGGGACCATACAGGCACGTTCCACTTGTACTTGGCATGGCTCATGAACAGGCTGAAAATTTGGCTCTGGCTGCAAAAAAAGCAACAATATTACTGTAGAATGTTCATCAAATTTGTTTTGTTATTATAAAATTGAACCTCCAAAAAGAATAATTTGTCAGGGATTATGTAGAAGCTTCATGCACGATGAACAAGAAAAAATGCTACCCTTTTTTGTTGATTTTGGCTCCGAGACAAAAAAGAAGCCATATGGCTAGCTAAGCCAAGTAGGCGAGGAACGTCGCTAGCGGCAATGGCGCCGCCCACGCCCGCGACTGCAGCGACAGATTTCATATACAGTGTGTTGCGACGATAACTGGAACACTTTAAAAATTTTTCCTGAGCGATCCGCCGCTCTGTTCACGCTCAAACTTCACACAAAGGTCGCATTTTGTGGTCTATTTTGTTTGACACCGGGAACAACAACGGTAGTTACCTGTTTATTCTGAAAATAAATAAAAACGATTTTCGCCTATGGAAAAGTGGCGGCGATTTGGACGTGCAGCCTGAGGATGAGTTGACCTGCATAAAAACAGGTGAGATATTTGCCCGTACGTGAATCCCAAAACATGCAGTTTACACTCTGCAGGTGGTTCCGTCGTTCCAACATCAACTTGCGCTGGCCGCACGTCCAAATCAGCGGCCATTTTCCCATAGGCGAAAATCGTTTTTATTTATTTTCAGAATAAACAGGTAAGTACTGTTGTTGTTCCCGGTGTCAAACAAAATAGACCACAAAATGCGACCTTTGTGTTAAGTTTGAGCGCGAACAGAGCGGCGGATCGCTCAGGAAAATTTTTAAAGTGTTCCAGTTATCGTCGCAACACCCTGTATATTAGTTTGAAACTCTATGGCCGCAGTGACGCGCGAATGAACATAATGGAACGGTGCCGCCGCGAGTATTAGTCGAAACAGAATGCGCCCCAGGATAGTGCGCTATCCAGTCTTGGAGTGCACGCGGTGGACCATAGGATGCGCCCTTCGTGCGAACCTTGCGCAGCGCTGTTTAGTGAAAAATATAGAAAGAGGGGCCGGTAAGGAAGAAGGGTTGAGGTGGCTTTTCTATTATTGCAACACCGCGTCCTGCAAAGGGGAGGGGAGGAATTGGGGACCTGCACTACTAGAAAAAGAAAGGGAAGAGTTATATGCACACCTATAGAGACAGTTTTAAAAAAAAACGGAAGGGATATACAGACAGGAAGTGACAGGCGCGACAGTTATTTCTAAAGCAACGACCCAACGTTCACATTAGCTAGCCCTGCGTATACATATGTAAAAACCGTTGCGAAATTCGCTCACCAGTGTAGAAGACAGAGTTCGCCTGTGCCTTCTTGGGGGCTCCCTGGTTCCACCTCATTCTGGCAAAGTCGTTCAGCAACTGCAAAGACGGGCAGAACGACAGAGAGAAAGACAAGTGAGGCAACTTTCCTGTGAACAAACTTGAAGGCCGCCACGTTGCCGGAGCAGGGCCCACATACAATGTCTAGGTACATCACAAATAATTTTCTTAGAGGACACAAAGAAGATGAACAACCTTTAGCACATCATCGGCTCCTCATAGGACATACAACGGACCGTAAAAGCTAAGCGACACCTGCGGCAAATAGAAAAAACATTGTATCACTTCTAATCAAAACAAGACCGCTGAAGTCTATAAATGGAGGTGATTTAACGTTGAATCAGTTTCCACTTTTTTTCCGCAGTAAGTTGGCAATGAAAAAGTACGAAAAAAAAAAAAAACGCTCGTTTAGCTTTGCAGTGATTTCACGACTCATGTCAGCTACTGTAACTTTACTGATCAGGCAACGGGGACAAATTTAATACCCCAGTGTTATCTTTAGCCGCAGTAAATTCCCCAAATGACACAATTAAACAAAAAATGGCTGTGGCAATATATTGACGCATTTCTTTCATCTATATTTAAAATACGTTGATGGATAAACTTGCGTAAGTTAAAAGATGCTTTACTTTACGAGATAAGGTAGATAATCGTGCGAGACGTACGGCATTTTTAATGAAATAGAGGGGGAAAAACTGAAACGTTTCCAAGCACAGTAAACAAGCTTAAACGTCCCCCCTCCCCCCCTTTTGTTTTAATGCATCCAATCCAATGGTATCTGTGGTTGACGAAGGAATTTCTTTTCGAGCTGCAATCCATTTCCCCCGCGGAGGCAAAATTGGGACCAACCAGTACAACAGTTCAAGCAAGTACAACTGCATGTACCTGGCCAGGCCAACTGAGCCCGTCAGCTGACTGACTTAAAAAAATTCTATAAATCAAGGTGGATGCCTTCTTTTTATCTAGGTATCTGAGGGGTTCGGGCCGAGCTTCCACTGAACCACCGGTCGGAGTACGGTGTACAAAAAGAAAAAAAAAAGGAAGAACTACAGGAGTACCTAAGCTTTTTCTTAAGTGATAATGTGTGGGCATCGCTTCTCACTGAGTAATGTGGCCGGGTAATGTCGCTGAGTTTTGCGCTAAAGAGTGTATGATGCCGCGCGACGCGCAAGACGACACAAACTGGCCTTTTTAGCTGAGCTCTTCAGTCCTGGACTGCCGTCACTGCCGCAAACGGACTTGTTTCGGCTGCCCACTACAAGATGTGGACGCACACGATAATATAGGCGCTTCCTCCGTTGCTGTCGCTTCTCGATTGCAAACCACGCGCCCAAGGCGAGCTTGCGTCATCTAGGGAATCGCACGGGAGGCAGCAGCCAAGCGGGCGCGTAGCGCCAACTCGTGAAGCACCCGCCAGGCAGAGTTTTGCCGACATATCCCGGCCACGCCGATCTTGGGACGCCACATTTTTCGCCAACGGAGCCAAGTAACGCGTGAGTGATGCTCACATGTTCAAAAATGTCAAAATTCCGATTCCCTCCTGCATGCCCGAATATGTCGCGATTATTCCAGCGATGCCTTGAAATGGCAACACAAACGAAGCCGGTGACAGCTCCTACCAAGCCGAGAACAATTTCGCAGAAACGACAAACGCGATTTCGAGAGACGCGATTTCCGCCCGTTCTGGCTCCCGTTGTTGTCGACTGGTATCGAGTAAGGACACGGCTGTCAGACGCAGCAAGGCAGCGCAGAGATGGGAATCAATATCCAATTTTCTGTCGACAGCGGCCTTTCTCTGAACACGACAGCTCTCGACGCACGAGCCGAGTATTTTCAGCATGTTCCCGAGACGCTTGCGCAGATTTCATTTCAGAAGCACAAAATGAAGTCGACAAGAGTCCAATGAACCCGCGTTCGAGAGTACAGTACCCCCAACACGGCTCTTGAAAGACTGAAGTTGATCTCAGGCTAGTGTGTAAAGCATACGAATCAATAGCTTGATATTCGTGCTGCGTTCGGACAGACTGTACGCACGGCGGTGTTCTGCTTTGACTCGTCAGAACCAGGAGCAACTCTGAAGAGGCAGCGCGGTTTCCGCAGTGAACAGCGACGGAATCATTACAGCAATCATCTCTGCTCGCGAAACACACGAAACGATCAGACAGTAAATTGGGGCACACGGCGGACAATGATGCACATCGCGGAAATGCATTCGGATGTTTGCTCCCCGATCGACGTGGAGACGACGAGATAAGCCCCAAAAGTATTGTCAGTTCAGAGATACACTTCTGCGCGACTATATCATATATATATATATATAGTATAAATATATATTGGAGGTCGGGGTCGGATCCACCCGGCGGCATTTTTTCCCCATTTCTTTTCGACAAAATTCTTCATCTTTTTTTGACCCCACACCTCCCTGCTTTCCGAGGTTTTCTTACTGCCAACCTTTATTGTTTTATTTCACAGAGCCCTCATTTCCATTTCTGTTCGCTACATATAATATATATATATATATATATATATATATATATATATATATATATATATATATAAACAAAGTAAAACGCGACAAGTAGTGGCGGATTACACAAGTTGAAGTGTGGACGGCTGGTGAAAGCAGGTACAAAGATTATCTTCAGCTGTTCATAATGGCTGTTAGACAAATCGACGGCCGCACCACTGACGTTCATGTGGTCCAGTTCTAAGACTAATAACTCATCGTGTTCTCGAGGCAAGGCTTTGCCTAACGAGATTCGATTTGCCACTCCGTTAATTCACACGGTTTCAGTTAAACTTGAGCGTGAATAACGTGAAACTTGCCGTTTAGTGAATGAAGGAAATGCGTGGTTTGTCGCATCTTTTGTGTGTGTGTGTGTGAAAATTCACCTCTCGCTAGCTTGTCCTCCCAGTTAAAGCATACATTGCATGGTAGCCACGAACTGGCGACTACGAGTTGGCCAGCCGAGCGAACCAAGAAGTTTTCGACCGTCAGGCAAAGACGGACCACTAAGGCAGCGCACAAATTTGCTTCGTTCTAAAGATTGGACAGCTAGTAAGTACCTCAATACAATTTCGTTCAACAGGAAAGACTGTTGCCAGCGCTAGGAGATTGGTGATAAAACAGGTAGATTACGAATTACCAGCTTACTGCACCGTAGTAATTACGCGGAACGGCTTTGTGACGTACTTCGGAGAGCAGAAAAACACGCCTGTAAGTAAGTACACTGACTCGACGCCATCGTGAAAACAAACAAACAAACAAAATTTGGCATCCCTTTCTAAAGAAAGCTGAGAGAAGCACGAAAGCTAAAAATGCGCCCAATCGATCGTCAAACGTTCAAAGTCCCAAATCGCAAACGAAGAAACGAACCCATGCGACGATTTTTCGCGCCCCAAGTAAACGCATCTGCGAATATCTAAATGTATGCCGATACGTGTTTTTGAGATAAAGGAGTACTATTGTACTCATTCTTCATGATCGATGCGTGCATTGCCTTATCTAGAACCGTTCCATTTTCGCGGTTTTCAATTGACTGTTTGACACAATGGAAGCACGCTTTCACGCACAGAGATCTTATCAGAGCTTTTCGGTCGACCAACTGGTCGACGGGGAAATGCATGTTTTTTTTTTGACAGGACGCCATCGGTCCCACTAAGATAGCTTTCGCTTTAAAAAGCGGTAGTCTTGAATCGCTGATCAAACAATGCGTCGAAGGACATTTCACCGCGTAATAAATTATGCGAGGGCGCGACCATGGGCTTCCGTTTTTGCTTGGGGCAAAGAAACTGACTAGAACTGGGCGGCTTCAGCAGTTCTCCTAAACCTGAAGCGCAATCTGGGAATACGGCGGGCGCGATTTGTTAGTAATTAATTGGCGTTCAAATTTTGTCGAGCTGTTTCGAGAGTCGCCCAACCAAAAAAGGTGTCGCTTCGAGCTTCTCCAAGCGCGACAACAACCAAAGATCCCGACAGATGGCGCGCGCAAACAGTGCGAGCGGGTGAATATTGAATTGAGCAAACATCCACTGCACTTGGCATGGGTGGTAGGGCGAAAGGGAAGAGGGAGCTTCGTGACAGAGATCGTCTTTCGACGAAATTTGCAGTCAAGCAAGCAGATACGCGGCAAACCTTTTTTTTTTTTTAGAATTTAACGAACGGTCGTCATTGTTTGCGTGCGCAACGCGCGCAGTTAAATTCATCAGAAGTTGCAAACAGATAAGTCTCTGCTGTAAAACACTTCCGCAGTGAAGCCTCATTAGCATAACGAAATAAGCAACCGGAAATCACGACCGAACCACGTCAACGCCTAACGGCGGCTGTATTGATTTTCTTGCAATGGCTTCATGTTTTAGTGTGTGCGTGCGTGCGTGTGTGTGTTTTCTCACCCCCCCCCCCCCCCCCCCGGGCACCAAAGCGTTGATTTTCCTGATTGAGTAATTCCTCTGTCTATCAAAGTCGTGTGATTGCTCGTTTGTCTTTATGCGACTTTTTTAAACGTAACCCTTATCACAACTCCAGCTTGCAGGCAACGCACAACGAGTTTTCCGGACAAGCAGTTCCAGGATATTACAACACGCTATCCTGCACGGCTCACTAAGCGCAGCACCAATTGAGGGACACTTATCAACGCAATGAGCCGCGAGAGACGTCGTCCCCCAGGGAGAAAGGCGAATCGGCCCGGCACTAAGTAGCACCGTTATCCGGGAGCGAGAAAGAAACCAGCGCTGGCCGGCGCTTGGTGCAGAGTATCGACGAACGAGACGGCGTCCGTCAAGGTGAACGAACTCAGCCGTGACGTCAGATCGATCAAGCACACAAATCGGAGCGTCGGCTGGCGACCAAGGCAGCCCGACGCCTCCGAGCCCGTGGCGCCATCCGCCGGCAAAGCAGGAAACTTCGCCACCACGCGATAAAGTTTTGCCGCGGAAATGCAACGCCGCAGCCGAACCATGCTGCGTGCGCGAGCTCAAAATGTTTTTATAAAGAGACTTGGAAATGGGGAATTTTGTTTAAGAAAAAATCCACTTTGCGGAAAAGCGCGGAACACGGACACTGTTCCCGTGATAACATGCAAAAAAAAAAAAAATTACATGAACCCCCAAATGAGACTTGCCGGATAAATGTGCTAGTCGCTCTAGAATGGGCCGAACCTCTTATAAAATACTGCCTCAAGATACTCTTTAGCCCCGTAGACAGCTATAAAGCGAGCCCCTCTAAAGTCGGCCTCATTAATATACACATGCATTGCAAGAAAGACATCCCTTCAAAGTCAATATACGAACTCTGCTATGGAAGTGTGATGACCCTGGCGCCTGTTATTACACACCTCCGCATTTTAGCTCTATGGACCGCTATAAACCGAGCAGTCGGCTTCACAACTGTACACAAATGCATTCAGTTTGAGTTCATTATTCAGGTGTTTTGCATATAATACCGTACACTGCTGGGGCACGCTTTTCCGGTGTCCATTTAAGCGGCCATGTACAAACAGCAAAGGCTTTTTACTCTACAAGCACCTTTGAGGTAGGCTTCTCGATTATACATCAATACATTGGGGAGAAAATCTGCGATTTGTTTTACCCTTGGATGTCTACTGAAGTTAAGTAGCAGAGAGACATTTCTGCTCGTTTCAGCACGAGCTAGGGGTGTCTGTGTGGTCTGATAACAATCCCAGAAATTTACCCCTCCGCTCAAAGGCACCCAAGTAGCACTGTGATTACTGCGTTTTGCACATTTGATAACGCTGGCTAAATCGTGGAAGCAACGGGTGTGAAGAATGTTTACGAAACACGCAAACTCACCACCCTTTAAAGGGGTATTCACACGACGGAGCGTTTCAGAGGAGAAATCCGAGGGAGGTCGTGACGTCACCGCAGGCGGACCTCCGCTCGGCTAGCTCCTTCGCTCACACGGAGGATGCGACTTTCGGACGGACATCACTGTTTGCAGCCGCCTATCTCGAAAGCATAGCTGCCGTAGCACCGCCGATTCCGCGACGGCGGCAATTTCTGTTAAGCGCATACGTACTGATCTTGTCAACCGACCAAAAATTGGTCGTCGACGCGATGCAGGTGCTGACGCGCGGAGAGAACGGCGCGCGACGTATTAGCAGCCGACCGGCCCACCTACAGGCCCGCATACTGATGTTAGGCTTAACACTGCGGCGAATATTCGATCGCCGCTCTGGCAAGCGGCTCAGGTGACGATTTTTAAAGCAACTTTCCATCACATCATTACCCCATTTCTCGTATACGCAGCTTTGTTTGCGCCTTGGGGAGCAATAACAAGCTGTCGCTCGAGCTACCGGCGCCGGCCTGCGCCACTTCGCAGCCGCGGCCGCCGCTCGCCAAGCGCCCGTGCTGGTGGTATACGCGGCTCCCTCAGTGCGCCTGTCATGTGCGCCACGCATTTTCTCGTCCAATGTATTAAGAAGCGATAAAAATAAAGTGCCTGCAACCGCTCTAGAACATCAGTCGCGGCCAGCTGCCCGACGAGCAGACGAAATCCCGCCGCCTCCGCCGCGGAGCGTCGGAGGGTTTGTAGCTCGCGAGCAGAAGCTCCGATCTCCCATCGGAGGCGGTGCGCCGGAGAGAAACCGTGACGTAGGGGTCACGTGGTGCGCACTCCTAGGAGCGAAACGGCGGATTTCTCTCTCGTGTGAATACCCCTTAACGGGAACAACCTAGCCCCCCCCCCCCCCCCCCCCACACCACACACACACACTATAAATTCTCGAGTGAACGATACAAAACAGTTACACAAGAGAACAGAATAGTTGCACCGTCAGAGTGCACCTTACAATCCATTTCCAACTTGAGCGGCGAGCAAAACAAGTTGCAGCTTTTTTTTGAAATACAGGAATGCGAGGTAAAAATAAAGCGTGCACATGCAAGTGCAGAGATTTTAAATACACAGATATATAAACACGGCAGCCCTAGAGTCACTGGAACCTTTACTTCAGGAGGTTGATTTACACAGAAGTCATACAAAGATGGGGAACTGATACGATATACAGCTAGCTTACTTGCGAAATCGCGGTCACATTGGCAACAAAACCGTGTTTCAGGCTGCCGCCTGACAAGTGGGGAATGCTGTACAGAGGATGGAAAAGCAGCTGTTCCGAAAGTTAATCGTGCCTCTGCGGTGTGTCGCAGTCCACTTGACAACACGCCCTCCGCTCCACAGTGTAAACAGTGCGCGTCACGCAACGGCTGAACAAACGGCGAAAACAGAGGAGAGTCAGGTGGGAACAAAAACGTCGTACTTCGCGGAAGGCGGCGGTTCAAAAAACCCCAAGGACGAAAGAGCGCGCAAACATACATCCCAAGCGCATGCGCGGAACACGCATTTCTGGAACACAGTGACGAGGAACGTGTTGGCGCAGACATAGAGTTTCATACTAATATATACTACAGGGAAATCTGGCGCTGCAGTCGCGGGCCGCCGTGGGTGGCTCCATTGTCGCTAGCGACGTTCCTCGCCTATTTGGCTTAGCTAGCCATATGGCTTTTTTTTTTTTTGTCTCGAAGCCAAAATCAACAAAAAAGGGTAACACTTTGTCTTGTTCATCGTGCATGAAGCTTCCATATAATCACTGCCAAATTAAGCTTTTTGGAGGTTCAATTTTGTAATAAGAAAGCAACTTTGATGAACCTTCTACAGTAATAGTGTCGGTTTTTCGCAGCCAGAGCCAACTTTCCAGTCTGCTCATGAGCCATGCCAACGACAAGTGGAACGTGCCTGACCGGTACAAGACGGAACGCTCGCTGAAGCGCGGCTCCCCTATACAGTGGCGCCAGATTTCCCTCTAGTGTATATTAGTATGAAACTCTATGACATTTGTTCACGCTGCAAAGCAAGGAAGTTTGCCAAACTTGTAGTAAGGCGCTGCTAGCCTGAAGATTTAAATCGCACGGAAGGCAGCGACACCTCGCAAAGGATCCGGTGGCGTTGATGCCACTAGCGACAAAGGGTAAAACTACCCGACATTTTTACGAATAACAGTTGCCGGTTCAGCTCCGTGACGTTTTCACGTGCATACACCTACATCACAGAAAGAAGCAAAAACGTCCGTGTGTACGAGATTTCTGCGCATCCCCAGGTAGTCAAAATTACTTAGGAGCCCTCCACTACGGCACGCCTGATCGCCTGCGTTGCGTCGGCGCGTTAAACCCTACAATCAATCAATCAATCAATCAATCAATCAATCAATCAATCATCAATCAATCAATCAATCAATCAATCACAACGTCACAGAACGACGTCGCAGAGTCGCAGCGGTTACACTGGCATGTGTAGCTGCTGCTTTCAAAACAGCAGCAATTGCAAAACTGTAACCTGCAAAATAGCATCGGCTGCAAATAGTGTAGAAGACGCGGTACCTTCCAGTACACTGTAGCCACGGTGATGACGTCCGCAGCAACTGCCGTGAACATAAAGAGGTGACTACGAAACTCACAGGCATTCTGGCAGCGACTGGTAGCGACTGGCTGCACTATCTGCGCAAACACGAAAAACGTCTGTATGGGTCTAGATCTTAGACATAGCAGATTGCGTCACGAGCAGTTTGGGTTGAGGCTGGAGGACGCGAAACGGCCACTTTACGGCCGTTGTCTGTTCGATTGGGCTACTCCTTTGACGTCAACGGGAGCGTTGCTGTCGCTGGCGACAAAAAACCGCAGACAGGCCGACTGCTCACACTCGAACTGTAGGCCTGTAGCCGCTACTTGCGAGGCAGCTTTCCCGACAGGATGTTACGGAACGCATACTGCGGCCAAACAACCGGCCCGACGGAACTGAGGACTATGGAGCGCTACGCTGTCGTGCGTGTCTTTCATAGGCACAGAGAATGGCATCGAGGTCGACCATCATTTGTCTGTCCGAGCTTTCCATTTTTACAGCCGCCCCCACTGACCCCGTACACTTCTCGGTCCACGCCTGTTCTAACGTGTGTGTGTGTGTGTGTTTTTTTTTAATACCACAAAGCGATATTCAGCACTTTATCGCACAGTGAAGCTTCGGTTTACCAAAACATCTGACAATATAGAAACACGGAGACGTACGGGCTGACTCCGGCTGCTTACGGAAATTTATTTCCATCTCCCGACGAGCGTATCAAACTATATACCACATAAAAAAAAAAAAGAAATGGCATCCTTCTACGTTTCTGTTGAATATTTCAGATTCCACTATGACATCAGTTTTACACGGTTGTATGTATTCGAAGGCCCGGGTTCACGTGGCACGGCTAAACAAAATCGGGGACATTCGTCCAGCTGCCGTCATCAGGTGTGGATATGACTTCGGCAGAGAAGCAGCCAACACGAATACTGTCGCTCGCCACGCCAGGCGAAAACTTGTGGCAGAAGAAAAAAAAGGGGGGGTGGGGATATGCAGCAGTGTGGGAAAAAAAGTTATCGCCTAATTGAAATACGCTGGGTAAGACTTTGTTCAACTGTAATTCACATCCCACTGGGCGCAACACCCGGCACGCGGGGGTCTTGAGAAAAATTCGTTAAAACGAAATATTCTCTCAACTGAAGTTCGTTTGAGAGAAGTTTCACGGAACTTCACTTTTCCGACAACTATTTTTCGGCCACTATTCGCCGCGAGCTCGACATGTAGGTGGCGACAGCGTCGCGCTGCTAGTGTGGATGCTCCGCTGAGCGGCCCGTAAGAATGCACACTGTGGGCGCGCTTCGTGCTTTTTTCTTGCCGTATGTGCGCACGAAAGGTGCAAACAAGAGTGGTATGCTGTAGTTCGGTTCCTCAACGTTCAATGTATAGCATGGAAGCGGCAGGCAGTTTTCAATACTACGCCAAAAAAAGCGACGACTCATCGGGAATCTCAGAATGGCCGTAATTGTGACAATGAACTTGTACGCTGTGGCTCGTAGCAAGCTCGATCTTTCCAGACTATGGCTTTGAGCCTTCAATAAAAGCATAAATAGAAACAAATCAGGAAGCCTCGATCTCTGAAATTCAGTTTACAACGACAATCTCAATCGCTTTCACTGGTAGCATGACGCATTCTTGCATTTGTGGGATGCCCTGAAATGGTAACACTACTTAACTGCCCCGAAATTCTTTTTAAGAGCTTACTATATTTTTTGTGTGTTCAAAAGGCAACATAAGATTACTGAATTTTGATCAGCGCAGATATAAATGTAACCGCTCTAACGGGTCTTTTAAATGAAATTTTAGCGACTCTGAAGGCAGGTTTGATGAATAACGGTTTCGGGTCACTTATTTACGGCTTTCGTCGCAAGTGAACTTGCGAATTGAATTGTAAACGCACGCAGTACAATCGACATCTCATGTTTAGCTAGGTTTTCGCAAAGTGACAAGCAGGTTTCCAGTGTGCAAACCAAGCTTCTGGGACCTCACAGTGAGCACAAATTTTCTGTTACGGCTGCTCTGTTGACCATTTGCGTTCCTTTTAAAATCTAACAGGTGCCTGCAACAGCGAGATGTGTTTGCATTCTTGCGTATAAGGTCGCTTACGAACCCTAAAGATGGCAATAAATGAAGTTGCGCTGTTGCAGATGTAGTAAAACATTTCCTTTTTATTTCTCGTTGCGAATCAGCGCAACGGGTTCCCGGTAATTACTTTGTTTTGTAAATGACTATCGCCTTTGTCTTGGCATTTACTTCTTGAGGATTGGTTAAAAAATAAAATTCTGTGCATTTCGTTTTTTTTTTTTTTTTTGGGGGGGGGGGGGAAGGGGGGGGGGGTCCTGCCAACGTTGCAAGAGCAGCGAGAAGAGAACGCATGTAACGCGAAAAGCCAAACTATGGTTATCACTATTACTTACAATCGAAACTACACTAGGCGTTGTGTTCTGTAACGGTGAAAAAGCAGTACTTCAACACGTATTTTCAAAACTGATTAACCCCCTTTGGTCCGAGATTGTCCAGGAATTGTGGCTCGCCATTTTCAAAATTGAAAGCAAGCATTGAATATTTTCAAATATTGAAAGCAAGCATTGTGGGAAAAAATGAGAAGACGTGACAATATTAGGCATTTGGTTATGCTGAGTGAGACACGTTTCTGGACAAGGTGATTCATGTCGGATTTGAAAAGGATATATATGACAATGACACACGGAATGCCACATGACAGACGCAAACTCACAACTGCTTAATTTTACCGAAAAATCCCCCCTAAATACTCTTGCGCATCCATAGAAACGTATTTTAAATAATACGTAAAATTAGCAACTCGATACAGTTGAATAAATGTTTATTCCTCCTCCTTAGTATAAACAATGACTGTCCAAAAAAATGGTATTTATTTTAGAAAAGGTACGGGAAGGACACGATCACACAGGCGCTTGCGGGTGTAAAATACGTGTCCGGCAGTGTATGGGCGATAGCGCACGGGTCGTGTGCAGTGTAAATGTTTTTGTTTGTTTCGTCTTTCTATAAGGACACAGCGCAATTTTACAAGGGTGTGGAATTTGGACGTGTATGCGCAGGTCTTGTCGCTTCTTACCGGGCCCGTTTCGCGTACTAAACTTTTATCCTTTGAATAATCACTACTCCACCTTCAAAAAGCACCCTTCGACGCTCCCGAAACAGCAGACGACTGCACTCAACAATAAGAAAAGTGCAATGTGTGGAAGCAATGTTTATAACACGTTTCACACTCAAGCGGTGACCACAGCGAAGATGTTTCGTGGAATTAAACCAGCGCATTAACCCACAACGGCCGCTGATTATTGCGTTTCCAGAGGAAATGCGCAAGCAGAGGTGACTATGTCATTGCTTACTGCCAAACGAGCACACATATTGGTTGTTTTGTCGTGTGCAGCACGCGTCTTGCGCCGCACGCAACCTGAAAAAGCAGACGACGCGAGAGCGCCATCCACACTAGGAGCGGTTCGTCCCGCCGCCGCCAGGGGCCGACTGTGTTCGCGCTCGGGGCGAATAGCCCCCCGACATCGCGCAGAGGGCGACATGGAGCCGGCGACACCCAGCGCCCCCTTCGGCAGATATGCGCAACACTGGGCCGGTCCCCGCAAGCCGTTACGTTCCTGGCTGGGGGGGGCGCTCCTCTTTTTGCAGCGCGGATGAAGCATATTACTTGCCCCTTTTGGGTTTAAAACGAAGCAAGAGATTATACAGTAATCCTGCCACATAGTGCAGGTGAATGAAGAAGAATTTATTCGGTTGAATTGGCGTACGGGATGGCATATAAAGGCCGCATAGGCGTGGTGCCCAGAAGAGAAACGCTTGTGCAGCCCACCTGCGCACAAAACTTTCTCAAGATCAGCATGTTTTGCTTCAAAAGAAGACGTAATTTATATTATTAAATCCACAAAAGAGGAGGCTTTGACTGCAAATATATCAGACATTGCGCGATGTTTCCGCACGAGGTATTCCATCCATGTCAGTGCACTTGCGACTGCAGAACTACTAACTGGGCCCCGTACATGGGTGTTACACATGGGTATTTGATCCGAATGCGATGCTCCATACAGGTAACTGTATGAAATTCACATTTGTTTGTGTTTAGCGAAAGTACTACCGCTAATAAGTGCCCGCTCCGCCAAGAAACTTTTGGGCTTCCAGGTGTAACCCAGAACGCCAGCTGTATAAAAACACGCCCCAGAAAGGGAACTCTTCACGAGAAGGCTATCACAAGAAATTCCATTGAGTGAGGAGGGGGTGGGGGAGGGGAGGCAGAACATATAATAGGCGTATCGGAATAAAATACGGAATAATCATATTCGGGTATTTTTTTTTCTTTCCACGCCAACGGGTCCGGCGTGAGGCCTTAGGAATAGTAGCGCTTTTATTACCGTCAACACCTTTGCACCAAAAGTCACAGGTGAAAACATCAGTTCTCTGAGGACACCCCTCAATCGTTTGGAGTGACGGGAATCAACGGATGGGATAAATAAAGTTTGTCCTCCTCCTGCTCCTCCTCCCAGAGCGCAAAAATTTCGTCCTGCGTTTATATATTTCGAATTTTGATTGCGGCACGTCTTATCTCTTTTTGTTTCCTATTCAGTGGCTTAGACAACAATTTCATTGTTTCTTTTCGCAAGAAGAGGCGGTGATGTTATATCGCTAGCCAAACATTTGGGAACGTTAACGCCTATAAGTGTCCGCCCCCATATGTGTTTATATGTATTTAATACGGCGATATAAGCACGTGAAATGAAGCACAGTAGAACCGCTGGGTGATAAACTACGCTGCTATAGCTGTGTTTGGGAGCCCTCTTCGTTACCAAATTTAATGCGCACTTATGTGTATTTACCGCCTGCTAGCCACCCTACTAACAAGCTGCTCGTACAGCACGGCAGCGTGTAATCCCCTCGCTTAGTGTGTTCTTTTCAAGATTCAGTAATCATGCTTGGTATCTGCGAAAATAGAGAGAGAGAGAGAGAGAGAGAGAGAGAGAGAGAGAGAGAGAAGAGAGAGAGAGAGAGAGAGAGAGAGAGAGAGAGAGAGAGAGAGGAGAGAAGAGAGAGAGAGAGAGAGAGAAAAGAATCCGTGGGATAAAGGAAAGCTTTCAAACGCACTCCCAAGCTGGGTCAAACTACGGCTCGGCAGCAAGGCGACAGCACTTTATCGGCGCCCCGTTTTATTTGGAGGCTTCCGCCTACTAATACATTTCTGCATCATTTTGTTGCAGTATGTAGTAGATATACACGCAAATAACGTTACGACACACGTTTCTGCAAAGTTCCGTTCACGGGTGCTGAAGGCAGTCTGGGCGGCGGG
Organism: Haemaphysalis longicornis; assembly: GCA_013339765.2. Lineage (NCBI taxonomy): Eukaryota > Metazoa > Arthropoda > Arachnida > Ixodida > Ixodidae > Haemaphysalis > Haemaphysalis longicornis. Next base: position 80,597,189 of record CM023456.1, on the reverse strand, counting down.
AACCACCCAGAGTTGCGCGGGTCTGCCGCGGCTGGCGCTGTGGTCGCCCGGCAAACTTCGCTGTCCGGAGCCAATAGTTAGGCTAATCGGCGAATGGAATAATCACTGTTCCCGCAGCTTTACCTTCTACACGTTTGTCATTACGACAGCACAACTGTTGTTGCTTCACTAGTGTCACTTCCAGCTCATGCCGCGCATGGTACAAGCTGGGCATTTTTTAACGCAAAAGTATTAAGTGCACCACGGGTCGAAAAACCCGGCGTTGTACTAGAGGATGGCTAACAAATTTCCCGTCCCTCCGACAGGGAAAAAAAAAAATCCCGGGCCATCTACACTAACGTGAAACCTGGCGAGGGGCGAAGCATGCAGTGTATAAGAGTATTCTTGGCGCCTTAGCGTTTTTGCCAACGGAGCTGAAACTGTTGGTGGTAGAGGCATACAGTAAAAGTCTCGAGTCTTTGAAGCACGAAGCGTTCTACTGGGAGCGTAAACGAGCGTCCCGGTGTTTCTGTACCGTGACTACATGCGACGACGGTTACGACGACGACATGAGACGCCGACAGCCCGAGCCCCTAAGGGGCTTCGCCCCTAAACAGGGTGGCGGTAACAGGAATCGAACTCAGGTAGGCACACTGAAAGGCAAGAGATTTAACAACCACTGTACACCTACGTCGGGCGCGAAAACCAGGCTTTCGAGAGGACTAGTACGTACTATGAGTGCGAAAGTATCGTGGCATCTTGCACTGGCGATACTTTACAGCTACAATGCGTGCGTGCTATGCCGGTTCGATGAAGGTACCACAATACAGATCCGCAGCACCTCATTACGGAGCTCCGAATGATCTCTCGAGTCCGGACATGTAACGCGTCCACTCAAGGGTGTGAGACCGTGAATACGACAGCTGCCGTCCGAGACGCACGGCCGAATCTCCAATTATCGTAAGCATAATGCTTTCGCATCCAGAGTACATAAGCAGACAAGTTTTCCCCAGTAATTTCCCATTTGCGTCCGTTTTTTTTTTTTTTAATAAGGTACCAAGTTGGGCTTAATTGGTGCCTATATTCTGAAGGCTGAACAGCGCACATTTGGACGCAACACGAAGGAGAGCAGTGCACACACAACACAGGCGAACCTGAGCGTGAGATTATGCAACAAAGCTCCTGGCAATCGGATATGCCCAGCTCGAGTAGCGCAGATGTGGTGGCGTGTAGAGGATGCCTTCGGCTACGTGGCCTTGGAGCCGCGGTCTCCCAAGCGCTACGACGCCGGGCTTGCAATGATGATGCCTGTCTGGCGATGCAGACCGAGGCAATCGCCACTACGGCCACCGCGCGCCACACATCGCTCACGCGATAAAAACAAGCATGGAGCACCCACCCGTCGCGTTCCTGATCACATACGCGTGCGGTTGTAAACACGCATCACATCTGTGTCTTGGAAACAGCGTTACCTGCTCCGCGGAATTTGGGGATTCTTCATTTAACTTGTCCTGGCATAGCGACACGTCGTGGTGGCTCAGTGGCTAAGGCGTGTGTGCTGCTGAGCCCACGCGCTGCTGTTCAGATTGTGAGATTATGAGGAGGCGAAAAGCGAAAACGCCAGTGTCGAGATTTCGGCGCACATTCTTAGAGGTCCCCAGGTGGTCCAAATTAATCCGGAGCCTTCCACTACGGCCTGCCCCCCAGCCCAAGTCTGGCTTAGGCGCGTTAAACCCACAATTTTTACTTCAAAAACTGCACGGAAAGGCATATAGACACGTACGTCAAAAATATAAGAGGCCTGTTGGAATGGCAGACATCAGACAAGCTTATCTATGAATAGACATTCCTTGGCGTAGATACGTGACTTATCTATAGAGTACACACTCCTTGGTGTCAATAGATAAGGACGGCTCATTAGCCCAGATTGTTCTTTCCGGTATCACACGGAAAGCGTCTGCAACCTCAAGTACTGTTACACCCCCACGTTTCCCAGCATTTTTTTTTTTCGAGCTTGCGTGCGAGATTATAGTATTCGCAGTGAAAGCAAATGCGAGCCGGTTCCGTTGTTTTTACCGAATGTGCATTCTCCCCAAAGCGGTCATTGATACATCGCCCGTTCTCGCTGATATGAACTTTACCACATGACGATGGTACCTTACAGGCAACCCATGCCGCGCATCTAAAGCTTGAGTTGACACGTTTTTTTTTTTTTTTTCGTAGCATGTTCAGTTCAGCTTCTCTTCTGGGTCTATCCGTGCGCCTTGTCGCCGTTGAGTTAAGCTTTTCGCGGAAGGGTATGGTAGATAATAGTTCCGATTTATGGAAAACAGACAAGTGCCTCCCATCTTGTTTCCTTTTCTTCCTACAGTTTATTTGTCCTCCTGTTTCGTCGACAATAGTACGTAAACAAAAGCAACCGCGGACGGGAAAACAAAGGACGAAGGAGGGATGAGTACGACAATTTTTTGGCCTGCTTACTTGCAACCGCTAGCAGCACTAAATTTGCGCAATAAGTGTGTCGTCACGCGGACTGTTACCCCATAGACGGCATTTCCTTAACCGGGAGCGCAAATGAAATTGTGCACAAGCTCAGAGGCCTGCATGTCAGACGGTTCCGGAATATAAGATGGCTGAGAAGAACAAATCAAGATACCTCAGCCGGGCAATGGAAGAGACGCCAGAAGAAATCGGATTCCTGAGGATATAATTTAACAACGTATGGGTACGAGCTAGTTGGTACTCCATCTAAACACCGTATAGCGCAGTAGGCAAGACACAGGACGAAGGGGACACGGACGAGCGCTCGTCCGTGTCCCCTTCGTCCTGTGTCTTGCCTACTGCGCTATACGGTGTCCTGAGGATAGCTGGACGGTCACAAGTCCGAGATGGATGTGTTATAGATGCTAACACTACCAAGCATCGATCAAGATTAATTAAGACCCGACCCTTCCCAATGTTCTCCCACCCGCCGCGGTGGCTCAGTGGCGCTGTGCTGCTGGACCCAAGGACGCGGGTTCGATTCCAGGCCGCGGCGGGCGCGCGCTTTTAAAACGGAGGCGAAGAGCGAAAACACCCGTGTGTCGACATTTCGGCGCACGTAAAAGACCCCCAGGTGGTCAAAATTAATCCGGAGCCCTCCACTACGGCGCACCTCACAGCCCTGGTGTAACCTTGACGCGTTAAACAACCCAAAATATGAAATTCTGAACTTCCTAAGGTTCTCCCGGCGAGGTAGCAGCGGAGCGAAATTGTTTGGTTTCGCCGGCCGAGTGAGTGAGTGAGCGTGATGAGTACGTGAGCCTATCCTGTTAGGTATGAAAGTCAGTGTTTTAAAAATATGGCCAGGACAGAAGCGCAAACAAGGAAAAATGTGCTATCACTCGGCTGTTCCGCCAATCCTACCACACGAAGTGTAGAGCTCTTCCCTATTGGGGAACCAACGCTGCGCAGGGGCGCAGCTTTCCTTCTTTGGGGACACGTGTAACTTTCCGTTATTGCGTATTTTACATTTTCTAGTATATTGTTTTGTCACTACTCTTATGCGCATGCGTACGAGAACTATTCGAAATGGGAGGAACGTGCGCATGTAATCGATAATTATATTGCCGCGAACCATGCATTGGGTTTGTTTACGTTTTGCTTTTACAGCCCGGCTGCGCCGGGTTGTGTTTTCTGTGTCCCAAGTGAAACGGGTGTTCCATTATTTCTTTCTTATGCCGCACGGGTTATTTCATTTGGTAGGGAGAATGTGTCGCCCTAACGTCACTATCCTAGAATAGTCTTCTTTGATCTACAGTGTTCTCGATGTAATTCGACGGTTCGAGAAACACTCGCGCCGAAAGATAAATGCCCGCAGAGCAGACGCCGCGGCATTCGATTCGCCGACACTCGCCTGCGCGCGTCACTTTGATGACCGCTGCTTCGCCGCCTGTGTATTCTTTTGAGTTGTTAGGGGAGCACAAGTTCGCTCCAATAAACTTTCTTATCCTTCAAGGCAGCTGCGTCGTCTTCGGCTACGTGACAATATATGACCCGACGTAAAAAAAAAAAAAAACATTCAGGCTAGATATGGCCCTGGTACAAAATCGCCGAAGGTATCTTTCAAGTACACCACACACGCACACAAAAGAAAACCTTGGAAGTTTGCCAACATGCATCCCGCACGTGCGCAGCATACGGTACCAAATTCCCATGCCTCTTTCTCCGTAGGCGAGCATATTTCGTCCACTGTCACGTGAAGCACGTTTTCATCTAAACAATCGCCGAACGAGGAAAATCTGCGCTCATTCGGGCATTGCGCAAAGTGTGTGCAATGAAATCTCGTGCGGTCCCAGCAAAACAAAACAAAACAAAAAACCGACATAGAGAAAGCGAGATATACGGCATCCAATGTGTGTACATGAACGTAACAAAGAAGCCCATATATAAAAAAAATAACAGCAGCTGGGGTTCTTCATTGGCGTTTCACTTTTGTTAATTTTTCGCTGTCTCACAGTGTACTGCGGGGAAGCCCGACAATTATCCAAACGACGCCTCGACAACGCTGCAACTCAATAAACGCCGCGGCTGATGCCCTTGACGCGACGTTGCGCAATTTTCAGCTCCCGTGCACATAAGCGCTCTCCGCACAGGCTCCCCAATAATTGCTTCATGAACGCAAAAATGGCGCCAAATCACCGTCACATCGAGGCGAAACAGCACGCACTGTTCACTAGATCAAAACGATATTCAACCAAGCGACGTTCTAAAACATGTTTTTTTAGAATTGTTTAATAAATACACTTTCCTTTTTCGAAGGATAGTCGCGTACTTCTGCACCAGATGCGCATGTTGGTCGTATATGCGTACTGTATTGCACATGCTGCGTACCGATATATGCAAAAAAACGAAACCAAGCAAATCGTTGTCGCGGTAGCGCTAACAGCTACGCGGTAAAGAATGTGGGAGACACTTGCACCCGGATACCGGTTTAAAGTCTCTCTCTCTCTCTCTCTCTCTCTCTCTCTCTATATATATATATATATATATATTTTATATATATTAATATATATATATATATATCTGGGCGCGTGTTTTTCTTTCTTTCTCACGTAATTAATAAAATAATAATGTAACGTGACTAAAGGTAAAAAAGTCTACCATTCCTCTATGCCTTCTTTGGCGTTGTAGACTGCCGGCATTTCTTTCTGTATATATATATCTATATATATATATATACATATATAAAATAAGGGTTGGCAGTCAAGAAAACCTCGGAAAGGAAAGGGGAGGTTGTGGTGGGTCATAGAAAGAGATGAAGAATTTTTTTGAGTCGAAAGAGATGAAGAAGAGAAGAAGAAGAAGAAGGAGAAGAAGAGATAGAAGAAAATAGAAAGAGATCAAGAATTTTTTGAGTCGGTGTGCACTGGCTACCACCCCCAAGTGCAGGAAACAAAAAAATTCCCTCGCACTTCCCCGAGGGGGAGATGTGTAAGTGCGAATGCACGGTTGTTGATTGCGCGATTACGGTGGATATCGTGATCTTGGAGTGGAGAGGAGGCGCCAACACCAACACCACCTAGGTGGTGTTGCCACAACCCGCAGTCACTGAGCGGAGAGAGGAGGAGGAGAGTAGCGCCCGCCGTTACGGCGAGGGCTACACGAGCGCCCTCACGCGTCGGAATGCGGAGCGCCCGCTACGCGAGCGAGAGCTCTCCCGCCCGAAGTGGAGAGGAGGCGCCCAACACCCGCAGTCACTGAGCGGAGAGAGGAGGAGGAGAGTAGCGCGCGCCCATCTCCCCCCGTTGCTAGGGAAGACGGCGGCGGACGATTCAGGCTCGCTTAAGAAGTGCATTCGCACTTAAAATACCTTAACATAAATACCGGAGAAAGTGCTGGGGAAATAGCCCCACCGGTAGCGTAGTGGTTATCCCACCCGGCGGGCATTTTTTCACCCCTTTCTTTTCGACTAAAAAAATTCTTCATCTCTTTCTATGACCCACCACAACCTCCCCTTTGCTTTCCGAGGTTTTCTTGACTGCCAACCCTTATTTTCTGTCTTATTTCACGGAGCCCCTCATTTCCAATTTTCTGAGATATATATATATATATATATATATATATATATATATATATATATATATTATTATTGTTGTGTGTGTGTGTGTGTGTGTGTGTGCGTGCGCGCGCGCGCGCGCACTGCACCGCAAAAAGAAACGTACGGATCGCGAAGCTGAAACTCCGGCAAACCAACCCACCGGCCAAGCTTACGAATCCGGCTGACAACTGCATCAGGCAAGGTAACAATGCTGTCTACCAGTGCAAATAGCTCGCTGAAAATCGACTTGGTGTCGCGGCGTGGCTCCGCATGGGTTATCTGACGTGCGGGAGACTTCACAGAACTACTTTCCACGTAAGATCAAAATTTCGGAGTTTCATTCACAGATCTCCTGTCACATACTCCGTTGTCACTATGAAGCAGAAAGACGCATGAATAGTAACGCAACATGATTCGCATTATCTGCCTTCGTCGGAACCCGGCACGGTGCAAAGTGTTTGTATGCGTACTCGGAGATAGGGCAACACAAAACTCGCATAAAATTATAACGCCTCCGCTATAACGAAAGAACACATACCTTAATCCACAGCTTTGTAATTTACACACGCAGGTCCACGCGCTTTCGCACTTTACCGTGAGTTCAAAATAAGTTAGACTTTGTTTCTCCTCCCTTGAATGCAAGCAAATATGTGCAGGCCAATTTCGCTTTTAAATGCTTACGCATTTCTATGTGGATTCAATGAGGAAATCTGTCTGTCTGTTTGTATGTGTCGCATTTCCGCCGCATGCGAAAATATTAAAAGGTCATACCACGGCTTTCATACTTTGATGTCACTGTCAATGATAAATGCCTTCCAAGCAACGCGTTTGCGCATAGCAGTGGAGCCGACTTAAACGTGATCAGGAGTTTTAGTTCCGTCAAATTCTTTTAAAGCGAAGCTTTCTTTGCCTCACTGATGCGGCAGAAACGCACTGCAGGAAAGCCAAGTTTACACAATGGGAGTGTGCATAATGATGATGGGTTTCCACAAAGGCCCATCAAGCGCCTCAAAAAAAAAAAAAACTTTCCCTGGTCGTAATGCAACCGAGATCCCTCGCGTTATGAAGCCGATGTCTATTGGACTGCACCATTCCCACACGGTCCAAATTCCTCAAAAAGGGGCTTTGATTTTTCTTGATTTCCGTCGTGAGTAGAAATCTTTGGACATTGAAATGACGTTGAGAATTCGGGTAAGGATTGGGGTGGGCAGCAACTTCGCTTCTTTCCCTTATTCACTTTTTACAGCTGGTCTCAGGTGTGCTTTCGTAGCACAGTTCATACAAGTCTCCACAACATGATTACCGACTAAGCACACAGCAAGAAACTAACATTAGTAAGGCAATCAAAAGGCCTAACAACTAAACATGGCTTTATATAATTTGTTGGCACGCTGGGGTGAGGGGGGGGGGCACTTTTGCTTTCAAATGCTGCTGGTCAGAGACAGGGAGAGCGAAGACTTTATTTGGCCCAAAGTCACCTAAGCAACTGCAGAAACATTTGTCCTGAGAATAATAAATGACGGATTGGCGATGAATACATCTACAATTATTTTGTACAACTGGCTCTGCACGCATGCTGGAACTTTGTTACTTGGATTCATTCGGAACACTACATTCACACCAGTGCAAACTTCCTGGTTCTGTTCCGTCATAGTTTGGTTCAGCACATAGGTGTGTAAACAAAACGTGCATTTTTTTTTTCGTTTTACCATTTCAATAATGTTTAATCGCCACTCTGAAGCTACATACACAATTATTCTCACTGTTATTGTACCTGTCTACTGATATGCGCCCACCTGCCTTGTGGTCTCAAAAAGAGACTGGCAGTATTAAATAAATAAATAAATAAATAAATAAATAAATAAATAAATAAATACGTAGGTCTGATGGAGACAAAATCTGTACAAAATTTGCGCTCACGTTAACGATAGTTAGGCGATTCAAGCTGGTCCAAATTAATCCGCAGCCCCCCTACCACCACTGCACATCTCGTAGCCTTTCGGGTGCAGCTTCGGCGCGTAAAACTCCAATTTCAAATCGGATTTCGCGCAGTGAAAGTGGCCGAGGCGCCGCGGGCCTCGCTTCACTCAAAAGCCGGAGATAAGAAGAGCGTCTTCCGGGACAGCTCGTGTGGGACAACTTCTCGAAGGGGTTTCCCGCGACTTTCGCTCGGCTTTTCGCGCGGACGCCGCGGTGACCCGGGCACTGGGGCGCGCTGCCGAGAAGAAGAAGCAGGTCTTGGCGGCTGTGCCGGCCGGAAAGCGAAGGGGTGTGGTGGTGAGCGGGTTGTTGCCAGTTTTCTTTTAAGCGGCGCGGGTCGCCTGTCAGACGGAACCAGTCCGGCAGACCGGTTGTGCAGCGCTGTCTGTGCCGGACCGTTACACCCCCTTCCTTCCTCGCAAAGCGCCTTTAAAGAGCGCGCGCGCGGCCCCGAGAGACAACGCGCGGGGTAACCTTCTTTGGCCGGGGGCGTAGCCTGCGGTGCGGCGAGGACAGACTGGGCCACCATCATTATTGCTCACCTTCCGGTCGCATTCGACTTCGGATCTTAAGTGCGCACACTGGTTGATTTGGACTACCTGGAGCTCCTTTACGTGGGCTACCCCCCCTGCACTGGTGTCACCCGATCGGAGCTTTGGCCTCACTCGTCGTTTTGCTGTCTGTCCCGGCCTACAGCTTTGTACTTGTATTACCAGTTATGTCTTATCAACGTGGTCTTGGTGGAAGCGATCGTTTACAGATGTTCTTGCTCTGCGCTGTACGGAGGGGTTATTTTCCTTTCACTTTAATTACCCGGTTGCACGTAATTATAAGCACTGCCGTGCCATATCCGGCCAATTCTAGTAGAAGAAAAAATCAAAGCCCCATTTATCTAACGATGAGGATGGTTGAAACACGAAGCTTTTTTCTATGCAACCTGAGTCAAAGTCGGAGTTCAAAATCCGAACTGCTTCGACCGTGTATGAATGGCGGAATCCGATAGACGTCGGAAGCGTTTTTTTTTTTCTTCTTGAGTCTCTTGATGCGCATAGCTGGAAACCCGTTGTGTAACTCGGCTTTTCTGCAGTGCGTTTAGGGCGGAACGATTTTGATTTCGGATTGTGAAGACATCGGCTTTCTATCAGAGAAAGCTTCGCGTTTCAAGCGTCTTTCACTTCACCCGCGATGACCATCACCGTCAGAAGAAGTTGGCTTTCCTGTACTCGGGTTTGGGGCAACGTCGCCATCAGTCAGGCATAGAAAGCTTCGCTTTAAAAAGTATCAGCCATATACAAAAACGGCCCAACTACTGGATGATGCTACTGGAATACACAACCTTTTCTTTCTCACCCTTTCCCCAAGGATAGGGATCGCAAATGTGCGCGAACGCTCCCTCGATATCCCCTGCGTCTCTGCTCTGGGTGCACATACGTAAGCTGGCCACGCCCACACCGATAACACAATACACAGTGAAGCCAGGTGAAGGGTACGCACCAGGCGCAGACGTTAAGAACGAGGACTAAGGAGGAATCTAGTTTCCTTCCGGGAGCAACAAAACGCAAAAAAAATACAAAATAGAACTTTCCCGCTGCTGGCTAACTGCTTTACAGCCAAACCACTGGCACGCGCTCTCCGATAGCAGCCCCACACTTCGTACACACCCGCTATACTAACAGCGTTGGTTTTGTTACGGCAGCCGCAGTATCCACTCCCACATCGCACTAAGGAACAGGACGATTTACTCCAACATCGCATTCCAGGGAGCGAACAGGAAGGAGCCATCAATCTTCTCCAAACAGCACTTACAGGTCAAGCAGAAGAAAGTACGCAAACGTCATGGCATATGGGGGCGGCGTTTCGCTCGCTACTCCAGTTCGATTTCCAGAAACCACCGCTCGTGTTTTCCCTACCGCCTTCTGAACGACGCAAGAATCGACCAAGCCCCAGGTAGACAGCTCATAATCAAGTTGTCCGGACGAAGTGGAGGCACGGTAACTTCCGGCCGCGGTCTCTCCGAGGCGAAGGAGGCGCCCGCAGAGAAGGGAGCAGCCGCTCCGTGGCCCCAACCTTGGAGGACCAGTCGCCGTCGACGCGACTCATTAGCGGGTCCTTGAGCCCTCGGGAGTGACTAAGTGACTCGCTATCTGCAGACGCCATCACGCGGCCAGGCAGCAACGGTGTAAGAGCTTACGCGAGCGGAAGGCAACGGTACGGGTGTTACGCGAACCGCACGTGACTCGCCCGCCCGCACCAAGACAACCACTATCACACTAAGCGTCGGTCGTCGTCGTCAACCGTCGCCAAGCGCCTAGCTGCTCGCTCGCGTTTGCCTCTGCTCTGTTTTCCCTTTTCTCAGGAGTGACCAACGACAGAAACAGGGCGCTTCCGAGAAAACGGAGCGCGGTGCGCCGTCCCGCTGACTGGATTCGCGTCAAGTTGCGACGGCTGTGACCTGAGAGCATGCTGGTAGAGGCAACAGAGACGTGGAATCGAGAGTTCAAGGTCTGCAGGGCCCTCCTGCAGGCATTGATTTCAAGTTTACAGCAACCCCCTTGCAATACGACGTTTAAACTCGTCACGCGCTGTTTGCAGTCGGCGCACGGAGCGGCTGTTGTGCCATCTTTCTTTGCTGTAGACGACTTCGAGCGATCTAAGCACGCCCCACTTACTCAATCCGCAAACGGCGGTCAAACCTGTTAGGGGGCACGACCTTACGCTTCGTCATATCCTGTAGACTTGTTTTTTATCAAAGGAGACCAGCGATCACTATTGTCACAGCTATGCGATTGGAATACGAGTACGCTTCGCGACCTGTGAACAACCCTAAAAAAGGGTATCCTCCATTCTCTCTCTCACTGCGTATGTGTGTGTGTACGGATGTACCGTGCAAGGCATTAAAAGTAACGTATACCATCACATTTCGAACGAGCATTGAAAGAAATAAAGATGCGCGCGGCATCTACGCTTATTGCACGTTAATATGTGAGCGGGAGCGCCCATCCTTTTCTTTTTTTCCTAAGCCTTTGCCGATCGCGCTTGTTAGCCCTACTTTTAGGCTTAACGACTGGTAGCCCTAACGTTAAGCTCAACGAAGAGCCTTGACAAATCGCCCTTGTTAGGCCTACGTGTAGGCTTAACGATTTTAGCCCTGGCATAAAGTTTAATTTTAACCGTCTTGTCACAATGGAAGCCCAGTTTCACGCACGCGCCGTGTGTCCCGAGATGTTATCAGAGCTTTTCGGTCGACCATCAGTCTACGGAAAATGCATTAATTGTTTGGCAGGACGCGTTCGGTCGCACTAGGAAAGCTTTCGCTTTAAAAAAAACTGGCGCGTATTTGTTTGCTGCACTTCAGTTGTCATGGGAAGATGATAGTAGTATTCGGACACACCGGCATCGCAACAACTCCATCATCCCATGATGAAGTAAATTTGCTTGCCTTGATTCAATTTTCCCGCGTTCTCACTGCTGGCGCGTCATATGTTAGCACTTTTTTTTTTCCATTGTTTGCAGAACATCTCGAAGAGACTGACTGTTAACTTTTATCTCACCTATCTTTGACGCCGGATTCTACGGCTTTTCTTAAAGACGATAGTCTGTCTTGGGCTACTTACACGCATGAAATTTTGGCAGCGCTGGCATCGAGGCACCCGCCCGGCCTGGAGCAGTGGAGCGCGGTAAATTTAAATTGACTTGAGTAACCCTAGCGGATTATCCAGGGAAGGAACGAGACGGGAGAGGAACGGCATGAGGGGTGAGCGGGAAAGAGAAGGGAGGCGTGTACATGCAACGCCACCTAGAGAGCGTTTCTTAGGTGGCGTTGGTACATGGTAGGGGCGCCAGTCGATTATAGTCTTTCGTGGACATTTGCAACGAAAGGAGCAGATACGCAGCCATTTTATTTTTACTTGCTACCCCGAAAACCAATCTCACGTCTATGTTTAGTTAAAACTGAACGCTGATACTGCCAGGCATGTGCTTATATCCCGCCTGATATGTGTTTCCTTTTCGCTGAACAATGCCGATACGCGGTCTTGCCTAAATTTTACTTCTTGTCCGAGCCTTTTTTTCAAATTTGGCGGGGCGGCTGTGTCGAGGGTCAGACAGAAAGTGTACTGTTGGGCGAGTTGGTAGTTCATTAAAAAAAAAGTAAAGCTAAAGCGCGAATAGAAACAAGGACGCAGAAAGACGACGAGACAGCGCTCGTCCCGTCATCTTTCTGTTCCCTTGTTTTTATTCGCGCTGTAGCTATAGATTTTTTAAGACAGACAGAAAAACCTAATTTCTCGCGTTTCGGCAGCCCAAGAAAGACTATCGTCCCTAACAGCCGTTTTTTTTGCACGGAACGCTCATCACGGCGCAGTCGCCAATACAGATTCTACATTTGCGACCAGCACTTAGTCCGGCCATTCCACACGGAACATGCGACCGGCATTAGGCGCAGCCTCGCGCGATGCGCGCGTGATAGCCGTCATTAGGGCTCGCCTGCCACGGCCGTCCACGTGACGCTCCGCGGCCGGTCCAACCATGTCAAATTCAGCGATCACGACGACGGGCATCGCCAGAAACGGGAAAGGGTTCCATATTGAGGTCGACGCACAGCCCACTTTCTTTGCTGTGTTCATGGCGCACCCAGCCATTGCAGGAGAGGGCGCAAGTCACAGATCGCAAAGGAAATAGCCGCGGAGAACCACAAACATAAGCTTCGTTCTGCCTAGTTCCGCCCGTCCTTGCTTCCTACGCTTCCTCTCAATCTCTCTCTCTCTCAAAAAAGAGACGACAGATGGGTTTGATCAGCAGCACTGTTTGCAAACTGGAACCCGAAGTCAGGCGCCAAGGACGGCGTCCCCGAGCGGCTATTTATACTGGTCAAGCACCGCGGCTGAGAGAAGGGCGGGTTTTCCTTTCGCGGAAAAGCGAGAGGGGTTTACCGCGGAGGAAGGGTAGTCGAGAACGAACCAAGTAAGCGAACCGCTGTTCACCGTCTTATCGTATATCGCCTTATCGAAGGTTTCTAGAGTCCAAGTAGCCTCTTCGAAGAGGATTTATTTCGTTCACAACGAGAGCGCCTCCAAATACGTAGGCAAAGGAATAAATACGCCAGTTGGTCATTAGTGAGATTGCCGATCAAGGTCCCGCGATGTGACCTGAAGGCAGCAGCTATAAACCGCGGAAGACCCTAAACATCGGCAACGCATATAAACTGCCCGGGGTCGGCGCTTCTTCGAACATTTCCCGTACTTCAGCCAATACGATGGAAGAGCAACGCTACGAACACGCTCCGCGTTTTTCCCGCATTTAAGAAAAAGTACGCGAACCCAACAACGGCGCAAGATGTTTTCCCTGTCCCTTCCTGCCCGCGAGATTTGTTGCGCGGACACCAAAGAGCGAGTTCGGCTTGGGAAAGGAAGGAGAAATATATAGGAAGGGGGGAATCATCAAACTCGAGCGCACCGCGCAGCAGCGGGCGGAAAAAAGCGAGAAAGACGAGAAAACAAGAAGCTGCACTACACGGCAAGAACCGGGAAATGCCAGCCGACACAGATTCAACGAGAAGACTTATACCCAGCCGTGCCAAGAGGCTGTCGCTCTTGACGTACATCTCTCGCGCTGCGCCTGAGAATGGCGACCAACGTTCGCGAATAGCGCCGGCGGACCCGAGCAGCCAGTCGCACACAAACCGTTTCGCGCCCGTGCAGCAAACATACCGCGCAAGGTGGCGGAAAAATGGCTAAGAGCCAATCGCCACCCAAGAAGGCAGCCTTTTTAAACGTTCGAAGCTTGTTTCTTCCCCCACGCTTGAGATATTCGACAATTTTCTACACCTCCGCACCCTGTCATGCTTCTTTTGGATTTGGCTTTGGATCCCTACTGGATTCCTAGGCTCGCGCTCAACGCTCAGGCCTTTGTATTTCTGAGGCGCTGCATACTAAATTTTGCCCGAAGGGAGGGAATGAGATCGCGCAACTTAACTACGCAGCAGTGGCTACAGTAGTACATCCTCGATGGTCCAGAAAAAAAATAGAACACGTGCTCTACCGGGGCGGGCGATGGTAGGCGTAAAAACGAACAGGGAAGAGCAGCAGCAAGGGCGCTGCAATTGTCAACAATTTCGGGCGCGCAGCCGTAAAGACGCTCAAACGAAAACTAGCCTACACTTTAGGACGCTACAGGAGCTATATTCCGAACCGCTGCCAAAACTGAAACTAGACGTTTACCACCAACGACGCTCGAAGAGGAAAGGTTGTCCATGCTGCGGGAACAATCACCATCATTACGGCGCCGGCACAAGTGTACAGGTTGTTCACCTTACAACCGACGTTTAATGCCCAGCCGCGCAGTAAGTGCTACACACGCGGAAAGAGAAGTCTGCGCACTGACTGCCTCGTGCTAAAACAGCTGCAGCGACAGCCCGCCGCGAGGGTCGCTTACGCAAGGATATCAGGGGACTGCCACGGACATGGAAATGTAGGGCAGAAACACCGCGACCACCTGTTGCGGCTGTCGTTGGCCGTTATCGAGGCACGTCTTTCGGCGGTACAACGACCGGCGCGATTGCAGTGATTGTGCAGCGTAATCAGTGAATGGCGCCCAGCGCGCACTGAAAAGGTACACGTGGCGTCACGGGCCTCATTAATCAGCTGCAGGTCACCTTACCTGATAGAATGAGCGGTTATTATGCATCACTCGGCTTACGTTAGGATTTCATTACCTTCGACGCATCAAGCTAAAATGGGAAAGAATAAAAGTAACACGCACAGGAATAGCTTTTCTTGGTCTACGAAAAACGCGTACAGTGGGCTACTGATCAATTTCGGCTAGATCGGGTTTATTTCGGCTGGAACGGAAACCTCGCACGCAAGACGGCGTTGTCTCTCGACTACAAATGCAACCGCCGCTTTAAAAGATTAAGCAGGGCCATCGGAGTGCCGGTGCTTGAACGGTTTACTTTTATATACGACGACAAGGTCAAGGAGATAGTTAAACTTGGCTAAGAATGCAAGAGGCTCACGACGCGGTGGTGACGGGTGTATCATTCTTCTGGCTGCAGTTTCGCCTTAATTTGCAGCAGCTGGCGTACGCGCGAGTCTAATCACATCCCGGCCGGAATCGTTTGTCCTGGTATTACACAAGTAGGCTCACTGACACAGTGCCTTCCTGTTGCGCGCAGCCTTCCATCCATTAGATACACCACTCCCGATCATTTTGTCCGGGGTTCTATCACAAACGACATCTGGGGTAACCACGAACAAACAAAAAAAGGCTTCCGACATACTTTGCCTCAACTTAAGAACCCGATGATGACAGCCTAGATCGAGCTGGCTGTTAGTATATTCTCATCCGCTTCTCACGCGCAAGCGCAGCAGCTCCAAAGATTCCGCAATACCAGAAATGACTGTTCCCGACTTCGAACAGCAACCCTCTTGATCTGCAAATTGCACGGGGACGACATCATTGAGGGATAACATCGCAGTCCGTCCAAACTCCTTTTTCCTTGCACGATGACGCAAGGCGACGCATCACGCCGCGCAATGGCTGACGGACGGTGTACGCGTAAAACAACGCCCAGGGCTTTGCGAAAGCGCTTTGTCAGAACCCGTCAGACTTTTGAGAGATTGAGGAAGAAGAAACCGAAAGACGGACGGCTCCTCCGACGGACCAAGGCCGCAGGTGTCGTCGGCTGTTGCGGCTGTGCACATGTTCAAGCGCCGAATAAAGACGTTCAATGAGGGACGAAGCAGAACCCGCCTCAGTGTAGCAGCCAGTTTTCACTGTGGCCAAGGGAAGGCAGAAGGAGCAAAGAAAGGAAAAAGCGGAAACGTGGATGGACAATACAACTCAAAGGCAGGTGGGCAGGGTGGGGGAGAGGGTTGAAGAAGAAAGATAACAAGGATGGACAATACGACGAAAAGGTGGAAGAGGGGGGGGGGGGGGGATGGAACGAGGTTCTCCGACCTTTCCACACACAGATCCCGACACAAAGGCAAGTAGGAAGCATGGTACGGGGGACACCTTTTACCAGAGGACACCGCCGGCGAAGGACAGCAACAAAGCCAGCCGCAGTGGCAAGGAAAAAGAAAAAGCAGAAAATTGTGGAACTTAAAGGGGACGGGCGAAGACGACGACGGTGCGGGGATATTTTCACGGGCCCAGGTTCCCGGAAGAAAAATCAAGAATAGGCAGTCCCCGTCGGTCGTTGTTGAATGCGGAGAGGGCAGTGCTTGGCCTTCAACACGAGAGTGCAGCGCGGAAAAGCTATCTGGGTATGCAGAGCCTTGGCCGTGGCGCTGTCGCCAGAAGTTCGGGCAAGCATGCGTGGAATTATCAGATGGCGAGCGCTTATCACTGCCGCAGTCACCGGGTTATTGCAGATGAGGAATTGGACAGCTTGATAGCAGCCCGTTTCTCGGTTTTACTTTCTTTCTTTTTTAACGTCGGCGAGATGCAGAGCTGTGCGTTAAAACACTTCGCACGGCTGGCTAGCGACAGCTGTCTGAACTTCGCGTCTCTTGTAAGAAAGAAAGGCTCGCACAAATTTTAAGCTGCTAACACGTCGCGATTAAAAAAAAAAAAAAAAAACACGGCGCAAGGGACACCACGTTTTCAGCCGTTCAGAACACCTGTTGTATACGTAACGTCAACATTGGCTCACAGCGCTGGATAGAGCACATTCGCAGGTCCGCTGGCATTCACTACGACATATACATCTGGCGAAAACGCACAATTCCCACGCATCAGACGAATATGACGATAGTGGAGAAATTTCCTTCGTCCAAATGTTGTGTCGAATCACAAGCGGCCACGACCGAATTTCATGATTTAAACCGAATTTCATGGCATTAGGTTAAATCTCACCAGGACGTAGCTGTCTTGTTAACCACACAACAGAACAGCGCGGAGGGAAAGATGGAAATGCCAAAGGAGCGGGATCTCACCTTTTTGACGGGGACCTCCATCGCGGGATTTAAATGGCATACACGGGGAGACGACTTGTACGAACCAAAGAAGAACCCGTCGCGATGGCACGGCCGGGTCCACGCATCCCCGCAGGGGTTCGACAGAAACAACGCGTCTCGGACACGCACGCACACACACACCGATGGAGGACAACGCGCAGTGTGACGCGACGAAGTTTGGCCAGGCGCGCACGGCAAAGAGCGTCACTGAAGCGCGCGGCGCAACTCGCTTCCGCGTGCGGCAGGCGGCCGCATATCGGACCGTCGGTCTCGCGGGGGAGGAGGAATAAAAGAGCGAGGGGAGGAGGAAAACGAGCCGGTACAGCTTGCGCCATCTGTTGCTCTGTGAACGAGTCTGCGCTGACCTTGCCCCGTTTTGCGTATCTCTTTTTAGCGCTCGTGCGCGCGTAAAACAAACCGGGCAGCCGGACGGTGTTTGCAGAAACCTAAGCGTGAATTTTTGTCGTAGATTGGAATGCGCACCAGTTATGTACTTCGTCTATATAGAATACGTATACAGTGTAGACTCCTGGTACGACGAACTCGAAGGGACCGTGAAAATTTGTTTGTATTATCAGAAATTCGTCTTAAGCGGAGGTTGACATTAAACGAAAGCAAAAGTGTTGTTCGTCTTAACCATGACGTCGTCTTAACCGTAGTCTACTGTATACTAAAATGCAGTAAGCTCCCGCGAGGAACTCAAACGAACCGTGAAAATTTGTTCATATGATCAGAAATTCGTCTTATTAAACGAACGTCCTTCGCGTTGTGCAGTGTCACAAGAGAGCAGACGTGTTGTTCGCCTAAACCATAAAATTCGTTGTAACCGAGATCGTCTTGACGAGAGTCTACTGCACTTGCATACTTAAAAGGATAAGCTCATATCAGCCACTGATCACTGTTCAAGTAGAAAGTGACTTCAAGCTACTGTCCTCGTGTCTTACATTTTCGTTGACGGATCCTCCAAGCCAGGCACGGATTTAGAGAAATGCCCAAGTCTCATAACCTCTCTCATTTCTTTCGCCACCCCGGTACCTTTGTTGTTCTAATAGATAGCTTCTACCACGGCCCGTCTAGTAGCGCTCGCGAGCCGCAAAATTGTTGTTGCTGACACACAGAAGAGACGAAAAACAGCGGGTTACTTGAGAAAGGGGGAAAATAGTGTGTGGAAGCCACCGATAAAGAGTATCTTTCAATCAGTAGACGAGGCTCGAAAAGTTACTGAAGCTGGGAGGCTTCTAATATAAGTGTTTCGAGAATTTATAAATGTTAAACTCAAGCGGCCCTGACCACGAAAGCAGATATAGCAAGGGCCGTTTCACCAATGCCGACAATAAGGTAACTGTGCAGACCGTGAGAAATCTCCTCGGGGTGTGTTTCAATACAGTGTGCGCGTGGATTGACCAGCATATTCAAACACAATGGAAAAGGCAAAATACAAGAGCAGGACAGGTTCATTTGAACGTTGAGAGATGAATAAACATTTGACGCCTGCAAATTTCTGTTAGCTTTCCCATACTGTTGATGCACTATTACCTCAGAATAAATGCCTAAAATCAAATTATAAGTATGCAAGTAGAGGATACATTGATTCTAAAATCACCGTATCACTCGTAAAACACGAAAATATCATGCCGACGACGCTCTTGCACACTGCAACTTCAAGCTGCAGCGCTAAGGGGCGATCTTTTCAGTGGAGATATTGCGCGCCAATGGCCTTACAGGGCTTATGATGTTTATTTTAAAAATGACACTAAAATACTTAGAATTTATTTTTCCCGATTCTGGGGATGAACAATGAGCCCGTCTACCCATTTTCTCCCAGACGAGTTGAAACTTGGTTCCGTTGGTACACGACATTAGAATGAATACAACAGCGCGTTATCCCAGAATCTCAATTTATGCCGAAGTGAATCTTTCATATTGACACATGTCCACTCGCTATCACATTACTATGTTTTTAGAACTTAAATCTTGTGTTATGCGTCCTTCATCTTACTTCCTTTTTTTTCTTGTTTTGTAGAGTTTGTGCAATGCCACTTTGTATAAAGCAGGCGTCCCGAACCAATAAATCGTCTCGCTGCGAGTTAGCGCAGGTGTCCCGATTCGCCTGACGTGCTGTTGTTTTCATGCCCCTTTGTTCCCGAACTCATGCACTTTTGACGTGGTGGATACAAAACCTAAACGTGCCTGACGCAGCATTTACCACATGCCATACGCTTGCCCTGCTGAGTAAACGGTTAAGCGCCATGAGCACGAGAAAATTCAGTGATGTATTCATCATCATCATCATCATACTCATCGTAGTAATCCTCATCTGCCACAGTAAAATCACCGCTGCCGATAACCAGAGATCAAAACCTGAGCTGAATGAAATGGATGGCTTTGTTCAAAAGTCCCTGTTGCTGTTATGTGATATGGAGCAACGGTAGAGTAGGGTGGTTCAAATAAAGCTTCCGAAACAAAAAAAAAAACCTAGATCCACCCCTCGTCAAATCTTCATCATCATCACCAGCCTATCTACGCCCATTGCAGGGCAAACGGGCCTCTCACATTAATCTCCATTTCTTCATCATACAAAAGAAAACCATCTTCCTGGTTATTTATGGGAACTAAAGCTGGTGTGCTTTAATCCGATCATCCGTGTTCCACGTGTTTACAACCAACCACTGCCCACACCTTCGTCGCAACCGAGTAGCGGGATCAGGCGAGCATAAACTCCCACATGGTCTCTTCCGGAGATTCACCTTACGAAAAAGACCATCGCTCCCAGCCCCACCCCACAACACTCCGCGCTTCGGAAGAGCTGTTGTTACGCCACACTCGCGCCCCCACCGCGCCCCCCTCTCATCTCTCCGGCGCCTACTCGTCTGCTATCGCTCCCGTATCGCGCCTACACGGAGCACACACCGATAGCGCGTGGCCTAAACAGAAAGAAAGACAATCACCGATAATAAAAAAAGGAACCGGAGACTGGGAGATACGAGTGCATTAAAAACAAGAGCCGGGAAGTGGGCACCCGGCGTTGTGTAAACAAACCTACGCACACGCCATAGCGCGATGCTCATGTGACCCCGCGAGGTCGCGGCGCAGCCACGGGGCGAATAGAAGACAAGAGCGAACGAGAGAGCCTCGCCCGGAACACGAGAACTCGTAGTAAAAGTGTGGGGTACACGGGCGCCCCAGACCTGCACGGAGGCGCTAATCACGGGCGGAAGCGGCGGCTACGGCGGCCGCCGCGTGATCGAGCAGTGCGTGTGTGTTATGCACAAGGTTACATGCGAGCAGCGGCTGGTCACTCACCTCTTCCCGGTTTCGGTTGTTGCGAAATCGCAGCGTGTCCCTCTGGCGAAGCTGCGAAAGGAGAGGAGGCAGAGGGGTGAGAAGAGAGACGACAGTGATAATCGATTAACAACGACCCGCATCGTTTCCGTTACGCGATGTCGTTGGTAATAATACACGGAGTCAGGCATAAATGGCTCGGACAATTGCCGGAAATGAAATAAACAGTAGGCGCAGTGGTGGTGACGGGAGGAACGGGGGGCGAAGGATACAAAACGAACAAAAAGCACGATAACGTACATATATAGATAGAAACAGCACTGGCACTTGAAGGACGCCACTGTTTCGATAGCACAAACACGCCACTGCGATAAAAATATGTACATGGCTTTACAAACGTGGGCAACGGGTCAACAGTGCAGCTTGGAGGAGAAATGGGAATTTGTGAGTAAACCCCCTAACCCCGCAGAGAGGCAGGGGGGAGGGGGGGGGGGCTGTATTTACAACTTCCAAATAGCTACGGCTATTCGGAATTTGTAATTAATGGAATTAATTGCCGCAGGTTAATTCTCACCAGATTTACTTGACGTCAGAGTTCACAATCTTTTTTTCTAAAGCGACTTCACAACCCACGGCCTATCCCGCCTTCTCAAGGGGCCCACCTGTCACTCTGTTAGGACTCCAATAGAAATTTTAAGACGTCCGAGTCTGTAAACACCCCTACCCACTACTCTCGCTTCCCCTATTTGACCTGGAGTCTTCCTGCCCAAATAAAAGATCTCTCTCTCTCTCTCTCTCTCTCTCTCTCTCTCTCTCTCTCTCTCTCCTCTCTCTGTTATTCTTCTCGTAAAGTAAACTCTGCGGCTCGGATATGCAGCCAGGCAGTTAGGCGTATTTTTTACACGGCTTTGGTGTTCACCAAAGCATGAAACCTAGCTCCCACAGCCCCGGAAAAAACAAAACAACACCAACTACCCCCCCCCCTCCCTCTCCCCGCCTCCTCCGCGCGTCTGACTTCTCCAAGAGCTTTCAACCCCCACGAAGGACAGAAGAAATGGTCTGCATGTCACCAGAACCTGGAATTAAAACTAGAAGGTTCTGGACAGTATTAAGGAGGAAATTAAGGAGAAGAAATGGACGTGGGCAGGGCATGTAATGCGAAGGCAAGATAACCGTTGGTCATCGAGGGTACCAGAGTGGATCCCTAGAGAAGGCAAGCGTTGCAGGGGGCGGCAGAAAGTTAGATGTGCAGATGAGATCAAGAAGTTTGCGGGGATAAATTGGTCGCAGTTAGCACAGGACCGGGGTAATTGGAGATTAATGGGAGAGGCCTTTGCCCTGCAGTGGGCGTGGACAGGCTGATGATGATGACAAACATTAAAACTGAATCTGCTATGGGTTCTTCTCTTTGTGCGACTCCCAAAGGTGCTTTCTTTGCTTATAAACAAGCAAAGATGTCGTGCTGTCATTGAATTACTCTCCGTTTAATCGTACCGCAGTGTAAGACGCCACGAGGCGTGAGGAAGGCAGCGCCGCTGTCTAATAAACGCGACCACGAAAGCGACCTAAACTCGTCGAGCGCTTCCGTAAACGCCAGTCAGTGGCCCCACCAGAGTTTGCAACTCCCTGCCGTGGTTGATTTGTGACACCTGCAAATTGCGCGGCTTTTGTACCACGTGGGGGCGACACTTTTCCTTTTTTATTATAATACGGCCGCACCCGCCGAGTATCATACAACTGTAAACAGGGAACATCATTATGGCGATATCCACCGTCAACTTGCCACTTATTTTAAATGTCCCTTTTTAATGACACGGACGAACTCTGAAAAATCCTCCAGTGCGAAACTTCCTGCGACAGTTACGCATGCCTGTGAAAGTATATATGGTGAACCTGGAGTCTGACGGCGCGCCAGAAATTCGTCTACGCGGTTTCTAATATTTCGCCTTAATGGAAATAACGGCTTCCCCTTGTCTCAACCTGCCATCTATAGTATTCAGTAAACGAAGTATTCACTGGGATCTGGGCATCTGGGGCGAGTATTGCAGCCAGTGCCGGATTAGCAAACTTTGGGGCCCGGGGCTACTGCGTCCTTGGGGCCCTAATGATGATGATGATTCCGCTTTAGTATGCGAAAATTTTTGAAGCCCACGTTATGCTCTCTGATCAGTGGTAAATTATACATAATTTTACGCTTTCCGGAAACTAATTTCTTGGCTTGACGTCTAGTATTATAGAACCGATTTTATAAAGCGTAAAAGTTAGTATGGTTTGATTGCCGGTGCATCACGGATTCACATTTAATCGAAGCGCCGTGCCGGCCTGCACACGCCATGGTACAGAAGAGTATTTTCTTCCAAGACGCATATTTTATTAAGCCTGTAAGGTTTTAGTCTTATTGCAAAGTTCTCCACCTGCATGTGCGGGAGGGCTCAAAGTCCGCGCAGGCAGCTGTCACTCACAGACATCTGCCAAACAGTTAGCCGCCACGGCTTACGGGCCAAAATCCTGTAGGTTCTCGCGCAGACGAGAAAGCACGCGGCGCCTTTGAAGGAGGTTGGGGGAGGGGGGGCTCATGACGTGCCGCGCAACGCAACCTTCCTATCGCAGCACGATTAGCACAAAGACGATAAGCAGAAAAATTTCGCTTTTCTGTGCTGGGGAGCGGTGCGCTTCGTGCGTGGGTTTGCGCATGGCCCGTCGAACTTTCAGCGGCGATGAACTCCTGTCGCGCAGCTGTGGTGGTCTTGCTGGTCGGCAAGCCGTTACACATTAACGGGTACCCTTTGGGTTGGAGAGCGACAGGTGAGCACGAGAGATGGCATGAGACAACAGTTTAATAGGGATAGAATGTCTCTGCTCACTCCCGCGCTGCTGCTCCCGTTGGTGCCGCGCAACAGTTCCAGCAGTCAGTAGTTCGTTGTCGATCGGTCGGGTCGTTGTTCGGTCGTAACTGGCAGTGGAAACACGCTGAAACTTCTCGTCTAGATTCGGGGTCTACGACGGAGGCGAGCATGGGTGGACCTTTCGTTTTCTAGTCCTCAACACGTCTGCCGCGTCCACTGTTTTCCCGCGCTCCTTCGGGGGTTTTTCTCAACCCATTGGCTTTTTTTCCCAAAGGTTTTGGAGCTTCGGCTTCCCGTTCTTTTATTTTTCTGATCGGCATTAACCTGCTATAGCACAGCTGGTGCAGGGTTGTTCCCGTTTTTATTTAGGTTGCTTTTATCTTTGTAGGGAACATTAATTTTTTTCCATTTTTTTTCTCCTGCCGCCGCGCCCAAGAGGGACCAGATGTGCGGGCCGCCCTTTGGTCCGTGTCGTCCGGCGGCTCATTCCAAAGCGAAAAGTGCCCACTGGGACAAACAGCTTACCGTCCCCGAGTCGCGGTGGAGGTCCGTTTTCAAGACGGCATCGAAGGGGCCGCACGCAGGATGCGTTTTTAAGTGGACACAGCCTTCGTCATCCCGAAAGGAAATAGACGTTGTTGCTTTGTTTGGCGTCCACGCTTCGAGCTCTTCACACCGCCTAGGCCTGCTGATTCCTCAGCTCGAAGGGAGCCGCTAGGGTCGGGCTGGCCCGGCGGCGTCTGCGTCCACACGGAGTGGCGCCTAGAGACGCTACGAATGGAGTCGCGCGGACATTTAGCTTCGGCAACGCTTGTTGCTCAGACAGCCTGCAGAGGCTACAGCACAGAGACGCGGGCTGAGCCGAACGACCCCGCGAGTGGCCTACACAAACTTTAAACATTTAAATAACCATATGTGCGCTGACCATCCAGCGAGAAATATCTAACCGATATCAATGACGCGTATGCGATTCAACTGATCCACTAGCTTTATTGAACGGGTCGTCATCGCAATGGCCGTCATTGTCAAGCGCTATACATTGAAATTTCTGCCAGAAACTGTGCACCAGCCCGTAGGGCAGTGCTTAAGTTGTCAATAATTACACAAAACGTCCCTCAGGCTTAAAAAATTTACAGTGTTCTTCGGACATTTTTTCATTATTCGCATGCCTGACCCTTTCTCATACCGAAACGTGCGCGAGCCGAAACGTCCGCGTACTCAGACGTCCGTGTACGGAAAAGACTACCGAAACGTCCCGTGCCGAAAAAGACCGGATCCTAGCTCGGGGCCTTTTTTAAGTGGCTTCTTAGGTCCGGTCAAGCTGTGAACCCGCGACTTTTGGTCCAAGACGTTTTCTCATAAACCTTGGGAAAACAAGGAAGAGGAGTAGGAATAACTAAATTAAATTGAAATGGACTCGAAGATTGTCAACCATAACATGAGGGGCCCCCCACTCCTTCCCACCTGTCACGAGTTAGTCAGCTTCGGTGTGAAGGAGAGGTTGAAGCTCCTACCTTTAACTTTCAATGCAGGCAGCGAGCACACTCAAGATATTTTTTTTTCATATGATCGAGCCCCTGACAGCTGGGGGCCCAAGGCTGCAGCCCCGTAGCCCCCCCCCTCCAATTAATCCGGCCTGATTGCAGCGAACTGTGAAGGGTAATGAAAGTCTGCACGTCGCGCGGCGACAAATCTGGGTAGCTGCGTTTTTTAGGCAAATAGTTCGACATGCACGCAACTGTGGACGGGAATACGACTGATGAATTCATGCGGGGTCAATCACGCATTCATTTTGCTCGCCTAAAAACCCCTTCGCGCACGGATATCTCAGTGCCAGGAGTGAGTTCGTGTACCTGCAGTAGGACATACCTTCCAAACGTACATAGCTGTTGCGGCATGCATCACTCAACCGTTTCTATCTGCCACGCAGCTTTAAGGTGTCCGCACTTCAGCGTCACAAGTCATGTATTCGAGTGCATACGCAGTCTAGGATTTTTTCCAGCCGTCACAGGAACAGCGAACCAGATTTCGTGCAGACCTCGAAATAGCCGTGACATGGCGGCGGACCGCACTGAACTAAGTTCAGCTGATGTAACCATAAGGCCCACCCTCACTCTCTCCGTATTGTCCCGCCCTGCAAAACGAGTGCTGCTGTGTAAACAAAAACAAGCAAGCAACCAAACAACGGACACCTACCCGTTGCAGCGCCTGGTCTCCGGTCACGTGACCTTCCCTGACGGCGAGCACCAGCTGAAGGCACCTCTCGTCGTTCAGAAGCTCCTCCTCCATGCCGGGCTGCTGGAGCCCCGACGACGGAACTGCCGACACTGCTGGGCAGATGAGAGGAAGGAGACGCAGAGAGGAATTAGCAAGCGGCATGTACCGTGTATCTACGCTTCACAATTAAGTACTCTTCCCCTTCCCACATTCGCCATTTTATAACGACATAAAAATCGAGTGTATACAAGTCCGAAATTTTCTCATCGGCAAATGAGATCCAAGGTACGATGGCCGTGCCCACAATGTCGGCATAGCAGTTCGGCAATCGATGGGACACTAACGATTTCGCATTCACAACATCATGAGGAGTGCTTAATTAAATGCCCTTTTAACCTTGTTTGGGATATTTTAGCATTTCAACAAGCACTCACACGCACACGACAGTTTTTAGGGCACAACGTTGAAGACGAATTCCCTGAATTGGCCGCCCCACGGTCCGTAAATACTGCCTCAATAGAGAGTTTTAGCAGCCCGTCCGTTCCGTCGTGTACGGGGTTACCGGGTTGACCGGGACCCGTCTGGGCACTTGGGCATTCGTCGCGGTAGGGGGATTAGTTCCGCGGGGCTGCCTTCGCCATTTACGCACCTCCTCGCCCTTCCTCGTAAGCATTCTTTGGCGACTCTAACCCCCGCCCTCCCAGACATTTTTCTGTCCGCCCTTCAGGTGCGACACGACGAGTGGGAAGAGATTTAGCAAAAGGCCCTGGAGCTTTTTAGCAATCAAATGCCGTTTATCCAACAGTGCCCAGGCAAAGGGTCTTGGGGCCTTCAAGGCAAATATACGTGGAGGTGAATGTGCAAATATGAGTCCCAGGAAATGATTCTTGCGCACAATCTGACGCTCCAATTCGGGAGCTACTACTACTTCTTTTCCATCTTGGACGCGGGAAGTAAGTGAGCTGCTAGCTCGCAACGCGTAGGCATAGAGTTTCTTACAATATACACTAGAGAGGAATCTGGCGCTAGCGTCTATGCGGCGCACATCAAGGCCGTCTGTGTCGCCATGGACCGCCATTATACATCGCGCTCGCCTTATTTTCATCATTCGCTTGGATTGACACGTTTTAGTGACCGCAGATTTAAACAAAGTGCCACAAAAACGAGAAGATTAGTGTGCAATTATGCAAGTGTAAAATAAAAACAAGCTGTTTTAAAACTATAAGGAAAAAGGAAGTAAAGCGTATTTTAGCCGGAACGGTTGTGCCTGCTATTCCGCAGGCCAAGGTTGTAGTTGCGAACAATGTTAATATTACGGGGGTAACTCTTTAGAGACTCTGATTTTATTAATTTTACCATTATTTCAAACAAAAAGTTGCTTGAAGAGTTTGGAAAGTTTTTTGAGCGTGCCTATTAAAACGTTGCCTTCGTGGTGAACTGGTGCACCGACCTTCAACTAGTTTAACAAGAAAAAAGAAAACGTGGCGTTAACAGTCGCGCACGATGACAAGATAGGACGCATACAAGCACCCGTATCTGTCGTATCCCCGTGGTCGTATCTTGTCTTCGTCGAAGTACGTTTTGTTTCTTCTTTTCGTCAGCTACAAATTTCGCGGCGGCAAATTACCCGCTCAGTCATGCGTCCTTCGACTGCGGCATGAGCAACGTCAGGTGCGATTCCGCACTGCTTGCTGTTTCACCGAACACGGCTACCACAGAACAGGGAGGATTTCGGCTTCCTTGTAGCTCGTAAACGTGTTAATGCCCAGTGAAGAAAGCAAATCCCAGAAACCGCTTATGAATCCAATTGTCATGCCAAGCCCAAGCCAAAAAGGGGGGTCCTCCCATGAACCCCCACGACGACATGGCTTACAAGGCGCAGTTTTCTCTCTAGTATACTTACTAAGAAACTCTATGCGCGCAGGCAGCAAGTGCCTCGAGGGAAGAACACGTACACGTGGCCTCTTCCGTGTTCGAATCCAGCGGCTCAACTCGACCGAGAGTCCACTTCTCGTATACTGCCGAAAAAAGACGCTCGACCCGGTCGGCATGAACCGATAGATCATTCTGCTATACCTGCGGAACTCGATACCTCAGAGTCAACGTTTTGTTGCAGGGTATCAAAAGCAGCGCCGGGTCTCAAAATAGCAAAAAAAGTCCTTGCCATTTTCATAAGTCCAGCGAAAAAAGAAACATGTTATACGCTTGCTGTCGCGTTTCTTCTACCTTCTGTATGTACGTCTGTTTCCGTACGCACAAGCACGCACGCACACACGTCTGCACACGCGCACATTTAAGACCCCCATATCGGTCAAAATTAATCCGGAGCTCTCCACTACGGCGCTCCTCATAGCTCAGGTGTATTGATTGATTGATTGTAGGGTTTAACGCACCGACACAACGCAGGCGATCAGGCGCGCCGTAGTGGAGAGCTCCGGATTAATTTTGACCACCCGGGGATCTTTACGTGCGCCGAAATCTCGTACACACGGGCGTTTTTGCTTTTCGCCTCCATCAGAAAAGCTGCCGCCGCTGCTGGGAATCGAACCCGAGTCCTCGTGCTGAGCGGAACAACGCCTTGGCCACTGAGCCACCGCGGCGGGTTTCGCCCAGGCGTAGCTTTGGCGCGTTAATCCCCAATCAATCAACACGCACACACACAAATACGAGCACACGTACGAGCGCGCGTTTTAGCAAGCCAGTTTTAGAGAAGAGAGAGAGAGAGGAACTGTATTGGTCCTCTTTGCTGAGCAGAACCACCCGAAAGGGAGGTTCCCGGTGGGCGCTTCGTCAGAAGACGGCCATGGGAGCCGTGGTCCTTGGCGTAGCCTTCCGCCAGCTGGACGTCCGCAACTTGTACTTCGGGGACAGAGCTTAGCAGCGCGGCCTACCACTATATTCGTAATTAGTGATGTGAAATCCAGGGTTGATGGGCTGGGGTTTGCGATTATGTCCAGAGCCAATCCCTCCACCCCGTGTGAGACGGGACTGTGACGGCTCATGTTCGCTTAAAAAAAACTTCCGCAGGTGGCTGGCCTCAAGAAACAGCGCATGTCGCCATACTGGTACCGTGTCATCCGGCCGGCGCCACCAATGTCGGGAGCCCGCGCTAAAAGACACTAGCGCGGGTTCTAATCTTGTACAGGGCCTATTAGTCCAGTGTATGTGTGCGCGGGTGTGTGCATTGAACTCGGCGACGGGACACCCGTCTGTGATCCTTCCGAAAAACGGTCCAGCGCGCCACACGGGGACGGCGTCACCGGGCCAGCAATGGGAATTTCGAGAGCCTACGCGCAGAGACCAGAGCGTTGAGAAGCGCCAATGCCTCACCTTGCAGAGGGCATCTTAGTACACTCGAACCTCCACGATAAGAACTCCTTTTGTGGCAGCCTCATGTCTCCGGCGGACACGAAGGGACAGCTAGCGCTCAATGACATCGTGGGGAGGGGGAGGGAAGGAGGGGGGGAGAAGGAGTGGAAGAGAAAGACGAAAGTTATTAAAAGAGGAGGCCGACCAGAGGGGAGGGCGGAGAGAGGACTCGGGACAGCGATCCGCGGAACGGACGACACGAGTCGCGAGAAGCGCTAAGCACAAGACAGGGGAGCATCGGGCTCCGGAGTCTAGCCATCGCTCGAGTGCGACGTCTGACCCCCCCCTTCTTCTGCCTCATCGCGGCGTACGACGCCTCTTCGTACGAGCCCGAGTCACAGCGCCGTGACCGAGGCGGACTCCACGCTCAAGCCCGCAGCAGCTTGGTTGCGGCGAACGTCCGGCTCTTCCGTGCCGCATCACGCTGAAGCAGCCCAGCGACGCCGAGCCGTAAGCGAGATCGAGCCAGTCGATCCTACTTATTACTATGTAAAAGCTTCCATGTGCCTGTGCCTCCATCTCGTCAAGCCCAGTGTGGACCCAGGGTCACTTTGAGAATCCCGACCATCACAGGACCTGTTCAGACTCGAGGTCAGCCTGGTTGCAGAATTCTCGGGCTGCCTCGTGTGCCATTTCGTCCGCCGGGAGGGACGAGTGCGCAGGTGTCCAAATCAGGCGACTTGTCTTGTTGTTGTCTCAAAGCGGGTATATGCGTCGCTGCCGTAGAAACTCTCCCTCCGTAGTTTTGCAGGGCGGTCTTAGAATCTGGTAAAATGATGCTGGCCCGTATACCCGTGACGGCGAGTGCGATGGCCACTTGTTTTCTCGCATCTGGGCGGGACGTGGTGATTGAACAAGAGGGTATCGCATTGCCTTGATGGAAACCACCACTACCGTTACCGCGATTCAGCCAGAGTAGCATCGCCGTGTCTGCGTGCAGCGGACCTCTGAATTACAGTGGCATTGCTTTTGTACCGCCATGGCCTTAGCTTGCTTGCGCTCCGGGTGATGCGATGGATGCATGTCGCGGGGGATCGGTGCCACACTGATGTGTTCCCGGATTTCCCTATTTCCCTAGATTTCCCTAGGTTCATACTAATATATACTAGAGGGAAATGTGGCGCCACTGTCCAAACTTCGCTTCAGCGAGCGTTCCGTCATGTATCGGGCACGCACGTTCCACTTGTCCTTGGCATGGCTCATGAAAAGGCTATAAAGTTGCTTCTGGCTGCAAGAAAGCAGCAATATTAGTGTAGACGAATAATCAAATTTGTTCTATTATTAATAAAATGAAGCTTCGAAAAGATTTATTTGTAAGGAATTACTTAGAAGCTTCATGCAACATGAAAAATAAAAAGATGTGACCCTTTTTTTGTTGATTTTGGCTTCCAGATAAAAAAGAAGCCTTGTGGCTAGCCAAGTATAGGCGAGGAACGTCGCTAGCTGCAATCAAGGCGCCCGCGATTGCAGCGCCAGATTTCTCGTTAGTATATATAAGTATGAAACCATATATATGTTGAGTCCACTTTGATGGGCGTAAGGAGTGCGCAAGGATCCTAGGATGGTTCTCCCGGTGATAATATCTGTTAACGGGTTGTATTAATTTTTGGGCCGTACGTTGGGCTTCGATGAGCTCGTCCAAAATCTTATGGATGCCCATCTCAGCCAGCCGGTCTGTGGCTGCGCTGACAGGGATGCCGACTGCTGCCTTGGTGGCTTTTTAATTAGTCCCATTAATGTTTTCTGTCTCAACTCTTGTGAGCTTGAGATACGGGGTGACGTACGTAATTCTGCTGATAATATAAAGGTCAGCGCGGGACGGACCGAGGAGGTTGTGCTCCTTGAGGCCATGATGTTTGTTTGCGATCCTGGTGATCAACCTGCTAATCTGGGCAGCAGCATTGCTCAATGCTTGAATGGCACTGTGTTGGTGCCTTTCTCGTAGATACGCAGACCCAGGATGCAAATGCAGTCAGTTTTAAGGATGGCGTTTCCTTGGGGAAACACCTGAATCTCTGGAGCAGATAATGACCTTCTTCTCAGCCTTGTTGGGTTGTACAGAAGGATCTCTGATTTCTGCGTGGAACAGGCCAAACCTGCACCGTGCACGTATGTATGTACAACATAAGAGGCCGCTTGCAGGTTGTCCTGTATCTCCTCGACACTACAACCTACTCTCCACACCGTAATGTCATCGGCGTACAAGCCGAGGTGGACGTTGAGGATCTGGTCGAGCAAAGAAGTCAGCCCAAGCATGGTAACGTTGAAAAGAAAGGGGGATAGCACGGAGCCTTGTGGTGTCTCCCTGCTGGCCAGGCTTAGGGAGTCCGATTTGATGCCCTGGACGTTTAGTTTAGGGGTACTTTGCGAAAGGAAGTCCGCGATGTACGTATATGTCTTGGCCCCAATGTTAAGGTCGTCTAGATTGATAAGTATGGTCGCATTGCTCACGCAATCAAACCCCTTAGTCAGATCCAGCCCCATGACGACCCGCGCATCGAAAGGGGATGCGTCAGGATTTTCAATTACCTGATGTTGCAGCTGCAGCACCGCATCCTGTGCAGATAAGCCGGGTCTGAATTCTACCATGAGGGTATAACTATTGTTCTTCAATGTGCGGGTAGCTAGTAGCGTGCCAAGACATGGCGTTAGTGAGATGGGCATAATATTTTCCCATTTGAGCTCTTTGCCCGTCTTCGGGATGAGGGTGACCAAGGCATGTTTCCATGCAGAAGGGAGCTTACTTCTGTCCCACACATTGTTCAGGTAATCGGTGAGCGCTGCTATGGATGAGTCCCCGAGGTTTGCGATCAGCTTATTAGTGATGTCATCGGTCCCGGGCACGGACCCTACACGGGGGAACCTAACTCAGCGCTGTCACTAAAGCCGAGGTGTATGACGTCATCACCAAGTCAGTTTTAAGGGAGTAGCGACCGGTGACGAGGACTGAACCTGAGTGCACACGCAGGCACGCACGCACGCAGTGTTTTGAGTCAATTCCGTTCTTTCCCAGTTCCGTCCGAGTAAAGCGCAGGCTCACGTGAAAGCAATTTTTAGCAACCAAAACCTCATATTTCCCCACCCAGAAAAAGAAGAATCAGCCTTGAAACGCAATACAGCTGTTTTGCCTTTCGGTTGCGGGTGGCAATACTCGTGTCACCGGGTGACGTCGCTGTACGCGTAGTAAATACCCGGGGGGTTCGTGCATGTTTGTACACACGCTTCAGTCTTGCACCACATCACGTGACAGAAATGAAGCCGCGCCATTACACAGAACAAAAGCAGAAGGTAACGCTTCACGCTATAAAACAAACAGAGGTGCGGCCCATTTTCGAGACGGCAAACTAATCCGGTCGAAAGTTGCCGACGGCTTACACAGGGTGACTCCAACAGCTGATAAGGCATGAATTCGGGTTTAAATAATGAGTAGATCAGATGATAAACAGGAAACTGAGTGTTCCCGCTGGCTGCGAAAACACACTATCACTGAGCTGTGTACAGCCGCGCAGCCATCACGAACGCACTGAGAGTCACGCACACGATTTTTAATTTTCGAGTTCTATTTGCCTTTGCCGTGTGTGTATTATATATATATATATATATATATAGGTTTCCTGTAACCTTTTTTTTTTCGTCACCGGAGAAAATGTTGCACACCGCACTGTCACCATCAGGCGTGTTAATGTGCGCTTAGGAGCTGTTGTGAATGAAGCACGGACTGTGTGCTTCAAGCCGAACAACAAAACAGTTGTGAGCGGGTTTAGGCAGTTCTCTTGCCTCTGAAGCTGCGGTGTCACGGCCCGCCGCGGTGGCTCAGTGGCTAAGGAGTTGCGCTGCTGAGCACGAGATCGCGGATTCGATTACCGGCCGCGGCGGCCGCTTTTCTGATGGAGGCGAAAAGCAAAAACGCCCGTGTGTACGAGATTTCGGCGCGCATTAAAGGTCCCCAGGTGGTCGAAATTAATCCGGAGCCCTCTAGTACAGCGCGCCTCATCGCCTGTACAGCGTCGGCGCGTTAAACCTCACAATCAATCAATCAATCAATCAATCAATCAATCAATCAATCAATCAATCAATCAATCAATATCAATCAATCAATCAATCAATCAATCAATCAATCAATGCGGTGTAACGTAAGTATCACAGTTGCCTCCAAGTGATAACAAGGTTTTGGCGAAACTATGAAGTAAGCATCGAAACGTTCAGCAAAAGACGGCTTCAACGACTACACTTAGGCCCCTGCTTAATGAAGAATGGAAACCTTAAACACATACAGTCAAAAGCGTACAAACAGTTTAATCACGTACGTGGTGTACTTAAGTCTGAAAGAAAAATTTTGGGAGAATTGCCGGTCTGCATTGTACAGGTTCCTTCAAACTATCTTAGTTTCATTTTCCTTTGCCACATAGGCGGTGCAGCAGCTTAGATATCGCCAAATTAATACTGAAAAACCTGTATTCCGAATGACCTAATCAATTTAGCGACATTAGACGGCTCATAATAGGATTCCGGATAACAAATAGAAGTGATAACGCCTTGCTCAACGCGCATAAATTTAACTCGCGATGTGACCCCCTAAATAATTCAATATGGTGAGGGCGCAAAGACATAAAAGTTTGATTGTACTGCCCCACGTAGTTTTTTTATCGCGCTAATATAAGACAAACTTTCTGCCCTCTAGTTTAAACCTTCAAAACTGCCTCTGGCTATCGCCGGAAATACGTCACCTTCCTCCGACACGCGGCCAGTTTCACCACCGAACGGGAGAGCTATGCGGAAAGCCAAACTCTGAAATACTTAATACTTGTTTCAAAACTGCGCTTGATGTTACTAAGGGCACACTTGAAAGGAATACAAACGGACTACGTGGACAGCAAGTGTGTCCTTAGTAACCTCAAGCACAGTTTTCAAACATGCAGAACCAACTAGCCCAATTCATCACCTTACTGATGATACTGAAATACTTGTTGAGACGACTGGTGTTGGTTGGCGGCGTAATGCATTTTAACAGCGAAGGTGTTTAACGAATCGCTTGTGTATGGTGTCCGCAGTTAAAAATACCAAGAAAACTCCGAGTTCTCGTGCACGCGTGCCTCGAGCGCACGTTCGTCAAGCTCAACATACCCAGTTAGGGAGATTGACCAATATTGGCCACAAAAAACACTCCAGCGTTCGTCGTATCGTGGCCAGACTTGCTCGGAACTAGGAAGACACGTCATAGCGTACTACGCCCCTCATTCGTTCGTCCTCGCGTCGTCGTGCGCATGCGCTCTGTAGCGTAGAAGAGTCGCGACTTGAATGTCGAAGCTGCTGTAGGTGATCACTGACTCCACATGGCGCGGCCGCAGATAGTTCGCACGGCCGAGGCAGAGGCCGCTCTGCTTCGAGAGGCTCGACGTGCAAAGCATCCGCTAGAGACCATAAGTCGTGCTTGCTGAGTGGCGTACGAAAGCGTCGACCAAAACGACGAGCTCCCTCTGGCCTTGCTCAACATAAGGTCATTGAAATGCCATGCCGCAGACGTCAAACACGACACCAAGACGATACTAAAACTAAACTTTGTGTCCGTAAATGATCACCTACAACTGCTTCGCCATTCAAATCTCGCGCGCGACTGAAAACTCCCCTGAATTTTATTGAAACACGAACGTAGAACGTTTGGGCTAGGAATCAAGCTTCTTTATTCTTTGATAGAGTTGTGAGGGCGCGCGAAGTTAGAGGCTGTGCAGTTACCGTCATAAGTTATTGGAATAAGGATTTGTAAATATCAAAAAATATATTAGTCTTACTATACTTTACGAGAACCATTACCGGTTTACAGGAAGCCTTTTCTATTCGGGAGAGCTCTTTTAAACGCACACCAATGCAGCCAGGCAGTTTCCGGAAGAAGAAATTCCTGTGAATTTGCGAGACCGTGTTCCAATTACCTTTGACAGCACCTGTACACCTTCCCCATTTCAAACGCACGCCAGTGGGTATTTTATGCGGGAAACGAACGCGGACAATAATTGCCGTACTTTTGGCACGGCACTGCTTCATCTTAAAGACGCGCCGATTTGGGCCGCATCACGCCGCGCTCAAAGGATGTTGAATAACCAACCATCGCCTCCCGTCAGGAAATACAGGCGTTCGTGGTTGCGCCGGCGGTCGGATAAGCTGTGATCGATGAAGCGCAAGCTACCGCGTAATATGAAGAGGACAGGATAGTGATAGAGGAGGCTGGGGAAAACACGCTTCGTTTTACAGTGTTGATATTATTTTACATTATCAGCGGGTATAACGTAACAACGAGGCACTGTTAGCCCTAACAATGCTGGCGCCACGCTGTCGCGCGTACACTCGAATCGCACGGCAGCATGAGAAAAAAAATGTCTCCAAACACCGTGAAGGCGGTTGGAAAGCAAGGCTTTAAACGACACCCACAACAATTGCCCATGCGACATCACTTCAATTTACACACGTGGCTCTACAAAGAGTGAAACTAGGGAATTTGCCTCCCGTTACTTGGAATTCGCGGGGGCGGCGTCCCGAACGCAGCAGCAGCGTCGGCCACGGCCGAGCTAGCCCGCCGCCGCTGTATCCCGGCCGTGAGTCGGGAGAAAGATAACGGAGAGGAGCGTCTTTCGAAGGGTGAGACAGCGGAACCTAGCCATCCTGATGAGCTAGCTTGGGGCTACACCACCGCGCGACACAAGCGCAGACACCGAAACAATTTGGCATGCGAGTTTAGTGATTCCCATTTATACCGATTTAAACTAGTTAGTTTAGTAAGTTTGAGAATTGCGAGAAAGCTGAGGGAACTTTTATAATCGCTATTTATCAGAACCAGTTGCTCCATTCGTCTTTCGTAATACATATTAAAACACAACCGAATTGGTCATCACCAATTTAGAAAACGGAGTCCCATTCGTGGCAAGCAGTGCGCAAAAGGAAGCGTTTCTCTAGCGGCCACATGTCTGTATGGAGTTTGTACACTTGGTTTTCCCGCCCTGCAAACCAATCCTTAACGTTTGTTTACCGTGCGACCACTTAATTCCGTCGGGTACGGGTTACCCTGGAGGTGCTGTCGAACAAGTTAATCAAGCCGTGCGAAGGCACCGCGCAATGGACGCGAAGCTGCACCAAAACAGGGCCAAACAACCGCCGCTGAAGCAGACGACAAAGTCGTACCGCCGACGCCGCCGCCGGCGAGCAGGCACTCCCGCGCGGGGAACGCTGGGTAAATTCGCGACGCCATCTCTAGTGTGCTTCGTGAGTGAAACGCACCGCCCCCCCCCTCTCTCCCCCGGCCATCGCCCCTGTCGCGTTGGGTTTCTTGACCCGTACGCCACGAAAGAACCGTTGGCTGGTAGAGCTAGAAAGCTATGCTTTAAAAGCGAGGACAGTGGTACCCGCATTTGGCAATGAAGGATGAGGACGCAACAAAATGTGATAAGCATGTAATCTTCGTGATGATACAAAATGGAACGTGAGCGGGACCTGAGGGTGCGGCTACGGCCTTAAAGTGCATTCTTTCAGGGCTGGTCCACAGTTCTAAAGCCACTCTTCGCACGTTATGTGCCAAATACGGATTACAGAACATCCATACCACCCAAAACAGCGATGACATGTGTTTCAACAAATACTGGCAGACTGTAACAGAAATGAAATAGAAATGTAGTAGAAATGTAATAGATGGACTGCAATCGAAATATAAAGTTAGTGACACGTGCTGAACAAACATTACCGTAGAGGCGAGTGTCACATACCTGAATAGACAAGAAAATAACTGCATAAAGCAAAACTAAGATTTATGCTATGAAAAAAAATTGCTTAAATTACAGTCGTCACTGTTCAAGGCTCGCAAATCATATAAGCCGAAATGGGTATTTGCTCCACGATGTTTATAAACACGAAGGTGGACCGATTCTCCTAAAAAACGCAATGCAGTGCATGTCGGCTTGGACCATTGAAAGTTAAGAGCAAAAGCGGTCTACAGAAGCTTTTATACGCAGTCTAGCGCCACGCAACGATCGGCGTCAATGTTGCGATTAAAACTTGTGCTCTAAAACGGGCCATAATTAAATTTTTAAAGAATGAATGTCCGCATAACGTCTCCGCTATTGCTCTGTGTCGGGTATTTTACAACGTTGGTCATCACCTTTATATTATATTCCAAAAAATCAGTGTTGCAACTCAACTTTTTTTTCTGGTTAAGAACTGTTAGGAGCATTTATTTACTGTTTTATTCTTGCTACATGGCACAAACATCCCTTTAGCACAACACTCGCGGTTGCGCTAGTAGTGTGCAACGACGGTCGCAGTATATATTGTGGGAATCGCGGAGAACCACGGCCCGCGATCCCGAGCCGGCGCGCGCTTCCGAAGAGACGCTTGTGCGCTGAAATCGGTCCGGCGCTCCGCTGGTTCGTCGGCGCCCCCGAGAGATGGCACCACCGGTCCGTGCGGTCCGTGCGGGCGGCGCGAACGTGTGCGCGAGAAGGACGGGGAGAGTCTCGTCGGAGACCCGGTCGGGGCTGGTTCGGCGGAACATCGCGGCGGTGGTGGATACATGTATCTCAGGTGGGAACTTTGTCGCGCGCCGTGAGTGCCTGCCTCCCGTTCGCGATCACGACCCGGACGACGTGATTCGTGAACGCCGTCGAGCCCTGTGCTCGCATGCTTTGGGATTTCCCAAATAAACGGCTGTGCTTCGGCACTACTGTCTACTGTGTTCTCGTATCGGCGAACCTCGCTGAGCTGCCGTAGGCATGGGAGCCCGCGTGGTTGACACGCCGGGAGCTAGCGTGATGGCTTACGCCGGAGAACTGGCTAGGTCACCCCGAGGAACCCCTCATATCGCACAATATTCACCGGTTCAAACGACGGAGCAGATAGAAACAGCATAAGCGCAAAAGGGACTCAACTGAGGCGTTTCATCGCATGCAGCATAGTACTCCGTATGTGTTCATGCACACCGCTCAACAACTGATTTTGAGTAAAACTTTGCGTTCCTGATTTGACCATGCAGTGGGTTTTTCGGGGTTTTTTTTCTTGCTTGCTTATTTCCTTCTTTCTTTCCTTTCTTCCTTCCATTCTTGCTTTCTTCTTATCTTTCGCTTCTTCCTTCCTATCCATTCCTGCTTTGCTTCCTCCTTTTTTTTTTTTCTGCCTTCCTTTTCCTGCTTCTTCTGTCTTCTTTCATTTCTTTGTTCCTGTTTCTCCATTTCTTCTTCCTTTCCATCCCCCCTGCTTTTCTTCCTTCGTTTCGTTGCTTTTCACCGGACATGAAGTGTGCATACGCTGCTTTAGCGCCTGTGATTAAAAATTCGTTTTCAATCACCTATTGCGCCAGGTGTTACTATTAGTCTTTACTTCCGCTAGCTAAGGTTTAGAAGTTGTAGCCTATTACAAAAACCAGTTACAGAACGTTCGTCCTTCGGAACACATGTAATGCCAGATTTACTTCATTCCGTTGTAAATATTAGGAAAGCCGAAGTGATAACAATGACTGTTCCGATAACAAAAACTGTGTGATATATACACATATTCAGAGAACGAGAGCGGTAAAGACCACTAAGAGAGGCGCAGAAATGGCCTACTCTTTTTTGTGGAAATTAAGATTAGAAACCCTGGGTACGAAAAAAAAATATAACTATGCTTACCCTGTGTCGAATCGGCATGTCGTTTTCGGGTCAGTACACTACGGGAATTCCCGGTGCGGCCCCGAGTTTTAACTATACTTATGTGATAGGCTTCTCTTCGTAGCTAACCCGATCTAAGCGGTACTTGAACTAACCTTATACACGAAAAGAATGCGTAGAACTGATCTGAGGAGCATTTCTGCAATACAAAAAATCCCCGAAAAGAAAAGGTAGAATTGCTGGTACTTAAATCCGGGTTACAAGCGCTAGAAGTGCTGCCCGCTGGGCCACGGAGGCCGGACAGACAGCTCGTTGGTGCATTTGATCAGGGAGATTGCGGCTGTGTTCCAAGCTAGCCACAAGACGGCGATAGGTGCAACAGGAAGAGCCCAGCCCGCACTGACTTGGAAACGGAATGTCGCTGTGCAGAATCCTAGCCACCAAGCTCCGGACAGCGGGTTCGATGCCCTCCAGTTTAGCCGCCTAGCAAGGCAGCTATTTGTTAACTCCATCTTTATCAGCGTACGCTCACAAACATTACTTTAGCCCTTCCCCCCTCCCTATCCCTTCCTCCCTGAGCTCTGGAAGATACTGTTCACCAGCTGTACACTCCAGAACCAGACCCTTCAGGTGACCCGGGCGAATACGGCTCGGGCAACACTAAATCCCGGACTAGGAATCAACTAGAACCATAAAAACTCGCTGAAATGTTTTCTCTCTCTCCCGCTCTTTCCCAGGGATGGGCGCAAGCCAACTGCTCCACTGGCTACTACGCTTACTCGTACTGATCGTTAATCACCATCATTGCTATCACCGCCAGGCTGTAATTGCCAACTGCGAACGAAAGAGCCATGCCACACACTTCGTAGCGCTGTTGCAGTGTGTCGTCCGAGTCCATTTGTAACAACGGGCCATCGACTCGGAACTGTGGGCTCCCACATT
Source organism: Haemaphysalis longicornis (assembly GCA_013339765.2). Lineage (NCBI taxonomy): Eukaryota > Metazoa > Arthropoda > Arachnida > Ixodida > Ixodidae > Haemaphysalis > Haemaphysalis longicornis. The sequence goes on along the minus strand of CM023456.1, from coordinate 80,557,915 downwards.
TATTACAGGTTCTGAAACCCTGCCGAAGATTAAGGCGGCGACGACCGGTGACCGCCCAGGCGCACGACCGTGATCGTTCATCCCTAGCTGTTGCGCGTGGGGCCGGGCGCTGTTCACCGTGAGTAAACGCGGAACATGCTCATGATGATGATAATGGCGACGCAGGGAGATGGAGATGCAGCCGTTACACATTCGTTGAAACCAAACTTTTGCAGTGGAAGCCGTGAGTGGCTATTTCACGAACTCGCCTGTGCACGAGCGGGCCTGATCGAGCGTGCCCACTCATCATCCTCCTGTACACGCAATAGCCTGCGTGCACTCTACGTGCCCACCCAACAGCATGTACATTCCACTGAGTCCATGGAATAGCCAGAAGAGCGTGACTGCTCGACAGTGTGATATAGCTTAATCGCCGGGGCATGTAATGCTTCTACACGATTGTCAACGGTGACACAACCGCAACACAACTCATTGGCTGCCTGTAGGCCCTTTTGTATGTCCGACGGCATCGCCACTTCATTTCCGTTATTCTCATTCTACCGTCCCTTGCCGACTACCACGGCCTCGAAGTCGCGTCACACCCCATTTTACAATGCATAGGAACCGCTGGCGGAACGCGTCGGAGAGGCAGCGGAGCGAACGCCGCGCCACCGCAGCGAATTATAAGCCGCCGGCTCGGAACTCTGCCTTGACGTCCCGTCCCGTTCCCGCGCGCGTTCTGTCGTTTCCTGTTCTTCTGACGGTCTGTGTCCGCGGATTGACGGCGCAACTGTTTTCAGATACGCCCGATCTATACATCACGCAATAATAATTCTAGACGCCTCGAACAGCCTACATATTGTAATCAAGGCAACGCAGTGTCCAACGGCAAAGGGTCTCCCCGAAGTACCATTCATGTTCGAATAGGTTGCCAAGGGCGGCACGACAGCTGTCAGCACGCCTAAACTACCTGAATACTTGGCTGCAATTCTGCGGCGTTTTTTTTTTTTTTTCATTCCGTGTTTGCGCTGAGTTTCCGGCCGATCCTAATTTCATCCTGTGCCCCGGTACAAATTACGGTGTTGGTAACCTCCACCCGTTGTCAGTGCTATACTCATACTACGAATCAACGCCCTTTAAACAAGTGTACCAATCACCGCTCAATCTCGCGGCGGCCTCGTTATCTACGCCGCGCTTTACGAGCATGTATGTGCTACCGCAATAAAAAGATTGTACGAAAAGTGACGTGGGAAGTAATCGATAACTATAGAGTAATTTTCCGGTTGCTTTTTTGAGTTACAAACAGCGCCGGAACAGGACGATAGGAGAATCACACAAACACGGCGCTTCGATCCTCCTATCGTCCTGTTCCTGCGCTGTTTCTAACTCAGTTATGTACAAACTGGCCCGCCTACAATCTGTGTTACTTTTTTGAGGCTGCAGTTGTAATCGTAATCGGTTAATTTTTTTTCTGAAGTGACGTGTACGAGTCCGGTATGGGCAGCACCACTGACCTTCCGCGGGGGCGGCCGCCCATGGTAGCTGCGCTCCGGCAGCGTCCACCCTGCACGCCGCCTGCGACGGGGCCCCGATGGGCCTGAGCCGCGAAGAGGCGAGGTGACGCGGGGAGGTCTTGCAGCGCTCCTTTTTGCTGCCCAGCGTGCGGAAGAGGCGGCCGAAGCTCGTGCCGCCTCCGCTGCCGCCGCCGCCCGAAGAGCCCTTCTTGGAGCGGCCGCCCGGCTCGCCACCTCCTTCGCGGCACTCTGCGGAACAGAACAGAAAACGCCTCAGTCACGCGGCCGAAGTCGACAGTCACGCCAGTCGAACCGAGTAACTGCAAAAATTTACCATCCCTTCCTAAAAAAAAAGTTGAAAGAAGGGCGAAAGCTTCCTAACACCAAAAACTTCGTCAAAACCTTCGTTAAAAGTGCGTCCAACCTTCGCTGAAAGTGGATCCAATCGATCGACAAACATTCGAAGACCCAAATCGCAAACGGAGAGCGAACCCATGCGACGATTTTTCCCGCACTAAGTAAACGCAAATGCCTATCTTGTATTCACTGGCGAGGCACGCATGCAGGCAACTATGTGAGTGCGCCCATGGCCTCCGCGATTGGCTAACGGCGCGCCGCCCGCAGCCGACGAGTGTGAAGAATTTAAACATCCCTTACATGAGACCCCTTTAGATGAATAAATGTTGTTTTTAAACTGGCTAAACATATTCTGAAGAACTTCAAGCCTTGCACCGAATGTACTTCACTGTTGCTTTAAAACGTTCAGCTTTGCCCTGAAAGGCCTCCTTCCACGCTTCTTTTATTGCTGCGTTAAACCCTGTGCTGCCTTAAAGAAAAATGGTCTGGCCATTGACTTCAGTAGATTGCGACGTTCTGAAGATATTAACTCACGTTAGGCCCTATGCATCCGCTATAGTAATCCGTTCCTTAAGGCAATCTGATTGATTGTGGGGGTTTAACGCGCCGAACCACTCCTGGGCTATGGAAGCGCGCCATAGTGGAGGGCTCGGGATTAATTTTGACCACCTGGGGGCCTTTAACGTGCGCCCAAATCTCACACAGGGGCGTCTTCGTTTGTCTTCTCCATCTGAAAAGCAGCCAACGCGGCCGGGATCGAATCCGCGTCCTCGGGCTCAGCAGCACAACGCCTTAGCCACAGAGCCACCGCGGCGGGTTTCCTTAAAGGAGCCATGAAGAGAAAATACAACTTCGTTTAATTTGAAAGAACTAGGATTCAGTATCTCACTCAGCTCCATTACAGCCACAAAAGATGCTTTTTTAACGAAAAAAATGCAAGAAGTATTAAAAACTTTCAAATTTTGCGCCACAGTGACGTGTTATGAGCAACAATGACGTCATACGGGCCAACGATAAAACGTAATTTTCAGTGCGTTAACTGCACGTTAGCATTGAAGTGATGCGGTCAAATGAAACTAGAGGCCCCACTACAGACGTCCAGTCATGTGTCGTCGCGACAGGTCAGTTAAGCGGCCGCCAATCGCACAAACAAGGTTCCGTGACGTCATAGAAAAGTTGCGGGAAATTGGCTAGGGGTCGCGACTGCTTCACACGTTTTCTTTAATATCTCCGTTATTTGTTCGAAGATTGCGATGATATTGGTATCATTGTTATCGGGACTAAGCAGTCCTTCTAATAAACCCAACTTGTATTTTGTCTTCATGGCTCCTTTAAGACACTCCGGAAGCAAGACAGCAAATTTGTCCATGCGTAGATCACCGAAGTTGTACATCCCCCTAATTCTAAAATGGCAAAGCAAACGCCCTGTATGTAGACGCCAGGACCGGAACCGCCACGTGGACAAGCACAGACAGATAGGAATGTTTGTCAGCTGAACCATCAGCGAAGAATCTGCGCAATTAACCCACTTCTGGCACACTGCGTAGAACAACTAATCATTGCGGGACAGCAAGTGGCCGAAGCTTTTCCGCGCGTCATCATTTCACGCATTCAGGACGCCTGGCGTGTGTTCACATCCAGAAACGCCGGTTCGACCGCAGTACAGCTTCGTCCGCTGCATTGCATTCACTTACACTCACATCTGCAGCCTCACTCCGTAAGAAGAAGCAGATGGGGATACTCGAAACGTTCCCTACCCTCGCGAAACAGTACATCTCGTGAGACACTTACTATGGCGTTCATCTATTTATTTTTCTTGGGCTGGTCTCGTCATTTTTTTGCGTCGTTTACTTTGTATTTGATTCAGTATTTCCATTCTTTTTTTCTTCTCTTTTTTCTTTTCAATTGTATTTTTATGTCCGGACTTTGCTGCAGCGTTCCCTTGTTTCTCGTTTTTAACGTTTCTTGTTTGTCTGCTTCCTGTGCTGTACCCCAATGTCTAAATTTTCACTACTCATCATCGTAGTCACCCCCATCTGGCGTAGCAAGCCTTGTCCCTAACAGGGCTGACCTCACCAGTTCACACACACACACACCACACCACACCACACACACACACACCACACTCACACACACACACACCCATCCTCCATCTATATATATATATATATATATATATATATATATATATATATATATATACCCTGGAGAGCCAGCCAATGTTATTCCTCTTCGGAATAATGGTGCGGAACGACATAGACGCCACGAGCATAAAAAGGCGTGTGGCAGTTTTTGCGCCAGTGCCATTTTTTTCTCTTTAAGTTCACGCCACAGCGGCTGCGGGCACCCAAGTCGAGACGACACCACCATTCGTATCTGGGGCAGCGCGAAATGACGGACGCCGATGCGGAGGCGGTACCCCGCCGGTGCTGGCCCTAAAGCTGTCTTATTATTCTCCCTTCGGCACGTCTTTGCGAGCACTCTTCTACAAGCCTGTCCGGGAGGTCCGAAGCCCGAAGCATCCCACCGTCGCCACTCAGAGAGGAACAGCCACAGACGTGACGTCATCCCTCGAAGGAAGATGAAACAACCACGTGCAGGCAAGTGGGGAAGATGAGCAAACGTCATCGCATACAACGTCTAAGACACCGAGTCGCTCGGCGACAAGAAGGCGACGGTATGTTCAGGCACACGGGTTTTGTCGCCCCGTGGTAACTCGCTCTGTGCGAGGCAAATAAACGTGCGCGAGTCGGTGGCCTCGTTTCGGCGTCGCTCTTAATGGCGCCTGCGGCGAGGCACCCAAACGTCGGAGGCGAAGAACGTCGAGCAGTGTGTGGTGGGCGGCCCAAGGCGGAAGGGGGCGTGTCTCGTGGCAGTGGTGTTTAAATGGCTACGCGCTGTTCGCGGCCGGAGGCAACGAGCGGATCCGTCGGGACCGGAGATTTACGATTAGCGGGCACGCGCGAACTGCCTCTCGGTGCTTTTGTCACGAACGCCAGGGCGTTGTTATTCACGCTGTACGCCAGGCTGGCTTCGCAAACCACGAGCGAGGTTTGCTGTATACGAAGAAGAGTGCGAGAGAAAAGGGAAAAAAACATTCTTCCGGTTAGCCAGACATTTGGTGAGACGCTGCTCGCGCTATTGTTCAAGAACCTTGTCACGAGCTCGAGTTCGATATCACGTAATTTAGTAATTGCCAGAAAATAGCCCTGTAGAGAGCACAGACTTGGTGCTGCATCAGCTGGCTGGCGTTGACTTACAAGCTCTTATCGCCGGTAAAGCAAGCCTTTGCGCTCCTCTGAGCGATATGCACGCGTAATGTTCGAAGAATGTCCTCTCTCTCTCTCTCTCTCTCTTTCTCTTTCACACAAACACACACACACACACACCACACACACGCACACACACACACACACCACACACACACACACACACACACACACACACACACACACACACACCAACGCGCGTGCGTGCACGCAGGCACGCACACACAATACTCATTGCGTAATTCGGAAGGTCACCTACTCCAGGCCCCTAGTTACATATCAGAAATACACAACCTTTAGCTAACTTTTTTTTTTATAATCGGCTTCACGGCATACGCGCCATCGAAGAGAAGCACTGGCCCCTATAAACCGTTGTAGCGCATTCCCGCAGATACAAAGGCCCCTGCAATTCGCCTTAATGCTTCTCCGCAATACTCCCGCGCTTGCGGTGGTGCCGCCTTAGGGAGTGGTTCGACAGTGCTCCGCTTCGCGTGTATTTTTCTGGTTTTAATCACTTGCATAGTAAATAATACAAACGGACGATCACAGAAAGGTAACCAGAATTTCACAGACATCTTTTATGACGTACCATTCGAAACATCCCCGCTGAACAATTGTCATGACCGCTAGCCATGTGTCGTAGTTGATGTGGCAGCCGCATCGACATGTATGGCGAAGGCACACGGAGGCTCTAATGACTAAACATGGCCGACCATCAGTCGCTGATGATCATAGTGCACCCAACCTAACCAATTCCCCAAAACTTTTGATATCAGCCCGTTACTTTCTACTATCTGACCACGCAAGACACTGTAGCACAGTATGCAACAAGTTGAGAACTTTGTCTTCGCGTTTTGGGACCTTCGAAGCAAAGGAAACACAATACCCACCTTGCCGGAAACCTGAGAGCAAAGTTCCCAATGCACCGCACGCGGACAAATAATAAACGTACTCTGAAATAAACACGAAGACGACATCATAAAGGTGGAAACGAAGCAGTCACCGGCGTCTCTTTAGACCCAAGCTCAGAGCATCAGCGCCAGTGAGCACACTGCGAAGACTACAGAGGGCGCCGCTGATGACCCCGATATTGCGCTTGAAGAACACAAATCACGCCGGTACTCAAGCACGGGACACACTCCCTGGGAAACAAAGGCGGCTCGTGGCCAAATGAAGGGTTGCTGACTGGAGACGAGAACGCCCTAACGCGAAGACAAAAAAAAAAGTGATTGCAGACACCAGACCACGCCTCACAGCAACAATGGACCTCGCGAGCTATGAATTGTTAAAAAGCGTAGACGAAAGCCTTATTACGCCAACCCCGGGAGAGCCGAAAGCGAAATACCGTTATTTTTTTCTTTTTTTCGTGCTTGCGCAGCGCCCGTATTGCAGCTTGAACGCGCGTACGCGAAGGCTTAGCCCTTTTCCGATGCGCGAACGAATGGCTACACTGCGAGACTCTGGAGGCAACACCACGCACAGTAGAAGGCATACTAGATCGCTTTTTGCTTCAGTATCGCCCTTGGGGATACATCCACTCAAGCGATCAGCGTCTGCAGGTATCCCCTAGTGGCGCTAGTAAGTCTCAGCCACTCCAGCAATCGTTACCTCCACGATGAAACCACTTTGACGCCTTGTCTTCGGTAGGAGGTGTTGAACAAGCACGCGCGCACATTGAGGTCACCCCGGGGAGCCCTAGAAAGGTACTTTCGGAAAAACGTCGGCCGGAGGCATCCACGCGGGGAACGGCATCAGCGTGTTTCTCAGGTAGAGTTAACGAGTCCCATATGCGCATGCGCGACGATGATTCACGATCTGTGCGGATTTACACGCCCCGTTAGCCTCGCGCAGACAACGATACGGCGGCAATGCTTTACACTGCCAACTTGGCTGTAATCACGATCTTTTCGAAATCACGTGCAGGAATTCAAAGCCGGTTTCCCGTTTCTTTTTTTTTTTTTTTGTAAGAGGCCGTAAGCTCGTAATTACGGAATTCCTCCGCCAAGCACGCCATACATCAGCGCGCAAAGCCGTACGTCCGACGTATTTATACATCTGTGCAGTGAAATTCGTTGCGGAACTGCAGCTGCGGGCCGCAAGGGCGTCACGGGTTTATTATAGCCCCATTCCGAAGGACTCACGTGCGGAGCATTACACGCGATATCCAGTAGATGAACACGCGCTCGTTGCGCAGCTCGTCGAACAGCTGCGAAACTCTTTCAAAACTCGGTCGAGCGAAAGGCAAAGGCTCAGCCCTGCGCGCCGCGTGCTGCAGTTTCGATCGTCGCAATTAAACCTTCCTCGGAAAGCTGCTGGGAGGGCGTGCGATCAGCGAACTGAGGTTTGTACAGCGCACTCCGGGATTGCGACATTTCGTGATGTGTCGGGTTTCGCGGAGCGCCATGATGTATGGCCCGCTTGGGTATACCCCGTGTAGATATGAGTGCGTAGATATTTCAGCGCATGTAGCTGGGAGAGTGCGCGATGGCTGGCAAGCGACGATAAAAAATGGCCGTTTATTAGCCTAAACCACCTGAACACGGGGCCTCAGGCCTTTTGTCTGACAGAAAGGCGTTTCCGAACAGACTCTGCAACTGTACATTACGCACGCGTCAGCTGGCGGCTTCCTGGTATTTCTTTTTTCTTACCCGTTGCGGACCTGAAACACCCCAACGGTTCTGGGAACCGGGACACGTCTTAGCTAAGTCGTACTTGCTTTACCCGAACTGGTCCCAGGCGTCTGCACATGACTTTTTCGACCGGAATTGGCGGGCACGGGAGGATGGTACAAACAGTAGCGTTTGTTCGGCAATGTCTACCTCCGCTGGCGCCCCCAAAAATAAGGGCCACGAAGGAATCTGCGGGCGCCCCAAACACTGTGCCAGAGGAGAGCGAGGGTCTTCGATGCAACAAATGGATAAGATATAGGTCAAGACTTGATACAGCAAATATCTAAATGAATCATATAAATAAATAAATCGGAACTTGTAGGACGTACACCTAAAGTTAAAATAAAAGATGTGACCCTCCGTTGGACCGGTCGCCGAAGTCGGAGAGATGATCCGATGAAACGACGACTGGCTGGCTCGCTGGCCGATGACACGTAGCCGACGACGGTCTACTCCAAGTAAACGCAAAATGTACAATTTGAACCCTTTATTTACACTGCGTATTTACAACTTTCAAGACTCATGATCGCATACGAGAGGTCGGGCAAGGCCTGCGTCGAGAGGGGCTCACCGCGCTCTTCTCTCCAGTCTCCCAAAACATCAAACTCATCGGTTTTACCACCAAAGCCTAGCCCAGAAACGGGACGTCACAACTTGAGAGTGAGGATGGCTCATTGGTTAGCCCACACTAGGCCACTGATTGGCCACCGCGACAAACAAAGCTAGGTGGGTTCAAAATAGTCACGTGACCCACCTCTCTCACTCTCATACAGAATCCCGGAAGTATTCCGCAAAACACAAATATAACACACTTCAAAATCACCCAACCAAAAACAAACCTACCGCCGGCCATCGGTTGTCGGGCGGCTCGTCTTAAAGTATATTGTCCCCACCATGCGCGCTTATAATTGTGCCCCGCGCCGCCAAAATTCCTTTCCTTTGTAAACACGTGGAGCGCGTAACAAAGCCTGGTCCATTGACGTATCCCATCCGCCAAGTCGTCAGGGTCAGACGTGTGACGAACGTGTGACTTCGCCCAGTAGCTTTGAGCAGTGCAACTGTAGTAGACAACGTCTAGTGCCCTGTTCTTATGTTTGACCCCTTGACTGACTTCCAGCTCAGCTGTCCGGTTCGGGCCTTCTCGTGGCGTTAATAGCGGTCGTTAAAATGTCAACGGTCCCCCTCCGCCGGTTTCCCAAACGAACGCAAGAAAATCCTCCTTCGAAAGCTGACATCGCTTTCAGCTATTATGGGATGACCGACGCGTTTAGGTCCTGTCCGGGCTCGCTCGTCGGGTAAATACAATATGGGGGGAACAAAATAAAAGATTCCGCGGTTTCTCCCCATGCCTCTCACGCCCAAGTCAGCTCGGCCGGCGGGAAAACAAACACAATAAAGGTAAATACGCTAGACCCACCGAACTAGTTGCCGGGCGGCATTAATTAATTAAGTCAGGTGCGCGAACTTAACACTTAAGCTTTGCTTTTAGGAGTGGAGCGCGAAAGCCAAGCAGGGGAAGACGCAGATTCGCCATGCGGCCTCGTAGAAATGTCGACAGAGTTCCAGTAGGGAGCCACTCCCCACGGGAGAGACATAGCGGAACGCTAGATGAGGACTGAGAAGAGAGCCTCAGACTGGTCGACGGCACAGCATTCCTGGCGGGCTCGCAACGACTCCCTGGTAAGGTGCGCGTTTTTCCCCAGACGAACGATGACGTCAGGATCGCAGCGCCATTTGGCGGGCTACGCGACGGATAGAAACTTTCCGCTCCTCCACGCGATTCGCATTCGTCATGACCTGAGTTTTGCGGCACACCACCCACAACGACTTTTTCTGTTACACGAGCTCCCCAACGCTATCGCGTTAAAAATTTCACCAGACCGAAAATTGCCCCAATAACTTCGCCTGGCGCTGAAGCCGCCTGAAGCCGAATTTCGCGATTTCAGCGCGCCCCCGTAAGCTTGCGATTCGCAAATTGCCATGACATTTCATGTTTGTTGTTTTTATAGTTCCACAGCTAGAGTACGATCACGGCCACGCCCACATCGACATAATGATTATCATCAGTGGCCTCAGCAGCGCCTGCTGCCACCGATATGCAATGCCGGAAGCAACAGTCACTCGGTACTCCAGTCGAGAGCAATTTTTTCGACGTGCTTTCTCACACCGCATAGTATGGCGCGGAAGTTAGTAAACTTCCAGGTCTGCATATTTGTATAAATGGCAGCAATTTCGATTACTTTGAATGAGAATTAATCTATGCGCTCCATTCCTCCCCCCACGCCAGGCGATGAGCCCCATTTCATCCCAAAAATATGCGCCCGCATCCGTTCTTTTTTTTCCCCTTCACGCTTCTTCGAACCCGATTCTTGGCCGTAATCTAAGCATAAGTGCGATGGATGACGCATCCAGCGGGAAGCGGACACGCGTTATCAATTACGGACCGCGGAATTAGGGAACGGGGCCAAGAGGCGTCTCTTAGCGTCAAGCGATCGATGCAAGAGCGGCGGCGCGGCGACCGACCCTAGTTACGGTGTGTCGGCTTTCTTATCGAAAATCCTCCGTCTCCCGACGACCACAATGAGCGGACCAATCGCCCCTCCTCTCCTCATTCTCTCGCCGCGGTAATGAAGGCGGGCGGCCCCGAGTAAAGGAATCCCCAATCTCGCTCTGTACATCAGGACGCAGACTTGACCGCCGGCTGTCTGAGCGGGTATCTCAAGAGCTCCTATAACAAGACTGCGCCCTCTAAGCGGCCGAAAGAAAGCTTATCGGAGCCACAAGCGGGGGAATAGCCTCAAGGCGTGACGAGGCAAACAGGGGAGCCGATGAATCGAGCAGACTTTTTAATCTAGGCTCTGGCGTTCCGGCCCATCGTCGCATCTCGAACGCGCCTGCACGTACGCGCGGTCGCGACGGCCGACCGACAACAAATGCGCACACCTTCCCCCACTTGTGCTCAGTCACGTTCGGCCCTTTTTCGGCCAATCGGCCTCCGGCTGCGGCGCTTCCGAGCAAATTCATGCGACGCCGGTGGCGGTGGATGTCGGCAGCCTTGTTGTCCGGCCGACTTTTTTCGGCGGTAATTACCGGCGGGGGCTCCCATCGCGCAATTACCGCAGCGGCGCGAGCAGGAGAGACGTGGTGCGTGCCTATATGTATACGTATGCGGGCGTTCCTTTCCCGGCGAGGGTGTGTCGTCGCGATCAATGCGCCGACGGAGCGCGAGCACATGCTAAACTTTCGGTGGAACAGGGTCACCCACTTGCACGTGCAACTACATAAACAACAGGCCGTGAATAGGCCATGCGTGCAACGGGGGCTTCTCGGGGAAACCGCTTTGGAAAGCCGACGTGGATGGGTGGATGGAAGTGCACCGGTTGGTGAGGATCATCGTTGGCACTCACGTTCACCCAGACACACGCTGACGTCACTCGACGTCGTGCATTCCGGGTAATTACGAGCTAAGTATGTGCATATGTACTACGCTCACGTATGGCGGTGTAAACATGGCCGTAAGAGTCGCTATTAGCGACCCAGTATTGTCCACACAATGGACCGCCGCCATAATCCGAATACGTGCGGCAGAAGAGTCTGCGTCAACTTATTCGAAGCTCTAATCAATGATTTAGAAAGGTTCATAACGGTACACGAGAAGCTAAGCCTACACTATTTTGCGCGAAGTTACTGAAAAGATGTACCGCAACTCCGGCACCAAGTCAGTACACACTGCCATGAACCGATAACGCTGCAGTTAAGAAGTGTTGGCTCAGAATACTCAGAAAGAATATAGGGAAACGTTGCAGCATTCTCAAAGCAATACTTTCCACGCGTCTGTTGTATACGCGTATATACGAGTTTCCCACACAATAGCTTATTCTGCCTCTGCTAATGACGGCGTCCTGCAATGTCAAAGCGGATTATTTGGTGCCAGTAGTCCTAGTAGTGCAACAGCGTAATTCGTCGAAACAAACTCTGTGACCGCAATTGTGGCGCCGATGAATGCACGGGCACTACAGAACAATACGCCCGTGTGCTATGTCCGCGTAATCGAGCACTCAAAGAGAGCTGTTTTGAAAGCGTCGTTCGCCGACGCACCCCGATGCAAGCTTAGAGCGTCTGACCCAGATAGCCTGCTCGTGCACATTTATTTGTGAGCAACGCACCGCCGATTGACGTACATACGACGAGTGCTTAGCTTAGACGGTGCGGTGACACAAGTGGACTTTGGGAAAACGGCCAGAATTACAGGTTACGATCCGAGTTCTTTCGGTCGATTTAAGCGAATTTTTCCGCTAAGGTGCGTCAAAATCTTCCGCTTCTCTCGCACAAACCTTCCCGCCGATTTGCTCACGTAGCCTCAATGACGACGACACATTCACACTACCGCAGGGCTAAATTTAATACAGTAAAAGCTCGTTAATTCGAACTCGGTTAATTCGAACATCCGGTTAATTCGAACTCACGCCCTCGTCCCGGCACAGCTCTGTATATTTAAATTGGGAAAACTCCCGATAACTCGAAGGTGTCGGTATTCAGAACGGTTAATTCGAACTCTGATCCTCAGGTTGCCATCGCTCCTCGCAGAAGTCGGGCCTGAGTGATTACAATGTGTTGCAAATCCAAACCAAACCAATTTTACGACGAGACGCAAAACAACGGAACAGAAAAACAACAGCGTGGTGGCGCGCTACACGCTTACGCACAACCAAGAGTTATTTCGTATCTACGGTAACCTCCGCAGTCGCTTACTCACGGTAGCTTACGCTTACGCCTAAGCAACTCCCAACCACAGGTGCGGGTAAATCGATTCACGACAAGATCGCGATGCCCGCTTCTGAGGAGGAACAAAACACCAAAAAACCCTGGTTTCGAGATTCGGCCCGCCGGATAAAGCTCCCCAGTACGGTCAGGAACTATCCGGAGCCCCGCTAACGGACGCAGCTCAGATCGCGCTGCGTTGCGCGGCGCGAGACCCGGGAATCGATAAAGTGGCATTTGCCGCATTCTACAGAGACGCCATGCCGTGCTCATCGAGCATTGCATTTACGAAAACATTATTGTAACGATAAACAAGCTGCCGGACGTAAGTGTTGCGCTCAGACAGCTGATAACGAGTCACAGAGGCTGCGTCTGGTGCTGCCCGCGCAGTGCAGGACGATTTACGCATTATTCTATCGTGCAACCGCCACGTCTAGACTTCGAACTCCGCTTAATTCGATCAGTTTTATGGTCCCCTCCGAGTTCGAATTAACGAGCTTTTACTGTACATGCTCCGCGTGTTTAAACTGCGCAGCCTACGCGCAAACAAACTACACTAAGTTTTTTATCACCACGACATAGGTGACAAGTGCAACTTCTCAGTGCTGAAATAACACAAGACGGCAGTGTAAACCCACGTGACCTCACTGCGCTAGTTCGTATGGCAGCCTCTAAACGTTCAACTAAAGGACTACACGTATTTACCCATATATACACAAAACGAGCACAAAATAAGAGTTAAGTCTACCTCAGTGTCCCTTAAGAAGTGACACGGCTTAGACTTCACTTGTTGCACTTGGCACGACAAGAGCAAACAAACCACCAACCACCTATTTTGGGGTATATGAGAAATTGTTACTGGACATAGTGATCTGTCCCCGTCCTCCTTCTCTCTCAGCGTGCAATCCCATCAATACAACTCAGAGAGCACCTTGTTAATATTCTCAGTGCGGCCGCGCCCAGCTCGCCGCATTCTAACTCCCCGTTTACGCAAACGCCCCGGTGTAACGTATACACTACCACCCGCCAGATAGAGCGAACCCAGATAGAGAGTGCCGCTGCAGCGCTGGCCCGGTTCCGCGGAGATGCCCGCAGGGGGGGAAACCGGGCGTGGAAAGCGGCTATTTGCACGCATAAGCTCTCGTTCCGCGCAATTCACAAGTGGATGGTTCGGAAACGGCGTTGGCTGGCCCAGAAAGGCGGTAGAAAACAAAAACAGAAGCGGAACGGGGGCGTTTGTCTTCGCCGCCCGCATGTACAGCATCGTTATACGACGTTTAACGATCGGACCGCTCAGTTCTGTACAAGGTGCGCGCGGAAGAAGACCAAAGAAACGCGCACGCGAAGACCCTGTGGGGCGTATCGAATGCGGAATCGCTCGAGGTTCTAGGCGTTCCACTCTCCGCCGGCGGCGACACAAATCCGGCGGCGAGGTAGCCCACGGGAATTTTCGTGGACCTCCTTATGGGCCACCGTTGCCAACGAGGCAAGCTATACAGAGAAGCGGTAGCAGCGCCCGAGCGGAGCAGTGTGCTGTATAATACATGCCGCGTACACTGGAAGCTGGGGTTGCGATAACCACGCGACAATTACCAGCGGCGCTAGCATCCAGCGCGTGGCCTGGCGCTGGATACGTGGGCAGAGGTAAAAGCTACGGATGTAAATGGGCGACGAGCTCTGGTTTCCAGAGTGGAGTGAAGTGGGGTGGAGTAGAGTGGAATAGAGTAGAGGGTAGAGTGGACTGGAGTAAAGTAGAGTGGACTGAAGAGTAAAGTATAGGGTATAGTAGAGAGTAGGGTAGAGTATAGTGGAGTGACGAGTTGAGTATAGAGTACAATAGAGAGTAGAGTAGGGTATGGTAGAGTGGAGTAAAGAGCAGACTAAAGTGGAGCGACGACTAGGGTAGAAGAAGTGGTTTTTGGCACAGCAACCTTTCGGATATAATGCGCCAAACGGAGTAGAATAGTTACGTCAAGATGTAGAGTAGGATAGGGTAGAGTGGGGTAGAGGGTAGAGTGCAGTGGAGTAGAGTGGAATGAATAGTTGGGCACAGAGATGAGTACAGTACAGTCGAGAAGACTGGAATAGAGTGGAGTACCGAGTAAAGGGTAGAGTGGAGTGAAGAATATAGAGCGTATAGAGTACAGTAGAGAGTAGAGTAGCATGGAGTGAAATGTAAAGTATAGTACAGAGTCCTTCAATGCTTTTCAAGACTTGCATGAGAGAGTACAGAGTGGGGTAGGGTAGAGTAAAGTAGGGTAAAATGGAGTAGAGTGGAGTGGAGTGCCATTTTCCATTTTTTAAGACCTGAGCTAGTAGAGGGTAGAGTGAAGTGGAGTGGAGTAGAGAGGAGGAAGATTATACAGCATATAGAGTACAGCAGAGAGCAGAGTAGAATGTAGTGAAATGTAGAGTATAGAATAGAGTAGAAAACGGAGGTACAGTAAAGCAAAGTAGGGTAGAGTAGAGTAGAGTGAAGCGCCATTTTCCATCTTTCAAGCCCTGAGCTCGAGGGCCTCGCGGGGACGCTCCTCGCCCTTCTGAACCTCGGCCGCAGCGGAAAGCGCAACCTTGTGTTCTATTTTAAGATGACGCACGTGGGCGAAAAGATGTGTATTGCTTGATACAGTGGCTTGCCTGCACAATAATCTCAACAGGCAGCATTACGTGTTTTCCCATCGCGAGTATTGAATTTGCTCCAATTTCTCAACTTCGTGAATTTTCTCTGAATTGATTGTCTATGAATATATGATCAAAATGAATCAACTTTTTAGAGTCACCAAAAAGTGACTCACGAACCAAGTGCACCAACGCATATATGCGACTCAAGTAGTTGCAGATGCGAATGCCCAACACAGTGAATCAGCGTAACGAAGGCCCCGTGATTATGACCTTCGGTTGCCGCCAAACAGACAAGGTTACTTCTGCTTTCGCACGCTGCTTGTTACCTGAAGCAACACGTGTGTATACCCACTGGTTCGCCTGCATGCCCTGTTAATAAGACGCCTCCTGACCATATTTTTTTTCTCCCTGAACTCAAATTGGCTTGAGGAAGCTGAGGCGCGCCAAGCACTGTTTTTTTTAAATGCACGCCACGAAAAAATAAGCGAGATGCGGATGAAGCGCCAAAGTTTGAGCAGAGAGAAGCGCCTGTTACAGATCTGCGCCTTATGCTTTGCTTATTTTAGAGATATGTCACTTCTTTACTAAAATAATAAAAATTAAACTCTTGCTTGCTAGACAGCTGGCGCCATCTATTGAGAACTAGATAAACCAAAATGTGTTTTTCGTTTATTTTTTATCTCTGTAGAGGAGTTATAAAAAATAAATAAACAATAAATAAATAAATAAATAAATATACAAATAAATAAACAATTTTTTAAAACAAGTAAACTAGGCTGTTAGGAACATTTTTTTCCGGAATCTCAAACATTTTCTTATGAGTGACACGATGCTTTTTAAGCCAGTTGGTCATGAATTAATAAGCCCCATCGGACTGTGATCACGTGAGTCCCCCTTAACAAGGAGTGTTCACATAATGAAATCTTCTTGTATGCTCTTTGACACGACGACTAGCATATGGTTCCCCCGACATCAGCCCGGAGATCATGCCTAGTCTGCATATCACGTCAATATCATGGCAACTATGCAGGAGACGCATGCATTGCTTACACAAATTATGTAAACTGTGCTGCCTTCGGTGACAAGTGACAACCTTCCCACTTGATTCCAAACAACAAACCGAAGCGGGCATCCAAGCACGAGAAAGAGAGAATAAAGGAAAGGATAAATCCTGAAGTGTATAACTCGATAAGTGTGTAACTCGAACGGGAGCGGCAAGCAGTGAGCGGTAACGAATTTTCGAACAAAGGTACCCTCTCCTCTTTTCGAACAATTTTCGAATTTTCGAACAAAGGTACGAGTCCTCCTCCATCTTGCCTTAAATATTCTCCCAAAGCTCACTGTCCTGCTTTGCAGAGGTCCACCCACACACGCACACAAAAATTCAAATTTAAAGATTTTGCACGCCGAAACTACACTTGGGCTATAAAGAGCGTCGTAGTACTGTACCGTAGTGGAGGGCTCCGGATTAATTTTGAACACCTGGGGATCTGACACATGAGACACACACGAAAGCCATTTCCCCATACTTCGTTCTAACGCCATTTCACGATCGTTTCAGAATGGTGTGTGGAATCGGAACATCAAGCGATTTTTTTTTCAGGGCATAAGGCCACCCGCCTCTCGGCTGCCTAACATTTTTCGATCAAACCAGTGCACGGCAATGACGCAGCTAGCCGTCTCCGTCCTTCAGCCAGGCATGGACGGTTGGAAACTACATGGGCAGATCTGCCACGATAGCTGCCTGGGCTTACCATCACGACAGATCTACGATAGTGGCGCTCTAAATCAGAGCTCGAACACGTATCCTGCAAAAACTGCAGCTCCTGACAGGAACGGTAGTGGATAGAACAAACACAGCGGCGTAAGCGGTATATTCTCATAACGTAGTCGTTCAATTCATACCTCTGGGAAAAAATAAACGAAGAAACAAAAACCGCGACGGCTACCGGTTCGAGAGTTCCCCGGAACTTCTACTCGATCGAGATTCAGCACATTCGAGCTTTCCTCGCTTCAGAGTAGCGAATTTTAAACTCGCTGGGGAGAAGAGAAAAGAAGAGAGACACAGAAGAAAGACAACAAAACGGGAAAAACGAAGACCATTTCGAAAGCTGTTCTGCAGCCTCAAGATCGAGTTGCGCGAGAGTCGAGGAGGCTTCGGTGGGACGAGCGAGGTTATCAATCGAAGGTCGCGCTCCCCTGCAAAGTTCCTCCCGGCGGCAGGCGAGCGGTCACCAACGTGCCAAGAAAGCGTGGGTGCCCGCTGCCACTTCCCGGGCTCACTTGGGCGAAGAAAATAGCGCCGTTATAGCAGATACGCGCACAGTAACGCGTGGCGAAAACCCCCGCGCTCGCGGGGCAAGAAGGCACGGGCCATCGCTGACGGCGTCCACTGATGCGAGGCGGCGCGAGACCCCGGCGGCCTTTTTCCCATAGGGCCCGCGAAACGGAGCGCCGGGAGATGGCCGGCCGGCCGGCCAGCGCTCGGGTGAGCAGCTCCGATAAGCGGTTGCGTGGCGCCGATGAGGGCCGCTGCAGCATCCTCGCGAGCCGGCCCGGCGGTAATAATAACGGCGCTTCCTCCTGCGCTTCCGCGAGCACCATCTCTCGGGGAGAGCGGCCCGTGAGTGGGTGGTTGCGTGGTGGACGCAGACTATACCGGGAGGCAGGGGGGAAAAAACGAAGAAGCACAGAATGGGTTACGATGATAGTTCGAAGGACTGCACGATCGGGTAGACGAAAGAGAGGTCTTCTGTGAGTGTCGAGATCTGATTAAGAGAGGCAACGAGTGAATTGTATTCTGGCTTAACGTGGGCGTCGAGGACTGCTAAACTAGATTATTGGAGGGATACAGAGGACACAATAGAAGTATGAAATGCTTCCATTTGGGTCGACGCGATAACTAGTCCCGCAATAGGCAGGCCCAATGTATTCGCAGGCTGCTGAAGTTGTAAGGGGCACACCCAAGGCGACCAAGCTGGCGGTGAGGGTTCTGCGAGAGTGGCCGTCCGCGCATGCCCGCTAGCTGTAGTATGTGCAGCAATACCATGCCGTAGGTGAAAGTCAATATGGCCCAGCTTGCGACAAAAAAAAATTACTCCCACCTCCCCTCGCGGGAACCCCTGTGTAGATGCGACGCATAGGGGGTTCCGTTGTTGTTTCCGTTGATTCTCCCATCGCGTGAAACGTGCCGTGAACCTCCTGCCGCGGTTATGACGCAACGTGGCGCGGCTATGACGCAACACAATCCTACACAATCCACTTTAATCCAATCCAATAATACAAATCCAATCCAATCCAAGCCAAGCCAAGCCAATCGAATCCAATCCAATGACCCTCGCGAGAGAGTGTTCACTATCGGAGAGGAGAGGGGGTGAGTGGCGGAGGGCGCAGCTCGCGCGGCGAGGAGAATGGGGGAGGGGTGTGGACGGACAACAACAACGCCGTATGGAGGGACAGAGGCGAGTGAATGAGATGCAGTCGCATCTAAAAAAAAAGTTTCCAGATTTTCCGTTCAGTGCTGTTTACAGAACCGGGAATTCGCGATTACGACTCAAGTTTTACCATTACCAGAGTTGCCACAGACGTGCAAGATCAATTTTGTGAGACAGCATATCCCAAGAAACAATTCGAGCGATACTATCCCCCCCCCCCCTCTGCCGATGAGGAATAAAAAAAGGAAGCGTAGTTCAAAAAACTAATTTAGCTGTGTTGAGACATCCACAGAAAACAGCTTGGTATGTGCTTAATTTATAATTCTTCCTACGAATATAACGCCTATCTGCGGCACCAGCAAGCCCAATCAGCTCTAATTCTTTTAACCTGAATTTGTACGGGCCTTGTTTATTTCCGGATAAGCTTTACTTCACATGAAGCCACTGCTCCATCGCGACAGTGTTTTGGCCCAAAAGTGAGTGCTCATAAAAAGCAACAACTCATACCCATCCGTTGTCGAATTACATCCGACAGGGTTGTCGACTTGTTTCGTCCACGAGGCCGCTACAAAAGCGCGTTAATCTGCGGTACGGCTCACATCCCTTTGCTGCGGGCGGACGTGGACCTTCTAGGAGAAAAGCAACCCTTACACAACGCACGCGCAACAAGAATTAGTTGACGATGGCGCCCATAAGAAGTCCAAGAGGAAAACGACAAGCACGAAGAAAGTTCAAGTGAGAAATGTGAGCTCAGCGTCGTCCTAACAAGCGGCACCCATTCTGTCGTCGTCAAGTTCGCAGGTCAAAGTTCGCTCGTCACACTCGCGCAATTAAACGCTCGTTGCGCGTGTTGGACGAGGAGACGAATTACCCGCGAGAAAAACGTGACCCCTACGTGCACACGCCAGCGCCGCCTTTGTAGACGTCGGCGCACTCACGTGTGACACTTTCGCAGCGTACACACGGAGCGGTAGGTGTGAACGACCTGCAAAACGAGTTCGTGCGCACTTACGAATAGTGACAACTAAATGCAAACAACACTACTTCTGCTGGGATGAAACGACGTTTTATAACCCTTTTCTAATTTAGTTTTTGGGAAAAAAAAACAACGGTATAATTTTATTAAATATACTGCAGTTCTTGTTTACGTACTTGTATATGCCCGAGGCTACGTGCGCGCTAAGCAATATTCATATGTGTTAACAACTACTGCGCCACTAGCGGTAATGGAAAAAGTTTTGCCAATATATATATATATATATATATATATATATATATATATATATATATATATATATATATATATATATATATATATATTATATATATATATATATATATATATTATAGGTTTACTTTTTGCGCTACTACGCCAAAAAGGGAGGACAAAATTCGAACCCTTCAAAAGCCGAAGTTACTAGCCGAATAACTTTACACGTATGGTGCTAGTAAACCTCCCTTAACCTTTGCGAAGTGCAACGCTCTGAAGAAAGACCTAATGGCTTTAGGACAATGAGAAGACAATGTTTTTATAAAAGTGATAACTTCATCCAGTCGGGCAATTTTTGCGGTCTGAACACGTTTTTTCGTAAATAACTCCCAGAAAACATCGTCGAAAGACCCGGTTGTCTTTAGGGGGTACTTTTAATGGAGGCATTTTTCAAGGAGATGTGGTTCTTAGAGACTCTGTATTGCAGAAAGACCTGACCACTCCAAGGAGAACACATTCACCCACTCCATCAATACCTGCACGCATCAGACTCTTCAAGCTTGGCTCAAGATCATCTGGTGGCGAATACTCCCCATGTCAAAAGAGAACATTCTAACTATACCAGGAAAGTGGCACTCGCTAAGCGACTTTGTATTTACCATTACTCTCTCTCTCTCTCTCTCTCTCTCTCTCTCTCTCTCTCCTCTCCTCTCTCTCTCTCTCTCTCTCTCTCTCTCTCTCTCATCCTCCCACCCACCACCACCACACACACACACACACACACACACACACACACACACACACACACACACACACCACACACACGCGCGCGCGCGCGCGCCGCACCCATCATGTCTGCAGTCCCTGCATGTTAAAGCAAGAGAGAGAGAAAGTTCACTAGTGTTCCTCTGTAGCTTTACAAGCAGCTTGTATCTGGGCGACATGTTACGAAACGCACGGAAGGAGGTTGTGGCGGTAAGTTTTTCGCGAGCATTTTTCCTCTTGGAGGGCCGATTTTAACAGATATGGGAAATAGGATCCGGAGGAAGCGTGTCTGCTGCGGAAGGAGGGGAGGGGGGGTGTCCTGAAGAGGCTGGCGCGCTTAAGGCATTTTGACCCAAAACACGATCGCTCGGCCCAGTGACCTGCGGCGTCAAACGGCACGACCACGCGGCACTCAAAAGCCGCTTCGGCCCACTGAGCACGCGCCTCCCCCACAAATGACACCGTACAGGGCAAGAAAACAACAACAACAAAAGGGAGAAGCGCAGTCGGTGTGTGCGTATGTGTGTGCACGTATATAGATACGCACCACACACACGTACACCTCTGAGGTATTTGAGAGAACATTGCGCAACTGTAGTGGGAACGCATGCAACTGCGGATGTACAAACGTACAAAAACAGTGACGGAAATAAATAGAGCGGGAACGGCGATAGGGACGCCGAAGAGGCAGCGGGAAGGTACAGAGCGCCCCGCGGTCATTGAGCAGCCTCGAAGTTCCTGCGGGCAGCTATGTAGGGCGAGTCTGGCTTGCTGCAAGCCGGCGGACGCGACGATTCAAATGTAAAAGTCGAACCATTCGATGTCTCGCACCCAAGATGGATAGCAACACTAACACCCTCCCAAAAATTAACGTTGAGCTTAGATTAGAGTTATCCACTGATTGCACAACTTACTCGTACAGGCAGTCGGGAATAAATTGACTGGCTACCCAAAAGGCGAGAGCGGAAATTGGCGCAGAAACCTCCTCTGGAGGCATCCGAGAAGGACGAGAAATCGGTTATCACGTGACACGTACGGCAGAAATGACACGGATGAGTAGTATAAGCGAAGGCCAAGAAAGTTGGAAACAACGTGGAGGGAGAATGTAAAAAAAAAGAAAAAGAAATAGGGCGAAGAAGAAATTTGGCTATTGGAACTTAGGACACACCGTAGGCGATTGCGAAATGCCTTGGTCATGCAGTGGGCAAGCAACCGCTGAATGTTGTGATAACACTACGTGCCAACGATATATGATGATAACACTATATCATCATTATCGCCAGCCTACTCAGGTCCATTGCAGGACAAAGGCCTCTCCCATTGACCTCCAACCGCTCCTGTCCTGATCGAGCCCGTTCTATGCCCCCGAATTTCCTTATTTCGTTCCTCCATCGATTTACTGGCCTTATGATGCTAACAGATTTGGCGAACCCTTCCGCTATTACACGTCGCCTCGTATAGGGTTGGTGCAGCGTTTATGCGATTTGGGAAACCCGTCTGGCTTGATTGATTGATTGACTTTATAGCGAACAGATCCAACAATATACTCTCACCGTCATGAAAATGGTCGCGAGTCTCGAGTTCACATACGCACGTCGGCGGATGAGATCAAGCAGTGACAGCCATGTTGTCAGAGGACGTGGGTTCGATCCCGGCCGCTGTGGCCGTTTTTGAGATGGAGGCGAAAATCGGAGAAACGTCGATGTGTCCAGATTACGGCACACGTTTAAGATCCCCCGCAGGTGGTCAAAGTTAATCCGGAGCCCTCCACTACAGCGCGCCCCGTAGCCCAGTTGTATAAACGGCACGTAAAACCCCCCAATCAAAAAATGGCAGCCGTGTTGGATTGAAACCGCTTTTCGCAAATGTTAAAGATAGAATCACACACGCAGTTTGGGTATGCAGGAAGCCAACTTCGCACGAAGACAAAAAAAAAAGAAAAAAAAAGACATGTTACACGCTTTTCTCCGGGGAAATCATGAGTATACAGGACAATGGCCGCCCTGGGCAGTGCTCGCAGTCCCCTGTCTTAACTTGAGAAACGATAGTACGCAGCTCGTACACGCCGCTTGTTATATATGCATAGAACGAAGCTCCGAACACGTTGTCCCGGAAGAAAAAAGAAATGAACTTTTTAACTAAAATAGCAAGTACCCAGGCGGTGGCAGAAATTAACGCTACTCGTTATTTCCCTGTTTTCTTTTTTTTTTTTTTTCCTTTCGCGGAGGGAGAAAGCGGGTGTACACAGGACAGAAACGGGGCCACGTCTTCAAAGCCGACCAGCTCAAAGCCTACGAGCGCTCCGCCGCGGCGTTGGCACCCGCGGCGCGGTCAAGACGCAAGTCGCTCTTTTACAATCAGCCTCGTCAATGCCGCGTCGAGTTGCCGGCGGCACTTAACGAACGCGCAGAACCACCACCGCCAGCAGCCGGTGATCTTTATCGCGCATGCGAGCATTGTTCTGCTCGAGAGCTCCCGGCCATGGACAATGCGCGGGGCGGGGCGCGAGAAAATCTAGGCTAGCGCACAGGGGGCACGTTGGCACTGAGTGGACCGCACGCGGGGCCCAAGAGCTCTGCGCGGCCCTGTTGCTTTGACAACGGTTCGAGGAGACGCAACCTCCCGTCGAATGCCTACCTTTTACAACGAACAGAAAGTCTGCAGAAATGCCCGAGCTGTAATTGTCAAAGAAATTGATTGATGATGAGGTTTAACGCGCCGACGCTACACAGGCGATGAGAGGCGCCGTAGGGGAGGGCTCCGGATTAATTTTGACCACCTGCAGGGGATCTTTAACGTGCGCCTTGCCAAAGAAATGCTTAGGTGTTTAAAGTCGGGTTTCACTACTAAACACATGCATTGCTGGGAAAACTTCTTATCAGGCGCCATATAGGCAGTCGGATACCGAAGTATAAAACCTAGGGCCTTTATTAAATACCTCCGTAAGAGTCTATCAACACCAATGAAACGCTGAATACCTACTAAAACGGAAGAATGGACGAGTTGGTACATTTAAACGCAATAAACAGCGCAAAAATAGCAAACAACAGCGCTGCCTCTGTTCGTTCTCCCTTACTGGTGATTCGTCGTTTTTGTCTGGTTTATTCCTTTATAGTACATACCTGGCTCCTTTAAAGTTGGCTTCAGTAGTGCGCACAAATGGTCTGCTGGGAAGTCATTTCCCAGACATCTTTTGAGGACACTACATCTGGCGTAACGCGACAATATGAAGCTGCAGGGATCTATATTAATAGCGTCCGCTTGTGCGGTGAAAATGTGGCACATTGAGGGTTTACGGAGGGACAGATTGTTTCTTCGCTTACGGTCCTCATAGAAATTATAAACCATTGAAAATTGAAAATGGCGAAACGAAACAACTGCGCTGGGGCTCGTTACGGAGTGTCTGCTAGGCTTACAAACACAGCGAAGTTCGCTTATTATTATCAGAGCCCCTCAATACTTTTCATTGAAGGACTCTAGCGTTTCTCAAGTTTCGCGCTTTGAGTGCACGATCAACTCGCGTGATACCCGCATTGATTCCCACTTGTACACAAATGCGCGGTTACTTCCCGCGGATCCGTTTATGGCCTGCTCCATCAGCCACATTGTAACCCCGACATTCGGTGACACTATAGCTTAGATGTTTCTCTACGCAAATTTTGTCAACAGCTCAACGCTTGCACACTTACCACTTCGAGTGGAGTAGAACATTATCGATAAGGAATCACAACGCGAGTTCTGCAGTAACGTGCCAATACTAGCAGAAATAAACGCGAGTCAGGAACAGGCGGGCCGATAACGCGTTCCAGTTGAACGTGCGACGCAACGACCGCTGTGCAGCTATGTTTGGGAACTTCACGAATGGCTTTCCTGCATCACTCGATGGACGCGCGCCAAGGCCCCTGTGTGCTGGGAAGCCAGCACCTCCCAACTAATAAATGCTCCAGGGCACAAAGTTATTGAGCCCCGATCGCATGCACTGAGCGCATCTGCTTCCTCGAAGGACGGAGAGGAGTCCGAAACGTCCTTCTATGCATGCCCCTATTTTGGGCATACGCCGGACTCCTGCACGCCGCTCATATACAAGAAGCTCTTCTGGCGAGCATCGCAGAAAACTATAAAGGGAGAGGAGGAGAGGTGTACTCGCCGAAGCGTGAAGCATCCCGGGATCAGTGCAGCAGTGGCGGGGCGTCTGTTACGGAAACGCACGAGCGAACGCGTCTGCCAAAACTTAGCTATGCAGGAAATGCACGGCCGGTCAGTAGGCTGCGCTGCTGTGCATATTTAATGCTGCGCGCGAGTTCGCCCGAGGGATGTTTACTCGCCGCGCTGCGCTATATTTGGAGTTAACGGTGACACGCGCTGAACGTACACGCGTCCTATACGTGCTGGTTGATCCAGTTTTATGCTAGATTTTTTTAACGCGTAAGCATTCTTTGGCGTGTGCCCTAGAAAAATTTGAGTGTAACGCGAGTGCAAGCGTGACGCCTTGTACCTGTAAAATGAAGGAGCAGTGGGTGAGCTCGACACTAGTAATCATCATAATAGTGCAAATGTAGATCATTGGTAGCTCCCGAATTAAAAAAAAATAACAGAAACAAAAACGCACGACACGATGCGCTAGCAGTGCACCGGTGTAGAGTGGTGAAACCAACTTTAGGGGAACTCGATGTAAAGCGTTTTGTAGGAATGCACGGGGCCCTGATACTTCGATAAAAGACGGCTCATATTGATCCTGGTAAAATGACGTCCCAGTAAAATGGCTTTAAACAAACTCGGTAAAAAAACGCTTTTTAGGGATACATGGTGCAATTGATACGACTGCTCGAACTGAGATTGGTGAAATGTCCTCCCAGAAATGAATTGATGTAGTGAGGCCGACTTTAAAGGGGCTCAAACAAACTATAGTGAGCGCACAGAAACAGTACCTCCGCATTAGTTCAAAATTATCACAATTTGTTTTTCTTTTTCGCCCACTGCACAGTGTTTACCCTAGTTTTACAGCGCAGCAGTTCTGATGCGAGCGTAATGGTGGTAGCGGAATAGTGTTCTCAGCTTTACCTCATAAAATTCACCTCTGCAAGGCGGTTACTACAAAAACAGCTTTCAATAAATCTCTCCCGGCCTTTATGTTGGTGACGGTCTTCGCCGACGCTGCGAAGTAACACACCATTATTTTTTTTTTAAATAAGCATCTTTGCCTAACTAAAACGGAGGCAAGTGTTTCTTCTCCTCCTAACATCAGGTTGAAAATCCTGGACGGGTAATGATGGGCTTCAATCACTGCCGACCTGCGGTTTCACGCGGCGCAGCTACTACGCTGGAGATGCGACATGCACCGTGGTGGAAGGCAGCGGGGTAATTTAAGACCCATCTGGATGTTCTTCAACATGCGGCAGAGATCTCGCACCCACGAGCGCTTTTGTTAATAAAATCCACCCACACGCTCCTCACTAATCATTCCCCTGGAGTCGATGTGTCCTACGTGCCAGCCCATCCTCTCAATCCGCTGTTCACGCGACCAGCAGAGTTATACAGCCAACGCACAGAAAGGAACTTCCAAAAGTATTTGAAACGGCGGTTCGTTCTCACCGCCACTCGAAGAGAGCACACGGCTTCACAGGAATCCTCTGCGTAGGAATCTTCGAAAGCGCACCCATATTAAGAGCGCTTTGCTGCCAAAGTGGCACTCGTTAGTTAGTTTAGGCCACACAACGCGGTGCCCGTCACTGTCGACTTAGCAAGACACAGCCGAGATGCGCGCAGGCTTCTCCCACGCGCACCGTACTAGATGCTGACTGCGTTCGGGTCCGCAATGTAAACCGACGTTTCGGCTCAACGAACACTTTAAATTCACACGGCTAGTCATTCAAAGGTTAAGAATGTCAAAATTCACATACTTATACCATGTGTTTACACATGCGTTATGAAGTAAATAGTCACGTCCTAGTTGACCAAGTGATATTCCCACCCCCTCCTTTAACGTCAAAACGACTTTTTTTTCCAGGGGCGAAACCCCTTGGGGGATGGGGCTGTTGGGGTCTCATGTCGTCGTCGTCGTAATCGTCGTCTCATGTAGTCACGGTACTAAATCACCGGGAAACTCGTTTACGCATCGCGCTGGGGAGCTTTGTGCTTTCAAGACCAGAGACGCCGTACACAGCAAAGCTGTATACCTCTACCCCCAATGGTTTCATTTCCGTTGTCAAAAACGCCAAGGCGCCAAGAGTACACTTATACACTGCATGCTTCGCCCCTCCACAGGTTTCACGTTAGCGGACATCGAACGGGATTTTTTTTTCCTACAGAGCCGCCATTAAGTGAGGGCCACAGAGCGTAGATATGCAAAGAGGAAGTGATGTCGCACCAAGGCGACCTCCTCTTCGCCACAGGTCCTTCAGTTGTTTGTACCAGAAGCTCAGGCACGCACCACCTCCTCCCGGAAAAGCGTCACTCAAGGCTCGCGCAAGGTTTTCACGCTACTGGGCGATCAGCCCGACACAATTGCAGGCGCACGTCGCTTGCCACTCCGCAACTAACGGCGAAGCCCTACCACGGCCGGGTGGCGGAGCTACAACACTGGCAGCGGCACGTAAGCAAGTACGTTCGCCCCCCATCGGGTTTGTGTTGTTTATTCCTTACCTGCACTTAAATTATTTTGTTTTTGTTTCTTGAGCTCAGCACTGCCGCGAATGCGGGAGCTGCGTTAGAAGCAGCGGCAGCGCGGTTCCGTTTTCCTCCACGACTCCCCCGCACGCACGCGAGGTGGAAGAGACGACGTGCATTCTTCCTCCAAAAGGTGCACGCTGCGAGGTGTCTGGCCGCTTCTCTCTCTGCTTTTCTCGCACCGCTACGGGGCGAAGAATAAACGATGCTGCCACGTGTAGAACAGCCGCGAAAGACACGCAGGTTCAAAGTCGTGCGGCGCGAGGTCTTCATCATGAAGACACGTCGGTCGGCCACAGAAGAAGACGGAATGGCCTCCGAGAATGGCCGGCGGAGGGGGGAGAAGCCGACGACTCCTCGGGGTCGGGCCCACGCACTCGTTCTGGCTCTTCGCTCAACAGCAAGAACAAAAAAAGACGACCTACTGGACATGCGAAGAGACGAGTCGAGTCAACAGAAAACAGGTTGGCGGCGGTACGGCGAGTCGTCGGAGCTTTTTATATTCGTGCTCGTTTACTATGCTGACGCTATCTTTGACACGTAGGAGGGAAGAGAAGAAAGCAGAGTTGTAAGACCAGACTTATTACCGCTACCATGTACCCCCAGTGCTACTTCCTTGACACCAGTAGAGGCCCAAGCGATGGCCAACACCACAACCTGCAACGTAATCACCAACCATATTTGTACCGTTACACATCTTGCTCCTGAGAGCATTTAAGAAAGACCAGAACTACCACGGTCGCCCGGGAACCCAGTCACCGGAGCGGTGTGAATCGAGGACGAAATACGAGGCAGTACGATTTGTAAGACGGTCGCGAATGTAATGCATACATGCAGCGACCGTACCCCGGTCCTGCCAACGTGTCGATAATGGAGGCCCGAGCGAGCCGATAGGAAGCCTTTCCAACTATAGGGCGAGGTAGCGACAAGACTGGCTGAGCGATAAGTTACTTGTAAACGCCATCTTTAAGCTGGAGGAGGGCGTCCTGGTAAAAGGTGCGCTCGGCAGTCAGTCTAGGTCGCAGACAAAGACGTGTGGTGCGTGAAGAGCCACAAGAGACGAGAATCTAACAGAACACCAACTAGGGCCCATGCCGACAAAGGGAAACCTTATACTCTGGATGAAGTGCACCGCTATTGAGTCGCTAGAAGACGAAACCGACACGTTACAACACTCCGCCTCCAGGCCTCCCACCAGACAAGAACGAGTCACCTTGAGCAGGTGACAAACAAGTACTCCTCTCACACAAAACTACGAACACCACAGAGGCGGTTCGCACGGAATAACGGCTGCCTAAAGTGCAGAGCTTGCCGAACGGTAATCACCACCTCTGGTACTGCCAGCCACAACAAATGCACATCATCATCTCGCCAGCTTAACCAAATGCTCTCTCTCTCTCTCTCTCTCTCTCTCTCTCTCTCTCTCACGTCTCTCTCTCTCTCGCCCTCTCTCTCTCTCTCTCTCTTCATCTCTCTCTCTCTGCCTCATCTCGTATGTAGAAGAAGAAGAGAGCTCTATTAGGTGGCCCTGAAAGGCGTTCGAGCACCTACTTCTAGCGCAAAGAGATTGGGCGCAACATCTTCAAGTAATTTTTTTGCACGGAAAATAATTTTGGTTTCAAAGTTTGTTGGGGTTTTTCCCCCTTCCTGTTTTTTGACGCCGCCACTTACATGTCTAACATCTTCCCAAAAGTTCGTATGACTACACCTGCATTGGCGGTTTTTCACGCACTTCCGCAAAATGAGTCTCTCCAGTTCGCTGGGCTGATCTGCCAGCATGCCCGGGTTTGACATTTTCGCAAAAAAAAACGCTTAAACCCTTTGTTTAATGCCAAAAGGGCCAAAGACTGGAATTTCATTTAACGTTCCAAAAAAAGCGTTAAGCCCCTGCACCTTCTTCAACGCAGAACCCTGAGCCAAGGGGTTTTAGCTCATTTATTCAACTTCAAACTCCAGAGAACGTTTGACGAACGCAAGTCCCAAAATCGTTCAATCCAACGCATTGACAGAGATGGGTCCCCTCCGCCCCTCAAATCGGCCCTCCGGCCCGGTTGCGGGGCGAAGCAAGTCCTAACTCTGGCGCAAACCCGGGTCTTTGCGGTTTGACGACACGAAACCCTGGAGGTTGAGCGTACCCGCCGAGAAGTACCGCCTGGAAGCACCCCACCCGCAAAGCCAAGCGCAATCGCGAACAAAGCGCCACAAAAAACCCCCCTCCTGTAAGCCAAAAACCCGCCCAAAGGGAGTAGTGAGCCCGTGCCCAAGCCCAGTGGGCCCCGTAACCGGGACACGCAAACCCTACTGACTTCCAGAGCGGTTTGTGCCTTGTTGCCAGGGCAACCGATGTTTGATATTGTCTAAGAAATGGTGCTCGCTCCAGCGCTAGAAAGCTCAGAGCCGCGGAGGAGCATGTTTTGCCAACGTTGCCGCTATCCACCACGCGTCGCCCCAAGCTGAACTGGCGTTTTGTGCACGGGTTCTGTATCGGTTTAAAATGTCTTTTTCACATGCCGCCGGCAGGAATTACCACCGCCACAAAATAAGACCCGGCACCAGCGGGGCCACATCTGATACGGCGCTTTTTGGATAAACAGTGCGCTGTGCATCCAAGGGAGCGAGCGCAGGATCCTCCCCGTGCGGCTGCGAGTTCGCCGCCGATAAAAAGTCGCGTGCCGCCGATAGCAAAGTTCTGCAGCAACGTACACCGCGAAAGGGCAAGGCCAGGCCGCCGCACACATGGGACCAGATTTTTCGTTCGCTTTTCCAGCCTTGAACGGAGTGCGGGATTCATGGTGTCAACAAAGCTTGCCCGTAGCAGACGGCTGTGTGAGCAGCGCAATACCGGAAGTACGTCACCGCGGAGGAGCGCAGCATCATGGGAGGGAAGGCTCGCTCGCCGTCAACAGCGGAGAGTAAGTTGAAAGGAGGAGGAAACGCGGCGCGACGATAATGCCCGGTTTTTTATTTACGATTTCTCAGCTAATACTCATCGCTTCAACAAAATTCTTGCGGGAGGAGATTGCTAATACATTGCTTTATTTGGTTACATGTACATCCACGCATCGGCGGAAGGTATTTCAGGACCCCTTTAAAGAAGGAAAGGCAGAGAGGTTTGCGAACATGCGTACGTCGACATGCTACTCTGCAGGACGGGGAATGGGGAAAAGACAGATGAGTAGTAAAAAGAAGAGTAGTAGGTGAAAGGCGAAAAAAAAAAGAGATAGGGTCATATAAGGGACATGTGGCGTAGCATAGACTGCCCGCTTAAGGGGGGCTATAAAGTCTCGGCGACGCCAATATCTTCAAGATACCCAAATAACGCATCCAGGACTTTATGTGTGTGTGTGTGTGTGGTGTTATGTGTGTGTGTGTGTGTGTGTGTTGTGTGTGTGTGTGTGTGTGTGTGTGTGTGTGTTGTGTGTGTGGTGTGTGTGTGTTTCTTAGAGAAAACATACTTTCGATTCAGCAACCAACTGTTACATGGAGCATAGGGGAATCCTAAGAAAATAGTTCTAAGAAATCAAAACCAGAAGACAGGAACACGACAACGTATATTCCATCGACATTGTAATATCGAACACCCATTATTTTGAAGAGTTGTCATGGCCCAGCACATCGTCCCAATTCAAAATCAGTTTGGTCATGGCGCAATGAATTGATGGACGTCGATCGCATACCTTTGCGGCGACGCCAAGAGACAGCACCGGAGAAAGATCGTGCGCATCCCAAATACTGCAGCTCAGCTTGCCACCCTTGCGCGCTGTCTCTACCGGAAATAACGCGCATACACTAACGGAAGTTCGCAGCGTCACTCGCAGATGTCTACAGCGTAAGCCTTGGACATGCCTGAACTGCTCGTTGGATAGCGCAAGCAACACTCGTCACTCCAAGTAAGTTTTGACAAGACGGCGACACGGCTCCGTCATGATCTCCAGAACACAGGTATAAACGCAGTAACAAAGTAACCGAGAGCAAGTGGAAACAATCGTGGTGTGATAACAGCGCCGATCTACCCGGGAGGGCTGGACAAATGACGGCTCGTGGAGGAACAGCTAGGCCTCATATGCCCACTGAATGCTCCTGCGTGCACCGCGCGCCCCAACGACGCACAGCTCGTGAAGGCACGGGCAAGAAATCGCTGGCGTCGTGCGGACAAGCGACACGAGCACGGAAGTGGGCGACTCGTGTCACGCGTCGACGAACGGAAGCACGCAGCGGCGGGGACCGTTCCGGCGCCGGTCGGAAACAGGGTTAAAGTCACGCGTCACCCGTATACCTCACGTGGGACGAGGACGCGGGCTGATCGAACAGGGCGCGGGTGTCGTTCCCGTCAGACTGGAAGCCTGCGGCGCTGTGTCGAATCGTGAGGAAGAGATGACGGCGCGGTGTTGTGATTTGTCGTGCGCCCACGACAGCGCCGCCGGTCCGGTCGGAAGCCGGTCGACGCGGGTCGCCTACGTTCCGTTCCGAGGACGCCCACCGCATCGAGTTGACCTGTATGGGGCCCCTTCCGCTGCGTTATGCGTAACCGCTTGCTAGATTCGCGTAGTACGGGACAACACTCGTATAGAAGAACGCACGGTCGGAGGGATTAGTTGGAGCTGTTAGCGTCGTCGCTCATATTCAGGTGACTTCGTTTTAGGAAAATTTAGAATGTTTAAATGAATGAAAAACTGGATTACATAGGTACGGTTTCAGAATTAAGAGAGAACACTGGCGAGCACGCCCCGTCACGGTGCGCGGGCGTGGGGCGACTAACCGCACAAGGATTACGCGCCACAAGACATTCTGAAATCGTAACCATCCGCACTACGCGTAAACACTCGTGGCGCATCCGGCCTTCGGGACGTCTCGTAATTTCTCGGGACGGCACGTGCGGATGGCCAAGCTTTGGCCTTACGAGCGTTTTCTGTGCTTGCTGTGAGGCGGTTCGAGGTCGCTTGTTATTTCACTCTGCCGCCAGCGATGTATGCTTTCTTTTCGTTTTTCGGCGCGAATGAACTCTCCGAAGCCGCGGAAACGGCTGGAAGCACTACAGAATAGAAAATTGATCCTAACCAATTGCCAGTGCCCCTAGAAAGGACTTAAAGGGAAAGGTAGAACAGAGGACAACCGCTCGTCATGTTTACGTTTTAAGTCTAAATAGATGCCACTTTTCATTTGATGGCTTCACGTCGTTTCTAGGATGTAACGACACTACGGCAGCGCACCTTTGTCTCATTTCGGCGACCAATCGACACACACACACACACGCACACACACACACACTCACACTACACGCACACGCACGCACGCACATACCACACATCACAGACACACACGCACAACAAAAAGAGGTCACTCCAGGCACGACTATGGAAGTGAGAACGCGTCTCACCATAGGTGGTACGCACCTGAAGTAAACGTACGAAAAAAAAAAAAAACCGTCTATACGTTGCGCGATGAAAAGGCTCTCTCCAGGCTTTTAAGCGGATGGAATATTTGTCGGCTGACCACGTCGAGAACGAACAAGGAAAAAAAAAAAACACAAGAAAACAATAAGACTCATACCGACTGGCGTGCTGAGCTAATCTATGGGAGTCCTCCAAAGTGCCATCCAAGTAACCACGGCGTACCGTCGCCATCATACAAAATTGCAAAAAAAAAAAAAAACAACCGAAAGCTGCGCACCAAAAAACAACAACAAAAAAAACAACTAATACAAGTACACGAAAAGGACGAAATGCTCGCAAGCGAACCACCCGCCGCTCGAAGTTTCACATTAAAGCAGCAGAGCCCCTAACTGTATTCCAAACGAACCGGTCCCACGCGCTTCCCAAGAGCACTTCTCAAGCAAGGCGCATCATTTAACCCCTTTCCCCTTTTTTCTCCGCTCTGAATATGCGTGGGAAGATCTCCCGCAGTCGGCGAGATCTGGTCCGGCTCGCCTCCACAGAAGCCGCGTCGTCTTCACGACGCCACAAGTGCAGCCTGATGACCACCACGCACACACACCGTCCGCGCGGGCCCGCATATCGCGGAGTGCGCGCGTTGGACCGTTTTACCAAATGCGGCGCGACAGCGGGCATCGGTGCCGCATAGAAAAGCAGCCAACTGAAACCGAGGTCGCGGAATTGGAACATGCAAAGAAGCTTACGGGGATTGCCCCGCTCTGCGACAGAAACGCCGAATACCTGTCGGCTCACCACCTATACCTGCAGGGGCATTTCGTAAGCCACTTAGCCAGGAATTGGGAGACGCGCCGACAGCGTTTTAAGATATCCGTGACAAAATCCGCGACGAAATCCGAAAAGAAAAGAGGTATTTTGTTTTCAACAGCAGAGCTGTTGAAGCTTTTAGTTCTGCCGTGGAGCGTTACGAGAAAACTCAGCCCAGCCGAGCGCACGTGAGCGTGCGCCTCGTGAGGAGCTCCGGCGTCGTGTAGGCTTGCGCCGCGTGAGGAGCTCGCAATAAATACCAAGGAAAATACTGTGCGCACGTGAGCGTGCGCCTCGTGAAGCTTAGCGCCCGGCGTCGGTCAGGTCAGCCTTCGAGAACACTGTGCCCAGCATTCGTGGCGTGATCACTCTCGCGTGCTCTTCTCCTCGCCAGTTCACGCGCGTTCGCGCCTGAAGTGGGGAGCACCGACGCCGAGTTCGCTCTACAGACGCCGAGTTCGCGAAGCCGGTTGCCGCGGGTTCTAGCGCGTGCTAACGCGGTCCACTTTGGGAGAGATGTGAAAAGCTGCGGACAAAACGATCCGGGCCCGCCAGACAGGGAGAACTTTGAGCGGAAAGTTCGGAGATCCACGTGAGGAGCCGGGTCTCCGGCGAAGGGAGAGGGGACGCCTGCAGCTCTGCTGTTTCTCCAGCCTTGCACCACGCTGCGTCATTTTTTTTTCTTTCTGATATTAAAAGGCGCGGGAGAGGAAAACTGACCCTGAACATAAAAACTGGCCGTGAATTGAACGTGAGAGAATCGACTTGCCCAAGGGCATATACTCTCTGTCACCACTGCGCTACAGCATGATTATATCGCAGAGTATGCGAACAAAATTAACACAATTATGAGGGCAATTGTTTATCATCAAGCTAGTAACCGTTTAAGGTCCTCGCCAAAGCTCTCAAACATTCATTTACAATTTCTAAATACGTTTCTTTGACGTCAGTTGTTTTTTGCGCCAACAATGTGAACTTGGATTCTGCTCATACGTTCAGCAGAATTAGGTGGCCATACAGGCTGGTTGTCGAGGCTCCATACTCGGTGGAAAGCACTAGGATCGTGCGATCTGCCAGCAAGAGACGATCAGTGCCGTTCGGTGGCGGAAGTGCATTTATGGCGAGAATTGCATGGCGCCAAGACTTGCAGTTTTAAAGCAAATGTGTTCACATTGCATCGCTTCTCTTAACGGATATAATACAGCCGACGCAGCTCGGTAGCGAGAGCTTGTGGTAAAGCAGACCCTCCGCGGCGGCTCAGTGGCTAAGGCGTTGCGCTGCTGAGTACGAGGACGCGGGTTCGATTCCCGGCCGCGGCGTCCGCTTTTCTGGTGGAGGCGAAAAGCAAAAACGCCCGTGTGTACGAGATTTCGGCACACGTTAAAGATCCCCAGGTGGTCAAAATTAATCCGGAGCCCTCCACTACGGCGCGCCTCATCGCCTGTGTAGCGTCGGCGCGTTAAACCCCACAATCAATTGTCGTAAGGCAGAAGTGCCGCAAACCTGATAGCTTTTCATAATTTAAAACAGTTCTATACTGTGTGGGACAGCAATCATCGGGTGTGGAGCCCACTGCAGTGAAAAATAGCCCGGCTCGTCCTTCTAGGTAGCCTCACACAAGCAACAATCTGTAAGCATAGAAAACTATCTTAATTAAGCACACAGTAATAACGATGTATGTAGTCGCGGATCAAAAAAGACATTATTTGCGCATATAGTTGGTGGTGCAGAGCCGATTCGTGGAAACAGAAGCTACTGGTGTGGTCGCACCATACGTGCTCGCTTTATACAAAACGACACAAAAGGTCCCTCGATCAGCGCGGAGGGAATTCTCTCTACGCGAATACGCCTATATCTACTTCGAGTCCTCTCCGGGACTTTTAAATGCAGAGCATTTCTTTAACTCACGATGTCACCCGTTCTAGTTGTCCGTAGTAGTCCGCACCCCTCCCCCTACACTATATAAAAAAATAATACTTACCGGCGCCTGGTTTCGATCCCACGACCCTGCGGGCGGAACGCAAGGTACATGGTGCTCTACCCACTGCGCCACAAAGCCGACACAGAATGGAGGCTACGAACGCGCCTTATATCCTTGACTCATTCAAACTACGTCAAGAAGCTGCTGATACAACGCATTCACTACCTGTGGGCGGAACGCGAGGTACGTGGTGCTCTTCCCACTGCGCCACAAAACCGACACAGAATGAAAGGCTACGAACGCGCCTTAT
This sequence comes from Haemaphysalis longicornis, assembly GCA_013339765.2. Lineage (NCBI taxonomy): Eukaryota > Metazoa > Arthropoda > Arachnida > Ixodida > Ixodidae > Haemaphysalis > Haemaphysalis longicornis. The sequence continues at coordinate 80,522,241 of CM023456.1, read as the reverse complement.
ATCCTTGACTGCTGATACAACGCATTCACTACCACCAACTCCCCAAACACTAAACGCTAACGTGATCGTGACGTCAGCATCGCGCGCGCGTGGCGCGATCGTGGCGTGATAAAGGCGGGTGTCGGCGAGGCTGGAACGCACTCATCGCCGCGCTCTCTCGTCAGCAGTTGCCGTCGTCGAGTCTTCATACCCACCTGCTAATAAATGATGTCACGTGACCACGTAATTACGTCTCCTCATTTAATTACAATACAACAACCAACAGCAACAAGTGCAACAACATTAACGTAACGCAAACTACTTAGCGTCGTGCGCCCCCGGAAATGCTCTGCATTTGATCGTGCCCCTCGCGAGGGGGATGTTTCTCTTGGGCTTGGCAGCGTCAATGCACGCGTTGCGCGGTGCACGCTAAGGAGACAATAAGAACGATCAGAAGGTGAAAAGAAAGACGCCAGACAACCGGAGGTAGCGGCTAGCCCCGATGAAGGCCGGTGATTAATCAACTTTTTTTGAAGGGATCCTCTCATTGTTTTCGGCGGTATGTCTAATTGCTGACTTCCAAGTTACCTGGCTTATTTTGCATACATATTGAGCAATGAACGGGGTGTTCAAAGATGAAGAAAACGCTACTGCTTCATTCACTGCCACGTCAGCGACAGGTACAGGCGTGAGACCACGAAAACAAAGTGACCACACAGCCGTTTAAGAGGAGGAGTGAGTGAGTGAGTGAGTGAGTGAGTGAGTGAGTGAGGAGTGAGTGAGTGAGGAGGAGTGAGTGAGTGAGTGAGTGAGTGAGTGAGTGAGTGAGAGTGGAGTGAGTGAGTGAGTGAGTGAGTGAGTGAGTGAGTGGTGAATCAGCAGGTGAGTGAATGAGTAGGTGAGTGAATAAGTCAGTGAGTGAATGAGTGAGGTGAGTGAGTGAGTGAGTGAGTGAGCGGGAGAGTGAGTGAGTGAGGGAGGGAAGGTGAGTGAGTGACCGAGTGAGTCAGTGCAGCTTTATTAAACGAGAAAAACTGCACCATTAATGATAATCGCAAAAAAAAAAGAAACGAGACACAAAAAGAGGACTGAAGTAGCGTAGAAAACAGGGTAGTTGGTACAGGTTCATCTTTGACCAGTGTTATCTTCCCCTTTGTCCCGTTATTCGTGCGTTGTGAAGATGAACAAAAGTAGGAGTAACGGACAGGACAGCGCTGTCCCATCCTGTGCCCCACGTGCAGTCCTTTTGGGAAAAGAGGTGCCGGTTGGAGTCCTCACTCCAGTGCGCCATTGGAGCGAATACCACCCGAGGTTTCGACACAGACGTAACCGTGCGAGAGACGACGGTACGCAAGGAGGAACCCACACAAACATTTAAGCGCACACAAAGCGCTAGGAAGAACGGACAGGGGGAGCCTTGTGCAAACGCAAGCAGCAAACTTTTCCCACGGCCTTGCAACGCCCGCTGCAGATCAGACCCGACCGAGGTGAAGAAGATACGCGGACGCGTCGTCATCGAATAACGGCCCGGCGCGCAGACGTCGTGTGCGTGTGGGCGCTAGAGCGCGAACAATGGCCGGTTGCAGTACGTAATTCAAAGCAGAGCACGCCCGAGGGCGCCAGAGGGCAGTCTGAGAAACACCGCCCAAGTACGAGTGCCCGATGAAACACAGGCAACCCATCCGCCATTCATAGTGGGTACGCATTCGGTATTTTTGACACCTAGGACATTTGACGTTTCCTTTTGCGGCTTGGCCATTCACGTTATAAGAGCGTCCTAGAATTATCAGCGGCGACGCTTTCCGCCGATCTAGTCGGCGTTGCGCGGAGTCGTCTCTCTCGGAGGCGGCACGCCAGTCGGGTGCGAGAGCGAAGTAAACGGGTTAGCGACGCAAGGGTCAGCCTGAGCAAATTCGAAGGCATTACCGCGGGCACGACCTCTACGCGGAGAAAACAAGCGCTTCCCTCGGGAGCTCGTACGCTGCGAGTATACTGGCCTCACTTTTGGCTTAGCGTCGACTCAGTGGGAAGTCAGCGCTGCGGAAACTCAGCGAGCAGCTGCCAATATGAATGTCGGAAGCGTTGGTCGAGTTTAAATTGAGTAGTCCTTCTTACAATACACTGAGGCCGGCGAACCGTCCCAACATCGCGCAACGCTCTGAACGGCCGACAAAATATGCACAAATCGGCCGAAGTTTCGTTCTTCGGTCCACAAAAGGTGGCCGTAGTAGCGTAGTCCACTCAGTCGAGCAAGCTTACACCGAAGTCGGGTATTTCGAATTAGTGCTTATACCGAACACAGTTACAACTTTCGTTTTTTTTTTTTTTTGCTATACAATGGTGACCCAGTGTGCCAAATTAGCGATTATACCGAACTATTTTGCTATTCCATTCGGGTCTGATGTACCCTACTTAGGCTGTACAATGATGTGATCAAATTTATGAACGTGGAGCGGTTTCTTCCCTGTCGATTAATTGTCGGCTAATATCGACCATCTTTTTAACAAACGATCCGTGCCGTTAGTCCGTAGCGGCGACGCGAGCACAGTTAAGCTGTACACGCACAGAATGTTCTACCTGAGCGAATGAGACGACGTTTTGTAGCACTCAAAGAAGATGCGACGAAACAAAGAAGCGAACTGCGCGCATGCGGCATCCCCACTACGGAAGGACCCGGAGAAAAACACCCTTTGCCACGAACGTTGAGCAGGGGAAGGTAGGTTAGAACCCCCAGAGGAACTGCGGCGGTTTCAATCAGACAAGCGGCCCATTTTCATTTAAGGTGATGGATGCGAGGAAACCAACTGCCTTTATCGTCTATGCCCACAGCGAGTTCCTTAGGCGTGTCAGTGCTGTCCAAGTTTCGCCTCGCAGATTTTGATCTTTACGTGTACAAGGCGCCACGTACGTCGTGCCGCCACGCGTCAGACACACGCCCGCTGCAGTTGCCACCGTAAAGGATAATCGAGCCACACTCTTAGACACCAAACGGGACAGTTTAACGCGAAACGCTTACTTCCTAGTTCCTACGAACATTAACGCGCCCAGGTGCCTACGGCGCACGACCAACGCGACTCCAAGAAGGTCCAGGCCGTTAGAACACTGGGGGCTAAGTAGATCCAGTTCATCAGGACGCCTGTTCGTTTCGGCCTCTCTTTGACTTCCCGATCGCCACTCCCCCCGCCGCCGGGGCGGCGGTCAGCGCCGACTTAATTACAAGGCCGACAGCAGACTCGTCCCCTCACCTGGCTTTTCCGTCAAGCCGTAAAAAAGCCTCACGCACGTCTTGACCAGGCGTTTCTTTGTACTGTTTAGGAAGCTCGAAAGGCGGGCTACCTGTTGGTGGAAGCTCCTCTGGCGATGACGCGTTATGACAGGTCTAGTGCATCAGGCGCTTCTCAAATCTTCACTCCCCAATCGCTCGCGTACTCGGCCGGAAGCTGCCAAAGCACTCACATATATAGCAATGGGGAGACGATGGCGAGGAGAGCCGCAAGGCAGAAGCGTGCACGAAGAAAACGGCATGCGTGCTCGAAGCATTTAATAAGCGAATACCGGGGGCCTTCAGTTGGCGTCAACGAGGAAGCCGCCGGTTGCACGCCGAACATCGTGCTGTTAAAGCAGCCTTCTTTGTACGAGTCGCTCCTGTACTGAACAATCCGCACAGCTCACGTACAGCCTAGATAAAAAGTTTACGGGCCAGGGAAATGGCAATTTTAGGTTATTTCTCTTCCTATAGCAGCCCGACAAACTGTCGAATGCATGCGAGATGTGGTATAAGTACCGAACTGATGAAAACTACCACACATAGTACTCCGAGCTGCCGTGCGGCAGAGAAATGACTCAAAATTGCTGCTTCCGTAATCCGTAAACTTCTGCTCTTGGGTGTACATCCGTATCTTCTGTAATCGGTATATATAGGAGGGTGAAAGAATTGATAAGAGAGAGCGGTGTACAAATAAGCTCTGCTCGCTATTTTAGGTGGTGAGGATAAAGAATGAGGAAAGATAAAAATGAATATCCAATTGATGAGATGCATAAGGTTAAGGTCGAAATCGTTTCTTGGTCTTGAAAATGGTGTCTATTAATAACTCATTTGCTTAAAATGCTCATCAAAGAGATGAAACGTACAGGCAAGAGGTCCAAATCATGTTTAGAACCGCGTGTTTCGAATGTGACTTTGGTAGTGACCGCCGCTAATGGCGTACGCAGCGGAACGTTTCTTTTCCAACACATCGCGCCACAGAACGCCTCGCGCTTCAAAGACGCTTGACTTTTGTTCGCAGACACGCGAAGCAGATAGAAACCCAGCCATATGATCGCCGCTTGAAAAACAAAACACTCAGCGATCACACGAGCACACTCGCTCGCAGACACAGGAGTGTAATTAGGCAGAATATTCAGAGGGTATTCTGGTCTGTTCTCCCGTTGCTCGCTCGCGAAACCTGGGGCATATCGCGCACTCTGCGGGTGTTGCGGTTGCTAATGCTAATTGAACAAACCACGGCGCAGCGTCCAGCCTTTGTTCTTGGCCTGAAGGACACAGCCGACTGTACGCACTTTTATCGCCCAACCCTGGTCAAGTCTTTTTTTCTTTTCCTCCTGATTCCCATTAGTACATGGCATACGCCAGACAAAAGGAACATGAACAACGGGGTGGTAATTACGGGAATGACACGGTAATTGCGCGGAGCTGTACGAAAGTGGTTCATTGTATTACAGCACAGAAAAAAATGTCTGCATTTTAATTATTGACCTTTTTTTCACAAAAAAAAAAAGGGCCTGGTTTCAGTGGGACCCTCAACGCTATTAATAGGCGTCGAAATGAGCTGACTTAAGCAGCCAAAACTCCGCAAGCACCTGCACATGACAAGACGTACAGTCCTCGCCAAAAGTTTCTGGGCCACGCCAAAAATGGTCAGGCCACAAACAATTTAACGGGAAGCTCACCTCTAATTTGCGAATTGAGTGTTTTTTTCCAGCAAGTTAGGGATAACACTTTGTTTTCTTACTGGCGTGAGATATTTCATCCTCCCTAGAAAGTTCAGCTTTTCCTTTTCCAGTCCTTTGTAACCGAGAAAATTTTTCAGTGGCCTAGACACTTTTGACAATGACTTTACGCGTTCTACGATGTTGTTCTATGAACCCGATGTATATACAGACAACTTCACACTGTGAAGGGTAGCACTGAAAGGGCACAATCAACGTCTAAACAGCGCATGCGCGAACAAAAGCCATACTCGCTTACCGTCTGGATCGACGAGCTGCTCGTACGAAGGTCCAGCCCACAGGACCACTAGCGATGACAGCTTATTCTGAATCATAGTCGAAAAGCTGCACCAACACCGCTCACTCCCGTGGAAGATGCACTTTTCCCTCCTCCTATTCACAGGCGCTCCACGGACGACGACACAGCAGAAGACGTTTCGGCACCATCCACTCAACAGTGGGTCGGAGTGACTATCCCTTCTTACAGAAACTGCCGAATATGGCCACGTTTCGTTCCTTCGTTTTTGCTTATTTCCGCAGCACAGTTCACGGGCGCGAGCAAGAAGCAAACTTGGTAGACCGCAAGTGCGGATATTTTGCGTCGACTTCACCTAGCCATCCGGATCACCAAACTTGCACTCCGTTGACGACTCCATCACCCCTAACGAACGCCATGAATCAGGTAAACAGACGAATGTTGACCCACGGCATCTCCTGAGGCCGCGTCTAGATTTTTTTATCGTCTGCCAAGCGTCCGAAGGACGCTTAGCACGAAGCAACTGGAGACGACCAACTCCGGACACGCTGTCTTCTTCGCGCAGAAGACTTCGAGCCGGTAGGTTTTTCCTCCAGAAAACTAATATAACAGCTCAAATCGTTTCCAGTAGAGCAGAGAAAACGATGTGAAGCGCTACGGTTTCGAGAGTGGCGTAATCTTTGACGTCGGGTGCTGTGCGTAGAGGAGAAGATCACTCGTATCCTTCAGGAGCAGAGAACACCGCTATTACGGGGACGTTGGAACAGCGGCGAAGCGGAGGAAGATACACACACGGAGCACGGTCGAGCAACGCGCACCGCCACATGCGAGCAACTGGTTTCTGTTCGTTGCCGGCTGGACCCCCCTCCGGCCGCCCTTGCTAAACGTGCCACTCGGAGAAGGAGGTGGAGGGAACGGGCCACGTGGGTGAGAGGGAAGGGCGAAGGAGAGGGAAGGGCGTTCATCCATCCAGGCTCAGAACGTGCATAGAAGCCGTTTCGGCCCAAAGTGGGAGCCGTGCGCGACGAGTGCAGTGCGCGTCCCTCCAAGGTTGGGCAGGAAAATACAAGGTGACACCTCCATTAGGCACACTTTCTGCGCTGCCCCGCTGTCCGCGGAGTAGCACGACGACCCCCTCGAGCGGGGAAAGGTGTAGTGACGCAGCATTGGAGGAAGAGGACCCCGTGGTCTTGCGTCTATCTACAGTACATTATAGTTCTTAGTAAACTCTGGTATGGTTAGTAGGGCTAACCCAGCCTGCTTCCCACGCGACCACCAACCTCACTCCACCTTGCAGCCGACTGCGGTTTCATCTTGGCTAGCTCGGCACGTTTGGCTAACTCGGCGCGTGCGGGCGTTTGTGTGTGTGTGTGTGTGTGTGTGTGTGTGTGTGTGTGTGTGTGTGTGTGTGTTGTTGTATGTATGTATGTATGTATGTATGTATGTGTGTATGTATGTATGTATGTATTTGTATGTATGTATGTATGTATGTATGTATGTGTATGTATGTATGTATGTATGTATGTATGTTGTGTATGTATGTATGCATGTATGTATGTACGTACGTACGTATGTGTTTTGCAGCGAAGACAAAACATGATCATAACCATGCGGTCCATTCTAGTAGGCATTTCAGAAGACCACTAAGATTTTCTAACTTCGGCTTTTACAAGACGAAATTATACCCGAGGAACGCCGCAGTGCGCGTCTGGGGATTAAATTTGACAAAATGCGAAAATTTGACGAAGATCTTTACCCAGGTGAGCTCTACCGTGCCCCGGAAGCTCGCGTGCAGCAACGTTTTCTTTTTTGTCCCAGAAGCAAAATACGCCAGCCGCGGCGTAGGAGTGTACAGCAAACATGATTCCGTACACAAGAGCATCCATGCTGGAGTACCAAACAAGAAAAGCAGCCGAGCATCACAGGTAAGTGGCCATTTGCGCACAAAAACCAGACAAATCGCATTATACACTCAAGCTTACCAGTACGAATTCATCAGGAAGCGCTTAAAAAATAACAAAATAATTATCTTCGTTTATTGACAACAGAAATTCACATCGGTAAGAACTTTACAGTCAGTACTACCGTTATAACACAGTAACTACGTTCTTCACCAAAAGTGTTCAATAACCATTGAGTTGGACGATCAAAAAACAGTTGGAAAGCGCAAAAGCAGTGACCGAGACTAAAAATGTCGCTGGGTGATTTCTCTGTGACAGAAAGTGGCAAATATTCAGGCCGCGTGATGCATGTTTGTGAGCTTTGGCTACGAAAATGGCAAAATGCACTGTGCATCTCCTCATACGTTCACACGGACAAGTATGGACAAGCCCCCGTCCGTGGCGCCCAGTACTCTGGTCGCTCTGAACATTCCGGAAAGCCGTCCCATTACTTAATTAGTGTTGCTTCATACAATAATGACAAGTAGGCGGTAAAACAAAGAGGAAGGCAAAAATAAAACCCTCACATAACTACAGCAACGTGTGGTGGCAATTCAACCTATTCCAGCCTTCTAAACAGTCCCGCTCGCACAGAACAATTAAGACTTCACATCATTATCTACGATGTAACTACCCACCGCCGTGGCTCAGTGGCTAAGCTCGTTGTGCTGCTGAGCCCAAAGACGCGGGCTGGATCCCCGCTCCTGTGACTGCTTTCGTGGTGGAGGCGGAAAGCGAAAACGCCCGCGTGTCGAGATTTCGGGAAAAATTCCTGCAGGTAGTCACGATTAATCCGGAGCTAGCCCTCCACTACGGCACACCTCGTATCCCAGGTGTAGGTTCGGCGCGTAAAAAGCCCACACTACGAATTTCTGCGATGGTACAGAACAAAGAGATTAAGGCCCATGACGGAACTACAGTCGAGTCCACTTATAACGATACCGTTTATAACAATATATCGGATATAACGATGAACAGCCATGGCACCGTCAACTTTCGTATTCTTTCTACGGTAAAATAAACCGCTTATTACAGTGCACCAGTGCCACGATATCGGATATAACGATTGAATCCGGTTATATTGTGCACCAAAAGTGCAACAGTGACGACTCTAATGACGCGGTTGCGCAGCCTACTCAGGTAGTGTCTTCGTACGAGGCCCAATGCGTGACACAGTCCCTCGGGAAATTTGTTTCCGCCAAGGACATTTACCTCAGCTTGGTGAAGCACCTACAGATGCTCTTGGAAAAGATTTGCGCTAGCTTCACACGCGGCAAACAAAGGTGACCGACTGTGGCTTTTTCCCGCAAAGTAGTACGACCTTGCTGGCATGCGAATAAAACGTTTTGAGCTCTGTTCCGTCTTTTTATTTCGCAACCCGCTTATAACAATTATCGGTTATAAGGATGGAATTTCCTTGGAACATGGATATTGTTATAAGTGGACTAGACTGTATACGCAGGCATGCTTCGGACCCGCACTCAAGGAGGAACGTGACCACGATAGATGCTTTCTGAATATAGAATATCGCAGCGGTGTCATCGAAGGAAAAACGCCACGAGACCTCTGCGCGCGCTCGGAAGGGCAGTGTGAACGGCCGGGCTTTCACGGTACCCCAGCCGGCAGGTACCCCAGCCAACCCCGCGAGCGAGAGGCAAATTACGGGAACCGCCACGCGACGCTGGCGCCGGACACGATCATTCCTACTTCACGTGCTAAACACGGGCACTTCGTTTATACGGCTTCGCATCACGCCCGTCCTTCGCTGCAGGGAACGACTCCAGGCATCGCTGCTGTCTCTACAAGTGTTGCACGCGAGCTTTCGCAGCTTCGCGAACGTTTCTCAGCAGAAGATCGTCATCTATCACCCAACAAATGTCCAGCGCGAAAGCATGTGCTGCGCGTAAGGATTGTCAAATTTCATTTTTTTTTACTGCAGAACACTGAGTGCAAAAGACGATGCCTTTTAAATGCCAAAAGGAAGCAACAAACGCAGGTGAGAACTCATATACGGGATATGCAGGATCCACTCCCCTCCGCCACTTTTCCGAGAAACAAACAAAATAAAACAAAACAGGAGGGGAGGGGGTGGGGGGCTAGTATTTCTGCCTGTGTAATCTCTGCGCCGCGCTTTCCAATATGAAAGAAAGAAATATATACAACATAGATTACTAGCTCAATTCGTTAAAGTCGCATTGGATTTGGAGCGACCTCCGTGCTTTGCGACTAATGTATAAAAGAGGAGCTCATGTCTTAGGAGCTGTTAAATTACACAGCACTCGTCTAAGATCCTACATTCCGAACGTACGTTTCCTGTCACTTGTGACGCACTGTGACCCACACAAGCACACACATACACACCCTTGACGCACGCACGAGGACAGTGTACTCTGCACGACTAGCGTTAGCCAAGCATTAGAAATGAAAGACAGCCGCCAAATTTATTGGCGAAAAAGCACAGTCATCCTCAGTGTTTGAATACTTTCAAACAGCACGTGGGTGAGCCTTTTTTTATTCTTCAATTTGCTGCAGTCGAAGAGGGTTTTACGGAAATCGGGGCAGTTACATACATCAAGAGCAGAAGCTTAAGCCCACGGGCTCCACATCCATCACTACAAATTGCAGCATATAATCACACAGAAAGCATCAGAATTTCAACACTATCATCACGGGCCTTTACATGGTGAATTCAATCTATACATTCAGCATCACTCACTCCACTCACTCACATCATCACATCACCACTCACTCACCACTCACTCACTCACACCACCACTCACTCACTCACTCACTCACTCACTCACTCACTCACTCACTCACTCACTCACTCACTCACTCACTCACTCACTCACTCACTCACTCACTCACTCACTCACTCACTCACTTCCCAAAAAAGTGCTAACTGCGGAATTCGATCATCATTCGACCATCAGTACATGAGTGCTTTTTTAATGTGTATATTTGTCCCCACGAGGAGATCAGAAGACAGGGCAACCATCAGCAATATACGGAAGAATTATTTGAAATAGCTGGGAAATGCTTTTAGCATAAAATATGGCGAAACTAGTGAGTGGCACGACCATCCGCAAGGGAATGCACTAAAAAACACTGCACTCCGCTACACCTACCTACCGCCCTCCCCCGCCCTCGAACGGGTTTAAAATATCAAACAGTTTAATTCGCGCTCTCCAGAGAAAGAACTAAAGCTTACTGTCATTTACCCAATGATGTCCCCACGTGTGGATTTTTAGCTGCACTAGTATCATGTCTTTCATTTTACTAGAGCTATAAATCGTCTATCCCGTCAGGGGTGCCTCAGCTACGGTTTCGAAAAAGCGAGAAAAATTACGAAGGCGCTACGGCGAGTAGTAAAGTTGGAAAAAGAAGAAAATCAGGTTGGCTGAAACCATTTCTCACTATGAATTCGTTATGGCCAGGCGCCGCAGCTTGCCGCGTACACGCTGCACGCCCTATACGCGCGTTTTCTGTGTCACGGGGCGTTAATGGAGACGGCAGACCAGAAGAGGAGAAAACGAAAAGCGGGTTAGGTAAACAGGCTGTCGAGCTCGCCCACAGCACTTCCTTGAAAACGCTTTACAGAATCAACGATCGATGTACGCTGCTCCCTGCATTTGCGCGGAAAACGTACGAAGGCTCGTGTTTGCACGATGAACAAGATACGGCACGGTGGGGAAAGAAAAAGTGCTTCTGGGCTTCGCTGCTGATAACGAGGTCATAGCCAGGAAAAATGGAATGATGAAGTGAGTGGAACTTGACAGCGTCAACACGTTACAGCGTCGATTGTTACAGGGCTCTGCACCGGGGTATTTCAACGGCGGCGGAAGTTTTGATTGATTGATTGATTGATTGATTGATTGATTGATTGATTGATTGATTGATTGATTGATTGATTGATTGTGCGAGTTGTTCGCCTACACTAACACGTGGTCGCATATCATCATCATCATCATCATCATCACCACCATCATCATCAGTCTGTCTACGCCCAAAGGACCCTCCCATGGATCTCCAGTTATACCGGTCCTATGCTAACTGCGTCCAATTGATCTCCGCAAACTTCTTCATCTCATCTGCCCATCTAACTTTCCGCCGCCCCCTGCCACGCTTGCCTTCTCTAGGGATCCACTTTGTTACCCTTAATGACCACCAGTTATCTTGCCTTCGCATTACATACCGTGTCCACACCCATTTCTTCTTAATTTCTACTAATAAGTCCTTAACACGCGTTTGTTCCCTGACCCACTCCGCTCTCTTATTGTCCCTTAATGTTACACCTATCATCTTCCGATCCATTGCTCGCAGTGGTAGCATTTATAGGACAATAAATAAATAACATACTCACCAACACCACACCGTGTTGACAGCGAGGCCTCAAGTTCATCATCCAGGCTAACAGGGCTCTCCAATATGTATTCTTCCGACATCGCAACTGTGTTCGCGATTGATGTAAATTCGATGCTCCGATACCCCTTTTAATGCGCCGATCCCCCAAAAGAAATGTATCAGCAGTGCACCACGGCGGGAAAACCCCTCGTCTATAGGACTAGCCTCGGAAGCAGCAGACAACCACACGTGCTAGAACACGCGGACTTCATATGCGGCTAACGGCACAGAAAATGACACATTCCACTGAAAATAGGCAGAGCAAGCGGTGACACAGGGCCCCGGCGACTGTTGGGGTCGTGATTTTAAAAGCGACGACATATACAGCTGGCGGAGTTTCCCTTTTATCGACATTCCAACGGGAATTCCTTTCCCATGATACGATTGCTAGAGGGTTTGCATAACTGTACTTCGCAGAACAGCGCTGAGTTCGGGAAAAAAAAAAAATCGCATCCGGCGCCGTAGCGGTGGCCCCGGTCTCGAACACCGCCCCGCAGTCGATGCCCTTGAATCTTTTTCTTTAGCGGATTTTAAATGGACTCGACAAAAATGTGCAGAAATTCAGAGTTGTCTAATAATTGCGTAGCATTCTTATGCCGCACGCCCAGAGTGTGGGTTCTTTACAGCGAAATATGGCAACGAGTACCGAAAGACGTTAGAATATTTTATTTCTTCAAGTTTTCTTTTGTTTCTTTTTCGCCAATGATGTACTTTATACTATTATAGCCTTATGAAGTGCCTTTATGCCATTATGAAGTGCCTTTACTTAGCTCTTAAACAACAGCGCAAATGACACGGACTAGGAAAGAAGCACAGACAAGCGCTGCATTGTCCGTGTCGTTTGCTAGTCCGTGTCATTTGCGCTGTTGTTTAAGTTCAGAATGAACCAACTGGCCCCAGTCGAGACGCTAATTTACTTTGCTAATTAAGTTTTTCTCCGAAAATGCAAGGCGCAAGGCAGAATTGGTCCATATACGCTATTTTTCAGTCGTATTTTAACGTTCGTTTTTCTGTTTAGTCTTCGGTTTTTTGGGGAGATGTATAGGATGCATATTCTTGTTTTTGCCAGGTCATTTTTGCGAAAATTTTATTTTTCTTTTTCTTGTTTTCTGGTTCATGAAAATTCTGCCCGACGTATTGTCTTCATTTACGCTGTTATAACGATTACAGGTGTTACTTCCGCCAAATCTGAATTGCTGTCGAAGTTCAGGGCGTTACACGGTCCTCACTCCTGGCTGTGGGGTACTCGTAAAAGAATACTACGCATTAAAAACGTTTTTCGAGTTTAAACGAGCCGGATCGACAGGAGAAACGCCCTATACATGAAGCGTGTGCCGCTAAGCCGGCTCGCAGTTGCGTATGATCCGGAAATTCCCCTACTACAGGTAATTCTGTCGTGTTTATTATGTAAAGAACCGGAAGAGAATGCTGTAACTCGTGTCTCATTTGCTGGCGAAGTTGTACACAGCCAGACAGGGCGTACATAATGTAATGCATCGGACAGTCCCTGCCCTATCCCAGTTAACCTCGTGGTTGGTGTTTCAACATGTGTCCGAATTTTCAGTCACCGTATACATACTCTCCCGCTGCTTTTATGGGCGAACCACCTTAGGACCTCGCTTTGTCCGGGGCTTGGCGTCCGTGTACACAGTGTTGCGCATGCGCGGGAAGCATTGGATTGGATTGGGAATTGGATTTAAATGGTTTGGATTGGATTAGATTGAATTGTATCGGATTGGATTGGATTGGAATTGTAAATACTGTACACACGCGTTGTCACTCATTTACATGCGCGAGTTGGCAATGCCACGGGTGATTTACGGTAAGAACGATGCCCAGTGCTTCGCCCACTCGTCATGATTCACTTCGCGGAGATGCGTGAATTTTTATTTACCTTTTTGCGGTCGTGAAGCAGAGCTAGGGTCGCCTAATAAGACACCAAGTGATCACAATTGTTCAACAGAGAGCAAAAGCAAAAAAAAAAAAAAAGAGAATCACACAAGGAGCCCCCTCTAACCCGAACGATTGTCCTCGCGGCTTGAAAGGAGTACGAAGTTGCACTGAGCTTCCTGATCTTTGCCACCTTCCTGCCCTGTCGCTATTTTACACGCACGCGCACAAACACAAACACAACAACAACGACAAAAGATATTACGCATATCTTACGCACAAAAATATAACTAAAAGACGCAAGACACCCACTCGAAAACAGCTGCTGTGATGCCACAAAATAACCCCTTTACTCGGCGATAAATTTCACTTCTGTCTCCTCTGACTCCGCTTTCTTTTATTCCACAACTATTTTCCCGGTTAAAATGATGCGGTCGACAGAGGCAGCAGCACTGCCCGCGCCGCGGGTTTCCGAGAATACGGAAGAATCTTCTCCTCTTGCGCCGTATTCCCAGCTCCGGCCACATAGATACATTCCCCGCCATCCTCTTATACAAACTTCTGGGGCAAGAGCGTTCTCCTCCTTCTCTTCTTCCTTACGCGTCGCGCGCGATAACTCTTCCGCTGCCCCTCATTTTATTCGTCTCCGCGGTCGGTCAGGCGGGGAAAGAAACGACCACCGCAGCCGGAGCAATCCATCATCTCTCAGCACCTCGCCGGGGGCGCTTCAAAGGGGGGACGGGGGGAGCGTGGGAGAAGAGGCCGCGGCGGACTGCTCGGCACGTTCTGTCGATGCCGCGCTCCCCTAATCTCCATCCGCTCCCGTCTGCACCGGCGTCGCCACCCCGGAATCATCGGCAATCTTTTCTCTCCGTCCCGAGTGATAAAAATAAATGAACCCACCACCCTTTGTGGGTCACCGCGCCGACACGGGTGGATGGATGGATAGCCGCCCGCGAGGAGAACACGGCGCGAAGAAGATACTGAAAATTAAACTTAACCCGCTGAAGACGAAGGAGCAGCCACTTTTAGAAGTTCGAGATCGGAATTCGCTCTCAAAGAAAGAGTGTAGAGGCTTTAAAACGGATAGTGATGTGAGCAAAGTGGGTTGAAAGCTTCTTCGACGAATAGTTTGACCTGCTCAGCCAGTGAAGCTACGGAGGATACGCGGCGAAGGTTTGTGTTTACACAAACGCAAGTAGAAAGCGGCTAACGGTATGAATGAATAGACACATGAAATCACAGACGCTGGCAGTATTTCATCCTGATCACTTTTTTTTTGTACACTCCATAAATATTGCAGCATTGCTTCTGTCAGGAAGAGCGGAAATAAGTTAATGTTCTAGCTGTAGCCCATATACAGGTAAACCTGGATGTAAGGAAACTCTATATAACGAATTTCTGAATTTAACGAAGTTTTTAAATTCCGCATTGCCAACCCCATAGAAACCCATGTGTTCGCGACCTCTATGTAACGAAGGCGTCGCGACGGTTAACCTGGCTGTAACGAATTCTCTACGCTAATGAGCCATTGTTTTTTGCACTTTTTACGAAAAATTGGCTGGATAAATGCACTGATTTAGCGAATTTCGTCCGCACCGCAAACTACCGTGAGTTTCCGCGTGTGAATGCGGTGTCCGTTAAGCGTTAGGCCTGCCTGTCGGCGTGTAGTCGCGCGTCTCAACTGCAATCTGTGGTGTCGGTTCGTGGGTGATGAGTTCTGCTCACACAAAACGAAAAGTCCCGTCTTTTCAAGACAAGCTCGCAATTTTAAATGCCATCTCCGCCGGCGAGAAAGAAGAACGTCGCCGCCCGGTACAGTATCCCAGCTAGCGCACTTCCAACAATTTTGAGCGCGGAAAAGAGCACCAAGTTCGCGAAAAGGCGCCCTTTCAGCATAAGTTTGGTCCTTGAAACGGGTTAAGGCACCGAAGAGTGTCAAAAGTGATGCTTAAGTTACGTTTATGAATACGGGGTTAAGTGACCTTGCTTCTTGGAGTGCTGCGTATACAGGGCCTAAACTCGTTGGAAAGCTGCAGGCGCACATCACGCAGTTTTTCACCGTAAAATAAATCCTTGAGCGGCGAGTTCACCATCACTGGTGTCTAGCATTTTTGGTTTTGTTTCTCCTTCATTCACGCGAGCCTTAACTCAAATCCTGCATGTAACGAAAACCTGCATGTAACGAAAACCTGGATGTAACGGAAAATTGAGAATTTTTGTCAACTTCGTTATATCTAGGTTCAACTGTATAAGCGAACGCCCAGAGCCACCATCCGGTGTCACGTTTTTTCCTCTAAAATTCCAACAGTTTATACATGAAGGCAAGGCAGCAACCTTTCATTGCACGGTTCATTTCCAGCAAAGTCTTATAACGAAGTTATAAGAATAATTGTCGGGGCAGGAAACTAGTCCTCGAGACGCCACTCGTCGCAGTGTATACGTACTCGACGCTCACCCGCCGAGGTCCTGCAGTTTATCGGTGCATATATAGGGCGGTGGGCCTGCCACCACGTGCCGAGATCGCGCATGGACGACTGTCGAGGCGGTGGCGCCACCTGTCGGTACAGCAGGGTACCTTCACGTGGCGTGACGGGAATCACCTTCGCTTGGCGTACGGGCATCATCGCCGGACATTGCGAGCCCCTAAACAGCTCCGCGGTTAATATATATTCTAACTTGGGCTGTTAAGCAAGGTTTTTTTCAAAGCGCAGCCCTTAAGCGCCCGCTCCTGTGGTTTCGCGTCGCCGTCGGGCTCGTAGTAACCGCGAGAACGAAGAGGACACCGAAGACAGACGAGGTAGAGCGGGCTAGAAAGCAGAGGATGAAAGTGTGAAGCGGAGAGCAGTATGCTGCATTTTCTTCGTCTCAGGAAGTGATCGCCATATTGCCGAAAGCACGACGGCACGCGCTATACCCTGGCGTTATCTCGTCGCCACCGCCGGGAATGCCTCGCGCGGCTTAGGAAATGTCAGGGTGCCGGAACGACATGCGTCACAGCGACGCTGTTAGCCTCTCGTGGGTCGGAAAGTTTCGTGTCGCAAACAAAAAACCCAAGCAGGACAGAGCAGCTCTCGCCCAAGACCCTGAGCGCATGCGTCAGACTAATCCGGCGTCCAGCACAGAGCTCAGTATTCGTGTAAAGAAAAAAAAAAACCGCAAACCACAAGGCGCCGGTAAATAAAGGAAGTTGAGAGAACTGCGAAAGAGGTGTTTTTTTTGCGCACCAAAACGCGTTTACGAACAATCTAAGTGTATACCGATACGTGATTTATGTATATATATATATATATATATATATATATATATATATATATATATATATATATATAGCGAATCAGAAATTGGGAGGTTTTGCGAGGTTTTCTTGACTGCCAAACATTATTTTCTTTCTTATATATATATAATATATATATATATTGTAGTGCGAAAGACGAGCAAGTGGCGCGCAGTCACCATGCGAACACTAACGAACAACTGATTTGCTACGCGGCCACAACAGTCAGCATTGTCCTTGTGATTGGCGTATGCCCGCTCCAGGGGATTGACCACCTGGTTTGTACAGACGACGACGAGGCAACAAGGTCAGCCACCGCAGCGGCATCGTCATCGGCATGAAGCTCGTGGAGTGCTCGAGACATTCTGCCGGCTGGGCCACCGATCCGTTTGCCACTTCTGAGTGCCCCTCCTTCCTTCCGCTGTCAAGGCAATAAACCCGCCTTACAATATATACTATTGTACCCCTGCATCACGATCGATGCAGGTTTTGTTTTTTCCAGAACAGTTCCTTTTTCGCAATTTTCAACCGACCGTTTTAACACAATTGAAGCCCGGTTTCACGCATGCAGAGTCGTCTTAGTGGGTAACTGTCATGTAATTTGTTTCGGAACATTTTTGATAACACATGAGTTAGTAGAGCCGTTTTCTGTAATCATGCTCCCTCCATAAATGACCATGCTTCGCTGCAGAACAGGCAATGTGGGGAAGCCAGCTTACAAAAACCAAGCTTACACTGATACTCCGAAAGCCGGCTTCCCCTCTAAACACAATTGAATTGCTGAGAAGACATTTCTAGGCGCAATTAAGGCCGTCTTGTATCAAAATGTGAAGGCCCTAGGACACTTTTTTTTTTATGAGAGCTTTTCGGTCAGCCAACCAGTCTTTAAGGAAATGCATTAGCTTTTGACAGGATGGAATCGGTCCCACTATGAAGGTTTTAATAAATACAGACGGCAGCAACGTTTGCTTTGCAGCCAACTGCGGGCGGTGATCACACGGAGAGCTAAGCACTGACCATCGAGACAGACGTAGAGAGTTTTAGAACATGGTGACAGGCGAAGAAAGTAGGCAGGCACGCAGCAAGTTTTCCGAAGGAGATGTCGTCAGCGAAACGAGAGGCGATTACATATGCCAGCGAACCGGCGGCAATCTGCCACCGCGCTGCATGCAAATTGTAATGAAGGCTGAAATACCGGAACTTTCCAATCGAACACCGAAAACCGAAACGAATTTTTTTTCGGTTTTGCTCCTGAACGAAATAATAAATAAAATTTCGGTTACATTTTCGTTCCGGCCAAAGATATCGTTTTCTGTTTTCGTTTTTCGGTTCGCGATTTTGTTTCTTTCCGACACGCTGGTTCAAATACAGCGTCTGCCGCTGCAGCTGAACGAGCCGCTCGAGTAGAGGCTCAGCGCCACCGACACCAGAACCCTGAGATGCGCGCCCCTGAAGCAGCAGTTACCGTATTTATTCAATTATAAGGCGGTCACGATTATAGGGCGACGGTACAGTTTGGAGAGTCAAAAAAGAAAAAAAAAAGGTATATTTTTTGAGCGTCGAATGTAAAGCAGCGTATGACTTTGAGACTGCGGATTTCGGAAAAAAAAAAATCTCGCCTTAATTCGAATAAATACGGTATGGGTCCGCTGAGGCCGCAATAGAGCGGGGGAAGTGGCTGTCTACTTGCGTATGGGTCTGTCAGCAATGCCCTTCGAAATCTTTTGGTACGCCTGAAGAGTTGGCGAGCTGTGTGCCGCAAAGTTGGGCAACGTCTTTCTGGTAGTGGCTGTCTAGTCTACTTTTCGTCTACCGCGCTCACCAAAGACGTGTTTTCCTGCGCCTCGCATTAACCGCCCATCGATCTACACGTATGTTTCTCGTGGGGGGCCATTAGATATCAAGACAGGCAGGAATACCCTACCATATGTAGACAGGAAGCGTAGGCACGGGCTGACGCACCTGAACGCTAACTCAATGAATGTACAAAAAACAGGGTTATCGATTCAATTGGCGCTGAGCGTCGCAACACGGCAGAGAGTCTCACTACGGCGATAAGTGCGAAGCCTCTGCCCCGCTGCCTGCTTCACTTGTGTGCGAGAACCTTTTGTCCCTCTCCCTCGCATAACGCCTCCAAAGTCTGTCCCCACATCGCGAAATTCTTGCATAAACCTCGCCTTTGAGAACACGGCATCGGCACAGCAAGTTTAGCATATATCCGCCCATGTTTCTGGCCACACGGACTCCTTCATGACAATCAAGAATTATGAAAAGAATGTTTCTTGAAGGAGTAATGTGTGAAGAATAAAAGTGGTCAGTAACCATAAACTTATGTCCGTCTGAAATTCCTTGCCTCAACTTATTCTGCACAGTCGAAACAGCTAAACAGCTGCGCTCAAATTACGCATCAGGTAGTACTGTAATCGTCAGCCACACATTTTTTTTTTTAAATCCCTGTCACCAGAGAAAGATCTCTTGGTACGTCCACCACACAGTTCTTCCCCACTGCTGCTTGTACCGTTTGTGATGGCGTATACCAGCTAACGCCGTAAAGGAAAACTGATGACATGTGCTGCAGCGCAAGGCGTCTCGACCGATTCCAAGCCACAGAGGCTGCATTTTGTTTGCTTGCACCGTGATCACGGGAAATAACGAAACAGCGTTAATTGTGCACAATCTACGCGAGACATCTCGGAATCCACGTGAAGCAATACGACGTTGCCGAAATTACCCATTCCATATGTACCGTTCATGCGGCTATTCATTTAAATTCTGTTTGATTTCGGCGTCAGGTAAAAGGTGCGAAAAGTGCAAGGTAAACTAGGAGGTGCACATAGGAAAGCCCAACATGTCAAAGTTACCGATCTCCCAAAATTTAAATCTGTACGCAAGCGCTTCTGCGAAATTCCGTCACAGTATGCAAACAAGCTTCCTCAATACTCTCACCGTCTGAGTCAGGTAACAAGGCCGTAGGGTATACACCGACTGGCGCTAAAAAGAGAGAGAGAAAAAAAATTTAATGCAAACTGAGGGGTAATAAGTGGTCTAGTAATGGAAATGTAAATGGCGCTCTGCTAGGAAGCGAACGGAAGTTACCCAGGTATACAATACCCAAAGGAAGTTGCACACAAACGCAGCGATCCACCTTTTTGTCTGTGGTGCGCGTGGTGCATTTCAGGGACAGGTTTGCCACTCGGAGAGAATGGGTTTGATAAACAGAAAAATCTGATTTTCACACGTTTGCTGACAGCCCATCAGCGACGAGCCAATACAACAGAAACACGAAGAGTTTAGAGACGTGAAACTTCGTTAAAAACACTTTAAAAAACGATAAAAATTCGCCTAGACGTTCGTCATAAAGGGACCCTGCAAAACATTCCTCAACTTTTTTTTTTTTGAAATCTCAATTGCTTGCAGGAGATAGTCAACATACACGTCCAGTACTAACTTAGATTAGGGGTCGCAAAGTACCTCAGCCAAACATTACTGCTCTATGCCTATCATAGAACTTAGAAACTTCCTCAAAAGGGTTTTCTCTTTTTCCCGGTCTGGGCGTTCTTCGACCGCTAGAACTACGTCATTACAGTGGTGCAGTGGCTGTTGGCTGGCTTTCCTTCAGTAGCAGCAACGAACGCAATCGATATTCACTTTAAAAAGAAAGCCGCGAAAGCAACGCAAAGATCGTGCTTCTGCCGCGTATCTGCCGCGGCGAGCAAATCACGCAGTGCCGCTCCGTGCTGGCGATAACTACCTATACAGCTTTCGCTGTGCTTTTAGGCACGAAGGAAATAATGAAAAAAGTTTATCGGAAATGTTGCGGAGTCCTTTTAAACTTCTTTGCTTGCGTGGACGTCTGGAGGGTTGCACAGCTAATGTAACTGTCAGCATCCCGAGGCGACTACATCGCGAACGTGAATCCGCCAGCGTATCTCCTTCAGTACAAGATAAGCAATGCAGGATGGTGCATTTGGACGGCAGTTTACTATTTGCGACAGCTCCCGCGGGAATTTCGAAATAACGGCGCGGAAAACTCCGCCCCTTCTTTAGTTTCGTAAAAGAGAGCTTTGCAAGCTGAGTACAGCGTGCTGTTGGTATTGCATTTTAAAGGGTGAGAGACAAGACAATAAGAAAGGGACAGGACGGGCGCAGACTCAAAACTAGCTTTATTGGAAAAACCGAACATGAATACCATCTATTGCACATGCGCCCAAGGCAGCCAGTTTCCCCCCTTTGCCCTTTTTTACTTTATCAATGCACCATCCTGTTCAAAAATTCAAACTCACTTCCGTACAACATAACAAAACGTTCGCTCCCACAATTTCCATGGGTTTTACGGATGAAAAAAAGGCTTCAATCAATTCACGGCCGACTCGTTCGCGGCACCTGCTCAGCACTTTCGTTTCGTTCAACAGAGGCTGGTACATATTCATGTTCGTTTCTTCAATAAAGCTAGTTGTGAGTCTGCGCCCGTCCTGTCCCTTTCTTATTGTCTTGTCTCTCACGCGCAGTTTTTCCACACTTAAAAAACTTTGCAAGCTGACTCTGGAGACGTACATTAGCTTTTGACTGACAGCAGGGGAGCCCGCCTCAACCCACTTATTGCGTCGATGCTCGTGTCAACGCTGCCGGAGCCAATGCGCGGACGTAGCAACCAAGAACTCTGCGTATCCAGGGTTAGATTACGATCTCAAACGAACACCACCCCACTAAACTTGAGAGATGTAGGTTGCACAACGCCCAAGAAACGCAAAAAAAAAAAAAAAACAGCACACTGAGTTCAACAACCCGTTTCCCCTCACGCTTTGGCAGTTGAGCCCTCACACGCCGGCCGAACAACGGTGATGACCATCAGCGAGTTCCACAGTAGCCCCACGCGGCGGCGAGTACGAGCTCGCAACGAAGCTGACCGACCGTGACGAAAGAAGATCGAAAAAAAAAAAACGGCAACAAAGGGACAACGGAGGAACAACCCCGAGAAGAGATGTCATCTTTCTAAGTTCACGTCAAGCACGACGACGGGGACGCAGCAGCAGCAGCAGCAGCACAGGCAGCGAGCGCAGCTCATTCTCGGCGCGACGGTTAAGGAACGCTCGGGGCACGACAACGCGAGGCGCGCTATCGCCGCCACCACACGAGCTGCCCCCGCAGAGCCGCGTGCGGTGTTTCCTCCCGAAAAACAACCACCGCCGTCGGGTCGCTGTGCCGTCGCCGCACCAGCGCCGAACGTGAGAAGCCGGGCCGTGAAAAGCGCCGACCGTCGCCACCTCACACGACACCCACAAGAGCAGCAAGCACGTGGAGGGGTTACCGTACCGGCCCGTCATTTATTCGCCGCCTCTCCGCTGATTGATCTCCGTGGCCAAGAAATTATTTCAAAAACAAAACCCCCAACAAATGTCGACCTACGCTTGCCATCGTTTGGCGGCGATAGTGTGGTGGTCGGAAGTTTTCAGGCCTTCTAGTCACGTACGTGTTTCTTCCGAGACATGTCTCGCAACAGTATCGACGCTGCCAGATGGTGCTTACACAGCGTCCTTCCTGCAGCGTCGACGGGAAAACGGCGAAACGCCGTTGCCGAACGCGGAAGGCGCACTCCTTCCCGGCAGTGGAAAACGATCGAGACGTAAACACGGCCGTGCACCGGAGCAGGGCATGTTCTCGACGCGTGAACACGAGGTAGATGTTCGGATGCTAAATATGCCGCCCGGTGGGAGGCGGTACGGAGCGCCGAATTTCACGCGTGTGCAGGCGTTCGGACACTAAACCGGTCGTTCTCTTCTGCGCCTGCGCGCGAAGGGCACCATGCAGCCATGCCGAAAGCAACAATCGCTGGGCAGAAATCTTCGCCTGGAC
Organism: Haemaphysalis longicornis; assembly: GCA_013339765.2. NCBI lineage: Eukaryota > Metazoa > Arthropoda > Arachnida > Ixodida > Ixodidae > Haemaphysalis > Haemaphysalis longicornis. The sequence goes on along the minus strand of CM023456.1, from coordinate 80,499,653 downwards.
ACAAGTACCTTGACGACGTATCATACGCTATTATTGAAGCGCTATTTAAACGCAGCGCGTCTACAATGATATATATATATATATATATATATATATATATATATATATATTCTCATAGATCTGAGAGGTGGAAATAGCGCGTCAATACTCCCTTGCAGACATGGCTCCAAGGGAAATCTTAAATATTTAGTTTCGGGTTTAGTAAACACCCGAAGAGATACACCTCCCTCTTGATAGAGGCACAAACATCGGAAGTGCGCAGTGGAATCAATAAACGTGGCAATAGACTGCATCGTCTGCCGAAACCGACATAACGGGGACAAACCAGCCCGGTATCCGAAAAATAGCCTACGAAAAGGACCGTACATCTGAAAATTCTCGACGAAAAAAATGTAGCCGATGTGCAAAGAAAAAACAATATTGTCGGGGGTCCAACGTTGGTCTACACTAAATTAATACGCACAAGCTGGAGCACAGTCGACGCTTTAGCTTTGACCAAACACCCCTCGTGGGTGGTTGCCATATACATCGAGGGAATCATCATCATCGTCGTCGTCATCGCCATCATCACCATCCTGCCAGCGTAAATAGTAAGCTCCCCAGAGGCAGAGTTTACAAGAATGCGCACAAGTTCACGCCATGCCACTGGACGGCGCACTCAGTCAGTACTCTTCCGCCATAGACAAAGTGGAGGCGCGTCTTGAGCAGCTTCAGTACCGTCCCGCTTCGCACAGCTCGCTTGTGAAACCAGGCTGCTCAAGCAATTGGCGTAACAAACGGGACGCGTAAAATACGAGCTCGCGAGGAAACAGCCACGTATTCTGCGCGTACTGGCGAAACAGCGTCAAAGGTCGACACCTCGGCGCCTTCACGAAATAGCAAACACGACGACGCGACGACCGGTCGTGCCCGGCGGTGAAGAAGAGTTGCTCCTGTGCGCCTCGGCATCGGCAAGGCGATCGTTAGGAGCGTTGCCGAACGCCCGAAACGCAGGCGGCGGACGCTTCTCACGCGCGGTGAAACGCCGAGGTCGTACCGCGCAACCGCCTTTCATGCGGCCACCGACAAAAGGCTTCTCGGAGAAACACAATTGTCCACCGGTATTTCGCCAATGCTGCGTTTCTTTTTCCCCGTACGCAGTGCCTCAACTCGAACTTCGGTCTTCCCAGAGCGCTCTGTAACGAGATCATCTCCATGTCCTTCAGAGTTCACTGCACTTTAACGCCAGCAGGGCCCCGCTTGCTGGCTAGAGGTATCGTGCCGCTGAAAACGTAGGTCATTGGTTCGACTCCTTATTGGTTCAGCTGATGGGTATTTGATGCGAGCGAAATACACAAAGAAAATCGCATACGCTATAGTATTCGGCTCAGGTGCTCAGGTAACCATAAATGGACCTACTCGAAGCGCGGTCCCACCAGAGCTGCGGCTGTACAAATTTCTGGAATGTTAAATTTAGCCGAGTCGAAAGCTAGCGCTCGTTCTGTTCTCTTCTCCACATGCGCTCACACAAGTTCGCGCTCCTCCCCCTTAGACCCTTTCAATAAGAAATCTCCACGGTCTAGATTTTGCACAGTAAACCACACATTTCGATATTAATGTGAACGCCTGATTGAAGCTCTCTGGTCACCCGTGAACATTTGTACGGCTTCAACGTAAGAAGTTTTATGGATTAATTTTCGGCTGCGCATCTCTGCGTTCTGCCACAGCGCTCAATACTCAAGGCCGGACATCAGAGAGCGATGGGGTGTGCGAAAAAAAAAAAACATCCCAGTGGGGTTTTCTTCCGCGGACGACTTCGTAGCGAGCCGACGTCCACATTTAAAGGTAAAGTGACCAGGAGCGCCGGCTGACCTTCTACCATTTCTCGGAAGGCCGCTTTCATTCATCCCGACGTTTGTTTCTCGTCACGCATGTCAGACTGCGCGGCGTTGTCTCATAATTTTCGTTTTCCACCACTCGTGTGCGAGAAAAAGGGCTGTTTTGGACAATAACCTACGTAGAAGTCTTCCTTCTAGTCTCAATCAGGGACACAATTTTCGGCGAGGCCCCGGACACGTAGGCTGCATAAGTTTCCATAAAATCTGACTCTGCCTTGAGCTCCATATTCTGACTCTGAGTTGAGCTCCATATTGAGCACCATATCTGACTCTGCCTTGAGCACGATATTCAGTGGACACGAAAATGAAACGATTAGCCCACTCGGCAAAGTATTGAGGCCACAAAATTACAGGAAAGTTACAGGATTCTGTATATTGGCCCATGAGAAACGGGCCATTAAGAAACAGGAAAAACCCAACGATGCCATGCGTACGTATCATTGCCGCAGTTGTATCCAACACTAATGTATTATCTTTACCTGTGTTGATTATACGAATAATCGCGTGAGTACAAACGAAACCTTTCCTGAGACCCCCAGCTCGCATTATACGACATCGTATCGAGTTGAGTAATAGGTGGGGGGGAAGATATAATAAGGCCAGCCGCTCAAGTGCTTGCACGGTGCATGCGGCCACCGCGGCCACCGTGCATGCGCAAAAGCGCATCCACGGTGGCCGCGAAAGCAGCGAACGTTGAGGAGGTCAAGCAAGCGAGCGCGACACACGTAACAAACAACGAAACGCGTGCAAAAAGTCATTCAGTGCATCCGCCATCTTGGAGGCACCGTGAGAGCGAGATGACCACGTTCTCCCATCGTTTTTTGTTTCCTTGCTCTTATTTCCGCTACATTTGTCGATCCGTAGCCAGAAAAGACGGACTCTTAGGGTACGGCGGCCTGGAAATTACGAAGGCGACTGCTTTCCCGCAGTTCCTCCTCGTCTTCGCCAGCACCGGTGGTCGCACGAAATGAGAGTGGCGCGTTCACACGCCCCACCGCTCCCGGAGCCTTCGGATGGGTCTCTGGCTGCAGCGGCGCGCTCCAGTACGGCGCAGCACGGAAGGTGAAGCAGCAAAACACGTCAATCTCTGCCTTTCTTAACACGTTGAAATCGCATATTCTTTTTTTTAACACGAAAGTGTTTTATTCCCGGACACACAGATATTTGGCTGACGTCATATCCGTCACGGAAGTGACGCCAGTACAACGAAGCAAGCGGCCTGTAAAGGGTGCACCCCTGCACACAGGGTCTTCTTGCGGGGAAGCAACTAAAGAGTACGTTATACTTAGGGTTGTTCGTTTTCGGGTTTTATATTTTAACACGAAATTGTTTTATGCCGGGATACACCAAGATTTCACTGACGTCATATCTATCATGGAAATGACGCCAGTACACCTTTGCCGAAGCGACCTGCCAGCAGGACATCGCTCGCCAAGCACACCCGCAAGACAGCCGCCGACCCGCAAATCATGCTCAGCTGCAGATTTCGCTGCACATTTCACTTTCGTGTTTTACCGATTTCTATGAGAGAGGCACCAAACACAGTTGTTCTATGTGGCCCCTCAAGCCTCACAGCTTTAGCGTTCATCGATCGTCGCTATTTATGGTTATGCAACAGCTTGATGTGCACCGATAAATACCAACGGCCTGTATTTACGCTGAACGTGGGTACGAAGCCAGGATGATTAAAAGAGCGAAACTGAGAAAGGCTGACCATCGGCTCACAGCACCGCAACTACTGAGACTAAAATGGTTCGGTTGCGTACACGTGACTGGCTATACGCCGGTGTGTCTACTAAAATACAATGCCGCGACTCAGCTTCACCTCATTGGACTCGGACCTATGCAGCCACCAATAAAATTTCGGTGAATGACGATGTCGAACATATCGTTTGACTCAAAAGTTCTCTCTATCTTCGTCCTCGTCTTTTCTGCAAACTTATTCCTTCGTACGTCGTCAACCAACTAGCCAGTCATCAAGTCAAAAGTTCGGTCTGCGTTCTGGCATCGCGCCATGCAAGCACGACGTTTTGCATTGCGGGGTGCAAAAGCGCAGATTGCATTTTTGTGGAGAAGGTGAGTGCCAGGATTGACTTAGAGTGTGGTATCTAAGTGTGCTCAGCCGCTATTGTGTCTGGAACGAAAACGAACCAAAGAAATCACAGCCTCTTCCGCTGCCGATCTTGGAACTTAGAAAAAAGAGGGGGAAAACACGACCCGAAAAGTAGCAACAAATCAAGGCCAGCGGCTACAATGAGCTCACCCGGGGTGCCGACAGAACTGCGCGTACACACAGCCTATACACGCCCAGTCGCCTCGTCCACGTAAGAGAATACGACGCCTGACTGTGCACATAGAGCCCCCTCGAGTGCCAACTCCCGTCTCGTGCAGCACATGACTGAGAAAGGTCGGGTACGCGGCCGCCTATATTTGTAGCATATATAGGCTGACAAATTTGCGGACGCGCCTGTAGTGACCCGTTGCAGAGTCACTCCAGTGGGTTCGTCAGTGTCGACCTACTGCTGCCGATCCTCCCACACTGCTGTCAAACGCTCGTCTCGGTTAAGATGCGACTCCCAAGAAGCTCACCGGCTCGTTCCCCGGCCGAGTCTGGGACAACGATGACGTTCGCCGGCACACCCCCTCGAGCACGATTATGATTCTTTTCTAGGCTGTCACTTGTCTCGGACAATTACCCACTACGGTATCTTGCAACCGGCCAGATGCAAGATTGAACACACCTGCGACGTCGTAACCCCGAAGTCACAGCTGTCACGGGTATTTCAGTCTGCTTGTGAGCCCTTCTCATGCCTAAAAGCAAAAACAACGAAAACAGCAAATGTGACTTTCTTAGTGAGAGAACCCGCTTTCAAGGTAAAAGTCTGCAGAAAGCGGCAATCGCTTTTGTTGGGTGTACTTCCAGAGCTGTATAGTACACGCAATGGCGACAAACTGTCGATCGTAAACCTCATATGTGCGCGAAAGGAAAGATCCGCGGCGTTCGCGCAAGGCACGATATCTGGGAAACAAGCTATTACTACATGACCGGAAATTTTAGCCGCCGGACACGTTTATACGGCAATTCTACGATGCAAAAACATCGTACGGTTCACAATACCCGCCAAATTTATTCTTCGAGCTTACCTTGATATCCATGCGGAACAACAAACAAACAAACACACACACACACACACACACACACACACACACACACACACACACACACACACACACACACACACACACACACACACACACACACACACACACACACACACACACACACGCACAAATTAAAAATATTTCTCTTCCCACCACTTTACTACGACTTCCCGATTTCACCGCCCTATACATCGGCTCGAAAACGCTAACAAGATAAGGTATACAAACTCGAGATAACGCCTTTCCTTAAAAACTTGTGCATGCACGTGAACACTGCTGAGACAGCTTCCGTATGTACGCCGGAAGGTCATTCAGAAGCAGGCAAAAGTTGCAGATTTCGACTCACCGGAGCTTCTTCTCTTATTTCCTACTTCAATATATACTGCACCGCTTTTTGCTGCAGTAAGGTCACGGCAATTCATGCGACAACGTGATTTGACATGTTTATGTCCCCGTAGGTGCTTTGTACGCTTTTCTTGCGCACGGCTGTAAAGCGCAATAAACACTTTTTTAGGGGCGAACCCCCTTAGGGGACTCGGGCTGTCATCGTCTCCTGTCGTCGTCGTCGTTTCGTGTAGTCACGGTACTAAAACACCGGGACACTCGTTTTCCAACGCCTCGCGCTACAACTTAACGCGCACTAAAAGAACAGACCGGGACACTCGTTTTCCAACCCCTCACTGTAGAACGCTTGGTGCTTCAGACACGATACTTTTACATCAAAGCTGTATACCTCTACACCCCAACGGCTTCATCTCCGTGGGCAAAACCAAGAATACACTTATACACTGCATCCTTCGCCCCTCCCAGGTTGCCTATTAGTGGAGATGGCCCGGGATTTTTATCAATTCTTTACAGATGCATTCCAGAACACTTTTGCCTTCTTATTTTTTTCGCTGAAGCGAGAAGGTTAAAATCAACAATAATTAAAAAAAGGCGAGACACTAATCTTAACACCCCACAAACCCAAACTTTTCGCAGTGCGAAAGCTGGAAAGCTGGCACTTGAGCTGTAGAAGAAAATATAACCAGGAGATCGGCGGAACACAACAGCCGACCGAAAGAAATGAAAGAAGCACGAAAGACGAAAGAATATTCCAGCAATCCATGGCGTGAGAGAGAAACTCAATCCTCTGGCAGCCAACCACCCTCCCCCTCCTTCCTCAGAAATCACCTTCTAATAGCGCGAACCATCTTCAGAAAGCGCAGCCCCTCATGTTTCAACAAAATGACACCCACTTTTGTTAATGCCCAGCGCGAAAGCCACTCCCGCCATGACACGTCCGGACTGAACCGCGCACGGTAAACATTGATCTGACGCAGCAAATATTAAAACGAAAAAAAAAGGAAGACAACACTGCGAAAGAAACTCGTCGCAAGCAGCAGTTCAAGGTTTTTGCGGAGGAAAAAAAAATCGCCCCTCTCCCCTTCCATTTCTTTCTTTAATCCCGCAAATGCTTAAGGTGTTCCTCGGTAGAATTGTCGGCTATTTGGCAGCAGAGAACACCTGCGATGTGTCCTGAGTGCCACCACGCGATCACCCCAGGAACACACTTTTATCTGCGCTCGTGATTTCCTTTCTTTCATATCGCTTGGACATGTTCCTTCCTGCTCTCAAGAGCTCCGGGGGGAAGTGGAGTTCACTCGATACCGTTTTTTTCCTATTGTTTCGAGGGGTAATTAACTGCATTCTTTAAAAGCACTCCGCACAGAACATGCCATTAAAAAAGAAGAAAAGGACAGACAAACGAATCGCTATGTTACTAAGAGAAGCAGTCTGGGATTTATATCGCCACAAGTGTTTTCCTACAAATGTAACTTGACATGTTCGACACAGACGCAGTAAAAACTGAACTCATGCGCGGCGCAGACGCAATGGAGATACAACTAAAACCGTCTCAGAGGGAACCTATACGTATAACGACGAAAACCCCTCACTTAGCTTTTTGAAACGACCCCGAAACGCGCCTGAAAAGTCACCACGTGTTAAGCATAAGGGGTTAGAATAAATATATATATACAAAAAACCGCTTAGTATGCGCTAAAATGATGGGCAGGCGCCGGTGCCGTCGAATGCTATGAATGTCCACGTCTGCATCCCGGCATTTTCAGATGAATTTAAACCGACATCAATCCAAGCCAAACCACCGCCATCCAATCCAAATCAATCCGAGCATTTTTGCGCTTTTAGGGAAAGGGAGAACCACACATCACTATGAGCCGTTAGCGACTTCGCGCTAGGCTATACATCCAAGCTTCTGCATGCCAGACCGTCGCCATTTATTTAGCGAATTACAGGTCAACGCAACCACGCGGAACGGAGCTAACGCTTAGGGGTCATCGGGGCGCCGAGGTGAAACATTCCCGCGGCGTCAACACCCATCGCAAAATGTGAGGCACATTGAAGGGGAACCCGCCGTTAGGTTGCTATGCTGGGACACACTTACGAATGATGAAAAAGAACCGCCGAAAAAACGAGGAGAGCATTTTTACCGTACCGTGAGGGTGTAAACGTTGCGCGCCGAAGAAGAACCGAGGAGCGTATATGCAAATTAAGTTGACCCGAAATAGGCCTCTGGCGGAAAGTAAGCGCCCATATCGAGCACCTTACAAGCTCGCTGAGGAAATCTCATTCGTTAGCCACGCGATTCCAGTCCGCTGAAGTCACGCACCCGGAAAGCGAGATGTAGTTTTCTTCGGAATCACTTGGAGAGGAAGAAAAGAGAGGGAACGAGAGGACGAATGAAGGAACCCCCAACTAATTGCTTTCTCGTGTATTTATGGAAAACAGGCAACAAGATAGGCGAGAGTCCTACGCATAAATTAAGTTTTGAAAGAGAGCGCCCTCTTTCGGTTTTACGACTCAAGAGAATAGAATGGGGCAAATTAAGGGCGAAAACAAGCTGAATACGACCGGGAAGTACATTTCCACTGCGCAACTGAAACAAGCTCATCATTTTAAATGTTTTCTTTTCCCTTATGTATAATACAAACATTTACGACAATTCAGTTCAGTTATCCAGTGAATGTGTGGTTACCGGCTTTTTCTTTGTGTCACGCTTACCTTTGAGAACCCCGGCACTTTTTCGTGACAATTTTATGACGTCGCACTTTTGATGTCGCCTCCTTACTTTAAATTGCCCTCAGCGCCCATTGCACACAAGTGAAACGTTCCGTATATACGGAATTATGAGAATACGGAACGTACACGGAGTATTAACCCCCCAGGGGTGACAAATGCATATAACATTTCAAAAAAAAAAAGAATTAAATGGTTTTACAGAACAGAAACGTTTGACAGTTATAGTGTCTCTTAGAGCAGTGCACGGGCCGAAATTTCTAGGCCCGGCCCGACACGGCCCGATAGAGACACGGCCCAGGCCCGGCCCGGGCCCGGGAAATTTATAAAAATTGAGCCCGAGCCGGGCCCGAGCCCCACGAATTTTCAAAATCTGAGCCCGAGCCCGGCCCGAGCCCGACAAACTTCTAAAATATGAGCCCGCGCCCGGCCCGAGCCCGCCAGAGTGTGGTTATATATCATCCCTAGTCCGACAGGATATCAACATGAGGGAGTGTTGCAAGCTAGGCTAGTTGGAAAGACATTCTTGGATAAAACCAGCGCGAACTCAGACGAAGACGAAGGAAGTGAAACACAAGGACAGCCGCTGGACAACATGACAACATGAACTTGAAGAATTTGATTGATTGATTGTGGGGTTTAACGCGCCGACACAACGCAGGCGATGAGGCGCGCCGTAGTGGAGGGCTCCGGATTAATTTTGACCACCTGGGGATATTTAACGTGCGCCGAAATCTCGTACACACGGGCGTTTTTGCTTTTCGCCTCCATCAGAAAAGCGGCCGCCGCGGCCGGGAATCGAACCCGCGACCTCGTGCTCAGCAGCGCAACGCTGAACTTGAAGAAGTTTGCTGTTAACATAAAAAGCGTAAGCACAAAGCGAATAAGACTACTTTAAATTTAAATTTCCTTTAAAATTCGACTGAACTTTGTACACTTATCCTCACTTAGAAGCTGTATTTTCGGTAGTCATGTAACTTTTTGCCACTTCATTTGCCAGTCTTCGAAATTGAGGCACACCCCAGGACACTTAAATGATTCGGAGTAAGTGGATTTCTTTTATTATTGCAATTCTTCAACAGATATTGCCCCTTTCGTTCTTCCATTCCTTGCTGAAATTAGATCAGACGATGCGTCCGGTTTCACCATTTGATTTTTGTCTTTCCCTCTAGTTGCGTTGGCAGCATGATTTCATCTGCGCTTCTGACCTTTCTTGCCTTTAGTCATGGCTCTAAAAAAATTCTTGCGCGGAAAAATCATGGGCTTTGCTTAGAAAATTGGTTCTTCAAACTCTGCACAAACAGCGAAATCCAGTTCACGCTTGTTCTGTTTGTTTTAGTTTGAAAAGGAGAGAAAAAATACAATAATGTTGTATATAGTCTGTGGCTGGAGTGCCCTCGTTTTCTGGCCCGCTCTCTCCCACTAAGCTGATGGGACCCAGAAGTTTCTTTTATTGATGTGAAGGCTTTCTAAGTGCAATCGTCTTTTTATCATATCTTTTAACGGCGCGGTAGTGAATTAGCACTTCCTTTTTCTTTTTGTTTTCACTGCACCTGAAATATCAACAAGAAAACTTTCTCTTGCCAACAATTTAGAATTTGCGGCACAGGATTACCGGGCCTCAGGAACTACCCGGGCCGGATCGGACCGGCACGGCCCGACAAAATTTTGGTTCAAACCCGAACCCGGCCCGGGCCCGAGAAAATGCGTGCTACCCATCCCGAGCCCGGCCCGCGAGCCCGGCCCGCGGGCCGGGCCGGGCTCGGGCTTTCGGGCCGGCCCGGGCCCGCGCACTGCGCTAGTGTGTCTGTCGTAATTAAAGCGCGAAATACGGCCCCATGTACTTTCCGCATCTTTTCCGATACTCCGCATACACGGAATTCACACGGACAGTGATTTGGCATTGCTGGTGGTCGTGCAGATAAAAACCTGCGTCAAATTTGTTTAACGTAGTACCGCACTCTATTCTGATGTGTTGTGGACGCAAATGACTGTTTTAAGTGCGAATACACTTTATAAGCGACCCCAAACCTTCCACCGCCGGCGGCGGCGGCGTCCGCAGTCCTCCTCTCTATATAAAAAAAAAAAACAGCATCCGGCGCCAGGTTTCAATCCTAGGACTTTGCGGCCGCAGCGCGACGCTCTACCGACTAAGCCACGGACGCGACGCTGATATCAGTGTTAGTAACGCGCCTTATATCTTTAACGCATTCAAACTACGTCGTCAGCAGCGTGCGTTGGCGACTCAGCGGCGTTATAGCGGCTTGATAACTGCGTGGTGTACACGTGATACTACAAACCCGATGGAAGAGATGGAAGAGAAGGCGGCGAGGCGGTGGGCTGCGGGGGCCGAGCGCAAGCGCCGCAAGCGGGCCGACAACCGTGCATTCGCACTTTCACATTCTCCCCCTCGGGGAAATGCGGGGGAATTTTGTGTTGCGGCTGTGAGTCACCAAAGCTAAACATTCCGTATTCCCATGATTCCGCATATACGGAACTTATCAGAAGGCCCAGGAACATTCCAGACATAACAAACCGCGTGAGCGGGAAGTACATATAGGCAGAACCTTTCCAAACTACTAGCACTGACACGACTACATGTACTTGTCAACACTGTTTAGCGAACATTTGCGAGGCAGAACCCAGCTTACTCTAACGATTGTCCTGGTAATTTTATAAGAGCGAAGCTCTATAGCAAATCTTAAGTTTGCGTGTCCGCACTTTAAAATGCCATTAAATTGCCGAGCGCCCACACGTGAGAGCGGGCCTCGCGGCGAACGCCCGGCAGTTAAAAAAACCAAGAAAATGCCTAGCGCTCCTGTGTGCGTACCTCGCGAAGACCGCCCAGCGTCCCCTGCACACGTTTGCAAGCCAAGCAAACACTTACGAGATTGGCCAAGATTGGATAAAAAAAAAAAAAAAAAACTCCAGCGTTCGCCGTTATCGTGACTCGTCATAGCGTACGCCCTTCCAAGGTGATGTACAATAATTACCACTTCTAAAAAAATTAAGGAAGCTCACACTTCTAGCAACAACGATGGCGTGAAGGTCGTTGCGGCAGCGAAGAAGAAGCAAATCGGCTGCAATCGTGGACTTAAACCTTCGTGATGGTCACGAAGGTTGCGTACAGCTTCGCTACCGGAGCTTGCTTCAATTTTTTTAATGGACTGGATTGCTTTTCATTGCATTGCTTCTTACAAAAAGAAAACTGGGTTCACGGTACATAGTCAAAAATAGATGAGACAAAAGCAGAACAAAAACAAAAGATGAACAGAAATAGTGCCTCACGCTGGCGCAAGCGGCGCCAAACAACCAAAACAAAACAGCGGCCGGCTAGAGCTCTCGACTCGAGCGAGACGCCAATGAACGCGGTTGCGCAAGCGGCGGCGGCGGTGGTCTCACTTCAGTGAGCTGCTCAGAACGACTCAGTTCACTGAAATGAACCGGTTCATTTGAACTGCTCGCTCAGCGGTTCATTCATCTGTTACCGGTGTTAGGCATAACTAATTACTCATTTAAGTGCGCGAACTTGCCGTTGTCATACAACTTTCTTGTCTTAAATTGATGGTAAAATGTTTGATACGGTAACAGGCAGCATGCGATGTATTTTTACAGAAAATAATTAACTGCATCATCCTTACAGGAGTTTTCTTTTATGCCTTTGTGGTACTTCAAGATCATGTTCGATCAAAACAAGAATATTGTAAATGTTCTGTCAACTTTATTATAAACTTCTCCACATAAACGCGCTCACTACTACTGAGCTGTAACGGGCGAAGAAATGATTTTCGAAAACACGATACAAAAACTGCAATTGAAAAGAGCAGTTATGGCATTTATACGAATCAGTTGCCTGGCAGCGAGAATGTAGTTGAGGCTTAATAAACTTAAAGGGGCCCTGAAAGGCATTTTGAGCACACTAAATGAACTAGCGCAATCGTTAGATTGGGTCGTCAACGTCCTCTGTGCCAAGTATTACTATTTTACGCGCAGCGGAAAGCTCAAAATTTTGTTGCAAAGTTTGTCGCTTTTTTCTCACCCTTCCCTTCGTGTTTTTGGACGCCGCCATCTTCACATGTCTACGTCATCGATTCCCAGATGTTCGTCATGAGCTAGACATCCTGCTATTGGGTGGCTTTTTTACGCACTTCCGGCAAAGAGACGAGTCGTCTGCTCAGCGTCGGCTCACCGGCTGATCTGCCAGCGGAGTGCCGGAGTGCTTGGACATTTTACGCCAAACGAAACAAGCGTAAACAAACGCTTAACCGTTTCCCCGTGGCACTTTCGTGCCATCGCAGAGAACGCCTGAGCGGAATGCCCGGGTTTTCGGCACTCGGCACTCACCTCGCGCGCGGTTTGCGGGGTCGAACAGCAAGTCACTTAACTCTGGCGCACAAGCCGAGATGGCTTTTAGCCACGCACACTGCACATACCCCATGCGAGGTTGAGTCGTACGTCGCTCGAGCAAGATAATCCAGACCATGGGAAGCACTATCCACCCGCAAAAGCAGAACGGTGCATTTCATCGCGAAACAAAGGCGTCCACAACACACACACCATCGCCTCCTGTAATGCCAAACGCATCTCGCACTCCCCAATGGGAGTGAGTGGTGCGCCTGCAGTGCCCAAATGTCGCGAGGTGGGGCCCCAAGCTGAACCGAGATCACGCAACCATAACGGACTTCTAGAGCGGTTTGTGCCTTGTTGCCAAGGCAACCGATGTTTGAGATTGTCAAAGAAATGGCTCTCGCTCCAGCGCTAGAAAGCTCAGAGCCGCGACGGAGCATGTTTTGCCAACGTTGCCGCTCTCCACCATGCGTCGCCCCAAGCTGAACTGGTCACATCACTGAAGCTTTTTGTGCACGGGTTCTGTATTGGTTTAAAGTGTCTTTTTCACATGCCGCCGGCAGAAATTACCACCGCCGCAAAATAAGACCCGGCACCACCGGGGCCACATCTGACACGGTGCTTTTTGGATAAACAGAGCGCGGTGCATCAAGCGGGAACGAGCGCACGATCCTCCCCGTGCGGCGGCGCGTTCGCCACCGATAAAAGGTCACGTGCCGCCGATAGCAACTGCAGCAACGTACACCGCGAAAGGGCAAGGCCAGGCCGCCGCACACATGCGGCCAGATTTTTCGTTCGCTTTTGCAGCCTTCAGCGGAGTGCGGGATTCATGGTGTCAACAAAGCTTGCCCGTAGCAGACGGCAGTCTGAGGACACAAAAGCGGAAGTACGTCACCGCTGAAGAGCGCAGCATCATGGGAGGGAAGGCTCTCGCGCCGTCAACAGCGAAGAGTAAGTTGAAAGGAGGAGGAAACGCGGCGCGACAATAATGCGCGGTTTTCAATTGGCCATTTCTCAGCTAATACTCATCACTTTAACAAAATTCTTGCGAAAGGAGATTGCTAATACATTGCTTCTTTGGTTACATGTACATCCATGCATCGGCGGAAGGTATTTCAGGACCACTTTAAACACATGAACTACATAAGTGTGGACATTTTTTTTTATAAATCTGCTCTTTCATTCCCCCACCCCCCATCCACCCCCTTCATCCCTATTATTTTCTATGCATGCTCTTTCTTCTCGTTTTCCTTCCGAGACTCAGTATGGCTAACCATAGCTGATATCACCAGGCCGACCTTTCGGGGTTTTAAAGCGGAGCTTTAGTGGTCTCATTGATGGCGTCTCTAACGCGAAAACGCCGAAGTGAAAGAAAGAAAACGCTTCCGGTGGCCGGAGCCCAGTTTATGAAGCTGGCGTCTATCCGATTGCTCCATTTCGTTCTTTTTTTTATTTTAAAAAGAAGTACGACATGGCCGAAGCGGTTTCGAAAACTCAAAAACGACAGACAAAGAATCCGTCACTTAGAAAAATCAGCGCCAAAAAACGATACGACAGGGAGTAAAGACTAAGTGGCTAAGTGACTAAGAATTAGCGACTAAGTTGCATCATGCACCAACTAGCCCGTCTTAGTTCACTTGTAAAGAATCCGTCACGAGAAAGGCTCGCGTTCAACCATCATTGTCGTTTGACGGAGGAATGCATGATTTTTATCTCTTCAATTGACTCTCTCTCTCTCTCTCTCTTCTCTCTCTCTCTCTCTCTCTCTCTTCTCTCTCTCTCTCCTCTCTCTCTCTCTCTCTCTCTCTCTCTCTCTCTCTCCCCATACTCGATTCTTTGGAAACCTTAGACAACCAGCGTAGTGCTTTCTGTGCGTTCAGTAATTTTTCATCCCAAGTCATCAACAAAGGGCGTCCCACTGCAGTGATTTTTTTTTAACCTCGCTCATAAAAAACCGCCAACACCCAGCCCACCGATGCCAAGTGCAACGCCACACGTGCGCCGGCTATCTCGTTATCGAAAGTTGTTGGCCAGAAACACTCAGGCCGCGCCGAAGCCCGGAAGCCGTATTAAAGGCGCACAAAAGTGGACAAGCCGCGCGAAAGCTCTGGAAAGTCGTGTATGCCCACACAATCAAAGCACGTGTCCAGGCGCCCGGAAAGCCGGCGGAAACCCCGTTCACGTCCGGCGCTGAAAGCCGGCACCTTCCCTTATCAGCGTCGACGCCACGGTGCCGCGTTGCAGCTCGCTGCCGCTAATCGCTAACTCAATGCAGGACGTGCCGCGAGCCCGGAACCGTTGTACAATGTAGCCGCCACGCAGGGACTTATTTCCGCCTTGGCTTGTTTACCTACGCACTAACTCTTTGTACTATGTGGACCTCACCCACGCACGGTTGCCATTTCTTGAGCGTTGGTGACGTGCAGCAGGAGATTTCATTAATCACCACCCGCCACTTGCACGATACTGGCGGTGAGCGCGTCGCCCCTTTTCTTCTTACAGCGCAGCTTGTGTAGGTCAGGTTCTGGCCAAAACTTCGCGCGTCGATGGAAAGCGCGTCGACAAATTTGACGGCAAAGCCAACCTCCTGGTGACCGCTCTGTAGGTCTCAATCCATTGCAGGTATCTTGAAAAATTGACGCTGAAATTTGGCCCTATAAGACGACACCATCATTACGCCCAGTTTCATTCGCTTTTCATAATTGCGTAGTTCGCAGTGAATTTATAAATATTGTGGTACTCCCGTCTGCATGGTCTTCTACAGGAGGGAAGCGGATAGCGCCATGTTTGTCCGAAGACCTCGGTTAAGACGAACTTGGTTAAGACGAACAACACTTTCCCAGTCTGAAATCACAACAGGAATACCGCAAAAACCTAACAAGAATTCCTACCGTACGACAAAAACCTTTGTGTGACAACAGAAGTCCTGTTGTCACACACAGAAGTTGCGACAAGGCCATCTGTTGCTACGACACACATTTCTGTCGTAACGACAAAGTCAACTTTCTCAACGGCAAACATTCCAGTAGTAACAACAGAACTGCCATTTACGTTACTCTTCACAATGGGCAATAAGATTCAAACCATGCGCATTTACTGATGGAACATCAGGATCCCGACAAGACAGGAATTCGGCATCAAACTTAGGACAGGAATACGACACACGAGAGAACATCAAAACCACGACACGACAAGAATACGAGAAGACGACAGTACGACACGCGAAAATACGACAAACTACAGAAATTTTTCTCGCCGTCTTTCTCGACTGGGAAATTTGCTCTCTTGTAACGAATTTCTGCTAAAACGTACAAATAATTCCACGGTCCCTTCGATTTCGTCTTAACGGGTACGCTCAGTTGCAAATTATAAACAAAGGGGTTTTGTTTCGTGCACTACTTGGACTGCGCCCAGCTTCTCCGTTCATCCCCATTCACAGAATAAAAGGGCACTAAATTTTTTAGGCTGATTTTCCAGCCACTTGGTCGAATGTTTAACGGCTTGCTTAGCTTCTGGAAAAGCAAGGGCTTCATATCGTTTGCCCTTAAAACTGTCCCTATTAATTGTCTAGGCTAATTTGAAAACTCGGAACCAATTTGGATTCCGCTCAGCGACTTACCGGCGGAGAGACTTCTTGTTTAAGACACGCGTACAGAGAAACGGAAGCTACCGCCAATTTTCGGGACCTTCTACCCTTGTATTTGGATGCGCTAAGTGAACGAGGAATCCCAAATATTCGCTCTGGAGACTGCTAATACGGAATACGTGAAACCCAGCAAAGCTACATAGTCGTCCGCCCTGACAGAAAACAGCATAAACTTGCTTTTGCGATAAACGTATTACGATGGAAGTTACATTTTGTTACCCGGGACAATTGTCTGGCTGGACGACGGAATATGCACTCGTTTAAAAGCCGCAATCGCTGCCCAATGAACAAAACGAAATTCCCAACGATTAAAGTCGCCTTGCTGGACCGTCGCTGTATCACCAGTTGTAACGAAATCTTGGAGACAAGTTTCATTATACGCAGTACTTCGTTAAAAGCGGATATGATTTGCTCTAATGCACGGTAGTGGGGAACTTGTAAATTCGCTCATACCAAACCAAAATTTCGAGTAAGGCGATGTCGTTACAGCTGTTCGAGTATTGCAGCGCCGTCAGCAGCGGACGCTGACGAAAACAGCGTTGCCACGACCCGGCCGCGCAACAGCAGAAGAGAAAAAAATTGAGAGGTGAGACCGTCGCCCTACCCGGACATAAAAGTGCACGCCGCGAAAGCCCCGCTCTCGCCGAGTCCAATCAAGACCGGGAAATGGGCGGGAATCGAGTAAACGGGCGAGCGTGCAACGTCGCAAAACTTCCGCGAATGATCTGATCAATGGGGGTCAACAGGCGGCCGGGCCCGGGCCTCGCCAAGCCGTGCGATGCGTCGGGTAGGCTTCCGCAGTGCACGTCCCTTCCACGACGGGGCAGGAAAGTTTTGCTGGAAGACGGGGAGATTAAGAGGCGGATGGCACGCGGTCGCGCTTCCGCACTGACAAGACGCTTGGGACGTATGTACGACGGCTCTGTTGTGTCTCGGCGTCGGGCCACCCAGTTCGGCCCAATCTGCCGCGAGACGAAGATAATCTCGATGTTCCAACGGTAAATGTGCGGTAACCGCAAAACCAAAGCAGAACGTTGGATACACCCACAAAATGAACGCGAATACGATGCGTCGGTTGGCGTTACAATAAAACATTTCCTGTAGAGGAGGAACAGCAAAAGGGAGAATCTGGGACGAAAGAAGACAAGGAAATTAAGATGGGATATCACCCCCTTCCCCCCACCAAAAAAAAGAAAAAAAAAAAATCGGGGTTCAACGCGCCAGCGCTCCCCTTAAACTTTGAGGTCCGCCCCAGTGGAGGGCGCCGGATTAATTTCGCTATCCTGGGGATTTCGAAGCACACCGAAACCTCGACGCATGGGCGCTTTCGCTTTTCGTGCCGCCATTTCCCGACTAGGAATTAACGTTAACAGGGCATCTGTAGGGACTAGTTGGTGCTCCATAGCTTGAATGGAGAGCGCTTAAACTTTGACTAGTATAAACAAGGACGAGCTGTGTTGCAGTCTTTCTCGTCCTTGTTTACTAGTCAAAGTTTAAGCGCTCTCCATTCAAACCCGACTAGGAACTGGTCAAATTAATCACACGCTGCATCGACAGCGGAGAAGTCACCAGATTACGTTTTTCTCAAGAACACTGTAGCTGACATATATATTCTACGAAGGTGAATATTTATAACGTTAAGATTCCTTCAATAAAGTGCGCTATAATCAGGAATTCCCCGCTAGAAGTACTGGCAAAGTGATGTATACTAAATAAGGCATTCTGCTGCTGGATACAAGTTTGCCGCTCACGAGGCACACGTCGGGGTAGACTAACTCCTAAGAAGGCCTAAATATTAAAATGTTCGCGTTAGCAGCGGCATCGTGCATTGTAAAGAAACCCATATAGCCAGCCTAAATATTCCAAGCACAAGAAGGCACAGGAGCTATGTAGGTACGGTATTCTATTGTCAGCGCAATATCTAAAATTAGGTTCCCTCTCATTTTTTTAACCGAACGAAGACAACCACTTCGCTCAAACACGTTAGTGTGACATCGGTTAGGTGCGATGGCGCGAGGGCTGCAAATTAAGCGGCAGAAGTAACCAAATCCGAGTGTACTGTAAGCCATTAAAAACCCAGTTACCATTCGCACACGCGCGTAAACCTCCCTTAACGGCGCAATAAAAACCCTGGGCCGAATATTCTCCGAACATGCTAACGTTATTGGAACTATTATTTACGGGGATTCTAGGATTCTACTTTTTATTCAGCCATCTGGTTGCAGGTTTCGTCATCAGCCATACGCCGATGAAATGAATGAATGAGCCCATGAAATGAATTCTAACCAAACCTTTGCCACAAATAAAATATTAAAGCCGCTCCACTCAATGTGAAAGCTGTCGGAGGTGCAAAGCAGTGATTCGCCATACTGGGCTGTGGCGCCGTTATTCGTTCACTGCTACTACCCAATGCAATTCAAACTTCCCGCCTTCGCAGTGCTCGCGCGACTCCTGCCTGAAAGTGCGCCAGCGGGAGTTCTGTTATTTTTGTGCTTGCTTTTCCTCCCGCCCGTGCCGGCGTTGCACTGCCACTTCTTTTCGCTTGCTATCGTAAAAACCAACCCAACGACGTGGACGATGCGGGTAATTACGCATATTTTGCCTCAAATGTACCTGCAGTTTTCTTTGCGCTAAACAACAGGGAGATGTATGACAAGCGCCAGCGGTTCACGAGTTTCGAACACTAATGACTATATAAACCGCTTGGCTTTCGAAGCCTCTGCGGGACGCCGGTACGGTACGTCGTGGGGCTCTATACTTGGGTCCAGCGAGCAAGCTACGACGATAAGGCGAGCCCGTAAAGTGCTCTGCGCTTAAAAGGCCTAATTGCGAATTTCAACACGCGCCAGCTGCTTGAACTTGAACGACCGATTTTTGTTGAAGGAGAGCGCGCGCTTTCCAACAGCCGAGGAGAGCGCGCGAGCGGAAAATGAACCCGGAGGGTGCCTCTGCCGCACGACGACAAAGCAAGGCGGAGCAAACATCCCCCAGGCAACGTTCATTTCCGCCTTGAGGTTGTTGTAGGTCGGGGTGAACTGCGGTTGCGTCTCAAGAGAATCTTTAGCTAAAGGCGAGAGCGAACCGTTTGGCCCCAGTTTGCTCTGTTGTAACATACTAAATTCAAATAACATCTGCGGATTTTTATGCATATGGATAGATGTTTCCGGTCTCTTTGAGTTCATCTCAAAGGAACCACGACACAGCGAGGCTTAATTGACCCGAAGGACAGTTATTCAGATGTTTAAAAACCCGTATGCTTTAATCGTAAGTTGTTAATCTATGGCAGCATCGCTTACCGCCGAACAATAATTGAATGAGATTCGCTAAATTATTTTTGGACGGCAAACCATATTGCCTTAGAAAAAACTTAAATTCAGTTTCTAGGCTACGCGCTTGCGTCGCAATGAACCATGACATGTTCGTTAAAGCAGCTATAAATGGGTGGTAAGCAGTTCAGTTCAATAAAACCAGGTTGAGGAGGAAATTAAAGGAATAAAGTTGGGTGAAATCCTCTTTCCAGCGCCCCGAAAGCTTCGATCAGCTCGTCTCCCAAGGCCTCGCTGTACGGGGCCGCCTCCCAAGTTTCCAAACAACGAAATCTATTCTCGGTCTGCCAAGTTACTCCGCAGCTCCACACTGTGCGGAAGATGGTGGCTTTTTCATTGCGTTTAAAACAGTAGTCCTCACTAAATCTGTCTCAGAACATAAGCGCCAGCCCGAATTTGTGTGGGAAGGTGTTTGTATTCTTTTCAGAGGCTGTGGGAGCACGTTGACTCCGCTGCGAAGGCAAGCAACACTGTGCGGTCGGAACCTGAAGCACGGCTACAGGTAGCAAAACCTGTAACTGTAAATCCCGTTTGTAACGACGCCTCCATAGATTGATGGTTTCGTTCTTTTTCGGACCATGAAACTCACGCTGAGTACATAAGTGGGCTAACATTTTAGAGCCCAATTTAACCCTTAACGTCCTTTGGAAGAAAAGCGGACGGAGTTGCCGCGAACAACGCCGTTCTCGAAAACTGGGAACCCCAACAACCGCTCGGCTGGAACTTCGTCAAATTTTCTTAAAAGCACTAAACAAATTGAACCGTCTTAGATTGCTCGAAGCACCGTCACCGCATCGTTCTCGGTTACATCTAAAAGAAGAAGAAGAAAAAAGAAAAGAAAGGCCCGGAGGTCAACCAGGTGTAGAGCCCGGTTTGCTACCCTGCACTGGGGGAATGGGGCTCAGGGAATAAAAAGGGGGGGAGAAGAGGAAGAGATAGGAGTGGGAAAGCGCGCACTCTAGTCCCGTTTCGGGCACTATAGTCTTTCAAGCAAGTTCGTTTCACTCAGGAAACGTAAAAGGGCTTTCGTCGCCTTCTAAGCGGTCGATGGTGAAGACCGATGACTTAGAATAGTTTCCACCGTAAATGGTCGATTGTCCAGTCGGCTCAGCGCGGTGGCAAGCACGCTCCTCTCCGACGAGTATTCGGGGCAGCGACACAGCACATGTTCTATAGTCTCTTCCGCCCCGCAGGCGTCACAGTGGGCGCTGCTGGCCATCCCGATAAGGAAGGAGTAGGCTTTCGTGAAGGTCACTCCCAACCACAGTCTACAAAGTAAAGTTGACTGGGGTCGAGACAGCCCATACGGAATACGGCGGTTATATCTAAGTTTGTGCTGATCCCAAGGACGCGGTTTCGCTGCCGGCCGCGGTGGCGGCTGTTAAAATGGAGGCGAAAAGCGAAAACACCCGTCTGTCGAGATTTTGGTGCGCGTTAAAGATCCCTGCAGGCGGTCAAAATTAATCCGGAGCCCTCTACTACGGCGCACTCCATAGCCCAGGTGTAGCTTCGGTGGGTTACCCCCCCCCCCTATCCCCCCCCCCCACACACACACAATTCTGTATATCTAAGTTCCCCCGCATTATCTATATATCAATCGCTTTTTAAAAAAATATCATTTCAGAACTAAACCCGAATATGCAAATGTAGGAAACTCTCTACTCTGCCACCACCAACTCTTGGCTTTTCTGAAAACGTTTATTGAAACAAAGCGGATAGGGAAAAAGAGAAGAAAGAGAATGAGCTGTGGGTGGCCATCCTAGTCCGGTAGGCCTCGAATTTTTTAGCAGCGAAGCTGTTTAGCAAACCGGAATTTTTCGTGTCCGCAGTTAAAAATGCCAAGAAATTGCCGAGTGCGCGCACGTGCGCGCGGTCCTCGTGGCTACGGCCCGACAGTTAACAAAACCAAGAACATGCCTAGCGTTGGTGTGTGCGTGCCTCGCGACGACCGCCCAGCGTCCCCGGCGCACGTTTGTCAAGCCAAGCATACCCACCTAGGAAGTTTGGCGAAGACCCCCCCCCCCCAAAAAAAAAAAAAAAACTCCAGCATTGGCGGGAAGCGCAAACTAACACGGAGACAGGAGAAAAAAAAAGAACTCCAGCGTTCGCCGTAATCGTCGCAACACTTGTTCGAAATTTTTTTATTCGATGCCTCCATCAGCAGCGGTTGGTGTTGGTTTGTTGTTCCGAAACGGCGATCTATCGGCAGCGAAAATTTTACTTTAGGAAATTACCCCTAAGACATTGTTGCATTTAAACATTTTTGGCAGTGCATGCGTTTTGCTGAGGCCATATGCATCCCTTGAATGAGAAACGATAAAAATAGGCCCGTGACGCGCCGTCGCATATTAAAAAAAACTGATATGCATTAACAATAGCCGTGATGTCAACACTTTTCATCCTGATAATGAATAAACTATCCACAAAAAATTGCTATGTGCACGTAGTATAAAAATTTAAAAATATATATTGTTGCCGTGAGGGTAGCAGAACGTATTCGTTCAGCTCGTTGGTTACCGAATTCAAAATTTACACGGAGGCCATTGAAGCCGAGAGACCTCAACGCTAACACAGGAAAATCAGCACCCGTCGCCCTTTTACTCCGTCTCCTGGACGCATTAAGGTTCCTGTTTGGATCACTCAGAGATTACCTTACTTAACAACAAAGTCGCCCGTTGGAACACCTGAAAGCTACCTAGAAAGTAGACCTGGCTCCAAAATGGCGCACGTAAAGTTACTTTTACTGGGAAAAAGGCCACTCCCACGCTGAGCGCCAGGATAATTCGTTTAGCGTCCTACGCTCGAGACCTCGGCGATGTTCTAACCGAGTTAAACGACGTTGTGTGTCCGCACAAACACACCAGCGCAGATGTTAAAGTACCGTCAACCGTGCTTCGCCGCCAGCCTGGACACAGTACACACGTCGCGCTTTTTGATGTTTCGAGACGCAAGCAGGAGACCAGTTTTGCGCTACTTTACGCGAGGTACGCTTAAAGTTTCAATGGGCTTGTTCAAGCTTTCAGAACACACCGATTGGAAGGATTTCCCCGCAAAAAAGCGAGTCCACAACGTTTTGGCGAGACGCGACGATCTTATTTGAACCGATGCCGCCGAGAACTCGTGATTACTTACCTACCCCCCCCCCCCCCCCCTCGCTAGACTGCCGTTCGAAGTGAGCACGACGGATGTGGAAATTCTACTATCTCATGAACAAGCAAAACGATGGGATAGATCGTATTGGATGTCAAGGGCGCTCTTCGGACCATTCTACATTCGTTCCAGATAAATCATCGACAAGGGCTCAGTTGACAACAAGAATTGCGTGCAGGCAGTGTTGGACGTAACTGACGTGCGAGCCGCTGCCATTGATCTATACTTATCTCTGGGTAGCGGACACAACACTTAATTTTAAATCTCTCACCCATCGGGGGGAAGGGGGGGGGGGGGGGGGGGGGCACTGGAAAAACAAGCTATGTAGCAAGGAAACAATCTCCCGAGAGCTAAACCTAGTAGATGCCAATTATACCCAGTTAACTTCAGCTATTCAAAGTAAATTTGGTTATCTTGCTCACATTCCCGAATTATAAAGTGCGAGGAGGGGAAAGTATCAATTTTTGCACGACGATTCGAAAGCGCTTTAAGTACACCTTGGATCTCACACTTGGATCACATAAAGTTGCTGTTTCGCAAAGCGGTCGTGCCAGTTTATTATTAAGAGTGGATAAATTTAATAATTCCCAATAATAAACGAAGCGACTGCGAGTCGCATAACGAAAGGCCCTGAAGAAGCGAATTTTGATTTCAAACAGCGCATTAAAATGTATTATTTACATATTTGTGCGGGAGGATAAACAAGTGAGACGATGATTGTCGAATTATTTATTATAAAAATTGACTCTATTCAAGCGGCTACAACAAAATGAACCAACAACATAATCATTTCGCGCAGAACACACGAGTGAGAAGGACCGACCGAATTCAGGGAGCGCAGGGAGCGTTGACACAACCGGACACAACAGCGTACGGGGCGCGGTAAGAAAAAGGCGCGTCTCGATCACCTCCCGCCAGATGGCGACGCCGATCCGAGCAGAACGAAGGACCTTGCGGGGAAGCCCCCCGCACAAGAACGAGAACGCGTCACGGGTACGCTCAGCCACGCTGCTGCTCCGTCCGGTCGCTCACCGATTGCCTTGGGGGTTTCCTCAATAAAAGGACCGCGTTTGATAGCTCGGCAATTAATTGACTTGTGCTGAACGCATTTCGTCGGTTACACCTGCACAGATACTGGAAACTGAAACTCAAGCTGTACTCAGAAGCAACAACTTATACAAAATTAAAAAAAAAAAAGAGAAAACGATGAAACTGGAAGAAACAATAAAAATAAACGCGAAATAACTTATTTTTTGGCACCAGTCCGAATGGTTGCAAAAGGTAGTAAACGGCTTGTTTTTAGGCGCCAGCCCAAGCAGTGTTTTAGTGAACCTTTCCTTTGCAGCGTTAATATAAAAGCTATAAAATGTAGGTGCGGCCAGAGCTCTGGTACGACCTATATCTCACAGTGCAAACATTTATTCACTTAAAAATGGTACGTAAAGAAAAATATATGCTTGAAATCTGATCCGGTAGCTCTGAATTATCCCTACTAACGCGCAAAGATATTACCAAGTGAGGCAGACAGAATATTGATTTGATTGTAGGGTTTCGCGCCGACGCAACGCAGGCGATGAGGCGCGCCGCAGTGGAGGGCTCCGGACTAATTTTGACCACGTGGGGATCTTTAACGTGCGCCGAAATCTCGAACACATGGGTGTTCTTGCTTTTCGCCTCCATTAGAAAAGCGGCCGCCGCGGCCGGGAATCGAACCCGCGACCTCGTGCTCAGCAGCGCAACGCCTTCGCCACTGAGCCAGCGCGGCGGGTAGGCAGACAGAATAACAAAATAACACAGACAGCGATTAGGCCAGCGACGTCTTCGCCGTCGTCCGTTAATATTTTACCAAAGTGAGGGGGAAATCCTACAAAAACCATCAATACTACGAATAAGTTGCAGGCGGCATTTATGATTAGGTCTTAAAGTGTGAGACACGACTGGAGTTTTTAGTCGTCGGGGCAGCGTTTTGTAACGGCGCTGCTGCGTTCACTACACGTTCTCTCGAAGCGCCCACGATAAGCTAAGAGAGCGAAACTAGCAGCAACGGTTTTGTAGGCGCCCTATAGTGCACAGAGGAAGCTGAGAGAAGAGCATTTTTCATATTAAAGATGCCTGTAGTGTGCTCTAGGGTCTCGACAAACGAGTGGCTTTAACACCAGAGCTGTTAAAGCTTTCGGTTCAGCCTATAGCCTTACCAGAAATAGTCTTACCAACAAGAAAAAAGACCGAGTGCACGTGAGCGTGCGCCTCGTGAGGAGCTCCCTGCGTCGTCCAGGTTTGCGCGCGGGCTTGACCACGTGAGCAGCCCGCAAAAAAATACCTAGAATAAATACCGAGCGCACGCGAGCCTGCGCCTCGTGAGGAGCGCCCGGCGTCGGCCACCTCGACCTTGGAGAACGCTGCCAAGCGTTTGTGGCGTGATCTCCCGCATGCTCTTCTCCCCCGCCAGTTCACGCGCGTTCCCGCCTGACATTGGGAGCACAGACGCCGAGTACGCGAAGCCGATTGCCGCGGGTTCTAGCGCGTGCTAACGCGGTCCACTTTGGGAGAGATGTGAAAGGCTGCGGACGAAACGATCCGGGCCTGCAGTCATGGAAAACTTTCAGCGCAAAGTTCGGAAATCCATGTGAGGTGCAACAGCCGGGTCTCCGACGAAAGGAGAGGAGCCGCCAGGTCTGCTGTTTCTCCAGCCTTGCCACACTAGTGCAATGCGCCAGATTTTTTTTTTTGATCAATTATCACATAGTGCCTGAAGCACCGTGCCAACATTTAATGCTGCTGCTCGAGCGGCAAACATATGCCCAAATCGCCCATCCGCCACTGCACACGAAAACAGTGACTCGTCGGCGCGAGCACCGACGGTTAGGAGAAGGAACCCTACTGCGCGTGCGCAGCGCTTGCTGAAATCACGTATCCTCTTGTTCTACTCCGCCGTAGCGTGAGCCTACTGGTAGTACGCCCCTTGTTTCCGCACTCCAGTTGTCGGCGCCAATGATTACAGGTTCAGGCGGGCGCTCGCTTCTGGTCGCCGCCGTCGTCGTCGTTTTCATTTGGCGGTTATGCCGTCTGTCCGTGCACGCTTGACTGGCATAGCTGATAAGCGCGGCAGCCACGGACGGCTAGTAGTCACGGAAAATCACTCAATGAGTCTAGCCACGCTCTCGAGCTTAAAAATGCACGGCAAATTGGTGGGTCATTGGGAAACGTTCTCGATTAGCTATCTAATCCAACGGTGTATATTCTTGTTTTTTTTCTTTCGTTTTTTTTTTCCCTCCTCCTGTAACCGTCATAATCTCGGTGTGTTAACTTCCACCTCCTTCGTCAGCCAGTTAACGCCGAGGCCACCTTCTTCCCACCCCTTCCAGTTTTCACTCCTCGTGGCGACCCCGACATCGACCCCTCGCAGGTGCGGACTACATACCGGCCGGCCACCGGGCTACTGCAGCCTGAAGCCGCAAGCTCGACCGCACCCTCTTTGATCCCTTATCGTAGAACCACTTATTCCGCTTCCTTTAAGCAGGCATGACACCCGCATATTACGCGACTGGGCGACCTCTGAACGTACCCCACCCTCATCCACCCCGGACACACACGGACAGAGAAAGAAGCAGGCGTTGTCTGTGCACTCACCCGATGCGGAGAAGGGGCAGGGCTCGTAGAAGTACTTGGACCGAGGGCTTAGGCACCTGCAGAATGAAAGAGGTGCACAAACGTCACGCAAGTGAGGCCGACAGCCCGCTTTGAAAGGAACGCTGCTCACGACAGTACGTGCATTCATCACGTCGAAATACTAATGGCGCGACAGGAATTTTTATGCCCACTGCTAGCGCAGATGTTGAAAGTACAGTTCGCACAGTATCTCCATCTAACTACCGCTGCGCGCACGTGGGCCTATTTGTGAATGTGTGGAGAGGACGACAGAGTGAAAGAGAGTGAGAGAGACAGTGAAACAGAGTGAGAGATGGAAGAAGAAAGGAACGGCAAATTGAGGCCTTTCACCTACCCCACACACCGCGTCTCTTTATATTGGCAGGTAGTTTGAAAATACACTACGAAAAAAAAAGAAACCACCAATGTCTTAACAGAAATGCGGCCAGTTCCACCACTAAACGAGTATATGTACATGTTCCAAAATCAGTCATACGTAACAACCGAAGGAACGAAGAAATATTCCTCTCTCTCTCTCTCTCTCTCTCTCTCTCTCTCTCTCTCTCTCTCTCTCTCTCTCTCTCTCTCTCTCTCTCTCTCTCTCTCTCTCTCTCTCTCTCTCTTGTATGAGTTAAGTCTGCTGTGAAATACATTGGAGTTCCAGTCACTCAGAGCATGGGGGATGTTAGAGAGGAATGAGTTCCATCCGCCTGCATTGGTTGATCTAGAAGCGAGCTTATGCTCTTCATCGCCTTTGTATCCTTACATTTAAGCTCTTCGAATGTGACAGCATCGTCAAGGCAGATTTTTTCGCATTTATCTATGTCCTCAATTTATTTTAAGCAAAGTGCCGAACGGAAAAAATATACCGTGGAATCTCGTTATTACGACACTACACAATACGTTTTTCGGTCTAATACGTTTTCTATTTCATTCCCGGCCTACGTTCCTTAACAATAATGCATTTTAGTGTGTTTAACGCGATCACGTGTTTGCCGAAAATTGGATATTACGACCGCGAAAGTGAAAACTTGAACGACATTTTAGAAATCTTATGTTTATTCTTAGGTATGCCAGCTCAAAAGGCATTCCAACAAGCCACGTTTCGTACGTTGCTGAGACGCTGTGGCCGCGACATCGCCGGCAAAAACATCGCTGCCAGGCGTGGCCTTTCGTCCAATGATGATGATATGTCAGGCGATGCACCTTGACGTATCATAATCAAAGAAGACGGTGCGCAGTGATCTCGGCAGGCGCGACCTTGTGGTCAGCCGCCCACGGCTCAGCCACTGAGTTACCCCATCGGGTCAATACTTTTCAAGTTTTTACACTTTCCAAGTGTGCGACCGTTTCTAAGGCGAATAATGAAGTGCTACAACTGTGGAGTGCTGCTACGGCCGATTGCCCCTACGCAGGGAGGGAAGGGCAGAGGGAAATACCGGTTCGGGTTCCGGTAGTTCCGACAAGAAAATAAAGGCTCGGTTCTGTTTTCGGTTCGGTTCGGTTCGGTTCCGAATCGACACCCTGATTCCAAGGTTCTAATTTCACCCAGGTTTGAGTAAAATGACACAAATAAATTACATTTTGACAAAAAGTATACAAAATATGTTGCCTGCTCACTCGCAACGCTGAAAGGAGACATTATTTCTGTCTTCATACACTAAAAGCTCGTTAATTCGAACTCGAAGGGTACCATAAAATAGTTCGAATTAGCCGGCGGGCGCTACAAAGAATGGAAATCGCGAAACACTGCACGGGCAAAACACAAAGAAGCCACCTCTGGACTTTTTTTATCGCGAATTAGGCGCTACTGCACGTTTGTGGCAGAAATGATGTTTCGTAAATAACAATGGCATGCGCTTGCGAACTGCCGCGCGTGGCGCGGCGCCATCTGTGCACGCGAAATAAGCTGTTGCAGGAGCGTAGCTGTTGTTTTTCTGTTTCGTTGTTTTGCATCCCTAGTAAATTTGGTTTGCTTTGGATTTGCAAAACATTGCAACCACTCTGGGCCGACTTCTTCTGGCAGGAGTGATGGAAACCAGGGCATCATAGTTCGAATTAACCGTTCTAAGTACCGACGCGTTCGAAGTGTCGGGAGTTTGCCCCCATTGAAATATACAGCGCTGTGCCGGGAAAAAGATGTGAGTTCGAATTAACCAGAAGTTCGAATTAACCGAGTTCGAATTAACGAGCTTTTGCTGCATCCTATACAACCCGCGACAACGATTAAACGCGCGGTTATCCATACAGCGTTAAATGCGCATTCTCGAAAGTAACTTCGCCGTTTTCAAGGCTAAGCTTCAGTATGCTACTAGAGAGCTGATAAAAGTAAGGTTTAGGGACCTTAGATAAAAGAAGAGTGACTTTTTTTTTCATGTCCCAAAATAAACTTTAAACATGCTCAGCTAGATGTCCTAACTCTGGTTTATCGTTTGCTAATTCATCCATCCACCCGCCCGCCCATAAAATTTACAGATGATAAAAAAACAAATTTCCGCAGTTCATCCCTCCATCGAATCCTTGGCCTACCCCTATTGCGTTTACGGTCTATTTATTGGCAGCCACTCCGTTAAACGGGTGGTTAACCTGCTGTGCCTCATTCGTATGACGTGACCCGCCCATACCCATTTTCTTCGCCTAATTTGAGCTAGAATGTCTCCCACCCGACTTTGTTCTTTATAGTTGACGCAGCTGTTTTCTAATCGCTCAGCGTGACCCCTAGCATTCTTCTTCCCATAGCCGGCCGTTGGGCCGATCTAAGTTTCCTTTCAAATCGCTTAGTGAGACCCGAAGTTTCTGCCCCGTACTTCATTACTGGGAGAACGCACTGGTTATATACCAACTATGTGAGTGACAGATGGAAGTTTACTATTCAGGATATCAGAGTTCCCACCAAAAGCAGCCCACCCCATGCCTATTGTGCGGGTAATTTACTTTTCATGGTGAGGATCAGCACTTATAACTTGCCCAAGATAGGCGCACTCGCTCACTTTTTCCAAGATTTCCTTACCTACCTCTTGGTTTCCAAGATTTCGCTACCTGCCTGGCGCCAAATTTTCAAGCAAGGCTTAGAGGAAAGTATTCACTGTCCCCAAGCCCAGACGTTTTGAGCTAGAAGGTTCCCAGGCAGAATTCGTAAAGCAACAACGATTGATTGATTGATTGATTGATTGATTGATTGATTGATTGATTGATTGATTGATTGATTGATTGATTGATTGATTGATTGATTGAGGGGTTTTACGCACCGACGCAACGCAAGCGATGAGGGGCGCCGTAGTGGAGGGCTCCAGATTAATTTTGACCACATGGGGATGCTTACCGTGCGCCGAAATCTCGCACGGGCGTTTTCGCTTTTCGCCTCCATCAGAAAAGCGGCTACCGCGGCCGGGAATCGAACCCGCGACCTTGGGCGCAGCAAAAGGAACAACGAATGGACCATCGGCTTGTAACGCCCGAAATTACGAAGGTCAAAGTGTTTCAAATAACAGATGCTTTCAACATTCCATACTCTAGTTTATGGGTTAGAAGAAGCTTGGTAAGCAAGTTTATGAAGGGCGGGAGATGCCGTCCGCCATGTACGTATCTCATGTCTTTTACATCTGCGCGGTAGAATCAGCGTCATGTTGTTTTTATAACTTTTCATGAGTAAAATTACGTTACTATCGGAGGTACGTTACAATCGTGCAAATACGGTATGTTAGCGCTTTGTGCTATGCCTGTTATGTTTTTTTTTTGTCGGCCCATAGATGACACTTTACCAGAGGATTCGCAACGCCACTGGCAGGGATAGATGCAGAGGTTGCCTACCTTTCGCTACGGACAACGCACACGCCACAAAGTAATTAAAAAATCATCCATACATTATATTAAGCAATCGGTCCATCAGCCAGCTGGTCAAATTCTCTCTCGCTCTCTCTCTCTCTCTCTCTCTCTCTCTCGCTCTCTCTCTCTCTCTCTCTCTCTATATATATATATAGATATATATATATATATATATATATATATATATTATATATATATATAAAGAGAAGAAAAACTTCGAACAAGGTAAAAGCACGATTGTGGCCTACGTTCAGCAAAGAGAACTTGCTTCCTCAGGGTACCGGGGTAGCGCCCGGCCCGCGGCTCCCAAGAAAGACACCGAGTCCCAGGAAACCACACCTTTAGTCAGGTTCAGAACCGAACCCGTCCTCAGACCGTCCGATCTCCTCGAAGCCCAGGCACGCAGTCCCTGGTCTCGTTCCAGCGCGCACACGCTGCGCGTGTCCCGAACTACCTCTTTCTCCTCCTTTTCTGCGCGCAGTTCCCAATATAAATATATATATATATATATATATATATATATATATATATATATATATATATATATATATATATATATATATATATATATATTATTTGTTTATTATTTCTCTGTGTTGCAATCTGCCTATCTACCCGCCTATCTAACCGCCTGCCTAGCCGTCCATTCACTATTCGTTTATTTGTTTACCACAGTACACACAGCGTCAAACTTGCCATTGTAAGTGAAAGTATATTATATTTGCATTTATTCAATCGACTATTCGTCCGTTTCTTGAGCCATTTTCTGCCCATGCACTATAAATCTATGTCAATTTGTACATCTGCACGCCAGCGCATCTATTTCTGTTACTGCTCTGGCTTACAGTATCTGCCTGTCTATCGACCAGTCCATCCCTAAATCAATTAATCGACCAATCATTCCATCAACAACTCTACCAATCGAACAAACACTCCCCGAATCAATCCATACATAAAATTATTCAGCCAGAAGGTCTAGCCATCACCCGTACGTACTACGTCTGCCTGTCAGTGAGTCTGTTTGTGCCTGCGTTAAAATATGACCCCTCTCTCCCATTCTTCGTCTCTTTCTTTTTCTTTGCGAACAAGACAGAAAGAGTATTATTCCATCAGAGTACGCATGCTCTCTTGATTGCTGAAGATACCAATCCGTGGAATTCGCGTTCTGGTCTGTTAACGATAGCCAACCAAAAGCCTACCAAAACACAGATCGTCCAAATACTCAGAATGCACAAGCACAGGGCGGGCGCTCTTAGATTGTCTTGTTGCGGCTTATAGGCTACATTATTATGGAGCCCTGCTTTTTTTTTAAGCCGAAAGCTTTTTTAGGGGGACCGATGGCGTCCTGTCAAAACTAATGCATTTTCCCATAGACCGGTTGGTCGACCCAAAAGCTCTCATAAGCTCTCTGGACACACGGCGCGTCCGTAAAACCGAGTTTCCATTGTTCAAAACGGTTACTTGGAAATTGCGAAAATAAAGAACGGTTCTAGGTAATACCGGCATCGATCATGAAAGACCAGTACAACAGTCATACACCACGTATCGGTCAATGTTTAGATCGTTCGTACATCCGTTTACTTAGTGCGCGAAAAATCGTCGCATGGGTTCGTTCTTCGTTTGCGATTTGGGTTTGTGGAGACTTGGCGATCGATTGGACGCACTTTCAGCTTTTGCGCTTCTCTCAACGTTGTTTACGAAGGGACGGTAGATTTTTAGCTAGGTTCAAACAATGAGTGGGTATTGTTGCGAGATGTAGTTCTCGATTTCGTTGCCGCGCAATAAAAAATAGCCGCCGAAATTTAACTACTCAAACGGGGCATTTTTGTAAGTTGTTGTGCAGGATTCCACGTGGCCTTTCCGACGACAGCAACACTGTGATTGACAGTGCTGCCGACCATGCGCAGCAACTCCTTTCCATTTCGATGCATATCCCTCCTGGATGCTGACGCCGCATCTACGGGGAGACGCATTTTTCCTTTTCCACTTTCTGCTGGAGCGCAGCCGAGAGAAGCTTGCGACATCAAGCTCGCCCGACTCATCTAGGTCCTTTAAACGAGCAGTGGCTTCAACTCTCCCAAAGGGAGACCATTTGATATCTTCCTTCCTTCTATTTTTTTCTCCGGATTGTGTTATGTTGTAACAGCGGCAGTGCCCGAGACGGGCACTGTATTCTTGCTACATTCATTCAGCCTCTTTCCTTCCTTTCAACGACTACGTTTTAACGTGCGCCGCAAAAAAAAAAAAAAAATAAATAAAGGGCGTAAGGGAGTGGCTTTTCTCGTAACGGTTCTCGATTCCTCTTTTTCTTTTTCTTTTTTAGCAGCGCCTTG
Source organism: Haemaphysalis longicornis (assembly GCA_013339765.2). Classification (NCBI taxonomy): domain Eukaryota; kingdom Metazoa; phylum Arthropoda; class Arachnida; order Ixodida; family Ixodidae; genus Haemaphysalis; species Haemaphysalis longicornis. Next base: position 80,467,261 of record CM023456.1, on the reverse strand, counting down.
CCAGTTCTTTTTTTTTTTTTTCCTTACACAACCAGCAATTCTTTCGCCTTCACCTGTGCGTCACCAATCTTTTCCTTCAGGTCACTTTGGGGGAGTTTGCGTTTCGCAACATCGATTGCGCAGACCCCTATTTCGAGTTTCGCACAGTGCAGGCGCTGCCGGCCGACACCCCGCCAAATAGGGTTCTGACCAGCGCCTCGTTGCATAACGCACTATTTTTCAGGTGGTTTCTAAAAATTCTCCGGGGACCTCACGTGATTATCTAGAAGATACACAGAAAAAATAAAAATGAACAATGAACTCACAAAACCGTAATGGTCTGTCTAATCCACCACCCTCTCGCGATTACCTCAAAAGGAAATAAAAAGAAGAGTATTCAGGAATTCCACTCTGTGAACTTGAAGGACCAGCGAAGCTATTTAGCACGCGACAGGGAGGTGACACAGGATTTAGGGGGGAAGGTATGGGCAAATATTATTTCTGAGGACGAAGATGCGGTCACTGACCAAGTCAAGGTGAAAATAGAGACATTTCGGGACCCGTACGTACGGGTTGTCCGCTTAGTGCGATCAAGGAACCCGTAAGTACGGGTCCCGAAACGTCTTTGTGTTTTCACCTTGACTTGGTCGGTGACCGCATCTTCGTCCTCGTCATCATACCTGACCAGACGAACTCTCGTCGAACTCTTGACTAAATTTTATTTCTCTCCAGCGTCGACGCCATACAACCTATAAAAAACACATACACGCACGGACACTTATTTTGACTACTGATCTTGCAAATGGGCCTACCGATAACCAATCTTATCGAAATGCGTATACAAGTGTTGATAGGTATAAGCTTAAAGGAGCCGTGAAGACAATACACAAGTTTGTGCTATTCGAAAGATTTCGTGTTTTATAGTGCCCCCAGCGCTTGTCCGAATGCAAACGATGCTTTATTCACTGAGAAATTAATTAATTTAAGTTAAATTTTGGATTTTCACGCTAAATCGTGCGTTTTCGTGGTCTGCAATGACATCAAAGGGCCTTGTTTCCCGCTAGTGAACCTAGATGGCACCACCACACCGCGGCAAGCTGTTTTCTGCCTTTGGTTTGTTTGTGAACGTATTTGTACCTGGCTTGTTTTGTTCATGGAGACAATCTTTTCGTGAAACATGGCGCTCGCTCGACAAATACGGTCACATAACACATCGTTGCTTGCGTCAATCGGCCAGTGTCGTCTGAAACAACCCCAAAGCGCTGCAGTCCTGTGCAGGTAAACCAAGCATAGTGCGCGCAGTACCAGCAGCAGCATACGCATCGGTACTTCTATGTTTACGTGTGCTTTCGTAACTTCCACTGTTTGTCCCTCACTGCTTTAAAAAGAATGTGTCCTAAATTTAAGCGCAAATACCTCGTTCGGCAAGCTTATAAGTTCTGCCTAATTTGCGTTTGCTTTTGCCGCCCTCTGCCAATCGCAGAGCTGTCTGGTATGACACCATAGGTTCTGTTGCGGGAAATCAGCTAGTGGGTCGCATGGCCATTTCCTTTTTTCGTAATTATGTAGCTCATTTGAGCGAAGTTTACGTTAAAAGTGGTGTCAGTATGATTCTAACGAGGCAATTTTTTGAATGAACCAAACTTGTGTTTTCTCTTCATGTTTTCTCTTTAAGGTTCAAATGATGTTTTGAACGGCGTGCGGCTTCGGCGGTGACCATGTGCTGACAGCACACGCGCGCCGGGACATTCGTTTTCCAAGCGCTCGCACCTCACAGACACCTGCAGCCTCGGGAGTTTTTGTTCGCAGACACTAAAAACACGTGGAACGCTCGCCATACAAGCTTTGCATAACAGGCAATGTCTGAGTTGACATGTTCCTTGAATGGCCACCAAGGAAACGTAAGGCTGGTAGAACAGAGCAACGAAGAACGTTACGCATTAGTAGGTAATTTTCAGAAATTCGGTAGTCTCTCTCTCTCTCTCTCTCTCTCTCTCTCTCTCTCTCTCTCTCTCTCTCTCTCTCTCTCTCTTCTCTCTCTCTCTCTCTCTCTCTCTCTCTCTCTCTCTCTCTGTAAATTCACATTATCTGCAGCACTCGTTTCAGCTCCGGTTCAACCGACTCCGGGACGAGCTGGGGCTTTCGGGACGCACCCGCCGCGGTGACATAAGGGTTGCGCTGCTGAGCACGAGGATGCGGGTTCGATTCCCGGCCGCGGCGGCCGCTTTTCTGATGGAGGCGAAACGCAGAAACGCCCGTGTGCACGGGATTTCGGCGCACGTTAAAGATCTCCAGGTGGTCAAAATTAATCCGGAGCCCTCCGCTACAGCGCGCCTCATCGTCTGCGTTGCGTCGGCACGTTAAACCCTACAATCAATCGCTTTCGGGATGCAAGTCGGAAAGCGGTGCATAAAAAGGGACCCTTCAATACTTTTTCAACTTTTTTTCGAAATCCTAAATGCTTGCAGAACGTAGTCAACTAATACATCCAGTACTTAGATTATGGGGTCGCAATGTATACCCCAGCCAAACATTACTGCTCAAAGACCCATCAGATAACCTAGAAGCTTGCTCAAGATATTTTTCCTTCTTCCCCGGTTCTGGTGTTCTTCGACCGTTGGAATTACGTCACTACAGCGGTGTAGCGGCTATTGGCGGCCTTCCTTTCGGAAGCAGCAGCAGCAAACGCATTCGACAGCCACTGTAAAGGACCCTGCAACACTTTCGATAAGCGCTTTCACTCTTTCCTTCGCGGCTGGAACCACTGCGGAAGCTACAGTTATCGCCAGCACGGAGCGGCACTGCGTGATTTGCTCGTCGCACCAGATACGCCACTTCCTGTTTCTGTCCTGTTCTTCTCTTTTTGTGGCTTTTTTTGAAGTTGCTATAGGAAAGCGTTCATTGCTGCAACTGAAGGAAAACCGGCCAACAGCCGCTACATGGCCTCAGTGATGTAATCACGGCCGTTGAAAAACGCCAAGACCAGGAAAGAGAGAAAAACCTTTTGAGCGAGTTTCCAAGTTATCTGAAGGGCATAGAGCAGTAGTTTTTGGCTGAGGTACTTTGCGACCCTCTAATCTAAGTACTGGGTGTGTTGGGTGACTACGTTCTGCAGGCATTTAAGATTTAAAAAAAAAGAAAAAGTTGAGAAAAGTGTTGCGGGGTCTCTTTAAAAAGAAAGCCACGAAAGCAAAGCAGAAACAGAAGGCCTATCTGTTGCGAGGAGCAAATCATTCAGTGCCGCTCCGTACGGGCGACAACTATAGCTTTCGCAGTGCTTCCAGACGCGAAGGAAAGAGTGAAAGCGTTTGTCGGCAGTGTTGCAAGTCCCTTTAAAGGCAAGCAATCCTTGCCGCCCCTCAGCAACTAATGACCCAACGACGGCGGAGTGAGGCCCATCAGCGCCGCGTCGACGGCAAATGCGCTTCCAGGAGCACCAACACGTCACGAGGCCCTTGCCAGGCGGGCTCTTCGCATTTGATACTGTAGTTTCAGCGCGCCACTGCGCTAACGAACGCGGCAGTTAAATCGGGACACACGTAGACGGCTCCAACCTAACAACGAAACGAAAAAACACGCCTTCACTGCGCGATTTTGCAACTCGCGGTAATCGCCGACGACGACACCCTGCCACGCCCTCGTCTCGCTTAATTCGCCTGCCGGTAGAGCCGACGTCAGCAAAACGTCCGACAGATGCGGGGGCAGCTTTCTCGACGCCAGACTATCTTCCTCGCGGGAGTGTGTTTTAACTCCGATGAGCCAGCAGCGCGCTGGTGCCATAGGCTCAACAGTGCCAAAACTTGCTCCAGATTCAACACGCCCCGCCCCGTACTTTGGGGCTGCACACGAATAGCATAACAAATGTATCGAGACAAGTCATTGCAAATTTGCTTTCGCGCAGACTTACATGAATGATATGGCGAAAGAGAAGCTAACACGCGTTAGATTATTTCTTGAACGTACACTTTTGCGACAATGAATAAAGACACACGGGTAGGTGGGTAACACTCTATTATGATTTCTGGTTTAGTGGCGCAAGGCCTCCATCATTAGGGTTGGTTCAATACCGCTGAATGACGTCACGCAGAGCTGTGCGTCAGTGTAGTCTCGCATAATGATAGGGGCCACTGTGTAAGTACGTTCTACCAGAAACACGCCTCAAGGGCATAGGGCAGGGCTGTTTCTCACAACGATGCATACCGTCTTTTCGCGCGTATAACCCGCCCTTATATATAATCCGCGCCACCGCTTTGAGCCCACCGGAAAAGAGAAAAAAAAATTCCTCGCGTATTGCCCGCCGATTTGATACAGGAAAGGCTGCACCAAAGCTCTGCTCAAGCAACACACCACATACTATGTAGACAGAAAAAAGCCTATATTTAGCAAGTAGAATACACTGACTGCAAGGCGAAAGTCACAATTGGCACTAATAAAATTCAGTTGTTAGAGCGCGCTCGTCCTTGTTTTTTCTTCCCTGTCCTTGTATGTTTGGCGCAATCGCTTCCACGGAAGGCTTAGTCAGTGTTACTGCGTAAGAGCTTCGCGGCACAACTCGCATTGCCGTGAAGCTGCACTAAAGGAAAAACACCGCATATTATCCGGACCCCTCCTTTGCCACTAAAATTTTCGCATTTTTGGTGCGGGTTCTGCGCGCAAAAATTCGGTATGTTCTTTATAGGCAGTTTTAACATATCGGTAGCGTGTTTGCTTTACCGCTTACCGTGTGAGTGCACAGCGGGATAGTAACCGCGAACGGCAACTTACCGGCACAGGCTTCACCGTCGCCAGCGACTTCCGGTAACACAGTAAACGGTAACGCAAACACCGTAACGATATGCTAAAACTGCCTAGTGTCTCACTAACCCCCTAATCCCCCCCTCTGCCCCTATTATTTCAAACTTGTGACCTCGCTCTAAACACGAAAAGCGCCGAGTTTACCCATTTAAATCCCTTCTGCATTGTAACAACAAGGTTTCGGACTCATTGCACGCCTAGCGAATGGCGCGCAATGCGTGCTCTGCCCGACGCCCGCAGTTCCAGAGAGCGGGGGGCAATTGCATTTATTTTCTGGCCACGTTGCCCGAAGCGAACGCCTAAACTTGCATCGTACGAAACTCACAGCACTCGGAAAGTTTAACTGCTGTTCCGAAGCTCTTCGGCTTAATGAAAACCCAAAACCGAGTGTGCCGTTCCGAAACGCAACCCGTCCGGAAGAATATTCCACTTAAGCGGGACGAGACACGGTAACTTCCACTGCGGCTCGAAGCCCGCGAAGTAGATTTCCCCTCTTCGCAGTGTTTCCCTTAGCTCGAGGCCTCAGAAGGCGGCACAGTCGGGCCACGGGCGCGCAGCCTGGCACAAGGTCCCAGCGCGGCGTTCAAGCGTGCCGATCAGGGCGCCGGCGAGGATCACGTCCGTGGCTCTCTAATCGCGAACGGAGTAAACAGAGAGCCTTCGAGCTGCACCAGCGGGCCAGTAATTAACAGGAAGGAAACTGGAACAAGAGAGGCCGAGCGACGAGGGCAAGAAGCGAACGAGGGGCACGAGTCCGAGGAGGAGAACGTAGCTGCAGCGACGTGATTCATTAATTCGGGCCCACTCCATTAGTGCCTCTTCCTCGGAGCGCCTTTATAAGCGACGCATACGTCTCAATGAGAACCGCCGAGGTGGGCCAATGGGCGACTCCGAAGAAGTAGAAGAAACGACGACGGAGGGCGAACTAGTTGGCTAAGGCTACGGCTTCGGCTCGGCTTCGCGCGAAACGAACGACGCCGAGCAACAGCCGTTGCCTGGGAGACCAAATGGCCCAATCATGAGGCCAATGGGTAGGGACCGAAAGACATGCTCCAGCGCCTTCGCGGTGCTCGCATCGCTCTTTTCTTGTAGAACGACACCGCCGAGGTGCGAAGGCCTGCGAAACGCACTGTCGTGGCTGTCGGAGGAGGCAGGATCGCTCAAGGCCGCCACACTACTGATCCGAAGGGGATGAAGAACGAAAACCCAAACGGTACACTTCTATATCAAAAGACGACAACTACTAGAGGGTAATGGCTGGGAAAAGAACGAGGGAGTTGTTATCGGTGCGATGTTGCTGCCTGGCCTGGTTTCACTTGACTCAGGTTGCCGTAAATAGCCACGGCTGGCGACAGGGCTACTTCCAACGCTCTACGTGGGCGATCATCACCGGGGCTGCATTCTTAAGAGCAAGGTGATTAGAGACGACGAAGGAAGGCGGCTAACACGCTAGCTTTTCGTTTATTTTTCTGCCTACTCCTGAGAAAAAAGTGTAAGTTATAAATAAAAGTTAGCGCCCCATTGTTCGAGCAAGGTTTATTTGTTGTTTTGATAATACTTTTTTCCCCGCGACGCCCATTTACGTAAATTTTTATATAGTCGTTCTAGGTAGGCAGAGGAGACCGTAGGTTCGAACCCCGTGTTCGAAGAACGTCATTAAAACTGGTTAACACAAGTGATTAAGTTAGCGCTAAAAAGTTTTTCCCCACCTGTACCTGAAGCGCGCTGTCGAAGAACGCTAAATATGAACTGCAAGTACTTTTTTTCACCGTCCATGAACTTTTAGCGTCCAAAATACGATGTCCGTTTACCCCGCTCATATTTCGCTTTCGTCGCAACCACGGGACCCCCGAAGGTCGGTACCTCAATTGCTGCATGCTCAGGGGCAGAACGCCCCAAACAAACAAACAAAAAAAAAGTCAGTCAGGAACTCATGAAGGGCTCAGGTTTAACACTTGTAAACCTAGTCATCACGAGCGATTTGCCTTTGTTTGCCTTTTTTTGAGATTTCGCAGCCCGCCGTTTAGCTAACTGGGTGATTGGATTCATCCTTTCCCTCGCCGTGAAGGGTACGCACAGACACCCCAGCCGGTGCGCCACCAACGGCGAGACTGAAGGACGAAGCACCGGCGAAGCAGCCGTTCAGCCCTCGCCTAGTCACGTGGTGCGCTTGCGCTGAAGCGCACGCGCAGACGGCCAAGCCGTCGCTGAGCGATCAAGCGCAGGAGAAGCAGCCGTTTCATCCTCGCCTAGTCACGTGGCCCGCAGCGGCAAGGTTGCCAGGGTGACGAAGCGATAAGAAAGAAAGGCACGGCTTGCGCTACCGCGGCTGAATGTCACTTGCGACGCGATGAGCGACCTTGAAAGGTGTAGCCTCGTATCGCTTTCGTTCTACTCTGTTTCGCTCTAAGCTCTGCAGTCTCCGCCGAATAATCTGGCCCACTGAATGCACCTTTATACAGTAAGTGGTTATCGGTAAGCGGTCATAAGTAACGTGTTAATCCCTTAAAAACTTGAAGACGGATGGTCTCGCAGGGGTATAAGAGGCAGGGTTTATAATACTGACCGCTGAGGAGATCCGGCACCCTCCATGAAGGGACCCAGCCGGACACCGTAGACGCCGTATGGGTCCACTCCGGCGCTGTCGTCCTCCGGCTCATTCACGCAGCTCGAGGGCTGCGAGAGGAAAGAACGTCGCCAAGAGGCCCGACACCCCTAGGTCACCACAAAGTGCACTGGCAACGCGGAAAGCAATGCCCGTCTCCCCAGCGGGACACAAACTCTCCCCAGCTAGACCTGCGCGGTCAGCCTACATCTCTCGAGTGACTACGCAGCGTGTTTATACCGCGCAGTCATTGTTCATTCGACCTCTGGGAAAACAGGTTTTAGATGTGAATTAACAGTAAGTTAAGAATTCTACGATACTGAGGAATAATTTAGAGGTAGTAACTGAAAGAGTTCGATGTCGGAAGGTGTAACGAAGCGATTAGGTAGATGTAGGGCGTGTGACGCTTTCTTACGACTATATATACACACGCAGGCAAGTAAATTGCAGCTGATTCTGGTTTGTGCTTCCAACATTATTAAGGGCTCTAATTAATGACGAGAAGGGAGGGGGGCAACAATGACTATGTTACAACTGTATAAAACAGAGAAAGGAGAAATAACAACACGAGTAAAGTTGGGCAAAAAAGATGATTACATGTGGCGCGAAAAGTACGCGAAAGGCGAACAAAAAGTAAATTATATAAATTTATCCTGTGCCAAATTGAAGAATTTTTTTCTTTATTCTCTTACATAACAGCGGAGGAAGTTTATACACGCGCACCGTGACAACTTCGATGGTACTGTGAAACGAATCCCAAGACCGGGCGTAAGGCCACTACGTACTACAACTACAGAAAACAAGGAGAAAAACTTTACCATGTATTTGCCAGGTCTGTAAAAACGAGGCGCCCTATAGCCCAAATTATTGGTAATATCGTCCTGGAACAGAGAAGACAGAAAACAGTGGAAAACGAAATGTCAAAACAAGGCATAAAACCGGTACCCTGTATATTGAACCTGTATTAACGCACTCGTTGCTTCGATTTGAAATACAAACAACGTGACAGTCTAACGTTGTCTGGCGCAATTGTAAGTTACGATATTGAACGGCATATAAATATTCAGAAAAGCATAGTAAACTAGACAGCCCGTGGAAATTACGTTACGCAGAGCTACACATGCGAGATTACATCGCCACTGGATATAGCATCCAGAGAAGAAAAAAAAAAGGAGAAAAAACAGGGAGGATAACCAGACAGCGACGTCCGGCTGGCTAATTTGCACCGAGGAAAAGGACATCAGCAGAAAAGCAGAAAATGAGGAGACTGAATAATTGCGTGAAACAAACAAAAACAGAAAATTACCGCCTATCTGGATGCTTCGCTGCAAATAGCGCTGAAATAAAATACCGTTTCTGCAGCTCCGGTCACTTTACCGGTCATCCTCTGCTACTGTCCTGCCCTCACGCTATTTACTTTACCTCTTCCTCCTCCCAATCACCTCCCTTCCGCCCCCCTCGTGTAGTACTGACACTATTCCTCTCTCTTCTATTCCTCCTCTCTTCCCCTTCCTTCTGATCATCCCCATCTTACAATTATCTTCCCCTTCTCCGCTTCCCCTCTAATACCTTACACCGCACGCACGAGACCTCTCGCCCACCCGATCCCCGTAGTGCCTCCCGTCTGTCCCCTACCACTTTTTTCTCAACCCTCTCGGACCCTTGCCAATTTACCCCACCAGTTGCCCTTCTCCACAATCCCCTCTCATTCGCGTTTCATCCAGCTGATGTTATTCATCTTCCGCTTCACCCTCGTGCTCTGCTCCTCTTTTCGCTTCCTTGTATTCCCCGCACCCTCGACTGTGGTCCCTCCTTCTTCCAACCTTCCATCTCTCTCTTCATTATATCCCCACCTACTTATTCGCTTTACCATAGCCTACTTTCTTTCCTTTCTATCCTCCACGCGCCTTCCCCTCATATTTTTTTGTTTACCCTCTCCTACAGAATATTCTTCATTTCGTCATTCTAATCCTCCAACCGCAGTACCCTCTCGTACCCGTTTCGCTATACATTTTTGCGCTCTTTTCCCTCATCTCTTCTATTCTTGCCTGACACCCCTCTCCCGCCTTCCCTTCCCGATCCGCTACATACCTTTTTGGTCCCCGTACTTCTGTCCATCATCATAGCTCGTCCTCCCCCGCCTTCTCTACCTCTCGCCTCCCCTCATGTTCTCCTACCCCAATAGCATTACCTTCTCCACTGCACATTATCTTCCGACTCTTCTCCTGCCCATCCCCGGGCTGCTAGTACTTCTCCCACCCTCTTCTCTTCTCTCCATATCCCCTTCTTCCCCGATGCTTCAACCCCATTCTGTCCCCTATATTCGCCTCACTCTCTCTCTTCTCCTTCCCCTGCATACGTCCCATACATTTCTTCCTCTCTTTCATCCTCATCCTCCTCATATATTCCATTTCCCCGTCCTACTCCTCCACCTACAATGACCGTTCCACTCTCACCCCTCCCCGACCCATTCTGCTAACATTTGTGTCATATTCTCCCTCCTGTCTTCCCTTTCCTCTATCCCGTTTTCCACCCTCCCTCTCCGCGCTAGCTACACTCCAGTTCCCTCAACCTCCTCTCAAACCGCTACTGTAGACAATTCTCCTTCCGTTCACTTTCCCCATGCTCCTCTGGTATTCCACTGCTTTAATCTAACTTCTCCCGCTTCACTTTACCATTCCCATGGTAAAGTGGAACCCTCTACTCGTACCAGCCTTTCTCCCAATTTATTCTTCTCCTTATCTGCCTCGAAGCGTCTCGCATCTGTTTGACCGACTTTCCCTCCTCTCCGTGCACTTCTACCATTAAGCTCGAAATTAAAGATGTTTATTCTCTCTCTTTCCGTGCACTTCTACCATAAGCTCGAATTAAGATGTTTATTTTTCTATCTTCTCTCCTTCTCTTCTCTCTCTCTCCTCTCTCTCTCTCTATCTCTCTCTCTCTCTCTCTCTCTCTTCTCGCTCTCTCTCCCTCTCTCTCTCTCCGTGCCCTTTTATTCCTCATTAATGACAGCCACCAATACTTCCCAGTGAGTAAAATAAGCACTAGTGAGCAGGTCCCCAATTCTTGCAGGTTACAAGTGACAGGGACAGACAGACAGGACAGGACAGACAGACAGACCGACAGACAGACAGACAGACAGACAGACAGACGCACCGACGGACGGACAGACTCACGGACGGAGGACGGACGACAGATTAAAATTTTCACGTCTGACAGCGCAAGAAACGCCATAGCACAGCGAACAGTAGTATGTGCGGACGTTATAAATTTATATCTTTTTGCACAACGCTACTTTTTCCACCACTCTTTCTCCATATCTCCCTCCCCCTCTTTTTGAGCACTGAAGTAATGGTTTTGCATAATCAGGAAAAATATTCGGATGAGATTGCTAAACAGAGTGCGACATTAAATTACGAAAAGTCAGTAAGTTTTCTAATTACTAATAAAATCATTAAACTTAAATTTTGAAATTCTGTTTCAAACGAGACTGTAGCTTAAGTTAAACATAAATATCTCCCAATTGCAACTAACTATAGAAAGAAAAGTTTTCCCATGACCAACGTTTGCGATTGAAATTTAGCACACTGTGTCAACTGATGCAAAAAGTTAAGCACGCACCGTCTCGTGCGAAGTGCTTTTGGCCCACATCCTTGAAAACTAAATTAGAATACGCTCACACAGTCCGAAATAACACTAGCAACCCAGGAGAAACAATAAAAAAAGGCAGGACAATTTGTACACTGAAAACACAATCGCGAAGATACCGTAACTGAAATAATTTCAACCAACAGCATCCATACTCCGGATTTGAGCAAATTTACGCATCTTAAATTCCCTAACATTCCACTTTTTCCCCTTTTCCCCCAGCATGCTTTCTAAGCTCAGTAAAGAAGGAAACATGTGTAAGTCAATGTCACTATCTAGAGCCGACAGCCTTGTTTTTATTTTCATTTTAATTTTTTTATATTATTTCTACAGAACGATTTCAGGGTTTGTCATTTCGTGAGCGATGCGAAGTATTTCAGGTTACTTCTGCTTTATGTCTTCCTGTTTTCTTTTTACATCGTGCATAATCTTTGCGTGAAACAATAAATTATGCTTTGTGTACTCTGCCCTTTTTTTAATCTTGCGACTCAAAATGTTTGCCGAACTTTCATTCTTTGTAGTTCCCCAGCCCATTTTGCTTAGACTCCAAAGCGTGCACTACTGCGTTATTAATAAAAGTAGTTTGAAGTAGTCTCTTTTCGATCTGTGTTCTCCCTCTTCTATTCAAAACGCTTTCAGTCCTCGTTTGGGCCCCGAGGTCGGTTGTTGTAACTAAGCACCCGGCCGGCACGCGAGAAGGTATAAGGGAAGAGAAGAAATTACGCGAGCAACATGCAAGGATTGTGTGGATTTGAGACAGGCTTGAGTTCCTGCTGCGCAGCCTGTGGCGAACGCACATTATCCTAAAAAAAGTTCATGATTCAAAGTCGGCTTACTGAGAAAATCGTCATGGTAATCGCGCTGTTCAGAGGACGCGCAGTATATGTTTTAAACACGAAGGTGCTCACCTTCAAGGTGAAAAAAGCCTGAGACCAAATGCAGTCACTAATATTATATATCTATATACTTATTCCGAACCATCCGCAAGAAAAAAAAAGTGTCCTGCACGACGGTGCCGTAAGGGAGCGCTCAGGTTGCAAGCTGCTGGTTTGTCAGTTTATCTCTGTCGTGCCTGAAGACGCTTGCTCTGGAGCTCAAAGCGGCAATAACAGAGAAGTTTAAGAGGAACGGAATTTATACTCGCTACTGCGCTCCAAAAACGTTTTTCTAATCGTCTTTGCTGTGATTGTACGGCCATACGAACCAAAAGCGGTGTGGCGGCGTACAAGCGGCTTCGGAAGTGCAACCAAAGGTAAAATTCAAACTGCGTGGCATGAATGGAAACAAAACGAAGTTATCACGGTAAAAAAAAAAAAAACCACGTGGCTGTGCGTGTATCCTTCTGCTAGCTGTAAACGAAGGGTGAGCAAAAGTACGGAAAGAAAGCAGTGTCGTGAATGTGCTCAGTCGCAAACACGCAGTTAAAAACTGGCTCCGGGCCTTCTTTTTTTTTTTTTCCCGCTCAGTACCGCACCGATCCAATCCTCAAGCTATATGGCTCTGCAAAACACCGAGCCAAGCAGCGGAGTAATGGTAAGAGGGGAAAGAGAGAGGGACGTTGCTCAGGGACATACCGGAAGCTGCGCGAAGTCGGCGGCGACCCGGCGCTTCCGGAGTTCTTCGAGCCTCTCGAGGACGTCCTGAAAGTGCGTTCTCAGTTCCTCCGCGTACTGCCTCGCCAAACCATCCAAGTCTCCTCTGCTCCCGTCCTGTAAAGAAACAATAAGGAGACAACCTTTAACACACGGCAGTGCAGGAAGCGGTGAAACCGAGTTTCCTTTTTATGTTTTTTTTTCTCTCGCGCTTCGGGGTTTTTTTTTTTTTTTTCTAAGCTAAGAAGGAAATCAAGTTCCCCACTTTCTGCGATACACGGGAAAAAGAAACTCTGGACTTCTAAGGCAGCCCCGGTTAAACGATTACTTCCGAATTCAACGAAGTCCTTGTAGTGATTGCACGAATCGTGAAAGTGAATATTGTTGAAAACTCCCGGCACTCGATCGACACGCCTCATTCAGAGCTGGCGTCGGTGCACGATAAATACATAGAAAGGTGAGTTGAGTCACATACGAGTATACTCTATAATAAAAGGCTCAGAATTATAATTGTGTATGCGTTTCCGTTCATGACGTGTGCGTGAGCCAGTGAGTCCAACCTGCGAACATTTGATTTACTGATAAATGTTATTTAGTTAGCCGCTGAAAACAGCAAAAACGGTTCCTATAAAGCGAGTCGACAGTAGAATTCGGATATTACTGACGGATTATAAACGTTTCCAGCACCTTCTCTTCTAGGCAATGCGGTAACAGGTATAAACTATCGGTTGCTTGGCAGTTCCCAAAGGCAAAAGAAAATAAAATCCGCTTTCAATTATAGAAACTAAATGCGGAAGGCAGGATTATATACGCCACGAAACATTCAGCCCATAAAACGGTGATGGGATTACAAAGAAACGCCGGTGGTCGTTTCGACGCACGCAGCGCCGAAGCTCCCGGCACTCCTTTACGCCTGTAGAGCGATCTTTCCCTCAGTATGAGACTTGGTGAGGAGAAGCCGAACGCAAGGCGAAACTACCGCGCGTCGAATGCGTTTTCAGCAGCGGAGTTCGAGAAGCTACTTTTAAGACCCGAAGATGCGCGCAAATAGTGCTTCGCAACACAATTACGCTACCCACTACGATCTTCAGAAGAAAGAAAAAAACGAAATAGAATAATAAAAGAAGCGAAGATTAGGACTGATCGGAAAAACGAAGAGAAGCTACTCAGACACGAAATCTCCTTTTTTGGAAGAGAAAGAAAGAAAGAAAGAAAGAAAGAAAGAAAGAAGAAAGAAAGAAAGAAAGAAAGAAAGAAAGAAAGAAAGAAGAAAGAAAGAAGGAAGAAAGAAACGGAAACAATCGAGCGTTTTTATTTTCTCTTTTTTGCGGGGCTATAAGGAGACAGAAAATGCGTTTCTCGGTCCGTTCCACATTCTGGAAAAGCCAGTTAGAAGAGAGCCAACGAATAGAGCGAGAACAAAGAGACGAGGCCGACTGGCTGTCTCTTGAAGACCGCGTCGCAGAGGGAATCGTTGGTTGAGCACTATCCCCCCTTCTTTGAGTTCGGGATAACTACGGAACGGCGACAATCCTGCCGCGCTTGCGGTTATAAATTTCAATTTCTGTCCGACACTCTCACGCTCTCTTCCCTCCGAAGTTCCTTTATTTCATGAACCTCGACTGGGTAAGGCGAAAATAGCGGGCACGAACGGAGTTTGGCCATAACTGGCATCGAGCGAACTGCAATACAAAAAAAAGGATTCAACGTCAAACGGGTTTAGCGCGAGCTTTTCGTCGCGCTTGGTCGTTTCTTTAAACTTTACGGGTGGCAGTTTAGAATCCGCAATTCATTCGCAGTTCTCCGTACCGGCCATCGTTCCGCAAAGCCAAAACTGTAGCACAAAGAAGCTTCAACGTCAAACGGGTTTAACGCGGGTTTTTTGACGCATTTGTCGTTAAAAAAAAAAAAACCTTTGTGGGTGGCAGTTTTGAATCCACAATTCATTCGCAGTTCTTTGCTCCGGCCATCGTTCAGCGAAACCGAACGGGGATTTCTCAGCCCCGTGGAGCCCGAAACGCGTATTATAAGATGAACGGTCGCTGGTCAGAACCAATCTATCTTGGTATTGTTATAAGACTCGGGTGTCGCGATATGTGGCGTATGACGTGAAGAAAAAAAGGGCCGCTCTCAGTAAGACAGAACGACTTGAGATTAAAACAAAAGCGACCTCTGCTAGAAACAAAAGAACGTAAAGAATTAAGGCGGGGGGCGGACAATACAGATTTAGCATTCAGCCTCTTTATGGCACCCTTCACCTCCGGCGGAAGAAACAACCACCGCGGGGCCAAATCTCGAGGGACAACACAGAACCACGAGGCAGACACAGTTCGGCGCACTTCAGTCGGAGAGCAGCAGCGCCATCGATTGCGCGCCGTGTAGGCACACTGATAAGTGAAAGGAGTGCCCATAAAATCTGCTTCTCCTCTTCGGGCCGGTAGTAGTCTATTTTCCTCTGCTCCGCGCGCGCCTTTATTTCGGCGAAGATGGCAGGCGCGGAGAGAGCTTGCGCCGCAGCGACAACAACGAATGATCCCAGGAAGGAGTCTGGAGGGTTTTCTCCCACCCGCACCGCGCGCGGAGGAAATAATAAAGTAAAGCGTAGCGAAAGAAATGGGAGGCTGGAAAAGGCGTAAGCAAGTATAACGGCTGGAGGGTGGGTGTCGAACGACACGCCGAGGAGATGGAGGGAGACGTTGATATATGACGGCAATATGTCAGTGCCCGGCCGCACGCTCCGGCTCCGTTGTTGCAATCCTTCAGCGCCGAGGCAACACGCGGCAGCAGCCTCCGGCATCGCCCGCGAATTTTGCGCGTTTTTATTTATCTACCCGTTTATTTATTTATCATACTTCCGGTGCGCGACAGCCGGTGATGGAGGTGGCTACCGTGCCATTCCCGCCGGAGGTGCCACCCGCTTCCCTCGCGTCCCCGCGCCAACGCGTCTTCCGCGACCTCGCGCACACATGGCGACCGTGGTGCCCGGGCTGCGCAGTCTCAATCAGGGCTCGTTCGCACTGGCGCGCTGGAACGCGTCTGCGAAGCGTTTTCGCGGCGTTCCCGCGTCCGCTAACGATTCCCGGTCGTGTTCAGCGTCGAAAGTGCTATCGAGCCTTCTGCGTGGTGAGCATAGTGACACCTCAATTATCCACCGAACACAATGAGAAAGCGAGTAGGATTCCCGGACCCGGCTGGGAGTATATTTGTATAGAGGCGACACCTAGAAACAGAAACTCCTAAGTACT
The DNA here is from genome assembly GCA_013339765.2 of Haemaphysalis longicornis. Lineage (NCBI taxonomy): Eukaryota > Metazoa > Arthropoda > Arachnida > Ixodida > Ixodidae > Haemaphysalis > Haemaphysalis longicornis. The sequence goes on along the minus strand of CM023456.1, from coordinate 80,451,398 downwards.
TTACATTTGGCGGACGTCGCGGGGCAAAAAGCGCCACATAGAGGTGGTTAGAACAGATGTGGTAAGTTTTAGGCCTACCTTAAGCACCTTCAGGAGGGCGACGAAAGGGACCAGCGGGCATATGCCCCAGCGTGAATTGCGCTAGATGTACCGCTTAATTTACGAAGATAAACTGGACGGAAATTACACCGCGTCCCGTCCATGTGACAAAATAAGCGCGCCCTATTTGAATTGCATGTGTCGCAAAATACTTCCTACGAAAGTCGCGCCGAGGCCCCACGACCACGAAGAAAGGCCCTAGAGTCTTCATATCGTAATGTAAGACTGGCTATATTACCCCACAAAAACTGTATTCTCAGCAGTGCCTTAGTGTATAGTAATGAAGCCAAGTAATAAAAAGCTTGTGTGCAGCAGTGAAGCCCGCCCTAGAGAGGTATGTTCTTGTAAAACTGACTTTCCTGCAGTATATATGAGTATTGCACAGAAGTCTCAGGGCAGTAAAAGAACACGTAAGAAAGCTTATCAGGACTCCTAAGTGCGACGGATGCGGCCAAAATTCCTTGCAGTCGCCTAAACAATAAAAACAAAATAAAAAAGCCGACACGTTGGATACGCTGAGGTGCACGTGCGGAGATGAGCGCATGTAAAGAATACTGACGCATTATACGAAAATCCACACTTGGGCGTTTCGCCAATTCATGCTTACCTGGGCTCGCTCCTTCCCGGTGATCTGAGAACGATTTGCGTCCGTAACCGCATTGTATGGCCGCAGAGTATCGTTTTACTTCCTTATTTCTATGCGCTTCCTTATTGGAAAAAATATTAGCGGCCATCAACAAATTGCCCAAACGCGCATTGTTTATGAACATTGGAGCACTTGACTCGTTCCACTGGCCTGAACGTTGCTCGTCACAATGCCTGACTTACGATACGCCGTTCTGTCTTTTACGGCGGATCTGTACATGGCTAGCCTCCCGCAGAGTTTTCGCCGCTGTGGCCGAAAACTCCCGAGCGTCCTCCTCTATGAGGAAGCAAAGCGAATAAGTAGTTCGTGAGCCGACTCGTGCCGCAGCAAGAGAAAGCTAGGAAACCACTCAATACTACTTTACGCCTCCCTCTACAAGGAGGCAGAGAAATTCATTAGGGACACCTGGTGTACAAGAGGAAAGCTAGAAAACCACCGATGCGTAGCGTTCAGCACTCTTTTGAATCGTTGATTCGACTGCCGCGGAAAAAAGGCAGGTCGCTCACGAAGCCGAACGGCGCGAACGTGAACGCGAGTGCGATCAGCAGCGGCGCGTAGCGGCGAATATCTTGCCCGGGAAGCTGTCCGTAAGCGGCGGGATAGACAGCATTCATTCATTCATTCATTCATTCATTCATTCATTCATTCATTCATTCATTCATAATTATTAATTATTTGGTTAGTTGGTTGGTTAATTGATTGATTGATTGATTGATTGATTGATTGATTGATTGATTGATTGATTGATTGATTGATTGATTGATTGATTGATGATTTAACGCGCCGACGCAACGCAGGCGATGAGGCGCGCCGTAGTGGAGGGCTCTGGATTAATTTTGACCCCCTGGCGATCTTTAAAGTGCGCCGAAATCTCGAACACACGGGCGTTTTTGCTTCCCGGAACCATAAGAAACGCGGCCACCACGGCCGGGAATCGAACCCGGGGCTCGACAGGAAAACTGATGCCTCGGAACGACGAAGCGACTCAGGTTTCAAGCCAGTAAATCGAACGCGCACGTATGCGAAATTTCAGGCGGCCTTTCTGAACACACATTACAGCTTCAGTCGTGCGGTTTGCGACAGACTGGCTATAGCACGATTCGATGGCAATGGGTAGTATCTGAGTTGACGCGAGCGATGAACGTGCACTGGACGTATTGCTGTGTACCTCTTCCGAACAGACTGACGTGGCAACACTCAAAGAGTGCAAGGCGTGCAGGGATTTCTTACTGCGTGGTGCTGTGCCATGCCTCTGTACGACAAACGGCCGGGAAGGTGTAATTGATTTTGGATTGATTGATTGTAGGGTTTAACGCATCGACGCAACGCAGGCGATGAGGCGCGCCGTAGTGGAGGGCTCCGGATTAATTTTGACCACCTGGGGATCTTTAACGTGCGACGGAATCTCGTGCACACGGGTGTTTTTGCTTTCCGGAACCATAAGAAAAGCGGCCGCCACGCCCCGGAATCAAACCCGCGTCCTCGTGCTCAGCAGCACAACGCCTTAGCCACTGAGCCACCGCGGCGGGTAAACGGGTACGTGTAGGCTGTAGCCCACCTTGGCAGGAGGGCACATTGGCTTTGAATATTTTATGAGTGGCTTGTGTTTCTGTGATTTCTTTTTTTTCGTTCGAAATGTGAGTCGTACTTGCGTCCGTTTTTCCCACCTTGTTGTGGCCGTCTTTTGTTGCATTTGGTTGCATGTCATAACACGTTTAAAAATTGTTCTCGCTAAGTGGTTGCAATTCTTGTTTCTACAGAAGGCGGGTACGGAACTTGCGTAGAAAGGTCGGCTGGGCATTGCTTAAAGCATGTCGTGCCCAATAATAACTGCAATAACAATAATAGCAAAGATTCCTACCGAGCGCTCCCCTACAGCGGACGGGGAAAAAAAGACACCAGTTTGACGATTACATTGTTCCAGATGATACTACGTGAGCCGGCCTCGATAAATGACATTTCGACACCCTTGAAACAGCGTTTCGCTATCCAGACTTTTAATATCAGTCGTTCCGTAATCTAGACACGTTTTTTTGACCACGGTGGCAGCCCTCACGGACACGTTCGTCATTTTCCAAACCTTACGCCAGTCGGATTTTTCCTCTTAATAACACCCGACCTGACAAAAGCTGGCCGAGAAGCAAGACTTTCGCCACCGGGTGTCGAAATACCGAGCTCTGTCTGACACGCAACCAAAGACGCACGCTTGTCGACACGTCGCCAGCATTGGCCGGTACGTTTTTATAGGCGAATCCCGGCTACAACATGCTCAGTGTTGCACCAACGTCAATCGTATGCTGGCGACATCTGGCGGCCGCCCCCGCCGTCGCAATCCTGACTCTCTCTTATGACTTGCCCTTTTTCTTTTCTTTATTTTTTCTTTCTTTTACTTCACGCTCCTTCTGGTGTCCGCGCCAGGCCGGCTGGGCGTAAGTGAATGAGACGGCCTGTGGCACGGCAGCATCCGCGCTGCTCCTTTCACGGCCGATCGGCGCAGCATCACCTCCCACGCAATAGAAAGCCCCACAACTCACGCTTACAGCTTTCTTTACCCGATCAAGATGACCGGCTATTCGCGTCCTATTCAACCCCTCGCCTTGCTCGAATACTTTCAAGCCGGGCCAATAAGGTGAAACCTGACCTCCAAGCGCCGGCCCACTGCCGAGGCCTCCGCGTTACCTAGGGGGTGTTGAGCCCTGCTCCAGCTGCCTTCATCGCCGAAAAGGCCAGCGGTATAGCAACGACGCAGGGCCCTGTTGCGCTATCGGCGAAAGCGAGGCGAATATATTAGGCGCCAGCGGCGAGACAGCGACGCACGCTTCGGCGCGGCCGCTTCGCGCTAACCGCTAGCCGACGTCAGACCCTGGTTTCCGCAGCCAGCGTCGCGAAAATACGAGCTGTTTCTGTATGCGTGCGTACGTGTGTGCGTGCGTGCGTGTACGAAAGAGCCTTCGCGCTAAACAAGCTCGCTTCTCTCAATGTTTATTCCACGCGTACAGGGTATGTCCCGCATTTACTTAAACCGCGCTTTCCGCGAAGCGCATGCCCGGAGGCATGGTTTCTCACCCTCTGGCGTTCCGCATCCTCGCTGAGACGGGCAATACTGACGACGAGCAAAAACTTCTCCTTGGAAATGTCACTGCGACGTTTGCCCACGTCGTGCGCACATCCGTCCACTCTGCCGGTGCGTCAATGCTGCCTGCATACTCAAATACTCTTCAATCGTGCTCCGCTGGTGGCCGCGCCTTGATGTAGTACATCGGGGAGTAAGACAAGGTGTTCACTAATACATGAACACCCCACATCAAATGCCACTTCACCAATGACGCAGGGTGGAGAGGGGGATTCGCGTAAGTAACGGAATCCGCAAGCGCTGATGCTGTATTTCGGAAAGAACGGCGGATGGCGCACACTCCTGGTCCGCGGTGCATGGAAGCGCGACTGATGTTCCCCGAAATTCCTATAAAGTAACGCATGTAGAGGAAACCAGAAAAATCAAGCAGCGACTTCACGACCAGATCGTACGCTGTTGGAAATGCGTGCCTTTATTCCGTACCACGCGACAAGTAAGGATTTTGGCAGGCCACTCGCCCGGCAGCTCGAGATGCACTAATCATCGTCCGTACAGAAATGCATCACCCTGTCGAATATGCGATGTGCACAGGAGGCTGTCATGGGGAAAAGGTGGCCAGACGTACGCTTAACAGCGAGGGCTTAGCTACAGAACTTGATCTCTCCACGGCTCTGTTTATGCGACGAAATGGTCATCACAGCGTTTACTCAGGCGTATTTCTTTACCCGCGTCGTTAGGCGTACGACCGCTTCATACAGAACAAATTTGCACAGTTTTTACCCAAAATACCGTTACACAGCTGAGGTTGTATTGTCTTGCTATTCTTGCAATAAAACTGGCTGTACACACTACGTTCAAACGCGTCACAGAACATAAAGCGCTCAACATTACACGACGACCCCAGCAAAAAGGAAAAAAAAGGACACACGAAACCGAAGCGCATCTTCCGTTTCCTGTGCCTTTTTTTTCCTTTTTGCTGTGGTCGTCATTTAATGTTCAGCGCTATATGTTCTACGATGTCTAGATACCAACTAGCCCAACACCAAGGTTTAAATTGAAGTTCGAACGCGACCGCGTTTAAGTGAGGAACGCATTTGTTTTCAGAGAGAGAGAGAGAGAGAGAGAGAGAGAGAGAGAGAGAGAGAGAGAGAGAGAGAGAGAGAGAGAGAGAGAGAGAGAGAGAGAGAGAGAGAGAGAGAGAGAGAGAGAGAGAGAGAGAGAGGTCTGTGGGCAGTTGGCGGTCACATTCGCTAGTCATCTTCACCATGCCGCAGCGGGCAATGTTTTACCAGACAACGCAGGTAGCGCGGCGATTAGATTGTTGGGGGACTGTGCTCCAAGCCGGACGTGGAATTCTGTACTGGCGCACGGGATTACCTCGTCGCTCACCGGCCAACTTCAAAAACGCTCACTGCGAACAGACACGATAGAGAGTTTTAGCTTACCGTGTGTACCGTGCGTGCCGGGACCCGACTTGGCATGTGCGCATTCATTCCAGTTGGGTGGCCTACTTCCACTGGCGGGCGCTCCCTGCTTCGCCGTGCCGGCGTGCGCATGCGCAGTCGGGTCCGGGTACGCACGGTGCACACGGTAGCTAAACATTTAATAGAAGAAAGTTATGTCAGAGTGGAGATCCGGTCCCGGTAGAGCACCCGGTACGCCTGCGCATGCGCACAACGAGTTTTCCTGCCTCTGAACATGCGTAGTATCGCCGGTCGCCTACCGGTTACCGTACGGGGAACGATTCTCCGCTCTGATATAACTCGCTATTACCTTTCTTCCCCTGTGAGGGCTCGCAAAAAGCGTATGCCAACTATAGAAAAGGGCAGGTGTCTCTGACGGCACTCAGAATATTAGAGGGAGGAATGCGCCGCATACCCGAGCAGAAAATCGAACTGATATGGACACCGGCTCACTCAGGGCTGGAAGGCAACGAACTCGCCCACCAGCTTGCCCGATAACTTGAACACCGGGCAGACGAGCACGAGCCGCACGCCATAACGACTTACAAGGACATCACCAGCCACTACAGGGAAAGCAGAAGACGGTACCCTGACCCACATAAATCTCTCAGCAGAGCGCACCAAACGATCTATAGGCAAATACAAGCAGGATCCTTTCCGCACCCCTACCTCCAAAGCAGAATGTACCCCGAGATATACGAGAAAGAGTGTAGCTTCTGTGGGCAATCGCGGGAACGCTCCGGCATGTCATCGGAGAGTGCGATTTCACCGAGACAATTCCCCGACCCCTTACCCAACCCTCCGCCACCCTTCCCACACCCCGAGACCTTGCTAACCAGCCCCGCTTTGGAAGACCAGTTCGTCCTGATCTCGAGGGGCCAGGCAGCCGCGGAAGCATATGGGTCCCGTGAAGAGGGAACCACCCCATCCGGCACGTAGTCGCCGCAATTTTGTGCGGCTAATAAAGTTGTCTCTCTCTCTCTTTTCTCTCTCTCTCTCTCTCTCTATCTCTCTCTCTCTCTCTCTCCTAACTCTCTCTCTCCCCTCTCTCTCTCTCTCTCTCTCTCTCTCTCTCTCTCTCTCTCTCTCTCAGACGATACTGTTTTATGAATTGTTTTACGCTCATGAGTGAGCGTCTTATGAATTGTTCTACGCTGTTGAGTAAAGCAGGTGGTGTTGAAGCTTAAAGGAGTACTGACACGAAATTTCAAAGCTGAGATACTATGTAAAACGCTTCCTTTTTATCAGGAGATATCTCCCAGCAAGTTTCAACAGCAACCGTTCAGCAAAACATATTTAAAATCATTTTAATCTTCGCCCGCACGAGAAAGCCCAGGCGGGCCGACGTGACATCATCTGCTACGTGCCCCAAACTGCCGACGTCGGGCTCCCGTGACGAAGCCGACGCGCGGGTGTGGTTGGCGCGCGCTGCTCGGGCGGTGTTCACGTCATGGTTTGGGACTGACGTCATGCGGCCCGGGCCTGTGGGGACGGCGAAAACCTCGGCCGGTCTGGGCGCGCGCGTGCGCTCGCTCGCGCGCGCTCAGAGAGGCAGCGATACGGCAAGAATGTGACGTCAGGTAGCATGCTTTCATGGCGGCGCTGGCTTGTTCATAAACCAAACTGGCAGAATAAACGGTGGCCCGTTTTGAAGTTTACGCTGGCGCTCGACCGTTCTAATCTGTCATTAATGATTTTGGCTGGTAGGCCGCATAGAGCTAAAAAAACGTAGCACTAAAGAGTGTTGCAGGTGCTTTAAGAAAAATAACCCCCGGATTGCTGCCAAACAATTTTTAGCACGACAGTGGTTTATTCCGGGATACACGAAGATTTGGCTGACGTACCATCCGCCACGGAGGTGACGCCAGCACAACGAAGCAAGCGGCCTGTAAAGGGTGCACCCCTGCACACAGGGCCTCCTTGCGGGGAAGCAACCTTAAGTACTAAAGTGTAATTTATACATAGGGTTGTTCGCTTTGGGGCTTTATATTTAACGCGAAAGTGCTTATGCCGGGATACACCAAGATTTTACTGACGTCATATCAGTCACGGAAATGACGCCAGTACACCTTTGCAGAAGCGACCCGCCAGCAGGACGTCGCTCGCCAAGCACACCCACAAGACCCGCAAATCATGCTCAGCTTCAGATTTCGCTGCACATTTCACTTTCGTGTTTTACCGATTCCTAGGACAGAGGAATCAGTTTTTTTTTTTTGCATTACAGTCTGACTCTTTTTCAAAGGGAATTATTAAAGCTTACGGAGCATGACTGTGCCGATTCACCCATGCATCGCACTTACGATCTATGACGAAAGCTAGAGATAAATGACCGCAAAGGTGGCAAAATATCACATACCCAAAGAATCTCCCGACAATCGAAAGAACTGTCGCGTTAGGTGGGCGGCTTGCTGGTGCGTAAGATTCACAGGAGATTGTACGTTTAAAACACGACGGTCTTCGAGGCTCGATTTTCCCAAGGCACCAGAAACCGTGCAACGCCCGGAAACTAACATGTCACTACGCTTTCTTTTGTTGCTTCCCCTTCAAAGTTTAATAATGGAGCACATTACAAGAAACAAGCTCCGTCAGCACCAACAAGCTCATCGTTGCAAGCCTGCACAGTCGTTTTCAAAAACTATCTGGATGTCTCCCGAGCCTCGCTATAAGCCTTGAAATGTATCACGCTGACAGTAAAGCTAAAAAAACAAACGCCAACACGTGCCAGTGCATTATACAAAAATAAAAACGCACGGGCCGAAGCCGGGAAGCCGGAGGAAAGCCATCAAGGGGATAAAGCTTTCCGAATACTTCCGCGACTCGAAACCACAGCGGGCGTGTTTGCAAGGCCAGCAAGCTACGGTGTGCACGGCTTCCGCACAACGAGGTTTTCTTTCCGCCGCAGCCACGTTGCACCTTCGTGTTTTCCCGACAGCCTCGCGTATTTTGTTTGCCCCCTGCTTCCTGCATCTAACCTGCTGCGCAAACAACCATTTTGAGAATCCAGAGGCCGTTCGGAAGCGGCGCCGCACGCTTATTCTTGCGGGGAACGGTTTGTCACGGGATCGCGGGACATATTCTCCGACCGCAAATCCGACACTCACAACGATTTGAGGGCTTGGCATCGCTAACCGTCGTCTGACTCGTAATTTTGTTTTGTTGTCCCCTTCCGGCAACGCGTGTACAGAGCCCGTGCAACGCGTAGAAAAAGACGATAATGGAAGACGGTCCCGGAATATGAGAATGAAGTAGACAAAAAGAAAACATACACTTCAAATTTTGGCATGCAAAAACATGTATAGTGCGCGAAACGTGCAAACGAAGAATTGTTAGACACTGTTCGCTCGCGTACGAAAAAGGTGCAATCGATAGGGCATGTGTCAAAGGAAGGGACAGCAAATACGGCACCGACCTTCGTAGTGCGTTAACACCCTCCCCGTGGCACCCCACTTAGCTATCTTCGTTTAACTCGAGTGATCGTCTTGCAAATCCATCTAACGGCGCAGTGGCATGATGCGTGTTTCGAATTCAACGTGACACTGATCTAAATCCCAATATTGAAGTCAGTTTTTTTATCCAATTTCGCAACTGGAATGTTGTTAGCGACATTTTGTTCAATTGCTGTTGACTCCACGTTTTTCTGCCGCTGTTTAATGAGCATTGTTCAGCTGTACCTCAACCGTTGTTCATTGTTCAACTATCGTTGGCTTTTAGTTCAAAACCGGTGGACCACCAGGGTCCACCGAGATACGCGTCTAGAAGAAGTGGAAGCTGATGGAGAGACGAAATAAGAAAATTCGGAGGTAAAGAATGGACTCAAATAGCGCAGGACCAAAGCGGCTGGAAATCGATGGGAGAATTTTTTCGTGCTGCAGTGGATCCAGTAGGCTGTTGCTATTGATGCTAATGATGACCCAGTCTAAAACACATCAGGAATACCGCAATAACCTAGCAAGACTTCCTGCCGTACGACAAAAAAACTTTGTTGTGACAACGTAAGTCCTGTTGTTATGATAAAGCCATCTGTTGTTACGACACACACTTCTGTCGTAACGACAAAGTCAATTTTTTGCAACGACAAGCATTCCTGTAGTCACGACAGAACGGCCATTTACGCTACTCTTCACAGATGGGCGATGACATTCAAACAGCGTGCAACTACTAACATCAGCATCACGACAAGACAGGAATTCGGCACGACGAAACATCAAACTTAGGACAGGCATACGACGCACGACAGAAAATCAGAATCCCGATACGACGAGAATAACGACAGGACGACAGTACGGCACGCGAAAATACGACGAACTACAGAATTTTTTTAGATGCGACACATCTCATTCACTCGCCTTGTCCCTGCATCCATCCGGCGTTGTTGTCGGCGTTGTCGGCGTCCACCCCTCCCCCAATCTCCTCGCCGCGCCAGCTGCGCTCTCCGCCGCTCACCCCCTCTCCTCTACGATAGCGAACACTCTCTCGCGAGGGCATTGGATTGGATTCGATTGTATTGGCTTGGCTTGGCTTGGCTTGGCTTGGCTTGGATTGGATTCGATAGGATTGGAACTCTGCGACGCTTCGCATCACCTCAGGGTTCCCCTCGGGAAGATGGTGTAATTTTTTCTGGTATTTTTGGACTGGGGACTTGTTCAAATGTTCTTCATGAGCTGCCCTAGTACCAACAAGTTTGTGTGTGCCCACGCACGTGCACGCACAGCCACACACTTGAGTTGGTGAGATAGCGAGATAAAGGAAGGAAACAGACGCCCGCTTCTTCCTCCTTCCCCCACATGTACCAACAAGACAATTTGGAATTTTTATCTCCGTTATTTGAATAGCACTGTGCTCCAAAGCCTCATATCCCTTTCACGGCTCTGCTATGTTCGTGTTTGTCAGTCACCGACGAGCCTGAAACTAGTTTGCCTGCCCTCCCCTTCATTTGCCTGTATCGCTTTGCCCCTTTCTCTGCCCTCACCCGCACGCGTTTGAATTTGTGTGCGCGAGCGCACTGCGCACGCGTGCTGTGTGCAAGGATTGCAGCACGCTTTCCCCGGTTGGTGCGCGCGCCCTGGCGCCAGCTTTCGCCCTCAGCACTTCCAAAGGACGCCCAACCAGAGAACCAAAAAAGTAATTTGCACAAGCGAGCTGGGTGACACAAGCGGCGCGGTTCTCATAATAGCAGTGGGCGCCAGAACAACAAATTTGGAGCCCGAAAACTGCGCTAAATCGCTCCCCCTCTCCCGGCTTACGTGGAGCGCGCAGCTGGCACCCGTAAGCACGAGCGATGAGCGGTGCAGGTGCGAAAGGGAAGCAGACGACAGGCGGACCAACAAGCGCAGACGATCAGGCAGAACGGGTGAGTGTTAATCTCGAACGCAGGACGCGGCAGGGAAAAGGAGCGGGAAATTCAAACAAAAAGAGAAGCGGGGGAAGGTAGCAAAGCCAGATATGAGCGGGGCCTGGAAAGCTTATGGAAGAGGAAGGGGGGCGATGACGAGGAGTCGCAGGACTACCGGTGCTCCTAACGACCGAATGCCGAGCAATAATAAGCGGCGCGAGCCCAATTATACTTCCTGACCCGGGAAACCGACCGAGGCGAGCAGGGACGCCGTCGATATTTGCCCCCCTACGAAAGCCCGCGCGCCATCCCCCCGGAAGTCATTCGCGCCGACTCTCCCCGCGTTCAGACACAACTGAAACTAAAACTCGCTGCCGCCGACTGTACTCGCTTCTGAACGAATGCCTCGGTGATAACATTAACGGCGACTCTGGTTGCATCCGCCACAGCGTGTCTTCGCTTGGTTCGATGCGCTAGGTTTGTGTTTCCGCGCTGATTATTAAATGATACCACTGCTCTGACGCTACTGCTGTCTTTTACACTTTCAAACGGCTCTAGTATACCCCGATTTCAAATAACGTAACTCCAAACCAATCTTCCCCGTAAACCGAAAAGTGCGCCGACAGCAAACCACATACCGTATGCTTTCCCTATCAGTACTTTCACTGATAATCTCTCTCTCTCTCTCTCTCTCTCTCTCTCTCTCTCCTCTCTCTCTCTCTCTCTCTCTCTCTCTCTCTCTCTCTCTCTCTCTCTCTCTCTCTCTCTCTCTCTCTCTCTCTCTCTCTCTCTCTCTCTCTCTCTCTCTCTAACGCATAGTCATTTCTTGGATGCTGGCCTCTCGGTGGTCATTGTAAGAAATATGGTACTTCCTTCATTACCGTATACAAAGCGAACGTCTCTGGTATGTTACTCCAAACTTCTACTTCTTACTATCAGTAGAAGATTGTCCACACGCTCATGAGGTCACCCGTCTAAGCCCCAGGGGCACCCTTGGAGCGTTTCAACTAGTTAGGAAGTCCAAGAAGCCACCATAAAAGCCTTCAAACCCAGCCAGACGGTCCGGGCTATTCGAATGGACGCACGGTTGAACTAAGTTTAAACAAAACATATGCGAGCTATTTGGCGTTTATTTAACCCCAAGCCGTACGCCAACGATCGGTTAACGAGCTTATAACTGGTACTTGTATTAGCTTGTATCTTGTAAATATACTTGTATCTTGTAAATATAGATAACATATTCGCTTATTTCATGTAACTACATGTTTATGTAGAGCAATGTATTCATCGGTTTACCACATTTCTAACTTGCGGAGGCCCCTAAACAAAAAGAACAAGAACACCAGCAATAGCAACAACAAAACAGAAAAAAAATGAGTGTGGTACGCGGCAACAAAGAGACACGGGTGCCTTGTTTTTTATCACATACTACGATAGCACACACACGTCCCAAATTCATTTTCTTCAATTTTTTTCCACCCGACATACCCACTGTGGAAGCGAAACGGCTATAAAGCCAAGCAGAGCCCACTGGATACCTGCGCTTATCTCCTACAAGGGTTGCTCTTCAATCCTTTCATGCCACTAATATACACGTTCTCGAGTGGAATCATTTTATTTTAGTCATCAGACTACACTGTGAAGAATTACTCCTAAATAGAATGAATTATAGATTTTATAGCCTGTACTCACCGCATTCACGCGTGATGTCGCTTCTTATGGCTGGTGGAGTTATAACCTACGTTTACAAACACATGGTGATTATGCACACAACTGATGAATTTGAGTTGAACGATCTTCTTACAAGTTAAGTCGACTGGAAAGCATCGTCCACCACCCGAAATGGTTCATAATTACTTGTAGACCCATTTGTTCTGTTCACGCTGTTCGCTCATAGATGCTTCGCTGAAGAAGCAACGCTGCACAAATACGCCCATGTTTGAACAGCTCTTATTGACTTATTTGGCGCCACAACAAGCATTGCTTAGGGGATGTGTACCATAACTATCGATCTTCGCTTGAGCCGGCTATGGATTCACGCGCTGTGTACATCGTGAGTGGTCGACTATAACTTTTTGTAAACGCAATTCTCATCTCTGTCCCGTCATGTCACTACTTGCGGGTGTCAGTATACCTATTTACTAACAAATGCCGTTTCCTTGACGAGCCGCTAAGCTTAAAACGTGCGCCCCCTCACTTTTGCACGCAAATTTTCAGAATCACTGGAAAAAAAAAATTCCAGAACAAAAAAATTGCAAAAGAAAACTTCCCGAGCCATTCCATCCTATGAAGGTGGACAGTGACCAACGAAGTTTGAGTCCGGACTGTACGCGGCCTCCCCATTACGACGTCATAAGAGGAGGGAAATTAAATATAGAAATGGCAACTTGTCTTGACCACGCGACCGCCGCCCCAATGAGCCGGAGGAAACTAGACATGCAAGCGCTGGAACGCCGACAGAGAGAGGGTGGTGCGAACGCAGACTTGGCCGACGCGGGTCGCACAGCGGAAAAGATTTTAGAAACCTTTATATTTTGGCTGAATGTCCGCTGATGCTTAAAGTGGTACCTATTGATATCTAATGTTCTCAAAACGCATATCAAAGTGATAAGACGAATAATCTTTTCCTGAGAACCAAACGCAGAAGTAAATTCCCGGAACCCTAGACATAAACAGCTTCCCCGTAACAAAACTGCTAAAAGAGAACCCTACGATGGTTGCTCCCCACACAAAAGCAAACTAGGGCAAATTAACGAAGGGTGATTTAAAACGGGGGGGGGGGCAAAACTAAGCAACTAAATTATAGGCGAGCAAAACCCGCTAGAGCGGGCACAGTGAGTGGCCAGCACAGACCTCCGCCACTCTACTCTACAGAATACACACTCACCGCGTTTCCCGCCGGCAAACACAGAGTCCACGACTCACACGCCTAACGAACCCGCTGCAATTTGTTTCGTACTAACAGCTCGCACACACGGGTGCAAAAAAAACAAACAAAAAAAAACATATAAGACCGCTCCGCAAACAGGCACAGATTTGCCCGCGCACCCTCCTCCCCTCCCGCACTTTCCGGGTTTGCGAGACCACCAGGCGGACCACACGCACGCGAACAGTAACAACGCCGAGCATCAAACGGAACAGGGGCCTAATAAAATAGCGGAGATAGAAGGGAAGAGACAAAGCGAGAAGAAGAATGGATGGGGGGGGCCCGAGGAAGTGTGCTGTGCGCTTACCCAGTCGTGCTTTTAATCCATTACGCGCACCACTGGACAACTACAAGCGGAATTAGCTAACGAACGCCGCTCCGCAAACCGCACGCTCGACCCTACTGCGGGGGGTTGCAGGCGCCGCTCTAAACAACAGAACAGAAGATAAAAAGACAGAACAGCAACAGCCAAGGTAGGAATAGATCAATATCTAAAGTTCACAACACAGAACGAGCAAGCACTCCCCTCCCACTAAAAACGAGAAAACAAAAAAAAAAACGACTACGATAAAGAAAATTTGGCTGATTTGTCGACCAACAAAACGCTTGCTCCCTTTCCCACTCGCACTCGCCCGCCCGGTGTGGCTGTTGGCATTGCGAGTATTTATAGGGCGACTTGTACGAGACAAAACAACTCCCAAGCTCAGAGTTTATCGCTCCACATGAAGACCGGAACACGGGGGCGTCATCGTCATTTGGTTGCGGTTGCGTTACGCGAGACTGGTCCAACGCCCGTGGGGACGACGGTCTATAATGGGCCGCACCCCCTGCCCTTCTCCTCCCTTTCCGCCTCATCAAGGCACGAAGCCATCCAACCGTGCTGCTTCCGGACGACGCCAGCAGTTCGAGGAAGCCCTTTAGACTGCCCGCGCGTGACTAAGTATACTTTTGTTCCTCCCTCTTGCTTCTTTTTTTTTTTTTTTTTTGTCGTTTCTTCCAACGCGTTATCTCGAAGCTACATGTGCCAGCTTCGACTGGAGACCTTACACCGTCCAGTGAGCAACATCTGATGAGTGAGCGATGAAGGAGGTAGGGGAGGGTCTGCATATGCGACATGTTTGGTAGGTACGAGTCTAAGCAATGCAGTAACACCAAACCCAAGAGTGACAAGAGCGTTCGGGGTTCACGAAAGAGTAACGACGAACGTTCATTGGCATATAGTCTATATAACACAGCGGCGCGCGAGCTGCTACAAAAATAAAGCGAGTTCAAAGCTGGGCCACGACGCGAAAGCCGAACGCAGAGCATGCTAGTTTAGCTGAAAGCTCATCCAAGGAAGTGCACGGAAAGCCGTAACTGCGGTCAGCGTGTGCATTGTGGTCAGGTTAAGAATTGAGAGCGCACCCTATCAGCCGCCATAGAATAACATCTGAATTTGGTAGAATAGAACAGTATACTAACAGCTAGTAGATCAAAATACACGTTGAAAGGCTGTAATGCAGCCTCATAATATGGAACGTATTCAGCGAAATAGCGCGCGCGCGCACGCACGCACGACGCACGCACGCACGCACGAACCCCTTGATGAATGCCTGTCGCGTTGGTGGCGGCAACACATTACGCTGAACCAAGTAACAAAAAATTAAGCCGTTCCACTCAATGTGGAAGGTGTCGGAAGTCAGAGCAGTGATTCGCCATAATAGGCTGCACGCCGTTACCCGCTCACTGCTTCCACCCAATGCTTCAAATTTCCCGCCTTCACAGTGCTCGCGCGCCCCCTGCCTGAAACTGCGCCAGCGGGAGTTCTGTTCTTTTGCGCTTGCTTTAATTTCGCATGCTGGAGCTGTTTTGCGTCATTTCGAACGCGTATTTCTTTTTTTTTTTTTTTTGCGCGGCTGGACCCTTTCTGCGTCATTTCGAACGCGCCATTTCTTTCTTGCGCGACCCTTTTTTTCGCTTGCTATGAAAAAACCCAAACCCCAAACGAGCGTTCCTAACTAAATGACCGCGGGGCTCCCGGGTTTATACACCAGATTTTGCCTGAAATGTACCTGCAGTTTTCTTTCCACAAACAACGGGAGATGTATAACAAGCCCCAGCGGTTCACGGGGTTTGAACGGTTATGACTATCTAAACAGCTGGTTTTTCGAACCCTTTGGGCGTGAATCCCTGACGCCGGTACAGAAGGCCACTTGGGTCCGTTATCTCGCTGCGCCGCCTGATTCAGGCAGTCGCATCGATCTTTTAGCGAGCTAAAAACAAGGCGAGCACATACAGTGCTCCGAAAGGTTGCCTTTAAAGCATGCTTCCCCGAAACAAGGGTTATGCTGCGGGAAAGGTTGAACATAGCAAAACTCAGTTTCCTGCGAACGGTACCGCACAGGGGGTAATAGTAAACTCAATCCGGGACTATATATAAAGGGTGCTCCAGGACAACCAGCGCTGTGTTTTGGGAAAGGTGGAATGTATCAAAATCTGTTACGCGACGGGTTATTATCGTCAAGTTGGGCTCTGCCGGAAGTAAAAACCTCAGGGCACCTAGCACCACCCAGTTAAAAAAAAAAAATGAGAGCTAGAAAATTTCAATAAACACCACGCGAAAAATATTTTCGTTTCCAATTTCCCCGCTTTCGAATGTATTTACCGGCGCAGGCGGACATTTAAAACCTGCAGCCTGCTTCACGCAACTTTCCGCGACGGTTCACTTTCTTTCGCAGCCAGTACTTGGCCAAAGGTTGCGAACATTTGCATTTTTATGGGCACGAAAAATACTGTAAAGAAATCAGTGCTTTCGAGGTGACGACGAACGTTTAAGAATCCCGCTTTGTTGACTATTCAGCTATTTCACCCTTATAGCCTAGGCGCAGCTCCTGCGCCGAATCCCCGAAATCCAAGACATTTGCATCATAACTGTCAATTGCTGAAACCGTGAAAAAAAACTTACAGAAAATGATATTTTTTCAACAACAAAAAAAATGAGCGCGAAACAAGCAAATCTCTGAATTCTGAGATCTCTGTGACTAACAAACGTTAGCTACGGAGAATTAAAAAGCTTTCAAGCAGCTGTAAACGGAAGAAGCGGCCAAAACCTTTTTACCCCCACATAGGCACCTGCTCGCGTGCGAGCATGTTTCCGGCAACCAAACACGCTACCGTATTTTTTCGATTATAATCACAGAGTATTTCGGAACCCGAGATGATTAAAAGGGCAATTGCAATTAAATATGGAACACGTTCAGATTAACATGTCAACGTGGTCGAAATTCTACCTTCGCAGAAATCGTGGAGGTTAATAAGAAGCGAGAAAATAGGGTGTATTGCCCTCACTAACGAGTGCTGTGACTACCCCGCCACTGTGACGAAAACTAGTAGCACAAACATTTAAGATGAGTCCTATGAGAAATTATCCAATGTTCATAAGCACTCTTGCCGCGTTCGTCGCAGCTTCACAAAGACCCAGTCACTGTATAGGGCGATTGATTGCTAAACGGCAAGCCCCTTCAATCTTAGATTCACTACTATAAAAAAATGCACTTTTGGGAAGACATTTTCCAGGGTAGCATAAGCTGTCCTGCATGAAAATACGAAGGCCTTGGGTCTTTCATCAAATACCCCCACAAGATCCCGTGTATCCCTCCACATGTTTTAATTGAGGCATAGAAGACCCGACACGTCGCGATCATTCCCAAGGCCTTAGAGCTACTGCTTTTTTGTTCGTCCTCATTCGCCCCATGAACGCCGCGCAACTGACAAGCTGCAATCGTCATCCCTTCATTTGCTAACCCAAATTGCCGGGAAGCGCGGCATACGCCGTATGAGTGTTCAAGAGCCTCTGCAGAGACAGCTTCACTACTATGCACAGTTGAGTTTCTGGGAAGACATTCTTCGAAGGCAATATAGGCAGTCATATCAAATAATGAATTCTCCATGGCCTTTTAGTAAATACATTTAAGAGACCTCATGTATCCTTAGTGCGTTACAATACGGGCGCACGATTTTATTCCAAGGGAAAAGGCCCTGAAATCCCAACGCACGAAAACTGTCCCAGCTCTGCCATATGAGCGTTTGCCGGCATCAAACGCACCACGGCTCGGTGCGGTCGCTTGAAAGGGGGGGCGCTGCGAGCGCGCGCAGCGAGCGGACGCATGGCACATCGGCTCCGTCAATTTTTGACAGGAGCCAAGGACCATTCGACCGGACCCTTTCAATACTGCGTCCTCCGGACCCAGCAAGTTACCCGGACCACGAAGACATCTCCTTTTGTCAAGGTGGGCCAACTTGACATCGAATTCGAGCGACGGTTCCGCCCCGCCCTATGGCGCCAACGCATAGCCTCACGGCTAGGCCGACGCCTGGCCACGGAGAAACCACCGCTCCTGTAAACACGGCTGTCTCTCCCTCTCAACGCGGCTACGACCCCGAGGAAATGGCATGGTCGACCATCTCGCTCGCCGGGGAAGACGTTTCGGCAGCGGCGGAGCCCCTCCGCAACGAAAATTTGTTCCGGCTCGTGGAGAGACGCTCTCAACGACGGAAAGACAAAATGGCGGCGGCCACTGCCCAAGATGCTCCCGGCAAGCAGCTATCAAAGCAGCAAGCTCCTGCCTCGCGCAGGGAAAAGGAGCCAGCCAAACCAGCATGGAAACCCAAGCCTCTTCCGAAATTTCACCCGGACGACTTTGTGGTTGTCTTAAAGCCACGAAGCGCCGTGGAACTCGGAGCCATTTTCCAACCTGGTGAGCTTGGTCTCTCTCTGCGCACTTACCTCGGCGCGCAGTTAGCTGCAGACTTTAGCTTTGTGCTCTCCCGAGAGCAAAACCTTATTCTCGCAAGCACCCAGAACGCCTACGTGGCCGACCGCATTCTTGGGGACTTCGTGATCAACTCTGCGAAAGGAGATGTGCCCCTCCGTGGCCACCTCAAACAAGGCGACGAAGAGGTTAGCTATGGCGTCGTCTCCATAGCTAATCATGAGACTTCAGAAACACTGAAGGGTAGTATCCAATGGAGGCAGGGTACTATCCTTGATATTCGAAAATTCGGAACGTCCAACAGGGCCCGACTCACCTTCGCCGGGAAGGTGAAGCCACGGACTGTGTTATACAATTCAGAGATAATCACTGTCCGACCCTACCTCCGGACCATCCCGGCCTGCGGCTTGTGTGGCACCGTGGGACACAGGGCGGACACATGCCCCAACCCAAACCAAGATCGTTGTGGTCTGTGTGGCCAACACGCGCCTTTTGTGGAGGGGATGCGGGCCCCTCATGAGTGCAACGCAAAGTGTGCGGTGTGTGGTGGCGGCCACGCCACAAACTCAAGAGACTGTGCGGCGAAATACCGCACGCTCACCAAACTGGACGCCCGGAAAGGCAAAAACAAGAACCCAGCGGGGAAGCCGGCGAAACGTCAGCCGGCACACATCACTGGCAGCAGCGGTGACTCACCACGGCGCAGTGACGTCAACTCGACGCGGGCGGCACCCAGCGGGCGTGCCGAAAAGCAAGGAGCAGCGGCACCACCACCGCCCCCACACGGCGGCCAAGGGAACCCAAGCCGCTCCCAGCAGCAGCAAACCGAAAGGCAAAGCCCTGGTAACTCCTGGGCAGACATAGTCAAGCATGGCAAGGAGGGCAGCACGAGCACGGGTGCCTCCACCTCCACCTCTCCTCCCTCCTCCCCCTCCCGCTCAGCGGCTGACTCTGAGCTCCTCAACCTAGTGGCATCTCTCAAGGCACAAAACGAGATGCTTTTAGCCAAAATTGAAGCTATTGAAAATCAATCTACTCCGCCTCCACAGTCTTCCCCGCATGCAGAAGTCATGGAGAGCGAGGCGGCGGCGCCGGCGACTCTGGAATCTTCCATTAACGCCCTTGAGACCCGCCTTGAAACCAAATTTGCAGACATGATGAGCGAGTTGGGAAGTCAACTCTTGTCTAAGATCACTAAACAATTTCATGCCCAGATTAACGCTCAAGTAGCGGAGGCCCTTCCCAACATGCTTGCCCGGGCTGCGCGCAAAGGTAACCTGAAGGATATATCTGGCCGCCCAAGCAAATTTTCTCGTCGTTTGATCATTCTAGATGACGAAGAGGACAGTAGCTCCCTTTCTGGGACGGAGGTACAAGCCAGTGAGCTGGCTCCGGAGCTACAGCCCACTCAGTCGTAATTCTCAAAATCGAAAATGGCGGGACAACCTCCATATAGGCAATCCCTCAAATCTAAATTGACCTCCCCCACCCTAATAACCCAATGGAACTGTCGGGGGCTCCGGTCCCGTACCAAGCGGGCCGAACTCCGAATGTACATTTCAACTTTTGAGCAATTGCCCGCCGTGGTAGCCCTTCAGGAGCCAGGAAAGGGTGCCAGGTTAACAAATTATACGACGTTCCAACAGGACCCCTCATCTTGTCTGTGCGTTCATAAGAACTATACTGCCACCATGGTCAACCTCGACCTACAACTTGAGTACTCATACGTAATGGTGACTCTCCTCCCCATCCGCAAATCAGATCCACCGTTACATATCCTTAACGTGTACTGTACTCCAAAACTGCGTAATATTTCATTCTCGGACCTCTTTAGCCGCGCGCTTAGAGCTGCTGGTAAGGACCCTCTTCTGATTGTGGGTGACTTCAACGCCCCCAGTCGGGTTTGGGGATACCATCGTGAAGAGAAGCGTGGGCGCAAACTGTCGGAACTTGCGTCGACGCTGGGCCTCACTCTTCACACCGATCCAGTCCACCCAACTCGGATAGGAAATTCTGTGACACGAGATACGTGTCCAGATTTGACCTTTACCCGCAACATTCAGTATGCAGAGTGGATCAACACCGAGGAAAACCTCGGTAGCGATCACTGCATTTTGAACATAACAATCCGAACGAAACCATTGGCAAAATCAATATCGCAGGCCCGGCTACCAGATTGGCCGAAATTTAGGCTTAATTACAACAACGCAACACCAATACTCGAGCGAGGCTACGACAAGTGGTCCCAAGACCTGGTTAGTAACCTTCACTCCACTGAAACCAAAATTCAGCTCTCAGAGGCGGTCTCGGACGTGGACAACCACCTCCTCCACATCTGGGAAGCGCGGAATCGCCTTGTTCGTCGATGGCGCCGACAAAAGCGTAACCGCAAACTTAAAGCCCGAATCGCCGAGCTCACCCAGACGGCGGCCGAATATGCGGCCCAACTCGCGGACGCCAACTGGGTGAATAGATGCAACACGGCAGCGCGCCAGATGTCCGGCAAAAATACTTGGCGGCTATTTCGCGCGCTCATAGACCCAACGCAGACCCGCACCGAAACTCAAAAACATCTACAAAGGGCAATTCATAGCTTCCAGGGCAATACAACTCAGCTGGCGCACAAGTTAAGGGACCAATACTTGTGCTCCACACAGGACACCCGCGGATCGGCGTACTCCTATGCAGGTTCGGAGAACGTTGAGCTGGATCGACCGTTCGAGCTTTTCGAGCTGCGGAAGGCCCTGGCTAAAATGAAACGTGGCACCGCTCCGGGTCGGGACAAAATTACTGTCAAAATGCTAGCTAACCTTCCTGACCCGGCATATGAATCACTATTAGCTTACATCAACTCAGTTTGGTCAGGGGAAGCGCCACTCCCCATAGAATGGAAGACCGCCCTGGTCACATTTATCCCAAAAGCTGGCAAAGCCGTGAGCACGGACAGCCTTCGCCCCATTTCTCTCACATCATGTGTGGGCAAACTGATGGAGACCATGGTACGGGATCGGTTGTCGGAGTTCATGGAGAACCAATCTATTTTTGCAGAATCAATGCACGGGTTCCGCCCACACGGATCCGCGCAGGACATTCTGCTTCAACTTAATCGGGATATCCTAGACCCCGTCGAATGCCCCCACAACGACAAGGTCGTACTCGCCTTGGACTTAAAGGGGGCATTTGATAATGTAACTCATGAGGCAATTCTAACACACTTATCACAAACCGGATGCGGCTTGAGAGCGTTCGAATACATTCGGCAGTTCTTAACCGATAGACAATCTTACATCCGTATACAGGATAAGGAACACGGCCCTTTCCCGTTAGGAACTAGAGGCACACCACAAGGTGCAGTGCTGTCTCCTCTATTATTCAACCTGGCCATGATGCACCTGCCGGCTCGGCTGGCTGATGTTCCCGGTATACAACATGCGTTGTATGCTGACGACATCACCATCTGGGCCACGCAGGGCTCACTAGGAGACATTGAGGCGAGCCTGCAGCAAGCCGCGCGCATAGTCGAACGCTATGCCCGCCAGTGCGGCCTCCAATGCTCTCCCTCCAAATCAGAATTCGTGCACATACGCCCCTCGCCAAAGTGCACGGCCAAAATCGAACTCTCGCTGGAGACAGGACCAATCCCTGAACAGAAAGAAGTCCGGGTACTGGGGCTTTTTATTAATCAAAACAGACGGTCAGACACTACACTGACCAAACTCCGTAAGGTGGGAGACCAGGTAGGCCGCATGGTCCGCCGGGTCTCAAACAAACGCGGAGGGCTACGGTGCAAGGATGCCTTGCGGCTGGCACATGCATTTGTAACCAGTAGAATCTTATATTCTACTCCATACCTCCACCTACGGAAGCAAGACGAGGATGCACTTGAAGTCATCCTCCGCAAAATTGTAAAGCGGGCCCTCGACCTCCCCGTGAACACCTCAAACCAGCGCCTTCTGGGCCTGGGCATGGTGAACACGTTTCGTGAGCTCCGGGAGGCCCACCTCGCAAATCAGTACACTCGTCTCTCAAATACGGTAGCGGGTCGCCGCCTATTAGCCCGCTTACACATCCAACACACCACCATCACGGAAGATCGCGTTCAACTCCCATTCGAGTGGAGATGCGCCCTCCATGTGCGCCCTCTTCCAAGCAACATGACTAAAGAAGACCATAATGGCCGGCGCCTGGCGCGGGCGGAAGCCCTGGCCCGCCAATATGGATCGAAAACCGGCGTGTTTTACGTGGACGCCTCCGGCCCACACCATGGGGGATGGTATACAGCTGCTGTCGTCCACGAGAACCGAATAGTTAACGGGCTCACTTTCCGAGCCCGGAACATAACACACGCGGAGGAAGTCGCCATTGCACTGGCAGCTCGCCACCCCACATCGCAAACTATCATCTCCGACTCACGAGGGGCCTGTCGGAACATAGAAAACGGCTGTGTGGCGTACCTAGCGTACCGACTGTTGAAACATACCGACTATCAAGGGAACCCCGCAACCCGCCGTATAGTCTGGGCTCCTGCTCACATGGGACTAGAAGGGAATGAGGCAGCCGACGCCGCCGCCCGCGCGCTCTCTTACCGGGCATTCCCACTCGACTCCACCGAACAGGGAGACCTCGAATTCAATCCGGTATATTCCTTCCGAGAAATCATTCAGCATTATCAATCCGGCCACAGCCTTTATCCACGCCCGTGTAAAGGCTTAAGTAAAGCGGAGGAGCGGCTTCTACTCCGACTTTACACAAACACCATGCTGTGCCCGGCAGCTCTCAAACACTTCGATCCCGCCTTTTCCGGCAGTTGCACGCACTGTGGGGAGAAGTCTTCGGACACCTACCACATGGTGTGGGCCTGCCCCTCCAATCCTGCCATACCCCCTATCCCTAACCCAACACGGGAGGACTGGGAGGCGACCCTGCTTGCATGCTCTGACCTTCAGGCCCAAAAGGCCCTGGTCGGACGGGCCCAGGCAGCGGCCGACGCCAATGGGGTTCCGTACTAGAGACCTCCACCTAGTATTTGTAAGGGTCGCCCCCTTAAGGAGTGGTCCCTGCATACCTCTCATGTATTTTCATTAACATACATAATAAATGTTTTTACCACCACCACCCCCGCTCGAAAGAACTCGAGCGAGGTGCTTAGCTGGCTGAAGCCATCTGTTCGCTCGCGTGTGATGAAACTGACTGCGTAATGCCGTCCCATTTGAGATAAAAAAAGAAATAAGAAAGAAAACGACAGCTAACCATAACGCAGACTAAAGGCGTTTGTCCTTCTGCCCTGATACATTGTTCCGTTGTTCAGGCGAAGCAACAATTAGGCGCGCAGCACGGTAAGAGCAATGTCATGTTTTAGCTCATTTCAGTGGAATCGCGACATCGCGCGTAAAATTTGGGTAAACTGGCGCCGCGTGCCTCCAAAGAGCTCGTCTGGACCGTTCCTGGATTTCGTTATGTTTCATTTATATCGGGGAATTCAAGCAACAGTAAAACAATGATGAACAGTTATTAATAGAGACCGGAACTTTAGGCACGAAAAATTACGGTTTTAGGCGCCTATAATAGGCACTGAAAAGTGTCATTTAGGCATTTATAGGCACCAAATATTGTCGTTTAGGCACATATAGGCCCAATTCGTATTTACTTGAGCAGCATATTGTGCTACAAATTTCTGACTTGCAGTAAAAACTGCGGACAAGTATTGTAGAGTGGGAAAGTAATTTTATTTTATTCGTGAAATAAGTCACACAAGAGTTGCTATTTTAACAGGTTTACGTGAAATGCAGGGCGACTCGACAACAAAACACAAGCTTAAAAGCAATGGCAAGCCACACCATCGCAATTATTTGCGGCTTGAAGTTGTACCTCATTTCGGTCGATAATTGTGTGCGAAAAAAACAACACTCAACGATCACTGAAGTTGGAGGAGCGTGCTTGTTCTTAGGACGCTTCATGACCTGATTCCATCTGAAATATCATTATGTTTGGTGCTCAGGACCTTCGGCAGCTCTTTTAGCACAGGGAATCCAGGAATGTTATGTCAGACAGAATGGCAGATTGTCAGACAGGAATGGCTCTATCAGGAACCGGTCCTTTGGGGATTGTGGCGGGTAAGTCCTGGACCTCCGAAATCAGCTCAGCATTCTTAGCCAGAGCGGCGCCCAAGCTCTCAGCTGCGGAAAAGCTTTTTGCTAAGAGTGTGAAATAAGCACACAAATGTGCCAAGTAACGTTCATGTGTAGTGTGGTGTAAAAACATTTGGCTGCAATGCTTTTTTGTCTTTTGCAATGGTGTTAGTAGCACCGGCGAGTGCATTTGTAGTAGTTTTCCTGCCATTAACCGAGTTTTTAAGTCGTAGCAATGGGCTGCTGGTGGAAGAGGACAATCGGTAACTGCTGCTTGAAGACACAACTGCAAACCGAAGAAAGACCTTAACTGCAGGTTTTATTCGTTGACAGAGAGAACAACCTGCTCAGCTCTTCACAGCACCGTTGAATCCCATAGATTCATCGGTGCCGTGGTTTTTATTGCGTTAGCATGGATGCGGCGTATGGGCAAAAGTTTCTGCCGTTGGTCCGCGGACACAGCGCGTCAGAAGGACATACTCATGTGGACAGCGGTGACGTCGGTGAGGTGCTGTGTTTGGCTGCGTACGGGCCCCTGGCAATTCGGTCGATGTGGTGAGGTCTAGGTGGCGGTAGCTTGTGCACGGTTTGCGTTTCTGGACTTGTTTGGCACGGCTCGCGGATTTTTTTATTTTTATTTAGTTATTTTTTTGCAAGCGGGTTGCGACAAACACTTCGTTGCGGGCCTCTGAATGAAAACAGTCCGCGCAGACCACCGACTAGAAAAACGAAAAAAAGCATATGTAACACAAAAAGGCATTTTTAGGGCTAAAAAGCCCACATAGGCTTATATAGTCAAAATAGGCGCTAAAAAGCCCGTATAGTCAAATCGCGTCATTAGAGTCGTCACTGTTGCACCTTTGGGGCACAATATAACCGGATCCAATCGTTATATCCGATATCGTGGCACTGTAGTATTGTAATAAGCGGTTTATTTTACCATAGAAGAATACGAAGTTGGCGGTGCCATAGCTGTTCATCGTTATATCCAATATATTGTTATAAACACTATCGTTATAAGTGGACTCATGTATATACGCAGGGAGGGAGAAGCAAAGATGCACTAAAGACGTCAGAGGTCAAACGCCCACACAGCCAGGGACCGACGGGCAGCAACTAACGATAGAGGCGTGAGTCCCATTCAAAAACCGGATGCGTTTACGCGATGGCTTCGAAGGAAGCACGAGGGTCGTCGTAGGAGCTCATCAGGAAAGACTCGGAAAGCAAGCAACAACCACGCCGAGGGAAGAAAACAAAAGAAGGAGAACGCGGCGTAGAGGGACGGAAAGGAATTCGCAGTCGATGCTGGCCCCGGCTGCGCACGAACCGAACGGAGGTCTCGTCGATTCTTCGGCGCTGCTCTCCTTCGAGGCACTCCTCCTCCTCCCCAGCCTCCCACGCAGGCCGGAAAACGGGGCGGCGGCGGCAGCGCCGCTCGGCAAGAGCAATCGACGCCCCCTATTCCTCCCCCTCCGCCCAAGACGTCGCCGAGGCGAATCCTTGCAGGCGACGCACGGGGGGAAATAAAGAAAACAGAGGTAGGAGGCCAAGCTGGCGGGAAGAAATACTCCCGGAGTCGGCCGTTAGCGTCGAATTAGGATCAAACAACGAAAACAGAGCGGGGCCGCCGGGAAGGAAAAAAGCAAAATCCTTAATTCGACGAAAAACCGTGCGTGGTCTATTTGGAAGCGGTACAAATCGGCTGGGCGGAGTGGGCGAGAACCCGCTGACAGCTCAAGTCTGGCCTCCGCCGCCGTAGAAATATGGGCCGAGGTAAGAGCAGGGCGAAGGAAGAGGGATGGGGAAGGGAGAAGGGGAGGCACACCACATGGGAAAACAGTCGGCCGCTACGGGTGGAGCGCGCGGCGCGGCTCGAGCTTACTCGCTCGAACTCGACGAAATGAGTCGGAAGCTCTTCTTTAAGCCCGACTCGCATTTCAGCAAAGGTGGCAAGCAACTGGAAAGTCGTACGTAGCACAACTCTGGTATAAGCAAAAAAAAAAAAAAAGAGGGGGGAGGGGAAATTCTAAGCTTCAATTCTATTAGACAGCGGACAGAGTGTAAATGGGGCACGGTCAGCGACAACCGAACCACGATGAAAATATGCGACCCCTGATCGCGCAAATTTCGATATTTCGCTGCGCAAAGGCAAAACAGCGGCACAATTCTTGCAAATCGTCGCAGTAAACTGATTGCATCGCAATTATTTCCTTCCAGAAATGCCCAAATTGAGTGTTTGCGGGACGGCATGACAAAATGTACGTGTTGCGGCTCATCTTTTCGTGTTTTTCTGTAACTGCTTGCGGGATGGCACGAAACGTATTGTAACGCACAGCAAAGTTGTCTGGAATGTACTATCGGTGCTAAGCGGCCAGTGCAGCGCCGAAGCAACGTTGCAGACACCATCGCGAAATTCCGATGAGACGTTCTTTCAGCGAAGCATCCCAGCAGGCATCAGCCTGGAGCAACGCGAAATTCCCACGTCGTCGGCGCCGAGGCAAACTGTCAGCAACGTCGTCGACGACGGCGACATTCAGAGCTGAGCGGTTCACGTGGAGGCAGGCGATAAGAAAGAACGGAAGCGCCGAGGACCCGGACACGACAGCAAAGTAAAGGAACATCCTCGACGCAACAGGGTCTCGTAACAACCACCGCGCCAGCGCAGTTTGCATAAACAGAAATAAGAACGCCTCAAAAAAAAAAAAAAGGGGGGGGGACAAAGTTGCATCCCTTGCTTATCGCCCCGACCACCGCTACGCGCCGACATTTGTCCCAGAAACAAGAGAGAGGCTGCGGAGTAAACAAACAACGAAGCAAGGGAGGGCGGAGTCGACAAGTCCGTCGAGTGAGTGAATGGAAATGTTCACCACTGGACGAAGTAAAGGAAAAAGGCTGTGCTTCGCTCTTCTCTCTCTTCCTTTTTGTTATTGCAGATTCCATCCTACTTCGGGAAAAAAGACGACAAAGAAATACGGAGCGATACCAACCGGAATACCTGAACGCTGGGGCGTAGGTGAGCGGAAAACACACACGCCAGCGAGAGTACGCCTTAGGTAGGGAAACGCTTGAAACGGCGGAAGTAAAGCGATGGTGCGGTCGTTCCAAACCGCGGCCTGCGGCACTCCGGAGCCAGCGGAACATCCGTTTCCGGTGGCACGGCGCTGACGTCACCGGATTCCGCTACACTACGATGACTCCCGGGCGGCTGCTCTATCTGGCAGTTTCGGCGGGGGAGAGACTCCAGCTCGGGAGCGCTTACTACGTGGACCAACCTGCGCCCACCGCGCCGTTCTGCGCAAACTGGGTCCGGCCCAACCCGTCTCGCGAATTATAGCCCCGCGGTGCCGCCGCCGCTGGCAAAAGGAGCGGCGGCAGAAGGGAGGCGAAATGCACGCGTGGGTCGCCCGACGCCAACACGTTCTGTATAGGGTAAGAAGGCCTGCGCAGTGCCTTCTTGTTACAACTTATTGCAGTGAAACCTCGCAAACATACCCTAAGCACGGTCACGAATGGATTTCTGTCTCCACCGGAAGCAGAAAGTCCACCATCGTACACGGCACGACGAGAGCTTAGGCGGCTTTCTTCCGTACCTCAGAGGCGTAGTCCTCACGCAAAGGTGGGGTGCTTTGCGCAGATATGCGTACGCCGCGATGGAAGTTGCGCGCAGCGTTGAAGGAGATGTATACTGGAAAGTTCGGTCGCAGAGTGCGGAGCATCGGCTGCGCATTGTAGCGGTAGACGACACGATTCTGTAAAGAACGGGAACGTATACGACATGCCGATCCGGGAGACTGGCGATGCCAAACAAAGCTTTTACCATCCCTTCCCTAAAGTACGTTGAGAGTAGGGCGAAAGCTAGAAGTGAGTCCAACATTCGCTGATGAGAGAAAAAAAAAAGCCCAATCGATCATCGAACCTTCACAGTACCATACCGCAAACGAAGACGATTTTTCGCGCTCTAAGTAAGCGCATCCTACGAACGATCTAAATGTGCTCCGATACGTGGTTTATGAGATAAAGGATTACCATTGTATTCCTTCTTGATGATCGATGCGCGTATTGCCTTATGTACGTACAACCGTTCCCTTGTCGCGGTTTTCAAGTACCCGTTTTGACGCAATGTACGCCCGGTTTCACGCACGCGCCGTGTGTCCAGACATGTTATCAGAGCTTTTCGGTCGACCAACCGGTCTATGGGGAAATGCGTTAGTTTTTTGGCAGGACTCGATCGGTCCCACTAAGGCAGCTCTAAAAAAACGACAAAAGCAAGCCATTGAAACATTCCCTTTCAGTCAATACCGTGAACCCTCCTCCGACGTTTGCAGAAGTCTAAGGACAGTGCTGCCAACGCGTAGGGAACCGTAGAAGGATGCCGCACGCACGGCGAAGTGCCGTTTGCGCGGTATTTAGGACCGGCGTTCATGCCCATTCGTTTCACGCTTGGAACGACCATGAATTTCTGCTAATTATGAGTCTGCTTTCCCATTGCAACACATTCCACAAAAGTTATAGCACATTATTTTTTTTTGTTTCCCTGGTCATGATCTTCCCTGCTACCGTCATCATCGCCGGATATATGCTAATTTAAAAGGTTTGGTACCGGTTTACGACGCTTTTAACGCGAAATTTACATGCCTGTCAATTGACTAGTTAAACATGTTCCAAATAAATTAATACGTCGTCCAAGGATGTGTTCCTTGGCCGAAACACCGTTTAAGGATTCACAGCAAAGCTAGTTGCTCTGCCGCCATATGCACATTTCGTACGCGCCGTTAGTGTGCAAGCATGCGTAGGCATTTGCGCAGACACGCCTTTGCAAGACCCACTCCCTCCTCAGACATGCTAAAGCCCACGTTCTCGCGTCTGAAACGGTCCAGGGAGCACGTATACTCCCTGCGTGCATACAAAGTGATACGCGCCGTGCCGACACGCACTGCACGCAATCCGCGACCTTGGCCGTGCCCTTCCCGTAACGGCGGCCTAGCGGGCAATGAATGGGCACGAACGGCTCCGGCCTCCCCGAGCCCCGCACGCGCGAGGCGGGACCGGAGCCGGTCGAGGAGGGCTGGGCCCGTCGCAGTGGGGTGCGCGCACACTGCGAAGCGCTTCTGGACGCGCCGTTCTGTAGACGAGGCCGCCTACCGGGCGCGGTCGGCAGACGCGTAAAGTACGGGTTTGCGGACGGCGATGACGTAAGTGCTCGCTCACCACCTTGTTTGAAGCGAAACAGACCGGCCCTGTTCGCGAGGCAACAAGTTTCCGCCGGCGTGTGCGCGTAAACAACGGAATTCCGACAAGGAAAACAGGGTACAGTATCGTGGGCAAAGATATATCGAGGAAGGGGAACTTTTTTTTTTCTCCTCATGTCACACAACTCACTGTAAATGCTAAAAAGATGGTCAGAAATCTCGTCTGCTGGACCACATTCATTCACAGTCGCAACAAGGAGAGGGACCAGCTGGGCGAATTGGTGTGCCTTCGTGGTGACAACCGCGCAAAAAAAAAAAGAAAAAAAAAAGGAAGACGAAGAGAAAACAGCGCTGCGTTCGGGATTTCTCCTTTCTTAGTCTTTGTCTCATTTTGCGCTGTTGTCACCACGAACGCACACAATGCCATATTCACAGCACTTAAAGGAACCCTGCAACACCTTTCGATAAGCGCTTTCACTCCTTCCTTCGCGTTTAGAACCACCGCGAAAGCTATAGTTATAGCCAGCACGGAGCGGCACTGCGTGATTTGCTCGTTGCACCAGATACGCCTTCCATTTCTGCTCTGTCTTTGTGGGTTTTTTTTTTTTTTTTTTTGATGTTGCCATCGAAAAGCGTTCATTGCTGCAACTTAAGGAAAACTGGCCAACAACCGCTACATAGTTCTAGTTACGTACTTCGAGCCGTCGAAGAACGTCAAGACCGGAAAAGAGAGAATAATCTTTTGAGCGAGTTTCCAAGTTATCTGATGGGCATAGAACAGTAATTTTTGGCTAAGGTACTTTGCGACCCGCTAATCGAAGTACTGGGCGTGTTGGGTGACTACGTTCTGCAAGCATTTAATATTTCACAAAAAGTTGAAAAAGGTGTTGCAGGGTCCCTTTAAGAATTGCGGAAATGGAATCAGTAGCGCGACTGTAAGTAGAAGTGACAACGGGGCTAGTTGGTAATGCATTTGGGACATCTTGAAGGTAGCGCACTTAGACACGGACACTAGGAAAAGAGACGACAAACCACAGCGCTCTGGTTTGTCGTCTCTTTTCCTAGTGTCCGTGTCTAAGTGCGCTACCTTCAGGATGTCCCAAATGCGACTGTAAGTGCCTGATTACATGGATAGTATCAGTTACTGCCTGCCCAACTGGCTCAGCATGTACTCATAGCTCACGGCTACAACTTCTTCGCAGCGGGAGTGTACAGCTGACGTACAAGACGGAGTTTGTGCCGCCATGTTCGGCCATATTTAGACGCGCGTTTCGCACTAAGATAAACAAGTTTCCTTCTTTAGCGCTCTTTGGTTAAGCATCACAGAGCTCAGCAATACTCTAAACAATTAGTGCACATATCACGGGTAGTCCCATTATTGAAATTACCTGAAAATTGTTCCTTTTCTTTTTCCTTTACCATATTTTCCATGACGGTTCAGGCCACTCAGAGAGATTCGGATCCGAAAACGACGAATGACTCGTATCTGTTGACGAAGTTTATCCCCAGCCTGCCTAGATCACTTCGAATTGCACCATAAAGATTCTATAGGGTTGTGTAGGGTATTTCTATAGCTTTGCTACTCAAATAAAAACCTCACTGTTTGAGAACAGTTACCTTCAGAAGGCCGTCCCATTATAAGCTCCAGCAAGATACCCTTTCATGACAAAAACTACTGATCATGCGTTAGGACGGGCGGCCTCGGCCCGAACGTACTCACTTGTCAACAGCTCCCGTTATAACCGCGTCGACGTGAGGTATTTGAAGCAGCTTATACGACACCCGCACTCAGCGCGCACGAAAGCATTCGCGGCTCTGCACGAGCAACTCTGCTGTCATCGGAAAAGTATGCAACGCTCCGAGCACTGCCAACGTTAAGACAGGCGGGGCGCAGAGGAGTGTACAAATTCAAACAACGACCGAACCGACGTTCTAGACTGTAAACAAGTACCAGAAGGTCGACAACACCACGACTGAACACCGGGCCCTGCGTATACACGTACAGCGCAAGCACGCGAGGTATCACGGTAGCGACAAGAATTCCCCGGAGCAATCGTACCCGCGCCGTCTGTTGTGGAAGAGGAGGCTGGATCCCCGGAGATCGGATCGCGCATCACGACGCCGCGCCGGCCCGTTTCGCAAGAGTCGGTCGGCGAAAGAGCGGCCGGGCAGGAGACGAAGAATACATACACCCGACAACAACCTTCCCCGTGAGCTTCAGCGGGCCACGCGGACGAAGAGCAGCAAGACCAGCTTCAAATTCTTCGAGTCGGCCGAGTTCTTAAACGAGAATAAAAATCACTGAAGAAAGAGAAGAAAACTCGTGTGAGACTCGTACGAAGCGAGTCTGCTCTAGAGAGGGGAAAAAAGCAGCAGACACGGCGGCAATTTTAATCTCCGCAGAGAAAGAAGACGCGGAGGAGTCTCCGGGAGTTGCGTTCCGCTGAGTTATAATACGAGTCTCTGCGCCCGGGGAAAAGAGAAAGAAAGCGAGCGCGGCGTGTACAGGCTCGGCTGTGGTACACGACGCAGTGTTGCCTCTGATTCTAACGGATAAGCCTGACCGCGTCCCGTCAACTTTCTCCCGTTCATTCCGCCGCACCCGCGGCGCCTACCTCCAAGCCTCTTCGCCGCCAGGAAGATACAAGAAGAACAAGAGTGCGCGCGCAGTCTTTTCGGCGTTGGCTGTAGATCGTGTACCGGCCGTTTTCTGTCTCCTCCGCGTGTGTCGTTGGGCGAAATGTGGCAGCTACGCGGATCCACACTTGGCTGTTTCTTTTTCTCAGTTTTTTTAAAAAAGGAAAGACAGAGGTTGGCACACCGGTGGAATCTCGGTGAGCCATCGCAGGTTTCGCGAAAAAGATAACGCGGCGCGTTCAGCGGGTGCCGCGGGAGTTCCAAAAAAGAAAAGAAAAACGAAGTTCAAAGAGAAGAGGACTCGTGACATGCAGGATCAGGCGGAGTATCGTGTAGCAAATAAATATTCTGTGTGGGCCGGCTGCGCTAGCTTCAGGCAAGCATCTTAGTACGCTGCGCGCGCACATGCTTTCGGGGTATCGGTATGCGGCGATCGAGGACGTTGACGGCAGCGATTGGCTGGTGATTGGCAAATCACTGACATTAAGGTGGGCTCGAGAGAGGAAGAAAAAGGAGGAGGATAAAAAACCAGAGGGCTCGAAGTGATCTATCAGGATTTCTTGGAACTTGGAAGATTCACGTCAACTAAACACACTGAAAGAGAAGGAAAAAGTTGAGAAGCCGCTGCGCTAATGCGGAGGATGTACAAACTATACTAGAGCGAACGCTAGACCCACTCGGCTAGTGAGTTTTAAGCGCTCCCTAATTAACGTGGACGACACACTATGCTCGGGAACAAGTTAAGAACGGAAATAGCTTATGTAGGATATCACTCCGCCTACGCGACGGACCCGGATGTCAACGGGCGCGCGCGTTTTGAAACGTGATTGCTATGAATGCGTGATGTCGTCTACCTTATCTCACGTAGTTTGTTTGTCGTCGCTGCAGTAGTTTACAAGCATATTAATCCAGAACAATCACGGAAACGGCTCGTGTCATCTTCAAAACACTCCCAGTAACCCACTACTTGCGCCGCGCAGAGTAACATCCGGCCGCGGTGATGAGGCACAGCGGCAACTACCGTTGCAGTTAAGTTGTACCCAAAAGTATAGCAGAATTGCGTCGACGGAACACTGATGCGGCCGGTGGAACTTATGGCAAGGCCACTCGATGAAAACTGAGCAGCCATGTTCGTGGCACTAGAGAGTTTTAGCATACCGCGTGTTCCGTACGTTCCGCATGTACCGTGCGCACCGGAACCCGACTGCCCCTGCGCGCGCGGGCACGACGAGGCGGAGCGGACCGTGAGCGGAACCGTACCGGAACGAATGAGCACGTGCCCAGTCGAATCCCGGTAAATATGGAACGTACGGAGCATACGGTATGCTAAAACTCTACTGGCGCCACGACGTATGCGGAAAACCGCTGACGAAAACGCGCGGTCGGAACACGGTCTCGATGGGCGCTTTTTGCACTGCGTCGCCAAAAGCTTGGAGAAGGGACATAGAGGCGCTTCGTTCGAAAACGAAACGCCAAGCTCCCAATCAGACCTAAAAAAAGAAACGAGGGCAAGCATTACCCAGTAGGCGCCACACTTTCTCCGGGGTAAATCCATCAATTTTTATTTTTGAGGTTGATTCCCTTGCGCATGTCCAGTGTATTAGACAAAAGTATAGTAAAACGTACTCGGGCGGTTCAGTTTCCTAACGCGCTTTGAAGACGAAAGCATCATGGTTTCTCCCGGCGATACCTATCAAAGACTTGATCACTGCCACTTCTTTTGGTTGGTTGGACCTTGGAGACACGGCGCATACCCACGCGGGGGATTGGCCAAGAAGCTGCATGTAATGATCAGGCTGTGACCGGGTTTATTCTAGAGAAAAAAAAAAGAATAAAGTAAGAGAAAAAGATTGAGACAAGAAAAAAGAAATCTTGGGATATAACAGAGTAGTCAGGAAAAATTGGGCCCATCTCTCCGCGAGGGGGACTCGAGTAAATGCGTCGCATAGGGGGTGGGTGTATTGCGTTAACGTTTAGTGTTTGGGGAGTTGTTGGTAGTGAATGCGTTGTATCAGCAGCTTCTTGACGTAGTTTGAATGAGTCAAGGATATAAGGCGCGTTCGTAGCCAGTCCACAACACCGTTATTTTTTAGTTATATGGGGGCGCGCTGCATGGTTTTTGGTACCAAACCAAAGCCCAAACACTTGCATTGCTTCAGTTTTGGTACCATTCGCTGCGGTCGTAATGGACGACCCCAGATTTTTAACACGGAAGTGTTTTATTTCGGATTACACCAAGATTTCACTGACGTCATTTCCGTCGCGGGAATTATGCCAGTACAAAGAAGCAAACGGCCTGTAAAGGGTGCACCCCTGCACATAGGGTCTTCTTGCGGGGAAGAAACTTTTAGTACTGAAGAGTACGTTATGGTTGTTCGTTTTCAGGTTTTGTATGTTAACACCAAAGTGTTTTATGCAGGGATACACCACGATTTCACTGACGTCATATCCGTCACAGAAATTACGCCAGTGCACCTTTGTCCAAGCGACCCGCCAGCAGGACGTTGCTCGCCAAGCACACCCACCAGACAGCCACCGACCCGCAAATCATGCTCAGCTGCAGATTTCGCTGCACATTTCACTTTCATGTTTTACCGATTCCTATGACACAGGAATGAACCACAGTGTTATGACTCAAGAGGCACATAATCTCTCGATTTAATAACATCACAAACACTGACATAGATACGCGTTTCCACTGGCTATCTATAACTTATTCCCTGCCTAGAACGTCACGCTGCCCTTCAGCTGTTTGCAACCCCATCAACCTCAGACGCTCGGTACTGCCTCTTCCCTCCAACGTGCCCACAGTTGTGCAACGCGCGAAACGATGCTTTTCTATTCTAGGACAAAACCAAATGCACGAAGGAACATCTCCGCAACGTCAGGCTCGTACCAGTTAGGTACGGTTTATTTTCGTCTTAGCAGAACTACTCCAGCCGCAACAGAAGAAGCTCAAGAGCCACCGATGGCAGCACGTCTCCTCCGCACACCGCCGAGGCCACGCAGCGATCGAAGCAAAAACGTGGACGCCAACGTGGACATTTACGGCTTGTTCCCAGTGCCGATGGGCACGTTACGGCCGCAGCAGCGCAGTCCTGGAGGCCCTTCCTCGCAGGCTGGCAGGTTATGTAGGGTAGAATATATAACCACCTCGGTGGCAGCCCACCACAATGGCGGTTTTGCCAACACAAAGAGCGGAGCATGGGAGGATGAAACAAGGGGCTAAAATGACCGCCACGTCCGCTGCAAAAGGGGCTCGGAAGCGCTGGTCGGAAGGAAATTCGACGATTGTATAGAGCGCCGTCGTGTTCGCCGCGGCGGCGAAGGAACAGGTCGTTAAATCGGCCGACCGTGCGGTATGCACACCCTCCCCGGAAGGAACCCAGAGCCCATTACACGGGCTTTTCCCTTTTGCTTTCTTTCACCCACTCCTTTACGAGGCGATAACTTCGGACGAGCGAACAATCGACGTCGCCGGATCAGCGTGTATACCCGGTGCCAAGTTTGTAAAAGCAGCTCAGCACGAGATAGGCGACTTAATTACGACCGCTCACGCTACACGCTAGTTCCGGTGCACGTTAGACGACTTCAAAGGGGTCGCAATGACGCCGGAGTCCCACGCTATACAGTGCACTTCCCTAGTGCATGCACAAGCTTTTTCAATAAATACACAGTTAAAGTTCATCATTATAACGAAGTACCCGGGACAGGAACACGTGTCCATAACTTCGAGTTGTTCATCAATTCGCTCTCGCGCTACAAATGGCTATCCTCCTGGTTAGCTGAGTTGGTAGCGCGGCTGCTACGGTTAAGCGGTGGTCCCGGGTTCGAATCCTGGACCATGACGAATCTTTCTTCAACTGCGAAGTTTCTGAGAAAGCTTTGTAGCCGTACGGCTGCATTGAGGTGGATGTCAAACTTTCCTTCGGAGAAACCTGACTTCGTTATACGCGGTACTTCTTTAAAAGCGGGGGTGACTTTGCTCTTCCTAAACTATGAAGCGATTTCGTTATAAGGAGACTTTAGTGTAAGTGAGATCCTAAGTACGAAATTGGACGAACAAATGCACTCTAAGGTTCCCCTTCCATAATTACGTAACAGAGTGTGCTAATTCGAGACAGAGTAACAATAATTTATACCATAGAGGGGTTTTACACAAGACGTACAGCAAAAGCTTATCAAACGTTTAACTATGTAAAAATAGCAGATAATGTAAAGCTACTCGCACTGAAGCGCGGTACCACGTTTCGCCAAGGTTTAGGTCAGTGCAATTCAAGCATCTCTAAAATACCGCTGTTGAATTAAAGCACTCTCCGAGTTCTTGCGAGGAAAAGCCTATTCTCTTCACGAAAGGAGGAGCGAAAGGAAAGGGGGAAAAGATAACCTGAATACCAAGATAAACAAAAAAAAACGACCTGAGTCATTTCGCTGTTTACCACTAACGAACGTCCTTTAGGACTTTCTAACAGGAAACTGCGTCGACAAGGCAGTACGTGATTGGATTGCGATTCGACAAGCGATAGGGGCCGCAGCGTGTGTCAGCAGATCAGGCGGCCCGGCGCACGAAGAGAAGCTTCCACATGAGAGAGACCTAGCAGAATACAGAACGAGGTGAGCGGAATTCACTCGCAGCTGTAGTCCAAACTCGCGCGCGGTCAATTTATAATCCCAGTATACTCGTACGCCGCAGGTGGCGAAGGGCATCCCGGTTTACAGAGCGCTGAATAATCTCTTCCTGTTTTCCTCGGGGCGTCACCTTTGGAGAAACTCGCATCCGACTCGACCCTCTCCCTCCAGGGGATATGAGTTGTTATCGGGGAATTGAAACTGCGGACGGTGCGGCCTGCTACGGCATTCCACTCGAGTCACCACTGTTGCACACTTGTTTCAGCTTCGGTGCATCCAGCTGTGGCGATATCTCAGAACGACGGAGGAAACATCTAAATTTTATCGATCGACTTGCCCCAGGAGGGGTACGATGATTCACGAAACAGGAAAGCGCGAAGCTAGCCTAGTTGTGGGAAAAGAAGGTGGGGAGGTTTCTAGTATGCTGCGTGAAATCGAGTTCCGAGAATCTGAAGGGGGGATAGCACGCACACGCGCGTACAATTATGTCATAGCACAGCTTGATTAAAGGGCA
Source organism: Haemaphysalis longicornis (assembly GCA_013339765.2). Lineage (NCBI taxonomy): Eukaryota > Metazoa > Arthropoda > Arachnida > Ixodida > Ixodidae > Haemaphysalis > Haemaphysalis longicornis. Next base: position 80,414,011 of record CM023456.1, on the reverse strand, counting down.
GCCTGCACACGCGAAGCTGACTCGAGATTCTTTCCCGCTTATTCTCGGGCAGCGCAGCAGGGGAGCGGAATTTCGCCGCGAATACAGAATGTTCGCGTGAACGTAGTTGAGCGCTGTCTCCAAGCGACATGCGACTAGGCGAAGTAGGAATTCTCTCTCACGTGGAAGATGGAGCGAAAGGCGAAGAACCAGGAAGAGGCGAGCGTCAACTCACAAATGCAGTTATATTTTGAGTGAGTGAGTGAGTGAGTGAGTGAGTGAGTGAGTGAGTGAGTGAGTGAGTGAGTGAGTGAGTGTGAGGAGTGAGTGAGTGAGTGAGTGAAGTGAGTGGAGTGAGGAGTAGAGTGAGTGAGTGATTGAAGTAGAGAGTAGAGTGAGGAGTGAAGTAGAGTAGAGTGATGAAGTATACTTAGAAGATATTTAAGTGAGTGCTGGTGAGTGAGTAGAAAGAAGTTAAGAGATAGAGTGAATAAAGTAGAGTGAGTTAAGTATAATGAGTGAAGTATAATAAGTGAGTGAGTGAGTGAGTGAGTGAGTGAGTGAGTGAGTGAGTGAGTGAGTGAGTGAGTGAGTGAGTGAGTGAGTGAGTGAGTGAGTGAGTGAGTGAGTAGAGTGAGTGAGTGAGTGAGCTTATTGTACCCGAGACAGGGGTGAGGGAGGGAGTGAGGTGAGAGGCCTCCTCATTATTCCCCCTCAGACGGCGTCTTTAGCCAACTGGACGGCCCAGAGTTGAACGTGCGTGTCTGAACCGAGTAACACGGTCGCCCACTGCTCCGAGGAAGTGATGTTTAGTGCTTGAAGTGCGCTGTTGACTTTATGGGGGCAGGCCCAGAGAATGTGTTCAGCGTCGGCACTTGCTGAACTTAATTTACACTTGTTTCCACAGAGCCCGGGGCAACAACGACTGCACGCCGCCGGGTTCGGGAAGGTGTAGGACTGAAATAGACGCCAGGCTTTCCCAAGGTGTGACGAGCTGCGGGGTATACGGCCGTCCCTAATTAGAGCAGCCGACCAGAGCTCATACCACCAAGCATGCCTGTTCACAATGCTCTCCTAAACAAATAAAATAAAACAGTACACTTAAGGAACAGTGACACAAAGAAGGGAAACTGTACGAGATATGTGTAATAAGCAACACCCGCACCCGAAACAGTCTCTTTCTTATTCTATCCGTCCGTCCATCCGTCTGTCTGTCCGTCCGTCCGTCCGTCCGTGCGTCTGTCTGTCCACCTGCCCGCCTGTCCAGCTAACTTCCTTCCGAACAGAGCAATAAAAGAGACGCGTTCCACGCAGCTGTCGCGAAATCGAAACGCGACGACCCTTAGGGGTGTTTGGATTGCGATGGCCGGATGCGGAGGACAAGCACATCGCAGGAACTCAAAAGAGAGGCGGACACTACGACGCGCTGCCCTTTCGACGCCGGTTGATGAGGCCCGGAACCCGGGAGTCAAAATCGAAACGCCTTCACTCGGACAGCTACCAGCAGCGAGGGGAACAACAGCAGCGGCGAAAAATTACGCCCCCGTAATGCGGCTCGCCCTCACAGCACCCGGGCCTCGCTCGCCGCCTACTCGAAGGATAAAGTAGCCGAAAGGATGGCGGAAGCTTCTCGTTTTTTTCCCCATCCGATCCGCCGGCGGGCCAAATAGCCTAGCTGGCGCGTGCCCACGCCTGGCCGGCCGCCGCCGTTTCCAACATTGGTCGTTTCCGCGTTTCGCCCGATGCCCGAGACCGCTTTATTTACGTTGTTGGACGGAGTTGGCGCCACTCTCCAAGTTTCGCCGCTTCGTGACTGCTCCATCGGTGTCCGTGCACCGCGCACCGTATGGCGCCGCTCCACCGCTTCTCCGCAGCAAACAAACAAACAAACAACACAGCTAGACTGCTTCAGGCAACCGTCGTAAACCTCGCCAAGCGTACTCAGCCTGAAAGAGCGCCCCGAATTTTTTTTTTTTTTTTCTAAGACCGGAAAAAATCGAGATGGAACCGGTTCGAAAGAATTGGCCACGGTGCTGCTTTGGAACTAAAGTTCGTCGGGGAATCGAGCGAAGAAAAGGGTTGCGGGACGCGGCTTCTCGCTGTTTGACGGCGGCGTTTCGACGACGATTCGAGGGGGCCAGTGGTCATTATGCCAGGTTCAGTTTTAGGGCCGAACTGCGGCCCGCGTATATCTGCGGGGGCACCTTCGACATTACGGGCATAATTGAGTACGCCAGCCGCAGCATCTGCCCCCAGCAGAACCGAAAGAATCTGCCGCGGATAAGCGACTGTATTTCGAGGAGCAAACGTCAAAAAAAACGAGAAATTGGTGAATTTATATTCTAAACGCAACTGCTCATATTAAAAGAAACGTGAAAATATATAAGAAGGAAGCATGCCCTTCGTACTATTCGCTGAAATTCGGTGGACTCTCGTCATATAAGATCCATGTTCATAAAAAAAATCCCAGGGAATCTCCACTAACGTGAAACCTGTGGAGGAGCGAAGCAAGCTGTGTGTAAGTGTATTCTTGGCGCCTTTGCGTTTTTGCCCACGGAGATGATGAAATCGTTGGGGATAGAGGTATACAGTTCTGCTGTAAGTCTCTTGTCTTTGAATCACGAAGCCTTCTAGCGCGAGGCGTAAACGACTGTGCCGGTGTTTCTTTAGTGCGCGTTACGTTCTAGCGCAAGGCGTAAAAACGAGTGTCCTGGTGTTGTAGTACCGTCACTACATGAGACAACGCTTACGATGACGACAGGAGACGCCAACAGCTCGAGCCCCTAAAATGCTTCGCCCCTAAAAGGAGAGCTTTCCTTGTCGAGGTCCAGCGCGCGATCTGAGTAAACCCTTAAAAACCACAGGGGATGACTAAGGTTTTAGATTAAGCTAACCAGAGCTTCGTATAATTCGATGAATATATTTTCCTGCTCATTAACTTTCCTACCCCATAAAGGTCCCATCGCAGCGCAAAGAGAACGCGGTCGCAGCGAATGTGGGGATAAAAGGCGATGAACTTATACGGCGCCGCGTTTCGGCCAATCTTGGGGAACTTTTCTTCCAAGTGCATCGATGATACGTGCGCTGCACTCGACAAGAGAATGGCTTCTTTTGTCTGCATCCAGAGTGCGCTACTTAAAGATGTTAAAGATCCAGTACCAACAAGCCCAGCTGTCGATTCTTCTAAAGAGAGTGGCGCAGCGTGAATTTTGGGTCGATAACCTATACAGTAGGTTCGCCCAGTGTAGGTTCCGAATATCTAAGCCAAGACTCTTCACTGACCGGTACATCAGTTACGCTAATAATATCTCCTCAAGAAAACAAATAAAACTTACACGCAGTTGTGACCCAAAACGTGTCAAACCTAAAAGACGTGCGCAGGTATTTCGTACAAGTAGATGTAAACAACTTTGATGGCCGGCTTTTCCCGTAAAAACTTTGCCGAAGAGCTTTTAAAACACAAACGAAAAGTGTATAAGGCAGCGTTCGCTGTCAACTGGGAACGAGAACGCCACGGCAAGAAAGTTACGCACAGCCGAACAGTTTCCGCACTAGTTTATGCGCTAAAAGAACTCCGGTAATCCGATAGAAACAGAACGCACAAAAAACTGGAGCGCTGAGAATTAAGACAAGCGCCGAACAACCGGGACAAAACAAGGTAGGAATAAAAAAGAGAGGAGCGCAGGACTTACACACGTCGCTCCCTTTTCTCCTTCTTCTTCCTTCACTTGTTCACGCCGCAAAATCGATAAATTGGAAGATCGAAGAGCGAATCCATTTTCGTACGCGCCGGAGTATAACATACATCCTCCAATGTCAGGTTCCAGAGCACGGCGCGATTACTTATTTATGCTTGCTTTTACACCGGCTGCTTTACACGTAACGAAAGAAAACGAGCAGGTTCCTCCCGCTTTGCTCCCATCTGCCGCGTCGAGACACGACGCCGTCTTTTTTTTTTTTTTTTTCTTGCGTAGTATTTGCATTACTGCGCGTGGACGGACAGAAAAAAAAGCGGGAACCATGTTCGAAGCGTCGAAGTGAACAGCTTTTACTTCCCTTCGAGCAGCGCGCCTGCCTTTCAGTGCCAGGTATACGCACGCAAAATGATGTCCCGGCCGTACGCGCGCGAAAATTCAAAAAGGAAAAAAAAAAGAAAAAAAACTAAACGGGAAGAGGAGGGAGGAGGAGAGAGAGATAAAAAAAAGAGAAAGCGGTGCAGCGATAACAGAAGGAGAAGTGCGGGAAGTGAAGCGAAATTAGCATCGGAAATCAAATAGAATCGTAGAATCGGGCGTTCCACGCGTGCGTGGAGGAGACGGGAAGAAAAGGGGGAGGGGGGGGGGGGGGGGACGCGTAAAGCGGGCGACCTGAGATGGATTGGCTCGGGATCTTTTCATTGTGCGCGGCTCGACGTTTCAATCACAAATTCGACGACCCTGCAAAAGAAAGACGACGAATTCCAGAGGCGAAACGCGAGAAATAGAAAACAAAAACGACAAATTGGCGAAAAGCGTATAGTACGTATTAATATAGTACGCGCGCTCGCTTTGCCCGCGTACGCGATGCAATCGCGGCTGTACTGGAGCGAAAGACAAATCGATGGTCCCCAGGCATGCCGCTTCGTAGTCGCCGAAACGTGACGTGTTCTGCATAACGATTCAGGGCTACACATCGAGAGAAGTGATTAGATGTCGCAGTGTCCGTCAGGAACGGTATCTGCGACGGTACTGAGAGAAGACAGTCGTTTTGGCTTCGTCAACAGAAAGAAATAAAAAAAAAAAAGCTCGCAGTTGCCCTCGTCTGATTGTCCGCCATAAGGCGTAGCGATCTGGCACTTACAATGTAACACCGAGCTCGGATTGAATTTTTTAACGTTTCTCGTAATTGTCTCCGCTCTTAACGGCGACGAAAAGGAAGGAAGGAAGGAATCTAAAAAAGAACTACGTAAAAGCGCGAACGGTGCGCGACGCGATTTATGCAAAGAATGTGGGTCATCAGCGGTGAGCTTCTTTTGTTATGGTTTCTTCGCCCTTCTCGAGTATCGACCCACAAAAATAATCGCTTATGCACCGCAGTTTGCAAGCCGAACCAGTCCTTCACTTTTCGTGCGTTCGCATTGCAACCAAAAAAACTTTTTTTTCCCCAAAAGGAGGACATAGAAAAAACTTCCAAAGCTGTGTGAGCAAGTGTTTATTCTTTCAATTTCACGTCACGAAGCTAGTGATTCGATCACTGGCGAATAATTTCCCCAATACTGTATTTATATACTAAGCCAGAACTGCAGTTCTAGTTTTTTATAACTTCAGCTTACTTCCAAGAGGTGGAGATCGTCCCCGGTTAAGATACAGTTTTCGCACACTCATTTTTTTACACAGCAAAAATTGTCAGCAAAGCATTTTTGCAACGATCAAGATTATTACGCTTCGCTCACTAACAGTAGTAGTAATAGTAGTTGTGGTTCGGGCGAAAGGCAAGACAGGTGTGGAGAGAGGTGAATTTATTTCCAGAACAAATATGCATGTCCCTTCGTAAATCGCGCTCAAAAAACAAGCGAAACAGGGATACATAACATACTGAAGTCTTCTCTAATTACGGCTAAGTACTAAGAACAATCGGATCATGCTGAGTAATTTTCGGTGTGCGTACTCGTGGTTGCATTCTTTGGAGCAGTGTGCTTACGCTTCCCGCAGTTTTTGCATGCATTATGGCCACGCACCACAAAATCTCGAAGGAGTACTTTAGTCGCCGTTCGACACTGCGTACGGCCAGAGCAAGCAGCCGTGAAGTTAGCCTTGTTTGGCCGCGGCTGCTCTACGCAGTGCCTCGACTCCAGTTCCTACGTCCCGCTCCGCTGCGCGACATGCCGTTCGCATAAACGCGAAGAAGGAAGGAAAGGAGTCGGTGCTTTCCACACACTATCAAGAATCAAGAAGACCAACCGAACAGGAACGTTTGTAAGTACACAGATAAACCAAACACGGCCGGACGCCACCACTGAAGTCGCCAATCAGTGCAGATTACGCGTGCGTCTGCATATCGCGAATAAACAATAACATCAGGCCGGGACACATCCCGCGGAAAACTGCAGCGGGCAAACGATGAGACGACAGGGCGGGCGCCGAGGCAGCCGGCCTGAAACGGCCGTGAAGGGCGGCCAATCTGCGGGAATGGTGCCCGCTGCGGCGTCTCCCCGCTCCCGTGCGTACGCTACCCATCAGCACTTACGTGCACTGCGGCCAACGCGGGGACAATCTAATCAAGCGGACGTCGCGGACATTCAAGGCTCATCCCTACCAAATGACGGCGGTTGCAAGTGTGGTCTACATTGCGGCTGTAGGTCGTACAACCGCTACGCGGTGCTTGCATACCCTCACGCGAGCGTTGTCACGAGTTTCTCCCGGGAAACCGCACGAAAACTTAGGGAACTGCGTCCTCACTCCATTCGATTCCATGACAGTTTCCAATTAAGATAGATGCGAGCGCTACCGGAATAAAACCCTCAGGTCTTCGTCTAAAGAAGCTAATTGGAGCGTGAAAGCGAGGTGTTACTTGGGCGGGAAGAAAGGCCCTTCGGAGCCATTTAGACGCCACTGGTGGGCTCAAAGCACATCAAGCCGTAAAGCACTGAATCGCTCGCCTTTCACTGCATCCGCTTAAGTGCTTGCTCGAATCAACAGCGGATGCGTGAAACGTTTGTATAGTTCCTCGTTGACAATGAAATATTTAGAACCCTCATTTTTTACGTTTAACACACACGCACACATACACTCACACACAAAGAAACGACGTTGCCATAGGACAGAAGGCATCCAACGGTCTGTGATTATATAGCTGGATCTTCAAATCGGTTTCAGGCTCCTCGCAAGGGTCGATGCGTAAATGGATTTCACGTATAACACGGGACCTCCACAGTAACGCCGAGTAGACGCTGTGTCTACGATACGCTCACTTGCGGCACACAGGCGAGTGCGAATATGCATTCCTTCGCGAACCATGAGACATTTTGAAAAAGGCGGCCACCATAGGTACGCTGGCTGTCATCACATTACTTAGTCTCCAAGTGGAAAACCAAATTTGAATGAATGAATGAATGAATGAATGAATGAATGAATGAATGAATGAATGAATGAATGAATGAATGAATGTATGAAATCCCACGTAGTGTCTGTATTTGTCAAGCGGGAGCTCTATAGCCAGTGACATGCACATAACTTGGAGCAGCGCGACCCGCTGGCGACGACTGGGCGGCGGCCGAAAAACGAAGGAAGAAGAGGGCGCCGTCACCGACGACGCGTGATCAGCGAGCGTGATCAGGGCAGCCAACTCTGCTCTGCTGGAACTCCCCCCACCAGCGAACTTCCTTCCCCCAGCACAAGCGGACCCCAAAACTGCACTGCACGCGTGCTGCTCTTCCTCCCAGCGTCGAGACGGTTCTCTCGCTCTCGTCAGCCTCCGGGAAGCACACTGCGGACTCATTTTTTTTAACGCTGACAAAGATGACCAGAGTCCAGTTTGGTCGACTGGAGCTTCACATCAAGTGCCGAAGCAAGGACAAATGGATTCCCACAAATTAAAATTGTTTTAAGAAATAAACAGGGCAAAAGGCACGGACGAGAGAAAACACCACAGCCCCGGGCATATATGTAGATCAGCAGAGTATTGGTTTGGGGGGCGAGTTGGTGCATAGCGAAGCATAGCGATCATCTTGCACAGCGTAAAAAACACACGGGACACGAGTAAGAAATAGACACCAGAAACGTTTTGTGGTGTCTATTTCTATTAGCGTTTCTATTTAGCGTTTCTATTAGCGTTTCTATTTAGCGTTTGTATAGCGTTTCTATTTAGCGTTTGTGATGTCTATTTCTTACTCGTGTCCCGTGTGTTTTTTACGCTGTGCAAGATGAAGGTATCCCGACTTGCCCAAATTTCCGCCTTGATTCAAGCATAGCGAGTTGGTACATTGCGAGGTACATAGGGAGTTCGTACAAAGTTGGAAGTTAGCGCTCTGTGTGTCGTCTTCTGTGTTTCTGTCCCTCGTCTTGTGCTGCGCTTCGATACTTCGCATATTGTGTAGAATTGTTTGTACGACCTTTACACAAGACCGATACACAGCCCTGAGGGTTTTCCTATCCAAGGAACAGCCACCCGTGTCGCAAGCTGCGCCTGAGTAAATACGCTAGAAGGACTCTTTTTACGACGCACACTAAGCCCCAGACGACACCTAGATTACGCGCCTATCATAAATTAGCTTTGTATCATTTTTTTAGGCGCACACCAGCGACGACACTTGTACCTCGAATGCCATTTCATGTCCCGTGTCCCAGCCCGGCCTTGTGGACAACGTTTTGGTGACCTGCTGTCGTTTCGGTTCATTAACGAGTGGAATCGCCGGTAGGCCCGAAACACTCGTTAAGCTAACGGCGGCCTCCAAACTTCAAATTCTGGCAGCGCACCAGCCGATAAAACCACTTACCGCAAAATTCCGAGCAAGCGGCCACCTGTAAGCATGCAGAGTACACCGGCAAAGTGGGGAGGGGGCGCTATCCCGGAAAGACACCGAAATTCAAGATGGCGGCGACAAAGACTTCTGCCAGGAAGAAAAGGCAGAATTTATCCTAACATTTGGCCAAATAATGTTAGTCATCGCTCCTAAAAACCATCAAAAGACCCCTCTGAGTCAGTCCCAAAGAAAAGTTCGCAGCATTTTGCTTGAAGTCTGCCCCAGTGTCCTGAGTGCCCTGGCGCCAACATCTGCGAGTCCACCATGCGGGTCGCCTTCCTGCGAGCCATCCAGTGCGTTACTTAGTCACAGCCCCTGAAGGACCGTGTCACAGTATCCTCTGGTACAGCCGCCCACGCCTCGGCAACAAAATCGAGCACATGCTGCCGCCAAAAGAAACCGACACTGCCAAGAGAAAAACGTGAATATGGCGCATAGAGATCAGGATATCGGGCTGTTAACCATAACTGGATTGGATTGGATTATAGAATGGCCAGGGCACGCCAGTGTTGCCTGCGTGCGGCGGAGGGAGGGGGGAGGGGCAGTTTCCCGGAACGACGCGTAAATTTGAAATTAGCAGTGCACTGATTTAGGGGAGGGGAGGAGAGGGCTTACACGGGTGCGGGGCATTTGTTCGGATTTCACGGTGACTCGCAATACGAGCAGTCCAGAGGCGCGTACCGGAGCTCCCACGAATGCCGGGCGAGCAAATATATTCTTCCCGGGAATCCTTTTTTTTGCGCGCACAATTTTTTATGTAATCCTCCCAATTTTCCACAGACGCGCGATAATAAAACGCAAGTGTTTATGCATGCGAAAGAGTCGAACTGAGCAATCTGGTTTGCTCTGCGTGCAAACTAAAGAAAAAATATCTCAGCGGATTTTAAAACCATCTGACCCAGACTGGCGACGACGCATTAAAAAAAAAAAAGAAAACGGTCTACTGCCTAAAATAAGCACCGCCACCCGCTCCCCTGTTCACCCCCCCCCCCCCCCCTTCCGTCCCGTTGGCCAACAAGCACAGCTCTCACCAGTTTACCCAGCCCACAGCCGCGTCCCATTTCCCCTTTTAATTGCGTTTCGCGCAGGGATAGGGGTCAATCAAGCTAATTATGGGGGGCGAAAGAATCCGCCGCTATCTTGCCATCGGAGCTCGCCTCCGCCGACACGAAGGGTAAAAGCGAATGGGGAATAAGAAGAAAAAAAAAGATGAGGATGAATAAAAATGGAGCTAAGAACGAGAACAGCCAACGTCTCTCTCTCTCTCTCTCTCTCTCTCTCTCTCTCTCTCTCTCTCTCTCTCTCTCTCTCTCTTGCTCTCTCGCTCTCTCTCTCTCTCTCTCTCTCTCTCTCTCTCCTCTCTCTCTCTCTCTCTCTCTCTCTCTCTCTCTCTCTCTCTTCGTGTATATAAAATACGCCAAGCGGTATAAACGGGGCCCGCAGCCCGGGCAGAAATGACGCTGGTTGGGGAAAACCCGGGCGATCAAGCCGAGCCCGGCAGGGAAGAAAGCGCTCGAGGGGAGGAGGGGCACCATTGTCGAGGAGGAGGAGGAAAGTCCTCGTCTCCCGACTCAGACTTCGCATCGGCGTACACGTGAAGCGAAGGCTTGAGCCACATCCGCCGAAGGAGGGCAATTATATATAAAAGTGCTCCTCCAAGTTGGGACGATAAAAAAAAGAATAGCGGAGGTCATTTGCGTCAGTTTGAGCACTTCGGCAGCGCCATGCGGGAGCTACGCAGTAAAAGAAGGGGGCAATGGCACAACTTCAAATTATCTCTTCCCGCTCGCACAAATTAGGTAGGGCAGTAAAACTGCAAGCTGTATTTTTTTTTTTGTCACAAATAAGCTTTCGAATCCAATTATTAGCCTAGGAAGAAAATGGCATAAAAATGGGCGCCATGCGTCAACACTAAGAGAGCTCCGCTATCCCTTTGCATTCGCCTTCGAAGCAAGGCATGATGGGAAGGTGGTGGAGCTAAATCTAAGGTCACCCAAGTTCAAGTCGCACACACGGACCTCAAATTTCCTCTTTGCCTGACAATTTATCTACCCTCTGCAGCCCCCTTCTGCCATATGCAGGGGAGTACAAATCCGCTCCTCCAACGCCATGACGTGCCATAATATGAAGCATGAGGCTCCAGCCGTTACCCGTTGGTACTTCCTTCGCGGTCCATACACGTCTCGAAACATAACCATCAACGCACAGCGAAGCATCCGTTGGCTTGAAGTAAGAAGCCAAACTCGGCGGGAGGCCATAAATATGTCCCCTAATTTCGGACGTGCAGGTCAGAAAAACTTTACGCTTTCCAACACTCAGTAACCAACCCACATTCCCTGAATTGCTTACTGCCGTATGCAGTAATAAAGTACCTTTGCTTATCGTTGCGTTAAGAGGGCAGATATACACGGTTCTGTAACGGTGATAAACATCTCGTGACCCTAGTGGACGTCTTGTATTACCAGGCCACCCTCTTTGCACCAGAATGCAAGAGAACATTTTTACTCGTACCTCATTGTCGGTGTACGCCGACTATCATACGCGTTTCGGTTCAGGAAGTGCCCTTAGAAATAGCGGCGGGCTCTAACAGCGTCGTAAATCAAATGTTCCCGCCATCAAGGGTGCCCGCGCAACCTACACTCGGCGGTTGTTGTCAAAGGGATGGTTCCCCAACTTTATGACTTATAACCGTGTTTCAAAGACCCGTTAAGGCGCCGTTCTGAGCGACGCGAGGACATAAAACGAGCATTTCGTCGTCGACAATCAAAGTGGCGCTGGTGGTACCGTCAGAAGGCATAGAGTGTCATCCGAGAGTTCCAATATCACCGCTGGCACGATATAAGCGAGACTATCCGGGGATGACGTGACACATAAACGTACAATGCATCTTAACGGATCGTAGAGTTGTTTAGCAACTTTTCGATGTTTTTCGGCACCGGCGATTTCACCGTGACGTACGGCAATCATAAGAGCTATAGGCTGCAAAGGGCACATCACTAGACTTTTTCCATAGACGATCAGATCTCCATGTTGTCTCACAACCCACATGTAGCTTCGGCATGGGGCACACTTTTTTTTGTTTTTTTTTTTACACGGGGCCGCTACTCTCAAAAACCTAACAAGACGGCTTTATGAAGGCAATATTTTTCACACAAAACAGAGATTTGCAGAACGCGGCAGAAATATATGGCAATTTATGATAAAAATTAAAAATGTTGCACATTGTATACATTGTAAACGCGAGAGAAGAATGCAGACACAATTGGACCCAATAGCCATCGGCTAGCTCGATACTTTCCGTCAGATCCTGCTCCCCATTCATAACCACCAAAACTGGGGAGCGGGATTCCACTCAGAAAAGAAAACGAAGGACGATGACCTTCCGACGGAAAAAAAAAAAAAAAGGAAGAGAAAACGTTTTCGCTAACACAATTGATTTTCCCTCGTTCCTCGTATTTTCCTCTCCAGCTGCTCCCGAACACGGCGAGTCGGGGCAGCAACAAGGCGCCATCCTGCTGCTGCTCCGAGGCGAAATCATCAGCCGTTTCGCAGGCCATTCACCGCTGATGGCACGGTCTGCAGCAATGCCGGCCGACTCTCTCGGGAGGCGGCAAAGCGGGGCGGAAGGGGAAAAAAAAAACTCGATTTCGAGACCAGAGGTCGGACTGAAAGCCGTTCCGTCAAAACCATGCGCACGCTAGCGTGGCGCGGAAAAACCGCGACTCGGTCGCGAGCACCGGGAGATCAGATACAGCGTCCTTCAGCTTCCCATCAGGCAGAGATGATCAGGCGGCGCTGTTGCGCGCGCACCGCGCGGAGCGGACGTATGGCGCTTCGCACTTTTCCCGTCGCCTTCTTCTTTCCCCAATCAGGTAAACGGTGCGATAGGAGACCTGCGGTGACGGATGGCTATTGCCACCGCTATGTAGAAGCAGCAGCTCAACGCCCTTCAAGCCAAATGAATCTTCGTTAACCCCTTCGTCAAGGAGTGCACTGACAGAATAGCTTTTAGATTGACGCCGCCACCTCAACAAATGCAGTCACATCTCGTATATCGTTTTATAGTAGAGGTTATAGCCAACGCGTGCCGTACTACACCTCCCGCTTAACGCCGGCACAGGGCCGTTTCGACGCGGTCCCACGTCTGATTCTTAGCCGTCGTGGGTGCTTGTCGTATCTGCAGTTATTTATTTTTATTTTCCTTTGTGAGTTTCATGTGTTCAGCTCTGTTCGGTTGCTTAAAAATAGCTCCAGACAAAACAATCCCTATACGCTTACGTGCAACAGTAAAGCCCCGAGAGTGCAGAAATGTGGCTTTCCTGCATCTCGCAGCACCTGAAGTTTATGTTTACACACGTTGCAGCAGTTCCTACTAATCGCAAGCGAACACGACTCAAAATATCATATACTTTCCCCATAACACCACCCCATCGCGGTTCCTTCGTCACACCAAACCGAGCCACCTCCCGTCCAACTGCGCCGCCGATGCTGCCTCGGTCCATTTTCGACTTTAGAGCCCGAGTAGTGGACCGGCGCACTGACGCCGTTTCTCTTTCGCCAAAAGGCGGCAGCACCGCAGACCAACCCCCATTTTCGGCTCGGGGGCCAGCGCGACTAGTCGTCCTGCATGCCGAAAAGCAGGCTTTGTCTAGCGGCCGCGAAGAAAAGGAGGGGCGCCGACCCCGGGCCGTCCAATCCACTCCCCTCAATTCCCACCAGGAGGCTCTCTGTCCACGCGTCCCACGCTCGGGCTCAATTTCGGTATCGGGCGTGCCACGGGCCGGCGCCGAATGCCACACACGACGTGGGAGACACGTCCGGACTTCATCACTGATTTCCTGATTTGCAGGCGGAACGCGTGCTGCGCTGGGCGGACGACGCTCCGTGTGAACGCACGCACAGATGCACGCGCGCACACTTACGCTACTGGACATAGCGCTTCTTGGGGTAATGGCTGCAGCGTGCACGTCAGCGCGTAGAACTTTTTAAAGCGAAGCTTTGATATGGCTAGGCGAAAGGAAAATACGGCGGTCCTGTGTACGCAGAAAACTCACCCGGCGCAACCTCATGCGCATGCGCGAAAATACAAAACAAGGTGGTGAGGAGTTAGAAGTAAGGGTAGAGAGATTGGCTGGGTTTAACTTTACAGATGACGTTATAGCAACCTCCACATCTACCGAAACTAGTAAGTGGAAACGGCGCATCGGAGCAACAATCTAGTTAGAGTTGATCGATGTTAACCATCTGTGCGCAGTGCGTGGGCACATTTTTAAACATCTACGCTAAGACTCGGATTCTTTTTTTTTTTTTAACTACAGGATGTGATGAATGTCCTTTTACAGATAAGCTGTTTATGGCTAGGGTTCAGTGGATTTTTCCCGTTCTACAAAACATCTGGGGCGGCAAAAACACCTTGCGGCAAAGCCAACGTTTCCCCGAATACTCAGCAGAAAACGGTCATAACCTTCGTTTTATAAAAACTTTCCCAGCAGCCACTATACCACAACTGACCGCCAAGCCAACTGTATCCTTATGCCGAGCTTTATTTCCTTGTCACAATGAAGACATAGTCGCTGCCATTACTAAATGTTTGAGAAAAATAAACACGTGGACATTCTCTAACCATGTGTGTGATGTGTATCTTATACAGCTTCGCTTGTCGTCCACCTACACAGCATAGAATGATTCCTAATTTTTAACGTTTTTTTTCGTAATTGCAAGGTTGAATGACTGAAATAAAATGACCCGACAAAAAACGTCTACGCTACACTTGGCCACCACTCTGGTTGTGTCTACCTGGCAACTTGCAAGGTGCAAAGTAGACATAACCTCGCACCTTATGAGGTATCTTAAACAAACTTGCAACTTACGAGGTGTTTACCATTCCCAGCTGATCTGCCAGATTTGATTGCTTAGTATACGCCCGAACCTAAGCTATACCTTTGGACGTCTTCTCATAGAGAAAACCTTACCGAGAAATGTGCTTGTGGATCACCACAGGCATCATTAAGACAACTTCGAACATCCTCCAACTTATGCCGTTTCCTGTTTTATTATGGTCCCCGAAGTAATTAAAAACATACATAGACGTTGGGGAAAAGCCCGCACCAGCAAACTATCGCGGGAATTCTATAGAAAATAAATTAACAGGCAGCTTTTTTGCAGGCAGCACTGCAGTGCAGCCGGCCGCTGCTCATACTGTCCTCAACATCAATCCGTGGCCGATGTTCAGGGAAGTCCTGACGCGTCACGGCCAGAGTTGAGGCACAAACTTTCCTTTAGTGGGTGAGCAATCAGGCAAATATACACGACAGAACAGCGGAGACGCAACTCTTCTCGGTTCGCAGCGCCAGTTATCTTAACGCATCACTGCAAATGAGTGCGACGAGCCGGACGCGATAAAAGGATCCCACCATCAACGACCGAATTACCGAAAATCACGTTATCGCCTCCGTTACATCAACACACACGCGTCAGGCGAGGAAGAATGAAACGGAGATTGTGTTTCAAGACACGTTGACTTCCCTCGGCCTATGCCGCGCAAGCCGGAACAGCAAAGCGCGTGGTTGCGGCAGTGAAGAAAACAACAAAAAGAAAGGACGGGACGGACACGCCGGGAGAGAGGAATAAAAGAAGAGCGCGACGTGCTAACTAGGGCGAGAAGTGGACAGACAAAAAGGGATGGCCGGAGGCAGCAGTTCCGCTCGGGCAAAAACAAAGGAGGGACGTATACGGCCGGAAATGAGGAAGACGAGACGGACCGCTGGCAGCGAGCGAGGACGGAAGCTGGGAGGGGGGTGCAGATAACGGTCGCAAAACGTGAGGACGCGCGTACACAGTAGGAACCAGGAATAAGGAACAAAAGAAATGCATTTAGGGACGCCCTTTCTCTGAAACTGAAGCGTAACACCGGCGCAAAAGCGGAAACTTACGAATCGCGCACTGAAATGCAGAAATCACGGCAGTCAGCTTGTTCGGCTGGCCGAGATTTAATAAGAAGGAAAACATTATCCCCGAGTGTGAAATATCTAACCCATTTCGTCAAGGAAAAAATCTCGGGCCATGTCCACTAACGTGAAACCTGGGGAGGAGCGAAGTATGCAGTGCATAAGTGTATTCTTGGCGGCTTGCCGTTTTTGCCAACGGAGATGAAACCGTTGGGGGGTAGAGGTATACAGCTTGCTGTAAAAGCCTCTTGTCTTTGAAGCACGAAGCTCTCTAGCGCGAGGCTTAAACGAGGTTCCCGGTGTTTTAGTACCGTGACTACGTGAGACGACGATTACGACCGACGACAGGAGACGCCAACAGCCCCAGTCCATAAGGGGCTTCGCCCCTAAAATAACAGTGGGTTGGTAGCCCTTTGCGGCGCTGAGTACCGAGACTGAAGACGAGCCACAAAAGGGCGAAGCAAACTCCTCGAAGTGAAAGATATATCTGCCAAAAACGCACGAATTTGAACTTCTGAGACAACTCATGGGGCGTGGGAGCGGCGGGCTGTCGGTAAAGCTCATCAACTTCAGGTATGCTTTTTATACCGGCCGAAACTTGATTTGTCACGCCTATGGCAACCCTATCTGCTGATTGAAGCATGTACTACTAATACGAACACCTAGCGTGGCGCGACGTATTCGACGTTGCTGTGAAATACAAAAGAAAAGTTGGTTGGATAGTGTCACCATACGGTAGTTTGAAGGTTCTTGTCTTCGCTCGGTACAATTACTGGTATACGGCCCAAACTGTAAAAGAGCGCAGCCACGCCCAACTTTGTACCGGCAGTAAAAGCTTGTACTACACGACATAGTACTATCACTCTGCATACTGAGCCGCAAGGGAGCACCCACTCACGCAATGAAAGTAGCAGTGAATCAACGCATAAGATAAACCATGAAATGGCGAACTTTGGGGGAAGGCCACAGGAATTCTTCAAATTTTAAATTGTTCAAAATTTTAGCCCGACGGTCTTAAAGCCTCCCGAGAACACGCTAAGAACAACAGAAGCAGCCGGATAAAGCGAAGCTCAGAGGTCAGGACAAATCCCTCCCGCTAACAAAACAGCGACTCGGAGGACATTGCGTGACAACGCTAACGGCGGACATAGAGCCCCAACCATTCGTTGAGACACAAGCCTTCTCGAAGTGGCTGTTGTCGCGGCGCGCTACAAATCAAGCGAGCTGCGGCAGTCCAAAATGCGCGTGTACCCACACCACCGCGCACGAATGCAGGAAGACAAAGAGCACAGTGCGAGGAAGACGCGCGCGTTATCCGCAAGCCGCGAAAACGTCACACGGAAGGTTGACAAAACGCCTGCTCTTCAGGAAGCGCCCTCTGAGAGCAAGAGCACCTGCCCCGCTTCAAGCCCACGGGTGTGGCCGCCGGGCGAGTGGAGAAGTCGTCTGCGCCGAGTCGAGCACAGTCAGCGCGATAGCGTCACGCGCGCGGCGCGCCGACGGAGCGAGCGGCAGAAGGGAGAGCAGCTCTCCAATTAACACCCCCCACAACACAAGGCCGCATCATGGCTGTATAACCGCAACAACGACGCTGAAATACACCATTAAGTGGAAGAAAAACGACAAACCTCCGTTCAAATATTCTAACTTACGAAATTCTAGGGGAGGAATTCGAAACGGGTGAGAAAAAAACAGTTCCAAGCCTTCCTGACTAATGGGAGGCCTCGCTGGCCTCGACCCCCCTTGCAAACCTCCTTCCCGTCTCAACTGATGAATAATCGCTGCCGGGAGTTCGGGGAGCTCCCGCAAAAAGCCGCTCGCTCGCTCGCGCGCGCCGGCCGAGAAGACCCCTCTGTCAGCGATGGAGAGAAAGGGAGAACGCGCTGCAGGGACTTGGCTTGAAAGCTGGCTTCTTTCTAGCTCGCAGTAATCGCATTCTCCCTTTATTGTTTTAGCCCGCACTCTTTCAACGTCTCCAACCTCCCTTCCTTACGACTACGTCGTTTTCTTTTCGTACGTCGCGTTCTTCTCTCGCGCCGAGTGCGCGCGAGTGGTGCACCGGCGGCTAGGAAGTTCAATTAGGGCGACGGAGCCTCGGCCAGCACAGTTTTGTAGAGCGCGTGATCCATCACCAATTAAGCACCGTCGAGACGGCGGCCGAGGGCGGCCACGTATGACGACTATTGCGGATTCGTCGAAGGAAATAATGGTTACTCCAGGAGTCGACCGACGAAGCTATTACTGCTCACTCGAGGAGAACGTTAGTGGTAGACGCACGCCTTTTTGAAAATTTTGAGAACTATAGCAGGTAACGTTAAGTGGGAACCGACGGAAACGGACGTTCGGACAAAACATTGCGCAAAAAAAAAAATTGGCCAAAAAAAAAGGAAGTTAAGCCATCCACGACCACGCTCTAATTCTTCAAGGAAAGTATATTTTTCTCTTCCACTTTTTTGCTGACTCGGTGATTTTTTCATTAATGTCTTCACATTTGCGTGTGCTTTATAAAGAAGAGACTCCCACGATCTTATTCGATACCATTATTTCCGCTGTAATTGAGCTGCTCCTCATTTTTTTGTTTAAGTTTAGTTTACGCTAGTAACTGGCAGCCCGGCCAAATTGAAGTAAAAGGGGTGGAAGAGAAAGAAATCCGAGGACATCTAAACACTTCTATAGGCGCTTAGGTGTCAAACTCAAACTGGAGTTCATTAAAGTCATGGGAGAATCTGCCTCCGTGACTGCGCTTCCAAACTGGCGAGAAGGCATTTAAGGAAAGCCCCTTGGAACCCCCAAACTACAATTGGGTTCATTATAAAAGGGAAAAAACTTTAGTTCCCAAATTTAAGTAACTTTGAAAACCAACCTCTTTCAAAAAAAATATTTGGGAACTAATAAGGCGAGAATCTTAAAGAAAACGGGGTTAACCCAGGTTTCGGGGGACCCCCAATCCATGTTCCCGCAACTTTTCTATGCGCCACGGCTCTCCGTTTGCCGCGGGTTCAGCGGCCCGGCCAGCGAGATTTGGGCCGCGAAGGGACCACAGCGGGGACGCGTAAGGGCCTCGTTCCGCGTTGCCCGCATCATTTGGGAATGCGAAACCCGGCAAGTTAACCCGAAACTCTACAATATGATTGGTTACTGTTGGCCCGTATGACGTCATTCTTGCTCATAACACGTCACTGTGGCGCGAATTTGAAAGTTTTTAAATACTTCTTGCTTTTTTATTCGTTTAAAAAACATCTTTTGTGGCTGTAATGGAGCTGAGTGAGATACTGAATCCTAGTTCTTTCAAATTAAACGAAGTTGTATTTTCTCTTCATGGCTCCTTTAAGGATAGCTTTCTCGTCCCTGTGTCACCCACATCCCCACATCACTTGATGGCGAATTCGCACCTGCAATGTGACATCGCATATTAACAGGCACAAATGTCTAGCTTCCAATTAACTTAAAGGGGCCATTAAGACTAACGCAACCTCGTTCAACATGAAAGAACTGGGTTTTGGTAACTCACTCAGCTCCATTTAGGCCATGCAGAACGTCCTTAAAAAAATTAGCAGTGGCTTAGCTCGGCTATGCCAGGATATACGTAGCGTGAGCTAAGGTTCAGCAATACAATCCGATCCAGACCGGTCCCATTCAGTCCAGTCACTGCTTCTCGCGCATGCGCAGCACGGCTCTCCGGGAGCCACGCGAAACGGCTATCAAGCGGCTCCGGCGCAGCTTTAGACTTGGCTACTGCGCAACGGAGGCGCACAGCTGGGCACGCGCCGGTGCCAGTGCGTCTGCCGCGGCTATGACGTCACTCCTCTGGAATGCGCAGACCGGCAAATGTGCAGACCCAATTCTCTACACACCCGTACTCCGATTGGATTGGATTTCCAATACAATACAATTTAATCCAATCCAATCCAGTGCTCCTCGCGCTTGAGCAGCACGGCCCTTCAGGGTTCACGCGAAACTGCTCAACCTCGGCCAGTGTAGCTCGCGCTACAATAATAAAAACCTTTCCAATTCCCCGCAACAGTGACTCCATGTGGGCAGGAGTTACGCAGTAGAGGCCGGCACTAAAACATAAACATAGTTATGAGTGGGCTAACGCCCGTTTGCATTCAAGGGACACGATCGAACGGAACTGGATGTCCCACTACAATCACCCAGTCGTGTTTCTCGAAGGTGCTTATAAATCAGCGGCCGCCAATCGCACCAACAAGTTTTTGTGACCTCATAGAGACATCGCCAGGGCTGGGGTTTCGCCACTGCTCCACCCATTTTTCTTAATATCTCCATCATTTGTTTGAAGTTTGCGATACGGTAGGTATCGTTGTTAACAGGACGAAGTAGTCTTTCCAATGAAACAAACTTGCCACTTGTATCTTGAACTTTGCAGTGCTTAGGACTGAATGAAATGACATACATTTCAGTGCGCCAGCGAGAGCAGCTGTTTAGATATTCTAGACGTCGCAGTTGCGGGTGAGTTCCAGGATGCGCGTGACATTTCCAACGAACCGAACGTAAAGAGCGCCGGTCGACGGTAACGTTTGCCACACTCGCCTAGCTATAGCGCACTAGAACGATAGGGCACGTCGATTGTCGCGAAAGCCGGCTACAAATAGCACCGCCCCGGGAAGCCACGCGAATATTATCAAGCGGCCAGCCTGGCGAGACGATGACTAATCCCCATCGCGCTCTCAGAATCTTATCTTTTCTGTTCGGAGCAAGACGAGACGTCTCCTCAACGTCCGCCGCCCACGTCTTCCCGAGTCCCGCCAGTGACTCGGGCTTTCAGAATTCGCGCACCTGCGCCATTTCTGGATTGGGAAAACAAATCCAATGTGCGCAGTCGATTACCGGATCAAACAATAAACTGGGTTGTGTTGGAAACTTGACGCTGTTTGAAGCAAAACTCAGATGATGCTCACAAAAACTTCGAATGCAAGAAGGCATTAAATGACCCATTGAGCGAAAAAGCCAGAGGAAAGAAACCGAAACAGTCGATCAACTGACCCTCTAGAAGTTGTTCCAACTAATCAAGAGCTCGCTGTTCTGTTCCGCGCTTTTGCCCGATTTAATCGGCGCTGATTACGCAGCGAATAAAATATGCCCTCGTTTTACGTGACGTGACTAGTACAACAACAGCACGCCGCCGGTCATCCGCGACAAGCCGGATAACGTGCCCACCACAGGGCCCCAAACCAGAGGCGAGTCGCCAGCGCCTCGTCCGAGCCCGAGCGCAACGAAACGATGTCGTCCAGGCGTGCCCACCGCTGCTGCGGTCAGCGCAGGCGCCGACGCGGCCCTTCACTCGCCCCTAATTGCGGGCGCACTCAAGCGTCCATCCACACGGGCGACCGCGCGCATCGCACCAAGGTTGCGCGCCGGCGCCACGTCTGACCGTTCGATACATCCACGTCTGTGCTGTACTCGGGTACAACTTAAGAACGGCAACGATGATGATGATGATCTGATTATGATGATTGCTATTGGTTTCCCCTTTGTAACGGGGTGATGACATGTCATCTTACCCAAAAGGACTAATATAACCTATGTTTTATACTCTTGGTTTAATACTAGCGCTGCTTAGGACAGGCACAAAAGCTTCTTGACACAAAATACTGTTTTTTCCTGTTACAGGTGGTAGCTGTCCTAGGCAATATTCCCCTCTCTGCTTTTCGTCCACCAGCATTCCAATCTTCTTTTCGTCGCCTCGACAGCCTTGAAGTTAACTTCCTCTGTGCTACCCCTAAATCCTAGGGCTTCCAGAAGCCGAATATTTCCCACATGTAGATTTGGATGGATACCCTCGCATCCTATCACTATGTGCCGCATAGTTTCTGTTTCCTTTCCGCAGGCCACGCACACCCTATCATCTTGTGAATACTTCCCCACAAAGCTCTTAGTTCGCAAGTAACCTGCTCTAGCCTCAAAAAGCAAAGCACTGCCCTGGGAACTATCGTAGAAATTTTCCTTTCTGATGTTAAATTTCTCAGCCCTGTACATGTCTAACAACATTTTAGCTTCCTTATTTTTTCTCTCCATTTATTCGTTTTAATCTGCCTTACCTCTGTTTTGGTTACCTTGGCTGTTTTGGACTCCCCCTTGTTCTTTCCGCATTTCATCGTTAGCCTTCTAGTATTCCTTCACCACTGCGTGTCCACGCTTTTCAAGTTCAACGGAAGTGACCCTGCGCCTCATCACTCATGTCTGTCTCTGTTCCTCCGCGCGGCACGAAGAGCGCCTTACTGAGAGTATTTTGAACATGACCCGAGGCGTTTCCGCGATTCCTCGCACTTAATCTGCTTATAAACTCCTGCAGCGACGACAAAAAAAAATCTAGGTGTGAAAAAGAAGCCGATGTTACGCGTGAAGCGCAATCTCATTTCAAAACGCGCGCGCGCTTTGACATCCCGGTCCGTCGCTTCGGCGGAGTGACACACTACATGAACTATTCCCGCTTTTACCTTGTACTCGAGTATAGAAGACAAGCTCGTCGAACACCTCTCAAGGCTTACGTGCATGGATGTACGAGCGAATCGAAGTTCCGTGAGTCACGCAGGGCGACAGTACGTGAAGATATATCCCGTCTATGCCCCTACCCGCAGCAGCCAAACAGAACACGGATACGCATGCGGGCACGTACACACATAACTCAAACTTGGGCGTTAAAGGGGCCATAAAACAAAATACCACCTTGCTTAACCTGAACGAAGTTCTTTGGCAAACCATTTAGTTCCATTCAAGCCACGAGCGATATAAGCTCGCAGACGATGACCATATATTTGAAAAGGGTTTCGACAACACTGAAGTACCATGAGTAGTACCAGACTCCTTCAAAGACTCTGGTAAGTACAATGAATACTGCGAGAATCTATAATCACTGAGGACGAGAGAGGCCTTCAGACAAAGGAGAGAGCGACCGAAGCGATCGGAAGGTTTAATGGCGACTCAAAAAAAGACGTAGCGCGAGCGCACTCCGATCACGCAATGACGAGTGGCGTCGGTGATGGTGATGTCCTCGGTGAAACGCTGATGACGATGATAGATTCTACAACTACATTTTCCATGCATACTCTCTGGCGACGTTAAACCTCGGGGCGTGTGGTTAGTCCTAACGTCTTTCTGTCACTAGCTGATGATATAACTTTAAAGCACGACTTGGGCCTAATGTTGGGCCGTCTTCGCATCACCTTTTGTACTAGTGAGTTGTAAACGGGAAAATACGGGAGGTTTCAGGAGGCTTAGTCAGATTCGTTGGGATAGGCTTGTAGTACTACTGCAATAAAACGCACTTCTGCTTCCCACTGTGCACAAGTGGTTGTTATAACGAAAGCTACATTGTTTCGTTAGTGTCTCTGTATATCACGGCTTCCCGGCTGCGCATTCGCCATAAAGCTCTAAATGGCCGTGCTGACATGCTTACCGAAGTACTTTCTGTGTACTACAGCCTAAAACGCGCCTGTAAAGGTGATTGCCGTTCTCGCTCATGCTCGAAGCGGCATACACGCTCGTTACACGGAGTGGGAGAAGGGCGAAAGGCGGCTATTCCCCGCAATTAGGATATATGGGGAGACTGCGCCGTGCACGCGTCGTGCTTCAGTGCCAGCACATCGGTGTTCTTTTCATTTGTTGTTCGCGGCTCTGGACACGTCCGTGGCCGTGGTCGAAGTCGGAAGCGCAGGGGCAGCTCAGTTGCCAAGGTGTTTCGACCAAACGCTCACGCAAGCGATCCTCGGTCGCAGCAGGTCGAGTTTTTCGATGCCTTCTGCGTAAATTTGCACGTCCAATAACTCGAGGTCGTCTGAATTAGGGAGACGTGTTTTTCTCCATCATGCCGCGCTGCTCGTGGGATTTTAACACGGAAGTGTAAGATTCCGGGATACACGAAGATTTCGCTGACGTTACATCCGTCACGTCACGAAAGTGACGCCTGTACAACGAAGCAAGCGGCCTGTAAAGGATGCACCACTGCACACAGGGTCTTTTTGCGGGGAAGCAACCTTTAGCACTAAGAAGTGCGAAATACTTACGGTTGTTCGTTTTCGGGTCTTATATTTTAACACGAAAGTATTTTCTGCGGGATACACCACGATTTCACTGACGTCATTACCGTCACGAAAATATCGCCAGTACACCTTTGCCGAAGCGACCCGCCAGCCGGACGTCGCTCGCCAAGCCCACCCACAAGACAGCCCCCGACCCGCAAATCATGCTCATCTGCAGATTTCGTTGCACATTTCCCTTTCGTGTTTGACTGATTCCTCGGACAGAGTAATAAATCACAGTTAAGGGGCATGAAGACAAAATCAACTGCGTCCATCAACTGCCCAATGCTGGAGCAATGACTTGAAACAATTTAGCGAAATATATATTTTTTATTACAAAATACGTAAATTACATAATTCAAAAGCCACCCTTATACTATGGGCCATGCCGCTACGGGTAGTTCCCACCAATACAAGGAGTGGAACTTCAGCGCTTTAAACGCCGCTCGTGCTTACGAAGACATTCTATTCCAGGGGCGGTATTCTTGTGCTTGTTCGTTTTGAAAACGTCTGTTTTGCGCACGTTTTATTGTGACGCGCTTCCAGTTGTAGGCAGGCTTTGGGTTGACTTTTGCGCAACTGTTGTTGTAAACACGTTTTAAACGACTAAACCTATTTTGAACTATCTTTTATATGTTTATTGTTCCGACATCGAACCAACAAGAAACCGACGAAAAATCGCCTGCACCGAGAAGCCGCGGCTCATACCTCCGCCGTGCTTGCATGGCGTCACATCCGGGTGTTCGCTTTTGGCCAGTCAGGGCTTGCTCAAAACGGGCACTTTTGAAATGGTCACAAAACGGACAAAACACGAGAATACCGCCCCAGGTTGGCACGAAAATGTGGGCGCTCACGGAGGGGGTAGAATAATTACAGACCGGTATGAATAACGCGTCCAGAATTAAAGAGAAAGTAACGACGCAGTCGTCCCACACGATGACGCGTCCCCGAAAGCGTTCAATCACGCGACGCCCGCCAGCTGAGAACTCCTCCGTTACCCGAGCCCCGGCGCGAGCGAGGCAGCGACGCACTGTCCGCGCACTCTCGTGTTTATGTATCGTCACCGGGCGAGGCCGACGTGACAGAATATCGCGCGCGCGCGACGTGTCTACTACAACGAGTCGCTCTGTGGTCCGACGCCAGATAGACGAGCGACGACGACGACGACACCTCGGAGAGGTCCGCGAAGCGGCACTTGCTCATGGCGCACTTTTCCGCGACAACGACTACAACGGTCCAGGAGCACCTCGCTTTCGCTCACCGGCCTTGCTCTCCCTAATGACCGTCGGGGAAGCCGCCAGGGACAAGGACAGAAGAGCAGCAAAGTGCCCAAGTTTGGAGGAGAGGGGAAAGTCGTCGGGAGGGGGGTCGTCGCGATTTCGCGTTGCGCCTGGCGGGCACGAGACAAGTCCCTCATCGGTCATCCATTCTAATTAGGAGAGCCGTAAAGCAGCCCACCACCTCCGCGTATACGTGTGGTGCTTTCTTTCTTTCTTCTTTTTTCGTCGCACTTCCCCCTGTAGTCCCGTCCGGCCGAATAAGAAGGCCGGTACCGCACTACCGACTGACAACGCAGCCCAAGAAAGCAGCGAAAAACGGCAGGGCAGACACCCGAAAAAGATAAAACGGCGAGGGACGACGACACAATCCGCGTTGTCCGACCAATGGGAACAATTACCGTGGGCTTAATGGGCGCCCGCCGTGCCCAACGACCCCGCCGTGCTGCGATTCACGACCGCGGCTCCTCGAGGGTCGTCCGACGCGGGTGTCCGTGCATGCTGTCGTTCGCAGTGCGAGTGCGGAATGGGACAAATGGTACATATGCCGGCACGTGTCGCTGTCCACTTTCTCCCGCGCCTCCTCGCGTCGGCCATCCGACACCTTCGAAGCGAACGAGAAGCGAACGAGGCGGCGCGGAGCGATTAAACCACTTTCTCAGAATGCAAGTCAATGAGGGTCTTCGATCGAACAAGAACAGCGGGGTTAGCTAAGATCGTGGCCCGGAGGACCAGAGCGGCCATTGTGTTCCCGCGAAGACCGCGCGGTGTCGCCTGTAGAGACACGACCCTGACTTGAGGGTGGTTTAGTCTGTGCTGAGAGAGCTAACAAAAGAGGATACTAAATAAAAAGGAAGCAGCGCGCAAAGCAGGAAAACAGCGCTCGCTTAGACACCCATGTTGAGACTAAAACTAATCACTTCTTTGATCAGAATCTTTTACAGGAATCGGAGAGGTAAAATGACCTTTACGGTTTAGCTCGGTGCTACCACTTTTTTTTTTGCTACCTTCAGCTGTGCCGATGCACCTCCGGCAACTCGGCTACTTCGGCCAATGAGAAAAAATAAAACAAGAAGACAACTACTTTCACCAAACTAGAAAACCACGGGAAGGAAAATTCTCAGCACCTACACAAGAAGCAAAAAAAATATATAAATACAGGCATGTATATACACACCGAGTCTTACTCCTGTTTCCTCCATAAGCACTATCTCGCGACGAATCAGGAGGCGAACCGATGGGGGAAATTTATTTTTCACGCGCTTTTATAACTCCCAGCGCAAACGCGCAGGAATGCAAACACAGGCCACGCTCGGCGCTCCGGCCAAGCAACCGCCCGCGAGCCTCAAAAAATCAGCGAGTGCGCTCCGCATACGAACCAGCCACCCAGCACAGCGCACGAGCCGCAACGCACGGGTTCGAGCAACGCGAGCAACAACAAGGTCCCCCAAGGAGAAACAAGGAACGAACTGTACACAAGGCAAAGACGTACTACAAGGTAGAAGAGGCGGATGGGGGGGACGGGCGCGGTGCTCACGCAGGAAAGCCAATTGAAGCTCGCGGAGAAACAACAGATGCCTGCGGAACGACCCAGTAACGGGTGAACGAAAACAAAGGGGGAAACTGCAAGATCTCGAAGGCGCTGGGAGTATACAGGAAACGAGACGGCTGCACGGAGCGACGAGCTTGGAACGAGCTGCCGGTGGAAAGTCGAAGGAAGTCCCGAGAAAGTTCGCTTGCTTCCTTCCGGGTTGCGGGTCTTTCAAGTTCGCGTTCCGCGAATTTGGCGCCGTGGTTAAAATCCCACTGCGGCCTAGAGCCGGCGCGCGAGTCGAAGTGAAGAATTGGCCAGTCTGGAGGCGTGGCCGCCTGCTCCTGATGTTGAGAAGGGAAGGCGACGTCGCGGTGAAGAAGGCTACGACGTACGCCTCCCTCGGGAAACCAGAAGACGTACCCGAACGACTGCCGCCGACACGCGTCAGCGCTGATTGGAGGGTGACGAAGCAGAAGTCTTGCACGCATACGGCAACTTGGGAGTAGCTCCGTTAAACTACATGGCGAGTTGATTTATTGCGATTTCTTTTTCATCCGTTTTCTTCATCTGCCTCCTACTTCTCCAATGCGGAAGAAATCAATTTGCGTCAATTCGAGCATTCCAGGGAACGACAGATTTACGGGGAACGCAAATTCTATCGTATACGACGTGAAAATGCTCTCCCGATGCCTCTTCGTCTGTCCTTGTTTACCGGAGATTGCGTACTTGCTTCTTGAAATCGCGGGTTGGACGGACGCCCGTCTGGTCGGGAAAACGTGTGACAATAATAACAAACTGGCACCGACAAAGAATGTTTATAAAACCCGAAAAAGACGTTTCGGCTCCCGTACGGGTGCCTTGTTCACAATGACATTTTTGGATTTTGTAAACATTCTTGGTCGGTGCCAGTTTTTTATTGTTGTTGTACTTGCTTCTTCAAATCTGACTCATGTTTTGTGGCACAGTTGCACGTCACTGGTCCTTGAATGGTTCATTTATACTTGCGCCTTAACCTTTCTTAGATCGAGTACTGAAAAACAAATATTAATTTGCGATAAAAGAATTACACAAAAGCTGCAGGTTTTCTTGGAAAGTTTTCCTCAATTTATAGTTGGTGCACATACTATGCCGCCTGGTTCAAACGTTTAAAGGAAGCAAACGCCACCTTAACACCACCTAACGCCACCTTTACCGCATGCCAAGAAGTTCTCTGCGGCTTCTAACTTCGGCATCAAGCGCAGCACGGTGCGAACGTTTGCGTAACACCGCACATTGCAATTCAAGTGCTCGTGAAATCACTTAGGAGACTTTTATCTTACCCCATTTGTTTCTGCTTTTTTATATTTCTTTTCACTTCGAGAGGATGGATCAGCGAAGCGTTTCATTCAAGCTAATCAAGATAGGCGCCACTGTTGCGCTGGCTAAAACGGCACACGCGACAAAAAAAAAAAAAAGGAAAAAGTTCTCGAATGCAAGGATAAGAGAAAAACGTGTTTTAATCCCTCCCTCCCTTCCTCCCCCTTTCTCTCTTTCTCCCTCTCCCATTTACAGTTCCCAGCTCACCGTTTGGACGGAGACGGCCGAGGGGGAGGCACGGTCTCATTAGCCTGCAAGGCGGCCTCCACTCTGACGCGGCGCCTAAATAAATAAGCCCGGCACACACGATTTCCCGGCTGCGGAAACTGGCCTGCATTGCACACTCGTGGCGGGGAATGCACGGCCAAGCGAGAAAACGGGGATCAACATTGCCCAACCCTCCGTCGGAGAGAGATATATAGATGGAGATAGAGAGACAGAAAGAAAATAAAAGAGAAGGGTTGCATTGGGATGTACGTGCCGAGGAAGCCCCGGAGTGCCCAGAGGCTGACGCAACGTGTACCTCGTTTAAGGGAGACGAGGCATGCTGCTTTTCGCAGGCGCCATCAAAGCCAGCGGCTGTGGCCATCGAACATTTCGAAAGCGCCCCAAACGATTATGATCGTATCGATCGTGTCACGCCTGCGCGGCGTCTATAGTGCATTAAAACCGCGCGGCCAGTCCGCTCAAAGCGCATCCGCGGAGCCCTAATCGGGAGAACGGTCACCCGTCTGGTTATAGCGAGCGGTTGGCTCCATTAACCACTCTAACCAACCCGTCGCAAAGACGTAATAGGCAATCGTCGAGTGCTAAGAGCGACGACGCGGGTTCGATTGCTAGCCGAGTCCGATGCGAGGGCAAAATGAAACAACAACAACAAAAAATGGAGGCGGCTTTGTGCGCGACGTCTGGCCACCGTCGCAATGCCCCAGCGATTGGAAATGTAGCCGTCGCGCCCTGTTTCACCATACCCCCCGCGTGTGTAATATCGGAATGTTAAACCCCGAACTTAAATTGGCCATCTTTCCCCTTCAGTTCATTGGCTTTCGTAACTCTTCGCTTTTATTCTCCCTGCATTGTACTAAAATTCACTCTGCGCGTCCTAACCACTGCTCCCGCCGTACTAACTTATGCGAGGACTCCGCGCCGTCCAATTTCGTAGCTTATTCTGTTAAGGTCGACTTTAAAACCAGCGCGTCAAGCAGGTCTGGTGATAGTGCTTATTAATTCTTTTAATTTATGATTAGAGCTTATATTATACGCAATATTATACTGATATTACGCACAATTTCTTTCGGGGCACGTTTTAAAATTCCACGTCTTACCGGGATTTGTGGTTGAACGCCTCAGCGTCGTGAATGCGCTACGGAACCAAAGAAAAGCGTAAGAGCATCGGCATCTCTAGGATTCTTAGGCCCAGCTCACCGGGTCTGGCGCAGGCACGGTGCCTCACGGCCCGGCGCCTGGGAAAACCTCAGTTCCTGCCTGTATAACGTTCTTTGCGTTTGGAGATTGAAACTTCGGACGTGCCTCCTCACGTCTCGTATTTCTCGACACACTCGCCAAGCTCAGAGCTCCGAATAATCCGTGGCTAAGCCAAGCACAATAACACGCAAAAAGAAAAAAAAAATTAAAGTCGTTCTACTCAATGTTTCACGAAAGCTGTTGGAAGTGCAGAGCAGTGATTCGCCATAATGGGTTGTGGCGCTGTTATCCCCTCACTGTATACCACCCAATGCAATTCAAATTTCCCGCCTTCGCAGTGCTCCCAAGCCCCCTGCCTGAAACAGCGCCAGCGGGAGTTCTGTTCTTTTTGTGCTTGCTTTTCCTCCCGCACGTGCCGCCGTTGCACCACCACTTTTTTTCCGCTTACTATCGTAAAAACCAACCCAACGAGCGCTCCTAACTAAATTAACGCGGGCGCTGCCGGTTACTTACGTATATTTTGCCTCAAACGTACCTGCAGTTTTCTTTGCGCCAAACAACGGGGAGATGTATGACAAGCGACAGCGCTTCACGAGTTTCAAAGGCTTATGACTATACAAACCGCTTGGCTTTCGAAGCCTCTGGGTTACGCCGCGACGACAGTCGCTACGACGGAACGCCGTGGGGCTCTCGACAAGGCGGGCCCCTAAAATGCTCTGCACTTAAAATTCCACACGGCAGTTCATTCCAACCCAGGTATCCCACGATGCCATGGAAGCTTCGCATTACGTCGATTCTCACCTCGGCGTAGGATCGATGCCAACTATTTTTTTTTTTTTTTCCGACTTTCAAACAGGGTCATTTAACAGCGAGCGTATTCGTAATGCCTGAAGTTTTTTTGAATTGTTACAGGCGGGAAAGTACACGGGAAAAAAATCCCAGCAGGCACCTAATGCGCCCATATGCTCAAGCATTGCGTTGCTAACCAGCCCAGTAACTTCGGGCCCCGTTTCACGCAGCAGCATCTTTACTTATCCCTTAATAAATATTACGCATAATTGTTTTTTTTTTACCCGCCGCGGTGTCTCAGTGGCTAAGGCGCTCAGCTGCTGAGCCTAGGGACGCGGGTTCGATTCCCGGCTGCGGCGGACCGCTTTTCTGATGGAGGCGAAAAGCAAAAACGCCCGTGTGTACGAGATTTCGGCGCTTCGCTAAAGATCCCCAGGTGGTCAAAATTAATCCGGAGCCCTCCACTACGGCGCGCCTCATCGCCTGCGCTGCGACGGCGCGTTAAACCCTACAATCAATCAATCAATCAATCAATCAATCAATCAATCAATCAATCAATCAATCAATCAATCAATCAATCAATCAATCAATCAGATGTTTTCCCTACATCTGGAATCATCTATCAAAGTAGCCATTCAGCACGCAAACGTCCTACTGCGCACATACTAGACAGTTATAGCAGAGCGGTGAACGGTACGGTGCCCGGCAGGCGACCGGCGCTACTGCGCGTGCGCAGTGTCGGAAAATCTGGTTGTGCGCATGCGCAGATGTACCGGGTACCGTACCGGGACCGGTTCTCGGAGAGAGTTATACTCTCTACTGTCAACGCGAACCCGTACTACGTTGAAACTCGCACAGCGTCGTCAAAGTTTGTGGCGAGGAAGCATATTTTGTCCCAGCGT
Organism: Haemaphysalis longicornis; assembly: GCA_013339765.2. NCBI lineage: Eukaryota > Metazoa > Arthropoda > Arachnida > Ixodida > Ixodidae > Haemaphysalis > Haemaphysalis longicornis. Next base: position 80,383,263 of record CM023456.1, on the reverse strand, counting down.
TTAGGAAAACTAGGCTCGTTGCCGCTTTCGAGAGTTAGTTTTGCCTAACCCTACGGACGCCCGTACGTGACACGGAGCTTACAAGCGTGCGCGCTGCGCGGGAGTGTAACGCGGCCAGTGAAGGTCGCTACCATTTCGGCAAACGCCGGGCCGCCGAAGGCCCGCAGAATTGACGACAGTGCCTCCCTCCCGCGGCCCGGCTCGCTGACCTGGCGAGAAGCCCTAAACAACGGGCCGCCCCCAATGTTTGCACACGGGAACGAGCCGGGGGCCGACCCGCAACGAGCACAATCAACCCGCGTCTGCTACCGTGCTCCCGAAAGCGGAAGGGCCGCCGTCAGAGGGGGCGTCCGAGGAACTGTCAAACCGCCGCCGATACCCAAATAAAGCCGTCGGAATTCTTACATCAACTTCGCCTCAGCTCACGCAATTCGTACACAAAACGTTTTCGTTGGCTTCCGAGGGGGCACACAATCGATTCGCTTGGCGACGCGTAGGCCTTCCCAAAGGTCGACGGTGGAGCTTTAGGGGCGGGGGAGGAGGAGCGGACGAGACGTGTCGAAGAATGCCGAGGCACGGCCGGGATGCCGGCTGGCGTTCAATTCGGCGATCAGCACCCCTACAACGCCGCTTTCGCCTTCCACGCACACACCGTGACGCGAAGCACGGGCCGTGCGACAACTTGCGCCACAGCCGCCTGCCGAGTAAGCGGGTTTCCGTGGAAACGCGCCAGGCAGCGCGATGTCCCGGACCGTATAGCGACATCCCGTTGTGCTGCAGAAAAACGCGCTGCTAGGTCGGTTCGGTTGGAACGCATACCCAGGAGCGTTGGCAATCGTGAAAGGAGCTACAAAACTTATCTACATCTTGCCACATTTATTTCTTTCTCCGGTTCCCATACCATGCCTCCCGACAGGTCATTGGAGTTCTCGTTGAAGAAACAACTCGAGGGAAAAATCCGACTGCTTATCGAAAGGGGCAATACATGGGGTAGTTTTACATAAAGAATTAAGGTATAAAAACTTCAAGTACTGCGGACGCACCACAGTGCGGTGTCCACGGGGAAACATGCATCTAAAACCTTCTCCCCTTAATGAACAATCGATCGAACGTGGAAGGTCGGCTCTTGTTCTGCGAGAAGGCCGCCTTTACAGCCGAATGTTATCTGGTTACACGACTCCTGGAAGGCCCTACCGCTCGCCTCGGCTCAAGCTTCATGCGGGCGTGTACACACGGCCCTAACGAAAAACAAAGCCGAGGAAGTCGCTAACAAGCCGGCTACACGAGGCGGCGCGCGACGAGCAGCAAGAAGAGAAGAAGGAAAAGGCGGCGAAGCAAACGAGTGCCGCGATCAAGGAGGACGTCGAGACGGGCGCATTAGGCCTAATTGGCAAAACGATTCCCACCCTGCTACAGCAGCGATCCCCCGCGGAGCCTTGGCCGCTGGCCGCGTGCGAATGCGGTAGTTCTGAACAGTGCTACGGAAGACGCGGCGCACACACACGGACCAATCAGGAGCGATTGGACACACCGAGCTGTCTTGCCTTCTCAAAGAGGCGTCCGGAAACGTACAGGTTGCAGAAGATTGCGCCTGCCACCCCTGAAACACCGCCCGAACAAGCGGCACTACTTTCTCTCGCGTAGCGTGTCCGTCCCACGCCCTCAGCATCCGCTGTGCTGCACGGCTTTAGGTGGGACAGACCACGAACCTCCTCCGGTCGTGTCGTCTTCTCCTGCAACGGTGGCGCCCCAGAGTCGTCGTCACTTCCCGGTGCCGACAGGGAAGAACAAGTGGCGAAAAGCACCCAAAACGTGCGGCGGCTCGGAAACAGCGGGATCGAAGAGAGCCTCCTGGAAGGGCCAGAAGACCCCTTCACGAGGTACGCACAACACACGAGGAGGCTATCAATAACCATCGGTCGGCGGGCGGGGCTGCACTTAGGCGGACATGTGTCCCCGCACGTGTCGGGCTACAGACGACGAGAGCGGAGGAGGAGGAGGACGCCAAATTACTCGGGCCCCAAAAAACCATACAGCCAAAACTATGTACACAGACGAAGGAGGGCGGAAAAACGGACACGTGCCTGATTTCGGAGCAGAGGGGGAGATCCAGCACAGCACACTCGGCTTGTCCGCAACCCGAGACTAATAATGGCGCAGCAACGATAACCACCGACGAAGCCCAGAAGCGGCCAATCCACCAAAACACCTCTCTTGCTTGCTCCCACGCTCTAAGACAACCAGAGGTTCACATTCACCTTATAGTGCATTCGAGTGACACATGTATGCCGCCAGGGAAGCAAATTCGCCGAGTGACCGCAACGTGCCTATACTACCTGACGCAAAAGACGTGATCTGCGCTGTGACACTAGGCAATTAAGAACGTCTTGCTTACATTTCGTGATGGCACAGCGCAGACGTAACTTTTGAGCTAAGTGTAGGCTTGAAATCGTCACTAGCCCAAATTTCATTGTTGGCTGCATTGATTGGTCAAGCGAGTGTTTTTGTTTATAGTCCCCACTCCCCAGGGACTATATTATTGTGGTGAAGCTCAGCCCCGAGGACTCTCTTAGACGCTCAGGTCAAACATTTTGCATGGGCTTACATGCATCCTGTTAACCGGCAGAGGTAAGAGCTCCAGCGACCCTAGGCGTCTGCACCGCATACATTCACACACTCCATCCGCGTTTCGCCATCACTTGCGTGTTGCAACCGCCGCGGCGTGCAATCGAACCTGCGACCTTGCGCAAGCCAGAGGAACGTCTGAAGGCCAAGGCGCCACTGAGACGGGCGCGAGGCCGGAAAGGTACATATATTATGCGCCATGCGCGTCTCAAGCAAGTGGTATGGTCGACCATTGAACACAGCCAGGAAGCCACCATATTGCGTACTTTTCCAGCCACTGAGCCCCGCCCACCCCTACGCAAACTCGCATCGGCATCCGCTACAATCGGTGAGCAAAATATGTTTTGGCGGAAGATAATAGCCCACCCAGTTAGGCTTATAATTTGCGTCAACCACAGCCCACATGTAAGACGAAATAGCCCCCATTCACCACAGTGCTTCTACCTCCTTTCGTCATACGCTGGTGCCTAGAAGAGGCATGGCTGTTTCAATTCTCTTTCATTTTCGCCTTCAGCGATGTCCACCTAAATGACGTGGAATAAAACCGTACTTCCCATACGCACCCAAGGGGAAACTTACAAAACCTGAGGCGTCCCAGCATCGTGTCAACTGGGTGTCGAAACGAACTAGAGACACGGGTTATGCAGGCTAAGCAGTCAGTCGTATCTATTACGTGAGATAAGAGTTGCTGACGACGAATCCATCGCGGTTTCTCGAGAAGGGCGGTAGGTTTGTGAGTAAACAATAGAGAGTTAAAGCAGAGAGTAGTACCAGTCCCGGTACGGTGCTCGGAAGAAGACCGGCGCTACTCCGCGTGCACAGAGGGGTAAGAAACCGGTATTCCGCATGCGCAGGGTGTACCGGGATACCGTAACGTGACCGGTTCCCCGCTCTACTATAACTCTCTAATTTGGAGCGGGGTACCGGTACTGACTAAACAGGCCGCTCTCGAGGAAAGCAATCTGAAGAGCCAACCCTTGCATCCCAGCCCGCGCACTACAATGCTCGCAGTGCTTGAGGTCGAAGAAGTGCACTTTCGAATTCGTAACAAAGACAAAAAAAAAACCGCACTTGGAATCTTCATCTACGGGTGCCAAATGAATTTTTTAAGCGAAGCTTTCTTTTCCTCACTGATGGCGACCGCCCACAACAAAGCGCACTGCAGGAAAGCCAACTTTCTCAGACGACGATGATGATCGTGGGTGAAGAGAAAGGTGGTTAAAACGTGAAGCTTTCTCGGGTCGAAAAACCAATATCTTCAAAGTACAAAATGAAAGTATAAAATCCAAATAATTACGTCCACAGGAAAGCCAGTTTACACAACAGATTTCCACAAGGGCACGCCGAGCAACTGAAGAAAAAAACAACGCTGCCCTTGAAAGGAATCGAACCTGCGGCCCTGCCTCGTTGTGAGGTCGAAACAGTTAGAATTTTGGACTTTGACATTGACTCAGGTTGCATGAGGGAAAGCTTCACGTTTAGCCACCTTTCTCTTAAGAAAGGGCCTTTGATGTTTTTATACTATTTTCAAGTTACTCTTTTTGTCGATTTTACCGAGCGCTTCAGTATAATCAGCAGAGCTGACACGCGGTTCAGGCGAAGAATTTTAATTTCTGTTGTTAATCACGAGCTCACTAACAAAATAAACCTGTAAAGAGAATGCAAGCATGCGGATGTCCGTATTTTTTCTGTTGGCAAGCTCAAACTTTTTTAAAAACACACACCAACAAGCACGGTGGGATATCTGCACGGGTGTTTAAGCAACCCGCGAAGAGATAGCTGTGCGTGAAAAACACTTTTCGGGGTGAAGTGAAAGATAGTTCATTATATAAATAAATAAATATATATATATATATATAGCTATATATCTATTAGGTGTTGGCAGTCGAGAAACCTCGGAAGCAAAGGGGAGGATGTGGTAGCTCATTGAAACAGATTAAGAATTTGGAAAGAAAGAAAGAAAGTGAAGAAAAATGCCCGCCAGGTGGATCCGAACCCCCGACCTCCAGAATACCGGTCTGGGGCGAGGTATTCTGGAGGTCGTGGGTTCGGATCCCACCTGGCGGGCATTTTTTCTTCACTCTCTTCTTTCTTTCAAATTCTTAATCTGTTTCAATGATCTACCACATCCTCCCCCTTTGCTTTCCGAGGTTTCTCGGACTGCAAACCCTTATTTCTGTGTTATTTTTCAACGAGCCCCTCATTTCCTATTCTGATTCGCTTATATCTATAATAATATATATAATATTATATATATATATATATATATATATATCAAGGTTGCAGTCGTCATTGCCAGTGCTACTTTCGGCTTTTTTTTCGAAATATATAATAGGGCCGAATGACGTGTGCCTTGTCACGTTTCTTTGATTCATGATAAATAAGCGAAATATATATATATACTATATATATATTATATATATATATATATATATATATAATATATATATCTATATATATAGAGAGAGAGAGAGAAGAGAGTGAGAGGAGAGAGAGATGCACCAGTGTATGCCGTTTAGTGGACCAGTTCCTCGCCAGTCTTGTAAATATTTGACCCCTTCCCCTTCGTACCTGCCCGTTTGCATTGTCCTTGTGAATATAAGGCGTGAGTTGGCTCAGGAACAGTAGTCCGGCTCATTGCTCTGCACGCGGTCCGGCCCAACATTCATGACAGCCTGGTGTACATCGCAGTACGTTCTATGAGTGTATACGGTAAGACGGTGAGCGTTGTTAATTATTTTGCAAGTGGTGACGGATTACTAGCGCTTCATCTTCATCGGTACATAACCACCAGCACTACCTCTTACGTAATCATCATCATGGTGTGTGGGCCATTCTAGAGTTTGGACTTCTACAATAAACGTCGCACCGGACCTCTGTCTCTCAATACATACATACCGTATTTACTCGATTCTAAGCACCCTCTTTTTTTCCCACGATCGCGATGTCCAATATGAAAGAGGCGCTTAGGTTCCAAAAACCTAAATTACCCTCCCCCCCTTTTTTTTTCTCGCGGCCGTATCTTGACGAGATGGGTGCAAGGACTAATGTTTTATGTGGCAAACGAGTCCGTTGTGCAGCTGGGCCACTGCTCTCAGTATCCCCCAGCACGTCGTCTTCTGTTCCGTTGAAGTGGTTTGTAATTAGGAACTACATAAATTACTTGGCCCCAACGTCAACTCGGGACCGTTTTCACGCGTCTGAAATCCGCCTTGCGATGGCTGCTTACAAAAGGGGGTGCTTAGATGCGCAGTAAAACTTTTTTCCAAACTTCCCGAAAGTAGCGGATGGTGCTTAAAATCGCGAAAATACAGCATATACCTATACATATCTGTGCGTGCGTGTGCATACATTGGTGCAAGATTGAATTACGTCACAATGTCCCTGACGTACGAAAATAAAATATGAAATGCTCTGAGGATGGGACGAAGAAATGCGCACATATATATATATGCCGGGAATAACAAGCACTCAAAAGGCTGTTATTCTGAAAAACCGGGGCGAACGCGCGAGAGAGGCATCAGGATTACGTTTCGCAAGTACTACACTATACATGGACTGTTCGAGGAACCGCGCAGCCGACTGTGGGGGACGGGCGATGTCGTAGTACAGCGCTGCGCTACTGCTGCCCAAACGGCAAACAGCAGACACAGGGAGACGGCGAGGGGTAGCCCGGAACAAAATAAGACGCGAGAAAAGGTACGCCCGCGCTCAACCCACCGGGATCGAGAGTATGGTGAAACTGCCCGGGGTGTGTCGAGATCTCGGGATGCACGACTGCCACGGGGATTGTAGCGGGAACCGTCTGGGCTGTTTCTTTTTACCACGATTCCCTTTTCAACTTTAATACCTGGGGGGAATGCAATGGCGCCGCTGCTATAAAGAGGAGGAAGCAATAGCCTCGACAGGAGAGACAGGGACCGTTCACAATTGAGCTATGTCTCTTGCGCACTGGAAATAGCCTGGCTAGAAGTAGCTGCAGTTCAATACCTTTCGCCATTAAACTAGATCTCCCCTACTTCATTCACCTCCGGCCCCTCTCGATAAGGCAACAGTGTCCTGGACGCCCTGATATCGAGAGTATATTGCCGGGCGGCGGCGCTACGTGTCCGGACAAATGACGTTCAAAGTTGGGACTGACGCTCTGATTGTACACCTGGGGTGTGCGGGGCGAATTAAGGCCAGGGTAGCGCATTAATCGAGGCAAACCTTGCAAACACGGCCACCTCGCTTCTCTCCGCCTCCATCAGAAAAACAGCCACTGCGGCGTTGCATCAAATCCCTCGTCGTGCTCAACAACACAACGCCCTAGCCACTGAGCCACCTCAATGGGCATTACTACAGAAGCATCATCAATCTGCAAGCACTGTCTTACTTCAAAGTATTATTATTATTATTATTATTATTATTATTATTATTATTATTATTATTATTATTATACGTTTTATGCGTATCACCATTCTTTGTAATGTTGATTGAGTATTTGCTTGTATACTTCCATTATTTTCACGTGCCTTGAACGTTTCGCTGTCCGAGTGTCATGGCTTGCAACACTAGGCCTCCTGTTTCTTTTTTTTTTTTTTTTTTTTTTTTGCTGTGCTGTTTTGCTTTCTAAGATTTCTGCAACTATTTTTACTTTATTGTTTCTGTCATGCATATGGTTTTGTGTGTTGTTTCGTCTTGATTTTACTTTGTTTTCATGAATGTTTTGTATATGGTGTACCAGTACCAAGACCCTAAGGCTGTTCCTGGGCACCGAAAATAAAGGTTGATTGATTGATTGGTTGATTGATTGATTGATTGATTGGTTGAATGATTATTATTATTATTATTATTATTACAGTATTTTTTGTAATTCCTAACTTTCGTTGTATGCAGCATAGTTCAGGGTACACTAGTTCCTGCTCCCCATAGTCGCCTTTCATCACGTACAGGCTCGCAGTGAAGCATTCCTTCCAGGCATTAACGTGATTGTTTCCGGCGCGGAAAACGCGAGCCCGAAACACTGGGACGTCTATACCGTAAACGCAGTAGCTGTAAAACGCCCGCATGTACCACATTTCGATGGATGTTTAAGGAAGCCGGGGTGACCTCGCCTAACGACTATCCCTCAACTCGGCGTGCACACGCAGAGCAGTTCGAACTCCGTCGTTTCGAACCAGAATGTGAGATTGCGTGCGTGAAAAATACACAAAACATTGAGTACTTATGCCCACACAGAACTACGAAAGGGGGTACCAGAAGGGATGAAAATGAGAGCCCACAAGTGTTGGCGCTGGGTGGCGGGACATCCCTTATGTTATTGCGCGAAGGCGATACTTTTTCGCACCCGTTTCGTTCTTTCTCACCTGCCAATGGAGCAATGGTGCGGTGCACGGGGGCGGTCGAAGCGAGACAACGCAGGTACTGACACAACGTCCCGATTTTGATCTCTGGTATTCCTCTTTCATTTCGTATTTCACGTCAAATGTATCATTGGACGTTAAAATGGTTCACAACCGGCGAAGTAATGCCACTAGTTTAAGGCCACTGGACACACCGCAGCAGGAAAAAGCGGCCCGAGTAAGCGCTATCGCGTCTGGAAAGCTCGAGAACCGTTGCTCTTGCGCCGTGGCGATAAGAATCTCTTGACCGCCGGAGCAGCAAGCAAGGGCTCGGGCAGTAGCAGCAGCAGCAACAAGATGCAGTACAGGACGGAGAGGACGGGCGCCCATAGCGCACCGGAGCGGTCTGCCCTCTTTCGGCCCTCCCCTGTTTTCATCAGACCTCGTCGGACGACACAAGGACCAGAGAGGCATTTCCCCCAGGGTGCCGACATTCCGTACCTCCTCCTCCAACAGCGAAGGCAGGAGAGAGGGGGAGAAATGGCCAAGGAGGTTGGAAATGGCGACGGGGGCGACCACTAGACCATCTTCTTTTTTTCGCCCGCTATTTTTCTTTTTTTCTCGAATAATAAAGAGCGCTAGCGCTCCGCCACCGCCACCACCACGGGCAGCAGAGCCACCCGGCTCGGAGAGCTGCTACGCCGCTGGTTGCCGCTGGAGAAACATCGAGCGCCGGGAAACCCAGAAAGAAATACGTTACGCAGGCGGAAAAAAAAAAAAAAAAGAACAGGGTGGAGAGGGAAGAAACAGCCGGAGGGCTGCGAGACGCCATAAAGGACGAAAAAGAGGAAAAAACAGAAGGATAAAACGCGGTAGTAGCGATTTTCTTTCCCATACGCGGCGCGTAGTGGAGAAGAATAAACTGCCCGTCCGCCAGGCAGCGTGTCGTCGTTAGCCTTTTCCCGCAGCCTCGACCGTGTTCTCTCCCACTCTCGGTCTCTCAGCACGACTGAACAACGACACGACGACAAAAACGCCACCTACGGCTAACGAATCCCTTCAACCGCATCCCCATCACTCGTTCTTATCGGCCAGAGCTCGCTGGTCCCTCTCGAGACGCCCTGCTTGTAGTGGTACCTTACAGCAACTCCTCACAAGCGGCTGATTCGGGCGATCAAGTCTCGGGGAGGTAACTCGGCGCCCCGTTGTTTCCGCAGGTGGCGTTGCTGACGACGCCTCTCCCTTTTCCGTATAACTTCTTCCGGTGGGCCATTAAAAGTGCGGCGCCTACGCGTTAAAAATCCACTCGCAGGAGGTGCCAGCTTCCTCCCCCATCCTCCTCCTCCTCCTCTTTTTCCACTTTCCTTTTCGCTTTCGAATCCCGAGGAGCGACAGAAGTGCCACGGAGCGTCACTACCGCCACAGTGTAGAGTTGAGAGCCACGGTGGCGGAGACACCTGTGCGCCACAGGCGCGCGAGCAAAGGAACGCTTTCCATGTCCGCCGATGCACTAATATTAGTGGTACCCGTAGTGATCATTTTCAGATAAGCATAGCGCTTGGGTGTAGCCTGTTAACGAGAGATCTAGGAATATTTCAAACGATGTAATCGAACAAACATAAAAAATGCATTACGGCGGAAAAAATAATTTTTCCAGGGGAAGTTAAGCTGTCTGACAGGAAAGTAGGAAGGCCTCAGCCACTTTTGTTAAGCACCTTTATAAGACCCCAGCTTTATGGCAAACATTTTCATAAAGACCTATAAAGAACCATACACGTTAACACCGAGTAACTTTGAAGCCGGCTTCACCACTATGCACACAGCATTGCTAGAAAGACATTTTTAGGCAAAATATTTGGAGTCTCATATCAAAGTATGAAAGCCCTAGCGCCAAATACTTTCACAGGACCCCATGTATAGCTATAAAGCGCAGCACACTAAACATCCTTAAAGTTGGCTTTTCTACCTTACTCAATGTTTGCTGCGGAGACATTTTTTTCGCGGCAGTGCTAGCAGTTTATTATGAAAATACGGGGACCACAGCGGCTTTCGTTCATATATCATTTTCGTACGCGGCGAAAGTGTGACGCATGAAGCGTTCGGAGGCGCACATACGGGTTTCTTCATTCAGTTCGGCTAAGAATGCTTAAACATTTAGACAGTTAAGCGATAAACTTCCGGAGTTTGCGCAAATAACGCGAAACATACATAGGTGCGAATTGCCTAATGTATGTTCACTCGCCTTCAGAGTTCCAGTTTACCATGTGACATTGACCAATGATGACTGGCACGTTGCTGGATGGCACCTGGAAGGCGACGATCTACCCCCAAAAAATGTCAAAATTTATTTGCACGCACTACTTCAAACTGAAAAGCCTACATCAGAGCCTCTATACAGCGGGGCTCTCCCTTCTAGGTTGAGCAGTAATTACTCCAGGCACTTTGGCGCGTTGCCCCATTCAAACTTTCTGATCTTTCGAGTGACGTCGCAGCTCCGTTCTCTGTATACCGAGGGCCTCTAACTAACACGGGCTCTTTTCGCTCCAGCATCATGGGCCCATCCTAGGCCAGCAAGGCAAAAAAGTTGCCGCTCGGGCTCCGAGAGAAAGTAACACAGTCGACATTTCCATGGCCACGAATATCTCTATCTCACGCGCATCTCAGCACCCCGAGAAAACGCTGAAAAGCGAAAAGCGCTCCCACTGTTGCGCTTCCCATCTCTCATACACTGCGATCGACTGGCCGACATAAAAACAACGAAACACAACAAAGCGAAACAATCTAGACGCAACGACAAACGAGCTGCCAGCGGTCTTCACTAATTAAGGGAGGCATTCAAACTTAACAGGTAGTTAACTGCCTCGCTCAAACAAAGGTACGAGTCTCCATGGCATAGGAGCGTCGCACAGCACCCGTGTTGACTGTGAACGTGCTTTGAGAACGCCAATGCTCACTGCGAAAGGAGGCGTCGTTTTTAAGCTGTGACTACAGACATCTTCAAAGTAGTAAGCTTACGAAATTACCCGCGCTTGCGGAGCACTGCTCGCAGGAAGTCACAATGGACTTATGTTTTAGTGTCCCCCTTAGAAGGGGAGTTGCGACTGTCCTGCGCAAATTTACCTCCTCCCCCCCCCCCCCCCCCAACACCCCACCATTTTTTACAGCAACAACGGGGCCACTAACAGCGCCGATCCTCGGAAGACGTGAAAACACAGGCGCCATGCAGCGTGTGTTTTGTCTTGTGGTTCGATTGTTTGCGCGTTCACTGCGCGCGATAGGCGCAAAACCGAGCTATCGCACGGCAAGCTTGGTTCGATCTCGTTCAACCACGGCAAATTTACACCTAAATTCTGCCCCACCTCTATGTCGTGCACTAAAAAGCTTCGCCGACAACCCACTTGGAGAGGGAGGGGTAAGTGATTGGGAGCCACGTCGCCAGCTACGGAGCAATTCCTGCTGTTGGCAATCCTGGAAGGCCCACGGGGATTGCGCCGTTCACGCTGTCCCCGCTCGGTTTTCTAAAGGCAGCGTTCGGCCGACGCTGACACGTTGATGTGTTTACGGGCTGCCCTACCGACACCGACCAGAGCTCATGGCGACGAGCACGTACGTGGACAAGCGGGCAAACCGGCCTCATCCAGCAGAAGGCCATTGTGACGGACAATGGGGAGCTATGATACTGGATTATTTGGCGCGGGGCGATAGATGCAATGGCACGTAACGAGCGACGGTTTGTTCTCTATTGGCAACCTTGCGGAAAGGAGGAATTTGTGACTCCATTCGGCCGCCAATGTGTGTGATTGAAACCGGCTGGCTGCCCATACTGGAAAGTCGCGAGGCCTTACGTGTGTCCAGAGTTTTACCGAGGTATGATCCATGGTGGCCTCGGAGCACACCTCCTATGATGATGATGGTGATGTATCAATCATCAGCCTATCTACGCCCACTGCAGGGCAAATGCCTCTCCGATGGATCTCCATTTATCCCGGTCCTGTGCCAACCGCGACCAATTTATCCGCGCGAGCTTCTTGCTCTCATCTGTCCATCTAACTTTCTGCCGCCCCCTGTGACGCTTGCCTTCTCTAGGGATCCACTCTGTAACCCTTATTGACCAGCAGTTATCTTGCCTTCGCATTACATGCCCTGCCCACGCCCATTTCTTCTTCTTCTTCTCAATTTACACTAATATGTCCTTAACACGCGTTTGTTCCCTGACCCACTCCGCTCTCTTCTTGTCCCTTAATGTTACCCCTATATCATCTTCCGTTCCATTCTCGCTGAGTCGTCCTCAGTGTAAGTTGAACCCTCTTAGTGAGCCTCCAATTAAGTTTCTGCCCAGTAGGTGAGTACCGGTAATATTGACCTGTTACAGGTAACACGTGAATATTTGTAGAAGACCCGCTGCGGTGGCTCAGTTGTTAAGGAGTTTTGCTCCTGAGCCCAAAGACGCGGGTTCGATCCCGGCGGCCGCTTTTCTGATGCAGGCGAAAAGAGGAAACGCCCGAGTGCCGAGATTTAGGCACACGTCAAAGATCCGCCCAGGGGTCGAAATTAATCCGGAGGAGCCCTCCACTACGGCGCGCCCCATAGCCCAGGCGTAGTAGCTCCGGCGCGTTAAACCCCACAAACAATGAAAGGATATTTGCCGAAGAACTGTCAATCGGGCAAATTTGTCCTGGCTCATATTGTGCTAGTTTGTGTTGGCTTATACAGTGCAAACAGCGCAAAGACGGCGGACACAAGAAAAGGGGGGAGACAGGACGCGCGCTGACCCCCCCCCCCTTTTTTTTTTTTTTTTGAAGTATACGCCGACAAGGTGAACATTTCACTATGAGCAAATTCCGCTCCCGAACGAGCGGTGTTCGGACCGATATGCTTCACGACGCTGGAAAAGCTGAAAATTGAACAGGCGGAGTCAGCGACCGGCTGAGATGTTGGACCACTCGCATCAGGCGTCAGCTTGTCAACCAATTTGACGCGTGTCCTGGCTACGGCCCCAAGAAACGGCCACGGTCTCTGATGCGTGGATGCGTTGATGGTTTCGTCGTTTCCCTACCTGTACAGTAATGATTTCTAACCGCGGTGGTGTGGTAATTGTGGAGAAGCTACTGTCAGTGTAGCCACGCAACTATTTTCAGCATCGTCAGACCTCCGCGATCCACGCGCAAAACATTAGTGGAATCTGAGCGCAATCGGTTACTGGTGTACTGGACCCCCCACTGGTTAAAAGGAGGAATCTCGCTACTTTTATTGAATCAGTAGTGAACAAGATCACTGGCTATTGCAAACGGTGGCGGCCAAAATAATGGCATGTGTGTTGGCTGGCAACTGAAGAAAACAAAACGAGCGCTCGGATTTACCAAGTACAATCCCCTTTATACTCGACGTCTGAAATCCGTAGAACCAGAAAAAAATTGAAAAATTGAAAGTAGGCCACTGCCATTAAGGACGCAAGGCTAGCCAACGAATCCAACATTAGTCAGGCGCTCGCAAACTAGAAAAAAAGGCCAGGCGCCCTCCTCTTCCGTCTCGTTCTTTTGTTTTCCTTCTTCTTTGAGCCTTCCGTTTCAATGCAGTGTTAGAAACGACCATTCGTTTTAACTCGACTTTGTCAAAGGACAGCTTCCGGCAATCCCACCCATAATGCCGGGCACGGCCGTATCCAAAACGGTGTTTCGTAGGTCTACCCACTCCGACAGACATATCATAGTTAGCCTATCGGTGATCCTCTTTCAGGATGACCTTGCAGCAACCAGAAACATTCAGGGAAAAAGAAACACTGACGGTGACGCTGCGCGCTGGCCTTGTCGTCTCGGCTGTGTTGGTTAACGGCTTTGAACCGAAGACCGAACAGGCCACGCTCACCGCCGATCGCCCCGTGAAAAGGATGCGGTCGCTCCGCGAGCGCGTAATGACGCAATGAACAGGTTTTCTCCCGTTATTGTTGTCCGGCGGTGGGTGCTGCCCGCAGCGCGTTCCTTCCTCGGACACGCCGCCGGCTCGTCCGAAACAACCGCTAAGCGAGGTCAAAGAACCGACAGGCGAAAAACGGCCGTTGCGCCAACGAACGAGGAACGCGCAACAACGCAACAGCCATCAGTAGGCGAGCACAGCTAGGCTCTTCCTTCCCTCTCTCTCCCCGATGTTACCACACACCGGCCCCGGTACAGCCATCGGAGAAGAGCCCCGTTCACGACGAGCCGAACACCGAGCGTCTCTTCTTCACGACGGAGAAAATACACGGCGCGCAATTACCTTGCGGGGAACGCGGTCCTTAGAAAACGGCGCGTGTGCGTCGCGATTAATCCTGGACACCGCGCGCCACAGCGGGAAAAGAAGTTACAGCCGACGTCGGGAAAAAGGCACGCTAATAGCGCCGCTGGACACAAAACACAACTCTTGCGGGCTAAACGCCGCGGCACCCATCGCGCCGCCCGTGCCTCCCCATCACGGAGAGCACGGCGTGCCCAGAGGAAAGGGGGGATGCGTCCGTAACTTCTAGCGAGCGCCGGTCAAGAGGAGGGAGACGAGGAGAAGGAAAACAGCTTTCGCATAAGCCATTTAACTTCAAGTTCCGACCGCAACTGGAGAAAATGACTCTCGTGGGGTGGAGGCAATCTTCGCGCTTCTTGACCCCCTTGCGAGAGGCTTTACAAATGAAGCCTCGCGTGAGGAGTTTCCAATACTTTCGTTAAGATCAAGAATCCCGTTAAATACGAAGGCCTGAGATGCAAATCAATTGCTGCTGGTTAGTCAAAAACTGGTTCGCAAAGTCGGGTCTGGTAAGCAGTTGCCTTAAACCAAATAGCATTTCCGAAACGAACCAAGAACGTGAAAGCAGGCCATAGCAGGCGTCTTCCTCACGTTTGACTCAACCAGATAGAGTTCTGTTGAAGATGTTCACATCCATAGCTGAATATCGTGCTCGTGGTGGACCTTCCACAGCACGGTTTAACCTAGCGCGCGTAGTGAAGCCTCGTGCGCACGGTAAGCATCGGCAGCATGGAGTTCGGGCTATTGGGTAATCCACGGGAACTCCCGTAAAACACCGAAGTAGTACGGGACCGAAGAAGAGCGTTCGTACCCCCGCAGTCGTACCTGCTCTGTTTAAAGCTTACGCGTTTCTATGTAGACCGAGCGACGGAACCCGTGTGACTACCTGTGACGCATCACGAGTCATACTTTTGCCGCATATGAAAATGCTATTAATAAAAGCGGCCAGGGCTTTCCAAACTTTCATGTCAGACTACTACCTATACTACTCCTAAAATTGTCTTTCCAGCATTACATTGGTGTAAATCAGTGAAGACGGCTTTACAAAGCCTCAGTGTATAACACTTAAAAGGCAAAAATGGTATAGGTATTTAATAAAAGGCCCCTGGGCCGTCATACTTTGATATCAAAGCACCTACATTGCTCCTAAAAAATGTGTTCACCCCAATGCATGCTACGTAGTAGTGAAGTCAACTCTACAGAAATCCGGCGTAAAGGGATAACATGGGGTTTCATGGGGATAGAGATAACGGTATTTTATGGAGATATAAGGGTAACCTACTTTCATAGTTCAATATACAAAATAAATGCCACGAAATAAATGCCTTCCCAGAAAACATCTGTGTGAAGTAGTGAATCCGACCTTGAAGGGGCTCGGTTTTGAAAAACTTGGAAAGTTTTTTTTTTCTTTTTTCCTTTTTCTTTTTTTATTTAGCAGCAGTAGGCACTCTCACGGGTGATTTACGCTAAGAACGATCCCCGGTGCTTCGCCCACTCGTCATGATTCCCTTCGTGAATTTTTTTCTTTTTTTCACATCTAAATTTTTCGAATGTGCATGCTGTCTCAACGAAGAAACGTCTCTGTCTGTTTGTAACACTTATTACACTTTTAATTTATAAAAAATTCTATTAATAAAACGCCCTAGGGGCTTCATTTTTTTATAAGACCACGTATATTATTTTTACAAAATGTCTTTCCAGCAATGCACTTGTGTACCGTAGTGAAGCCGGATTGCATGGGGCTCACTGTGGAGAGCTTCGTAGGGATACGTAGGGTTTATTGAAATACTCAATATTTGCACTTACGGTCTTCATATAGGGACGAAGTACCTTAGGGGCTCGGGCTGTTGGCGTTTCCTATCACCGTCGTCTCCTGTCGTCACGGTAAATCAAGTTGTCAAACGATGGTCGAAAAACGAGTGTATAGTGGATACAACCGGCTCAAAATAGCCTAACACGATTTAAAGTAATTTAAAATACAGGAATAATAAGGATTTGTTTGCATTAATAGCCAAAATTTGCTAAACTCCTTCTCAAAATTGGTTTCAAACGCCAGGTTTTATCCTGTGCAGCATACTTCTTAGCATGCTGCGGCGTGTGACACGAAGACAACTGACGGCCAGTCTGTCTCTCATTTATTCGCTTAAATCTGGCACAACGCAAGAGGGTGTCACTGCCTCAGCAAGCGCGCGATCGCTCCTCCCACCAGCGCTTCTCCGGCGCCCAACCAGCACGCGCCGTGTGGCAAGAGACAGGCAACGGCGCGCGTTGGCTTCAGAAGCTTTTTTGCGATGGACACTTGCCCATTAGCAGCGATTTTGCTGTGACAAACACCGGCGCACACTGCATGCTTCGCCCCTCCCCAGGTTTCACGTAAGTGGAGATGGCCAGGGAATTTTTCATATAAGACCTTTTATATTGTCTCTAAAAATCTACCCGCCGCGGTGGCTCAGTGGCTAGGGCGTTGTGCTGCTGAGCACGAGGTCGCGGGTTCTATTCCCGGCCACGGCGGCCGCTTTTCTGATGGAGGCGAAAAGCAAAAACGCCCGTGTTTACGAGATTTCGGCGCACGTTAAAGATTCCCAGGTGTTCAAAATTAATCCGGAGCCCTCCACTACGGCGCCTCATCGCCTGCGTTGCGTCGGCGCGTTAAACCCTCCAATCAATCGATCAATGTCTCCAAAAATCTCTTCCCAGCAGAGCACTTGTGTGTAGTAGCGAACCGCCATTGGGAGGGTGTAGGTATATAGCACTCCAAACGAATACACTGGGTCTAATGGAGGTATGTATAATAAAGATGTCAGGACCTGCCTACTTTGGTATCAGACTGCCTATATGGTACTACATAGAAAATGTTTTCTGCAATTCATTTGTGTATGGTAGTGAAGCGGCAGAGCGGCCAAAGCATTTATTGGACAATTCCGGCATGAGAGTTTTCGCAATCTTCTCTCTCTTTTCTTTTTTTTCCCAGACTCGGAACCACCGCAGGATGAGTCGCCACCGTCGCCACGTACCCGAAGTGCCGGGCGAGTACCAAACGGCCATCCCGTCAACACGCCGAGGAGGAGGAGGAGGAGGAGGAATGCCTTGAATGATGCCTGAATGCCGTGAGCTTGCTACTCCGAAAAAATACATGACAGCCGTAACATTCAAGACTTTAATCTGCCAAACTAATTACGCACTTTACGCTTAAGTTGCTGCACAAAACATGTTTTTCAACTAGATGCAAAGGATTCTTCGAAATTCAACTAATTGCAAGTAAATTTTGTAAGCTCCTAGCGTGTCAGAAGCGGAATTCTGAGTTGTGTCCGTTTCAAGACTGGACGAAGTTGCAGGCCTTTAAACCCGTACCACTGCAGCAAAAAACCAACGCCCCATGATGTTTACTTGAAAGATGTCCACATGGCTTTCTTTGATTATTTCCGTTAAGAAAATGACCCCGCCTCGCTTGTCTTGTATTACACGTCACGCGCGTGTCGTCTGCTCTCAGCCAATCAGAGCTCGATTTATGTGGCGGACACTTTGAAACGGACATGAAATGGGTAAACTCAGAAGTCCGCCCCATGTGAAATTCAGAGGCTGTGTGCTAGAGCTTGGCACTAGCACACACTGCACCCCAGCCAGACGGCAAAACAAGGCACAGCGCCAATATCATACTGCATCTGGCTTAGAACCACCGCAAAAGTGCGCAAAACTCTCACTACGAAACCTGAATGCTCCACCGAGCCACACTCACCAGGCTCGCGGATGCGCGCGGCTCTAACACTTCGCGCGCAGCGCCGATGTGAGACTCTCCCACGATTCGGTTCTGCGACGCTATTCTTTTCGCTGTGACGAAATACGAGACCGGAGGCACCTCGGATTGCGCCACGACGAAAAGAATAGGACCGAGAAGAAAGCCGACTGTGAGAAAATGCAGTTCAAGCACGAAGGCTGGGAATTATGCATGACTGGTGAATGCCATCACGATTGTGACAGGCAGAGCCCTCTTTTTTGCTTATTTTGTGCACACATTTTTTTGAACAAAACCCTAAAGGCGGCAGTGGGCCTTTAGATGAGAAAGTCACCCGATACACGAGAAATAAAAATTTTCACCCGGCAAGCAGCAAAGAAAGCGAACAAGCAAGCAAGCAAGGCAGCATTTCCATGCGCGCAGCTTTCATTCTTTCTTTGCCAATCGCCCACGCGGGTGTGCGCAGCATTGTGTTGCAATGTGCGCGGGCACCAGGCTGGTGCAGTTCTGTCTTCTCGCCACCAGACAACCATTCAGATCTCTCTATTAACCGATTGGCTCGACGTTCTTGGCCAATTCCCGTATCAGTATGTGTTACACGTGCGTATGGAGTTGGGGCAGTTCAACTCGCACAAGACCATTGGAGAATATACCGCGGTCTTTCGAGAAATCCAGGAAGCACATGCCACTATTCTCCACACTTTCACTCACGGCAATCCCTGCGGGCGCTGAACGAACGCTTATTATCTTTTCTCCCTTGGGGCAACCTTTCAACCACACCACCAATCCCCAACATTTATGTCGATAAACAATACCGAACTCCCAGCTCGCAATGGGCGGAACTTCGATAGTACATCACGGAAAGCTCAGGCCGGCCGCCGGAGCATGACGGCATTTAGATGCAATGCATTCGCGGTCTCGACAACTTCACTAGCCGACTTTTCTCGACCGCTTAGAGTCAGACCAATCCCGAAACATTAGCCAGGTTCTTTACTGTTTGAAACTCAAGCTGATGAACACAATACTTAATCACAACAAAGGCCTATCCGTAATCACTAATCTGATGCCCGCTTCACTTACACCTATGATATAGGCGAACTTATTAAAATACTTATCAATAACCAAATAGAATACCACCTCTAATATGTCCAACCATGGCTGCATTCATCACAAACCGGCTTCCGACCGCACGTCGCCACGCACGACTGCCCATGGCTCATCTGCCGGGTAATAAATCGATTCGCTCACAGTGAAGGACTCCCTGACTACACTTTGACCGTCGACCCACGAAAAACTTTCGACCAAGTCAGTCAGTCGGCAACATTGGAGGCGCTGGCTTGTATTTTTTTCCCAGTCAAAGGGCTTACAACTGGATACGCAGCTTCTCAACGGCAGACCTATACGTCTCAACGACACAAATCCAGGCTGGACCTTTGCCGCTTCAACAAAAACAGACATTCCATCTACACAAATCACGTGTGTCATCCCGGTAATCCCACAGGGCTCTACACTTGGTCCAATCCTTTTTAACACAGCCATGGCCCATCTGTCTTGGTAATTCGAAACGGAGATATCCGCCAGCTTCACCATCCATGCAGACAACATGGATGTGTGGATAGATGGCAACGACTTCTTCAACACGGGAATCATACTCACGGAGTTGCAGGCTGCCACTAGCACTGCCCAGTAACCCCTCCCACGGCTGGGGCTAAAACTTGGCCCCGAAAAGACGGAACTAGAATCGGTACTATAATTCGAAGAAGGCCTCTCCCGTGTCATTTGGAGGGTTCGACGAAAGACAACACTAGTGTGGCCATATTGGTGCACGGGATTTTAAATCCGCACCCATCATAGACCACGGGCAGCCGCTTATATCGGGCAAAAATATCCCCGCCACCTGTGGCCATACACGGCTCGTCGAACTGCCTGTCGGTAACCGTACTAGCGCCGAAATAGGGCTTACGCGACTCAAAAATCAGTGGAAGCCTTTAGTATATATATGCTTCACCTGATTAGATGACTCTCCAATACGGCGGCGCTCAGCAGCTCTAATACCAAAACATGGCTCGGACAGTAACTGTTGGAACCCTCACTCACAGTTTCCTGATTTACGATCTCAATCAGTGATTTCCTACACCCCCCCTAGGGGGTGTGGGTAGACCCCCCCCTAGTTTTTCTGGACACACCCCCCTTGAAATCCCCCAAATTTCACTCTTGTCAGTCCTTGTATGACCTTTTTCAGTATCGATCTGCGCATGCGCGGGCTGCCCGTCTGCTATTCTTGGCAGTAGCCTCGGGCAAAGTAAACAAAAGTGCGCCCCCCGAGCTTGCTGTTAGCGTTGCACGTATTTATTTCCTTTTTTCAACAGCTCGTGGCAAGTTCGTATGTGCACACAAAAAAGGCTTCAAAGGAAAGGGGCAAAGTGGTTTGAGGCTGACCACGCTGCGAGCACATTGCTAACCAGCCAGGGAGTAGCGGAAAAATGAAAAAAAAAAAAGTAAAGGAAAAGGGGAACTTAAAGGAGCCATGAAGAGAAAATACAACTTCGTTTAATTTGAAAGAACTAGGATTCATTATCCACTCAGCTCCATTACAAGCCACAAAAGATGTTTTTTTAACGAACAAAAGCAAGAAGTATTTAAAAAACTTTCAAATTTCGCGCCACAGTGACGTGTTATGAGCATGAAATGACGTCATACGGGGCCACTAATTAAAACATAATTTTCACTGCGTTAACGGCACGTTAGCATTCAAGTGATGGCGGTCAAATGGAACTAGAGGCCACATTACAGACGTCAGTCATGTGTCCGTCACGACAGGGTCAGTTAGGCGGCCGCCAATCGCACAAACAAGGTTCCATGACGTCATAGAAAAGTTGCGGGGAAATTGGCTATGGGGGTCGCGACTGCTTCAGACGTTTTCTTTAATATCTCCGTTATTTGTTCGAAGATTGCGATGATATTGGTATCATTGTTATCGGGACTAAGCAGTCTTTCTATTAAACCCAACTTGTATTTTGTCTTCATGGCTCCTTTAAACGGCCGCAGATTAGTCACGGAAACTTTCGCCTGCTACCGTGACATTCATATGAATGGGTACGGGTGACGGGTGGGTGCGGGAGCAAACTGCAGGACGAGAACATTTTGGTGCACGAGTTCTCCGAAACCCAGATATTTTCGGGGGTGTGCCTTACTGCCATTTTTAATACGCCGAAGTGGAGTACCAACGCGGGGGACGCAGCAATTCCCACTTGCTTGAAGTGATTTTGGGGAGTGACGTCGGGTGCCCAGGGAAAATTGGTCCAATGGAGGCAGCGGAAACGCGAGTATGCAGGACAGTCCCATGGTCGAGGGAAGTTTATTTAAAGGGGCCCTGAAAGGCATTTTGAGCACACTAAATGAAGTAGCGCAATCGTTAGATTGGGTCGTCAAGGTCATCTGGGCCAAGTATTACTCTTTACGCGCAGCGGAAAGCTCACACTTTTGTTGCAAAGTTTGTCGCTTTTTTTCTCACCCTTTCCTTCGTGTTTTTCGACGCCGCCATCTTCACATGTCTACATCATCGATTCCCAGATGTTCGTCATGAGCTAGACATCCTGCTATTGGGGCGGCTTTTCACGCACTTCCGGCAAAGAGAATGAGTCGTCTGCTCAACGTCGACTCGCCGGCTGATCTGCCAGGGGAGTGTCGGAGTGCTTGAACATTTTACGACAAACGAAACAAGTGTAAACAAACGCTTAACCGTTCGTATTGAATGCAACACGGCCATAACACGACATGGATATTCTCTTACCGGAGTACGTTCCATAAAGAAAGCGTTAAAAGCCCCGTGGCACTTCTTTCGTGCAATCGCAGAGAACGCCCTGAGCCGAATGCCCGGGTTTAACGGATACATTTTTTTCCACTTCAAAACAATCCAGAGATGCGTTTTCGAACGAACACAACGTCACAACATGCGTTGCAAGTCTGAACCGCGATTGACAGATGATGGGTTGCCTCCTCCTGCCCGTCGTAAATTCGGCACTCACCTCGCGCGCGGTTTGCGGGGACGAACAGCAAGTCACTCAAACTCTAGCGCGCAAGCCGAGATGGCTTTTAGCCACGTACACTTCACATACCCCATGCGAGGTTGAGTCATACGTCGCTCGAGAAAGATAATAAAGACCATGGGAAGCACTATCCACCCGCAGAAGCACAACGTCGCATTTCATCGCGAAACAAAGGCGTCCACAACACACACAACCATCGCCTCCTGTAATGCCAAACGCATCTCACACTTCCTAATGAGAGTGAGTGGTACGCCTGCAGTGCCCACATGTCGCGAGGTGGGGCCCCGAGCTGAACCGGGATCACGCAACCGTAACTGACTTCTGGGGCGGTTTGTGCCTTGTTGCCAAGGCAACCGATGTTTGAGATCGTCAAAGAAAGGCGCTCGCTCCAGCGCGAGAAAGCTCAGAGCCGCGCCGGAGCATGTTTTGCCAACGTTGCCGCTCTCCACCACGCGTCGCCCCAAGCTGAACTGGTCACATGATTGAAGCGTTTTGTGCACGGGTTCTGTATCGGTTTTAAAATGTCTTTTTCACATGGCGCCGGCAGGAATTATATACCACCCAACCGCAAAATAAGACCGGCACCAGCGGGGCCACATCTGATACGGCGCTTTTTGGATAAACTGTGCGCGGTGCATGAAAGGGACCGAGCGCAAGATCCTCCCCAGCGGCTGCGAGTTCGCCGCCGATTAAAAGTCACATGCTGCACTGCAGCAACGCACACCGCGAAAGAAAGGGCAAGGCCAGGCCACCGCACACATGCGGCCAGATTTTTCGTTCGCTTATCCATCCTTGAGCGGAGTGCGGGATTCATGGTGTCAACAAAACTTGCCCGTAGCAGACGGCAGTCGGAGGAGCGTAATGCGGAAGTACGTCACCGCTGATTAGCACAGCATCATGGGAGGGAGTGCTCGCGCGCCGTCAACAGTTGAAAAGAGGAGGAAACGCGGCGCGACGATAATGCGCGGTTTTTGATTTAACGATTTCTCAGCTAACACTCATCGCTTTAAAAAAAATTCTTGCGGGAGGAGATTGCTAATACATTGTCTTATTTGGTTACATGTACAATCCATGCATCGGCGGAAGGTATTTCAGGACCCCTTTAAGGGGGCGCCAGAATTGTCCGCGGGCAGTAGGGTGGAGAATCTGAAGATTGGTCAATGTGAAAGATTGGTCACTGGCCCTGGTAACAAGTTCGAAAATGTCACTTATACGTTGAAAAATGGCGAGAAAATTAAAAAAAATTGAATACGGACCTTTCATGGTAAAAAATGAATTTCTCTAAATTTGTTTTTTTCTTAGATTGAATAGAAAGCACACCGCCTCTCAGGTGTGGTATATATATATAGAAAATGAAAAACGTACGTCACGGGGATGAGCGTTTGGTTAAAGACGTCTATTATTTAACTAGTGGGATAAAAAAACAGCTTTCTAGTTTATGAACCCTCCCCCCCCCAGACCCATTGAGACAGACCCCCCCCCCCTTGATTCGGATGCCTGGGGAAACCCCTGACCTCAATAAAACACCAAACAACTCAACACCCTTCACAGGGCCACTATTACAGGACTGTCCAAGCACGTCCACGCGTCCGCCAGCGAGCAGGCCACCACCTCACGCTTAACAGACGTCTTAATGCCTGAAACTCGTGCGCGGTCTGACCTCTGGCTCACGAGGCGTGGGTATCGTTTTCACAGACCTGTACGCACAAAGGCCAGCGCAACAACCCACCCCGCCGCTCCCAACATGGTAAACTCCGGTTACCGCTCCCACTGGCCCTTTGAAATCTGTACCTCGCATGCGCTCATCTCGCCGTGCCCAGCGCCTTGACAGGCTTCAGAGATCCCGCCTGTCAGAAGGACTGGTTAAATAAACAGGCGTTAGCATTACGGGCACTGCCATGGGACTAGTATGGTACAGTGATGACTACTCCGTACTCAACGGTTTGCAACGTTCCCACAACCGCGGCGTCTCAATCAGCTTAGTTATGAGCTTTAAAAGGCACCCCCCCCCCCCCCCCTCCCCGCCACTCGCACGAATTCTTATTCTTTCGAAGTAATTCAGCAGCTACCAATTACATGGTTCACTGCGTCTTCACACGCACCGTCACGATCAGCACTATATCGAGAAACCAGACAGCGCATTTAGCGGCGTGGACAAATGGTTTTTTACTGAGTATAGCATTTTTACGGGGTATTATAACTAGCATACACTTACACACAATACAGCTCACTTTAGTAACTGTGGTTAACATTGTCAAGGGTTTGACGAGAGTTCGTCTGGTCAGGCATGGGAACGAAGAAAACGTCCATCATCATGCATATAAAAATGCATATAATGTCATGCTTAAAAAAAAACGCATTAATCCGGCTGCCTCCAGCTCACTGAGTTCCAAAAAATAAGGAGTCTCGATAGTACTTCTTTACTCCAATGCATCAAATCTAGCTGTCTCGACGATCTCTACTGCGCTTATTTGAAAGTGCGCAGTTTTCAGTGTTTACTTGCCTCCCACTTTATTCATCTATCCCCAACGCTTATCGCTTGAGTAACCAACCGGCATTCAAATCATCTTGGAAACAAACCAACACCTTCGCCACCCCATTAGAGCCTACACTATCCGCAACGCCGCTACTGCGAGGCCCCGGTAACTCTCTCACCATGTCATGTGCAGCCGCAATAAGAACCTTCACCTCACCCCTTATCCTCCACTAAGCACTGAGAGAGAACTGTCCAGCTCGGACCCTCACGGACATCTTTGGCTAGCGATGACTCATGAGAGCTCAAAGAAGCCTGACGGTACGCGGAGGTCGTGGAATAAGGACTTCTCCCAGGGCTGACTGCTCTGCACAGACGTTTATTTCCTTCTCCCTATTAAAGGGACTCTGAAGTGAATTTGTCAAGCTCCCGTTTTTGCTTGCAACTGCGTAGACTGGCTCAAATTAGCACACTTTTCATCGTTTATTATCCGGTTGACAAATCGGTAATTATTTTACAAAGCGCGAAAGAAGAAAAACTACCATGCGCGGTTTGCGGCGGCCGCACCAACTAAGGCTGTGACGTTGAGAGGAGGGGCGCCGTGATTGGACGATGCCCAAGGTTAGCAACACACAAGTTTCGGTTTCGGTTTCGGTTCTGTAAAAACATAACCAATGGCTTTGTTGGATGGGCATTCTCAATATCTCAGTAATCATCGTACCGCGCTTCTGCCATGGTTGTCGGCTGTAAATGCACAAGATAAGCCTCCCAGGACGGCTTGTAGTCCGTAGCATTCACTAGCCGAGACCTACGCAGTGCATGAACGCCCTCCGCGTACCCGCAGACGCCAAATGTCATGCGCTTTTCCCCCATATTTGGAGCTTGCCTCCCTCATGCCTGTATCGTAAAAGCGTGTTCGCACCAGGCCAAGGGTCTGTTCATTCTGGCCTGTGCCCACTGCCTGCAAGCAGTCGGTGCTTATGGCAACAGCACGCCAACGAGAACTCGCTAGCGCGCCAGTGCCAGCCTGCGCGCGTTTTGTGAACTAGTTCGTGTAGCCATGAAACGTTGCGGCCACCAAAAAAGGTGAACTCAATATAGAAAACATCGGCGGAAAACAAAAAAGTTAACTTACAAAAAAAAAAAAGCATGTACCCCGCGGGGATTCGAACTCGTGACTCGCAAAACATTTGCGGTGCATTCCTAGCGCCCCAGACTGCTAGGCCACGGAGCGGGACGCGAATGCCTTGCTAATATAGGGTATATATTGTACAACCGGTTTACACTTTTATTTAGTTTTGGCATTCAGGCCGCTTAGGTGACTATTTGTTGTACTGGCGATCGTGCAGTAAGCGTCGCCCGAGTTTCCACAGTAGCTCACGTCTAGCAATTGCATTTCGTAGACGGAAAAGCGTTCGCAGATGCGTAGTCGTGCTGCTCTGACCGCTGTGCTTGTTCGCCCAGCGCAAAAAAGTGCTTCCCGCGCCCTAGTTTTACGCTGTACGGTAAAAATATCAGTTGATTTTATTTGCTTAGTACCTATATTGACTTCACTGACTCTTCTCCCGCCTTCAAGAGGCCTTATATTTTCCTACTGGCGTACCAGTCAGCGAAGCGTCGCATGTGCAGCGCTTGTGTGAAGCGACCTTGACTTGGAGCTAGATACAGTGTACAACAAACCAAAAGGCACATTCTTCTACTTCACAAACGTGTCCTGGCTTCGTTTCAACTAAGCGAACGAATTGCGACCAAGCATTTTTTTTTTAACCTCCTTGATTGCGACGACCCGCCGGCGGCCGGCGGACGAAACGCTGGGCCGACTGACTCTGTCGGCCGGGGAGCCGTGCAGTAGCGCAGCCGTGGCGCAGCCAATTGCCAGCTCATCCCCTCCTGACGTCACACGAAAACGCCACAGAAAATGGGCGAGCGTAAAGAGAGGAGGACAGCGTTTTCGAATTAGTTTTTCTACTAAATAAAATCGCGTAAACGCGCCTAGAGTGGTCGAAACATGGCCTGGGGACTCCGGACTACATTTGCGCTAGTAATCCCGCAATGTTTACATATCACTTCAGTGTCCCTTGAACATCTACTATACTCGGTGACAGCTTAAGAACGGCACCGGAAGTTGCCGCTGTGCCTTATCACCGTAGCCGGATGTTTCTTCTCCGCGCGGCGCAAGTAGGGCGTTACTGGGAGTATTTTGAACATGGCGTGAGCCGTTCCCGTGATTTTTAGGACTTAATATGCTTATAAACGACTCCAGTGACGACAAACAAACTGCGTGAGACAAAGCAGACGATATCACGCATTCATAGCAAACCCCTTTCAAAACGCGCGCGCACTGACGTCACGGGTCCGGCGCTTTGGCGGAGTGATACACTACATGAGGTGGTGCCGTTCTTGAGTTGTAACCGAGTATAGTCGCTCCGCGGTTGCCTGAACTCTGCTAAAATTCAAAGCGAACATTTCTCCAGTGTGTTTTAACTGAACAGTTCTTTTATTTTTACCACGAACTACTGAACTCTGTCAGCAGACCTCATGTCGGTGTTTTTTTTTATTTGTTTCATTATTCACCTGACGTATCATGTTAGGCTATCTGCTGGACAGTTCTCGTCAGCATCATTAAACTTCATTCTCTCTCTCTCTTAAGAAGAATGGCCACGCTTGTATACACTCCGACACGACAATGCGCGAATGATGCCAAGTAGTCCCACTATGGGCGTAGTAATAAGTCCATAGGATACAGGATACGCGGATTCCCAAATATCCTACCGTTATTACATGCCGGCGGAAAATTTAAAATTACATCCGAGTTACTGGAGAGAACAAATTTTCCCAACGTGATGTGTCAATTGGCATTTTCCGCTTCTTATTTAAGTGCGGCAACAGCGGCACTCTTACAAGGAATTGCGGAAAATTCCGAAGTATGTAAAATTGCGCGCGAAGGCAGACTCAGTTAAAAACAAAATTAGCGGACCTAAGCAAAACAAGAATAAAGCAACAATGCCGCAGTCGTTTCGAGCTTTCCTCCGCAACCCCCGAACGTCTTCGAAATTTTTGAGATAAAAATGTCGCGTGCAGCCGCTTCAAAATACGTAATGGGACTCGGGGCGTCCCAAGTCTCATTTTCTGGCGGCTTGCGTGACATATCCAGTCCGAATTGGAGCCGACTTTTATAACGACGGTGGGAGCCATGCGCTGCAACCGCAAACATTGCGTTTACCTTTCTTTTTGTTTTCCTTCAGAACGAGTCTCTAGCAATCAAGCACGCAATGTTCGAATAATCACGGTGTCGTACGCACCGCGGTGCTCACGATTTACACTACGAGCGAAGTAGAGCACAGCAATGCATCTTCTAGCGAGGAAGAAGCGGTCTCAGATTGCCTAATGTGCGTCACTCTCTCTACATCGAACAACAACGCCTTCCAAGACTCAACAGACAGTGGAAAGAAATCAATGAATAAAACGGGGCGCCAGCCAAGGAGAGAGAGAGAGAGAGGGAGAATGCTTTTTAATGTGAACTGGTGAGGTCAGCCCTGCTAGGGACAAGGCTTGTTACACCAGCCAAGGAAACTGTCAAGGAAACAGCCAAGAAAATGACAGATGGAAACGCCATTTCTTAATGAACATAAGACGTGCGTACGCACGCGCGGGGTGATTTCAGCCCACGCGGGTAATGAGTTTAGTGCGACTAAAACTTGCGCTTGAACCACGGTCAGACGAAGCTTCAAGTGAACGTCACCCTCTTCACGGATACTCCTACGCTCCCTACGCGAATAAAAGCGTGTTTGTCTGCTGCTTGAGCGACCACAAAAACAAAATACAAGTTTTTTTTTTTTTTTTTTCAAAAACCACCACGTCAGGATAATGACCATGCATGCCTATTATAGCGAACACCTCGAGCTATTATAATAAGGAAAACAAAATGAAGTAGCGGTGACTTATAAGCCACTTTCTCGCACTGACACTGTGACAACACAAGGGTTAGTTTAAGAGA
The DNA here is from genome assembly GCA_013339765.2 of Haemaphysalis longicornis. NCBI lineage: Eukaryota > Metazoa > Arthropoda > Arachnida > Ixodida > Ixodidae > Haemaphysalis > Haemaphysalis longicornis. The sequence continues at coordinate 80,354,789 of CM023456.1, read as the reverse complement.
ATGGCAGCAAGCTACACTAGTTACCGCCGATGAACGTTAACGTGCGGTCATAGTTCTCTCTCTGGTTTGGTCGCACCGGTTGAAAGTTAGCTGGAGTTAACACGCTCATTACTCTGGTGTAGGTAACCTTTCAATGGCACCAGTGAGAGACCGTCTCTTTACTGTGAAAACAACGTTCTCCAGGGCCAGAATGGAGTTGAAGTCATCCTACGTCTAGCTTCTTTCAAAAAAAAAAAAAAAAAGAATGTCGAATGTGTTTTTGTGGTGCTTCGATGACAGCTCCACCGGTAAAATAACAGTTCTGTTCCACGAAACACATTTGAGCGTTACCGGTGTTTACTGGTGGTATTTTATTAAGGGCTTCTCACAACAACGCGTCCCACAAAGGCAACAGCAGCACAACAAAAGCCCGAGTGAAAGAGCCACACTCTAATCAGCCACAGCGCACAAATTTGTAGTGCCCAGGAAAAGACATCAAGCAACTCGCGGGCCTAAGGAGACGAAGAGAGATCGTTATTTCGTCTGGCAAGACGCGTCTCATCGATCGTTTCCGTGACAGCTGTGCGTTATGGGCGAACGAAATGTAACACCCGGAATCTGCCTCGATATACGAGGGCCCCCTTTCTTTGATAACGAGAAGTCATTCGAGCCGCGATTACCCAACGCAGAGCCGCTGAGGCAGCCAGTCGTCAGCTGTCCTTTGAGATGGAAATGCATCGATCGCTTCCGCCAAACAGCGCGCGGCATATGCATTCGCCGCGGAAACGCCCCCCGCGCTTGTCAGTGTCAGAAGGTAACACAGCGAATCGAGTCGTTTCCGGACGTTCTTCTCAAGCCGGTTCACGTAGCGCCGGCTTTAGTCAATGAAATACCAGACGGCTGTATCTCCAAGTGAGCATCCAAGCGTCACTTGAGAAAGAAACATGCAAAGCAAGCAAGAGTTGCCAAACGTGTGCGTCACGCTTGGAGCAATGCAACTGCTTTTGAACGGAGGTGTACCGGGCCTGTGCCTTTGATCTTCGCGTATTGACTCGACCGATTCGTCGCGCAAATATTCGACGCTCGATCACGGCGGTGGCACGCACGCGTTCCCCTGGAACAACATGGAGGTGTGCTCTGCGAGGGGTCACTCACCGGGTTGCTGTAGGGCTGCATGCTGAGGCGTATCCCATCGCGAACCGTCTTCTCCCTGACCATGATCTTGAGCTGCATCTTGGGGAAGCGCACCAGCTCGGCCTTGCCCTCCTCGTACTCGTCCTGGAAGTAGCGCAGCGAGTCCGGCCTCACCACGGCCGCTTTGTCCGGCGGCGGCGGGGCCCACTCGCTGTCGAAGCCGTACTCGCTGGCCGCCGAGACGCGCGAGTGCTTGGCGGCCTCTTCGAGGGTGAAGTACACGGCCGTGCCGCCCTGCTCGAGCAGGACGCGCACGGCCTGCAGCACGCGGTGGCGGTGCTTCGGGTCGCTGACGCCGATCGCATCCAAGTCGGGCTCGCCTATCTGCTTGCAGATCTCCAGGTCGTCGTATCCGTTGTCCACGAAGCTCTCCGCGTACTGGGCTAGCCCCAGGGTGCGCAGCCAGTCGGCTACGATGCTCTGCTCGCCGGCGTTCATCGTGAGGCCATGCCCCGCGCACGCGGCAACCGCGACACACAACTGTTTTGTCGGGAGCAGTCGCGCTAAAAATGACACGGACTCCGCAGGGCTGCCGCTGCCGACGCTGCTCTCCCCGATCGCTCCATCACGGAGAATGGCAGCCGGATGCGACCGCGACGCATGCGCGGAGGGCGCGCGACGTCACGTCCGGTCGCCGCTCGCGCCCTGTGGCGCCGTGCCTCGGGGCGTCCGAGAAGCGAGCAGACGGACGCCGACCACCGGCCCCGCGAGAAGGACGGGGGAGCAGCGTCTCGCAGATGGAGCGGCTGCCGCGCCGGTCGGCCAGAATGTCCCCGAGGGGTTCCACTTACCTCTCGCCGTACAGTGTTCCGAAATGACAGGGACGTCGAATGGGCGCTCCGGGCACGCGAGGGAGAGACGCGCGGACGCTGCGGCGCTGCTATTACACTGCATTAGTGATGAGACTGATTATACAGCGCAGCTTAGCCAGAAGTTTGTAAACAAAAGCGTTCATTCCTCTTTGCATTGACAAGGTTTCATTAATAGTGTAGATGTCGAAGATGACTAACGAAGGTGAACTAGTGATAATCCAAGCCCAATGCTATACAATGTTTTACATTTCTCGCTCTGCGCAAATTATCACAGAAAACGGGAGTAAAACGTATAGCTAATCTACATGCAAAGGGACCGTTTATTACGCCTTGTCATTTCTCACGCATAATGGAATACACGTGACATGCGACACTTTTAATTATTACGAAATGAATACCCCCGGCACCGAGAGAAAACATGAAGGACAGAAAATAAAGAAAAACAATATAACAATAAAGAACTAAAGCAAGAAATTCATTCGACAAAAAGAAAATATCCGGATGGTAGATGTCCGGAGATAACTTTCCGGTTGTTTTGTTAAGATTTTTCCGCCACTGAAATTGCAAAATGGCAGATTGTCGGGATGAGAGCATACACCCAAGACGCATCGAGTGGTGCGAAGCTTACGACCTAAAAATAACTGTCGGTAGTCACTAATTAATGATAGAGTTAGTGGCCTTGTTTTTTTTTCCTCCCTCCCCAACTCGGATAAAAATTACCAGTGGGGGGGGGGAGGGCTCGTTTGTTCCCCCCCCCCTCCTACCCACTTATGCCAGTGACCCCAGGTATCGTGAACTCCCGAATGTAGGAGTTTTTGCATCAAGATATCGTATGTTATCAGTCACTCCATTTTTCTCAAACGCTGAAAAAACATTTGTTACTCAATGCTAAGGACTCTGTGAGTTCTAGTACATTTAGTTCCTGTTGTTATGTTTGTTTACAATTTGATATATAGTGCGCTAGTCCCTAAACAACATTCAGTGTATCTGTGAACATGTACTGACTGTGCCATAAGTATTCTCATGCATGTGTACCATGTTATAATGATGTACTAGTATTTTAATATCACGCATTATCTTAGAAGTCTGTCAAAACTGACACGAATATGTATTTATCTCGTCGGACCCACGACTAAGCTTTGGCTATGGGTCCGCACAGTGTTGTGTGTATTTTTTGTTACTTCTTGCTGTCTTGCTGAATGAAGTGAAAATGAAATTAATAAAGCACTAAATCAAAAATGCGAAAACAAAAAGGTCAAGAGGTCATAGACAGTCCTAATGCTACTTTATATGTTTTGCGTATGAGGCCTTCCACATTGTCCTTTTCAGTCTCGCAAAGTACTGCCAGAGTACTTCAATGCCTTTTCTGAGGGACTCTGGTATACGTAGGGGCGGGCGTGAGCAGCCCTAGAGGCGACAAGATTTGCGCCATAAATATCCTGAGTACATCTGTCTTTCGCATAGCTCTTTCTTGCCTCTTAGCGATCCTGCGGATCATGTGGGAGAATTGTTCAGGGGTGCATTTAAGTCTGTTGAGCAGTTGGATGTTGGAGCGATCCGATTGCTAAAGCACGCGTTTGAACAATCAAATGGCCTACTTATGCAAAAAGATGGCCACCCGGTAAAGCGGTGCCGGCGCACGCGATGACGTCATCGCCGGGAGAAGTTTTCCTGGGCACGTTCGCCGGCCCAACCAATAGCTTAAACAGCGCCGCCGTTAAATTTCAACGAAAGGGAATCGTCAAACGATCAACCTGTGACTTCTTCGAGATTTGTCAACCTACCTGATTTTATACTTCCTTTTCTTATTCCTAGCAGTTAAATAATAACTTCTAAAAGTTTCTTTCAAAGCGAAGCTTTAGTGTCCTCGCTGATGCCGTTGTACGCCAATACGCTCTGCAGGAAAGCCAACTTTCTCCGACGATGATGATGAATGATCGTGGGTGAAGTGATAAAAAACGATTCCCGTGGTTGGATTCGAACCCGGGTCCCTCGCTTGATGAAACCGGCGTCTATCCGATCACTCCATTTCGACATGGTCGAAGCAAACGCCAAGCAGCAAATACGAATTCGCGACGTACACCCCAAACCCAAACGTTAGGCCTGCGGAGTGCAAACCCGAAAGTTGCTGTGGTTTTTTTTAGAAAAGTGCGGTGTACCTCCAGAGTAGTACATACTCGCAGTGTGGGACTGGCCAACCGAAGAATCCATCACGAGAAAGCTTCGCGTTCAACCATCGTCGTCGTTAGACGGAGGGATGCATGATTTTTTTATTTTCTCGATCGGGATGTATGCTTGCACCGTAACCGAACATGCACGTTTAGAAACATTTGTACTTCTCTTTGCATTAAATTGTTATCGGTATTATACTCTTCCTATAGTTGTTTCCATACGCGCTGCTTTGTTGCTGAGCTCGAGGCTGTGTCTCATTGCGCACGTCCTTTCGGGTGAAAGCTCGGCGTCACAAAATAGGAAGCGTACATACTCCTCGGCGGAATATACCATATAGAGCTGGCAGTCCATGTCGTGCTGTTGGAAGAAAGATTTGGAAGAAAGACATTCAGTTGAGGAGAAAAAAATCCGGGGACACCTAAGCACATTTTCATGGATTGTGAATGCGAAAGCTTAATGCTTTCGCATTCGCAAAATACAAGTTCCGTGTAATAAAAATGCTGATTCGCCCCGATAACAATGAAACCAATTTTGTCGCAAACGTGAAACCAATGAGAAGAACGTGAAGGAAAACAGACGAAGCAGTGGCGACATCTCATCCATTTTCTGGCGATGTCTCTATGCCATCACAGAATCTTGTTTGTGGGATTAACGGCCGCCGGCCTAATCCACTGCAAAGAAAAAGTGACTGGGCGTTTGTATACAGTTCCATTTGATCGCATCACTTTGATGTTTACGTCCAGTTGACACACTCACAATTATGTATTAGTGATGGCCCGAACTACGTCACTCCTGTCCGCATTACGTCACTGTAGCGCAAGGTTTTGGTGGTTTTTACGTTCCTAGTTGCATTTTTTCGCTTGAACAAAAAAACCCTTGCGTGGCTAGAATAGAGTTGATGAGTGATGTTGAATTCCAATGGCAGATGCGGAGCACTTTCGGAGCAACTTTTTAAGGGCAAAGCACCTTAGGGGCTCGGGCTGTCGGTGTCTCCTGTCGTCGTCTCCAGTAGTCACGATACTAAACACCAGGACACTCGTTTTCCAACGCCTCGCGCTAGAACGTTTCATCTCCATGGGCAAAAACGCCTACTAAAAGAACACACCGGGGCACTCGTTTTCTAACTCCAGGTTCTCTGCTGTAAAGCATACTTCTTAGCATGCTGCGGCGTGTGACACGAAGAGAACTTACGGCCAGTCTATCTCTCATTTAATTTCTTAAATCCGGTTCAGCGCAAAAGAGGGCGCCACCGCCTCAGCAAGCGCGCGATTGCTCCTCCCACCGGCGCTTCTCCGTCGCCCAATCAGCGCGCGCCGTGTGGCAAGAGAGGGACTTACAATCTTTGAATACACTTACACACTGCATGCCTCGCCCCTCCCCAGGTTTCACGTTGGTAAAGATGGCCGGTTTCTTTTTTTTTTTTTTTTTTGCTCTGTCTGGAGCCGACACGTTCTAATGGTAGATCGGGAGCAACAAAACCCTGTTCCAATGGCAGATCGACAGCGCCGTCGCCGCCGAGATCGTTCCGTGGAGCAAGAAATGTTGCTCCCCGAAATCGGCGGAGTCGGCCGGAACTCGCGGGGGGCCTTATTTTATCTCGTGACGTCGTCGCCGCCTGCTTCCGCTTTACTCCTCCTTTCGAATCGCCATGGGGTCCGCTCCAGCAAATACGCGCAACAGCCACGGTCGCAACGCGAAAAAAGATGCTGCACGCCGTGTCGCGTTCATGCTTGCTACTTAACGAAAGTGAGTGCGACAGCTGAAACTCGGAATCACGTGACGAGGAGCCCAGCTCGAACGACGACTGGGTGAACATGGCGTAGAAACGCGTCTTCGCTGTTTCTTTTTAGATGCAAAGCATCTCTTGTTCGTCCGTCCGTCGTCCGTCCGCACCACTCCCCCTATCCCCACCACCTGTGCGATAGCGCGCGCGCTTCTCCTCCTCTCCCTCTCTCCACGCAGCTGTGGGATAGCGCACGCGCTGCTCCTCCTCTCCCCCTCTCCACGCCAGCTGTGCTCATCCCGGCAGCTGCGCGATAAGCGCGCATGCGCGTCTCCTCTCTCATCTCCTCCTCTCCACTCCATCTGCTCTTATAATAAACCCGGTCCGCGTGCCGCTCCCTCAGTTGCTGCTTCGGTTGAGTCGCGCCGCACCGCCCGGAGTTGTCATTTTCCGTTATTTGGATACCCAATCTCGTGAACGCTTCGGAACCTCCGAGATGCTTCGCATCAACTCAGGGTTCCCTCGCGGGAAGGTGGTGTCATTTTTTTCCTATTTTCGCCATCCTGCGAAAAGGCCGACAAAACTTACGTCACTGGCCCCGTTGGACGCCTTCGAGGCTGCTACAGTCCCTTCATCGGCAAAAAATCCGATAACGAGACTTAGTTGAGACCCGACAAAAAAAAAAAAAAACACTTGCAGGGAAGCAGACGTTTTTGGAAGGGCCTGACGTAAAGGCTGCAGGGAAATTCCTGTTCCCGTCATGCTTCGGAATTTTCGGAGTTTCGGAATTCGGAGTTTCGGAGCACCTGCTCTTCTACAGAGCAGCGTGCTCTGCGGCAGAGCTCGGCGCCCGCTCCCGACCTGCCATTGTAATTCAACATGAGTTATTATGGGCTCGTTTTTCAAATCGAACAAAGTTGTATTTTGGCTCCATGGCCCTTTAATTATCCAATCGCACGCCGCAGAATTTTCCGGTGCGAATAACGTTTTCCATATTTTAATGGGTAGCAGTCTTAGGCGAGTACCCCCCAGCCAGGACCATGTAGCGCCCTGCATTTCCACAATAATGCAGATTTCGTGGAAGTAACACCTTTAATCGTTATAATAGCGTAAATGGAGATAATTGGTCGAAAAGAATTTTACAAAACCAAAAAGCAAGAAAAATATAAACAAATAGCGAAAATGGCGAACAGTGTAAGCCCTGCATTTACACAAAAATGCAGAATTAGCGGAAGTTCTACCTTTAGTTGTTATAATAGCGTAAATGAAGATATTTGGTCGAACAATATTTTGAAAACCCCAAAAATAATAAAAATACAAAGAATTGCGAAAATGACAAGCCGTGCAACGCCCTTCATTAACACAAAAATTCAGATCTGGCGGAAGTAATACCTGTAATCGTTATAATAGCTTTATTGCAGATAATTGGTCGTACACGATTTAGAAAAAGCAAAAGATTTGGCTGTTAAGAACTCTCACTCTAGACCAGGGGCATAAGAATGCCACGTATTAGTAGATCAATTCTCTGTATATCTGCAGGTTTTCTTTATTATTTTGTTTCGGGTTATTTTTCAGTGTATAAATACGTTAACATGTTGGCTGTAGCACCGCACTATCATTAGGGCACGATTGCCAATAATTTTACTTCTACACAGGGTGGCCTGACTCACTTGTGACTGTTGCGCCAACGCGTGAGGCCAGTGCTGCTCGTGTTTGATGGCGTGTCGCTGTCGCCGGACTCTCCGCTTTACACGTGTATCTTCGCATGCCCAGGCGTTGCCTGCAGACGCGCCTCTTGTTACTTGTGTTTTATTAATGCGAAGCACACACTTTAGGAAATGTTGCAGTCACGTGGTTTTAAGAGCCGTTTCGCCGCTACAGACACCGCGGGCGGCGGCGGCGGCGCCGGCTTTGGCATTCAATTTGCCAGCTAATGCGCTAATGCTTTCTAATTAATCATCATCACCAGTCTGCCTACGCCCACTGCAGGGCAAAGGCCTCTCCCATTGATCTCCAATTATCCCGGTCCTGCGCTAACTGCGACCAATTCATCCCCGCCACCTTCTTGATCTCATCTGCCCATCTGACCTTCCGCCGGCCCTGCAACGCTTGCCTTCTGTAGGGATCCACTCTGTTGCCCTTAAAGAGACCCTGCAAAACTTTTTTTCAACTTTTTCTGAAATCATAAATGCTTGCAGTACGTAGTCGCCCAACACACCAGTACTTAGATTAGGGGGTCGCAAAGTACCTCAGGCCAAAAATTACTGCTCTATGCCCAGCAGATAACTTGGAACTTTCGCTCGAAAGATTTTTGTCTCTTTCCCGGTCTTGACGTTCTTCAAACGCCCGAATTGCGTCACTGAGGCCATGCAGCGGCGGTTGGACGGTTTTCCTTCAGTAGCAGCAATGAACGCTTTTCGATAGCAACTTTAAATAATATAAGCCATCAAAAACAAAGCAGAAACGGAAGGCGTATCTGGTGCGACGAGCAAATCACGAGTGCCGCTCCATGCTGGCCATAACTGTAGCTTTCGCAGTGCTTCCAGACGCGAAGGAAACAGTTAAAGCGTTTATCGCAAGTGTTGCAGGGTCCTTTTAATGACCAACGGTTATCTTGCCTCCGCATTACATGCCCTTCCCACACCCATTCCTTCTTCTCAATTTCTACTAATATGTCCTTAGCCCGCGTTTGTTCCATGACACACTCCGATCTCTTCTTGTCCCTTAATGTTACACCTATCATCCTCCGTTCCATTGCTCTCTAATTAATCCGTTGTTCTGATAAATACAGCAGGAATAATTAGAGGTGAAGCGATGTTGGGACACAGGACAATAGAGTGTTCGGAGCAAAGCTAGAACGTGCAATATTAGAGTAGGAGAGTATTCGGCCGAAAGGAAAGGAGAAAGTTGTGCGCAATTTTTGTGCGCAATTTTCAGCGAAGCTGGCGCAGTCTGGAGCATCGTTTTAGTTCTTTTAAGTAGGCCTCAACAGGTTCAACCTAAGCCACTTAAGCTCAAGGTTTTTCTCTTCCTCCTCCTCATTTATCAGCGTAGCTCAAACACAACAGACCTGGCAAGGCTAATCATTTCACTTGCCCCCTTTCTCCCACTTACGAACGCTACCTGTTTATTTTCACGGATGAAAACCAATGTCCCACTAAGTGCATCATTCGTTTCGTTTACGCGCGTATTACGTGTAGGTTTTTTACTGTACCCGGCTCTTTCGGACTCATGAAAAGAAAAAATATAATATCTAAACAGGAGAAAGTTTTTTGTTGACACACACATTCATCCCATCCCGGAACTCATCAGTCAAGACTACAGAGGGATCTCAGGAGATCCAAACACGCCGACATCCTTAGACAAGCAAGCGATACAATTACCCCAAGAGTGATAGCTTCTACACACATTCATTAGTGAGAAGCGAGATGAAATGATGACCCTCAAGACCGGTATACTGACAGCCCTTCAACGTGATGACCAAATGACCCTGAGTCCGTCCTTTAAACCGGTGATCAGTATGAGAAAAGCTTCGGAGGTTTGAAAGTCCGCTGCTGAACCAGCGATTGTCTCGGAATTATCCCGTCCACAACACAAAACTTCCAAGCCGAAAATTTAAAAAGTTGAAATGCTCTCTCTAGGCTAAACCATAGGCACAAGCTTTGTATTCGTTTTTTCCGGTGCTTTTCTTAGCCAGTACCCCAGAAAAATGTCTATAGAAGTGACAAGCTTGAAACTCTAAATCTGCTAGATATATGCGCATAATAGATCGTGTTAACACATATGGTCGTCACAGCGGAACTGCACATGGTTGCTGTATCAGAATAGTGTCATCTGAGAAAGAGAGAGAATACACGTTTATTAAAGTCAAGAGATGGGCTTCTATTGAAGCTCTAAGGAAACGTACACGGTATCCTGAATCAGGGCTCTTGAAACAGCGCTGGCTATTTAATTACGGGGGCGATGGATTCAGTCCCGCTAACGTTAGGGCGAGAGCGGGTGCGAGGGAGGACTCAAAGAAGAGAAGGACCAAGGCTGTCGCTCCGGTGCTTTGGCCCCCAGCCACGTCACAGTTACACTCCCGGCGTTCCCAGCGGAGCTAAGTTAATAAAAGCGTTGTTCGTCCCTGGAGCGGAATTCTCACCTTTGTCCATTTCATGTCCGTTTCAAAGTGTCCATTTCGAGAGAGCCCTGATCGGCTGAAAGCAGACCATCCGGATATGACGAAGCACAAGCAAGGCGGCCAATGACGTGTACAGAAACCGACGTCGACGTGGGTTTCTGTGTACGTCATTGGTCAGAGGTCTCGCAAGTGCAACCCCGTCGCGATTAAAACGAACTCCAAATGGACATTTTAAATGGACAAACTCAGAATGCCGCCCCTGGTCATTTTTTACCAACACGCAACAATATCGATAAGAGCTTAAAAAAAGAACAAAAAGACGCACAAACGCCCCACTAGCAACGAATTTGTATACCACAGAGAGAGAAGTAAACGTTTAATGAACACGAGCAAATTTGGTGCTAGATGGCAGGGGCACCAGCCCTGTGAGGGGCGTGCTTAGTCCGGGATGCCCTGGTCCTGGCTGGCTGCCCAGGCTCTAGCGACGACTTGTTGCGCCGCAAGGTCCGAGCTGGTCAGCCGGTCCACCCACTGCTCGTAGTAGCGTTGGGGATGGGAGATAAAGACGGGGACTGCTGGTATTCTCATACCAGGTGGTATAGAGTGCCAGGGGATTGGCAGCAGAACAGGTCGTGTAGTATTGTAGCCAGGCCGGTCGGAGACGGCCTGTCGTGCATATTTGCAGGCAGCGGCGTGGGCCGCATCGTTTTCCGGGGCACGGTCAGCGTGGCCGGGTGCCCAGATGAGTTGGATGTCGGGTAGTTTGGAATGAGCCTGAAGGATGCGGAGAGCTGTGGGAGTAATTCGGCCCCGAAAATATCGGTGGCATGCTTCTTGCGAGTTACTAAGTACGGTGACGCCTTTGGCTGTAGTGGCTGCTAGCGCAATGGCTGCTTCTTCGGCCGTTGAGGCAGTGGTGGTGCGAATAGTGGCTGCCGAAAGCTGTTCAAAGCGGTGATCGACATGTATACCACAATGAATCCGACTTTAAACAGACCGGGTGTATAGCGTTTTATAGGAATACATCGAGTCTTACAAAAGTATTAAATGAAAGGCCTCTTCGTAATTTATTATAATGCCGCTCACAAAGCCTCTGAAAATTTGTTTTCACATTATGTTAGTGATGCGAAACTATCGATAACCGGATTCGTTGGCACGGATAGCCGTTTAGAGACTATCGGTAGTGCTAAAAGACTATCTCTAGCCTGACTAGTTACTGGGCGAATTTCGGCGTCCCCTCCACGGCAGGCCGCACCAACGGAGTCCTGGAATGAGGACCCCGCCCACGATCCCGCTCGGCTTCACTGTTAATAAAGTTTTGCTCCTCCTCCTCCTCCTCCTCCTCCTCCTCCTCCTCCTCCTCGGCAGTGGCGCTCATGGCCAAGAGCTTACCATTTTCTCGGAGTTCCACGCTTGTCTGAGCAACCATATGAACAGCATTGACCAGGACACGCATACACCTTCCCCCACACGTCATTCGAATTATATTTTATGCGCGATATTGCGTGATTCGATGCAAAAGCTTCGAAACACTGAAAGCAGACAGTAATTATTTCAATACATTAAACTAAAAACGCAATCTTAGTTTGTCTTTTCCGTGTCGACGAAAAAACAAACTCGACGGGAGAAATGTTCTTTTTCCTGTTCGTAGTGGGTTTATGAGAAACGCCTTTTATTTTCAATGAGGTTAAGGTGATGTTCTCGAGGTTCAAACTCTCTCAGTGTAAAGCATTTCCTACAGTTTCTTTTTTTTTTTCACTACTAGGCCGATATTTGAGTTACACTGCATATAGTGTAGTTCACTTATGGTTGGCGAAATGCGTTTCATTTGCCTGATCGGATCCATCAAGTGAATCCTCAATAAGCCAACTTCTTCAGAGTGATCCAAAAGCATTCAAACAAATTTCTATAACCTGCCGAAAAGCTGATCGGGGGTGTAAAACCGACAACCATTCGAGCGTGTTCAATACCGAGGTTCTTCGATGTTTTTACGTTGTTCCTCGATAACCAAACCGATTTTCCCGCACTCGTAGCATTGGTATAACTGACTATCGATACTGATGTCCAGTCGATAGACTGATCACAGTGGACAATCCGCATCACTATATATGGAAGTGTTATACCGATAGGCTCACGCGAGTCAACTACCTATAACATATCGATAGTATGCTGTCGTGCACTACTGTTACAGTTAGCATTCATTTGTTGATTGTACGATTTAACGTGCCGACGCTACACACGCGATGAGGCGCGCCGTAGGGGAGGGCTCAGGATTAAGTTTGACCACATGGGGATCTTCAACGTGCGCCGAAATCTCGAGAACATGGGCGCTTTCGCTTTTCACATCCATCAGAAAAGCGGCGGCCGCTGCCGGGAACCGGACCCGCGTCCTGCGTTCACCAACACGACGACACAGCCACAGAGCCACCGTGGTGGGTCCTGTTCGTATTCAAGTATCGGTAGTAGTGTTATAGATTACAGTTTGACACCACCGATAAGCGCGCATGCATATCCAGCTACACACAAAAGTAACCCCGGTGAAGCAGCTTTTGTGACTTATCCTGTTTAGAACAAATGACCACCTCAAGATGTCAGTGTTTCAATTACGGCGCTTAATATTGGTCCCTTCTGACAGCGTCTGCATCTCTAGCTTTTAGCCGAACCATTCAAATCGAATAATGCCATATACCTGCGCTTTGCCGTCGGACATTTTGAATTTTAGCCTGCTTCATCCACCGCCAGTTTGAGAAATAAGCACACCTTCAATTCTTCTCTTCCGTCCCTCAGCCGTTGTAGCCGGACTTCGTTCAGACGAGGTGTGGAGCGGGCAGCGCAGCGGAATTCCATTTTCAAGTCAGTGCAGGTCGTTCACTTACAGTGCCATGCGCAACGCTGATTAAACGCGGCGATAAGCTTTCCTCCGCACCTACACCAACCTAAAAGTTACTAAACCACCCCTATTTACGAAAACAGTGCGTAGAACTGATGTAAGGCAGAATTTTCAGAATAAATAAGTCCGAGAGCTAGAAGGTAGAACGCCTGGGACTCGAACCCAGTTTCAACGTTAAAAATGGCGACGTTACCCGCTTCCTCGCAGAGGACGAACAGAAAGCCAGTTTTAGCACTTAATCAAGACGTTTGCTGCAGTGTGTTGAATACGCCGGTTCTCGTCCGATCACCGTAGCTAAGCAGCCTTGGACTCGGTCAGTACTTGGGACGGAAGCTTGCTGCAGTGTTCGGAGCTAACCAGTAGACGGTGCTAGGTATAACAGGAAGTTCCAGGGACCTGCAATGTCGCGGCAGCGCATCCTTTCGCGCCGATATACCGAGCACGAGCTGCCTGCCGTGTCTTCAACGCACGACAAAACAGACGACGACCCGTGGAGTGGCCGGGGATCAGCGAGGGACACGCCAGCGGGAAGAAGAGGATGCGGAAGAGGTGGATGAGGCGCCATTTTTCACGGCATCCTTCCGCCCCCGTCGGCGTCGTTAATAACCATATTCCGACGACAGCGCGACGACGCGGCGGTAGCGGCGACCACTGGCCGCTGCCGCCGCGCACTTAGGCCACCGAAAACGCGACCACCGCCAGCGGGAACCGATACGGCCCCGCCGCCGGATCGCCGGCAACGCCAACAAAATCCCGAACAAACTGGGCGGCTTAGTGCAACGCCCCCTGGGTAAGAACGAAGGCCTAAGCATGGCCATGAGGCGCGAACGACGGGAGACAAGATGTTCCCGGGTGCCATTGGCCGGGATTCAAAGACACCTATGGACTCACCAGGTCGCTGACCAGTCACTGTTCATTAAAACATTCTGAAGATGGGGCGATGAAAGTGCTTACCCTGAAGGTGTTCCTTAGCGGACATGCCTTTCTGCCCCTTCCCGAGGGCCATCTACGCCTTTCGTGGTCCTCGTGTTCCCGGCCTCCGTCTGCGTTCCCCCTTTTCTTTTCTTGTGAGTGCGTATGTTCGTGGTTGCACGCTCGTGTGCGTGTGTGTGTGTGTGCGTGCGCGGGGAAGGCTTCAAGCAACGCGCACACCAGAAGCCGGGCCCCGGCTGGTCCGAATGTGTGTCCGGCTGCGCGCGCCAGATCGAACGGCCGGTCATCCATCATTTCCAGCTTCAGACACGAGACCTCGATTGTTTGTTGCATTCGTTTCGATTGGCTCTTGCCGGCTTATTTCTGCCACCAGCCTCGCCGGATCTAATGGTTGCGAACGCTGTTTCCGCCGTCGTCATACAGTTCGGGCCTGCGGGTCACCGCTTTTCGTTTCTTCTTGCGCCGAAGTTGTGTTATTGCCGTTGTTTGGACTTGTGTGGCTGGCACCGGCGATGATTTCGGTAGCGCTGCAGTCTTCGTGCGGATATGCCACCGCCGAATTCACCCGGAAAAAGAACGGGTGGTGACCATCGACGCGAAAAAGAATCACAGGGCAACGCCGCGATGAGCTCATCATAAGGCAAGAAAACATGTTTGTTAACCAGTTGTGCCCTAAGAAGCAGACTGGTACACATGCACGAAATGTTTTTGAGATGGGGATAAACTGGCGCATAAACTGTGCGCCCGGTACGAGCGCAGAGAGTAGACGGAGGAGGCGGCGATGTACATTCTGAGCGAACGAGGGCGATCATGTGAATCACACCGAAACGCAAGCACATCGGAACGGGATGCGTGACAGTATAGCGTGAAAGGCGGTTTGTTTCGGAGTTGTTGGTAATGATATGCATCAATGCCTGGCGCAAACGCTGCCAGGATCGTTAAAGCGTCCCTTTCGCAGTGAGTACTTACGCATGGCTAACAATGTTGCGTTGCCTTTTGTGTTTCTTAACATCCGGTCACTGGGAAGTAATACTCCAGAATCGGCTTTGCTAAACAACCTTCTTTTTTCTTTTAGTTTACATTACCCCAAAATTACGATGAGTAGTAGTTTCAACCTAGATAGCCGTGTACACCGTGATCCCTTTGAGGTTCACCTTCTAAGTACGCCCAGGAGAAGGAGGCACCGCACGACTAAAGCAGGGTATAAAAATACACAGGCGCCGCTTCAGAGCCCTAACCGCAAATCGCAGTCGTTATAATAGCCTTCCAACCACCTGCAGCCCCCAATTACAACGCGCATACCTTCTCCGGTCACCCCTGAAAACGATGCGTCGGATTGCGGGAAAAGACGCAGTCAACACCCCCTACACGTAACAGGCCTGAGGAAGGCACCAACATCAAATATGTCTTTCTCGCCATTGACATTTGTTGCAAAGCGGAGGACCAAGCAACGACATCGATTAAAGTATTCTCCAACCTGAAATACAACGACAGAAACGGCTGCGATGTGGACGGCCAAAGCGAATACCTTGTCGTATGGCGTACTCTTGTACGCGCCTGAAATGCGGGTGATTCGTGGTGGGAGGTCTGTGTACAGTGTAACCGCCGTTACCCGTCCGCGGTAAACATACACCGCGCAGCATCCCGTTATCGCCACCGTCGAAAGCACACCTGGTCGCCCTGGTTTGATGCGGTGCGCGAGGGGCGGCACGCTCTCTGAGAACGGTATCGCGTTCACGGACGCGGCTTCTCAAATCGACGCGATCTACCAGTCGTGACCCGGCTCGGCAGATTGCGTGAGAGCGTCTCAGCGGCTGTACGCTGTACACTTACTGCGTGCCGTGCAAGACTACAGATATGCGAATAAGTGTCGCAACTGACATGATAGCATAGTGTGCAATGGGGAACATGATAGTTTTCTGTCACAAGACGCGCTCGAGATTGAAGTGCGACGTACGCTCAGGGGAGTAGTTCCAGTGGTGTACGTCGGCGTTGTAAGTGGCGGTACATTGTAGCCGAATCGACGGAGAACATTGCAGCCAGTGGGAGTGAACTGGAGTCGCTTAGTTGATTTCAACCAAGATGATTTCACACCTCACTGGTATCCCCTGCCCTGAATCGATGCTCCTCAAATAAGGAGGTGGTAATGTCAATGTTTAATTTGTTCGCTCGATTCCAGCTTTCCCTTTTCATTTTGAATTGTATAGAACTGTGACGTGTAAATATTTGGTATGTGATGCTTTCATGTACGTTGTAGTACATACCGCGAATAAAAAAAACGAGATGCTCAGCGCGCTCGGCATCGGACTGCGGTAGCAGTAACAAAAGGATCGAATCCTCACAAAGGGGCAATTTTCTTTTCTTTTAACAACAGAGCTGTTTAAGCTTGAACTTGTTCCAGTGGCGTTAGCAAAACGAAATAACACAAAAAAACTGCGCCGCCTGTAAAGGGTGCACCACCGCAGATAGGGTATTATAACAGTGAAGCCGGCTTTCGCGCCTGCTCGAGTGTGAGCACAGGGGGCATACGCGCATGCGCACCCCTTTCTATTCCATTTTAAAGGTGATAGCCTTACTTGGGCTACTAAAACGCAAAAAATGGCGCCTCTTGCACTAGTGGTGCAAGGCTGGAGAAACAGCGGAGCTGGGAGTCGATCTAGTTTTTTCTTCCTTGGTATCCACAGTCAGTGTAGGGGACCGGAACCGGAACGGCCTTGTGAAATCCGGCTAAACTTGGCCTCCCCCTCAAACACTTAGCCTAGCCTAGCAAGAACACGGCAAAATTTAACAAACCATAGCAAAACCAAGCAAAACTTAGTTAAACTGGAAGTAGCTAGGTCGACCACAGCTCCTGCTGTTTCTCCAGCCTCGCACCACCAGTGCAAGCTGCGCCTTTTAGATGCGAAGCATCTCATACTCGGGGCTGTGTCCCTCCCTCCCTCGTTGTCGTTGTCGTTGTCCGCAGTCCGCACTCTACTGCGCATGCGCGTCTCTTCAGCCCCGTCAGCGTTTGGGCTGACGTCAGCGCAGTCCACTATAAAAATAAACAGTTAGGCGGTGCCCGCTTTCGATCCCACGACTCCCTGGCCGCAACGGGAGGTACGTGGCGCTCTTCCCACCGCGCTACAAACCGAGACGGGAGCATGTGCTACGAACGCGCCTTATGCCCTTCACTCATTCCAACTACGTCAAGAAGCTACTGAAACAACGAAGGCACGCGAAGCTGAACGTCACGGAGAACGACGAACTGAAAACTATGGAACTTCAGGTCGACCCCATGGCTGCTTCGCATACTACTCAGTGTTCCCCTACGGGAAGATGGTGTAATTTGTATTGTTTAGTTTGATGACGTAGTTTTTCTGCCGTGGCTATCTGATGATGACGGGGCTTTTTACATAGGGCCGAGTAATGTTTCCGATTAAAATTCATCCGCAGCTTCCACTCCTGTCCGTTTAAAGAAGCCTGCGGTGGCATACCGGACAGGTCTAAGTTAAACGGCATCAGTTTGTAGGAGAAAAAACATTGCTGCCTGGGAGAGAACAGTGGTAGAAGTTTATTACTTCGAAATTGACGACCGTATACAGTGTAGTATGCATGAGTTTCTGCAGAATCGATGGAACTAACCAAACGATACCTCACAATACGGCACCATTCACGTTTCTGCTCAACTAGACTCCGGCCAGTCAAGCCTAACGGGGCGAGGGAAATAAGTTTTAAAATCGTGCGCCAGCCTCCACGTATGCGTTAGTCCAGCATAGTTGAGGTACGCCTGGCGCGCGCGCGCGCAGTGAGACAGATTTCCCAGAATCGAGCGCATTAATCTTCTCTCGAAGCGTACTGCTGGCGCACGTAAAAACAATCTCCGCACGAGAGAGAACAAGTAAATTGCCATCCAGGGGCCACCGGCCGATTTATAGATTCGGCGAGAAAAGGTTACATCGTCGGAATGGTGCTATACGCGCAACGCTCGCGAGTCAAAAGTTTAAAGGGAGCAGCCGGCGAGGCATAACGTTCTCCGCGATTTGGATTATTGTTCTCTGTTGGCGTATTCAAAACCGTGGCTGGTGCCTGAAGAGGGAATGAATAAAGTGCGTTAAATCTGTAATCGGCGAAAGGAATAAAGGGAACACCGAGATCAGCACCCATCCGTCGGAAATAGCGAGCTCCGTTTCTTTCTTTTTTTTTTCCGTTCCCCAACTTCTTTTTACTTCTCTTTTGTTTTCTTCTCGACTGAAACGTCATTAACGAAATCGATGGGTCAAAACGACGTGATAAAACTTCCATCCTTTTTTTTTAATTCTTTTGAGCCACGTCGACATCGTTTTTGTCGTTGATTTCTTTTTTCTTTACTTTTGACCGGTCGGCACATTTAAGGCTCGCGAAATGAAGAACAAAATGGTGATACCTCATTGAGATTCGACTTAATTTGCATAGACTATAATGACGTAAATTAGGCAGCGTTAGCAGAAAGAAACACGGCGTATGAGAAGTCCAGTAACGCGCAGGTACGTTAGAAACACGGACAACCAATATTTGTAATTATCGTTCGAGCGGAGCTTCTAAACACGATGATAAAGCATTTGTGTGCTCGTTTTTGCTCTATGTAAAACGGAGCGAATTATCGTAGTTATATTTCAGAAAAGACATCGTTACTTTCTCATTAAATGTAGAAATTTCGTGACAAGAACTCTGAGGTCATACCTAAGCGCTTCACTTGAGTTCTGAATGCGCAAGCATTAATGTTTCGTCATTTGGGTCTTCCCAAGTCCATTTCTTATTAGACTCGCGATAATTCAAACTCTGATAATTCAGGCTTTGGGTTAATTAAAACGAAATTCAAATTTTTGGTTAGCCGGCTATTCTTTCAATGTATTTAAAAGCCGCTGAATTCACACTCCCTGATGCGGTTAATTTGTACTTTTTGCGTGTCCATACCGAAAAATATCTACTGCTATCCCGTAACTATTTTAAAATGTGCGCGCTTATATAATCATCGCAGTCGAAAAATGAAAAATAGCGCCTCAAGCCTTCAAGAAAAAAGGCTTTGCTAGTAAACAAACATTCGAAACGATGCACAAAAAGGTACACCATGATGCTTCTCAACTTTCTTGCCTTATTTACCGTTTCAAACGAACAGTCCTCAGAACACGTCTGAACATTTTTGACAGCAGCAGAAAACTCTGAGAATGAACTAGCTGCCCTTACCGGCATAGAGAGCTTTCTGTTGAAGGCCCATATGTACTCTTACGGGGTGGTGAGTTGGGCTAGTTAGTGCACTCGCATTTTGGGGATCAGCGAGAAATAACAGGGATACAGCTAAGAAAGAAGGGAACAGGACACGCTGTCCTGTTCACTTCTTTCTTAATTGTGTCCCTATTACTTCGCGCTATTACCAAGATGATATAGCAAAGAAGCAGTTGACCATTCACGATATCTTTAAAAGGTGTGGTCGGCAGTAAATGGTCATCAAATGTGTGCACCTTACGCCGCTGCTTTCGGTTTATTTTGTGCTGTCATGGTTTAAAAACGCTTAAAAATTTAAAAAATGAGATTAAAATCAATGCTAATTATATTGTGCCCGGTCACCTTGCCCAGAGTCATATATATGAGAACTTCTGATTATTCAAACTTCTGATAATTCAAACAACATCCTGGGGTCCCTTCGAGTTTGAGCTATCGCGGGTCTACTGTATTTTTTTTTTTTTGCGGAATAATGTATTTATGATTCGAAGGTCTACGGCGAAGCCAACCAGCATTTCCCCGCGGCTGCTTTCAGAGCAAAGACCGAATTTCCCCACCGCAAGAGCTCCCCCACCTGCTGTGCCCGCATTGTTTGCCTTAAAGTCGCCCATGATGATAGAGTATGGAGTAAGGGAAAGAATAAAGATTCTAAAGGGGAAGACGCTTAACCTGCTCTCCGTAGGAAGAAAAGTGAAAGAATTCAGATTGCTACTTGAGAACGAATCCTCCGAGTTGTCTAATCAAGACAGCGATGTGGAGACTGTCAACAATCATTTCCCGAATGGGGTCATTCAGTTAGCACTATAGCCATAGGAGGGAAACGGCCCCGATGCGACTCGAAGTTATCACAGAAAACTTAGGACCTTGTTTAAAAGCGCCAACAAATGTTTCTCTAGTGCGAGGGACGGACTAGAATTGGCCGAGTTGTCCACATTGGTCAAACAAATTAAGACTGCCGACATCCGTGCATTAAACGTTGCAACTGTTGAAGCAACATTGGCATGCGGAGGAAGTTTGAAAGCGACTAGGGGGAAACTAGCTATTGGAAAAAATTATAATGAATGCACTCCGGGATAAGAATGACAAAAAAAAAGCAATATGGATGATGCACTAAAAATAGCCGAGTGATATAATGCAAACCTCCACGCTTCTGACCCTGACTCGGAGACAAGATTTGCGGTAACGTTTTGCGACGATACGCCACACGTAGCTGCAGCCGATGAACCAAAGATGTAGTGTTGTAGTACCGTATTTACTCGATTCTAAGTACCCCTTTCTTCCAAGATCGCAGTGCCCAAAGTGAGGGGGAGTCCTTAAATTCATAAATCTAAAATGATCCCCCCCCCCCCCTCACATACACAGACACTTTTCGCGGCAGTAGCAAGATGAGACAGGCGCAAGGAATAATGTCCTGTGCAGCAAAGATTTTAAAAAGTAGGACCACACAGTCAACTCACGGCTGACGTCCGATACTCAGCCCCTCTCACTGGCACTCGAGTGTGTATCCCCGCTTGTACCGCGGCTCTCAGTATCCCATAGCAGGTTGTCTTTTGTTCGTCAAACATTTTTTTTAAAATGACACACCTGCCGAGAAAGGCCCAGGAACAGAGCGAGGAAAGCGTGGCCGGCGGCCTGGGCTGTATTAACTCTTAAGGGATGTGTGCTCCTGGGGCAAGGCGTCCTTCATATATCAGAAAAGGAAGTGCTTAGATTCGCACGTGAACTTTTTTCACATTTTTTTTTTATTTCTGAAGGTAAAGGGGGAGGTGGGGAGCTTAGAAACGGGGGCTGCTTAGAATCGCGAAAATACGGTATATTTGCTGCACCAAAATACGTTTCTGTCCGCCCCTACCGCGAATCTTTTCTCTTTGCCCTAAAATGCAAACTCGTATCATGCACAGTGGTGAATTCGCGCAGTGTCAGGTTCTTAACGTTATTGCTAATAACTCTGCGCTGAGCCTTAGCTACTCAAACCGATGAAATCTAAACTCGGCATTGTGTATTATGTACTCAAATCTCTCCCTTCCTCCCCTTTCTTTGTTTTGTCCCTTGGTTCCAAAGCAACGTCACCGTGCTAAAATCGTAGTGACAGGCGCCTCCGCTTTATAACCGCGATAATTAGTTCCACAGCTCCCCGTTGATTTTGCAACTGACAATTATTTTCCATACTTGGATAATGAAATGCATGTGCCGCCTGGGGCTGCGTGTTATTCTGGCCGGGAGGCCCCATAAATTTTCGTTTCAACGAAGAACGAACTACTGAACATTCTGAAGGGCCGGGCTAACATTTTACCAAAAAGCTATGCAAGAGAGAGCGGGCTTTTACGTTCGTCGCGTGTATATTTGCTTCGCCAAACCGAAATGAGCTTCATTAATAAGAGAGCACTGCCTAGGAATCCTGTACGCGAGATGCAAGAAAAATATAGCGGATTAATAATATTCTCCCCCCACTGCGATGCACAGTCGAGAGGGCGAGAAAACCAAACTGCTGATCAAGAAACACCGCGATGAAAAGAAAGTCATCGGCAATATCGTGGCACACCGAACAGCGCCTTGGCGTGGCGGAACTTCAAGCGCGCTTCTAAATAAGGAAAAAGGGAGAAGGGTGCTGTGCCACGGAAGAAGGAACGCGCTAAGAATGAGAAGAGGAAGAAGAAGAACAAGGAGTAGGAGGAGGAGGAGGACAAAACGGCGAACGGCCGAAGAAGCGTTCCTCGGATTTTTTATCCTTCTTCTCCACAGCTTCCACGATGGCCCATCCGTGGTATTTTGAATTCGTACAACCATGCCGAGATTTCATTTCACACACTATCGCTTTCGTAAGGTCGCCATCGCTTCCAGAAAAGAGGAGTGGGTAGAGAGAGGAAGGTTGGGACAGGAAGGGGGCATTTCCCGCTCTTCCGAACTCATTTAAACAGTTTTCCTATGTACGACAACCGCCCTCCACTCTCCCCCCACTCCCCTTTCACCCTCTCCCATTTCATCGTGTACATACTCGTGGCAGGGGGTACAAAGACAAAGCTTCTCGATTTTGTCTTAATTAGTCGTCAGATCGTGCACGCCTGCGCCGTGATAATGGGCCGAACTCGAAAAAGTGGAATCGCCGCACGGCTTAAGCATACTATGGGTTTAGGAAAGAAATAGAGGGCAAGAAGGAACGTTTAAGGCCTCTTGTTACCTCAGTGGTGATGGCGAAGATCGCCATCCTCTGCTCGCCTGTTCTTAATGCCTTTTAAAAGTTTCGGAAGACCAAGGGGCGCCGTCGGCACAGCCGGAAAATGGCGCCCTTCACGTTAAAAGATATGGAAAGAAAATACGACAAAAAAAGGAGAACCGTTTCTAAAAGAAAACAAACGAACAGATATAGTTTGAGAGCGCGGAAAACGAGTTTTGAAAATCGTCCGCATGCCCATCGTCTGTGTACGTATGAATACGTGCGTTCTTAATGAATAAAAACGACGCGGCAAAGGGAGCCTCTGTGTTGGCGGAGACGAGAACGGCTGTAACTTTCCCGTATTCGCCCGCGTTCGCGGAATTATTTTTCCTTCTCGAGCACCGCTTCCTTTTGAAACAAAAGGACGGATGATTTTGCCTGGAGGAAGGGGTGTGAGGGGAGCGATAAGCATTACGCGCGCTGGCAGAGCGCGTGCGATAGTTTTTGTTAGGGGCCTCCACCGAGAGAGCCCCTCAACATGCGTGCGTGTGTATGGAAATGCGCCTGCGTGTCTGTCTGTGTGTTCATTTAGATATTTACCTGCTGCATTTTTGCTGCCCAGAATTGACAAGCATTTGCGTTTATTGTGGCCATCTTTCCTTTTTACATAATTACGCTTCCCAGCAAACGACGGAACTTGCTTCGGTATTTGCAACCAAGTAAAGCTGTAGTCTGGGTTAGATCACTATTTGCAACCATCTGCTATACTTGATGGCCTACGTCCATATAGCTTTGGATAATGAAGTCGAGAAGTAATCGTCATATTTGATCAATAACCTCGGGACAGCACAGCAGTTTGGGATAGTGGGGCGAGGTAGTGGAAGTGGTAAGCGAATATGTCTACTTAGGCCAAGTTGCGACCCCGGATCCCTGCCATGAGGCAAGAGATAATTAGAAGGATCAGAATGGGGTGGAGTGCATACGGCAGACATTCTCAGATAATGAATAGCAGCCTACCATTGTCCCTGAAGAAGAAAGTGTATGACAGCTGCATCTTACCGATACTCACCTATGGGGCAGAAACTTGGAGGCTCACTAAGAGGGTTCAACTTAAATTGAGAACGACTCAGAGGGCAATGGAGCGGAAAATGATAGGTGTAACATTTAAGGGACAAGAAGAGAACGGAGTGGGTCAGGGAACAAACGCGTGTTAAGGACATACTAGTAGAAATTAAGAAGAATAAATTGACGTGGGCAGGGCATGCAATGCGAAGGCAAGATAACCGCTGGTCATTAAGGGTAACAGAGTGGATCCTAGAGAATGCAAGCGTAGCAGGGGGCGGCAGAAAGTTAGATGGGCAGATGAGATCAAGAAGTTTGCGGGCATAAATTGGTCACAGTTGGCACAGGACCGGGGTAATTGGAGAATAATGGGAGAGGCCTTTGCCCTGCAGTGGGCGTTGATAGGCTGGTGACGATGATGACTGGTTGAATGTTTGGTTCTTTTCTTGGATCAGGCGGTGTTAGCCTGGCAAGATGTGCCGGCAGTTGCTCCGCTCTAGCGCCATACGTGAGCACGACCTGCATTATTTCTTGCAAGAAAAATATTTTACATAAATGAAGGAAGCTCACACTAAAGCGTAAAACTTGAAGGTAGCGAAGCTGTACGCAGCCTTCACGACCATCACGAAGGTTTAGTCCACGATTGCAGCCGATTGGCTTCTTCTTCGCTTTCGCAACGACCTTTACTCCATCATTGTTGCAATAAGTGTGAGCTTCCTTCAAGTGATAAACATTGGACATCATTTTGGAGCTGCGTACGCAATGGCGCGTCTTTCTCGTTCCGAGCGAGTGTTGCCACAGATACGGCGAACACTGGAGTTTTCTTTTTGCCAATCTTGGTCAATCTCCTGAAGTGGGTATACTTGGCTTGACGAATGTGCGCAGGGGACGCTGGACGGTCGCCGCGAGGCACGCACACACGAGCGCTCGGAATTTTCTTGGTATTGTTGACTGCCCGGAGGTCGCCGCGAGGTCCGCGCATACGTGCGCGCGCTCGGCAATTCTTTGGTAGTTTTAACTGAGGACACGGAAAATTACGATTTGCTAAACATATTCGCTGTTAATAGGAGCGACGCACAAATTGACGCGAGGCCTTATGCCAAAATCGTGATGCCTTTCATATTACCATTTCTGGATCTCCGAGTCACATTATCTTCAATTGTGCACATAATCGCGCATCTGCAAGTTTCCTTGGTTATACGCAAAGTTAATAGCCTAGGCTCCATTTTTTTTAATATGGATTGATGTCGCGACCAAATTGCCATGCATGAACTCCCAAGCCCTATCCTTCAGCTCTCTCTCTCTCTCACTCTCTCTCTCTCTCTCTCTTATATATATATATATATATATATATATATATATATATATATATATATATATATATTAATATATAAGGTTAGTAGAGCCCGGATTCCTCTCCCTGAAACGTCAGTAAACTTATTTCTATTTTCTACGTCTTTCTCGTTTGTCTCTGTCTCTACTAACCTTATTTTTTCGCGCTCTGTGTGAGTTTTTATCTTCTCAGACATTTTTATATTATATATAATATATATTATATATATATAATATATGGTAGACGCACGATTAAAACAAAAAACATGTTTTTGTTTTTAATCGTTGCGTCTACCATTTATCTCAACATATATATATTATATATATATATATATATATATTATATATATTGTAAGCGCTGGTTAGTGCCCCAACACCAGAGGAATGTGCGTCCGGACAATCCCCCGGTAGTTGTACACAAACGGTATGTGCGAAGTACTAGCAGAAGGGTATGCGCGAGTGGACTCGTACTCTGGAGGCCTGTCTTCCACATGCAATCATGCTTCATCATCGTCATCAGTTGTCTATCATCATCACGCCCGTCTTGGTTGTTCTCTGGGGCTCGCTCCCTGTCTCGTAGGACAAGGCTCGCCTAATAAAGACGTTCCCCAAGACTACTGGTGCGCGCCTTACAATTATATATATATATATATATATATTTTATATATATATATATATATATATATATATATATATATATATATATATATATTGAGAAAATGGTAGACGCAAGATTAAAAACAAAAACAGTGGTTTTTGTTTTTAATCGTGCGTCTACCATTTCCTCAACTATTTCTGCGGGCTCCTCGAGAAGTTTCTTTTACTGCCTATATTTATATATGAAATTAGATTAGGAAATGAAGAGCTCGTTGAATTAAGACATAAATAAAGCTTGGCAGAGCCTAACACACACACACACACACACACACACACACACACACACACACACACAGCCCATACACACACACATATATATATAAATATATATAGCGAATCAGAATAGGAAATGACGGGCTCGTTGAAAATAAGACTTATTTCTGTTCCTATTTCTGTTATATATATATATATATATATATATATATATATATATATATATATATATATATATATATATATTGAAATGGGGTTTATTGGCAAGGGTTGCTGTGTAGGCGAAAGACGAGGAGGGCACAGGCCGAGCACCGTCCGAGCACAGTCGACGCTTGGAGGAAGCAGAGCGAGAGAGAACCCCGTCGCTCCAGGCGATGGCGGTGCGGCTTCCATATTCGGCTTCTGCTACCGACGACGATAAAGTGGCGCACATCTCCCGCAGGGGATTGGTGACGGTCTTGATTCTTCCGGTGAACGTTGCCAATCTTCTGCATTACAATCACCCCCGGGCGAAAAGGGTAGCCATCCTGGCGACTCACGGCGCTGGCGAAACAAGTGGATCGTAATAGGGTTTTAGACGTTCAACATGCACTGTTTCCCGACCACGGCGTCGGAGATCCTGGGAAGGTGTTAAGGGCTCGACAACATAATTGACTGGGGAAGTCTGTTCGATGACGCGGTAAGGGCCTTGATAGTTTGAGAGGAATTTCGAGGAGAGACCAGGAGTCCGAGTGGGTACCCAGAGCCATACACGAGAATCAGGAACGAAGCTCGGCACGGGCTTGCCATCAGTGTGAGATTTTTGGCGGCCCTGTTCTTCCGTGGTAAAAGAACGAGCAAGTTGCCGGCATTCTTCTGCACGCTTGGCGGCCTCCGAGACCGGAGCACACTCAGATGGATCGGGACGATACGGCAGAATGGTGTCCAACATACACGATGGCTCACGCCCGTATAAAAGGAAAAATGGAGAGAACCCAGTCGTGACTTGAGTGGCGGTGTTATAAGCGTACGTCACGTATGGAAGCACCAGGTCCCAATTTCTATGATCGGACGCCACGTACTTAGACAACATATCTCCAAGGGTGCGGTTAAAGCGCTCTGTTAGACCGTTTGTCTGCGGGTGGTAAGCTGTGGTCATGCGATGGATGACATGGCATTCTTTGAGAAGCGCCGAAATGACGTCAGACAGGAAGACACGTCCCCGGTCACTGAGCAGTTCTTTAGGGGCACCGTGACGAAGTATAAATCGACGCAAGAGAAACGAGGCAACGTCACGTGCCGTGGCAGTTGGCAGAGCAGCGGTCTCTGCATACCGCGTGTTAAGTGGTCAATGGCCACTATAGCCCAGCGGTTTCCGGCGGCTGTGCAAGGTAATGAGCCGTACAAGTCAATGCCAACACGGTCAAATGGCTTGGCCGGGCAAGGCAGCGGTTGCAAAGGACCGCTCAGATGGGGCACCGGCGCCTTTCGTCGTTGGCAGTCTTGGCAGGACCGAACGTATTTGAGCACAAAGCTGTACATCCCACGCCAAAAGTAACGAATGCGCAAACGTTGATAGGTTTTGAGCAGGCCGGCATGACCGCACGTGGGATCGGAATGAAAAGAGGCGCACACATCGGATCGCAAATGTTGAGGGATGACAAGTAACCATTTGCGGCCGTCGGCGTGATAGTTGCGGCGATAAAGCAGCCCATCGCGTACCGCAAAGTGTGATGCTTGCCTACGCAGAGCCCGAGTCGTAGCGGCCCTGGAAGGATCGGATAGGCAGCTGATGAGGGAAGCGATCCAGGGATCCTTCCGTTGCTCGGCTGCCATATCAGTCACCGAAAGGGCCAGCAGGTCACCGGACGGCTTCGCAAGGTCAGAAGAAACTGGTGAACGTGACAGAGCGTCGGCATCAGAATGCTTCTGACCGGACCTGTATATGACGCGGATGTCGTATTCTTGTAGGCGAAGCGCCCATCGCCCAAGACGACCTGCCGGATCCTTTAACGACGCCAACCAGCAAAGCGCGTGGTGGTCAGTGACCACATCAAATGGGCGGCCGTACAGATATGGTCGAAACTTAGCAAGCGCCCAGATGATGGCCAAGCACTCCTTTTCGGTTACCGAATAATTCGCTTCAGCTTTCGTCAACGTGCGGCTCGCATAGGCAACGACATATTCGTCAACACCAGGTCTTCGTTGGCAAAGCACGGCCCCAAGGCCAACTCCACTGGCGTCAGTGTGAACTTCAGTAGGCGCTGTAGGATCGAAGTGGCGGAGTACAGGTGGAGAGGTCAGTAGACAACGCAGAGTCTCAAACGCGTGGTCGCAAGCTGGGGACCAGTCAGGACTGCTGACCTACCTTTCTGCATTTCCTCAACGAGCCCCCTCATTTCCTTACTATATATATATATATATATATATATATATATATATATATATATATATATATATATATATATATATATATATTGTGTGTGTGTGTGTGGTGTGTGTGTGTGTGTGTGTGTGTGTGTGTATCACATTACTGATACGTAACTCTTTCTTGTTGACGAAGCAGCATAATTCAGTCAAAGCTTCACAATACAGCTATCACTAAAATTCTCAGAGCTGCAACTTAAATAATAAAGGATATCTAAATTAAAATAAATTATTGAGACTTTTAATTCTAAATATGTATTTAAAGTCGATACCCGTCCATTTATGTATCAATTCGTCCTTTCGCTTTTCAGTCTTGCAAATTCTATGACTTCTATCTCGCCCTGGACTCTTTTTCGCTGCATTTGATCATCCCTTCATTTTAGCATCTATCAATGCTAGATCCCGTTTCTCTTTCATTACATTTTTTTTTTCATCGTGCTTTCTCAGATCAACATGCAGCTGCGCCAACAAACACGATTACAAACGCAATCAGGGCGGAATCGCACCGGTTTCGTCGTATTTATCCCACTCGTCGGCGCTGACGACAGGCTTCGAACAACAACAACTGAGGCGAAATAAAACATCGCGCCGCGCAGGCACGTCTCGTGTTTGCCCTCCTCTCTCGGAATTCCATCGCGCGGAAACAAAAAGGCGAGTGCGTTCAGGTTGACTCGACCCTCCACCGCCCGCACGCAGCCAGCGACACAAACGCACGCACACGAAGATTCGCTGGCATAGACAAGCACATAGACAAACACGCACCGGAGAACGGTCGTCATCGTCGTCGTCGCATTCGTGCTCGTACGAGTGTTGAACCTCGGCAAACACAGATCTCCGGGCGAGGCAGAATTAATTACGGCGCCCGCGGCTTTCGAGTGCCTTCTCGTAGAGCGTTTTCCCGTAGCCGCCGGAGCAGTGGAAGAGTACGGTCTCATCTATTTCGCCATGGAGGAAGTATTTCGCCACCTTCCCCGTTGTGGTCGACGCTCGAGACGTTAGCTACCCGCGGAGTTCTGCGGGCGCCATTAAGTCGAGGCAAATTTATTCGTCGCGGCGTTTGCTCCGTTGCAAGGAACCCCTGAAAGTGGTAGATATGACCTGCGTTCGCTACGGGTAAGAACTTGCAGCTCGTAACAAATAGGGCGTCGGAGAGTTTCTTCACTAATCCCATTCGACTTGTGGAAACCAGCGTACGACGAATGAAGGTTCGCTCAGGTTTGCATGCATAACGGAATGAACGCTACTAACTTCGAGCTTCCGCTAAGCTTTTTTTGAAAATTTATTGTAAGGGGTAACTATTAAGCGTCGGCACAACAGATTTCGAAGTGCTCCGATCGACAGCTCTCCTTTACGTCGGTGAACTTCAGACGCCTACCCTCACGCAAGCGAAAAGCGGTGTGCGAGAGCGTGACGGGAAAGAACCGCAGCAAGTTAAAAGTATAGGAATATCGTGTGTGTTGGGAGGTGGTGCGACATAGCGTGAAAAGGAGATTTTTCTTGTATCCGAATAGTGGCTGTGGAAAGCTGTGCGGAAGCACAAACTTCGGTGGCTGGCCCCCATTCCTCTTCCCTGCCTGACTCTGTGGCACTCGATAGTGAATGCGGGGATGGGGAAGCCACTGGCCCACACATAGCTCAAACCAGCCATTACGCATCCAAGTCCTTACAGTCGTCACACTACTGCTAACCTAACAATATTTTGAGGTGATGAGGAATTGAGAGTGCTCTATACTCAAATACGTCGGGATCTTGCCCTTCGTGCAAAGTCGAGAACCAGTGAGGTGATCCCGGCCGTAGTTGCGAAGTGAATAGAGGTGTGCAAATAACCGCAACCTAGTGAATCGTGTTTGGTGCTCAAATTGATTCTCAGCGCACCACTACACTTCGAAGTACTATTCTAGGTAGTCAAGTGTTCCATTGTATTGATGACACAATCAAAGGTTGTCTTCGCTCCATGCGACATTAAAGGCCAACTGCAACGAAATTTTCGGCTCCGTAAATGCACTATTTTCCGGTAGTATAACCTTAAAAGTTGCTACCTGCAAAATTTGGAGGCCCAAATGTGCTTCGCTGCATCGTAAACGAAGATCAAAAACGCTCTTTTCAAACCGAAACTGGAAAAAAAGGGCGACCATTATGGACGGCCGGAAGTGACGTTACACTCAGGAATCGAGTGGGCGCAGCCGGCGGATTTTCCCACAGCTGCCTGTGAGAAGACGGCGCGCATTCGATGTGTTTCGGGTCGTCTGTTGCTTTAGACATTTAAAACATGCGCGAAAAGGGGTTGGGAAGTTCGTGCAACCATTATTACTTCGTTGTGAGCTGCTGAGGCGTGTCTGTAGTTGTTCGGTAAAACGAAAACTCAGGCATCGCGAGACGTCGTGGCGAAGCTGGGTGCACAAAAGGCAGAGGCAGTGGTTTAGCGCTAGATGGGCGCCGGCACAGCTAATATGCCCTGTGCCGATCGAACCATCCTGTGTTTGTGAGAGAAAAGAAAAAAAATAGCTACCGTGGGAGGGAAGTGTAGAAACATGCCGGCTAGGGTGTAGGTTTCAGCGCATGTTGTGAAAGTTGAAATCCAGAATTTTATTATTTTTGTTTACGCGGGCAGTTTTGTTCCTGTTGCAGGGTGCCCGCGCCATATCTTTAGATAATGATGCCATGCAGGGACGAAAGCACTGCAGTGTGTTCACTCGTGAAGCAGTGACCTTCCCCGAGGCTCAGTACTGCGAAATGTGGCCTCGTTTTTTGTTTTTCTAACTGGCGAAAGAAATTTTGCCAGCAGCGGCTAGTAATTATTTGTTTTTTGACGAAGTTTGAGCTGAATCGATTCTGTGTAGTGCGCCGCGTGCTGTACTCGTCCGCGCCCCGACCGGCGCGATGAAGTGACAACAGTGTATCACCTCGCGTCGGCGCAGAGCTCTCCGATGCCGTCGGCGTACTCGCGCTCTCGAAAAGTCGACCGGCCGATCGCGCAGTGGGCCGCACAGCTAGCTGCCGTACTCGTTCACGCCAAGACCGGCCGCGACAACAGCGTATTGTATCGAGCCGGCCGTTCTGCTCGTAGAGACGCCCGGCCGCGAGCTTGCAGCGCGCCGCACAGCCGCCGTAGTCGTTCGCGCGCCGACGCACCGAGCGGCCGCGACAACAGCGTATCGTCTCGCGTCGGCCGTTCAACGTATTGCGCACTCGTAAAGATGCCCGGCCGCGAGCTTGAAGTGCGCCGCAAAGCTGCCGTAGTCGTTCGACCGCCGCCGCACCGACCAGCCGCGCCAACAGCGTATCGCCTCACGTAGGCCGTACACGCGTTTCGCGTGCTCATCGAGTCGACCGAGAGCCTGCTGCCACCGTCGCGACCACGAAATCGGTCGCTGTGCTACTGCCGTATTTGCTCTTTATGTATCGGCAACGCAGAGTTTCTTCAGTTTCTCGCATTACGGAAACCAATTATTCATGCAAGAGGCACGAAATTGCCACGAATTACACTGCTCAGTCACGTGAGGCAGCACGTAAAAGGGCTACAGAGGAGAGGCGACGGCCGCACGGGAGTCCTGACTGGCACGTCACATCCGGAAGTCTGCCGCAGTGGCAACTAGTTGCGGCGACACTCCGCTAGGTGCTGCGTCGGCTGAAGTGGCGTGTTTTCGAACGATTTTAATAAAAAAACTGCGCGTTTGTGGAGTTTAAAATTGGGTCACATGGGACTTTAGAGGTGCATACCACACATTGAAGCACAATTTAGGGCAGGTAAATTTTCGTTGCAATTGGCCTTTAAGGATTCTATCTTCACCGCACAGTCAGCGTTTCCTGTTCGGTTTCCTGAAAAACTTTGCAGTTATACAAAGAAGCCTAACGAAAAAATAGGCCTTGTTTGGTTATGATGAATGAATGTTCACCAATGGTGTTAGTAAATGCCGTACGATGGCGCTGCTGTTGCACGATAACCGGCGACGACATTTTAGGAGCACGTATTTATCCCCTCGCGTAATTGCTATTTCTAGAATTAGCATGCTCAAATTATTCGTGTTCGCTTCAGTACGCCTGTAAAACGTTTCTAAGTCGAAGGCCACAATGAATTTACTAGGTCCCCCTTTTTGTCAGCTAGAGCCACCAAGCCATCGTGGATCACCTCGCATTCCTAGAGCCCGGGTTCGATTCCCGCCGTAGACCTAAATTTCGCCAATTTTCTTTTCAACTCAATTACTTCGATTTGCTTACAGGAGCATAATTTCTTGATACACTTGGTACAATCCCTGATACAATCGGGGCATTTTTTAAAGCGAAGCTTTCCACGCCTCACTGATGGAATTCGATGTCGCTGCATTCGATGTCGGCAATTGGCAAGGATGAAGTTCTTATTTTTATTGTCAAAAAATAGATTAAACATAAACACAACAAAATACTTAACGCCACGCCGCGGACGAAACCTGAGAGGTATAAACGATTACTCATACGAAGTGCCGCAACAACGTGTCAATGTATATGCGAATTCGTTTTTTCCAAAAACAATTCGTCAGTGGAATGCTTTGCCATTACCACTGGTGAATTGTGATTCACTGGATAAATTTGAGGAAGGGCTCAAAGATTTTTTTCTGTAAGCATGGTCTACTATTTTGATTTATTGTAATTTGTTTGTGTGCTTACGACTGCACTGTTTTTTCTTTAACCTCAATGTCGGTGTTTCCAATGTATGCCATGTAACATCTCAAGATTGATGTGTTGATTATGATTTGAATGTATTGATGTTTGACATTCTTAGTATGTCCCACCCCGGTAACAGCCGAAAGGCTAACAGTATTCGGAAATAAATAAATAACGTACTGCACAAAATCCAACTTTACGGATAGGGTTCCACAAAACGATGATGATGATAAGCGAATTCTCAAGGCCCATCAAGCGGCTCAAAGAAAAACACCTTACCACGGGTTCCTAACGAAAGTTGAGAGAAGCGCGAAAGCTTCGTCCAATCCAAGTAAAGTGCGTCCAACCGATCGTCAGACCTTCAAAGACCCAAATCTCAAACGAACCCATGCATGCGGCGCTTTTTCGCGCACTAAGTAAACGCGTCTACGAACGACCTAAATGTATACCGATACACGTGCTTTGTGAAATGATGGTATACTATTGTACTCCTTCCTCACGATCGATGTGTGTATTGTTCTATCGAGAGCTGTTTTTTTTATCGCAATTTTCAAGTAACCGTTTTCACACAATGGAGGAAGGCCTGGTTTCACGCACGAGCAGTGTGTCCAGAAATGTTATCGGAGCTTTTCGGTCGACCAGCCGATCTCTGGAGAAATGCACTAGGTTTTGTGACCACACGACATCGGTCTCACTAAAAAAGCTTTCGATCTAAAACGCTTCCCGTGGTCGGAATCGAACCTGGGTCTCTCGCGTTATGAACCGGAGTCTATCGGACTGCTTCGTTCCGACACGGTCGAAGCTTCGTGCTTTAACCATCTTTCTATTTGCGCTTTGGCCATTTTGTGCACTGTCTTTTGGCATCGACGATGCCGGATTTCCGGGTTAACCAATGCTTTACGCATCAATATGTTTCCCGCCACCCTGACTGCGACAAGCAGATGGGGCCTCAATAGAAAGGTTTGTCCGGTAATGTTGTGTTTACAATGAGAGGATGGAAGGAGTATTGGCCCGCAAATAAATGACACGGCCATGCTGAAAATCATATCCTAATGTACTCGCTCTCCCCATGCATCCGGTTGGTTTTCTGGCTGAATTGGTTTGGAGTTTAAGTGTGACTTGTGCGTGCTGAATGTGTCTGCATGTCATGTTGTGAGCTCGACCGATCAACATTGTCACTCGTAGGTGCACTGCCCACATCCTTATTTTAGGGTGTTAAGCAACCTTACACCCTTTTTACATCCTTACACCATTATTTAGCCAAACCACCTTTTAAAGGTGTCCGACATGGGGCAATATTTTTACACCCTTTTCGGCCGAAAAGGGTGTAAGAAGGTTCAGTGTGTATAATTAAAACTGCACCACGTTCGACCCCAAAGCCGGCTATCTGAAACAGCTGAGTCTTGCTTATTTTTCTGTGTAAGAGACAGTTTACAATCGCGGTTTAAACACATTGGATACCCCAATCGGAGGCAGGCTTGTATAAAAAAAGCATGGCCTTGCATGGAATGGACAATGTGGAAGGAGTATTGTCCCGATGTAACTGTAACATGTTCCCGAATGCCCACTGTGAAACATTTCTCCACCAAGACAACTCATATACCCGTGCTGAGGTTCTTATCAGCGCCAAGTTTACAATTAGGTTCTGAAAACATTTAAAAATGCGCGATACATTGTGCACTTTTAAATTCAGGGGTTTATACGGGCGAAATTACGAATTAAAAGAACGGCTGAAATCTTGCGCTGATTTGACACGTGCCCTAAATTACATAGTGCTTTACCCATGCGAGGCTGGCGCATACCCGACTTTATAATATAGCTAATCCGGGCTACATTTTTGTTCTCATCGATTATTTAGTAATTACAGTTGAACACGCACGTAAGACAAACTGCTATGCCAATTTCCTTTATCAATCGTACATGGCACGTTTATCCGCTGAAGGCTAATCCTTTGATTTTCATGAAACAACTTAAATTATCCAATTTCCAAATGACAGCGCGATTTAATATTCTGCAATGTAGTCACCATTTGATCACTGTTGCGACAGCGTTACTTCAGTTATGTCGCGCGTATTACGCACAGAGTAAATTTTATCTCGCTGTAAATTTTTGGCCCTCCGCGGGCCAGAAGTCATGAAATATCTCGCACCCGCTCGGTAACGATAGCGCCCACTATGGCATTGCGCCAGCCCAGCGACTCCTAGTCTGGGCCGCACAAGGGTTTAAGCTAATTTGCATTCTTTTGCTGGCGTTTAATTTTACTCATAGACCAGTGGAGTGTCCCTACCTGCCACCCGTATCACAGAAATTACCGGGCCAATTGGAGTGCTTTCGCAGTCACTTCTTCGCGAAAGTTCGCGAAAAGTCTTCCCATTTTTAACCTCGAAAGTAATTGGTTTTGCTGCTTTCTGTGTATTTTTTATTTTGCAATAGTAATTAATCAAGGGTCCCGTTGCGGTCTGTTGACTATGAAATCCTTGTCTGTTTATTAACATGAATGTATTTTAACACCATTGAAAATAATAAAGAATTAAAAACAAATGGCTTACTGAGCGATAAAACTGGCGGCCGGCGTCTCTTAAACCTTCTATTGGCCATGGGGGGTAGCATATACATGCAGAAATATACTGGCCAAAGGTTACCACATGGGTTTCTGTAGCGGCTGATAAACTTACACTGACTGGGAAGTGTTAGGTAGCGTGCATGGCAGACAAAAACGACCTTAGAAAAATATCAGACTCCTTCAAACCTTTGAAGAAAGAAGTCCAGCGAAGCTGGAGCTCTTTTGGAATTAGCGATGGTGAACCCTAAGGACAGCGGCGCAATCTCTACGTCACGGAGAGAGAGAGAGAGAGAGAGAGAGAGAGAGAGAGGAGAGAGAGAGAGAGAGAGAGAGAGAGGAGGGGGGGGGAGGGGCATTTTGAATGGGCAAGTGAGGTCAGCCAGGCTGGGCGCCCGACTTGCTACACCAAATGGGGGTGAAGGTGGGATGAAAATATATGAAAAGAACGCTCACGTAAATCTGAATACTCAAACACACAGACGCGCACAAAAAGCGCAGACACAATCAGGCGATATAGCCATTTGTCTGAGGGTTCATAGCTCACGTTCAAGCCCAGTGCTCTGGAGGAACGTTAAAAGAGCCGTTGCTGAGCCAGGGCCCAAGGAGGTGCCTCGGAGAGATCTGGGCTCACCCGGGCAGTCCCAGAGAAAGCTTAGCAGTGGTACGCTCAAGTTTGTAGCGAGGACATGCGCAAAAATGTGTTTCAGGTCCTCTCGAACTGTACAGGTAGGGCACAGAGGTGAAGAAGCCTGGCAAAGTTCAAAAAGGAAATGCTTAGTGTACGCCACATTGAGTCAGATGCGATGCAGAACAGCTTCATCTCACTTGCACAGACCGCTTCCCATCCGAAATCGGCATTATGGGTCTATTGTATGCAACGGCGGAGACAGAGACGCCGCTCAAGGTGAGGACTATACGCGACTCAGGAAAGAGGCAGCGGCAGTGGGAAGGAGTACTAAGTGGTACTGTAACCATACTCTCTCCGTAGGTGGCCATGCTTATTCGTGCAACAATCAGCGTGGGAAAGCCAGCTTTCAACGACTAAGCTTACAGCGATCCTCTTAAAGTCGGCTTCGCCTCCAAACAAAAGGATCGCGCTGATCACCAGAGGACAGGAGTACCTGGAAACATATGGGGCCCGAGAAGAGGGCACCACCCCATCAAGCGCCTAAACGGCTCTAGAATGCTCAATAAAGTTTGTTCTCTATCTCTCTCTCTCTCTCTCTCTCTCTAAACACAAATGCAACGATACATTTTCTCAGAGGGATAATGAGCCGTCATGTCAAAATATGAAGGCCCTAGGATTGTTTCAGTTAGGTATGAATTTTTCACAAAGGCTTTAAATTGTTGGTCTACGCTCGGTCTGACGCCGGAGACGATCCTAACTACACTCTTAATCTGGATCCACATAAGATCCACTTAGTAACTGGAACTTTTTTGCAAAAAAGTTCCACTTATATATTTGGAACCGTGTTCCACATACCCTGAAAATGTAAGTGGAACAGTGCACCACATATTTTTGCAGCTAAATTATCTGGATCGGCGTTCCAAATAAAAGTATACGGATCACTGTTCCAAATAAACGGGTAGTGTAAGTTACTGGATCACTGATCCACGTAAAATGATTATGGATTTATCCGGTGCGCCGTTCCAGGTACTTTCAGACCAGCTGTTATATAAAACGGTGTTCCGATAGACGTTGAGAAGTTTCCCCACTTTTCCAATATATCTGCTTTCCTGTTGGTATAAACTGAGGTCATTTTCCAGGCTAGCGGATGCATTGGTATCAGAAAAAAATCGCAAGCACCATTTTAACGCAGCCTTGACATATGGCCCACAGTGATACCAACAATTGGAAAACCGCCGCAGCAGTGTGGTCCCTGACAGTTCCCAACAGTTGCCTATCGGAGCACACTTCTATATAAAAGTTGGTCTGAGATACCTGGAGCGGCAACCACTTTGGCTTCATCCGCCGCATCCTGTTCTGGGTTTTGGCTGCATGAAAAAGAAACAAGACTCGCATTAAAATACATACCAAACCAACTATTAGCACTGATACAATGCTTTTCAAAACACTAAGCAAATTTTATTCGCTCGTATTATTGCGTACATATGAGATACGGAGACATATCTGTTTCCACTTGGGCAGAAAATGACCAGCGTACAGGATCAAATACCAAAACGATATCAAGTGGCCAAAAAGATCTAAGTGGCATTTTCTTATTTTCGCTAATATTTACCATTCTTTTTTGCTAAAAAAACATGGGTAATAAAGATGGCTTTCAGCGCAACCGCGTCACAAACAGACTTGTACATCTACCCTCGCACTAACTCAAAAGCATTACACAACAGTGAGCATAAAAATGATGTTTTATCACATGAAATCAGGTCCGCAAATGCGGAAGTCCCCACAGCGCTTGCCATACCATGTTTACGCACCCCGGGTTTCCCAAAAATATGCAGTTTGCTATTAAATTGTGGGGAAAACCCAAAAAATACAAGCCATACACGGTTGGATTATCACAAGACCTCAAGAGTGTGGGGAAAGAACACCGGAGCCAATACTAACAATATAACTTTGCACAGAAAAATTACCGGAAGCATGTGGCACTATTGCACAACTAAAAACATACACCCTATATCAATATCAAGCTAACTGTAATATCAAGCTAACTGTAGCCAAAACCGACTATATACGCGCCCTGAAAAAGCCTTTCACTGAAGCCGCGTTGGTTCCCCGACAATTTGTAGCTATTTAAAATAACTTATCCAAAAAAAAGCTCATAGCACCCAGTGTGAATCTTACAAAATTTTACAACCAGATAGCTCGGAGCATGTTACGCATTTTAAAATTTAACAAGCAGCCTAACTCTAAGACGTTATTAATTCCCTCAAAACAATTCAGACATCCCAAATAACCAAGCCAGGTAGCGTTGAAACATACCGGTGACCAATTTTACCAAGCGAACTTGGAAGTTTTTTTTCCAGCCGGAACATTTATCTGAGGTAAAATTCACAGTTGCGTGCTATACAAACCCTACTATCATGACAAGTATGCTTGTGACCAAACCTGCCTCTAACAAGCAAGAAATGCAACTTAGTCCAAAGTAAACAACTTTTTCAAGCCAAATATGTAAATTTCGCATTCTTCTAGGGCTTAGGTGTCAGCTAAGATACAGTACAAAAATTGATTAATAAAGCCCCAAACCGTCTGTGTAAATAATTACTCTCACGTTTGCATCCTTCAACAGCAGCACTGCCAGGGAAAAAAATTTCGGGCTGCAGTTGAAAAATAAAAACTTTACAGTGCAGTGTCATTAACTACATTAACAGAGTAACAGAGTAGCTGCAAAGACAGCCTGCGCTTTGTGCCAATAATGAAAAATTGCAAAGGAAAGCACGACTTCACTTTTGCAATTGACATGCCGCTTGCATCTACCAATCATTTGAACCACGACATATCTTTCCGAATAGGCTTCAACGTCTAACAATAATTTAAAACCCCAAGTAGAGTGACCACATCAAGTCTTTCAACAGAGCTTTCAACTTAAATACTTAAATGACACCAGGCCACTGTTAAATGGCCAAGGACTCTCTGCAAAAGTCCCAAGAACTCTCCAAAGTCGCATAAGTTTCAGGAGATTAAGATGAAATATACGGCGAGGAGGATGACCACATCTTGATGTGACAACGCAGGCGGAAAATCCATGACTGTTTCTTGCAGACAATATTTACGCTGCCATTCTCTTCTCTCAAAAAAACTGGACCTCGAGAATAACTGGACCACGTCATGTACCCTTTTAAAGGGAAAGGGAAAAAGAACATTTTGTTAGACAATGGCTTTAAATGAGTGAGTTGCTTAGGATACCCCTTTTATAGCACACTAATTGATTGAAATATCAGCGATTTCTTGGTTTCTTTTCTGGGAATGCTGCTAACAATGTACAAAAAATATTAGCACAGACTTTCAATGGCCGTTCTCTAATTCTGGAAAGCAACCGCACTGGGCGTGGCCGTGGTGCCGTATTATCACAGCAGCAACTCTCAATGTGAAAGCAAAATGTTTGCAAAACTTAAATGCAAAATACTAGTTTTTTTTTTTCCACATGTTGCAGCATCCGAAACAGGCTGAATGTGAAGGTATTTCCCAATATTGGAGTTCACGATTTATTTTTAACAGTAAGATTTTGCTACACAGAAAACTACCACAAATTCAGTCCCACAAAAATAAAATACCAGCTTCAGTAAATACTACCATAAATTGAGTCGCACAAAAATAAAATGCCAACTTACCCAACTAAAATTAAGATGCAGGCGTTCCTGGCAAGGCCTCTTCGGAGTGCATTTCCGGGAAAGTTTTGCCAACGTGTTCCCAAACGCTCTTACAGTCGTTTTCACCTACAGGTCAAGTTGTCACTGAAATGGTGTTCCGAAGCCATTACGTATAAAGCAACTACCTAAAAGGGACCATCAAAGTTCCAGAACTGGGAGTGCGTACTAACTTGTAGAATGCAATGATTTCATCCCGTACAATGGCTTTCATGTGTTTCCTTTTTGTGAACACACACCTTCAAGAACCAGGAAAATGGCAGTATGCATTCCTTGTTCCATTGTTTTAAGTCCCGGTCCGCCCTATTTCCTAAAAAGTAAAAACAGTATAAAAATATCGAAGCATAAATTTACGCTTCCCTCTAAGAAGGAAAAACTACAAGATCTCGTACAAGCCTGATTAGTTGTGCTAAAATTTATTTTGCAGCACGAGCCCTGGTAACGTTTTCAGGCGAACAATTTTAAATATAAAAAATTTGAACGTTTTTAGGCTCACCTGTCATTGCTCCATGCGGAGTGGTGAACGTCTGTATAATACGCAACACTCAAGAGGCACTCTTTCGTGGCTTTATGACTTCCACAATGCATTCATAATCTGCCACACTTGTCACGACGACCCTCGGCGTGCCGAAGATGTCTTCAGCCACAGTGAATGCCACAGCCATGATTTTAGAGGTTATGTAAGGAATGGAAATAATTATTTAATTTCTGTTCTTCAGACAAAGGAAAACAATTGTCGCAAACTACCAGTGAAGAGACAAATGTCTCCACAGTCAGCCATAGTCTGCATCTGGACAGGTTATACAGATCGAATACAGAATGTAGCAATCTGCTTTCGCAGTATATTTTCTGAGTTCAAGGAAGCACAGATATAGGTTAATGTTGGGTGCACATAGTGATGCAAGAACTTATCACCTTAGCGTTGTCGGAAATAATTTCGACTCTCGGGTTACCACCGACATTGACGGCATAAAAATGCAAGAGTGGCTTATTTCTAACGCGGTTCGTGAAGTAGCAACCACTAATTATGGATATTAGATAATTATCCTGAAGTCTCAAGTTACCACTGACATTAACAGCATAGAAACGGCAGCACACCTTCTATACACCCGCTGCGTGTTTCCACATTTCTTCCCCTCTACAAAAGAAACGTTTGTTACTGCGGTACTGCTAAGACAACAACTGTCCCTTCCATTTCTCTACACTTCAGGCAATGTAAAATAGATTATCTCAATTGGTCAAAGGAATTGGAAGAAACATAAACATGAAACATGAAAACATGGAACAGATAAACGTAAGATGACGCCTTGAAAGCACATCAACACAACTCGAAATAGCGTCTACCTTGCGCGCAACGGGCAAGGTCGAAGACTCCCGGTCTGGTAAGCACAGTAAATGCATTGTACTCATCAGACTAACACAACGCCGCAATTACCACGCAAGTTTTAAAAATACCAATAAATCTAAGGACGGACGCTCCG
The DNA here is from genome assembly GCA_013339765.2 of Haemaphysalis longicornis. Classification (NCBI taxonomy): domain Eukaryota; kingdom Metazoa; phylum Arthropoda; class Arachnida; order Ixodida; family Ixodidae; genus Haemaphysalis; species Haemaphysalis longicornis. Next base: position 80,313,884 of record CM023456.1, on the reverse strand, counting down.
ACAAACTTGGTTGGAAGTTGTACACGTGTGCACGCGCGATTATCGCGAGCGACTAACCCGAGAAGATTCGCTACCGCAGAGATACACAGCAACCGTCAATATACAACTAAGCAAAGCCACACGGTAAGGGTACATCCAATCATGAAACGCGCAAAACAGCAACTTCCTTATAGCAATGGCTAACCTACGCAGTCAGAAATGTCCAGCCGACTCTGACCCACGAACACAGAAGTTTTGGTAAATTACGGCTGCAAACGTTTCTCCAACACAAAATGTTACAAGCCGCGACCACAAGCATGGACGACACACCAACGAACGGGCAGAGAAGCGGTATGTTTATCGGACGCAGTTATATCACTGAACAACAACCGTTACCAGCACATAAATAAGCAGCACTCACCTTTTTTGCGCCTTCTGGCAAAACACCACTTCGTCGAACAGGAAATACAGCACGGGGATATTAAAAAATTCGCAGTTGCACGCCGCAATCACCCCAATCAATCTTTCCTCCATGCCCCAATCAGGCCTCTCAAGCTTGGACGTTCCCTGGTTTCCCTATTCGCCGCGAGCTCGACATGTAGGTGGCGACAGCGTCGCGCTGCTAGTGTGGATGCTCCGCAGAGCGGCCCGTAAGAATGCACACTGTGGGCGCGCTTCGTGCCTTTTTCCCGCCGTATGTGCGCACGAAAGGTGCAAACAAGAGTAGTATGCTGTAGTTCGGTTCCTCAACGTTCAAAGTATAGAATGAAAGCGGCAGTCAGTTTTCATTACTACGCCAAAAAAAGCGACGACTCATCGGGAATCTCAGAATGGCCGTAATTGTGACAATGAACTTGTACGCTGTGGCTCGTAGCAAGCTCGATCTGTCCAGACTATGGCTTTGAGCCTTCAATAAAAGCATAAATAGAAACAAATCATAAAGCCTCTATCTCTGAAATTCAGTTTACAACGGCAATCTCAATCGCTTTCACTGGTAGCATGACGCATTGTTGCATTTGTGGGATGCCCTGAAATGGTAACACTACTCAACTGCCCCGAAATTCTTTCTAAGAGTTTACGATATTTTTTGTGTGTTCAAAAGGCAACATAAAATTACTGAATTTTGATCAGCGCAGAAATATAAATGTAACCGCTCTAACGGGTCTTTTAAATGAAATTTGTGGGGATCCTGACGCCCAAGCCATTGCGCGATCACTGGGTTTGTGGCGTCGCGCGGCGCCTTTCCCCTCTCTCCCCGAAATTCCGGCTCGTCTTGGCGCCACTGTGTAGAGCCGAGCCGTCTCTCAAACTCGTGCGTGAGGTGAAGCCTGCAGAGACCGTTGCGGCGATAAAACACTGTCACGCAGCGGGCGCTCCGCCCTGGTAGCGGAGCTAACCTCACCTCATTGGTCCGTTTGAACGATGCCCGAACCCGACTCTCGCCGGGGATGCGAACGCGCGCCCTGCGCGGGGGTCCGTTCGGGGAGACGCTTCCAGGACGCCGAAGGCGTTGGCCGAAGGTATGTGACGCTTTCTTTACCAGCCGGCTGCCGCTCTGTTGCGCCGGCGAAAGCCCACCAGCCCTTCCGGCTGCGGCCCGTGCCTAAGGCTGCTCCTTTTGCCCCTACGCTTGGCCGTACCTATAGCACTCGACGATCACGCCGTGCGGTACGCGCCTGTGAGCGAATGGGCCCCGTCTCCCTCGCTGCTGCGAGCCGATCTGGCCCAACGTTTTTAGATCTGGCCAGCACGGCGATGCGCGCGCGCACAACGTGCGCGCACCCCGGAACTTGCCCTGACCGAAGAGCCCACTGGCTTTGCGCCGACGAAGCGCGCACACCTGCGCGTGGCGCCCCATCGCCCCTTTCACCTAACGGGAAGTACGTACCTGTGCTGTAAGTTATGTAATTGGGTCTGTGAAATATGTGACTGGAACGTTAGTATAAAATAAACGTCTTCCCTCCGTACCCGGGGCATATTCCTTTGTCGCCCCTTTCTCCACCTGCCCAACCGAGGCGGTGTTAAGTTGGCGCGACGGCGTTTCAGTATCGTGAGCGTGCTCAACTAGCTCGAACCCACGGTGGTTCCTCGCAGTGTGCATGAATGCCTGCCTTGTGCAAGGCTGGGTTATGCATAGTGTGAGGTAGAGAGACCACAAATTTTAACGACTCTGAAGGAAGGTTTGATGAATAACGGTTTCGGATCAATTATTTACGGCTTTCGTCACAAGTGAACTTGCGAATTGAATTGTCAACGCACGCAGTACAATCAACATCTTAGTTTAGCTAGGTTTTCGCAAAGTGACAAGCAGTTTACAGTGTGCAACCAAGCTTCTGGGACCTCACAGTGAGCACAAATTTTCTGTTACGGCGGCTCTGTTGACCATTTGCGTTCCTTTTAAAATCTAACAGGTGCCTGCAACAGCGAGATGTGTTTGCATTCCTGCGTATAAGGTCGCTTACGAACCCTAAAGATGGCAATAAATGAAGTTGTGCTGTTGCAGATGTAGTAAAACATTTCCTTTTTATTTCTCGTTGCGAATCAGCGCAACGGGTTCCTCGGTAACTACTTTGTTTTGTAAACTGGAATATCGCCTTTGTCTTGGCATTATAATTCTTGAGGATTGGGTTAAAAAATGAAATTCTGTACATTTAGTTTTTTCTTCGGGAAGAGGGGGGGGGGGGGGGTGTCCTGCCAATATTGCAAGAGCAGCGAGAAGAGAACGCATGTAACGCGAAAAGCCAAACTATGGTTATCAGTATTACTTACAATCGAAACTACCCTAGGCGTCGTTTTCTGTTGCGGTGAAAAAGCAGTACGTATTTTTAAAACTGATTAACCCCCCTTTGGTCCGGGATTGTCCAGGAATTGTGGCTCGCCTTTTTCAAAATTGTATTGAAAGCAAGCATTGTGGGAAAAATTAAAAAAAAAACAGCGAGTCATGGCACACACCCCTCCCACATGTGGGCAACAACGTGCAATATATTACGCGTTTTCTCCTCTTTCTTTAAACTTAGGTCCACCTTAATGACCATATTAGGCATTTGGTTATGCTGAGTGAGACACGTGTCTGGAAAAGGTGATTCATGTCGGATTTGAAAATGATATCTATGAACATGACACACGAAATGCCACATGACAGACGCAAACTCACAACTGCTTAATTTTACCGAAGAATCCCCCTAAATACTCTTGCGCATCCATAGAAACGTATCTTAAATAATACGTAAAATTAGCAACTCGATGCAGTTGATTAAATGTTTGTTCCTTCTCCTCAGTGTAAACAACGACTTCCCAAAAATGGTATTTATTTAGAAAAGGTACGGGAAGGACACGATCACCACAGGCGCTTGCGGGTGTAAAATACGTGTCCGGTAATGTATGGGCGATAGCGCACGGGTCGTGTGCAGTGTAATGTTTTTGTTGTTTCTTATTCTATAAGGAAACAGCACACATTTTACAAGGGTGTGGAATTTTGCCCGCGTATGCACAGGTTCTTGTCGCTTCTTACACGTTTCGCGTACTAAACTTTTATCCTTTAAATAATCTCCACGCCACCTTTCAAAAAGCACCCTTCGACGTTCACGAAACGGCAGACGACTGCACTCAAACAATAAGAAAAGTGCAATGTGTGGAAGCAATGTTTATAACACGTTTTCACACTCAAGCGGTGACCAGGGCGAAGATGTTCGTGGAATTAAACCACGCGCATTAACCCGCAACGGCCGCTGATTATTGCGTTTCTAGAGGAACATGGCGCAAGCAGAGGTAACTATGTCATTGCTTACTGCCAAAACGAGCACACATATTGGTTGTTTTTTCGGGTGCAGCGCGCGTCTTGCGCCACACGCAACGTAAAAAGCAGACGACGCGAGAGCGCCATCCACACTAGGAGCGGTTCGTCCCCGCCGGCCGCCAGGGGCCGACTGTGTTCGCGCTCGGGGCGAATAGGCGGCGTAAAAATCAACGCCCCACGTGACCCAACCTACAGGGAACTTTTCGACCATCAAGTCCACCAGACGCGCAAGCGAAATGTTACTTTTAGTATAGAATACAAAACATTCATTCGTGACTCAAAGAGCCAACACAGTTCGCTTACAATGTGTTGTTTAAAAATATTATTACAAGTTCCGCATCAAACATCTGTGATGCAAAAGTGCACGCAACTTTTACGAACAGCCGACTGGTGCACCACCCTCGTTTTCTGAATTCGCACCACAAAGCCGCCAATTCAAATTGAAACCGCTGCAAACGGCCCACCGTTTCTATGTGCGCGGAACACTGTTTTCGTGACTGTTATGTTCTTCCTCCATGCTGTTATGTGCTTTTGCGTCCATCAGTTGTTGAGAGGACTGGCAAAACACGGGAATTGAGTGCTTGTGGAGTGACAAATATGGGAAATTCCGCATCGGAAGACAGCTGTCGAGGCCAGAATATTGATTATTCTAACAGAAGGTGAGTGTATGCACTCCGCTAGAAAGACGGTGCAACGAAACTGTTGTCGCAGTCAATACCTCATTTGTGCCCCTTCGTTCGAAATCTTAGCGGCAAGTGAACGAGTTGTTATGGCAAAGAAAAATGTGTCACGAAAGCGACGTACAATTGCAGCGATCGAAATGAAATGTCCTGGCCTCTCTAAACTTGCGGATGTCAATAAACGATTTGTTCTCACTTGCTGCTCACTGTGGTCTGTGCCAGTCGAGGCCATCTGGTCACCTGGCGTAACATCACTTCACTAGCGCGGCGCAAGTAAACACGCGGCCAGCGTGCCAGCCAGGAACCAGCAGGAGCAGCCACGGCCGGACTCGACGCTCCTTTCGCGCGCGGGAAGAGGAGAGTCGAGTCCGGCCGTGGAGCAGCGAGCCGGCGGCCGCCGTGCGAGGGCAGCCATGTTATTAAGGAGCTCAAGCGGCCTGTGCAAAAAAGCCATCCGCCATGTTTACAAAGCCGATGTTACAGCGCCATCAAGCGGGCATACTGGGTAGTTCACGACGCCGCCACTACGCTTTTTCTGGCACTACAGGCAAAGCTAGACCTTTGCTTCTCTAAAATCCTCCCTGTTCTGTGCCCCAATCAAACTGCTAACGGCGCTAACGGTTCTCGCCAGCGTGACCGAGAATTTCTTTAGTAAATATCAGGCGCATCGCGCGAGCAATTGAGAAACCCGCTTGGGATGCCACGGGTGGCGCTGCATGCGGAAGACCGTAAATTAGCGGAGGGAATCCTGGAAGATGGGAGCGCTGCTGTCGTTTAAAGTGTTGACGCAGTCCCGATTTTCATCCGTCGTCGTCGTACCCTTGCAGCCCCACTGTACCGTGAATCAACGCAAAAACAGCTCTGCCGTGCTGCTGCTGACGCATGCGCATGGAATGCGCTACTGGAGTGGCGGTTTTTTCCCTTTATGGCTTCGGCAAATTTTCGTTCTCGCGGAGGCTTTGACGATGCGCCCCCATAAGAGCTCATACAAACTCGGCACACGTGATGGCTTTTATTTGATTCGGAAAACGGGCATATGCGTCTAAGCGGACGTTTACGCCCGCTGAGGCCAAAACAAAGCTCAGATAATAGCCGGGTTAGCGCGTTAGTACTGGCAAAGTTGTTTCCGCGGAGGGCCGTGAGTGCGGCGATATCCGAGCTTAACTTTGGATGACAATTTCTGCGTTACTGTTTACAATGAACGCAAAAGGGCGTGGCTTCATTTACTGTTTTTCTTGACAACAAGTCTTTCCGTAGTCAATAAAATATACTGCGATGCTCTTAGATACCCACGTTATATAAAGCTACTTGCAGCTAATTAGCGAGTAATAATACATCGGCCCGTTTCCCAGCCCTTTTCCCTCCTGAACACCAATGAAAACAGCAACTGGGAAAGCAGCTGGAGAAGGCGGGTGGGTCGTTCAATGAACTTCAATTACTATGACAAGACACAACAACAGCAAGTTAACTCTGCGCATTTTTGCCTTTACTGCACAGCATAATTAGGAATTACAATGTCATTTCAGCATTAATATATACAAAATAATGCAGGTATCACGTGGTATATTTAGTTGTCCAAGTTTAGTTCCGTTCACCCGTTCAGAGTTAAGTGACTTGCTGTTCGTCCCCGCTAACCGCGCGCGAGGTGAGTGGCGAATTTACGACGGGAAGGAGGAGGCAACCCATCGCCTGTAAATCGCGGTTCAGACTTGCAACGCATGTTGTGACGTTGTGTTCGTTCGAAACGCATCTCTGGATTGTTTGGAAGTTGAATAAAATGTATGCGTCAAACCCGGGCATTCGGCTCAGGGCGTTCTCTGCGATTGCAAGAAAGAAGTGCCACGGGGCTTCAAAGCTTTCTTTATGGAACGTACTCAAGTAAGGGAATATCCATGTCGTGTTATGGCCCTGTTGCATTCAATACAAACGGTTAAGCGTTTGTTTACACTTGTTCGTTTGTCGTAAAATGTCCAAGCACTCCGGCACCCCGCTGGCAGATCAGCCGGCGAGCCGACGCTGAGCAGACGACTCATCTCTTTGCCGGAAGTGCGTGAAAAAGCCGCCCAATAGCAGGATGTCTAGCTCATGACGAACATCTGGGAATCGATGACGTAGACATGTGAAGATGGCGGCGTCCAAAAACACGAAGGGAAGGGTGAGAAAAAACGACAAATTTGCAACAAAAGTGTGAGCTTTCCGCTGCGGTAAAAGAGTAATACTTGGCACAGATGATGTTGACGACCCAATCTAACGATTGCGCTAGTCAATTTAGTGTGCTCAAAACGCCTTTCAGGGCCCCTTTAATAGCATGCAAGATACGAAAAATGCTAACGAACATCCAAGCATATATAACTGCATGCGTGACATGCTGCGTGCAGTGTAAAATGCGGCACAGTCGGTTAACACTACGTATATACCGCATCAGGGCATAAATAACGTGGACTAAGTACCTATTTTACAGCAGATTGTCGCCATTTATACGTTCCTGTAAAGCACTTAAAATTGTGCACGTACTACAACACAGCGAGCTGATGGCTCAGCAGTGAGCAAAAAACAATGTTTCTGCGACGCTTTGTGAACCAAATGCAGAACATGCAATAGTCTCAACAACTATATATATTTCTTTATGAGGTATCCACAAAAGCCCAATGAATTCTTCAGCACTACCACGGCTCTGTCCCAAACGCAGAAGCAGAACCTGAGGACATCTGGTCCTTCTCAATTTCAAGTCATTGGTGATTTCAGACGTACTGCGCGTCTGCAATTAGCAAAAGACGATATTCACTAAAGCGGTCTGAGCACCGCAGACAACCTGAAAGGGGTTCGTGGAATTTCTATTTTCGCTAAGATACCCTTTTCTCGCACCTCTCATGCTTTGTACGGTGTTGTTATAGCAGTGGACATGTTTTGTTTCTGTGAAATATCGTCACTAAAAATACGCCTTAGCCGTCTTATATAAGTAAAATGCTCTAAGGCAGTTCCATAGATATCGACGAAGTTTATTAAATTTTATGTGGTGCGTGCGTGTGTGCGTGTGTGACTGCATGCATGTGTGTGTGTATGTGTGGGTGCGCGGGTGTGCGTTCGTGTCTGTATCTATGTCTGTGGGCGTGTGCGTGCAAGTGCTTGTGCGTGCGCTTGTGCGCCAAAGCGCGTCAAATATATATGTGGTTCATTGTTCGATTTAATGCACGATTCAGTGCATACTTCACTGCAGCGCACAAGTTATGTGGAACAAGACACAAGCAAAAAATATACAAAAGCACTATCCAAAATTTTTACTGGGACATAAGTGGAACAGTAACTGGAACGGCCGACAGCGCATCCCCTCATTTATTCGGTTCCACATAATAACCACAAACCTAAAGAAAACAAATACACAGTTCCAGATAAGATCCACTTATATCTCTCGTTCCAGTTATTCTTCGTTTAGATCCAGATAAAAATATGTGGATCGCCCCGTTTAACTGGAACTTACATGGAACCAGATTAAGAGTGTATAGACAGCGTCGCTGTAAAATACTAGGAACGCGCCCGTTGGCCACGACAGCGGGTATGCGCTTACCTGAACTCTTCATTGCCTGCGACGTGTGATGTGGTTGCGAAAATAACACAAGGAGCGCGGTGTCCAATTACACCTCCAGCGGTGTGGATGCGCGCCCCGATGAGTTTTGCTCAGCGCCGCTGCTTCCCCATGCGGTACAGCAGTCGCGAGCAAGCCAGCAGGCTCTGCACGGCGCACGGCGGCGAACACAATACCGGAATATCAGTTGGGCAATCGTACGTCAATGCTTTAACATTCACAACTCCTTAGAAGTGCTTAGGTCTCCTCGGATGCTTTTTTTCTTTCGCTTTATCCCTCTGGTCTCGCGCTTTACCCTATTATGTACGCCATACTCCAAATGCAAATTCATAAAATTGTACAAGTCCAGTCCAGGCTGTCAATCCAAATCGGAAAACGTTAGATACAGAGAGAGGGAAGATAATCTGACGTGAAATGGGGGGAACGTGAATGTGACGTGGAATGGACGCGATTTGAGATAATCTGACGTTACGTGAAATAGAGGCTTCGGCGGACGCCCGCTTGGTTTCGAATGACTACTGAAGAAATAGGAAAGACACCGGCCACACGACAAAAATAATATAATGACGCTTCCGCCCTGCGAACAATGGTTTTTGATTGATTGATTGATTGATTGATTGATTGATTGATTGATTGATTGATTGATTGATTGATTGATTGATTGATTGATTGATTGATTGATTGATTGATTGATTGATTGATTGATTGATTGATTGTAGGGTTTAACACGCCGACGCAACGCAGGCGATGAGGCGCGCCGTAGTGAAGGGCTCCGGATTAATATTGACCACCTGGGGATCTTTAACGTGCGCCGAAATCTCGTACATAGCGGCGTTTCTGCTTGTCGCCTCCATCAGAAAAGCGGCCGCCGCGGCCGGGATTGAATGGCTCTGAAGAAATAGGAAAGACGCCGGCCACACGAGAAAAATAATATAATGATGCTTCCGCCCTGCGAACAACGGTCCGAACAAGGCTCCCCTTCGGAGGGTCGGAACGTCACTATTTTGTTTTCCCCTTGTGGTCGGTGTCTTCGTTATTTCTTCAATAATATGGCGTTAGCAAATACGAGGCGTTAAATACGTTTTTTTTTCCTCGCAGACTTGGATAAGTATCAAGCTAACAAACGTGTTTTTTGCTTTTGACGACTTATGTTCAGTACTTGATGAGTCCTTGAAACGTCCTTCATTCCTCACGAAAACGTCGGGCAAGGTTCCAGATTTTCTCGAATATTTCCCAGAAAGAGGCAATGATCTCTGCAATCTATATTCCTCTCGCAAAATTCGACCGACGTCGGTGTACTGTTCTGGCAGTGCCCATACTCCTGGCATATTCCGTCAAAACTACGCCGACGAAACAGGGTTATCAAAGACGTCCATTAGTTTCCAAGGAAACGCACTACGCAAATACCCACGTTCCCTTGCGGCTTCCACGAAACCCTACTCTATGAAGATAAAACGAGGCTAAAACCTATGCTCTCAACCCAAAATTGATCCATACGCACATTGCTTTTTCCGAATTGCTTTTACGAATTTCCGAAATGATAACAGTACAAGATCATTGAGTTAAAACCAACGAGCTTTATTTCCCCGAAGCATATAGGCAGGGAGGCACGCTAGAGAGAATAAATGAGCGAAGCGTCACCACGCCGAAAAACCCTTCATCATCGCAAATCGTGCGAACATAACCACGCAAGCATTGCGTATACGTATTGGAACGGCACGAGCGGGATGGCGTACACATCAATGAGCTTTTAGCCCACGCGCATTTCGCGCTCGCTCAGCGAATGTCGAACGCCTCGCCCGCGGCTGAAATGCTCTCCGGCAAAGCGTTATAGTGATCCGCCGTCCGGAAAGTGGAATTTGTACCCGGGAAGTCGGGAGAAACCGGGAGAAAACACGTGGAAGGGAAGGCGCGCGGCGGCGCATGCAGACGGGGGCACCAAAGGCGTGAAGGCGAAAAAGATTTCAGCCGTCCTGTCCGCGACGAGGCGCAGACCGACGCCCGATGCATTATGCATGACGCTAAGCTAAATACGACTGCCATTTTTTTCCCGTACTGCGTGCGCCTGCTTTCTTTCTTTCTTGCTTTTTTCGGTGCTCCCACTCGCTGTTATTGTGCGCGTCTCCGCCAATGCATACATAACACAGAGATGAGCCCAGTGTTGCGTTTAGCACTCGTATTTCACCATGCAACCATGGTCCCTGTATTGACTGTTTTTGTGTAAAGAAAACGAGTATTCTTAATTGCACTGCGTATTTAAAACTGAAAAACTGTGGTTGATTCCTCTCTCCTAGGAGTCGGAAAAACACGAAAGTGAAGTGTGCCGTGAAATCTGCAGCTGAGCATGATTTGTGGGTCGGCCGCTGTCTTGTGGGTGTGCTTGACGAGCGACGTCCTGCTGGCGGGTCGCTTCGGCAAAGGTGCACTGGCGTCATTTTCGTGACGGATATGACGTCAGTGAAATCTTGGTGTATTGCGGCATACAACACTTTTGTGTTAGAACATAAAATCCGAAAACGAACAACCCTAAGTATAACGCACTCTTCCCCGCAAGAAGACCCTGTGTGCAGGGGTGCACCCTTTACAGGTCGCTTGCTTCGCTGTACTGGTGTAATTTCCATAACGAATATGACGTCAGTGAAATCTTCTTGTATTCGGGAATAAAACACTTTCGTGGTAATATGCCTAGGACACCCATGTTTTATTCGTTTACACATCTGACTGCTGCGTGTTTCAGACTTGCCACTCTGCGTTTACAAGCGGTGGGGAAGTCATAAGATTCGCCCAGGTAGACGTAGCTAGTGATTCGCGCTTCGACTTGTTTCCGCGTAATATCGCAGCGTTGCGAAGGCAGCTCTCTCCCCTCTCGAAGGCAGCTCTCTCCAAATGCTCTCTACACTGTGTCCTTCTGTGCTTTTTTATCACTCACTCCGTTGGCACAATGACGCGAAAACGAACAGGGCGGCGAAAATATTTTGCCATAATAACCTCCGAAAATTGCTATTTCCTCGGCTTCAGCACTGTCTTGTGGCTAGAACATTTGTATAAATGCTCGATCAACCTGGAATATTAGTGGAGAGCAGTAGCCATTAGCAAAATAACTTGCCGCCGTGTTTGCAGGTGGGCGCCGTGTGCGTCCGTAAATCATTCTTTACTCCGCAATTAATCAACACATAAAAGAAGACATGTGTCGGGCGAAAGGTAGCACAGTTATTTCCGTAGCGACTTCAGTCATCTCGTAAATGTTTCGCCATAATTATACAACAGGACCACTTGAACTTGGCATGACAAATAATACCATTCGGCATCAGAAGAGAAAAAAAGAAGTGGATGGAGGAACGAAAGCAGATAGGGGTCATGAATATTCCGGCCGTAAACATAGTAGTCGTAGATATCAAGGGTACTGGTAGTTTTTGTGGTTGTTGTGGCTGTTGCTGTAGCAGCAGTAGGGGCGGAAAAAGAAATCGCACTCGAAAAGGCAAACATCGCGGACGTAGGTCCATCGCAAGGTATTGTTCCACCCACCGAACACGTACACTACGAAAGCAGAACTATGACAATGCACCCCCACTAGCACGATGGCGGAAAACAACTAAACCGGCCTAAACAAACATTCTGTGATTCCCTTCTCCCAGCAGTTTAATAGCACAACAATCACACAAACGAAACGAAGGTTACAAAGAGCCCCTGGGGCAGGCTAACACTGAGCCGGCTGGCACGTTTCAAGCGGAGGCGTCCCGCTAAATATTTGATGAGCTCGGTGCATGATGGCACACGCGATCGCGCATGTGCGGTTACATCCTCGCCGACGCGTGGGTCTGCGGCCGCGCATTACAAGCGTAACTGGGTCAGCCCTGCCCCGCGCGTTTTCGGCCGCGGCATATGCAAACGACCGGGCTTCTGCACTCGGGATCAGAAGGCTACGCAAATCCAGACACGCTGCCGACGGTAGCGTTAGAACACTTCCAAACGACCCAAGCCCCGTGAGCCCTCCCGTGTCGTCGCCTTCGCCTGCGATCACCGCGTTCCGTTATCCGTGTTGGGTATAATAACGGGAGTTTTGCTGGCCAGCCCTCGGAAAAGTATGCACAGCAGAACACTCGCTGATGGTCGACGTGAGTGCTGGCTGAACAGTCTTCTGATAAGAGATTCTGGAAGTTTGGACATAAAAGCTTTGTTTTTAGTCTGTGTACAAATATACGAGTTAAAGTTTACCGTCTGTGCTCGGATATTTCGAAGTTAAGGATCCCTAGGTGGTCTTCCAGTGCCGCGGGGCTCAATGTTCGCAGTGATTAAACGAGGAAGTTTACAATAACCGACCTCACACCTTGTATAAGCGAGGCTTACGCCGGTCGCAAATCCCGTCCGCAAAGAAACACCGCGGTTGTACAAAGAGAGGCGCCTCATTTGAATATGACGACAAAATAATACCTACAACGTGCTTTGTTCTTTAGCTCGGTGGGCGAGAGCCGCGCAGGACGGATAAACGAGGAGTTTTCGGGCGGAAAAAGGAACAGAGCGTGTTGGGTGCGGATTCTAATTGCGTTGCGCATAACTCTGCTCTGAAACAAAACCGCGCCGCGATGAACGAACGTTTGCGGAATGCGGGACCACATCAGGACGACGACGGTGACGATGACGACGGTGTTGTGGGGTGCTGATATGCGTCGGAATATGAGTGGCCGAGGCGAGATTGTGCTCCTTGGTCCGCAAACTGTCGTTGTCGCGCTTTCATCTGTCAGGAACGCGTACTCCTGCGCGCCCGTTTCTTTTTCTTTTCTTTTCTTTCGTTGTCTTCCTTTTTCGCATAACACACGAATCTTTTGCGCTGGATTTTTCTCGGAAATGAGTTCTGAGGGAGAAAATCTCCGACACTTTCTGTGCTCTTTTTCCGAATACAACGGGAACTGTTGATGCAAATGCCTGCTTTACGCTTTATGTTTTGTAATTCGTAGATTTATTATAAAGGACGTTATAACGAGAAAATTTTTTTAGAAATTTCATTCGAATACGAATTCGTTCCAATGGCTCCTTATTCGGGGGGCTTTAATAAAATTTGTTCCCATCGAATAGATGACCCTCTAATGCATTTTTTAAACCAGAGCTAATTCAAAATCTAATGAGCGGAAAGCGGTTTGTCAAGTCCATTATAATGAAGCCGATGTGCTTGGGCATTAGCAGGGGCTTAAAACTCTAATTAGTGCTATCAAAAAGAAAGCAAAACGTTGTTCGGGATGGCGAGAAATCGCAAGACACAAATGCGACTTTACGAGTGACCCAGGGCTGTGTTCCTATTCTCTTACTTTTTTTTATTTATATGAACGGTGCCTCTGCCGTTATTACTTTGTGTATACGACTGTTAAAATAAGGACGACAGCCAGTTATCACAACAACTTATATACGCTCTTAAAATTGTGCGGGAAATTAGGTAAGTATATCGATTTGAGTAAAAACTGTATTCGTTTTACAAAGAAGAAAATCGCTCACATTTATAACCATCTTATTAATTAAATAGATGTCTTCGTACGTAACAACAAATATCCGTTTGTTTATTTCTAATCTCTCGGGTTTTCTTCAAATGACTCACGTGTGTTCCAAAGAATCACGCGTTTTAGGTTTTTCGCGATGCAGTACAATACATGTTCCACTAGACACGAAGGAATTGTTACGCAACACTTAGACACTTATACGCATGGATATGCGTGCGCTGTGAAGGATATTTGTGTGTTCACAAATACAGCAAAAATAGAAATTTTAAAATTTGGTCTGCCCGGTTTGGTCACGGCCAATATACAGAAACCTCAGCGTGCATCATTCAAAAAATTCTTTGGGATAGCAAAATTTGCATGATCACAGAAAAATGCTACGATCAAAGCTTTTCATAGCATGTTTTACTCGAAAACTGCAATAAATCACGACCTTTAGTTACAGAAGCCAGATTGCGTTTCGTCCAGAGGCGATCATGTATATGAAGTCAAAAAGTTCACTTAGAACGAACCTTCTTGAAATCGCTTTTTTTCGAGGATTATATTGGACCGGAATAAGCTGTCAGCAGGGGAGTGGCTTTAACGTCGGGTGAAACTTTCGCGCATGCCTGCAGGTGAGATATCTTGTTCTCAATTTCTTTCCCGTCATTCCTTATATGGAACATTGGATAAAGAACGCTCCAGACCCAAAGGTTAAAACTCTCCACTTGCTAGGACTTACGCTACAGCAAAACGGAGCGGGCATGGCAACGCTTCATAACCGGCAAACCACGATTCATCAAGTTCTGCGTCTCATCCGCCGTATCACCAATCGCCGGCATGGCCTCAAAAGACCGGACACCATTAAAGTTGTGCAAGCTTTAATAACGAGTAAAATTACATATCAAACGCCATATCTACCCCTAAAAAATAACGAAAAAGAAAAACTAATATCTTGATCCGAAAAGCCTAAAAGTTTTCTCTCGGTTTACCCCTAACTGCTTCAACAGACAAATTACTGCAATTGGGCCAGCACAACACTAAGGAGGAATTGGCTGAAGCCCCAGAAAACTAGCCGGTTGGAACGCCTAAAACTCACCAAGACGGGAAGACACACTCTACGAAAACTGGGTTATGGTAACCTAACAAGGAATAACGCTAAACAACACATTCCTCTATGCGTTAGAGGGTACATCACTGTCGCCTCGATACCAAGGAACATGCATCCGATCCACAGCAAAGCACTACTCCAGGTAAAAGTTAAAGCTCTTCGGACTGCGTGAGGAAAACGGCCTGACGTTATAAGGTATGCCGGCACATCATTTTACGCTGGTCGATGAACCCATGCAATCAGCATAGTTAATAACCAAGGAACTGGAATTAGCTTCTGCTTATACATGCGGTTTACAGAGCGGTGGCCTGGGCACAGCCATGTTGGATGATGTGACGGCACTCGGTAATCGGTATTGCTGGCCTTTCGGGACGCGGTTCTCGCCGTCTTCAATGGACCGCGGTGCATCGGGCAGCGCCGGAGCGGCTTTATGGACGAACTATGCAATTATGTTGGAGTGTCGGTGTGAATGAGTACTTATCGGACGCGTGGATATTGTGTCCCAACCTTCAGAGACTACTTAGTCTCGAAAAATGGCCCATAAATGAAGATTCTTAAAGCGCTGTTCCGACTGGCTCACATCGCCAAACTCCTGTTCACGTGTTTCATCGCTGTTTGGTGGCATTTTTTTCCTATTTCTACGTACGCAGCAACCATGTATATCAGGGTGGCAACCTGCGACCAGTGGAACCCCCCTCAGATCCCTTTCCCCTTTGTCACTTCTGAAGGCTGACAGGCCAATTCTAACCTCAAATGGGGTTAGACAGGAACAAGGGAAGATCGCTTCCAGTTGGTATTGCTTCCCATCTTCATACCTAGCCAGCTAACCTCTTCACTTCCTCTTTCTTTGCACCGCTAAAAAAAGCCCCCCCCCCCCCCCCCCCCCCCCCCCGCCCTCTCTGCACCTATTTGCCGTCCGGCCTTTGCCGCGTCGGCTTCATGCAACTCGGCCCCCCACCTGAAAAGATTGCCGACCCCTGGTATAAATTAAACGGCTTTCAGCCTCTGGTTGCCACAATTTTATCTCATGAGCAGGTACGGATTCGTTCGTACACGGATTATTAACAGAGTTGCAGCCTCCGGCGCAAGGCAACTGCATCTACGGCTTAGCTCTGGTTGCGCCAACGTGCATAATATACACGACTGCAGTGCGACGAAACACATGCAATGTTTACTGAAGCCAGGTTTCTGCGCTCGTCACGAGTGGGAAGTTGGGACATTAGCGGCAGCGCCGAACGGCGGGGCTCCGGGGACGCCGGCGGTGCGATGAAAGGCGTTTGGTGCAAGTAATGCGAGACCAGATATTCTACGCCGTGTCAAAGCCGATATGCGCTAGCGAAATCAGAAAAGAATCTGGGAGTCGACCGTCCCGATCGGCTAGCTTAAACAGCGAGGCTAACTCGTTTCGTCGCGACGATACGCAGGTCAACGCGTAAACACAACAGGAGGAAGGCTTTGCAACAAGCATGCCGAGGCAGATTGGTGGGTACTACACTACGCTTGCCGGCAGCCATCCGTTACGGTCTAAAGAAGTCACCCTTGGAGCAAAATTCTTCCGTTGGAGAATGGCGATCCATCAACGCCCGGTCTCCGTGTCGCAGTGCTGAAAGCGGTGCATTGCGAAAGGCCACACATACGGACAGTCTTTGTGAAGTTGCGGCCAGTGAGACTAGCGTGGCGATTCATCTCACACCTTGAAGTTCCGATCGCAGTTGGTTCATACGAAAATGGAGCAACTTTTCCCCGTGACTTCCACATTTTCCGACTGCGCACTTCGCTGAACCGCCCCGTGCTAAAGGCCAGTCATGGCGAGTGCGGCGCTAGCGTCACCCGCTGAAGGTCAGCCCAACTGCTAGCTGTAAACGATAGACCGCTTAATGATAGACTCCCTCTTCTCGCTCCTCCCCGCCCCCGCCCCTCCCTGTAGAGCCGGAGACCATTGTGTTGCCCACGGGACGTTTTTGGTGGGTTGGGCTTGGCAGTTCCGGGGAGGGTTTGTTGAGGCGTGGATGCCTTGGGTAGGTCGGAGGGAGGCGATGTATACAAGCCTGACTCTGTCGGCGACGACGAAGTCCTGGCGGCCGCTAATGTCGAGGGTGACACTCTTGGGTTGCCGCTCGCCGTACGAGGAACGTGCACAGACTTGCTCCTTGGGAATTCGGACTTGGCTAGTTTGCAAATGATTGGCCTGCCTCTCGCAGTCTATCATAGCGACCACGAGGCTGTCTTGGTTAAGGTTAGCAAGAATCCGTATTAGAAGATGAATGAGTGCCGGCCAACTCGTTTCACGCGTTTCTGAGCAATTGCGGAGTCGGGCACGAATCTGCCAAGCCATCCCTTCACAATCCACCCGTGGGGACGGCCACCGGAGCAGCTTGCGAAGAATTGGAGGTCTACGAGGCGAGGACGCGCTACAAGATGATTTTCCCTACGCGGCTGTGCCGTCGGAAGACGACGACGAAAGGGATGAGGACGTTTGCTACTGAATAAAGCCCTGTACATTCTTTAATAGGGTCTTTGCTTTACACTGCCGTCCTACCCATAGACGTGTGAACGTAAATTATGGTCATCATCATTATCATCCTCATAAGAGCTCCTTACTGCGGGCTGTACTGTATGGCGTTTAGCCTACAACTCTTCGGCTTAACGAATCACCCATAACCTACTCATAGACCTGCGACCGTGAATTTAGGTCATCATCATCACCAGAGCTCCTTAAGTTGGGCTTACTGTAAGGGGTTTAGCATACAGCTCTTAGCATAAATCAAGTTCTGATGTTTACTGAAACTCATGATTAAACCACCCTTCTTTTGTGCCCCATCCTATGATGCCTACTCATTGATTCTATAATGGCGGTTACTTTATTCTATGTATATTGGCATCTACAGATATGATTTTTCTAGTGAATGAACTTGCATTGTGTTCCTTTTAGTGCGCATTATATGGAATTGCAGTGTGTGTATTTAATGCATGTTTTTTTTCTGCTCCCCGGAGTGTCGCATTTTCACATGTTCTAAAGTAGACCTACTCCAGTATGTAGAAATTACTGAATTAGATTTTTTTGCTTAATAGTAAAAAAATTGCAGCACGAGATAATGATTCTTGCAGAATACTTAATAATATAGTTTTTATATTGCACATTACATACAATAAAACATAGAAAATGTAACGAAGTAAATGAGGAAATTGTTGACGTCCATTCAGGCCACTCTCTGCTTGTGTCGTGAAAGTGCTTTTTGAGAGTTGGCTTCACAAAGTCACAGAAGCGGGGACTTTAGACGCATTTTTTTTTTTTTTTTTACAGGAGAAGAGTTCTTGTGCAAGGTTCTGACCAAAATTCTGTGCGTCGATATCGGGTCGCGTCGACAATGAATCGCAGGCGCTCGCGCCAGAGCTCCTGTAAAGTTCTCTGTATGTCTCAATGAAATGTTGGCATCACGGAAAAGCTCACACTGAAATCGGCCGCTAGGACGACTCTATCGTTAGGCCGAGTTTCATTTACTTGTCGCAATTAGTTCACAGTAGAGTTGTAAACGTTACAGAATTCCCGTTTGCTGTGAATACACGGTCGTCTACGGAGGGATTAGGGTTACAGAAAACGGCTGTAATTCTTGTCTTATCGGAACTATTCCGAAACAAATTAGATTAAAATAATTTATAATTAATAATAAGAAAGTTGCGTATACGCCTTTACTTTATCACTATAGTAAATTGTTATACGTCACTCAATAGTTATGCACAAATACAGCTTCGCTGGTCTCAATGATCACAGCAGTTGAAGCCTTTCATGGTCCATTGCCGCTGTTGGATGGTTTAGCCCAGTACTGTTAGCCGTGAACTCAACTTACAGTTACAGTCCTGCGGTTTTTTCTAAATCTTATTACGACACCGACCAGGATTACGGGCACTACTTTATCTGTAATTGACTTTTTTGTTACAAATGTTGAAACCAAGAATCTCCGAGTTGGAACTTTCACTTGTGACATCAGTGATAATTGTCCGATTTTTGTATATACAACACAGATATGAAAAAAAAAGTATGAGTTAGGCGATAGCCTTACTTTTCAGCCTATCACAGAGCAAGGCTTGGCACTCTTCGACGGAAGTTGAAAGGCGTGATTGGTCTTCGTCGTTAGAAAAGAAAACGACAGCAAATGAAGCCCACAAAAGTGTTATTGAAAATTTCTTGCGTCTATGTATAAAATGTTTCCCCCTAAGACTTTAAAATGCTGGAAAAGATGAGGAAGCCCTGGGTAACATCAGACCACTTCAAGACGATAAAAACGAAAAGTTGTATCATTATTTTCTACGTACCCGTTCATAAATAACCCTAAAAAATTTTTTTTTAAAAATTGCGAAATAATATGAATCCCAAATTTATTTTTGCCAATGCTACCTACTATCAAAATTTGCTTGCTGACGTCAGTCAAAAGCGCCGAGGATCAGCTTGGAACGTAATTAATAAAATTATATTTCGTAATTTCACTTTCTCCTGTCCAAACGCAATAACTCAAGACTCCGCCAAACTGACCGGGAAATCACTGGCGGACTACTTTAATGATTATTTTGTAAATATTGCAGCGCCTAGTGCAAATACTCCGGATATTAGCAGTAAACAATCCGGCCCAGTCCAGAGTGTTTTTTTTTTCCTCACTCCAACAGACGAAACTGAAATATATAACACATTTATGAACATTAGAACTAGTACAGCTACTGATGTTGACCCCCTACAAATAAAGCCAATTAAATATGTTGGCGGCCGGGTCCAACATATTTGCGGGTCCATGCTGATCCAGCCTGACTAGCAACACGTGATGAGTGAATCTTTTGTGACTGTCCTCGATGTTGGCGGGGAAGTAGTTCATGCCTCCTCCGGCCGACCCTCACAATAGAGGGGTGAAAAAGCCCTCTTTCTTGATAGGAGGGGTTGCTCTCCTAGAGAGGTGAGGAGGTATAACGATGAGCAGGAGGGACTCTTCGTCTGCGTACACCTCGAAGTGTGTATGCAACACGCGCTTGCCAGCGATTTACTATCGTTTCTCCTCTCTCGTAGCTGCGCCCGCAGCAACAATCAGAAAAAAAATGTGGGGCAGCTTGCACTAGTGGTGCAAGGCTGGAGAAAAAGCAGAGCTGGTGGCCCTTCTCCCTTTGTCAGAGACCCGGATGTTGCACCTAACATGGATTTCCGCCTCTGAAAGTTCTCCATGAGTGGCAAGCCAGGATCGTTTCACATGTCTCCCAAACAAACCGCGTTATCACGCGCTAGAACCCGCGGCAACCGGCTTCACGAACTCGGCGTCTTTAGCGCGAACTCGGCGTCTGTGCTCCCCACTTCAGGCGCGAACGCACATGAACTGGCGGGGAGAGCAGCACGCGAGAGAGCAGCACACGAACGCTGGGTAGTGTGTTCACGAAGGTCGAGCTGGACGACGCCGGACACTCCCCGCGAGCCGCACGTTCACGTGCGCTCGGTATTTTCCTTCTTTTTTTGTGAGCTCCTCATGTGGCGCAAGCCCACGCGCAAGTCTGGGTGATGCCGGGAGCTCCTCACGAGGCGCAAGTTCAAGTACGCTCAGCTGGGCTGTAGTTTTCTAATAACGCTCGACGGCAAAACTAAAAGCTCGAACAGTTCTGCTGTTAAAAACTGCAAGCGCTTCGGACCACCTCGGCCGCTGGAAAGTGCGCGAATGCAAAATTACTCCTCCCCTCGGAGGCTAAACGCACCAGCCTTTGCCGAGTGGTGCCCTCTGGCTCATTTATGTGGCAACAATGAATCAGATTCCCGGCGCCGCACGATAGGCGGCGCCAGCATTTTAAAGAGCACTTGGGGCTCAGGGAAACAACGTAGGGTTATGAGATGCTCTCGAAAGTTCCTCCTTTGACTCTCTAATAAACGTTTTTCCCATTCAGCCATCCCACTTGGATCCAAACCTCGGCAAAACTGGACTCCACTCACTCGCGCTCGATAAAAAAAAAATGTATCTTTTTCATCAAGCACTCACTCGCGCTCCAACTCACAACTCGCCCTCAGCCCCCGCCCTCACTAGCGCCGACAGACAGACAGAGCAAATTTTCTGGTTTATGTAGCATAAGAGACTACCGTCTTTAAAAGACCTCGCGCACGAGCCTTCGCGTTCGCGAAGCGGTCTGCAAAGAACGAGCGGCATCCAAACGAAGGCACCCAAAGCGACCGGGTGTCTGGACGTCAGTGACGAAGCGTCGGTGCGCCGCTCACGAAGCGCTTCACCTGACGCAATGACGCTGCACTCAAAGCCCAACTTCGCCATGTCCTGACATCACCGGCGTTATCGCTAGCAGTTCACGAGGTATATACGTTCATAAAATCTGTATATGTAGAAGTTTCGGGGAGAGTTTGTGAGAGCTATTTTCGACCGTAGTAACCGGTTTTAGAATCGCACAAAGTACAGAGGGCTCTACTGCCGTTACAAAAACGTACGGAGTGCTGACGCTGCTATTTTCTGGTATTTGTTAGGGTAATGCACAAACGCAGTCGCGGAACTCGAAACGCAACAAGGTTCACAGAGTGCAGTCAGAAAAACATTGCTATTTCCCTAACCCGATTGCCGCAACTATTTTTGGCTATTATTAATTTCCCAAGAGCGGATTATACATTCAAGGATTTGATTGATTGATTGTAGGATTTAACGTGTCGACGCAACGTAGGCGATGAGGCGCGCAGTAGTGGAGGACTCCGGATTAATTTTGACCACCTGGGGATCTTTAACGTGCGCCGAAATCTCGAACACACGGGCGTATTATACATTCAAGGGAAAATAACGTTTTAAATAGTAAGCTTACCGGCAATCTTGGTTTCATGCTGATCCATCCTTCGAGCCAGCCGGCGGCACACAACTTCGCCGGAAACTCTTTGTATCATCACTACCTCTAGTCAACGCACAAGTCTCAGAACACGTCCTCTAAGTTTCTTGCCCTCACCTTCAGTCTTCTCCACCACCACTGTGACTGACACAAAAGCAGACCTTACGCGCACTGCAGCCGCCGACGCGGAAAGTTTTGTTGTGGCCGCCTTTCCCGCCAACACCTTGTTTGGAAATGGTAAATCCAACAAGTTGTCATTTGGAGGATCCAAACAGCAGGATTTCACCGCAGTTCAGAGGGCGGAGAATACTGACGGAAACTGCGAAGCGCCACCGACGGATATGTTCACCGGGAACGGCCTGAACCACGTCTCTGTCACTGCTACAGATATCCGCACAACTCGCACACTCATCAAGAAAGGTATACCCAACGATTCCCACGACGCTTCTACGCAGGCAACTTCGTAAAAAAGCCCGAAATCCAAGCAAGGGGACGAGGGTACTCCGCGAAGGGTCGTCTGTGAGCGAAGGCAGATAGATGGCTGTCTAGACAGGCGTGACGAGGCGTTTTTTTGCGCAGCGGGCGGTGCACTAGCACGGGCGTCGGGCAGAAAACGCAACTTCACCACGTCATGGTAACACCGGTGTTGTCGCAGGCAGCTCGTGATTGATTGTAGGGTTTAACGCGCCGACGCAACGCAGGCGATGAGGCGCGCCGTAGTGGAGGGCTCCGGATTAATTTTGACCACCTGGGATCTTTAACGTGCGCCGAAATCTCGTACACACGGGCGTTTTTGCTTTTCGCCTCCATCAGAAAAGTGGCCGCCGCGGCCGGGAATCGAACCCGCGACCTCGTGCTCAGCAGCGCAACGCCTTAGCCACTGAGCCACCACGGCGGAAGGCAGCTCGTGAGTACTTGCATCTTAAAAGCATTGCAAGCATTGCAAGTCATTGCAATTACCGACCATGGCAACCATCTTGTCATCGGGACGAAGAACAAATAGAAGGCTTTTGACCCGCATTCGGGAAAACTCCGAATACAGTGGAGGACGACGGAGCAAAAACAAAACGGCATCTCTGCATGCCGATGAAAGCCGTTGTGTCCGATGGTTACCGATAGAGAAGCAGCGCTAAACAGCTTCTGTGGATGACGAATAATTGTAATTGAACCGTGCTAATTAGGTTTAGTAGCTCAGTGGCAGTAGCTCAGTGGCTAACGCGTTGTGCTGCTGACTCCAAGGACGCCGATTTGATTCCGTTCGCTGGGGCCGCTTTCTGATGGCGAAAAAAAAAACGAGAACGCCCATGTGTCAAGGTTTGGCGAAATTTCACTTTGCCGCAAAGCGTATTCTTCCAAACAGTTTTGCTGACGGACCACTACAAAAAATGAATACGAACGAGTGATATTTAGCTTTGCCGGACAAAATGGCTTCACTGCCACCGATTTCTCCAATGAAAACTATGATAAAAATTGTTGCATAAAGCAAAACCATCAAATATAACAAAATTGATAATCTACGTACCATAAGGGATAAAACAGCACGGTTACATTGAATTATTTTTACACGGACATTCGGTGCGAGAACATATCAGCGCACGGCCGGAGGCGCCTGGTCGTTTCACTGCAAGGCGATTTCGGTACACAGAGAGATTCTAGTGCCAATAATTAAATGAAATAAAAAAGCACGAAATGAATTACAGGTTTGTCGATGTTTTTATTCTGTTACACATGATCATAAATCAACTCAATTTTGTAAACACGATTTCTCCTGGAAATATGTACAAGAGAAGGTTCGCGGATCCACTATTGCTGGTTTATTTTCCTTCAAGATCTCTATGAACAATTTTTAAGAGTGTATTTGTGTTATTATGGTTATTTTTGGCATACTTATTATTGCGCAGATTTTTTTAAACGATTTATCGAGTAAATATTTATTAAGGATTGTTGCTCCATCCTCTTTATTATATTCACTTTTCTTCCTGATTTGCACTAAACATTCTTTCAATATTTTGTATAGTAGCAACGTTCTTTTTTTACAAAAATCATACAATGTGAGATTCGGTGATATCGATGATCCGTGATCAGTGTCAGCCGGTACCACTCACAAGTGGTGGGTGGCGAGTGCCCTCACACTCGCGCTGTGCTTAGAATGACGCACAATATTTCTAGGGCTCACGCAAGTAAATTAGGAGGAAAATATCTGTGGGAAGCTTCATAAAACTCGAAGAAACGTTTTTTTTTTAATGCGCGTGAATCTGGAGTTCCTCCGTTTTTTCTTCGAAGAGTACACGTTTAGCGGTGCGCAGATTGTTTATTTTCGTTCCACAATTCACATAAAAATTTCAGTTTCGCTTCTGAATTCTCTGTAATACTATCAATAAGTAATCGTTTGCGTTTAGTACAAAAAAATTATCAAATGTCTGCACATTCACTGGAAGTTGCTCTCTGTTTCGTGTCTCAGGATCTTGTGAAGACCTACCCGACCGGGCTTTTTTCTCGCGCTGTAGGCGCGTCAGGAAAAAAATGATGCAACATGTTTTTAATGATCATTGAAGTACATTCACAGGTTAACATCTGGGGAGAATTTCAGCAAAATGGAAGAAGTGCTTTTTTTAATAAGCCTCTGAACTCGGAGTGTTTGTTTTTTCTTCACACTTGTGCGCTATTTACTTTTTAACCGTAGTGCGCACAGACACAATATTTACGGCCCTTATTTGTGCTTGCCAGGAGCAGCCTTCATTCAAATTTGAACGCTCTAGCTCCATTACTTATGATAATACTGGCCCGCAAAGTACAGAACAAAATGCGCTCTGAGCAAGATTTGGAAATTTGTTACAAAAAATAGATGTTTTTCTAGCCAACAATATTTTGGGCGCAAAATGTACACCAGGCGTAGATTAAGCATAAAAATTACCATTCCCGCCTGATTAGTATATTTTTTGGTAGACGTCGCTAAATTTGGCCGCGGCGCATGGGCAGGTAGCGGCCGGGGTCCACGCGGGTGGGTTCCAATTTTTTTTTCAGTCGGCCAAAATTTTTTCCGCCGAAAATATTTGTGAATCCGCACATTACATACATGCGGGAATGAGGTAAAAAAATTTCAAGCGAATTGAAGAGGTCGGCCAGCCATGCTTTGTTCCATCTTATCTGAAAGAGGCCAAGGATTGATCGGGGCTCACCGCGAGAGCAGCTCACACTCGCGAGTGGTTAGAGGGGCCCACAGCGAGTGGCTGGTAATCGCACTCGCACTCGGCAGCCAAAACGATGGCGAGGCCCGCTCACCACTCTCTTGTGAGTGGTGGTGAGTGGGCCTTCCGACCTGTGTTTAGAGGTGTTGCATTTTCGCTGTCGTTGTGAATTTGCGCACTTCGGATAGCGGACGTCGATGTGAATAGCCCTGGAATTATACTGTACTAACCTTGAAGGGAAAGTGGTGAATTCAGAAATCAAGACGAAGTCGCATAATCCGTATATCCGCATCTGCAGGTTGATAAAAAAAAATTAGCAGTGGCTTAGCTCGGCTATGCCAGGATATACGTAGCGTGAGCTAAGGTTCAGCAATCCAATACAGTCCGGTCCAGTCCAGTCACTGCTCCTAGCGCATGCGCAGCACGGCTCTCCAGGAGCCACGCGAAACGGCTGTCAAGCGGCTCCGGCGCAGCGTCAGACTTGGCTACTGCGCAACGGAGGCGCACAGCTGGGCACGCGCCGGCGCCAGTGCGTCTGCCGAGGCTATGACGTCACTCCTCTGGAATGCGCAGACCGGCGAATGTGCAGACCCAATTCTCTACACACCCGTACTCCAATTGGATTGGATACAATCCAATTCAATACATTCCAATTTAATCCAATCCAACCCAATCCAATCCAAATCCAATGTTTCTCGCGCTTACGCAGCACGGCCCTTCAGGGTCCACACGAAACTGCTCAACCTCGGCCAGTGTAGCTTACGCATAAAACATTGCCGAAAAAATTACTGCTTAAGCCGCTCTACTTCCAAAGCCCCTCAAAAGTGCGCTTCAGTTTTACAAACGTAAGCGTTGCTAGGAAGACATTTTTTAGGTACCATATAAGCAGACTGATACAGAGATAGGAGGGTTCTGGGGCTTTGTGGTTTTGTGTCAGGCAGCGTGCAGGATTTGTCGAGTTGGTCATCCGTCATGACGGCTACAGCGCAGTAACAAACCAAGAGGAAAGTGAACGCACACAAGACGAACGCTGGGTTCGTTCTGTGTGCCTTCACTTTACTCTGTTTCCAGCCTCGCTGGAGTCTTCGGGAGCGCTATAGAGCGAGCCCTTTTAACCTCGGCTTCACTGCTATACACAAACACATTGCTGGGAAAAAATTCCTTCACGGGCAACATAAAACGTTTGAAAGCAAGGTATGGCGGCCCAAAGGACATCTGTTAAATTCCTCCATGATCCCCCATGTCTTTATGTGCAGCGTTATACGCACATGAATTACTGGGAAGACTTTTTTCAGGGGCAATTTAAGGAGTTTGATATCAGTGAAGGATCTACCATGCGCGAAAGTGTGACACATTAAGGGCTACAGACGAGCTGACTGGTATCCGCGTTGAGTCCTAAAGAAGTGTAAGGACGCATTTACGCGAACGGGTAAAATGATCGGTTCAGGAAGTTGATGACGATAAACCGTTGGCACTCATCATCGCCTTACATCTCGTCACTTGCCACTGCTCATTCGCCTCGTATTCGTATCGCCGAACTCCTTTTCCTGCCTCTTTCAACCCTCCTTTTTAAATTTCTCGGCACCCCCCCCAGTCAGACTTCTCGCCGCATGCTTCGTCCTTCCCCATATGCTACTACACTGCGCTCGTCCCTTCCTCCTGTTAACTTCCTGCTTCCTCATTCTGTCAGGCCTCTCAAAAACTCCTGGATTTAATTTTGTATTGTGTGCCGCCGAGTTTGATCGTTAGAACTCAGCAAAAATGTGTTTGTGATTCAAAACAAAGCCAGATCAATCTATGTCACTGGTTGGCTTGCATGACGAGACAAAAAAAAAATGGCAGCATCTCCACGCCGTGGATGATGGAGAGGGTGCGGAGTACGGGGACTCGAAATGACATCCAAGTTGCGCCCCGAGTGACATTCGATTTGCGCCCCGACCGTCATTCTATTTGAGCCGTGAGTTGCACTTTCTTTATTCCCTAAATGAAACTGCAACTCAGGCTGAAATCAACTTTCGCTTGATTTTCGCTTGATGGTGGTGGGCGCACGGATGGACGCGGACGAACATTGGGAGGTCCTAAGGTACTCCACATCTTTACAGGCGAGAGAGTAAGCCGTTTGACTCTCGGTATACTAACTCATGGGTAAGGCGACTGACACTAGCTCTGTCTGGTCTACCAGACACAAGCTGGAATCCTGCCGGTGCCTGTGTGATTTTTTGGGATTGTAAATGCTATGCGCACGAACGCGGACGGACATTGTGCGGTTCTAAGGTGCTCCGCACCTAAAAGGTTTATGGTGGCCCTGCCTGGTGCCTGTTCGCTGAGTAGGCTTGAGAGGGCCGTCCGAGAACTACTCAGTTTGTGCAGCGGGGACACCTTCCGAAGGTGGGGATTGTCCAGTGGTTTCATGGCACCCCCAAAGTTCCCCTCTGATGCTCTCCATAGGCTGGGCGGGATTTTTTATTTCTTCGTGTCGAGCGCCAATCTTTGGCTCAGGACAAAGCCAAAGCACAAAAAATAAAAGCAGGAGGAAAGAACGCGAGTACCTGGAAAAAAGACTAACAGACGAATATGTCATACGGGCCTCGTTTTGCGCACTTTAATATTTAGTAAGCTTTAGCTAAGAGTAAACACCAGGGTGCTCCGAATGGCGAATTTCGAAGCCGAATTATACATGAATTGAATGCTACTAAAGACTATTTTAATTGATGTACAGGTGCCGTCAAAAGTAATTGGCACACGGTTTCGTAAATTTACAGGAATTTCTTCTCCCGGAAACTGCCGGCTGTATTGGTGTGCGTTTAAAGAAGTCCTCCCTAATATCAATAGCTTCCTGTGAACCAGGAATGGCTGTCATAAAGCTAGTAAAACAGATATTTTGTGATATTATAACAATATTGAGGTGCCATGAAAATATCATTGTTATAACCGATTATTGTTATAAGCGGGTTATGCCGAAAATAACAAAGAAAACGTGACAAACAAGAGCATTTAATGCGCAACGATGTCCGCGCGTGCGGGGACAGGAGGATCGAGGCGCCGACAGTGACCACAGAACAGGAACAGTGACAACAGGCAAGGAAACGACGCTGGTAAGCACCAGACTCGGAACACGTGCAAACCGGCGGAGCTGGAGAGACGTGGCCAAATTAGCGAAGAATAGGAGGAGGTCAGCACAGTGCACACAGCGCTGCTGCTGCGGCGGCTTAGGCGCCCCGTGCTTTTTTCTACAGGCGGGCGCACCCTCAGGAATGGACTGCACCACTGGCCCGTTGAGGCGCCCATCCGGTCCTCCTCCCCTCCTCGCGTCGCCGCGGCAGGCGAAAGCAGCGGTGGCATGCGAGCCTCTTCGGCGCGCAACTCGCGCGTGCGAGGCCAATGTGCTCTATCGCTGGGCCGCCGCGCGTATGCTCTCATGCCCTTTGGCGTAATAGGCGGGGTTGGGGGTGGCATTGTCGCAGGCTGTTTTTGCATTTTTGTTCGTTCAGGGTTGGTTCCAGTGCCCACATTTAATTGTTATAACCGATATTGCATCACTGACAGCATTGTTATAAGCGGTTATTTTGCCATAGATACAATGAAAAGCTGACGGTGCCGCCGGCTGTCCATTGTTATATCCGATATATTGTTAAAACCGGTATTGTTATAAGTGGACTCGACTGTATTCAGAAATCCTTGTTCCAATTACTTATGACGGCACCTGTACGTATCGAATAATTTCCGAATAGTCTTTGAGCGTGAAACAGACTGTACCCACAGAGCTCGCAGAATAATTTAGCTCTCCTTGAAAATGCGAGGACACCTCTATATTTCTCATAACTTGATAAGCGTACATTCAGAGCAGTAAGAAAACTAGGTGATTGCACGGATTTGACTAAAATTATGAGGCCAATAACTAGTCGGGAAATTCTACTGCAAGCACTCGCGGAACTCCACCAGTGAGTAGTAAGGGTGAGTAGTTCGTGTGTCGCTGAATAATTCGGCGTTTGCTGCTGAAATAATTGTCCTCGAAGCATCGGACGGTCTCCCCGTCGTTCGTGGAGCCTCTCAGTTGAAGTAGGGACACTTCTTCGAAGGGTTCATAGCGGAGTCCGGTTTGCACTTGAAAGCCTTAGCAAACGGCTCGAAGTTCATCGCGGCCTTGTTGCAGTCACCGCCGTGCGACCTGTGGAGTGTCCAGAAGAAGAGAGCAAGGACATACCGTCGGAAGCTGCTTTCATCCAGTGTTCAGGCTATGTTCAGACTACCGATGTAACAGCCATATCGTGAGCTATGTACGTAAAAAACAAAAACACGGCGTGTCACGCAATTCGGTTGGCTGACACGTGAAATGACGGTATTCTTTAAAGTTATTACGACACTTGCGGCAACAGTCTGTACCCGGCCTCAGCTATCGGAGTTGCGCAGGGTGTAATGTTCTAAATAAACTTCCGGTATCATGGGATAACTTAGCATTCAACGTAAATCCGCACACCGAAACACTTTTTGACGTCCCAGGCGGCTGACATGACATCCGCTGACTGTTCCCAAGTTCGCATTTATATCAAGATTGCAACAGTTATTCCTCAAGTGCAAATTGCGTGCCGTGTATACTCGCTGTGCGGAGTGGTAGTGGAGTGAGGCTTACTTGAGGGTGTTGGGCAGGCGACACAGCGTGAAACAGGCCGTGATGAAAAAGACCTGCTGCTCGTCGTACTTCTTCATGATGCGCCGGGGAACGTCCCCGCCCTTCTGAAGTTTCCGCTGGAAGGCCTCGTAGGCAACCTCGAGGGCCGGGATCTCCGGAAATGGCCCTTCGTGCACCGGCTGCAGGCACTCCGTCCTGCGCAGAGCGTCGGGCAACTTATACAGTCATGCTGTATACTTATACCCCGCAACGGTTTCATCTCCGTGGGAAAAAACGCCAAGGCGCCAAGTCCTAAGACGCCGAGCGCATTGCGTCAGGCTAATCAGGCATACAGCATAGAGCTCGGAATTCGTTTAAGGAAACCCCGAAACATGCATCAAAACGGCATTATGGATGATAAGGCGCCTGTGGAGAATAAGAGCCCCCACCATGAGTTCCTGGTAAAGATTATGTTTGCAGATTACCTTTGAAGGCTGGGCAGGACTAGCGTCACTAAATAGCGCAGTTATTGCCCAAGACGCCGTAGCGCATGCGTCATGCTCGTCAGGACCCAGCATTAGACGCCAGAGAAGCCGAGCGTAGTGCCAGTAAAGGTATTAGAGTACGGCCTCTGGGGCATGCAGGTCCGTAACAGCGGCCAGTTTGTCGTTTATCAGTGTTGCGAGATTGCGTATATACGGCCTCACCGTTAACTTTGACCAGGTCGTTGGTTAAAGGGACGCTAAAGTAGGGAATCAATTTGACCTGTTTCGGTAGATTACGGTGTCGGGAATCTAAATACCCTATTCTCGCGACTAGCAATTGTTTAATAAGGCAGAAAACGCCAGAAACGTGAAAACAGGCGATGCCGCCTCGTGCGAGCTTAGGTGTTGCGGTTTGTGACGTCACAAATGGGAACGGCGAGAGATCATTGGAGAGCTCATTGAAGAACAGTTCCTAAGTGGCTGAGCACGGGAAATAAATGTAAATCAAAACTTTGCGTGAGCTGATTTAATTTTAAAAAATACAGCCCTTATACACTGCGAGAGAGGCTATTCCCTCACGCTTCAGAGTCGGCATCATGCTTTCAGTTTCGTTTTGGGAGAATATTGGTGCGCATTTAGCCAAGTCAATATCCTACCGCGGTGAACGACCGAGCTTCTGCGAGCAATGTTCCCGACAGGAAGCGGCAACAGGAACAAGATGCGCTGCAGGTCGAGCCATCTGAGCTTCTAATCGTTCTCCGCGCGCGGATGTCGCTAGCGGATGGTATAAAGCGTGCCCACGCCGGTTCGAACATTATCGCCCGTGAAAGGTTAGGGTACTTGCTGCAGGGGGTTATCCGAACGATCCGAACTTGTGCTTTTCTGTTCGCTGCGAGCCGCTGCTGATTATTAATCCGTAAATCGTCAAGCACGTAGCTCTACCCTTTTTATGTTTGGGCCGGTCAGAGCCTCGGCCACGAAAACAACTCGTGACAGGTGTGGCAAGCGAGTGTGTATTTCACGACAGGTTGGCGCGCCGCGTGAAAGATAAGAATATGAGATGGACGTGATCGCCAGACG
Source organism: Haemaphysalis longicornis (assembly GCA_013339765.2). Taxonomy (NCBI): domain Eukaryota; kingdom Metazoa; phylum Arthropoda; class Arachnida; order Ixodida; family Ixodidae; genus Haemaphysalis; species Haemaphysalis longicornis. The sequence goes on along the minus strand of CM023456.1, from coordinate 80,283,068 downwards.
AGGTGAGATGAAGGCTTCCGCTTGAGCGACGCATTGCCGGACAGTCGCGCTTGCACGATATTGAAACGGCGTTCGTCGCCTTTTTCGCTCGCGGTCGGCGTGATGGAGTCTGGGTGTCCGGTGTAGGCGGGCACCACCGGCCGCTGGAGCGGTGAAAAGCATTTCCCGTTCTGGCGGGGAGAAATAATAAATCTCCAGCCAGCCCACCTGCCAGACAAACGTTGTCGGCGGTCTGCCATGTAGGATTCCTCCATTGCGTCGGCCATGGCTTGCACATGTAAAGCCAACCGCGGCCAGCGCGAGCGCATAGACCGCACCGGTGCCTCGCTCCTAGTTTGTGAGGCAATGACTACGTCAAGAAAAAATGAAAGCGAAGCGGGTGAGAGAAACGCCAGCTTTTTTGCTTATTTGTCAGCAAACAACGCATCTTTGCTCGTCCGAACAAAATCCGAGATAGCTACTGAAACGTATGATCTCTCGATTAAAACAAAATTTCATTCAGCCTTTAGTGTCCCCTTAACAGCAGTACCGAATATGAGCAAAACGGCATCTTTGGACACACTTCTGCTGCTGAAGTGCTGTTACACGCGTTATCTTTGATTCGCATTCGGAACGACGTCTGTCGCGCGAAGCCGCAGAGCAGGGAGGGCAAGTTAAGCCTACCAGAGTTGACCGACTAAAACGCACAAGCAACAAAATGGCGGCGCCCGTGAACAGTCGCAGTGTAAAAAAATGTCACGTAATGCGAACTGACCAATGATCATGGCGGCGGCACGGAACAACATTAGAAAAGAGTGTCCGATACTCTGTACCCTTATCATCATCACCACCACCACCGTAATCATCATCATCATTTATTACCCTTAAGGCCTTATCTTGGGCATTACATAAGAGGGGAGCGGAAACTAGAGCTTGCGATGGTCATGATAACTGAGGGGGAAACAACGGCAATAACAAAAAGATTACATAAAGTGGGGGAAAACGAAAAACATGACAGCGTATACATGTTCGCTGAAACAAAGGAAAAACAAAACAGAAGGAACAAACAAACGGAACACCAAAGAGAAAAAAAAATCAGCCAACACGTAAAGCAGGCTAATGAAGTTTTTGGGGAGCTACAAGGAAAGACTCATCCCAGCAGCCGTTTGACCGTTTGACATGCTTGGAGTAACAAGGGCTTAAAAGAAGAGAAAAGAACAGGAGGAGACAATACAACAATGAATTCAACATCATTAATAAAAAGGTGAGCCAGCAGTATGGAGGGCAAAAAATCAATGTTGGCGCACAACAGGGTTGGAGTGATCCTTGTAACAGTTTGAGCGCATGGAATCACAAGAAAAAATCGGAAGGAAACATCACACGGGGCGCCAATAAGACGACGATGTGTCAACAAAAATCAGTTTAGCCCATGGGGTAACAGACAATAATAACAGCAAGGATACCAAGAGGTAAGATACACGAAATCAATATACTAACATATGGGTTTGATTGTATTACACGCTGTTAGGTCATGGGGTCTAGTTGCACACGTGTACTGTTAATGACATTTTGAATTTATTGGGGTCACGTTCAGTTACCATTGATTCAGGCAGGTTATTCCACTGCTCTATGGCGATAGGAAAAAAAAAAAGATTTGTTGAATGCATTTTTGGAACCACGCAGACGCTGCTTGCTCATTGAATTATGTAGGCGGCGTGAAGTGCGGATAGGCGGTAGCAATGATGAGGTGTGTATGTCGGGGAATGTATAATATAGTTTATGAAAAAGATAGCCTTGCAATTTGTCGCCTGGAAACAAGGGTAAGGAGACCGAAGGACGATTTTATAGCTGAGATGTTCCAAGGAAAGCCGTATGCCGAAGAAATAAAGCGGGCTGCGCGATTTTAAATAGACTCGAGAGAATTTATCAAATAAGTTTGATGGAGGTTCCAAACTGCTGAAGCGTAATCAAGCTTAGCGCGTACAAAGGTGGTGTATGCCAATTGGCGGACTCTAGCAGGTGAGCATGATAGTGATCTTCGGATGTACCCGAGGATTTTAGAGGCATCGGCTGAAGTTTTGCATGTGTCAGTCAGGTTAGTTTGCTGTTTATAAGGACACCGAGGTACCGGTAGGTCTCCACCCGTGATAAGTCGGCTGAGTTCACCGAGTGCGCAAAGCTAATGTGAGAGTGTTTCCGGGTAACGTTTCATAAATTTACATTTCGAAACGCTTAGCTTCATCATACATAGCCAGCACCAATTCTGGAAGTAGGTTAGGTCATTTTGGAGAAGGAGCTGATCATTTTTAATAGAAATTTTTCTGTAGAGAACGCAGTCATCTGCGAAAAGACGAATGGAGGAGGAAATACCTGACGGTAAATCATTTATATAGATAAAAAATAAAAGAGGGCAGAGAACTGAGCCTTGTGGTACCCCGGACGTTACTGTGGTTGTGCGTGAATGAAGTCCACGATGGTGGTGAACTGGGATCGATCTGTTAAAAAGCATCTAATCCACGATAATATCAGCGGGTGCAGGAAAAGGCACGAGACTTTACTAATGGGTCTTTGGTGAGAGACACGGTCGAATGCTTTGGATAAGTCAATAAAGATGGCATCTGTTTGAAAAGAGGATTCTAGATTAAGATTAAGGTCTGTTGTGAGCTGCAAAATCTGGGTTTCACATGAAAAACCCCGGCGGAACCCGTGCTGGTTTTCAAATATGAAATTGTTATTATCCAGGTGAGCAGCGGTATGGCAATAAATTATGTGCTCAAAGTAGCTTGCACGCGATGGGCAATAGTTGGATGGGTCAGATTTATTGCCGGATTTGAAGACTGGTGCAACTTTGCTCAGTTTCAAATCAACCGGAATGGTGCCTTCAGGAATAGACTGGGTGAAAACAATCTGGAGAAAGCGGCTCGATACCATATTGGTAGCCTTTAATATCTTTTCTGGAATATTGCCTGGACCGCGAGCAATACAGGACTGCAGGTTGTTGATGAGTTTTATGATACCCTCTGTAGTTACATCAATTGGGAGCATCTCGCTATAATCCGAGCTTCGTAAAGTAGGAGGGCCGTGCCTAGGTTCACAAGTGAAGACAGATCAAAAGTAGGAGTTAAAGATATTAGGACACCGATTGAGTGAGCTTGTCGAGACGCCTGGGTGAACGAGCGGGATGCTGTTGGAGTGAGTGTTTTTCGCGCTTAATAATCTCCAAAACTACTTCTGTTTTGTGCGTAGGCAAGAGGACGTTTACGGTTTGTGAAGTCACAAACTTTGTGAACGGCGAGAGCTCATTAGAGAAGCATTCATAAATGTTTTCCTCAAATAAACAGTTCCCATAAGCCCGCTGAGACGACTAGAAACATTTCATACCCTCCGTCATCACCATTTGTAGTGGTTTACAAGAGCCTTGCCGGACATCCACTTTCGCTTGGCGGAATGGCGACCAATTTTTTTGTTGTAATGCTCTGAAACATCGTAACTTGAATGTGTTAATAGCAAAAGCGGTTCTACGGGCAGCTTTAGCGGCAAACAACTGCTGCCCTAGAAATGGTGACCAGTCAAGAGCAAGTTTTGTTTTCTAATTTCGTCAGAGGAGAGAAATTACGAGACATCAGAGTCGCCAAATCACAGACGGGCAATTCCGTGCGTCGCTAAACAATCAGAAGCGCACGTCAAAGAATCCTCAGGAATAATTTTGAGTCCTCATACGTTTCGTCCAGGGTTCCACCACTGGGTGGAGCAAATTGCATCGATCGTGGCGCGATATTTCCCACAAACAGACGTTAATGTTTACCGTGTATTCGCGTGTTTCGATGAAGGCAAAGTAATGAGCTTTCGGAGGTAAAGTTGGTTTTCTTGCCCGAAGTCACCAGGGGCCGTGCTGAACGCAATAAAACGAGTTCCAATTGCTATTTACGATAGCAGTAATTGCTAATCCTTTTTTTAGTTATTGCAGTTAGGCGTGTAATTGTAAAGCGAACATTTTAGAAGACCATCAGTTAAATCGATATCCAGCGTTAGATTTGCGGAAATGTATTTGCTCGAAGACCTATGGGCTGAGTACTTCAATGCTTCAGTCTTCCAAGCACGCGCATCTGGAGCGCAGCGGCTGCAAAGCGTCGAAAGCAATGCCCACGTGTTGACGTCGCTCAAAGCTGCACACTTCACACACACGCCGCGCTTTATCACGGCCGGGCTAAACAGCCTCCGCTCTAGTCCGGTCGTGGCTTCATCTTGCCTCGAAGGGAGAGTAGGGCGGTATTCTCAGAGTGACTTCAACCCGTGGGCATGACTTGGCGGCGCTTTGCAGCCGGCGCGCTCCAGATGCGCGTGCTTGGAGGACTAAAGTACTCAGCCCGTACGTCTGCGGGCAATTACATTTTCACAAATCTAACGCTGGATATTGGGTTATCCTCTACAATTTCCACATTACAATCACACGCCCAACTGCATTAATTAAAAAGTTAATTAACAAGTACTAATCAACTGTTGCCGTAAATGGCAGTCGGAACTCGTTTTATTGGATCCGCCACGGCACCTGATAACTTCGCGCAAGAAAAGCATTTCTGCTTCAGAAAACACTTTTTTAAGATCTTTTTTTTCTCTGAAACACTCTGTATATATGGCGTCGCAATGCTATTCGTTTATGTTTTTTCCAATGCCAAAACTCTGGAAGAATCCACCTTTCAACATTAACGACAATTGTTGCTCGTCTTCGTACCATGCATGATTACTGTCAGATTACAAGCGTCGCGAACGCTTCAGGATCTCGGCAGCTAGCACTTCCCGAACAGACCCCGTCCCCCTCCCGTTTCCCTGGTTTTCTAAAGACCCGAATTCGAATGTCGAGAGGTCCACTAAAACTAGATCAAGAGGTCAACTAGAGAGGTCAGCTGTTGGTGGCGTGCCTCCACCCACTGCTCGAGGGCCGGATTCCGAGTCATGAAAGTTGCACATCTCAGGCGAACTAACGAGTCAACTACGGTAGTATGTGTACGTGCTTCTGTCAAGCTTTAAACGAGCCTTACAGGGTTTGATTTAAATTCGCAGACCTAAAACACGGCCACCCCACAGGCGGTCATAAACAGGTGTAATTTTGGCCTTTAAAGCACTTAAAGGTAAATTTTGTATCACGTAATGATTGCGTAAGCCTCGATCCATGCGTAATACCATCATCATGATCATCGCGTTTCTTCTTTTAGTGCGATATAGGTTACGTTCCTCCTAGAGAAAAGATCGGCTCGTCGGGATCGCTGTCAGCTCCACGTAAGAGACCATTTCTGCATTTACCCTCAGGACTGAACAGAGGGACCTTCCAAACTCAATTTCCACCTCACAGCTAGCCAACGTACAATTTCTAAATCGATCAATCGGAAACGATTTAGAGAGCACGGAAGTGGATATAAGGGTCCCCCGTGAATGAGTACTAGCCTGTTCCGCGAAGCCGCTTTCCACTGCGGCGAAGCCCACGATTGCGGCACGACGTTTCCCTGCGCGTCGATCCTGAGGCCACCGCAGTCCAGGGCGCGTAGCATCTGTCGCGCGTACAGGAAGCCGATGCCCCCGTAGAGCATGGCGGGCGTGCTGTCCGCTGCCTTAAGAGGGCCCTGCAGCGCCGCCACCGAGATGACCACCCGGTTCTGGAGGTGGTCGTACTTCACGTGCGGCAGCACGTGTTGTGTGGAAGAACGAGCACGTCGCGGTACGCGATGTCCTCGTGCAGGGCGCGCAAATTCTGCTGGGCGTCGATCCAGTACTCGATGAAGAGGCGCCGTTTGGATGAGAAGCCCTGGTAGAGAAGGAGAACGGAGTTCGAATGAAGCACCCATCGCACTTGCTTATCTGACGACACAAATAGGAATCGGTAAAACACGAAAGTGAAAGCTGCAGTTGAGCATGATTTGCGGGTCGGCGGCTGTCTTGTGGGCGTGCTTGGTGAGCGACGTCTTGATGGCGGGTCGCTCCGGCAAAGTTGTACTGGCGTCATTTCCGTGACGGATATGACGTCAGTGAAATCTTGGGGTATCGCGGCATAAAACACTTTCGTGTTAAAATATAAAACCCGAGAACGAACAACCCTAAGTATAACGTACTCTTTAGTACTAAAAGTTGCTTCCCCGCAAGAAGACTCTGTGTGCAGGGGTGCACCCTTTACAGGCCACTTGCTTCGTTGTACTGGTGTCACTTCCGTGACGGATATGACGTCAACGAAATCTTGGTGTATCTGGGAATAAAAACTTTCGTGTTAAAAAATTATGCAGAAATTCAGAGAATTGTCTACTAATGCGCAGCATTCTTATGCCGCGTGTCTTGAGTATGAGTTTCTTACAGCCATTTTTTTGTTTTTCTAAATGCTGCCCGACCAATTATTTCCACTTACGCTATTATAACGATAACACGTGGAACTTTCGCGAAGTCTGCATTATTGCGGGAACGCAGGGCGTTATGCGGTTCGCCATTTTCCGAATTTTTTATGTTTTTCTTATTTTTTAGTTTTCCAAAATTTTGTTTGACCAATAACGGTTACAGGTTTCCATTTACGCTATTATAACGATTACAGGTAGAAATTTTGCGAAATCTGAATTTTGGCGGAAATGCGGAGCGTTACACGTTTCGCATTTCGTGCGCTCTATTATCTCCATTTGCGCTATTATAACGATTTCGGGTGGAAATTTCGCGAAATCTCTTTTTTGGGGAAATGCAGAGCGTTACATGGTCCTGGCTGAGGGGGTAGTCGGCAAAGAATGCTCCGCGTTAATACTGCAGCGCTGTACTCTGTTTCATTAACTTCGCTGCAGCGCTGTAGAAGCTACGAGGGGAGGCGTAACGCAGTCAACAATGCGCCGAAGAGATTCCCGAGCGCGTCTTCTTCTTTCATCCGACCTGCGCAGAAACAACGTCCGGAAAGGAAGACGCTCTGAGCGCACGTTCCTGGACGAACTTGTTGAGCCTTGCTCTCTCGGTGTTGCCAATATTTCGCGGAGATTTCGCGTATTGTTGAGACAAAATAAGTTATGTTCATTGCTCTTTCGGCGACAACAGCGAGTTTATTGCAAAAAGAAAAATATTTTAAGCGATGAGAGGCGCGACGAAAGCCAGCCTATGACCACAGACGTGGCCTGAAATTTTTTAACACCTAGGTATGCACGAGTTCTGGCAAGTATGTCTATCCTGGAAGCTTTTCGGTGCACACAGCACTCTTCAAAATTGCCGCAGACGGGCCTCCCCACAACAATCCAGAACGACCAATCATCGTGACGAAATGTGCAAATCTGGGGAATGACGTGGCCCAGCGTGCGATTACAGCAAAATATATCTGCGCTGTGAGAACAGCGCAGATATATATCAGTTCAAAAGAAATCAATTCGCTTCATTTGCCACCGTTTCGATTGGAACTTTTCCCCGTCATCCAAACTTGCCACACTGGAATTACAACCCCCGTCCGTACGCCCTGATCGCGAATGTATTAAACTTTTGCATATTGTCACGAACACTCCACGCTATTTATTGGATAACAACTATTTGTTTCCGATAGACTGAAATGTGCTAGAAATAGCCACAAGCCCAAGGCGTGGCATTGCGCTGTTGTCACAACGCAGATACTTATTTCCCTCTAATCGCACGCTGAGCCACATCATTCCCAGATGTGCACATTTGGTCACGATGATTGGTCGTTCCGGAGTGTTTTGGTGAAACCCACCAGCGGCGATTTTTAGGAGTAGGCGGTTTCCACTCTATACACGTTGGAGTTCACTCTAAAAGACAGTAGATTCGTAAATATCCCTGACTCCTTGGCGGCTGCGTGCCCCTCACCTTGGTGGAGGAGAAGTTCGCGTACAGCATCGAGAGTGTGTCGTTGCTCAGCAGCGACTCCGGCGGCCAGAGCACCGTGTCCACCTTGAGCAACTTGGACATGGCCACCTGCCGGGAAGCGCCGTCGGCCCACGCGAGCGACGACGCCATCTCGGCTGCCGTCTGCGTTCGGTTAAAAGCTGTCCATGGGGTTTCGCTTTCACAAGCAACAATGGTTGTGGCGAGTTGCTGACAACTGGGTCGTAGAAATTCTTTTTCCGACGGGACAGCATTCATGACGACACCTCCCTCAGTTTCTGTTCACAACGATGAGGAGAAAATAAAACCTTGTTCCGTTTGAAATAAATTGCATTTGGCAACGCACCCAGCCGCATTCCCAACTACGGAAGGCGTTTTTCAAAAGAAAAAAAAAGAACAAAAAACGAGAAAAAAACTGTGGTTGATTCCTCTGTCATAGGAATTGGTAAAACACGAAAGTGAAATGTGCAGCGAAATCTGCAGCTGAGCATGATTTGCCGGTCGGCTGCTGTCTTGTGGGTGTGCTTGGCGAGCGGCGTCCTGCTGGCGAGTCGCTTCGGCAAAGGTGTGCTGGCGTCATTTCCGTGAATGTCAGTGACACCTTGAGGTATCGCAGCATAAAGTACTTTCGTATTAAATATAAAAACCGAAAAGGAACAACCCTAAATGTAACGTACTCTTTAGTACTAAAGTTTTCTTCCCCGCAAGAATACCCCGTGTGCAGGAATGCACCCTTTACAGGCCGCTTGCTTCGTTGTATTGGCGTCACTTCCGTGACGGATATGAAGCGAGCGAAATCTTCGTGAATCCGGGAATAAAACACTTGCATGTTAAAAATTCCAAATTTTGCGCTACACGACGTCAGTAGTGACGCAGTTTCATGGCCCTTTTGAAGCAGTTTGCGCCACATTCCGCTTCCGTTATGTCGAAAACAGGCTACGCCATAATGCGGAGGGGGCTTGCCTGCGTGAGTTCCAGAAACAGGTCGTATATGGAGCGCCGCATGGCGGCTGTGAAGCGCGGGTATACGTAGACGACGGGCACCAGGGGCCCGTAGGCGTCCTCCACCTCGGTGGCGCAGAATTCGTGCTTGTGCAGCTCGGCACTATGCCTGTGGTCACGGTACTTGATCTTCAGCAGTGACCGGTCGGCCAGCGCGGCGAATACCTGCAGCGGCAATCAGCATGCGACCGGAAACGTGGCTGCACTGTTTTGGAAAGTTTTCGCTCCACGGCTTGACAAGGGCATTCACTAACTGCGAACTTAACCCGCATGCGTGTGTGATGATGGATGAGTGCACACCCCAAGCAAAAATAATTCAGGTAGAATTATTGTGAGATGATTTCTTTTTTAATGCAAAGCTCTGCCAGATTTGCCGCCTTTTGAGGACAGAATTAGTAGCGAAAGAGTGTTTTGAATTTAAAATTGTCCCAGCATGATTTTGTTGGTGAATACAGGGGTGAACAGAATGTGCTGATCAGTGTTAACCACTGCGGACAGTGTTAAGCTGTGCGTCGTTGTTAATTTCGATAGCACCTTAAGCCTACTCATCGGCACTACTGCTGCGCAGCTACGCAGCTCCTCAGCGACCCGAGAACTCTCTTTTTTGTCTTTTTTTTTCGTCTTGGTGCTTCAGAGCCCTCTGTGTTTTGCGTAACTACCTCGCCTCTTTCCCGTGCAGATTCTTAACCTAGATGCTGTGATCGTAGTTTGATTCGTAAGCTCCGATCTAATGCCTATGTCAATTAAAACATTGTTATTATCAGTAATGTGTTTTGCATAAGATACACTCAAGATTTTATCCGTCCTAAATATAGTTAAAGCGTTCTGCACGTGTACATAACAGGGTTTGCCTGCATATATGCTTGTAGTACAAGGCCATCAGTACAACCAGTCTGCAGAAACAGGCATAAGTAGGCAAACATTGCTTCGAATAAAACTATGAGCGATGATGCAAGAGTGCAAACGGGATTGTGGTGAACCATGAGTAGGTACGTGTACTCGATTATTTTACAAGTACGTACAAGTACGTACAGTCACGATCACTTCGCAGGTGATAGCGGGAGAATAGATCAGCGGGCCTTTCAAGCTGCATAGCGGTCGTTTTGAGAACCTTGTTAACAAAAACTAGCGCTGCTATCTCCCCTAGGAGTTTCTTGCATGCAAAACCATGATACGTATCGTAACATGGCGTCGCTGCTTGCTTGTTCGCCACTCCAGCGAATACCTTCGAATTGTTCGTGACTGTGCAAGTGCTTGTACGTACAACTACGTACAAGTACGTACAATTGCGAGCACGTACGAGTACTTCATTCACAAACGACGGGCTCTCGCTCCGTTTCTATATTCGTGTTAGATTCCTAGCGGTGTTAGTAAATTCTTTTATTTAGCCTGGCGTTTTCTGCTGACGACGCCACGAAAATTTCCTTGGCTGGTAAGGTATACTGCTTCGCAGTCAAATTCTCGTGGTGGAGTGGCTGCATTGCAAAGACAAGACACAAGCGGTGGTCGCGTGGGGACGAAGTCACTCTCCCACTATACACACGGTCACCTTTTCCATTCTCAGCCGTGGAAGCTGTATTTGTGTAGTAGGCGAAGTACAGTAAGCCTTGTGTACGGCGTTTTGGGGCAAGCAAAAAAAAATCCTAGGTGATGGTGATTAATCTTACGCTGCCACTACGGTGCGCCACATAGCGGTGTTGTTACTGCGGCGCGTAAGTCAAAAAAATGGTGTTTAAAGTTTTTATGAACAGTCGCGAACCACTCATCAGGCAGGCACTTTCGCCCTACCGACCTGGATAAAGAACCACGACAGGTGGCGCAGCAGGTCGACGTTGCTGTGCGTGGTGAACAGGCTGTCCAGCGCCTTCAGAAGCGCCACGTCGGTAACCACGAATCGGTCGCCCGGCTCGTGGCCAAACGACATTGTGTCGGACGCCGTTTGGGCTGCCCTCAGCGCCTTCACCCAGCGGTCCGTCGGCAGGCTCGGCGAGTATATCTCAATGTCGGCGAGGAGAAACTGCGCGGGTTCCTTATTCTCGTTGTTGATAACACGTGTCAGTTTGTCGAAGACGTCCTGCTCGACCCTGGCGACATCCTCGATGTAGGCCTTTTCCTCGCTTCGGTCGGTCGGCGGCGAACTCCTCGTAGAAGCTGTTCCAGTAGGCGACGTAGCCGTTCTCCCGTAGGATCTCCTTGTCGTGCACAGACCAGAAGGCCACGAAACCGCCCGGGCGCACCATCAAGGTGCGAGATCCGGTTTCGAAAACGCCCGCTGCCTTTAAACGGGGAGTGAGGTTGAACCAGAAATCAAGGTGCCACCTGCGATTGCGTAGTCGGTGACGGTCGTTGTGAGCATATTGACAGCTGTAGAACAGCGTCAACGACGTTTTAACGCGCTGGACGGGAAATAAAACTTAACGTTTATTCCAAATGCATTACAAATGTAGAGAATTTATTGATCCCTTTGCACGCAATATCGGTTCTTACTTTATATAGAAGTGAACCTTGTAAACGCTACGCTTTTTAAAACGGAGCTTTGAAAACAAACGTTCCCTACAAATAACGTTGCTGATAGGCCAGTATCCCGGCGAATCGGGTGAATGCTACAATTTTTGACGTTGTAGTTCGTGTTGCGATCGCAGGCTGAGAGGAATGGTCAGCGATTGAGTGCATGACAAGCGGGGAGATGATCGTAGCTGCTCGATCAATACCGATGCCGGCCTGCGAGGTATGTTCGTTTCGTGAACACTGAGTTCAACTATCAACCAAGCCCCGTTATAACGTGTGCAGTTGAAAAGCTGAATTTGGAACTTAGACCCCTCTTCTAAAGAAGTCTACAGGAGTGGCAGGTTATATCACTAAGTTAAAAACTGCGCAGCGAAGCACAACGCCCCCACAGACTTCGAACGGGAATTAAAACTTGTTAAGTCAGCAATAGAGCCAGGGTTTTACTTATTTTTGGGACGGAGCAGGTTGCTGGAAGATTGAGTTTCAGTACCACTGTAGACAGTGACGACATTAGGCCTGAAAACACAACAAGTAGAACTGCCCATTGCTCTGTATAGGAAACGCATATGAAATGGACTTTCCATTCAGCCTAATTACTTCTAGCTGGATGTGTGTGGTGACAAAAGTTGGGGCTGTGACTGAGCTACGCACGAATATATAGTCATGAGTAGACACCGGAGCTTAAGGCACGAAAATTTGAGGTTTAAGGCGCCTATAACAGGCACTGAAAAGGGCCATTTAGTCATATATAGGCGGAAAACATAGTTTAGGCATATAGGCTCGTTTCGTATTTAGTTCATCAATGAATTTTTAGGACAAATGTTTTACTTGCGACGAAAATAGCGGACAAATCTTGAGCTGGTGGGAAGTAATATCATTTTCCTGTTGAAAACAGGTCACACAAGTGTCGCTCTTTTAATATATTTAGGTAAAATAGAGGGTGATTCGACACAAAAAGAAAGAATTAATAGCCGTCACAATCCAGCCCCATCTCAATGTTTTACAGCTTGAAGTTGTACCTCATTTCAGTCAATATTTGTGCGCCAAAAAAAAAATAATTCTCAGCGTCTCCTGAAGTTGCTGGAGCGTGCGTTTACTTCGGAAGGCTCGATGATCTAATTTCATCCAAAATGTCCGAACGTTTGTCGCTCAGAACCCCTAGTAGTTAATTTAGCGCAGGAAATCCAATAATCCTATACGTCCCATACAGATTTAAGCTTCGGCATGGTTCTGTAAGTAACCGCTCCTTCGAAGATGGCGGCGGCGAACCTGCCCCGCACCTTCAAATTGCGCTCAGCATTCTGAGTCAGAGTGACGCATAATTTCTTATCTGCTGAATGCTTTCTGCTAAGAATGTGAAATAAGCACACGAATGTTCCGAGTCACGTCAAGTGTAGCGCCGTGCGGAAAAGTTTGAGCTGCGACGCTTTGTTGACTGCAGAGCTGTTAGGTACCACCGAAGTGTTTGTTGTAGTAGTTTTCCGCCACTAGACGAGTTCCCCTACGGGTAAAAACGGGCTCTGGTAGAAGAAGCAGAAACAGTGATTCTTGAAGACTAGAACGCGCCTCGAAATTTGCTTCCTTGACTGTAGCTATTTATTGCTTGACAGACAGAGCAAGACATCCTGACTTCTTAACAACAGCGCTGAATCACATAGTGAATTGCAATAATTCTGGATACATTACTCAGTCACCCTGTCGTGCAGAAGTGGGTGGCTCACGAAGCTGCTGAAGGTAACACCATTGAGTACTATGCACTATATACATATTAGGCAACCTTAATCAGCTAACGCTTAAGGCTAGGTTACAAAAGAATGTCGTGTGACAGCTGTTACGACCGACTACTCGAAACGTGCGGAGGTTCTCATTCTGTATATATTGTCACGAAGACAAGGACGAAGCAGTTGTCTTGAATGAGAAATACGTTTATTGGAGCGAACTTGTGCTCCCCTAACAACTCAAAAAAATACAGAGGCGGCGAAGCAGCGGTCAACAAAGTGACTTGCACAGGCGAGTGTCGTCGAATCGAATGCCCCGGCGTCCGCACTGCAGGCTTTTTATCTTTCGGCGCGCGTGGTTCTCGAAACGTCGATTCGCATCGAGAACATAGTAGATCCAAGAAGATTATTCTGGGCTGTTCACGTTAGATCGGAATGCTCTCCCTATCACAACAGATAACACATGCGGCACAGAAAGAAAGAATGGAACACGCGCTTCCCTTGGCGCAGAGATAACGCAGACCGGCGCAGCCGGGCGGTAAAAGCAAAACACAAATAAACAAACCCAATGTATGGTTCGCGGCATTACCCCCCCTCTAAGAGTGCATCGACCCGATGCTAACATAAGCGACAGTCCGAACAAATGAAAATAAAAGTTCGTCATCGTCCGTAGAAAGGTTTTAGGCGAACCACGTGGACGACTTCAGGCCGCCTGCGTTGTCGTGATGTGCCGGAGTCACCATCAGGGATCACTTCGTAGGTAAGTTGGCCAACACGTCGTAGAATCTGGTAGGGTCCGAAATAGCGTCGCAGGAGCTTCTCACTGAGTCCGCGTCGTCGGATGGGAGTCCAAACCCACACACGATCCCCTGGTTGGTACTCGGCGTCTCGGCGTCGGAGGTTGTAGCGGCCCGCATCCACCAGCTGCTGGTCCGTTATACGAACTCGAGCGAGCTGGCGGGCCTCCTCCGCACGTTGAAGATATCCGTGGACGTCGGCGTTGAGGTCGTCGTCTTCTACGTGCGGAAGCATGCGTCGAGCATCGTAGTCGGCCTTCTACCGTAGACAAGCTCGAACGGCGTCAGCTGCGTCGTCTCCTGGATAGCCGTGTTGTACGCAAACGTGACATACGGGAGCACTTCGTCCCAAGTCTTATGTTCAACGTCAACGTACATTGACAGCATATCTGCGATTGTCTTGTTCAGACGTTCTGTTAGTCCGTTCGTTTGGGTGGTGGTACGCCGTCGTTCTTCGGTGATCCGTGTTGCTGTAGCGTAATACTCCTTGCATCAGCTCCGCAGTAAATGCCGTTCCGCGGTCTGTGATTAGGACTTCCGGGGCGTCCATGTCGCAGCACAACTTGGCTTATAAAAACTTGCCACTTCTTGTGCAGTCCCCCTCGGAAGAGCGGCGGTCTCTGCGTAGCGCGTCATGTAGTCTGTCGCTACGACAATCCACTTGTTCTGTGATCGTGACGTAGGGAACGGGCCTAAAAGGTCCATTCCAATCTGTTGAAATGGTCTCGATGGGACGGCGATCGGTTGTAGAAGTCCGGCGGGTCTTGTCGGCGGCGTTTTTCGTCGCTGGCAGTCACGGCAGCTCCGGACGTAGTGGGTGACGTCAGAGGTAAGGCCGGGCCAGTAGTACCTCGCCTTGATTTTTCCAATAGTGCGGGCTGTGCCGAGATGTCCGGAAGACGGGTCGTCGTGGCACGCTTCCAAAATTTCGTCACGAAGGTCCGCGGGGATGACGAGAAGGTAATTCGCTCTTGTTCCGGGGCTGAAATTCTTCTTCACGAGGACGGAGTTTCTCAGGCTGAATGCTGGTAAGCTGCGTTTGAAGGTCCTAGGAACGGCAACGTTGCATCCCTCGAGGTACTCGATTATGACGCGTAAGTCGGGGTCGGCACGCTGCTGGGCGGCTAGGTCGCTCTCCGTCACGATCCCGAAGAACGCGCTGTCTTCATCAGAGTCTTGTGGTGGTGGGTCGACGGGGGCGCGGGACAGGCAGTCGGCGTCGGAGTGTTTCCTGCCGGATTTATAAACGACTGTAACGTCGAACTCCTGCAGGCGCAAGCTCCACCGCCCAAGACGGCCAGAGGGGTCCTTCAAATTGGCGAGCCAACACAGCGCATGGTGGTCTGTTACAACCTTGAATGGCCTTCCATACACGTATGGGCGAAATTTTGAAATCGCCCATATAATAGCCAGGCACTCTTTCTCAGAGGCAGAATAGTTTTTCTCCTCCTTCGACAGACCACGGCTGGCATAGGCGATTACCCTTTCGCAGCCGCTTTGCTTTTGGACAAGGACGGCACCCAAGCCTATATCACTGGCGTCCGTGTGCATTTCCGTTTCGGCATTTTCGTCGAAATGAGCGAGCACGGGCGGGCTTTGCAGGCGTTTTTGCAGCTCGCAGAATGCTTTTCTTGGTCGTTTTCCCAGCTGAAAGGGGTGCTGTCTTTCGTCAAGCGCGTGAGTGGCTCTGCAATGCGTGCGAAGTTTGCGACGAAGCGCCGGTAGTATGCGCACAGCCCGAGAAATCTTCGCACGCCCTTCTTGTCTTTCGGCCTAGGGAAGTTCGCGATAGCTGAAGTTTTTGCCGGGTCAGGTAGGACTCCCGCGGCGTTGACGACGTGGCCCAAGAACTTGAGTTCCTCGTATGCGAAACGGCACTTTTCAGGCTTCAGCGTCAACCCCGACGTACGAATGGCCTCGAGTACAGACTCCAACCTTGCAAGGTGTTCGTCGAAAGTCGGGCGAATACCACTACGTCGTCGAGGTATACGAGGCAGGTGTGCCACTTAAGGCCAGCTAGCACAGTGTCCATGACTCTTTGAAACGTCGCTGGTGCTGTGCACAGCCCAAACGGCATCACCTTGAACTCGTATAGGCCGTCTGGGGTTATAAATGCAGTCTTCTCTCGGTCTCTCTCGTCCACTTCAATTTGCCAGTAGCCGGTCTTCAGGTCCATCGATGAGAAGTACTTCGCGTGGCAGAGGTGGTCGAGGGCGTCGTCGATTCGGGGGAGGGGGTACACGTCCTTTTTCGTGATTTTGTTCAGTCGCCGGTAGTCAACACAAAACCTTAATGTGCCGTCTTTTTTCTTTACGAGTACGACGGGCGCAGCCCAGGGGCTTTTCGATGGCTGTATAATGTCGTCGCTGAGCATGTCGTCGACTTGAGTCCGGATGGCTTCCCGTTCGTGTGAAGAGACGCGGTACGGTGACTGT
This sequence comes from Haemaphysalis longicornis, assembly GCA_013339765.2. Classification (NCBI taxonomy): domain Eukaryota; kingdom Metazoa; phylum Arthropoda; class Arachnida; order Ixodida; family Ixodidae; genus Haemaphysalis; species Haemaphysalis longicornis. The sequence goes on along the minus strand of CM023456.1, from coordinate 80,266,787 downwards.
CGGGTAGGTCGGGCTCCATCTTCGGTTATTATTCGGTGCTTCGCTAGAGGGGTCTGACGTAGTTTTGCGCTCGACGAAAAACATTCGCTATAGCGACGCAGCAAAGCCAATAATTTGTTCCGTTGTTCTTGCGGTAGCGCCGGATTCACGTCGAAGGGCTGCGGGAGCTTGAAGGTTTCTACGGGGGTGCGTTCAAAGTCGGCGACCGCGATCACGTCACTTGCTTCTTGCGTTTCTTCGAGGAATGCAATTGCCGCGCCCTTGTTTAAATGCTGGTACTCCTCGGTGAAATTAGTAACCAAAATGTGGGATTGGTGTTCCTTGAAGCGCGCAATGCCTCTTGCGACAGACACACCGCGGTCGAGAAGCAACCTTTGGTCACTCTCCACGATAGCGTCAACGTCAGGAGCAGCACCTTCACAGTAGACGGTGATCATCAAACTTGCGCGGGGTGGCAGGGTGACATGATCATCGGCTATCCTTACAGCTGCACGGTGTTCGGGGTTCGGTTCCGGCGTCATGGAGTGATCGGAGGAAAAAGTTATCGACTTGGTCTGCAGATCAATTATTGCGCCGTTGTCCGTCAAAAAGTCCATTCCGAGAATTACGTCGCGGGAGCAGTTAGGCAAGATGACGAACGCGGCAGGGTACGTCGTGCCGTCTATGGTGACGCGCGATGTGCACGTTCCACTTGGCGTCACGAGGTGGCCTCCTGCTGTGCGTATATGCGGACCGTCCCATCTGGTCATAACTTTCTTCAGTTTAGACGCAAATGGTCCGCTCATTACCGAATAGTCAGCTCCCGTGTCTACGAGGGCGACTACGTCAAAGCCGTCGATGGACACCTTGACGTCAGATGCAGTCTTCCTCGAGTTCCGGGTTCGTCGGGGCGTCGTATCTCTGCTTGTACGTGTTGACGGTCGGGCACTGTGCATCGTCGTTGTCGTCGTCTTCTCAACGGACGTCTCGGTCAGGTCGGGTACGCGTCGCGCCGTGTAGCTGTCGTCGTGTTCAGGAGTCTCGTCAGGGCTGGGTCGGGTCGTCGGGATGAGGGCATGTCGTGAATCACTGTCTTCGGTGCGTCCTTGCGTCGTTGGAGGGTTTCCAGTATTTCGCCGTAGAGCAACTTCACCTCCAGAAGTTGCTGCTTTTAGTTTCCCCCGCGTGGGCTGGGGGACCTTCCACGTGCGAAATCAGCATTGCTACGGCGGTTAGGCGACTGGTATGGGTAGGGCGATGGCGATCGGTGTGAGCGGGCTGGTCCTCGGTTGGTGTTGGACAGGTATTCGTCGATCTCAGTAGGGCGCTGGCCGGGTCGGGGGCGTGGGGCGTCGACGGAGAAACCACGCAGTCCGAGTCTCCTGTACGGGCAGCGACGATAGATGTGATCGGCCTCCCCGCAATGGTAGCACAGCGGACGATGATCTGGCGTTCGCCAAACGTCAGTCTTCCTCGGCGTCTGGGTTTGGGCTGTGTACGGCGGTACGGTCGACGGCGGCGAGAGTGGGGACGGCGGCGAGAGTGGACGGCGGTACGGTGGAGCTTCTTGTAGACGGGTTGGAGCAGGGCGGGGTCGACGAACAGCCGCAGAATAGGTCATCGCCTGTGGCTCGCGGGGTGCCTCGGATGGCATAGAAGTGCCCAAAGCGTGTTGAACCTCTTCGCGGATGACGTCAGTCAGGGAAGCCACTTGAGGTTGCGGCGTCGTCGGAAAAAGCTTCCGAAGCTCCTCCCTGACCACTGCTCGGATGGTCTCACGCAGTGTGTCGGAGCTTGTAGCCCCGGCACCGATCGTCTCGGAAACCATCACGTTGACCGGGCGATCGTACTGCCTCGTTCGAGCTTCCAGCGTCTTCTCCATCGCGGCCGCCTCAGACGCGAATTCGGCCACCGTCTTGGGAGGATTGCGGACAAGGCAAGCAAAAAGCTCCTGCTTTACCCCTCGCATGAGAAACCTTAGTTTCTTTTCTTCTGTCATCTCCGGATCCGCACGTCGAAACAACCTCTTCATCTCCTCAACAAAGATCACTACCCCTTCGTTGGGGTGCTGCGTTCGAGTTTCGAGTAAAAGCGCTGCGCGTTCTTTTCTGACCACGGTAGTGAAGGTCTTAGTGAACTCGCTTTTGAACTGAGCCCAGTTTGTCAAGGAGCTCTCGTGGTTCTCGAACCAAGTGCGAGCCGAATCTTCCAAGTAAAAGAAAACGTGCCGGAACGTTTCTGCGTCGTCCCACCTGTTGAATTTCCGGACGCGCTCCAGTTTTTCCAACCATTCTTCTGGGTCTTCTGCGGGGGCTCCTCGGAATGATGGCGGTTCCCGTGGCTGCTGCAGAACGACAGGAGGATTGGCTTGGTTGAGCATGGTGCTGGTTGCGACGTCTTTCTTCTTCGTCTTCTCCGGTAGTAGACCGAACTCGGGTGGTAAATCTTGCACGCGGAGGCTGGCTCTTGTTGGACTGGCTTGGCGGCTTCCAGAGGTTGTAGTGGGCATGAAGGGTGCGTACCCAGCACCTCCACCAGATGTCACGAAGACAAGGACGAAGCAGTTGTCTTGAATGAGAAATACGTTTATTGGAGCGAACTTGTGCTCCCCTAACAACTCAAAAGAATACAGAGGCGGCGAAGCAGCGGTCAACAAAGTGACTTGCACAGGCGAGTGTCGTCGAATCGAATGCCCCGGCGTCCGCACTGCAGGCTTTTTATCTTTCGGCGCGCGTGGTTCTCGAAACGTCGATTCGCATCGAGAACATAGTAGATCCAAGAAGATTATTCTGGGCTGTTCACGTTAGATCGGAATGCTCTCCCTATCACAACAGATAACACATGCGGCACAGAAAGAAAGAATGGAACACGCGCTTCCCTTGGCGCAGAGATAACGCAGACCGGCGCAGCCGGGCGGTAAAAGCAAAACACAAATAAACAAACCCAATGTATGGTTCGCGGCAATATCCTTGGTCCCTCGTTCTATTTTTGTCCTACACGGGCTGAATCATTCCGAGCGGCAATGTACCCGCGATCGACGGCTGCATGTGCACGTATTCGTGGCGTAACCAGTGTAACCTTGAAACTTTCGTTTGTCAGATGTTCACGTGGTTATCTACCGGGAAGTATCTTTGACTTTGAGCGGCACATCCACGGCTGTGTGACGCTCATTTTCTACCGTGCTTGTTTTTTATTGCGTTAACAATGAATAAGGCATGTGGACAAACGTTTTAGCTATTAATGCGCGGACACAGCCCAACAGCAACAGAACAACATAGAACGAAAGAGCTGGCGCGGACAGGGGTCACATCAAGCATAACCGGCGGCTAGGTTGGTTGCGGAGTTGTTGCGCACGGGCCTTTAGCGGCCTAGTTGCTCGGTACAACGTCAGGCCGAAGTGGCAGCAGCTCGGGCATGGTTTTTGAATCTCGGCGTGTTTGGCACATCGAACAGATTCTATTCACACATGGCGTGCGACAAACGACGAATGGCAGGCTTCTGAAGCGAGAACACTCCTACAGAAGACATGGGCACTCCTACAGAAGACATAAAAAAATGTTTAGGTGCTAAAAAGCCATTGTACGCACAAAACTCAAAATAGGCTCATAGACACAATAAATGATTGCTGAAAATGTTTATTTTCCCTTAATTTATGCTTATATGGAAATAGGCTTGACACGGACTCAACAAGCGAATAGGCATTTTGCCTAAGTTCCGGTCTCTAGTTATGCGTCCAAGTTACGAACCGCGAGTTTGCATATTTAAAATATTGATTTCTCCCCCGTTGCGAACGAGAGATGATTGTGCGCGTGGGAGCTAGCATTGCTATCATTCTTAAATTACCCTAAAAAACTCGTATTATAGATACCGGGCTTCTATGCCGGAAAGAGCTTCCACAGTGCTGTCCATCTTGTGGTCCGTAAACTTTAGCTCGTGACTGCAAATCATAGTGTAGGCAGAACAAAGCTCAACGATTTGGACAGATACTGATTTCTCCTGCATTTCTCGCGAGAGCGGAAGAGATAAGACCACTGATTCTACCCTTCGCACTGCGTTGGAACCGGGCGGCGAAGGTGCCAAACGAGATTGACGATAATAATGACGACGACAACAATGATAGCAGATGACGTTCATTTGAAAGCGCTAGCGCTTATCAGGCCCGCTACTGCCGGTCGGCCGATGTTCGCTAAAACCACAAGGCCGGTATGTCGGAGTCTACAAGCCTGTTTGTGCACATCCGTAAGCATTCATATTGCTCCCATGTTGTTACTTTTCCCCAAAGTTCCAATGGGGTTATCCCAGTGCTCATTCCCCCTCTTCAACCTCATGTAGCTCCGAATTCTTCCCCAGTGCAGTTAGCTCTGCGGGCTACTTTTTGTACTCTGTCGCCCGTTCACGAAAAAAGGTCCCACACTACAAATATCTAGGCGTATACTTTACCAGTAATTTGTCCTGGTCTAAACATATCGATTTCATTTCTACCAAAGCACAAAGAAAGCTTGGCTACCTGAAACGTACACTGCCTCAGGCGCCTCAACACACAAAGTTATTAATGTATAACACAATAATACGTCCGGTATTAGAATATGCATCTAACGTATGGAATCCACATAAACAGTGTGACATTAACCGCATTGAGGCAGTGCAAAAGAAAGCCGTCCGGTTTATCTGCCGCAGATACGACCGCAACTTTTCCCCAACCGCTGCCCTACCATCGCTTAGCCTAAAAACTCTGTCTGCCCGCCGTCACATCGATTGACTAAATTTTTTTCACCGCGTTGTTCATTCTGCGCATCGTTTATCCACTTCCGAATATATCACCCTGGCCAAGCCTTCGACAACAAGAAGCAGTAACCCCCTGAACATTTCCCCTTATCACCCACGCATCAACACGTTTAAGTTTAGTTTCTTTCCCCGAACCATAGAAGCATGGAATTCATTGCCAGGCAGCGTCCGTTCTCTTCAATCACAGAAATTTTTGGAAGCACTTGAAAATGACTAATCTATCCCTTGTTAATAATTTTTGTGTTTTGTTGCTTTCGCAAACTTTGTGTATCAGTGCATAGGTGTATAAACGTGTTATTTGTAGGGCATATTGATGAGCGCACGGTATACTTGTGTTTCGTATGTTATGCATCCTCTATCAATATGTACTCATGTGACCTTGCCCATTATAAGTTTTCTTGACTGTCGCGTTCATACCGCATCCTGCACTGCTAGTGTGGCAAATAGTCTGTATATTTTATTCATGTATGGCTGTACCTTAGTTTTCCCAAATCGATATTTTGTACCTACCCCCACTCCTGCAATAGCCCCAAAGGGGCTGCAGTATGTTTAAATAAATAAATAAAATAAATTAAACGGTGCCTCCGGATATTACCAGAGGTCGAGCTAGTTGTGGTATTGCAGATGGATCCACTCAGTTTTCCTCTTTAATTCAGGTAAATGTAGTTGTGCGCCTTGCTCGGATCCTCCCATCACTGAGTTAATGAAGAGTGGTGGCTCGTGCGGGAAAGGGTTAAAGGTGGAGGTCGGGGGAGGGGATCGTTGAGAACACGCTATTTCCGTCCGCAAAAGCCAAGTTGACAACAGAGCTGTTTGAGACATCTCGCCTGTAGGTCAGCATGACGAGCACTCCTAGCGGATCCACTCCGGGCTCGGGCTCGTCTGGCCACGGGATGCGCAGCTTGGTCATGACGTCTCGCAGCATCAGCTTGCCGGCTTCCGCGTCCTCCTTGTCGGTGGGGGCCATGCAGGCGTCGAACATGGCCAGCGCCTTGGCACCCGCTCGGAGGTGATCCTTGCCCGCATCCAGGAACTCGCGGAAGTCGGAGAACCAGCCGTGCAACGCCCTGGTTGCGAGCGCGGAGCCGTAACTGCTGTCCTCGCAGCACTGGCAGGGGGGCTTTAGGCGCGAGCAAACGAACGCGTTGAAATCCTCGCACGGGTCGACCGAGTCGTTCAGCGATGTCGAGATGAGCTGCGCGTGCCGAAGGCACTCCTGCCGCGTGGAAATGGTAAGAACGTGATAAACAGCGTCAGCTAACGGGTCGCAAAGTAGGAGACACGCACAGGGTGCTGTTTCCCATGTTTTTAACATGCACCAACCAGCCTACTTGCTCCTCGTTCTAAGATTAAAGTATGTATAAAGTTTGAAGCAAGCACAAACTGCAATACCAGCGCCTCGCGTTTTCTCTCCGGGAGGAAAATCGTGCATGTGCATTTGATCAGTTATAAACACGCTACAGTGTGACTGCGAAAAAATGGTAGCACGAAATAAGTGAACAAGGGTGCGATGAGGGCTTTCGGTGTTTACGCTTAAGGTTGTCGACCTCGGCTGCACATTATGAACGGCAGCGCGTAAAATTCACAGACGAAAGAGGTCTTAATACGTACTGTTACGAATTCAGTAGTGACACAAGATTCCTAGTACTAAACGAAAGTTTAACAGAGCGATCCTGCGCTGCGAAACAATCTCAAAACAATGCAAACGGCCTAAAACGCCCTCAAATACAGAAAAAAAATGGTCGCGCGTAATCCTTGTATGCTTAAATCTTATGGCAAGTTTGTATGGACACACAGTGACTGAAAGCGCAGAAGATGGTAGGACAATAGAGAACTACACATGACAAGCGCTTAATGATGTTTTAATGATGAGTTTTATGTTTGGCTGGGTTATGAAAAAAAAAAAACATGCACGGAATGTTTCATGGAAGTTAAGTCACACTTGCTACACCTGCGCTCCTGCGGCGGCGAGCCGTTAAGGCTTAGTCAGAGCGACCAAGTGCAGGCTAAGTAGCCGTTAAACCCTTGCCTAGTCACGTGGTAGCGCAGCGGTGAGGCTCCGAGCGAGCGCAGCATGAGCATATCTCCGCAGCCGGTCACGTGGCGTGACGTCGACCTGCCACACTTGCGCTCCGGCTGGTAAGGTCATCGCGACGCAATGAATGAAGGGTTTCGTTATTATTATAACTAAGATTCCGTGTTTTCGTAGTTTATTTTTTTGGTAAAATTCGGAGGGTGTTTTTCGGAGTTCATTTTTCGGCAGAATTTTAGTGTCTTTTGTAGTTAACATCTTCTAAATATCAAATGCTCCGAAATTCGGATTTTATGCCGCTCTATTTTAAATACTCCGAATTATAGGTGAAATGGTATATAACCGTGAACACCTCACAACGCTTAGAGCAAATTTTTATTGCCTCAAAGATTTGAATGACTGACACACATATATGTACACAAGCACGAGGAGCTAAATATAAAACATGTACGTTTCTCCTATTACAGCCTTAAAGCTTGCTGTAATACACGTTAGCATACTTTATGGGATTTTTGTCGCTGGTGAAAGCGCGCTGCTCTTCAGTTATGATTCTCAGCATAGAAAATGCCCTTTCAACTTTTGCACTAGAAGAGCGAGAAGCCTCAGCGACTCAGCGAGAACGCACTCGCCACGGCTCAGTGTGAACTCTCCAAAACGAGAGGGGTTCAACAATGTTACTTATTTCATAGCTCTGGCGCTCTGCAAAGTCTTTCGTGAGTTGGCGAGATACTGGTGACCTTTGGTAAATTTATATCGCCCAAGCAAACCGATGTATATATTACCGCTTTCGAGAACATGCCGTTCAGATAAAAAGGGGACCATTGACACATTTTTCGTTTCATATAAAAGATTCTAACTCTGCGCCGACCTGAGAAATGTAAAAAGTTTTGAAAAAGCAGGCATGGGATATCGCAGAAGCTTTTGGTGTCCAACCAAATTAGAGTAGCAGACACTTGTTTAGACAAGTGTACACGTCTTGAAAGAGGACGAAGGAGCCTCCTTGTGGGACCGGTGACCATTCGTGGTTACCGCCGAAAAGTTCCAACGGGCAGTGGTGCTGAGAAGTCCTTACCGGATATCCTGAACTCCGAAGATCGCCATTTTTTGCCGCCGGGTACTCTAAAATCGGCGTTTATCAGATAAATCCGAAGTGTCCGAAATTTCACCTGCGAGTTATTTGCGGATTAATCTGAAGACCCGGAGCCCTCGTTATGCCTTACGCGTAAAGATGTCTAAATATGTATTCACCCTGTAGAGCATGTTTTGCTGTTAGACGTTACTGTATAGCGGTGGCGCAAACTGAAGGAGGAACACATCACTCCGCGACTCCTAGCCAGTTTCGGCGTCTATTTTGATTTCTTTCGAGCAATAACCAACATTCAAAAAATTATGACGGTTAGCTGGTTCAACTTTACTGGTTATTTATTCATGTGGAGATACGAGGGAGAGAGGGAAAACTTTACTATCTAAACAGCCCTATTGCGGGCGGTCGTACCACAGTCTCTTCATTAGGAGACAGTCGGTCCGAAGACGGCCGGCACAGCCCGAACAAAATTTGGTTCAAGCCCGAGCCCGGCCCGAGCCCAGCCCGCGAGTGCACTATGCCAGACTACCTAGCTACGCCACCGCACCCAACTGTTTCACTGCTCTGCTCTTGCGGTGTGCTGTTTTGTCGCCGTGCTCTTCCGTCATGTGCGCTCTTGTCACTGTGCTATTCTGTCGATTTTCTTCCGTGTGCGCTTTTGACGCTGTGCCCTTCTGACGCTGTCGGTGCTCTTGTGTCGCGTGCCCTTTTGTCGCGTGCTGTTCTGTCGGTATACCAAGACGTTGCGGGTTCCTTGCGTTTTAACACCGGATATGTTTAGGGACCCGCCATGCCCTCCCGTCTCTGCAGCCCACATTCGCACTCGCAGCTGGGGTAAAGATGGCAAGAACCGGTTCCAAGTTTAAAAAAAAATTACTAAAAAATAAAAGAGGCCCTCCGGACTTCATATATTGAGACGAAACGGCTCATATTGCCCTTCAATAAATATCTTCTCAGCAATTCACTTGTGTATAGAGGTGACGCCGACTTCAAAAGAAGATCGGCGTCAGCGTGGTTGTTGTAAGCTGGCTTTCTCCTGTTGCGCAGTGAAGACTGGCAATCTGCGGACGCAGTATGGTTACAGAAAACGGTTCTAATTCTTGTGTTATCGAAAGTATCCCCAAACAAATTATATGAAAATTAGCTGCTGAGACGACTCTACCACTATGTCGAGTTTTGTTTAGCTGTACTATTTAGATCACGGTGAAGTTGTAAACGTTGAACATTTACGTTTGCTGTCAATGCATGGTCACCTACCGAGAGAGTATGTTTACAGAAAACGGCTGTCTGTTGTTTTACTGGGCCTGTCTGTAAGAGACAACTCCAACATTACGCATGAAAAAGAAACGGAAGCTTAACGGAATCTTCGGGTTTACCTTTTTTTTACAATTGTTCTCATTTTTTGTTTATTTATTTTCATCTCCTAATCACGGGATGGAGGTGAATAAGACAGAGATCCATGTGTCTCTCGCCAATTTTAGTATACTGTTGTTGTACTTTTTTATTTTTGTGTAATATTGTATTTTCATCGACAAACAATCTTAAATTGACTATTATAACGATTAAACAGGTTAGTTCCGACATTTATGCATTTTTGGCCACTTTCAAGGCCTTACATGGTTGGTTCCCGGTTCCACGGGAAATCATGCGATAAGAATACAAAAAGTTTGTTCGCCGCGAGATCTGTGCAGACCAAGCAGGAGGATATATTTACCTCCGTGTGACAGTACCGCTCGCGTGTGCCGAAGTCCACTTCCGGATGTTGGTTCACGGTGACCAGCCATATGACCAACAGAAGTGTGATCCCCACGGCCGCGAGTAAGACGCACGTCATGTCCAGGGGCAGCTTTTGGGTCCAATCGCTGCTCGTCCGGGGCGGGCGCTGGTGGAGCGCGTGCGCGCTAGAGATCGACTTGCGGGAAGATTTCTGCGAACAGACAGAGGCAGTGGGAATGCCACCAGATGGGCTAAGTGGACGCCTTGCAGGCTAACATTTTACATTATTTACTACTATATAGGGCTCAAACGAGCTGTTGACGTATATTTCGATTCTACCAACAAATTTAAATACACCGGAAAATTGGTCATTTGGATCAGAACAACCTATGAACCCACTCGAATAAGATTGAGTGTCGAACCCGATTTTGTGAAGCTGCGAGCTCATGGCTAATACGAAATATCCCTCTTTCTAGTGTGAGTCTTCCCTGACCAGCTCTGCTCAAGAGCAGCAACAAGCCCTGGTTGCTGCTGCTGGGAACTAGAATCGGCGGGGCTCGAGGCCTTCTGGACTCAGGAGGCTGGGGACCTCCCTTGTTACTTTTTTTTTTCGTTGTACCTCAATAAACGTTTATTACCAGTATTCTCTCTCTCTCTCTCTCTCTCTCTCTCTCTCTCTCTCTCTCTCTCTCTCTCTCTCTCTCTCTCTCTCTCTCTCTCTCTCTCTCTCTCTCTCTGCGCAACGATCTTGACTCCTGGGACCGGGAGGAAGCAACTAGGGCCGATGGCCCCTTGGCAACGTCGGAGTTGGCGGTTCATCACGTGCACTCATTCGTAAAAAAATGTTTCCGGGAGTTCGTGGCGAGGGTTTTCTCACACTGGAACGGTCGTTTACCTGCTCTTGGTCCGCGGGCTCCCGCGACCACCTTGGCTGCAACCTGGAATCGCTGCGGTTTCTTCCACACTTGTCGGCGATGGTCCACGTTGACGTTCCTCCTGAATCCTTAGCCGCATCCTCACTCTTCACCGCACGGTCTGCTGACAGCTCCGCCGGTGCTGCGTGCGACAGCGGACGTCATCAATGCCCTACCAACGACTGATTTTAAACAATGATCTCATACGAGTCCCATTATACATGCGCGTCGTCTTGAATTACCCGTGTTCTCGCCTACGGATGATTACCGTGTTGAATTTACCGTCTGATATCGAAACCGAATGCGCTGGCTGCGTGTTCGGTTAAAAGCTCGCTCATAGGATTGAGTATTCTGTTGTATCGGGTTTCCCCGTATGAGTGTTTCGGGTTATGTCGACGGCACCGGTGAAATAAAAGTCAGTCTGCAGTTTTTCTGAAGCGGAGCGTGGTGTTCCTCGTCGGTACATTCGGGTACCGATCCGATGAGAAATCACTCAAGCCGCAGAGGATGCAGCGGGAGAGGTTTTTCTGCTCTGGAAATTGATAACAAAGGCTCAAATGCAATTCAATGTTGGCTTTAAGTTCTGGCTGCATGAAAGACTGACTGACTCACCCAACTGGCCATCGACGGGACCCAATGACGCCGTTTGCACCTCGCTTGGAGCATGCTCGTCGATTGAAATGGCGCCGAAGGCTCTCTGCGTTTCCTTCGTGTTGGTTGCCTCTGGCGACGCGGCGATGGGCTTGCAGGCTTTCTCGCTTGCGGTCAACAGCAACGCCGACCGCGCAAGTCTCAGGAACTCTTTTATTCGCCACGGAGGAGATGGCGTGGTTGTGGGTGCTGCGGGAACTCGGGTGAGGCTCCTGAGCTCTTCCTCCAGCGATCCCAGCGGCGTTTACGGTGCCAGAATTCGGCGATTCCACGTTCACCGGGGATTTACTCTGGGCGTGCTGCCCTCGTGCGCGGGGGAGACAAGACTCCTCGCTGCGAATCGGCTTCATCCTGCGGGAGCACCTAGTCGGAGTCGATGACGGGGAGTCCGCACGGTCCTCGCTGCCTGGACTTCTCTCACCGTCTGCGTGAGCGCGCGACACGCAGCCACGTATTTACAAGAGGACAAGCTGCAGCGATACATGGATGCAGTGGTTGAGGCAGGTGTATGGAACAATGAAGCCACCTTAGAGGGGTCGAAAAAATGAATGAACGGGTGTTGCAAGCACACTGAGAGTTACCGGCATTGATGGACTGTTTTATTCAATGGTGTGTGTGTGGATGGGGGAGGGGGTGGGGCTAGATGCGGCAATGAATCACCAGCTCCGCGCTGCGGCTATTCGCGATATTAACAGCGGAGCTGTTAGGCCGAGCTTTGTCCGTCCGTCCCAGCGCAAATTCTCGAAGCCTCAAGAAAAGCATGTAGTTAGGGAGGTCCCGGGAATCAAACCCGGGACCTTTCGCGGACCTTTCACCTTTGCGCTGTGAAACCGGCAAACCGAACCGCTGGGCCAGCCCACAAGCCCGAGAGGTACTGGGTTAGCAGCCGGTCGGGAACAATGACATGTGATGCCAATTGGGCAGGAAAAGAAAACGCTTCCTGCGGTCGGGACTCGGAATCGAACCTGGGTCCCTCGCGTTATCAAACCGGCGTCTATCCGATTGGGCTATCATCGCATTCCGACGCACAGCATTTGGGTTCGCAGCGCGGGCGTTGGCTTTGGACTTGACCGCGAGCTGTGCTTGTTTTTTTCGCCTTGTTTTTTTCGCGCATGCGCATGGTGGTATACCGGAGGAGTTTTCTGCGTGCACGGGACTGCCGAATTGTTCTCCCACGTAGCCGTATAACACTTCGCTTTAAAAGGATCGATGGACGGCTGTGCCGCCAGTTCCAAGCATAGCTCAAGGTTACCCGCGGCTCAGGCAGCAGAGATGTCCGTGCCGTAAGAATTACTCGCCTGCAGCCTTGATGGAACGCCGGGTGGGCATCCTGGTGGAGTGCTTGTTCTGTTGGAACCGCTTCAGAGGGGAGTTTGACCTCGAGGAAGCTACCAGCAGCGGGAGAACCCAGATGCAGAAGGCGCCAACTGGTTGCTTCTTCTTCTGTAACCGGCGAGCGCGCTGGCGCGAGACTACAGCCGGCATGCGGATAACAAGGACGACGACGCGAAGGGGGTGTTTAAAGTATCTGGAAACTTGCAAAACTAGAATACTGCGTCAGCACCTCAAACGCACTATTCGGCTTAGTTGGCCAAATCCGCGACCAATGAGAAGCGTGACGAAAACCTACCACCATAATTCTCATCGGCTACCTCGGCCTAACACAACGCCCACACAGCTAGATTGGCCAGGTGACAATGACAGAAGCCGTCACATGCTCACGGCTGAATCAACAATGCCACATTTCGTTCCCATATAGGTACGAATCGACCGCGATGCAGAACGTACCTGACCCGGCCTAAAGGATGCCAGATCGCCCTTATTAACAAAAATAACCCATAGAATTGACGTTAGGAAACGTTTTTACAATAAAAATTCGCAAAAAAAGACATGCACCCCTCTATGTAACGCCGACGATGCTTGAACGCGAAGCGTTCTCATGTTGAATGCTTTGGTTGGCCAATCCCACAGTGCGAGTATGTGCTACTCTGAGGTACGCTCACTTTTCTAGAGAGAGAGAGAGAAAGGACTTTATTGGATCTCCTGCAGTCGGGGACGGGTCAGGCCTCGCAGGCATAGAGTTAATACTACTGCTCGCAGGGCTTCACCGTCCCGTAGTCTTCGCCGCTCACTGCGGCGTCGGGCCGACCCCGAGGCCTGCGTCTGGTCGGCGCGGGCTACTTGGAGTGCCGCCGCTGTCTCCCCTAGCCCTCGCTCCCGCAGGAGGAGGCCGAGAGGAGTGCGGGTTCTCCTTTCGCCGTTGCTTGCCCAGTGCAGCCTCGAGCCGCTGGATAGCCCTTAGCTGGTGTTCGCGCTCCGAAGAGCCGATCGAGTCCGTAACGTCCGGAGGGAGGGTCGGCCTCCCGTCACTCGCGTCGTGTCTTTCACAACCCCACATCAGGTGGGTCAGGTCCGCGGTCACTCGCGCACAAACACTGCACACACAGTCTTCATACAGGTCCGGGCACACGTGGCGCGCGAGCGCCGGCGTCAGCACCGTCCGAGTCTGTAGTTGCCGCAGAAGCACGGCCTCCCTCCTCGCGAGCCCCGGATGGGGCGGAGGGTAGGCCCGCCTCTCTTCCCTGTACCAGCGCAGCGTCGCGCCGTACGTGGTCAGGGGTTCCGCGTCGTAGTCTTCTTCTTCGCTCGATTCCTCGTCGACGTCGGCGTCCGTCGCTGGCGCGGCTCGGCACGTGGCGAGATCACGGGCCGCGGCGTCGGCTACCTCGTTGACGTTTCGGTGGCCGTTGCGGAGCTCCCGGCCCATGTGAGCCGGAAACCACCGGATGGTCGTGCTGGTGTTCCTGCGCGCTCCCTCTCCGATGCCGGAAAGGACGCGCATCGTCGTCTTGCACACCGTGCCCCTGGCGAAGTTGGCTATCGCGGACTTGGAGTCGCTGAACACCGTCTTCGTCCCCGGGTGGAGCAGGGCCAGCGCGATCGCCGCCTCCTCCGCCTGTCTGGCGGACTTGGCGCGCACGCTGCCGGCGCTCAGTAGTTCTCCCGTGGCGGCTCGCACCGCCACCACCGCGTAGGCGTCGTCTCGGTCCCGATGTTTGGAGGCGTCCACGAACACCGCATCGCCTCTCTCGTTGTACTCCTTGGCGAGCGCGCACGCCCGCGCCATTCTCCGTTCCGAGTTCCGTCCCGGCGCGACGTTCTTCGGGAGCGGGGGCACCACCACGCTGTTGGCTATGTCGTCTCGTAGCGGGATCAGCTCGTCCTCCTCCTCGAAGGGGCAGCCCAGTCCTACGCGTTGCAGCAGTCTCCGGCCCGTCCGGGTCGACCCCAGGCGTTCCAGCTGCGCCACTCTCTGCGCCTCGCTGATCTCCGCGAGCGTGTTGTGCACTCCCAGAGACGCGAGGGCCCGCGTTGCTCGTGCCGTTGAGTAGGCCCAGGGCCGCCCGGTATGACTTGCGGATCGCCGCGTCGATCTTGGCTCGTTCCTGGGTCCTCCATTCGTGAAACGCTCCCACGTAAGCCACCTGGCTCACGACGAACGCCTGCAGCAACCGCAGCAGGCTCGCTTCTCTCATGCCGCGCGCTCGCGTCGCCAGTCGCTTGACGAGGCGCGTGGCGATGCCCATCTTCGTGATCAGCCGTTCCACGGTGGTGTTGTTGTAGCGGCGGCTCGCGTCCACGTGCATGCCGAGAACGCGTATGCTCGTCGCCTTGGGTATGGCCGTGCCGTCGCTCGCTCGCACCACGATGCTGCGCTCCGCTTCGGCCGACGCCTTCTTGTGATACCGGCCCGACGGGGGCACGATCAGCAGCTGCGACTTTTGCGGGGCGCACCGGAGACCCGTGCCGCGCAGACTCTCCTCGATGCCGTCCACCGCCTCTTGCAGCGCCGACTCGATGTGGCCGTCGCTGCCGCCCGACACCCACAGCGTGATGTCGTCGGCGTAGATCGTATACTTTACGTCGGGCAGCTCGTCCAGGCGACGGGCCACGCCGATCATGACCAAGTTGAACAACAGCGGCGAGATCACCGAGCCCTGCGGCGTGCCGACGCTGCCCAGCTCTCGCTCTTCTAGTTGCGTTTGGCCCACCTCCAGTCGGGCCGTGCGGCCGGTTAGGAAAGTCCGGATGTAGTTGTAGGAACGCTGTCCCAGGCCGAGCCGGGACACTTGGGCCAGGATCGCCGAGTGCTTCACCTTGTCGAAGGCGCTCTGCAGGTCCAGGCCCAGGATGGCGCGGTTTGTCCGAGGTCGGCCTCGTTGGCGGGGCCAGCACCTCGCGCTGCAGCAGTAGCATCGCGTCCTGCGTCCCCAGACGCGAGCGGAATCCCAGCATCGAGTCGGGGTACAGGTCGTTCGTCTCCAGGTACCGCTGCCACCGGTCGTTGAGAACGTGCTCCAGCACCTTCCCCACGCACGACGTGAGGGAGATGGGGCGCAGGCTCTCTATGCCCGGCGGCTTGTTGGGCTTGGGAATGAGTATCGTCTTGGCCGTCTTCCACTGTCGCGGGAGGCTGCCGGCTCGCCAGCGCTCGTTAAAGTACTTCGTGAGTGAGGTTACGGCCGCGTCGCTCAGGTTGCGCAGCGCCTTGTTCGTGACTCGGTCCGGGCCCGCCGCCGACCGGCAGTTCAGGGCCTGGGTCGCGCGCCGGACTTCCCACACCTCGATGTCTCTGTCGAGCGAGGGGTTGGGCGGGCCGGCATATTCTCCGTGCCGTTCTCTCGCGGTCTCGGGAAGGTAGCGCTCGTTGAGACGCTTGTGAACCTCCCGCTCCCCGAGCTCCTTCGTCGCCGCGTACATGATCTGCGCGAGCCGGTGTCGTTGGTACTCTTTACTCTGGCTTTCGTCCATCAGGTGGCGGAGGAGTTTCCACGTGCCGCCCCGGTGGAGCTGGCCGTCGGCCTCGCTGCACAGCTCGAACCACTGCTGCGCGCATAGCTGGCGACTGTACTTTTCGATTTCTCGGCCGAGCGTTGCGATTCTCTTGCGAAGGGCACGGTTGTGCCGCTGCCGCTTCCATCGTTGTTGTAGCGAGCGTCGCGCCTCCAGCATGTGCGCGAGCCGGGGGTCCATGCGCGCGGTCTCCTCGGACGTTTCCGTGATGGTCGTCGCCTTCTCCGCGGCCGCGACTATGCTTCTCGACCACTCTTCGATGTCTTTGATCTCGCCCAAATCCTCGGTACGAAACTCGTGCCAGTTTGTGAGTCGGTGCTTGATGCTCCCGTCTCCGGTGTCGTCACCGCCTCTGCCGTTGGGTCGGGAGCGGGACGACGACTTCGATTATGTAATGATCGCTCCCCAGGTTCACTCCCGTGTTTCTCCAGCTCGCCGTCCGGTCGTCGGGCAAGTGCAGGAACGCCAGGTCCGGGGTAGTGTCTCTGACTGTGGACGTGCCGATGCGCGTGGGGTGCGATGGGTCCGTGAGGAGAACGTAGTCCGCTTCCGCGGCGTCCTCCAAGCAGGTCCCGGCCCTTGACCGAAGTATCGGCGTGGCCGAGCTCTTTGTGTCGTGCGTTGAAGTCCCCGCACGACGACGACGCCGTCGCATGCGGAGACCGCTCCGCGTGCTTTGTGCAGTAGTGACTTGAACTTTTGCTGCCGGTGCTGCGGGTTGCTGTACACGTTGACCGCCATCACGGTCGTGCTCGTGCTCTTCCCTTGCTCTGCCGGTGGCCACCGTCAGCTCGGTCGCGCATAGCTCGATCGCGCTGCCGCGGCTTCCCATGAGTGCGTCGTGCTTGACGAACGCGATGCCCTTTCGGACGAAGGTGCACACGCCCTGCGCCGCTCCGCGCCCG
This sequence comes from Haemaphysalis longicornis, assembly GCA_013339765.2. Classification (NCBI taxonomy): domain Eukaryota; kingdom Metazoa; phylum Arthropoda; class Arachnida; order Ixodida; family Ixodidae; genus Haemaphysalis; species Haemaphysalis longicornis. The sequence continues at coordinate 80,249,867 of CM023456.1, read as the reverse complement.
CAGGTGCGAGCGCTCGGCGGGCTGGCGTGCGTCCTGTAGCCCGGCAGGGACACTGCGCCGGCGTCTTCCGCGTGAGTTTCCTGCACCATGATGACGTCGGGTTGCTCCGTCGGCGCCAGGGTGCGGAGGTGCTGTTGTAGGACCGCTTTCCGGCACCGAAAGCCGTTCGCGTTCCAGTGCCAGATTCGTAGCGAGGTGCGATGTCGGGCCGTCGTCATCATGGTGATACGTTGACGGTGACCTGGTTGTTGTGTTCTTGTACGACTCCGCACGCGGGTGCCGTCAGTTTGCTGAATTGTTGTTGTATCTGCTGCTGGATAGCAGTTTGCATCTGTTGTTGGAAGGCTTGCATCTGCTGCTGGAAAGCTTGCATCAGCCTGTTGGTGATTCTCTTCTCCAGGACCTCGAGGTCTCTACCCCAGCGGTTCATCTGGCTTTCTATTCTTCTGATGCGGTTGTTCAAGCCGGCGTAGCCCGGCGTCTTGCTCAGGTCGAGGACGTTCGATGCGGAGACCGACACGCTGGAGCCCACGTCGTCGGCGTCCTCGTCGCATTCCTCTTCTATGTAGTATTCGTGGGCCGGGGATTCCCGTCGCTCCTCCGCCGGCTTCGGCATCGGGTCTCTCACTGGCGGCGGTTGCTTCCAACTCGTCGCCCGGCTCGGACGTTCCGCCGGGCTAGCGTTCGTTGTCTCCGCGGGTGCGGGCTTTGACCCCGTGGTCGACTTTGGCCCCCATAGCTCTTCGAGCTTCGTGGTGAGCTGCTCGATGGTCACTCGCTGGGCGTGTACGGTGGCTTGTAGCTCTTTCACCATCTTGCGTAGTTCCACGGTCTCCGGGGAGGCTCTCGTTTGCTTCGTGTCGTTGCTGCGTCGTGGCGACGAGCGGCTAGCGCTTCTCCGTCTGGACGCCGAGCGCTCGCGACGAGCGGACTTTGAGCGCCGGCGAGCCGGCGCGGCAGCTGCTCCGCCAGCTGCACCGTACGTGATCGCCGCCCAGGAGGCGGGGCCTCGCGACGTGGCGCGACGGCCGCGCGATGCGCTCCTGCGCTGCGCACTCCCGCGCGACGCGCTCCTGCCGCGGCTGCTGCCGCGCGGCGGGGCGAGTTCGGGGAAGTCGTCCCTTCTAGAAAGTCTGACTTTGAGCGCCGGCGCCGACGTGGCCGCCTTCGCGCGTTCTTCTTCGAGTTTCCGCTCCCACTGCCGCTTGCGGACTTGGTATGGGGTCTTGAATTTGTGTTTGCACGAGCCCTCGCCCGTGGGGTGTGGGCCGCCGCACAGACGGCACCGCGGCTTGCATTGACTCTTGTGCCCGTCGCCCGGGTTCTTCTGCCCGCAGGCGAAACATACCCGAACGTTCGGCGTGGGACACACGTCCTTTCTGTGGCCGATCTGTCCGCAAATCTTGCAAACTTCCTTGTGCTGCCGATACAGGTAGCATCTCGTAACTACGCCGCCGTACCGCACGTAAAACGGCACTTTGCTTCCGTGAAACAAGATGACGACCGCCGTCGACTGGCCGAGGCGGTGAGCGTCACCGGCAGTGGGGTTGTGTTTGTTGACCACGTGGCGAAATATGTCGTCCGCGGTGTCTTCCGGACCCACGCCATGTATTACGCCGCGAGAGGTGTCCTCCGGCGCCGCCCGATACGCGTAGGTCTCGAACTCTCGTCCTCCGATCGCGATCTTCTTCACGACCTCGTATTGCATCATCCTTTCCCAGCTCGGGGTACTGACTACTAGAATGTTCTGAGCGAGGTTCGGCAGCATGGTGTCCTCCCGCTCGGCTTCCTCGCTCGCTTTGGCCGCCGCGAAAATGGCTCTTCGCAGGTCGATCAGCGGCACCTTGCCTACTTTAGGCCGCCACGTGGCCGCATGACCACGCGGAACTCGTCTCTCGGGGCGAAATTGGGCATGCGCGCCGTCTTCGCCATGTTGGCGTTAATCTTGCTCGCGAACTGAGCTCGCGTAGGTTGAACGTGGCGTTGCGAAGCGTTAGGCTTACCGGCGTGTGACGAAGCTCGCTGCGTGGAAGCTTCCAGAACACTCACAGATTTCTTGCGACGACGCTGATGAGACACGCGGGTCCACCCGGCGTGGTCGTCGCCTCCCTCCGGCTCGTCGTCGGCGCGCGGACGCTCGTTGCCGTCGATTTCGTCGCCGTCGATGCCGGAGCGCGTGGTAACAGTCCTCACCGACACACAGTCCGACACAGTCTGCTCGCGTTGAGGAGAGTCCGCAGTAGTCACATCCATTTCGCAGGATTCTTGGAAGTCTTCTACGTCGGCGCGCCGATTCTCCGCCCGCTGGGCAGGTCCGGGCACGCCCGCGGCGGCGGCGGCCGTCGACGTGGCCGTCGCCATGCCCGTACTCGTCGGTTCCCTCGTTAGGCTTAGCTGGGCTGCCTCGCCTCGCTGAAGGAAAATGCTCGCCAAATCGCCAAAAGTGGGCTAAATCGCCCAAATTTGGTACCTACGTGATCCTCTCGATGAAAGGAAACTCGTATGCACAATTTTGGACATCAGGGGCGGGATGGTCCTCCGAAAAATTCGTGGCGACGACGGAGCCGACGTGGAGTGCGTCCGCTTAGCTCGGCGACCGCAGCGCCCCCCCTCACTTTTCTAGAATACCCACACCAACTCTCGGGTGTGCACTCCGTAGGCCTAACGGTGGGTTTGGGTTTTTTTTTTTGGGGGGGGGGGGAGGGGGGCGGTTCGGTTTAACAGCTGTTCAAGACAATCAGCGGGAGTACTCGAAGTGAACAAACAAACATGTGGGCGAACGAAAGTTTGACATCCACCTGAATGTAGCCAAACGGCTACAAAGGAAAGCTATACAGCTTTCTCAGAAACTTCTCAGTTGAAGAAAAAATTGTCCTTTGGCTGCCGTTTGGCTGCATTCAGGTGGATGTCAAACTTTCCTTCATAGAAACTTACTCCACCTTGGGGATTTCCCCTAAATCTGGTCGACTAGACATATGGGTGTTTCGGGCTGCCCAAGAAATACTGTCGTCCCTAATAGTCGTCTTCTACATACCAGACCAACCGCAGCATGGCAAGTCACTGAAAACAGAATCCCGTCAGAGGAATATCAATACGGGGCTACTGAGAAAACTAACGGAGGGCAAGGACAGTGCACTCTGCCTTGTCGTCACCATACTGCATAAAAAACCGTCAAGCTAAAGCTCTTTTGACCAAGATACCGCAAATGCGACCAACAAGTTTCAAGCATAGCTATGTCGTTAAGCCGACACATGGCCGCACTCACACAGACTTCTCGGTCTTATTTGAAAATGGCGGTTAGCCACACTGAGCCTGCGTACGACTGAGAACCATGAGTGCAAATACGTGAGGCGAGGAGCTCGAGTGGAAGAACAGGGTGCGCTACCTGGGGCTCACCCTGGACCACAGGGTGGACTTCCACCAGGCCGCCCAGAGAGAGAGAGAGAGAGAGAAACAACATCTTTATTGTCCGGCAAAAAGACGCGGCCTAAACGTCACGCTGGACGGCCACCCGGCGCTCGCTACCTACTCGCACCCAGCCTCCGAGGAGACAGTGCTGTCGGCCGCTGGCGCTCGAGGGCCTCCACCGCTTGCTGGACGGCCTCGCGCTGCACGTCGTCGTCCACACTCACCACCGCACTCTCTAGGCGCGGCGGAAACGCGTCTGTAACACCGTCCTCCACCTTGCAGTTCCACAGCATGTGCGCCATCGTGGCTCGGTCCTCGCCACACACCGCACACACGTCACTCGCGTGCACCTCCGGGCACACATGTTTCGCCACCACCGGTGTCCACACCGCTCGCGTCTGTAGCTGCCGCAGCGTCACCGCCTCCTGTCTCGTGAGCTGACGGTGGGGCGGCGGGTACGTCCGCCTGCCCTCCCGGTACCAGTCCAACACGTCCTTGTACGAGGCGATCGGCACCACCTCGTCGTCGTCCTCCGCAGGTCGGGGGCTCGGGCTGCTCCCAGCAGACAGTGCTGCGGCTGTACAGCGCCTCGGCCGTGGGGCTACTGATGTACGCGCTGCCGCTGGTCACCCTGTGGAGACCCAATTGGCGGCAGCTGGAGGGCGACCATCGAAAGGGCGTCCGCGCCTGCCTAGGCCTTCCCCGAAACTCGCAGTGCGACAGGACGCTGGCTGAGGCAGGGGTGTGGACGCTGGAGATGACGGCCGAGCAGCGGGCCCTGGGCCACATCAACTGGCTGCACCGAGCCGAGGGGGGCGGCCCCCTGCTGCAGCGGCTGCGCACCCACGGGCACTCGCGCATGTGGCGCATGCTGGCCCTGTACGAGCAGGTGGTGGGCACCATAGACATGGAGCCCTCCAGCCGCCCTCCAGACCTGGCGGCCGAGCTGCACGTGGAGATTCCGGGCCTCCGCATCAAGCGGCGCACGCCCCACTGCGGGCTGCTGCAGCTGGCCCGGGCCATCGTCTGGAAAGACCTCGAGGGCCACACCCTGGCCTACTCGGATGGCTCTGTGCCGCAGCGCCAGGGCTCGGCTACAGCGGCCGCCGTTCTGGGGGAGGCCACCCAGCAGGCCCGGCTGCACTACGCCGCATCCTCGGCCACGGCAGAACTTGTGGGGGTCCAGCTGGGTCTGGACCTGCTGCTGGAACTGGAGCCCGCGCCCGAGCACTGCGCCCTGCTGTGCGACTTCCGGGTGGCTCTGCTGCGCATCCGGGAGGGCGACCCGCACTCCCCTCTGGTTCGGGGCGTGCGCGAGAAGGCGGAGCGGCTGGCAGACAGGGCCGCCCGGCTGCGGATGCAGTGGGTTCCCGGCCACATCGGGCTCGAGGGCAACGAGCGGGCGGACGAGCTGGCCGCCCAGGCCCACCAGCTGACCCCCTCGACCACGGATGCCCAGGCAGCGGCGGACGACGCCCGCCTGCTTATACAGCGGCACGTGCGGGCACAGCACCCGGACCCACGGCTGGCCGCTGGAGAGGCCCCACCACCTGTGCGGGCCGCACGGCTGCCCCGACAGCAGCGTTCGGCAATCCTGCGCCTCCGCTTGGGGGCGCAGGATTGCCGAACGTCGATTGCCGAACGTTCAGCCGTCCACACAGGGGGCTGTGTGGACGGCTGAACGGAAGCGCCGCCTTGGGCTGGCCGACAGCCCTGCCTGCCCCTGCCAGCACTGCCACGCACCTATCCAGTCCCTGCCGCACCTGCTCTTCGAGTGCCCCGAGTATGCGGCAGGGAGGCCGGAACTGCTGGCCGCCCTGGGAGGAAGGGCTCGGCCACTCGATGAGCTGCTATGGCCGCCGGGCAATACCAGGGAGCGGGACAGCGTCCACGAGGCGCTGGGCGGCTACCTGGATGCCTCAGGGCTCCGCCTGGCACTACACTCCCTGGCCCAGTGAATGTGTGTACTTTTCTCTTTTTTTCCCTGGACCATACTTTGTGTGCCTGTGTGTGTGCGTCTGAGCCTGTGCGTGTGCGTCTGAGCCTGTGTGTGTGTGCATGCGTGCGTGCGTGTGTGTGTGTGTGTGCGCGCGCGTGCGTGCGTGCGTGCGCGTGCGCGTGTGCGTGCGTGTGTGTGTGTGTTGTGTGTGTGTGTGTGTGTGGTGTGTGTGTGTGTGTGTGTGTGTGTGTGTGTGTGTGTGTGTGTGTGTGTGTGTTTTGTGTGAAGTTTTCAATATGCCCGTCTCTGCACTGTCTTCTGTAAATATGTCCCCTGTCTCTGTAAATATGTGCTCTATCTGTTTCTCCTCTCCCCCCCCCCGCCACACTAGCAGGCATTCCGGTGTCCACCCCTAGGTGTGACAATTTACGCCTACTGGTGGACTTTTCTTTCCTTTTCTTTGGCAATAAATTAATTCATTCATTCATCAGTGAATGTGAATAAATCAGCGCGTCGGAGTGAATCGGCAGATTGGGGCGCGTGCGAACGGCTCAGCGTGCCGAAACGCAACAGTTAAAAAAAGGAGACACAGCCTGAAGAGAAAGGCTCCCAAGTCTTGCTATATGTGGGACATCACAAAATGGTCACCAACTTACTCGTAAGCCGATTTTGAATAGCTTTTGGCGTTTTTATGGTCGCTATTTTTTTTTTCGAACGTCCGCCAATGCCGCGTGGCAGCACAGTCGGTGAAGGGAAATGTTGAGAGCTGACGTAAGTGGTTATAGCTTATTAACCTATTAGCGAGGTTTAGCGCAATAAATTTTGTTTTCACTTAGTTTTTCCCTTCGCCAGTGCATGTACAAGTTCACTCGCCTCTATTAGACCCTTGATTTCATCTCGGTTTATTTTATTTTCCTGCTCGTGTATGGCGGGATTATGTTCCAAGAAAAAAAAAACACTCTTATTAAGAGTGCCCCCAAACGACCACTTTTGTGGTGGTGGACAGGTAGGGAAATGCGGTGCCCCACCAACGGTGCCATTGGCCAGTTACTCGCGGAGCGGCCCGCTGATCACTGGTGGAGGCTCCACCCTTTCATTTTAATTCCGGCTGCGTCCGGAAGGCGTTGACGGCTTGTCATCCGTGACACCCTCCGCATGAATAAGCACAGGGCGGTAAGTAAAAAAAAAGCAAGCTTGAGAATAATGGCGCTACAAGAAGGATAAAGAAGAGGGAATGGGGAAAAAGTGAGATCTGACCTACCCGGCACGTTTTCTCGCTTACCTCACACCGTTATGAATAATGTGTGCGTTAACGCTGCGTGCGCGTTGTCTGCAAGTTAGATGACAGCGTTTAGGACCAAAAGTATGCAGTCAGGTGATTACCTTCTAAAAAATTGGGGCAACTAGTGCGTCTGGGTACGAACTCTTCTTTGTGTGTAGTGAACGAGCTCGCATGTTCGTTTGTGCGGCGTGTGCATGTCTGTCTGTCTGTCAGTATGTATGTATGTATGTATGTATGTATGTATGTATGTATGTATGTATGTATGTATGTATGTATGTATGTATGTATGTCCGCGTGCGTTTATGTCTGCACGGTGCACGCGCATAACACGTGTTAGAATGGGCTCCAAAACATATTTTACTTGACCGGCCTGAGCCAAGTGGCTTTCAACTTTCTGAAATATTGTTCAACTTACACAGATATTTCTGGCCGATATCGAGACGCATCCAGGGATGAGGTGTCTAGTGACCATTTTCTATAGTTAGCGGTAAAAGGAGCAGAGGAAGGAACTGCTGTGAGGATGGGGATGACAACGACGATTATGATGACTATTATGATCATATCAACAGCAATGGTGGTGACAGAAGCGATAACAAAATACAGTATCCACGAAAACGTTGTGCCTTTGCCGAACATAAAGAAGCAAGTACCGGTTTTTAGGGTTTTTTTTCTTAACTGCAATAGCCACGTAAACCATAAACTCAACTCGTACAACTAATTTGCAAACTGCAAATTTGTAAACTGTACTACGCGTAATTTGCAACTTTTACGTCCAAGACAACCGCCAAATGTGAGTGTAACAATAGAATTGATTTTAAGGTGTGAGGCTAATGATTTATATTTGCCAGCAAACGATAACGTTGTTTTATTTAACCTCAGCAATGGCCGTTAATAGTGCTGCGCCATTGAATGAGAACCTATTATCATCACAGCCAAAAAAGAAAGCGCTACTCGTGTCTTGTACCCATATCAAAATATTAAGTCGGCATGTGAGGAAACAACCACATTGTATGTGTGTCCCATTTCCTAGTTGACGGTGTATTCCCAATGTGCGTAGTGTCTCACATTGCCTCGCGTAGGCTGCTGGATTCCGTGGGATAACGGTTAGAGTCGTCGGACAACACAACCTGTCACAAACAAAACACTTGATAAAAAAAGGCAAAGGAGCAATACGACGGGACAGCAAATAAATGCCGCCGTAGTAGGGTATAGGACACTCTAAGGGCCTAGACTTGCTACAAACTGTAGTGAACGCCGAAATTCTCACCTCGATTCGCTTACGTTTACTTTACTACTTTTTACTTATAGCATGTTTGTATTTGGAGTCAAGTGTATACACAGAAACACAGTCATTAGGCAAGTGTGACTGTTTTCTAAAATCAATCATTCAATCAGTCAAGTCATCAGAAAATATTTAATTTAATCACTGAACAAACAGAGATATGTACAAGCAGAGGCGTAAGGGAATAATTGGGTCAAGTGGGGCGCTTTATAGGTAGCACTTCTATGTGAAGCGCATTTTGCTCACCAAACCCGAAGGAAGTCCTGTGCTTCATGAGAGTGCACAAATTATTCTGTCCCTGCAACGTCCCTGCGTGAATTTTCGCCTGGGACTATAAATGGAAGATTGAGTGCTGATTGAAAATGGCGCCTGCCTAGTTGAGAAGATAGTGATTCTGGACCAGCGGACAGCTTTCAGTGCGGACCTGCAGAGATGTACGCAACTCAACAGGGTCAAAACGTCTTTCAGAGCGTCCTTGACAGAAACTTAGTGGCGTGTCCTGCGGTCACGAAATGCTCTATTTACCTCCGTGAAGTTCCATTGCGCAATATCTCTACGCCTCAAGGAATAAACGGGCTGCAGAGGCCACAGCGTGCGACCCGCGATCGGAGCGATATAAAACCTACTCAAATCAATAACGACACCCAAAAGCGCCGTTTATGACCGCTCATCGAGCTCTGGCAGTTACATCTGTCATCGCAAGCAACTCTGTATAGAAATCGTGTCAGTGTAAGAACCCTCCCCCACTCCCCTTTCTTCCCATGTGGACGATTTCGTCGGGGCCACCCGTGTACACGTAGGTCACGCCGCCGCACTGTCACACCGCGCACAGTCACGTCACGACGCTGCGTGTCCAGAGGTGCTTTTGCGGTCAGCAGCCAAGGGATGGCTCTCCTCTCTCCCCCTTTCATTGCTCCCTATTTCTCTCCCTGACCTCTTTCGACCCGGGGTTGTGGCACCCAGACCCCCGCAGTTCGTGCGGGCGCATAAACGCAAGGCAAAAACATAACAAGAAGAGCATGTTTGTGGGGCACGGAGAAAGGGAAAAGCCAACGCACAGACAGACCGCAGTGCGAGCTTTGTGCGAGTGAGAACACAAAGGAAGAAAGGATGATGGGATACACGGCGCAGGAAAAGAAGATGCGCCTCCAATTGGGAGGAAAGGAGGTGGGAGAGGAAGGGAGAGGGAGATAAACTTCTGCACGCACACGTTTACCGCACGCACGCACGCAGTGGGCGAGAAAAGAGCCGTGTCGTCATAGCTACGACGCGTCCGGGCCGGGCCAAACACACAGTCGGGTGCGCGCGCGGGACGCCCGAAAAGGCGCCCGTTGACCCGCTCAGTCGCACCGCACCGGCGCTTTACGGAGAAAACACTCGCGGCAGCGCGCGAGCTCGTCCACAGGGAACAGTTCCGAGTTACGTGTGTAGGGTGGACCCCTGCGTCGGTGGCGCTGGGTTCCCAGAAACGTCCGGCCACCACGTCACCAGTGGAGGGTGACAGGTCATGCAGAAGCCGTGGAACACGCGTGAGTTATTCGGCCCCGATGTTGGACTAGTTCGACGACGCGGGAGCGACGCAACCCTATCTCAGCGCAAAAGTTTTTAAAGCTTTTCTGCTTCAAGTAATCAGTGTAGGCAGTCATTTCTGTCTCTAATCCCAACAGCATTCAGTACTAGCAAAAAACGACTGTTCTTCATTCTTCTCTGTCTCTCTGTCTCTCTCTCTCTCTCTGGCTGGGAAATTGGAGAAGGAGATGTACCGACTTGAGGCATCAGCTGGTTATTAAGGATAAAAAAACATCCATGTGTGCGACGCATCAACGTCACAACTGAAACGTTTACTGGAGTTCCTGTAACTTTCACGACTTAATTTATCGTCTTTGTTTTTGTGGGATTTCGAATTTAATCGATCGTTTGACAAAAATAACTGCGACGAGTCTACCGCACCGAGATTTCTGCCTAACGTCGACCATCTGTTGCGGCGGATCGACTTAAGTTCGAACTGTACCGTCAACGTGAAGATGGAGGCAAGACTCATCGACAGGCTACCCATGCTGCCGGGCTACTCCCTGCCGGAAGTGGTAAGCAAGAAAAACCCCCCTTTCATGCTCCATTAGCATTGGGACTGGTCTAAACAGCCATTCTTTGCTTTTGATGAGCGTGGTTGGAAGCATTGCTCTGTAAGAGAGCTGGAGTTACTGACCATATTTAATTTGTGCCTATTTAATGAGGAGTCTCGATTTGGAGTAGTTTTCAACGAAATACTGAGCACACTATTTTTGGAAATTTGACCATGAACAGCGATAACAATATCCAACTGTTTAAGAGCTTGTTTTTCATAGGCTACAGCGCTGCGCCTGTTTTTGTTCCCGTTGCGTAGGATATTTCCGACCAGTACAAGCTTTTAAAAAAGCAGTGGGTTTTTTTGTATCCATGTTCTGCGCTATTTTGTAAGAAAACTGTATTTGATTGTGGTTGTGTGGTTGGTTGTGGCTGATAAAACATGAAAGTGGAATGTGCAGCGAAATCTGCAGCTGAGCATGATTTGCGGGACGGCGGCTGTCTTGTGGGTGTGCTTGGAGAGCGACGTCCTGCTGGTGGGTCGCTTCGGCAAAGGTGTACTGACGTCATTTTCGTGACGGATATGACGCCAGTGAAATCTTGGTGTATCCCGGCATAAAACACTTTCGTGTTAAAATATAAAACCCGAAAACGAACAACCCTAAGTATAGAGTACTCATTAGTCCTAAAGGTTGCTTCTCCGCAAGAGCACCGTGTGTGCAGGGGTGCACCCTCTACAGGCCGCATGCTTCGTTGTACTGGCGTCATTTCCGTGACGGATATGACGTCAGTAAAATCTTGGTGTATCCCGGCTTAAAACGCTTTCGTTTTAAAATATAAAACCCGAAAATGAACAACCCTAAGTATAGAGTACTCTTTAGTACTAAAGGTTGCTTCTCCGCAAGAAGACCCTGTGTGCACGGGTGCACCCTTTACAGGCCGCTTGCTTCGTTGTACTGGCGTCATTTCCGTGGCGGATATGACGTCAGCGAAATCTTTGTGTATCCAGGAATAAAACACTCTCGCGTTAAAAATACAACTGTCGCAGAAGAAACAAGAAAATTCGGGAGTTTTACCATTAACTCCCATCACCACTTACTTCCATCAAAGCAAGCTTTACCGTAAGGCAGTTACGTGTGTTTGTAAAGCCAACTTTCATTGATAGGAAGGTAATTTTGTTTCACTGGGAAACTTGTACAGCCGTCCACCACCTTAGCTGGAGCAACGCAATACGCACTAATCATCTTCTTGTGCCTTAATGTAAGGGAAGTTAGCCAGAACTGCTGCATTGCCCCGAGGTTTAAGGGCTAACTTACGTCCTACACATTAGTTTGAACCGTATTTCTTGAGAATTTTTGAAATATGCCACGCTAAAGTCGAATCTGCCGCTTTAGCTAAGCCTGCGGAACGCCGTACGTTAACCCAGCCAATAAAATAGACCCGAAAATGCGGCTGTGAGAAAATAATGAACAAGTCACTCAGTGCAATAACATCTGCTTGTCAGGGTGGTGAGCAATTAAACGGTGGCTGTATCATGTATTAGGAAGCAGTATGCAAGTTCACAAAATTCAGCTCATTGCAATTGGGGGATGAGTATGAATACATTGTCACATACTTATTTACAGAACAATATGGCACCATGGCTTAAGCTTCACGAATGTCGCATCACAAAGAAACTGAGTTAATTGAGGCACAATTTATTTCCCTTCTTTGTATTTTGTAATTTAATGGGTTACGGCCTACTGTGCGTAGGCTGGATAAAAGACGAGGAAACTAGCATCTAGCCAGATAAACCCAGAAACTTCGATCATTGGTAAAGGAAATACGCAGTTCAGAAAAAACTCAGTGTTATTATTTATACCCCACAAGACAATATCATTGGTTTTCGCTTTCATTCCAACCGGGGGAAAATATTTAGCTTAGTAGAAAGCTATTACTTTTTGGGGAGAACTTACTTCACGGCATGGACATCATGCGCACGTCAAAATACGAAACGGGACTCAGCGGCCATTTCGGGTGTAGGGCGCTTGCGCAGTGAGTTGAATATCACCTTTTATCATCTGTTCTTAATGGCTGCCGTCAGCGAAGTTAGGATTAGGAGAGGGTCGGGTGCGGATACAGCATTGTTGCAAAGCTTCCCTCTTTTGGCAGCGTTGGAAAAATGAGTGACAGGTTGCGGTACCCCACGGATTGTGTGTTGTTGCAATTCCGTTTAGGGGCCTAGAAATGTCTAAAACTCCGGCAACTTTCTTTTCTTCCAGCTGTAAACGGCAAGCCGGCCGGAATTTTAAACTAAATACGACGACTTCAGTTGCCGAGAAGGTAGAGTGGCGATGGATGCTTTGCGCCGATCAAGGTCCGTTTTGACGGCACCGAAGTAGGCAGAATGTATTTGCTAGGGATACATACGACGGTAAAACGAGCTACAGACACTGGCTCGTTCATTTACGAGGGGATCGTTCACCCGCCTAAATTTTATTGCTTCTGATAGGCGTCACTCTATGCACTGACGATAGTATAAGGAATATATAATTCGTATAGATGTATATCCGCTACAAATGGAGAGGAAACTTCCAAAATATCAGTGGTGATATACCGCCAGTTATGTGTAAACGAGTCCGACGTTTAGAAGGTTGCGAGGCGCACTAAGTAATAGGTTGGTATGTTAATCTCGAGGGCTCATGTTTAATGTGGGGATCCCTATACAATGCCTGGGGCCATTAAAAGTGAAATTTCCATTAATAGATATCAAAAATTGAGTTACCTTTACACTCTGCATCTTAACATTGGATGCACCAGAAACCCATTGTGGGAATAAAGATGTGTAGGGGGATTTTCACGATGGTGTGGCAGGGCAGGGAATGTTGATCATGTCAGCATGGCTACGCGCGACGTAAAAAAAAAAAAAAATCCCGGGCCATACCACTACCGTGAAACCTGGGGAGGGGCGACGCATGCAGTGTATAGGTGTATTCTTGGCGCCTTGGCGTTTTTGCCAACGGAGAAGAAACTGTTGGGGAGTAGAGGTGTACAGTTTTGCTGTAAAAGTATCTTGTCTTTGAAGCACGAAGCTCTCTAGCGCGAGGCGTAAACGAGTGTCCCTGTGTTTCTTTAGTACGCGTTATACGTTCTAGAGCGAGGCGTAAACGAGTTCCCCGGTGTTTTAGTACCGTGACTATATGAAACGACGATTGCGACGACGATTACGATGACGACGACGACAGGAGACGCCAATAGCCCCAGCCCCTAAGGTTCTTCGCCCCTGAAAGTGTGACAAATGCTGCCTGTTCTCATGCGTGGGTGCCTTCTTGTTTGTTTACCTTTCTTGCACGGCACTGGTGCTTTGCGACACAGCTAAGTTAAGAGCACGCGGGGAAGTCGGTAAAACGTTCGTATATAACAGCGAGTTCAACTTCAACTAGTTACATCTAAAAACTGCGGAAACGTACTCTTTAAAAACACGCTGGAGACAACAGGGGTGCGCTTAGACTTCAGAACACCGTGGTAGTTTTCTTAAAATCCCGCTCGGGCGATGCAGGATAAGGCCGAAAGTCGAAATCCATATTATAGACAAGCGCTTCACCGACTGTACGAGACATGCGGCTGAGTCCATGTTTCGCATCACTGACAAAAATTTGCAGAAAGGAAAGGTTGGGGAAGTTTCGCACCGGTATCCGCTGACTCTCGAAAGACCTGCGGACCGCATTAAATAGATCTTGGTATGCAGCTTTCCCATTTCTGAAATGTTCTGGATCTAGACGTATAGTTCGAGGCACGCAACCCAAACGTTTACAGCCAGTTATGTTGACGAACACTCGCGCATAACAAGCAGGACGCTTACCCTGAAAATTAACTAAACTACTTCTCTCAGTGAACTTCGGCTGGCTCTTTCGTGTTTTTAAAGACATCGTGACAGGTCCATTTTTTTCGGCCATGAATATGCTTACTCCCCAGAAGAATACACAAGGCCCTGCAATGGGCAGCTCAAATGGTTAATGAAAAGAAAAAAAATTACAGGTTGAGAGACGAAGACCATGTTCCTACTAAGTAGCTAAAGAAGAAAGTAATGCAGATTCGCTTCCACTAGCGCCAAGGTGAACGGAGATAGTACAGGCGGCAAGGCCTGCTAAATATAAAATAAATGCGACGCAGCTTTGGCACCGGTCAATAAAGTCCGCCGGGACGTCGCACGCAACAGATGAGGCCAATGATATCCCGTCTCCTAAGAGGAAAGGCCTCTCTTTAACCGCTTCAACATTCGGAAAGAATCGTGTTGCACTTTATCGCACTGTGCGTGCCTCCTCAGTTTTTATTGTTTTCGGTTTGTGGACTCCCGTAATTGATGACTGAATTTTGCTGCACCATGTATAGGGCTCTATTCCGATTGCTCTTTTGGGAGATAAAAGGTAGCGTGGCCTTTCTCGTGCTGAGGGGAAGAAAAGGAACTGACAAATGAAGAAACGTTTTCTGTAATCGTGGCAACAGTGTTTTGTGAAACGGATGATTAATTACCGTCATGAACGGAAGACCGACGTAGTGAGGCATAAATTAGGCCAGCGCGTACATTTGCACGTCCGATGCCAAATGAATCAATATGACGACACCGTAAATAAGTAGAGCAGAAGTAGAAAAGAGTAGAGTAGAGTAAAAAAGTAGAGTAGCAAAGTAGAAAAGAAAAGACATGCTCGGCCGAAGCTACAGGCCGAGCATGTCGACCGCCTGGGCGACAAGTCTGAGCTCTTCTTCTCCTTCAGAGGCAAGCCAGTCGGTCCAGGTGGTGATGGAAAGGGATGGAGAGGACACGAGTCGTATAGCTGAGCCGCCGGGCAGTAGAATAGGCAATTAGGTGCATCAGCGTAGGCAGTAGGGCAGTTGGGACAAGAGGGGTCAGACCTATAGCGATAGACGAATAGGCGGGAGGGAGTTATCAGGGCATTCATTTGGATGTGCCGGAGGAGTCCAGCTTCCATTACGGTGAGTGAAGGGTGAGGACGCGACGCGGGTAAAGGCGTTTGTCTAGACGGAGCTGAAGGTAGACCTCCTTGATGGTACGGCCAAGGGAGAGTACCCCACTGTCCTCCGAGGACCCGGGCCAGGGGATCAACGGTGCCCGGTAAAGAGTTTCGCGGGCGCGTTGATGCGCCAACTCATTGCCGTCAACCCCGGAATGTCCAGGGACCCAACGGAGGAAAACGGTGGATGGCTGTAGAGCGGAGGCCACTCGTTCGACCTCCTGTTGAAGGATAGTAGGTAGTGAGCGATTTCGTACGTGTATAATAGCGGCGTGAGACTCAGAAAAGACTCTGTATTCGGGGACGGGTTGAAGAGAAGCAAAGGACTGAAGGGCATGGGCAGTGGCGAGAACCTCAAGAGACATTTCTACCGGAGGGTGAAGGTACGGGCCGCTAGTGTGGGTGTCTGCTTCTGCAAGGTGAGGGTGGTACAGAGCGCAACTGCACGGGCCTCGAGGCGCCACAAAGGAGGCATCGTGTAAGCGATTCCCTGGACAAGTAATATTGTACCTACAATACCAACATTGTTTTTCTTCGTAGTACAATGCTACCAACTGGCCCTTCAGCAAACCCTTTTGCAAGTAATATTGCCGTACTTAAAGAATTGTCCAATATTCTTCAAGAACCCGTAACTGAAGCCACTTATTAGCTCTTCTTTAAAGGATATTTTGCTTTGACCGGCATTCGGCAACTACAGGTATCCCGTTTTCTATTCTTCCTAATGAGCTGTTAGGCGAGTACTTTGTAAAAGCACCATTTTTAGTCGCCTTTTGTACTTTACAGGTAAATAAATATAATGTGCAGCACCCCTTCCCTTCTATCACCAACGGAGAAACTAATCCTGCAGCTGTATTTTAAGACAGTGCAGAAATACAAATTTCCGGTTGCTTGGCGAAACCTTGCATTGTTTCCAGGCGTCCACTGAGCCAAACTGACCGCAATATGCAATCGGCGCTCATTATCTGTTCGCGCGCCTAATTCGCAGTGAAGAAGACCCTTTATAACCCCAGCTATTGCGAAATACACTGCGCATTGATTCGCTTACAAATAAAGCGATCTTAAAAGAGCAGACGAGAGGCGTGAGCATTATGGTGCCCTTTGCCGTCTTTAAAAAAAAGCGAGACGTCGAGGTCCCAAGGCGGCGGCTCATTATTGTAGTCGGCAGCCAGGCATCGACCATTTTTTCGCCCATCGATGCGACCCAAACCAGTGCGCCGACCCGAGAAATCTAAGCAAGCGGAGCATTATCTTCGTCGTGTTGGCGCTGAACACGAAGGGGCAGACGCATTCATCACCGCCGCACCCAAAATAGTAATAAAATGGGCCGTACGCAGGCCCAGATCCTGGCCCCTTTTCTGGCTTTTTTTTTTTCCTCATTCGGCATGCTTGCCTTGATATGGGATTGACCTGGATGTCCGCTCAGCTGAAGCGTATAGTGCCCATTGTGGGGGTGGTGGCCCGACGTGGTGGAGCATGCGAACCATTCTTTTGATTAAAAAAGACGAAGGCACATCCGACAAGAAAGGACGGTCTAGATAAATCGACGCCGGTCAGATACGGTTGTACGAGGCTTAAATAATCGTAATGCGGGATTCGCGTGTTGTGCACCCGTGTCGGTGGCCTGCGAGGCGCACTACAGGTGTTTATCAGTGACGTCACGCTCGCGCTGCTATTTTAACTGCTCTGCTGAGTATTAGAAATGCGGACGACCAGCGCACCTCATAAACCACGTATTGATTTGATTGTGGGGGTTTAACGCGCCGACGCAACGCAGGCGATGAGGCGCGCCGTAGTGGAGGGCTCCGGATTAATTTTGAACACTTCTGGGGATCTTTAACGTGCGCCGAAATATCGAACACACGGGTGTTCTTGCTTTTTGCCTCCATCAGAAAAGCGGCCGCCGCGGCCGGGAATCTAACCCGCGACCTCGTGCTCAGCAGCACAACGCCTTAGGCACTGAGCCACCGCGGCGGGTAAACCACGTATCGGTATACAGTTAGATCGTTCGTGGATGCGTTTACTTAATGCGCGAAAAATCATCGCATGGGTTCGTTCTTCGTTAGCGATTCGGGACTGCGAAGGTCTGACGATCGATTGGACTCACTTTCAGGGAGGGTTGGACGCCCTTTTAGCCTTTGTGCCTTTCTCAAATTTGTTTAGGAAGGGATGGCAAATTCCTTCGTCCACGCTCTTCACACACTTCGCATTGGTACGATACTAATATTAAAAACAAAATGGCAAAATTAATAAGAAAAAAAAATGAAAATGAAATGATGTTCGCGCGCAGGCTATCTTTCCTTCTATATTTTTTTTCTTGTCGGAGTCGTATAAAAACCCCTGAAAAATATTTCTCGATACCCTACTGCTGTTAACCGTCCCGATGAGAAA
This sequence comes from Haemaphysalis longicornis, assembly GCA_013339765.2. Lineage (NCBI taxonomy): Eukaryota > Metazoa > Arthropoda > Arachnida > Ixodida > Ixodidae > Haemaphysalis > Haemaphysalis longicornis. The sequence goes on along the minus strand of CM023456.1, from coordinate 80,232,492 downwards.
GCAGTATAGGCTTTTGTGAAGGCTACTCCCAACCAAAGCCGACAGTGTAAAGTCATTTGCGATCGGGACAGCTCACACGGAAGACGACGCTGTAGTATAGGAATCCTGGATTCGCAAAGCCCGGTGTACTCCATATCTTCATGGTGTTCACACGTCGAAAAGAACGAAGCGCCGACGTGGCTTTCAGTTCTTGGGAGCGGAAGGACGATGGCGCGTTCGCTCTCGTGGCCTCTCCGGGCATCTTAATCTACCAAAACTTACCGAGTATTCCGCAGTTACCTGGCAACCACTGTGCACCATGTCGTGGCCATTCATGGCAGCCTGACGGAGTTGATCTCGAACCTCTGCCACCAGTTGGTGAAGAGGGCCGTAGCTCAACGCTACTCTCAAGCTTTCATTGTGATTATGGGGTTTTAACGCGCCGGCGCTACACAGGCGATGGGGCGCGCTGTAGTGGAGGGCTCCGGATTAATTTTGACCACCTGGGGATCTTTAACGTGCGCCGAAATCTCGACACACGAGCGTTTTAGCTTTTCGCCTCCGTCAGAAAAGCGGCCGCCGCGGCCGGGGGGAATCGAACCCGCGTCCTTGGGATCAGTAACTAAACGCCTCTGTCGCTGAGCCACCGCAACGGGTCATCAATTAGTGTTTAACGGCGAAGCTGTAGTTATCTTCCGCGCGTAGTGGATGATGCCCGCCTGTCCATGCGTCGTGTCGACACGAAAAAAAAAGTTCGACTCCTTTTCCCCGCGAATGCTCTGTAGCTCTCAATACAATGTTGGTAACTTGAAGAAAAAAAAATTGGTCTCTAATACGACTCTATTATTACGCAGGGGTTCATTTACTTGTCATCATTAGTTAGTTCACAGTGAAGTAGTAAACCTAACAGGATTCCAGTGTGCTGTCAATAAATGGGCTTCTACGGCAGGGAAGCGGACAGCCCCATGTTTTTCTTCTAGGATGAAGCTCTGGTCCTTCCAGGTTTTATGAAGTGATCCCAAAGCCATAGTCACTAACATTACGATATGATGAAAAAAAATACGTGGACATTTTCTAACTATAGGGGGGGGGGGGGGGGAGAGATAAATACAGCCACTATATATGCATCTTATCAACTACAATGTTCTGACGCAAGCTGCACACAGCTTACGCGTGTTCGATGTCCGCTCTCCCCACCGAAGTCACCACGAGCCTCCGGCCGGTGGCCACCAAATTTCTTTGACCATTTGCGGTCTCTCTCTCTCTCTCTCTCTCTCTCTCTCTCTCTCATCTCTATTTTATATTATATATAATATTATAATATTATATATATATATATATATATATATATATATATATATATATATATATATATGTTTTCCCCGACGATCAACCATTTTACAGTGCCCATAATGTAAGGTAATGTAACTTGCAATCGAAATAAGGAGGTCAGGTATGCGATGAGGGATCGATGCGACAAATGGGAAAGCCTCATTTGTCTGCTGATTATTGTCTGCTGTACGTTGTCTCGCTGCGTCCCGCCGGTGCTCCTAGTTTCGTACGCCGGCCCGCGTACATAAGGTTTGTGCGGAGCGGTGCTACCTACCTCAGCTACAACCATGGACAGAGCCGGTCCACCGGCGGTCCATTGTGTGGCTGAACGCCATGCTAATAAGGGTGGAGGAGCAGCGGCAGCAGCGGCAGAACCAACGCGAGTCCTCCCATCCCGCCGTTATAGAAAAGAAGATAGCGGACGAGCTCGTCGACGCTTGCTCAGCGTTGCCGTAGACTTACAAACGATGCGATGTCGTTGACAACCACGAGCACATCTACAGCTCTGATATTGCTGTCTTCACCGAATCACCGGAGGAACGCCAGTTTAATCATATGTTGTTTGAATGCATATGTCAATGCGTATATACATAACCATATTTAACCAGGGGCGTAGCGAGGCGAAGGGGGGTGGGAGGTATGGGGGTTCAGCCTCCCCCCCCCCCCCAAAAAGAATTTTGTAGCGCTGTCATGCATGGCGACCAAGGCAACCACTTGCTAAGATTTTGTCTAGAACACAAGGAATCCTGTCTGGGAAGCGCACCCACCTCTCCCTTGGTGGCCCGTTTCCCTCCTGGCATGCCTAACTCCTATGCAAGGCCTTCACCCAAGGGGGTGTTCTGCGAGCTCGCGCTCCGCGACGTGACGGAGAGTCGCTGCTCAGAACAAACTAGGCAGATTAGAGGGCGAAACTGCAGGCCTGGCTGCCCAGTACCTCCATGCAACCAGGGCCGCCGCCGAAAACCATTGCGTTAACGACGACTTCGGACTTCGTCTCCTCCCCCCCGTTCTTTGCCCCACGTTTAGGTCTGTGTGAATCTTGTTCCCTGCGGGTTATTTTTAGTTGCTTTCATGCGCCCCTTTTTAAAGTGTTTGCCGTAATTTTGTTCAAGGGTTCTTTCCCGGGGCGGATTATCGCCAGGTGGCCGTAGTTATTTTTTTTCATGAACACCTTCCGGACCTACGAGACTACAAACCCTGCAGGGAGGGCGCTGCGTCGTCCCGTTGAGCTTGACCCTCCGGCTGTCCAGTTCCCGAAATCTTTGCCACCGGCTTGCCGGGTGTGGCGGGTTAACCGCCAACTTTACTGTCAAGTTCTAAGCGCCTAAAGCCCGTTCTACCGTTATACATGGTGCGAATTTACCGACGAATTTGCTGCTGCGGCGCCGTTAGTGCAGCAAACGATCTATCGCCACAGCTACAAAATAGATCGTTCTGCCGCCACCAGCGACGCCGCAGCAGCGAATTCGTACCACTTAGAACGGGCTTTCTGCATAAATGTACACTCTCTGTTGCCAGTGACCGTTTTGGTGCCCTGATCAAAACATAATCTCGATTTTTTCAGCACAAAAGTACATTCTGACGTGTTTTTTGTGTGACTAATTTTGGTGCAATTATCCGCAGTACTCGAAGGTTGACAGGCTGCTCCTACGCAATATATTGGTAGAAAAGACAGAGGCGTTAAGATTTGTCCCTAACTGTCGCATGTGTTGAAAAGTGAAAAAGAAAAAGATTGTTGGATCACAAAGCGACATTAAAATAAAACGCCCAGGCACAAGTTTATTGTTTAGGGCTTTTCACGTGTATAATATCCGCTGCATGCAATTCTTTGTTAGTTTTAGATTAATGCACTTCTTTGCTTCTATTTTTTGCTTCCATGTTTGTTAAGCGTATATGTTTATGTTTGTTAAGCGTTCTACATTTGGGCATTTCTTTAAGTGTTATATGTAGACAAAACAGAACACTGCAAACAGTGATAGCAGTTCGGCCACAATTCTCGGAGCGTACGAATGAATTTATTTTTATGAATAAATATTTTATTTTCCTTGTTCTTGATAGTACGCAGGATTCAAGAATTCGTCCGCAACGTGTAACGTACATTGATGTCAGTTCATTGTTATGTATTAGACATAAATATTTTTCATCTCTTCAAAAATCATATGGAGGAGGTCAAGGTGAAATCTCAACCCCCTAACCCCCCCCCCCCCCCCCCCGCAAAATTTCTGTCTACTCCCCTGTCTTTAACGTAACTATAATCTTGCCAAACCAAAGCTCACACGCAACAGTCGCCAAGGACCCCCACTTCACTTTCGCTTTTTTCTCAATTAACCACATTAAACGACGCAGCACCGGCCGCCACTCTCCCAAGCTCCACATGGCACGCAACACCGCACTCATACGTCGCGTTCCCGCTCTCACATAATTCTCCCGTGCAACTGCGGCACCCCTTCCACCTACACCACCCCGGCGTGCCGAACCGTACAAGACAGACAGGTCCAAATCGGTGGAGGAGACAGGGAAAACTTCGCGTCTACGAAGTAATCCCTTTATCGCGAATTTTGTTAAATGGAGATTCGAATTGTGTCGAGGTCTGACGCCCGCGTGCACCCTCAGTAACGCCTGTTTCGGTGGTCTACGCAGAAGGAGCGGTACCCGCTGAGCCACACGTTCGACTTCCGCAGCGGCATGCCCGTGGCCCGCTCCCTGCCGGCCTCGGTCAGTTCACTGCAGAGGCAGCCGCCGCCCCAGCCGCCCTTCCAAGTGGACCAAGGCGCCGCATTCGGCGGAGGCGGCCCGTCCTGGGGTCAACAGAGCAGCGACGGGGACAACAACGGCGGCGGCAGCACGCGGACGACGCACCACCGGCGGAGGAGGCCCGTGGCCAGCAAGGACAACTTCCTGCCAAACTTCGCCCTCAACGACAAAAAGGTATGCGACCGCAGGATGCGTTGCTGCTCTACTTGGTTTGGATGCATTTAGGAAAGTTTAGGGGCTAAGGTAAACGTTCACAGGTGGACACTGGATTGATTGATTGATTGATTGATTGATTGATTGATTGATTGATTGATTGATTGATTGATTTTGATTGATTGATTGATGATTGTGGTGTTGTTAACGCGCGAAGCTAGACCTCGGCTATAATGCCCGCTGTAATGGAGGGCTCTGGATTAATTTTGACAACCTGGGGATCTTTAACGTGCTAGAGACAAGACAGGCGTTGTGCTGTCTTTTCTTGTGAACGTTTACCACAGCGCGAGTGAACCTTCCAAAAAATGTGTGCGTTTTAAGGCGAAGCATCTTGCGACCTGAGGTCCGCCGCCGTCCGCAAGCATACAGCAGCGTGCGCGCTCCGTCTTCCTGCAACGGGGAGATGGCGCGCTGCCTGCCCCTGACATGGCACATTACCCGTGGGATTGGCAGAATCTCCTCGTCTTCCCTTTCAACGGGGAGATGGCGCCGCTGCCATGGCGCTGCATGGACATACCCACGTGGGATTCAGTGCAAAGAATCGGGCGTGAGAGGGCTAATGGGACCCGCTTAAAGAGTATGACACGAAATTCAAAGCGAGATCGCTCTAGCAATCAAGTACAACGACAACACATGGGGTCTGTGCATGGCACATACCCACGTGGGGGATTGGCCAGGAATCGGGCGTGAGAAGGGCTAATGCACCCGCTTAAAGGACTACTGACACGAAATTTCAAAGCTGAGATCCGCTCTAGCAATCAAGTACAACGACAACACAAATAGGTGTCTGTGAATAAATGCATCTTTCTTTCTTTGTAGTTGTGTGTGTGTGTTTTGTGTGTGATCTCTCTTTCGCGAACATTACCGAACTGCGCAAATTCAACTCGTGCATTCGCACTTTCACATTCTTCCCCTCGGGGAAATGCCGGGAATTTTTTACAGGCGACAGACAGTCTTTCTTGGGCCCCCTAAACACGAAAATTACGTTATGTCATGTCTGCCACTCGCTTCAACTGCGCGGCCAAAAACGATGAAAGAATGTTTGAGCCCGATGTGTATATAGACAAGACCATTCCAGTCATCAAAACCGCTGCCATGGCTCATACCTGCCCACACTATTCAGTGCAAAGAACACAATTGGCATATTGGAGGCAAAGCATGAGTACGTATATCTCAGAGCAGCAGCGTTCTTTTAATTGAGAACACACGTTGGATTGGTTTTCACGATAGCAAATAAAAAGCACACGATGCGTTAAAAACGGCGTCGAAGGAAGGAGAGGTGGAAGTACACACTGAAACAAAAGTACAGCAGCAACAAAGATTCGTATACAGACGGCGCGCGAGCAGTGCGCAGGCGGAGAGGTTGAGTTGAATTGAGCAAACTTCTTTGAACTGTTCAAAGTTGGGGCGAGAGGGGAACAAGGAAGATGAAAGGGTGTTACGTGGCAGGAACGCGAGAAATCTATCACCTTTCGACGACATTAGCCCCGATGAAAGATTTCAGTTCACCCACAGTGCTAGTCTAGAAAAACGCGGTCAGTAGGCTGCGTTCAATGGTACCTTTTAACGTTTCGAAGTTTCTGCAACAAAACGATGTAGGGTGCCGAAATGCAGGACTCCGGTTATAACCCGTGTGGTTTTTCAACGCGTACCAGACGTGGCTTGTAATGCCATATTTGGGAGCGTAGGCTGTTTAGCAAATCGTAATTTTTGGTGTCCGCAGTTAAAAATACCAAGAAATTGCCGAGCGCGGGCCTCGCGGCGACCACCATGCAGTTAACAAAACAAAGGAACTGCCTAGCGCTCCTGTACGCGTGTCTCGCGGCGACGGCCCAGCGTCCCCTGCGCATGTTTGTAAAGCCAAGCATACCCACTTAAATAGATTGTAGCAGGATGGAGAGTTGGGCGAGTTGGTAATGCGACATGGTTATTTGGAAACAGCGCGTTAAAACAAGACCACGAAGAAAAGAAGTAGACAGGACGAGGTTCTTTTCTTCGTTGTCTTGTTTTAACGCGCTGTTTTCAAATAACCATTAACAAATTGGCCAAGATTGTGGCGACCGCCCGGCAGTAAAAAATGGCAGCATCTCCGCTCCGTGGATGATGGCGAGTGTGCGGGGTACGGGGTCTCGAAATGACATCCAAGTTGCCCCCCGAGTGACATCCGATTCGCGCCCCGACCGTCATTCGATTTGAGCCGTGAGGTGCACCTTGACTATTCCGTAAATGAAACAGTAACTCACGGCTCAAATCGAATTTCGTTTGATTTTCGCTGGATGGTGGTGTGCGCACGGATGGACGCGGGCGGACATTGGGAGGTCCCAATATACTCCGCACTGTTACAGGCGAGGGAGTAAGCCGTTTGACGCTGGGGTACTAACTCACGGCCGTAGCCCAATGGGTAAGACGACTGACACTAACTCTGTCTGACCTAACAGACACAGGCTCGAATACTGCCGGTGCCTGTGTGATTTTTTGCGATTGTAAATGCTGTGCGCACGGACGCGGACGGACAATTTGCGGTCCTAAAGGTGCCCCGCACCTAAAACAAGAAAATGCCGAGCACTCATGTATGCATGCCTCGCGGCGACCGCCCAGCGCCATCGGCGCACGTTTGCAAGCCAAGCATACCCACGTGGGAGTTCAGCCAAGATTGACGAAAAAAAAAAAAAAAACTCCAGCATTCCCCCTTACTGTGGCAACACTTAACACTTACTCGTACGAGAAGGACAGGTTATAGCGTACGCCTCTCCTAAGTGATGTCCACTGAAAAAATGAAGGAAGCTAACACTTATACCAACAGTGCTGGAGTAAAGGCCACTGCGGCAGCAGCTAAGAACCGTGGACTTAAACCGTCGTGACGGTCGTGAAGGTTCGTACCGCTTCGCTACCTTCAAGTCTTGCACGTTAGTGTGAGCTTCGTTCATTTTTTATACGCGACACATGTTTGGAAAAACTCCGCCCTCCACGCCCTCCCTCCTTTCTTGTTTTACTGAACACGAGTTTTGAGCGAAATCTTGGAGCCGAAATCGCGGGACAACTTGTTTACTTACAGCGGCTGTACGCGGGTGTTGTTTTTTCTACAGGATGAAGAGATTCAATTATGAGTGTCAGGAACACTAGTTATTGGTAAATTTATATAACAAGTTTCTTCTTGCACTGTTTGATAAGTACTAAACAGCCGGGTTTAAAAGATATATTCACTTACATTATTCCCAAAATCACGGGTTTCTGCGAGGAACGTATAGTCGTGAAAAACAGCTGTAACTAGCGAAAATTTAGTCAGGATTGCTGTTGCGAGAGCTTTTCTTTTTCAAAATTTTGGTATAGAGTAGAGGAAGCTAGTCCGACTGTATTAATTCCTATCACGTACATAAGCGGCCGGGGTATAGCCTCCACTTCGCATGAAGAGCTCCTATGCTCACTCGCAACTCAGAGCTTTATGTAGCAGAAGCCGTCGCCTGCGCATACACTGCGGTATAGTAGGACGACAATGAGTGGCTTCTGGAACCTTCAAAAGCGTACTAAATTCATGTAGACTGTTCGTTCCTGACGGCTTGTGGGTGTGATGTGAAACATCTTAACACTCTCGTTATCAGCGTAACGGAGGAAGTTCACGTTAGCAAAATCATGTGGCAAAAAAAAAAATGGCGCAGCTGGCAGAGCTGGCGGCCCCTCTTCCTTCGTCGGAGACCCGGCTGTTGCACCTGACATAGATTTCTGAACGTCCCTCTGAAAGTTCTCCATGACTGGCAGGCCCGGATCGTTTTGTCCGCAGGGCTTCACATCACTCCCAAAGTGGACCTCGTTAGCACGCGCTTGAACCCGCAGCAACCGCAACCGGCTTCGCGAACTCGGCCCCTGTGCTCCCCACTTCAGGCGCGAACGCACGTAAACTGGCGAGGAGAACAGCACGCGAGAGATTACGGCACGAACCGGGCAGAGTGTCCTCACTCCGACTCCTCAGAGGTCGAGCTGGCCGACGGCGGGCGCTCTTCGCGAAGCGCACGCTGACATGAGCTCGGTATTTTTTATTTGTACTTTTTTCTGATAACGCTGGACGGCGGAACTAAAACCTTAAACAGCTCTGCTCTCAAAATAGGAAAGAAATAAAATCCAGGCTTACGCGTCACGAAACCTCAGAATTTTCAAAGGATGTGAATATGCTTCAAGTATCAAGACAGAGTTCTACGAACACTGTGCCAGGAAAATTTGAGTGAAGGCGATGTCAAGTCGAGGGCGAAAACTGACCCTTGCGGCATGCCGCAAGGCGACGGCATGTTAGTTCCCCATAGAGAAGCTCCCCGAGACCCATGGCCGTGTGGTCTGCCGTCGAAGTTCGTATATAGTTGCCTGCGCGCTCCCAACAGTGGAACGAATCCATATGTTGTCGAGAATGAGGTGCCACATTGTCATAGGCTCTCTCGAGGGCGAAGGTGTCCCTGTCCTTCCAACTGCAGCATGCATGACAGCTTCCGTGGACAGGTTAGGCATGAAACCGAACGTGGAGTAGGAGAAGAACCTTCGCGCCCCGAGGTGAGCGTGTACCTGCGTGGGCACGTTGTTTTCGAGTAGCCTCCCAAAGGACGATGTCGGGAAAATGGGATTATTAAGCGACGAGGGTTTTCCTGGCTTTGTTACAGGAATGCCCTCTACGTGTTTCCATTCTTTTGGGAGGATCTTATTGGAGGTGCGTCGTTGTACTAGTGGGCCCCTGGAAGCAGAACACATGCCTTCTTTTCCTGCATATAACTTCTTGCTGTGACGTTAATTAATTTGAAAATTGTAACGCTATAATAAATAGACACAGTAGGCAAGTGTTTTTCGCTTAAACTGCGATATTCAACCTCTTGTCTCTTTCTACACGATATAAGGAGACAAAAGCTGCTTTCTACTTTCAGGAATCCATAAATAATTTTATTTTTGAAGATGAAAAACGTTTGTCCGTAAAAACGACCCCTATATGCCCCAGAGCAGGGGCACAGAAAGCGCCCCTAATTATTCCGAAGCCCTAATGAGCTCTTACAACCTTCACCTTTATCACAACCACGCGCTTTCATATTCTATTCCTGCGAAATGCAGCAGCCGTGACATCGTGCTCATACCCTTTCGCTTGACTGGAGTTCTAGGGAAACTGCGGATAATTTTCCTCCCTTCACTGAAAGTGGGGAAAACCTGACCTCGATTCCCAGCGCACTAACGCACTTTGTCGCTTGTCAGCCACGTGAATGTAGGTTGAAAAATAATGGAAAGCAGCAATTAGGGTAAATGTGTTTTCCTTGCGAAACCCAGGCGCCATCGCTTTTCTGTAAACGACCAGCCGTGTACTCCACGAGAACAGAACAGAAAATGGAAGTGACGAAGTAACGTAATTTTGGCTGGAGGCACGTTCGGTGGTTTTCCCAGTGACGTGCATGGCCCAAAAACGTGCAAAGGGGGAAGGAAGAAATGGGTGGTAAACAAATTCCCCCTTGTGAACGCAAAGATTAAGCGAAGTTTATCACCCTCTGGACAGCGACCCGTAAAACGTCCTTTTGGTAGCGCGCATGATGCTATGAGGCGCTCTTCAGTTACTTCTCACCGTGTGACGTGACAACGGCCCCTGCCATTCAATGATGAAAAACGGCTCCTTTGTTTCGTGCAGACAAAAAAGATTGTGAGTGAGTGAGTGAGTGAGTGAGTGAGTGAGTGAGTGAGTGAGTGAGTGAGTGAGTGAGTGAGTGAGTGAGTGAGTGAGAGTGAGGAGTGAGTGAGTGAGTGAGTGAGTGAGTGAGTGAGTGAGGGAGTGAGTGATGAGTGAGTGAGTGAGTGAAGAGTGAGTGAGTGAGTGAGTGAGTGAAGTGGTGAGTGAGCGAGTGAGTGAGTGAAGTGAGTGAGTGAGAGTGAGTGAGTGAGTGAGTGAGTGAGAGTGAGTGAAAGAGGGAGTGAGTGAGTTAATGAGTGAGTGAGTGAGTGAGTGAGTGAGTGAGTGAGTGTTTTTTCTGTTCATGTGGAGATTACATGTCGTTCTTAGATATGAATTACGCCATTTTTTCACTTTCCTACTAATTTAGGACTCGGTATTTCATTTATTCCACAAAAACGGTAAAATATGTGAGTCGTCACAATTCCGAATCGAAGCTCCAATTGTTATTGCCAGTGTCTCCCCTGAATCATTAATTCAGTGCCTGTTGGGAAGCCTTAGAGTACTGCCACAGTAACCGTACCTGCAGGCGCCGTGTGCTTATCAGGTTTGCGACCAGTACACGCTGTTACCCAGGTCGATAGCCGTTTACACTATAGGTGCTCCCTGTAAAACTTTCCGTAGCTGACACCTAAATCTGCCATGTATGTTCCCCTGCCTGCCATACCCGGCGCGATTAATGTTTGCCAAGCGTTACCCTCGACCGGCCGGCATTTTCGGCGTGTCATTAACAGCCTACTTTGTCCCGTTTAAAGCATTAGTTGCCGCGCTCCCCTGCTCGAGGCGGCCGGGCGCTGCTTCATTAGCGATTCATGCGAATTGCGAGTGCACGGCGACCACTCGCAGAAATTGCCGTCAAATAGGAGAAGACCACAGGCTTTGCTGTTGGCGTGCGACGGCGTGTCCCCACGCATGACTGAGCTCGCGTCCATCGGGCAGCCGTGACGGAAGGGCCATGATCGGTGACGCAGCAGGCTGTGCCAGCTATAGCTTTGCGCGATATCCATTACTGTCCCCCCTCTGCCCCTCTGAGCTTCCTATGTCCGCGCGTTGCTGTTATGTGTGCTTGCGTGCAAGGGATGGTTGACGACCTTTCGATCGGGCAGGACGTAGACACTGTGTGGCAACGTGACCCGGCACTGGGCTTTAAGGGAATGCCAACGAGATGTAAAGCGATTGCCTGCTGGTAGCGATTGTATCGAGGCAAAATGTATCACTGAGCAGATTGTCGAAGTAAGCTGACTAGGAAATGTGATGCTGGGCTCTAGAATTAACGGCAATAAATGATTGACACAGTCATTACCTGGCATTTCGAACAACCAGTGGCTTTGAGTACGTGCTTATCACCAGGGAGCAGATTTTAGGCAAATGCCTATTTTGTTTCTTGCGGTCCTATCGCGCTACTTTTATACATGAACATGAATTAGAGGTTGAGAAGGACTTAAGAAGAGGTTAAGAAGATCAAGAAGAGGTTTTTATAGTGCCTATTGATGTCTGTGACGGCGTTTGTGCCTAAATGGCCGTTTTCAAACCCGGCGCCTACATGATCGCTGTTCAGGCTCAGGATCGTTATTTGTGTTACCAGGCAACAGTGACTGTTCTGAAATTTATGTAGTTCAACTACGGCCGCTATTTTAAGCAGCTCCCGGAAAACAACAGCTGGCAACAGTGAAATTCGACGCTCATTCTCAGTGACAAGAGGCACAATTCTGAATCCAAAAATCTGGTGATGGTGGTTGTCTGATATTGTGTCCTCAATTTTCAAGGTGATTCTTATACTACGTTCCGCATGCTACACAAACAAATATATCCAAGCATGTGCAGTCGCATCGTCGTTTCTAGAAGCCTACCTAAATCGAACTTTATCTCCAACGCTGTGGTTTAGCATCGAACACGCGTTTGTTGGCGCATCACTCCCATACCGAAGAGCCAATGGCGAAACATCACTTCGCAGGTGAATTTTCCTATATCTTGAAATTCTCACTGCCGACGGCCTCTAAAATACGCATTTTCATCCAAAAAACAATGTTCCGCTGCTAGACGCATTTTGAAAAAATGTGTTGAAGCGCATTTGGGAGTGTTGCGGCATCTTGCGAAAACAATGTTCGACTGATAAATGCCTTTTGCAAAATGAGTTGAAGTGTATTGGGAGTGTTGGGGCGTATTGCGTGTACTATTCGGATAATATCGTTATATATTAGAACATTTCCACAGTTCTACGTAACAGTCCTCATGTAAGAGCATGTTAATTGCCTAATAAATCGTTGGCTCTATTGCCTTAATATTTGTGCATGTTTTATTTGTGTTCATCGTCATCATCATCATCATCATCGTCATCATCATTTATTATACCCTTAAGGGCCCCTTGCGGGGTATTACATAAGGGGGGGGGGGCAAAACAGTAGTACACACGTAACAAGAATACAGACAGTTATACAGGAACAATACCGACATACATTCCTGTAGAGAAAAAAAAGACGTACAGGCATGAAAAAGGTTTTGCGTAATTAAGATCACTGCATTTGACAACATTAAAAAAAGAAAAGAAAGAAAGGAAGAAGGAATGAAGGAGGCAGAGAAATAAGCAATTGTTAGAAGTTATCCGTTCCCTAGTCCGCCGCACGAAACAAAATTGCAATTAAATTGCGTCAGTCAGACATAATGTAACGCTTTCTAAATCAATATTCCCAGCTTTCAAGTATTATTTTTTATGCCTGTTTCACTGAATGCGATGCTAGAGCAAGCGGCAGGGGCCATTGAACATGAATGTGAACAGTGCGCTTGTTGAATTAAGCGAATTGTTCGCCATTAGTCCAGAAGCTTTATTGGAGTATTTAACAGCTATGTTCAATTGCTGGCGCCTTTGTGCCATCGTAAACAACGACATTTTTTTGGCTTTCCTGTCGCAGATACAGGTCGCGCACGTCTTTGTTTGAACTTATTGGTATTTAAGCAAAGATTTATACCGCCCATATTTACACCGTTAGAGGCCTAAAAAGTTGTTCTGCCTGTCCTATCTTTTTTGTGCCTGAAACGCGCATTTTTAATGCCGAAAAACTGTGGTTGATTTCTCTGTCATCGGAATTGGTAAAACACGAAAGTGAAATGTGCAGCGAAATCTGCAGCTGAGCATGATTTGCAAGTAGGCGGCTGTCTTGTAGATGTGCTTGGCGAGTGACGTCCTGCTGCCGGATCGCTTCTGCAAAGGTGTACAGGCGTCATTTCCATGAAGATATGACGTCAGTGAAATCTTAGTGTATACCGGCATAAAACACTTTCGTGTTAAAATATAAACCCGCAAACGGAACAACCCTAAGTACAACGTACTCTTTATTACTAAAGGTCGCTTCCCCGCAAGCAGGACCTGTATGCAGGGATGCACCCTTTACAGGCCGCTTGCTCCGTTGTACTGGCGTCACTTCCGTGACGGATATGACGTCAGTAAAATCTTTGTGTATCCGGGAATAAAACACTTTCGTGTTAAAATCCGGCCACTACATATCACGCTTGTCACCCAGAGTTCATTAATTTTCGGACACAGAAGAGCCGCGGCCACTTTATAGCAGAGGGCGCGACCATTGACGACCTATCACTACTGGCATTGAGCGGGCCCGGACACACACACACACATAAGAAGGGGGGGGGGGCAATATTTGAGGGCTTGATAGTTCTAGTTTGAAACGAGCTGCCAACCTCCCCGCCCTTAATTCCGCCACGCTCCCGGTTCTCATTCATGAATTTTATGGTTGTTTGAGAACATTACAGACGGTTTGCACTTTTTTCAACGTGCATATTCTATACGGTTACCCTCTGAAATACTTTGGACCTGACGGTACCATAAATAATTATTGTAAGGTCACTTTGCGTAACGTTTACTTATATGTGTTCTGCCTTCATTTCGTAATGAGCTCCTGATTGTTTTATATTCCATTTCTTCCATTTTCATGTTCGCGTTTTCTTAGCCTAACAAGGACAGATATGAGAACAGTGCTTGTGTTTGTGTCTGCGTGTGTAAGCGGGCAGGTGAGTGTGTGTGCATGTGTGTGCAGCAGAGAGAGGGAAAAACAGTGATGCAGAAACCCGCCTTATATGCTCTGCTGAAGTAACATTTATTCTGCATATTTGTTTTTTCCTATTTCTCCGCCTTTTCGTGCAGGTACTGCACTTCCAGGGCTACTTCCGGGAGGAAGTCGACAATTCCCCGTTCGAGCAGTACCGAGTGAGGCCGGTGGACATCTTCTACTTCCTCGAGGACGACAGCGTCTCCGTTCGGGAGCCCAAACAGGAGAACAGCGGCCTTAGTCAGGTGCCTTCCTCCTACACTGCCCTGTTATACCCGCACACAGCTCGGCGTTAAATGAGGATGAATGAGGGAGAACACAGCAAAACGCAGCGGCTACAGTGCGACACGCTGAGTCTCAGGTTCGAAATCTGCAATGAATAGTAGAGGCCTGCCTTTTTCAAATGCAGAGCATTTCAGTAGCTCACGATGTCACCTGCGTTGACGTCCGTAGTCCGCATCGCTCCCCCTACACCATATAAAAAAATAATACTTACCGGCGCCAGGTTTCGATCCCACGACTCTGCGGGCAGAACGCAAAGTACATGGCGCTCTACCCACTGGGCCACAAAGCCGGACACAGAACGGAAGGTTACGAACGCGCCTTATATCCTTGACTCATTCAACCGTCGGCCACAGGTGCGCCCTCTCCCCCGCGTCCTCCTCGCCTTCTCTCCGCTCGCAACACCCTCTCTCGCCGCGTTCGGTTCGGGCGCACAACAGGTGGGGACGTGCGCAACACGCTCTCTCACCGCGTTGGGTTCGCGCTGAGCAACAGTCGGTTCGCGCGCAAGAACAGGTGGGGGCGCTCGCATCGCGCTCGCTCGCCGCGGTCGGTTCGCGCTTAAACCACATATGTCGTTCGCGCGCGCTCCGGTCGCTAACATCTGTGGCGTGACCGTGACGTCAACATCACGCGTTCGTGTGGTGGCGCGATTTCGGCGCTATAACACTCTCTCGCGAGGGGCATTGGATTGGCTTGGCTTGGCTTGGATTAAAGTGGATTGTGTTGCGTCATAGCCGCGCCACGTTGCGTCATAGCTGCTCCACGTTGCGTCATAGCCGCGGCAGGAGGTTCACGGCACGTTTCACCATCGACTTCATCGACAATGTCTACGCTGGAAGACAACAATTACAACAACAACAACCAATACGTAATCCATACGACTTGCAGGCGCGCCCCCCGCGGAAATGCTCTGCATTTGATCGTGCCCCTCGCGAGGTGGATGTTTTTTTTTTAGTACCGCCCCCAAAAACCAGGGGTTTGTACGGCTCTGCGACCGAATATCGCGTCCCATGCATGGTATAGGAAGTTTCACTCCCCTGGCCATACTTCGAACGGAAGCGCGAAAGTTCCCCTCAGTCTCTTTAGCCGCGTAACCACCCGATAGCGGCAAGCGCAGCGCCCCTGCTGGGCCGCGCGCCTGCTCCGGGCACGGTCGCCGTGGCCCACAAAATTTTGAAAAAGACTGTACGTTATCGCGCCAAGTCGACGACAGTTTTTTTTTAATTTCTCAATGATGACAGTGAGTGCCAGCCAAGAATCACTCGAATAGTTTTAGAGCGACTACATCTCATTCACTCGCCTTGTCCCTCCATACGGCGTTGTTGTTGTCCGTCCACACCCCTCCCCCATTCTCCTCGCAGCGCGAGCTGCGCTCTCCGCCGCTCACCCCCTCTCCTCTCCGATAGCGAACACTCTCTCGCGAGGGGCATTGGATTGGATTCGATTGGGTTGGCTTGGCTTGGATTGGATTTGGATTGGATAGGATTAAAGTGGATTGTGTTGGATTGTGTTGCGTCATAGCCGCGGTCGTTCCAGCACCGGCGTTCCGATTTCGGGCACGTGCATAGACTTGATCTTCGCTGCAAATTGCACGGTGGTCCCGTTATTTCACCATCCACTACCCGTACACTTCAGCGACAACAAGGCCGTCATCGTTAACGTCACGCCGCCTGTTAAATAAAGAATACATCATACGCGTACCTCACACGTTTCACGCAATTAGAGAATCAACCCAACGGAAACACCAAGTGAACCCCCAAGATGCGTCGCATCTCCACAGGGTTCCCCTCGCGGGAAGGTGGGGTAATTTTTGATACAAGTCGAAGTGTGGTTAGTGACTACTTAGTCTACTTATAGGTCATTGCCCATAGACATTTCAGTAGTGCACACCTGGGTTAAAATTAAAGTTTTGGTTGTAAATGCTTCACAATGTGTATGTGAACTCGACGGAAAAAACCCTGTAACGCTTGGTATGCCGCACATTCGCCTCTTACAGAAAAGCTATTAGAAAAGCCCCGAGGGCCTTCACAATTTAATGTAAGGTCGCTCATGCTACCCCTTGAAAAGTGTCTCCGGAGCTATGCATTTGTGTAAAGTGGCAAGGATGACTTGAATGGATACGTATGGTTTTACGAAGGTATTTTAGAAAAAGGCGCTAGACCGTTATACTTTCATATGCGGCTCGTTATATTGAACTTAAAAAAAGCATTCTTCTCAGCAAAGCATTTGTGCATCTTACTTTAAAGAATACATTTTTATTTGTATACATGTGGTGTTACGGAGGTATTTAATAAAAGCGTTCGAACTATCATACTTTGATTTTGACACCGCAGAATAATATTGCCCCAAAAAATATCTTTCCGGCACCGAATTTGTGCATAGTAGTGACACTGACCTTAAAAGGGCTCGCAATGGCGTGCTTTAATGTCAAACGTGGGGTCTTAAGGTGGTATTTATTAAAAAGCTCTTGGGCCTTCCCAAGCGGTATCAGACTGCTTACGTGGCATCTGAGAAACATCTTTGCACCAATGCGTGTGTGTATAGTGCTGAGGCCGACTTTAAAGTGGCTTAGTGTACAGCAGAGCGTCTTTATCTTTTTTATCCATCAATTCCCACTTGGAAGTTTCTGCAATTTTTGAAGCGAAGCTTTCAGCTTCTCCCTGATGTCGGCTGTAGTCCACCAAAAATGCACTGCAGGAAAGCCAACTTTCCGCACGATGACGATGATCGCGGGTGAAGTAACGAAAAATTAAAACCCTTCACGTGGTAGGAATCGAACCTTCGTGCCTCAGATTAGGGAGCCGACGTCGAACCTATAGCGCCATTGCGGCAAGGTCGAACTGTTTGGATTTGGAGAAGGGTCCACGGACGTGCAAAATTAAACAGAAAAATCGTGCACACCTCCGTATAACGACAACGATGGTTGAACGCTAGGGAAATTACCCGCCGCGGTGGCTCAGTGACTGAAGCGTTGTGCTGCTGAGCGCAAGGACGCCGGTTCGATTCCCGGCCGTGGCGGCCGCTTTTCTGATGGAGGCGAAAAGCGAGAACGCCCGTGTGTACGAGATTTCGGCGCACGTACAGATCACCAGGTGGTCAAAATTAATCCGCAACCCTCCATACGGCGCGCCTCACCGCCTGTGCAGCGTCGGCGCGTTGAACCTCATAACCAATCAATCGAACGCTAGGGAAGTTGCAGCAGTAAGCCGTCCAGATAAGGTAAGGTGGGTCCGCTCGCTTCTGGGTTGGTTCCTTCGGTGTTGGACCCGATTTCGGAAAGCCTCGCGTTACCCCATCGTTGTCGTCTTGTAAGAGGGGTAGTTGATTTTTTTAAAGGAGAGCTTCACTACTTTCGTCCAGCGGTTTCGCCGCGGATGCGCAAGTTAACCTTTTGACCGGAGACACACCCCCGGCGACACACCCCTCGAAGCGCATCGTGTGATTCGCCGGGCCCGCTTTCGGTCCCGCGCACAAGGCCCCGTTTTCAGTTGTTGTGCTCATATGAGCATAAGCCTCTGCCGGGGTAGCGGCCGATCAGCTGATCGGCAGCCGATCCCCCCCTTCTCCGCCTCCCATTTATGCGCCGCTGGGTCGCTTCGGGATACGTGACTCGTCTCGCGCCCCGCGAAGAGGAACGCCGCGTTCGCCGTGAATGAACGCTGCGTTCGCCGGGCCTTCTTCTGTAAGCGTTACACGGAACCGAACGCCTTTGCGCCGTGGTCGGCAATACAGGAACATCAAAGGTTTAACCAAGCGAAACCAAGACTCAACAAGACAAAGCCAAGCTTTTGCTTTGCATATCCAAGGTTAGCTAAGCTAAGCCGCCGCCATTTTTTTTTTCGGATCTTACAAGCTTGTCGCGATGAATGTCGTACGGTGCGCAACACCCTTGTCTATAACACTGAGTTCAACTTCAACTAGTTACCTCTCAAAAATGCGGACTCAAACTTCTCACAAAAAACATTGAGGTCCGAATTTATGGTTAAGACTTCAGAATGACACAAGTTTTCTTCAAATGCTTTTTGGCCAAGGCAAGATAAGGCTATAGGTACGAAACCGTTGTTATAGACAAGTGTGTTGCCCTCTGTACATGATGGCCACCCATAACGGAGCGCCAGCAAGTAAAGCATTCCCTGCCGTAGTGTAAACGTTTACCTGTCCCTCTGCGCACTCGCGTGAACAGTCGAAAGAAATACGGCAACACTCCTCCTTGGTCTTGTTCAAATTAAGGATGTTTGTTTAAACGGCTTCTGCAGTAGAAGTAGCGCATTGCTCATACCCGAGCGATATCCTGCAATATGCTCAGTGTCCAATCCTCGCTGCCGCAGGGTTGCATCGTACGACGGCACCGCATCCGAAGGCCGGACGGCAGCTGCTTCCACTGGAGCGACTTCAACGTCGGCAGCGACCTGTCCCTGTACGGAGTCACCTACAGGCTCATAAACTGCGACAAGTTCACAAGGGTGAGCGAAGAGCTTCGTGCGCGTCGGAACTAAAACGGTTAAGCACCTGAGCGAATTATGGTCAAGCGTGAGGCGCGGGCTATCATGCTGCTTGTAGATATAAGTAGCTATGCACATCTACGTCGGCAGCGACCTGTCCCTGTACGGAGTCACCTACAGGCTCATAAACTGCGACAAGTTCACAAGGGTGAGCGAAGAGCTTCGTGCGCGTCGGAACTAAAACGGTTAAGCACCTGAGCGAATTATGGTCAAGCGTGAGGCGCGGGCTATCATGCTGCTTGTAGATATAAGTAGCTATGCACATCTACTGCTGAGCGAGATGGCTGCCCTGAATGTGCACCACGTGAGCACGTGACTCTCCATCCCTTCCATGAGAATCTGACAAGCAGAATCAAAGCCCCTTTCTTAAGAGAAAGGGGGTCAAGTCGCGAAGCGTTCCCCTATGCAACCTGAGTCAAAGTCCGAAATTCAAACTGCTTCGACCGCCTAGGAAAGGCGAAGTCGGACAGACTTCGACTTCATAATGGGAGGGACCCAGGTTCGACTCCGACCACGGGAAGCATTTTCTTTTTTTTTTCCTGTGGCGCTTGATGAGCCTACGCTTATCATCCTCGTCGGCTTAGAAACCCACTGCGTAAAGTTGGCTTTCTTGCAGTGCGTTATGTAGCGACGTCGAACGCCATCAGTTAGACACAGAAAGCTTCGCTTTAAAAAAAGGGTGAGGTAGGGCGGGCGTATCAGTGGCAGACTACGATACAGTTGATTGTGTTGGACGCTTCGATAGTAGCTGTGCAGATCGCTGTGCTTTTCTAGAGTTACATTCACGTGATAAAAAAACATAAAATAAAGAATTAGCATTCTGGACTCTTATGGCATTCACTACAGGGAAGAGGAGGAGGAACAAACGTTTATTTTACATATTTAGAGCAGATGGGCGGCCGCCTTAGTCCAGGTAGCCGCGTGCTGTCGCTGCTCGGGTGGCCCGCTGGATCAGGCTTTGCTGGTCCTGCAGGTCCGAGCTGGTCAGCGCGCATTCCCACTGCTCGAGAGTAGGTGTGGGGAGTGGGGAGGGGTGGTGTGGGCAGAAGAATACGAGGTGGGGGGTTGTGTCTGGGGTGTGGCAGTCACGGCAGTTATAGGTGAAACGGCTGGGGGAGATATGGGAGAGGATGGTGCCGTTGTAGAATGTATTTGTTTGGAGACGTCGCCAGATGCGGGATTCTTCGTTGGTGAGTGCAGGGTGTGGGGGAGGGTATTCTCGGCGGGTGTGGCGATAGTGCGCTAAGATGTCGGAGTAGGTGGCTGGTAGTGGCTGTAGCGTGTCAGTCAGGGTGTCCAAGTCGCCCGGCCTCGTCGGGAGTGCCCGGAAGTGAAGTTCGCGGGCCGCAGCATGGGCTGCTTCGTTCCCGGGGAGGGAGGCATGACCTGGGGTCCAAACGATGGTCACGTTAGGAGGTGATACTACGGCTTGTAGAAGCTTGAGGGCAGGTGGAGGAATTCTTCCAAGGAGGTATCTTCGACAGGCTTGCTGCGAGTCCGTGATAATTGTGAGGTAGTCGCACGTTGCTGTATGCATTGCTAGGGCTATTGCAGTAGCTTCCGCTGCAGATGGGGAGAGGTGGCGGTATGTGGCCGCAGTGTATAAGGTGCCGTTGGTGTCGGTGACCACTAGGGTTGAGTGGGAAGTTGAGTGAGCGATGTCGGTGTAGCGGGTGTCGTTGACCGATGAGTACTTCTTATGTAGGTAGTGAACACGAGCGTTGCGACGTCCTTTGTTGTACTCGGGATGCATATGTCGTGGAATGGGGGTGACTTTGATGGTGGCCCGAATATGAGGTGGTATCGGCTGTAGTGCTTCGTGGGGTTCTGGTGTAGGACGGCCTAAATTCTGGAGGACTGTGCGGCCTGTGGGGGTGAGCGTAAGGCGAGAGAGTTGGCTGGTTCTTTGGGCTTCTATAAGTTCGGAGAGCGAATTATGTATGCCAAGTTGAAGGAGCTTGTTGGTGGAAGTGAAAGCCGGTAGTCCCAGGGCTATCTTGTAGGCTCGACGGATGAGAGCATCCAATTTGGAGTGTTCTTGGGGTCGGAGTTGGACATAGGGAGTGCCATATGTAAGCCTGCTGAGCAGTAATGCTTGCACAAGTTGACACGTGTCTTGTTCTTTAAGACCGTGTTTGTGCATGCATATACGACGGATGAGGTGGGCGAGTTGCGATATTGTGGAGTGTAGTTGGGGGAGTAGTGCTCTTCCAGATCCATCGGCGTGGAAGCTTACACCCAGGATTCGTAGTGTCTTCACTTGCGGGACAGGTTCCTGGTGAATCATGACCTGAGGGTCCGGTGCCGGTTCGGGGGGTCTTCCACGGGTACGTGCACGAAGGACGAGAAGGGCTGATTTTGAGTGGTGACAGGTGAGGCCGCGTGGTGCTAGGTAGTTGAGGACGGTGTCCACCCCTTGTTGTAAAGCGGATTGCTGGGTGCCGGGTGATCCTTTGGTGATCCAGATGGTAAGATCATCCGCGTAGAGAGCATGGTGAAGGTTAGGGATCCCGGAAAGCTGCTTAGGCAGGTCTAGAAGGGCGATATTAAACAATAAGGGGGAGATAACAGAACCTTGTGGGGTGCCCTTGGGGGGTGTGGAGAACGTTGGGGAGATCAATGATCCGAGTCGGATTGTGGCAGTTCGGTCGGATAAAAATGCCCGTACATAGTCGAAGGTGCGTTGACCGCAGCGTGTGGTGTTTAGCCCATTGAGGATGGCTTCATGGGTGACGTTGTCAAAGGCTCCACGTACATCTAAAGCTAAGATTGCGCTGGGATGAATTTTGCTGAGGTTGTCTATGACCTGTTCTTTTAGCTGAAGAAGAACGTCTTGTGTGGAAAGGTGGTTACGGAAGCCAAACATGGTGTGCGGAAAGAGGTCATTATTTTCCAGATGGGCAGTGAGTCTTGCGTGTACCATATGTTCCAGCAGCTTTCCGAGACATGATGTGAGGGATATGGGACGTAGGTTAGTGGGTGCAATCGGCTTATTGGGTTTAGGAATTAGAGTAATGTCGGAGTGGCGCCATTGAGGAGGAAGCGTGCCCGCTTGCCAGTGGTGGTTAAAGAGATCCAGTATAGATTCTTGGGCCTCGTCGTCGAGATTTCGAAGGAGCTTGTTGGTGATGCGATCGCGGCCAGGAGTTGTATTTCTAGTAAGCTTGGTGAGGGCCTGGCGTAGTTCCTCGGTGGTGAAGGGGTTGTCCAATGCGGCGTTAGTGGGGCCTGAATATAGGACCGAAGTGGGCTTGGGGTAGGTTGTCTGGTGCCCAAAGAGGTGGTCACGGAGAGAGTTGAGGAGTTCTGGGGGGGGGGTAGATCGCTGTTTCGGATGAGGCGATTAATTTGGTGGGTGGTGGTGGTGCGCGTAGGCTTGTCTCCGATGAGCTTGCGAAGGATGTGCCAGGTCCGCTTCGTGCTGAGGGTGCCCTTTAATTGGTCGCAGAAAGAGTGCCAATTTTGTACTGTGAGGGTGTGTGCATACTGCACAGCCTGCAGGGTAATGTTCGCGATGCGTTTTTTGAGGGTGCGGTTGTGTTTTTGTTTCTGCCACCGTTTGACCAGGCCCCTGCGGGCTTCCCATATATGCAGCAGATGGGTGTCAGCCTCCGGGTGTTTATCGGTGAGTTGCACCGTTTTTGTGTGTTTCTCGACCAGGGCTTCCAGGGCTGCTGTCCAATCTTCGAGGCTGTCTGTGATGGAGGGAAGTGTGGTTGGGTCCTTGCGGAATTCGGGCCAATTTGTGATCCTAGCCTTCCCCAATGAGCGCGTGGTGCATCGGAGGTTAGTCGTTATCTTGATAATATAGTGATCACTGCCCAGGGTGTCTTGGGTTCGTTGCCATTCCAGGCGAGTGACGTTGTTGGCAAACGTGAGGTCAGGGGAGGTGTCACGGGAGACGCTCGTACCCAGCCTGGTGGGGGTGGTGAGGTCGTTGTATAGAGTGAGGGCATGGTGCTGGGTAGCGTGGAGAAGGGCGGTGCCTTTTTTAGATGCTTGTGCGTAGCCCCAACAGTGATGTGGAGCGTTGAAATCACCGAGTAGGATGAAGGGACTTCGGGATGCTTGTTTCTTAGCGTCGTGTATCAATGCCTCAATCGCGTGAAGTGAGGTAGGCGGAGGACTGTAAACATTGAGGATATAAACACTTGAGTGAGAGTGTCGTTCAGGAAGAACCTCTATAAAAGTGTGTGCGATGGGGGAGGCGAGGTGATGTTCTTGCGCGGTAAGGTGCTCTGCCACTAACGTTGCAGTGCGGTGCAGGGGGTCTTGTGTGTAAGTGGCATATCCTCGAAGTGATGGGTTGGGGGTGTCAGCCTCTTGTAGGGCGATGACCTGAGGAGGACTTGGGGAAATGTATAGGGCTAGCTGATTTTTCTTGTTTTTGAATGACCGGCAGTTCCATTGGTAGATTGTGAAATCCTGGAAATCAGTTCCCATCGTTACAGACAGGGGGTGGGGAGGACTGTTGCTGTTGGAATTTGGCTTTCTTCGTTTGCGGTTGGGGAGCAGGGGCAATTTCGGCCATTTCTTCGAGTTGCGCGACTCGAATGTTGATCGACTCCATGAGTGGTTGCAGGGGCTCTAGGGTGGATGCTAGTTTGGCTTGGAAGGCTTCGAGGGCTTGGGTGATGCGCTGGTCGATAATGGGAATGAGGCGTTCTGAGACCTTTTCTACTATGGCGTCTATGGATGGTTCAGATGGAGTGCGGGAGGCTAGGCCGCGGGCTGTGTCTTCTAGGGCATCAAGGCGTTGGCTGAGCTGCATGCATTGTTGTTGTAGTGTTTGTAGCGTTTGCTGGAGTTGGGAGGACAGGGTGATTTCGGGAGTGGCGGAGATAGGGGAAGTGTTTGTGGTAGGGAGGAATTTTGGGGTGTGAGCAGAGTTAGTGGTGGGCAGGGGTGGGAAGGTGTGAGCAGTGGGAGGATGCGCAACTATGGCTGACCAGCTCACCTTGTTTTGGTGCATATCTCTGTGGCCAGTCTTCATGGTGGTTGAGATCACTCGTTTCGGAGCGGGCGTGGGCAGGACTCGTTTCGAACACTCCTTGCTGGCGGTAAGGTGGGGTTGCTGGCACAATTTGCACATTGGTGTACAGTCATGCTGGGCAGAGGGGTTGACGGCGTCACAGCGGGGACACTTGGGTGAGTCTGGGTGGGGGCAGATGTCTTGGCGATGGCCAACGTCGCCGCAGAGTTGGCAAACCTGGACGACGCGGCGGTAAGGTCGGCAGCGATGGAGAACACAGCCCACTCGGACGTAGTAGGGGACGCGGGTGCCATTGAATGTCAGGAGGGCAGATGTGGTGCGTCCCATGAGCCGAGAGTGGAGGAGGAGTGGGCGGTTGGCTTCTAGAAGTTCTTGCAGGGTTTCCTGGGTGATGTCCTCTTCCAGACCGTGGATCACACCACGGCAGGTGTTGGGTGGTGGCTTCATGTACGGGGCAACCTCGTAGTCTGCACTTCCGAGGCGAATCGTTGTGATTTCACTGAGCACGATTGCCAGCTGAGCATTGTCTGTGCTTGCCACCAGCAAGTTGCGGTCCGGTTGAGCCTGTACAATAACTTCGTTGAGGAACTGCTGCCTCGAAATGGCGCTTGATTCGGCGAGACTTGCCGCAAGTGTTCGCGGAGCCCAGGACGCTATACTCAGACCAGAGCGCGGGCGGTAAATGACTATGTAGTGGTTGCTTGGTAGTCGAGGTGGTGGGGCGACTCGCGTGGTTGCACCTGTTTTTGGATCTTCCTGTAGATGGCGGGGCGGCTGCTTGGAGGCTGACGATAGATGGCGGGGTGGCTGCTTGGCTTCAGGTGGTTTAGAGCGGGCGGCGAGCACCGTCTTCCAAGGATTTTCTGGGGGAATTGTGCGGCCACTTAGCTCATCAAACTCCATAGCGGCGTGGGATGTCTGGTGGGACGTTGAAGCGCCTCCCTGTTCCGACGTTGTGGCGGTAGGTGACATGATAGACGCAGCGGTGTCGCTAGGCCTGGAGACGAGGCCCAGCGTAGCCGGCGAGAAGGGAGACCATGAAGTGGTCGATATCTCTGACCTGTTTGAGCCTGGGGGGTCAGCCGGGCGTCCACGTGTTCCAGACAACGTGCCGGAACTGCTGGTTCTTGCCGTATGATGGTCAGAGAAAAAGGTCCGCTATTGTAGCGAAATAAACGGGAGCCGAAGCGACTCGTGTGCGGTGGCGTTTGGCCCCCTGGTGGCGGTTTTCTACAGGGAAGAAAATCCTTTTTTTTTGTATTAGAGAATACCAACGTACACACTATACAGATTTCCACCCACTACACACCAAATCTGATCCCTCTCCGCACCCATTTTTTAAGGGGCGAAGCCCCTTAGGAGCTGGGGCTGTTGGCGTCTCATGCCATCGCCGTAATCGTCGTCTCATGTAGTCACGGTAATAAAACACCAGGAAACTCGTTTACGCCTCGCGGTGGAACGTAACGCGTGCTAAGAAAACACCGGGACACTAGCTTACGCCTCGCACTGGAGAGCTTCGTGCTTCTAAGACAAGAGACTTTTACAGCTCTATACCTCTACCCCCCAACGGTTTCATCTCCGTTGGCAAAAATGCCAAGGCGCCAAGAATACACTTATGCACTGCATGCTTTCCCAGGTTTCACGTTAGTGTAGATGGCCCGGGATTTTTTTTCCCTGCTTTTAGGACTACCTTCGGCAGCGGGGCGTCTCGGTGCGCGGTCCGGAGCCCCTTCCCGAGGACCCATACACCGTGGCTCGGCGCAGCCTGTCGCAGCAGCAGCGCAAGCAGCACACCACCAAGAGCCAGCGGGACAAGCTGTGGCGCTTCCTCCGCTACGACAGGCACGTGCTGCGTTTCTTCTGCGTCGAGGACGGACCGGTGGACCCGAGGCACCGGAAGAAGCTCGTGCTACAGGTACGGGTCACCGGCAGACACCACCTAATGCATGTGATCAAACTGGAAGACACGTACATCAACAAGGCCTCGTCACAGACCTTGACTCTTGACTGTATGCTTTCCGATTTGGTTTTGGTCGAGTTCAGTTATCGAGTTATTTCGATTCTCGGCTGACAGCTTTCCCCTTTTGTAGCGAAAGCTAATGTACGCTACCTCGGGCAGTCTTCGCGGGGTGACCAGTCTTGACCTTGATAGCTAGAGGTCAAACCACACCCTTTCCGCAAGCGCCCGGATTGGAGAAGCGCCCGATAGCGGGGAGAGACAGGCGAGGAGGGAGCGGAGAAGCGCGCGGAACCCGTGCCGCCACCTGGCGGAGGAAGGCGAGGACGCCGCCGCCGCAGCGATAAGTGGGCGCGACTTGGTGGTTTTTCTCCTCACGACTTATTTTCTGCACCTTAAGCTCATAAACACAAATGCTCCCGCCAATCTCTTGTTACATATCCTGATAAACGTTGGGCGCGACTGCCGATCAAGGGACTTTAGGCGCGACGAAGGAAGACGACGGGCGCGCAGAGCCGTGTGCAATGGAGTAGGACGAACATTCAGCTGTGGTCGGTCGTACAGCGGCGACGCTTAAAACATGCCGTGAGGCGAAAAAGAGGAAACACGCTACTAATGCGTCCAGCTTCGCTACCTTCGCCTTACGCGTTAGTGTGAGATTTTTTTCTTCCTTTTTAGAAAGAGAAAAACCTTAAAAACGGTAGCGTTTAATTTTACATTTGTTCGCTGAAATATAAGGGCGCGCGTACACTCGATTCGGCGAAAATAAACGGAATGCGTAGCAGTGGGAGAACGCAGTAACGTC
Source organism: Haemaphysalis longicornis (assembly GCA_013339765.2). Lineage (NCBI taxonomy): Eukaryota > Metazoa > Arthropoda > Arachnida > Ixodida > Ixodidae > Haemaphysalis > Haemaphysalis longicornis. The sequence goes on along the minus strand of CM023456.1, from coordinate 80,205,928 downwards.
TCCGTACGAGGGCCACGCCGTGGACAATAGAGGCCGAGATATCGCTGCTCAAGAACACACGCGATATCGGCTATTGTGGATATCTACGAACAAGGACATCCCATGAGACTTACAAGAAAGAATAAAAAGGCCTTGGATTCTGGGGTGACCATGAAAGACAAGAACGCCGTCAGTCTGCGTTCCGAGTTCCGTTCGTCACGCATACAGTGGCCTCTCGTTTTAAATACGCCATAACAAGAGATTATGCTTCATAATATAGTCCAACGAATGGCAATTGTTTGGTTTGGGATAATTATTCGTTTGCCTATTTTTTTTTCTTTTTGAGGGGGTCACAGGGTCTGCACGTGCAAATGTGATCTGAGTAAGGACGAGAGATTACTGCCGGGAATACCAGGAAAAAATTCACTGATAGTAAGACATGTGAGTTTTTTTATTATATTTCAATTCCCAATAACGCAGGCCTATGCGCTGGCCAACGCAGGAGTAAGTACATAAAACATAATTTTACAGAACAAGAGACAACAATAGAGCTGAAACATAAAAGTTAAGAAAGAAGGTGACGCTCCTTTAGAGAGAGAATAAACTTTATTCAGTTTGCCAACTGTGATGCTCAGTCGTCGGCCGTGAACACTTGGCAGCATTCTGAGCCAGCTGGACGGCCCAGAGTTGATCTTCCGGGCAAGAAGCTGAGCAGCACGGTCTCCCACTGCTCACTGTTAGTGATTGCGCGGCCATTGGTGATTGCCTGGGGACATTGTCATTACATACGCGTCTGGTCCGCTCCCTCCTGACACATATGACACTCGGGGGAGTAGGGCCCTGGGTAGCAATATCTATATACGAGTGGGTTTGGATACGAGTGGGTCTGTAGGAGTCGCCAGACCACCGAACATCGCTTATTCAGGGATGGGTGCGCGGGTGGGAAGCGGGCCCGGCCTAAACGATAATTATCTGTAATGTCACTGTATGACAATAGCCTGTCCCTGCCTGACATGGGGACGAGGTCCGCATCGGAGGTGCCGTCAGCTCGGTCGGTAAAGCCTCAAGCGGCTTCGTGCGCAGACTCGTTCCCTGCAAGGCCGGAGTGGGCGGGGGTCCAAATTAAGTTGACCTTGCCTCTCCGGTTTTCGATGTGTAGACCAAAAATTACGATTGCAGACGCCTTCTTTGATATGTGTCCTCGTGAGAAATTTAGAGTCGCTGATGACTGCCTCGATTTTTGTGGAGGCAACCATGGCTAGAGCAATATCAACCTCTTCTCCAACCTACCGGGTCTCTTGTGCGGATAGAGCAGGAGGCGAGTGGTTTTACCCCGATTGTTGACCACCGCTATGGCCATTGCAGAAGTCTGCAACACTTCTGACCGCCTATGTCTTTCCAAAGGGCCTGAACCAAACCACGCTAGCGTCAAATGAACGTCGCTACCTTTTCAGCACCATTCTGGCAGAATCATGGTCGTTCATTTCTGGGGTTTAGCGCACCGAAGCTAAACCTGGGCTATAGTCGAAGCCTCTCCCAGTCGCGGGACCATAGGCCAGTGCAAGAAACTCAACCTCAACCACTTCCGGCATAGACCAGCTCTAACTCCGGCTTCCGGCTTCGAGTAAAGCCGTTTCCTGCGGCGCTTCTGCTTGTCTCCACTCGCAGTACTTCCTGGTGGACGACACCCTGGACCTGAAGGAACTGCATCGACCGCTGGAGCAGAGGGAACTGGCGCCCATCCTTCTAGGCCGCCAGAGGGTTCCCAAGGTGCAAGAGAGCAGGGGTGAGTGTGAGAAGAGGCTTGTAATATAAAGCTGTGGTCGACGGAATTTTGTTGTTATCTTAAGCGGAAGCACATACGATGGCGTTCTCCTTTCGGTGTTGCTTCGGCCTGAGAGTATATAAATAAAACAGTAAAAATGGTCGCCGTATGTCATACTGCGCACCTGTTGTAATATTTTAAATAATTAATCTGGAAGATTAATAGATATAAGTCTGTCGCATAGTCAAAGCTTACTCTAAGGAATTGGTGGCCGTAAAAAGTGGCGGTTCTGCGGTACTGTTCCAGCAGCCATAACATCTATAGTCGCTTAAGAGCAGTTTCAAAGCCTCAAAGCAGAGAGCTGGACGAGTTCGTCTATGTTCATTTTCGAAAGAGGCAAAAAAAAAAAAGAATAACCCGAACTCGGTTATCTTTCTCCCTCAACCTACGTCCATGTATTATTATTTGCGCCTTTTTAAAAAAATGAAGATCTGGTCTCAAAGGCGTGCCCCGTTCGGCAGGCCTTTTCCACGTGTACGAGACGGACGGCGAAGGGGAGGAGTACATTGGGCCCGAGGACCTGCTGCCTGGCCGCCGGCTGAACCTGTACGGGCGTAGCTTCCTCATCTACGACTGCGACGACTTCACCAAGAACTTCTACCGCGAGAACTTCGGCACCGACAACTTCGACGTCGTAGACGTCGACGTGAGGGACGAAGAGAGGCCGACACAGGTACGCGGACACTGTATCCTTACTGTGAGCACGCGGTCAAGGAAAGAAGCAGGCGTGACCTACTATCCACCTGGCCCACATAAATAAATATGCCGAGAGAGAGAGGGAGAGAGTTGGGCGCAAAGCCTGCAGTAACAACATTGGCCGCGTATCTGCTCCTTTCTTCGCAAATGCCGACAAAAGGCTATAATCTTTGTCGACATTTGCCAAGGAAATGCCTCCCTTTGCTTTCCCGCTCACCTGTCATGTTGTCCTTCTTGCGGCGCGCTCCTCCCAAGGTAAACACGTTACAGATTTGTCAAGTCAATTTAAATTTACCACGTTCCACTACTCCAGGCCGGGTGCCTCGATGCCAGCGCAGCCGTACGGCGGAGACGCGCGTGAATCGAGGCGCCCTACTTCAACGTTTATACGACCGCGTTGCCCTAGTCCACGTGAGTTCCAAGCAGAACGCGGAACCTATCTAGTGGAATCTTTCGTAACTGTTGCCGCTTGAATTCTTAAAATGCCGCCAGAAGCAGGCGACAGCGTGGAATTTTTTTTCTGCAGTAGATGTAGTATTTCATTTCGCAAAAATGAGGCATCTATTAATTTTTTATAAAGGGACAAGATTCTGGACAAAAAGACCAAAATTTCTGGGTTTAAGCAGCCCAAGAAAGACTATCGTATTTCAAAACAAAAACAAAAAAGTGGCCACATATCTGCTCACTTCACTGCAAATGTCCATCGAAAGACGATGTTCTTTTGTCGCCACTGCTTCGTAAATGCTTCTCTCTCTCTCTCTCTCTCTCTCTCTCTCTCTCTCTCTCTCTCTCTCTTCTCTTCCCCCCAACTTCTCACGCCGTTCCCCTCCCTCCTCGTTTCTTCCGCGATAAGCACGTTGGAGGTTTGCTCAAGTCAATTCAATTTTCCCGCGTTCCGCTGCTCGCGCACTATCTGCTGGGTCCTTTCGTTGCCGCTAGACTTCTTGGAATGCCACAACGAGGTCTAGGCCCGGGTGCGAGCGCTTTTTGTATTCTACATCGAAACATTGTTTTCAACGAGTCATTTTTAGTTGCTGCCGCAAAAATCAAGCAGCCATGTATTTTTAATTAAAAGAACGCTACAAATACCCCGTACGCATTCATGTTTTTCTCTCAGATATGTCTAATGTTTTCTTTTTGCTGAACAATGTCGACAAGTATGAAGTATGTTACAGATTAAATTGGTTGGAAAAGCTTTGCCTTATAAATTTCTCTCTTCAGTATTCTTTTATGTTTTGTCCGGGTGGCTGAATCGAAGGACCTCAAGACAGACAAACCGACCAAAATTTTTGGGCTTAAGTAGGCCAAGAAAGGCTATCGTATTTGTAACGCTTAAGAATGTGCTCACTATAGACATTATGTAGCTTATCATGATTGGGAACATGAGGCTGAGCGGTTGAACTTAACAAGGAATACCTAGAACACCCAAGAAAGCATAGAGGAAGTAGTTTTCTGCCTTTATGTGCATAGCGATAGCCTCGGAGCCAGAGGGCAGCGGCGTGCGCAGAATATCATTTGCGGTAAGGGCCAGAAAAAAAAGGGAAAACATGAAAAGAGGAAAAGTAAAAACATACACAAGAAGACGAAATGAAAAGCCAGAGCAATGATTTTGCACAGGTTAAATATACAAAGACTTCTGATTGTTAGTTCGCCTCTTCCCCTGAAATTGCAGAATCGTGGTGAGAACATACATCGAAGCCGCGTGTGCTTGGTGCCCAGATTATCACACAAAAGCAATCATCGGTAGTCATTATTTGCTGACAGGCCGACCTTTTTTTTCGTCTCCCCCTCCCCTGTATACGCCAGTGCTACACGCATACCATACCAGGATTTTCCGCCATGGTCTATTACCCTCGGCAGATCTTACACAATGTAATCACGACATCTAACTATTGTCGGTGCCAATTACGTTAATACCCGCACTTCCCTCTATTCGATGCTCTCTGCGCAGCCCATCCCACCGTATAACGGCTTCGGTTCTCCCGAAGACACGCTGCAGTCGGTGTTCAGGATAACGCCCCGGCTAGCTTAGAAGGAACAGCCGCCAGGCCCTGGAGAAAGAAGGCATCGTGCTGCGCTTCCAGGCAACACTCGTGAGTGCACCACGTTCGTCGTTTACCACTCAAGAGCCACCCAGTTGGGCGTGCTCAACCACTCGATATTACTCGACTTTGCAGACATAACATCGGGCATGGAATAATAGAGAGTTTTAGCAGTCCGTCTGTTCCGTTGCTTACGTTGTTACCGGGTTGACCAGGATTCGTTTGCGCCTGCGCGCGCGGAAGGGCTAGGAGAAAGGGCGAGGAAGCGGGTACATGGCGAAGGCAGGCCCGCGGACCTAATCCCCCTACCGCGACGAATGCACAAGTTCCCAGACGGGTTCCGGTCAACCCGGTAGCTACGTACACGACTGTGTAACGGACGGACTGCTAAAACTCCTCTCTATTGACGGTTATACACAACTTTGTAAAAACGTGCGTGCATTCAGTTTGCGTCATTTAAGAACAGTATTAACTGTACTGTTGCGAGCCTTTTCCTTCACAAGGGCTCAAGATACAGCCCTTTCATAGAGGAGTCTTTACGGTTCTCGTAGGCCAAGTCATTGTAATTTTATTGTCTAACTTAACTGGCAGAACAACAGCGGCGTAAGTCTAGTACTTCAGAGTTTCCAACCACTCATACTTTAAGTGGATATATTCAGCCGTAATATGGGAGAAAATGTTTAGAAGAGCGCCTGGCGTGACCACTGCCCACAGTGTTTTATCATGATTATGCCGCTGTACGCTCATTTATTCGACCTGACGAAGGCGTCTGTACTAAACGTATAATTATGAATAATACTGCAAAGTAAGTTTAGCGGAAGTGGCGGTGTACGTCAACATTAGAAAGTCGCGATTTGTCACAAGCAGTATTTTATAGCAGCTATCTGAACAACTCTCTCGGCCCACACACAGCTTCTGTATACGGCGCGTGTGCAGGACAGCGCGGTGCCGTTGGACAAGGAGCGCAGCTTCGTGATCTGCTTCTACCCCTCGGACGAGACGGTGTCCATCCTGGAGAGGCCGCTGCCCAACTCCGGGATGCCGGGCGGCAAGTTCCTGCGCCGCATGCGCCTTCGAAAGCCCGCTCAGCCCGGAACAGCGGCAATGGAGCCGCACTACTACGACCTGTCCGACTTCCGCGTGGGCAACGTGCTCGAGGCCGTGGGCAGGCGATTCGTGCTCGTCCGCGCCGACCAGTTCGCCGCCAGCTACATAAAACGCCACCAGCTGGACGCGCTCACTAACGGTAGGCTTAGTAATTCTTTCGGGCGTGACCAACTGGAGGGATAGCGTGCACTCTAGGTTCAACAGTGCTATCTTACATGGCGTTCGGGTGGAGCAAAGCCACCCTCCCCCCCCTCCTTTTCTGGATCTTTCATATTAGAGGGAGCGTTCCAATTTTCCCTTTAGACTGCTTCGTTGCCGACTTCGCGGACAGCCCGCCATGTTAAGACCCCGTTCCAATTCGAACGAAGCAGTCAACGAAGTCTGCTTCGAGGACACGTCATCGAAGTCAGCAACGATGGAGGCTACCTTCCTGTCTAAACTAATAAGTGACGCCAGCGCCACCTTTTTGCGTATTAATGTTGCAGCAAAAGCACTTGTTCTCCATTAACATATTTAGCATAATTTACTAGTGGACGAAGATTACTTTGTTTAATTTTTCGATGATGTAATGTTTGTAATAATAACGGTAAATTATTTACGAGAGCTGCGGCTTGTGTTTCTCAACATGTCTGCTACGAGGCTGTCGTTTGCGTTGGTGTTGCATTTGGGACCACCGCGGCGCCGTTCCAATTTTATTCCTTTAGGACGTCTAGTTAGTCTGCTTCGTAAGCTGTCCACGAATTGGAACGCAGCAAAGAGTTATAGCAGAGTTGTCCCGGTACACCTGCGCATGCCACACCCAGTTTTTCCTCCTCTGCGCACGCGCAGTAGCACCAGTCACCTATCGGGTACAGTGCCGGTTCTCCGTTCTGCTATAACTCTCTATTAACGCATGGGTTCCGGTTAAGGACAAGTCTAGTCAAAAAGCTCAGGACCATTAATTCTCGCTGAATGAGTGTCACACAAATCGCTTCTGAGACGTTTTATTTGCAATTTGAAGTGTTAAGCCTAAAGGATACCGCCCCTATGAAGTGCGTGTGGCTTGCGCGGGCGTTGACTCGGCCCTCTCCTACAGGCTGTAAAAGGTGTGCTGGGATCGATGCTATGCAAACCCAGGCTTGAATTCTACCGCTCAGAAACGCAATTTGCATCGGAACAACCACACACGGGTAAATCTATTTTCAAGCTTAGGAAATCTAAACACAATGGCAACGTATCAGAAGGGAGAGCTTTTCTTGCGGAAGATTTGAGTAAAAACAGCCTTGGGTGTGCGCCATTCAAACCCCGCCCTGCCGGCCCCAAATTCAGAGAGAGAGAGAGAGAGAGAAAAAAATTATTTCTCCAGCAGAGGCTGATTCAGAAAATAAAACAATTCAAAGAAAGCCCTATGCTCCCGTTTTCTGATAGAGTAGTGACCACCACGGAAACCCAAAACCTTAATAAATGGTCCACTTATCATAATGCTGAAGCGAGCGTTTCTCTTTATATTGAGGCCAGCTAGCGCAGTCGATAGTTCAAGCACATTCGGTGAAAGGGCAAGAGCTTGGGATGAAATTGAAAGAATGCGAGCTGAAGCAAAGCAGTAACACAGGTCCAAGCCGTTTACACTAAAGGGTGACGCCATCCGGAAGGCAACAGGTGGGCGATATAAGCAAAGAACAAGTCACGCACTCTCGCTTTCCTACGTACTGTGCGGTGAATACAGACGCAGAGCACTTCTAATTAGCGCAGACGCTGCAGCGTAGCGCTCACCCAGCTTGCTTTGACAGATAGCGCGAGAGGAAAAACAAACTTGGCAAGCATGTGGAACGACGCTCACTAAAACAGCTGTTTTGTGCGACCTTCATGTTTTGTTTTAACCGCCGGTTGAAATATAACGCCCAGCATTGAGGAGGATTGTTCGGAGTGCGCATGTTCTGTTGAACTGAGGCGAACACCTGTTCACTTTACAGCGGACACTCAGGGGATTCTGAACGCAATGTGAAACTACGAATCAGCCAAGGAAAAGTGAATGATCTTTAACCTGCATATAGACGCCCTATAAAATTTTGTGCTTTCGAGAATGCTCTAAAACTAAAATAATTTAGTAGTACATTTCGTTCCCTTTCTCAGGTCCCGGAACCACTGACAACTTGACTGTGAACGGCAATCACAGACCTATGGATGCCCTGAGGACGGTGAGCAAGCGATCACGCTGTTATCTTTGCACAAGGTTCAAAATTATTTGCCCAAAACTCTCATCGCTTACCACGCACTTTGCTTCCCCCACAGAGGCAAGAATCAAGGTTATCTTGAAGACAAGCTGCAACAGCGGCTGCTTGGGCTTCGCTGATGTCGACACAAAGCCAGAAAAAAAAAATGGAATCGGTCTTTATTTAAAATCCACAGCAGTGATGATCATCCAATCAACTTTTGTCAATGTGCCTTACAAGAGTTTCCGCGAAAAAAAAAAAAAAAGAGGTGGTGGCCGAAACAGATGAAAATAAAAAACTGTGGCACGTTTCTTCCACGCAATCGTGGTTTTGTCAAAGGTGGATACACATATAGATTCAATCGCTTGGCACAACACATTAGAAACGACGTTTGCAAGCAACCTACGTCGAGGTCAGCTTGCGAATGAAGGCGCGAAACGACACACGCTGGGCAAACTGAACTTCAAGCGCCAGGATTTCGCACACAAGCCTGCGAAACGACACACGCTCGGCAAACTGAACTTCAAGCGCCAGGATTTCGCACACAAGCCTCAGACTAGAAGCCCACTGCAAGCAATGCTAGACCAACCGTCTCCACCACTGGGAAACAGCTCAGGGAATTGGCCGTGATCACCCATCGCCTGATGGTTCTTGCCTGCGAAAGAACACAGCACGCAGAATGTTCAACAATGAACTCAACTTCATGCGAGGGCTTCCAAACCCACCGAGCGGTGCAAGTAGGGTAAAATCTCGAGTGGGCCACGGCGGAAGAGTCCAGCAACGAGGCACTTCAAAGCACGGTGCTCCATTCGTTCAGGCTGCTGACGCTGATCAGCACGGGCACAGCGGTCAGCGCGCGCACGTGACCGGCGCGTTGGTGATGCGGCACGCTCGGGGTCTTCTCGGAGTCCAGCGGCGGTGCAATCGAGTCTCGGTTCAGCATGGCGGCAGCGCCCTGAGCGCTGGCTTCGGGGTGGGCCGCGGCGAGATGTCCCTGGAAGGTCGGTATCATCATGCCTCCGGTCTGACCGTAGTGGGAGCTGCCGCCGGCGCCCGTGACGAACCAGGGGACGTGCGCGTCGCGGCCCCGCTTGGGCTTGCTGCGGCAGCGAGAGGTGATGGCGCGGCCGATGTCGTCCAGCTTGTCGGTGAGCCAGTAGAACTCGCCCCTCTGGTACGCCACGACCAGGGCCAGAAAGGCGGAGAAGCCGATGATGGGCAGCAGGCTGTACCAGGCGAACGGCGTGATGACCGAGTGGTAGATGTAGAAGCCCATGACGCTCGAAATCGGCCGGCCTCGCCTGCGTCTGAACGGAGAGAGGAAAAGGCGTCGGGTGGGGCTTTGGCGGGGCAACGGACGGTGTGGTATCGGAATTACGGCAGGAACTACGACGCCGTGAACGCTCCGCCATGCGCGACGAAACGCTTTGCTGCGCGTAATTCCAAGGGGGCACGCGATATCTGCGATAGCATTTCGCGAATACGAGACACCGTGCGGACAGCGAGGAATTACGATTTCAGCTGCGAAAATGGCTGCAAACGTGACGACCATTTAATCGCAGCCGTGAAGGCGCTTGCAAAGCTGTCAACCTGCGCATTCACGGACTCCTGAAAATGAGGATGTAACTATCCAAAACTAATATCGTACTGTTAAGGGCGAGTCTTCTCCGAGATACAATGTTGAGATGCGAAATTTCTACATTCAGGACTGGACAACAAAGAAATCTGGCGGGGGGCATGCAGGTCACGCAGCGCTTCGCTCGATAACTTAAATTGTCAGTGCAAAAACGTCACAATGTAGATAATCTATCAAAAACCGACTTACCAGACATTCGACGTTGAAGCGTCCCAGAAGTCGTCGTCCACGCCGAAACTCAGTCCTTCCAGGGATCTAGCGCCGATGGCCGCTGCACGGGTCACCAGCTGAGTCGGCGAAGCAACACGCCGGTCTGGTCGTTATCTGCGGCCGAATCAATCGCCTCCTCGGGACCTCGTCACCCACTGCCCTCCTCCCTCACTTTCTCTTTCCCTTCGTTCGTACTTTTTTGCATGTCCGACTGGCCTTGAACCCTGCCCGAAAAAAGATTAGGGAAAGGGTAAACACGTTTTAATCTCGTCCGCGGCGAACTGCGAAGCGGCTGCCGTTCTCGGAATGCTCTGGCTTCTGGATTGCCTTCAGTAAACACAACCTCCGTCGGGTCTCCCTCTCTCCCACAATTTGTCAAAGAAGAAAGGAAAAGCTAACAATGGCGGCCACGCTGCCGGTGCGTCATGCTTGGCCGACAAGCTGCAAAGTTCCAGCCGGGATGGGTGATCACGTTGGCCTTCTCTTGCCGAGCTCGCAGCTTTCCGGTATGCGGTAGGCTTGTAGCGAATATGAAGCGGATGGATTTTTTTATCACTTTTATTTTTTACCTCTACGAATGTCCCATGTCAGCTCGCAGCTGCTATTCGTTTGCACTGGGCTTGTGACGCGCGTTCATGGCTAGGCGCTCGTCAGCAGTGCGCTTGGCATTGATGTCGCAGACGGCCCACGGAAGACATCGCGTTTTCTTTTTTCCAGTTTTTGTCATCTTTGGCGCGGATTTGTAAAAATCGCATGTACAAGGACCAGCATGACTAAATACAGACTGCAAAACTTATATACAGGGTCTACCATCTAACTTTAGCCACAGTTCTAAAATATGCCAATTCACTCTTAGACGACGGGACGAGATCAAATGCATGTTGCTCACTTTTGTATGTAGTGTGTCACGCTATATTTTGTATTTTGTTTAATTATATAATTAGTCAAGAATAATTAGCCAACTTCTGAAGCAAATGAAAGTAGAAAAAAAGTTCCAATTAGAAAGTTGGAGCAGTGGTTTGGAAAATGTCCGAAAAAGCAGTTTCTGTCTTTCTAAGTATCAGGGCTTCTCGACTTACTGATTATGCCCGCGAAATACAAAAAAAAAAAAAAACACCACGTGACATTCCAACTTGCGCGTCGTGATTGCAGTGGTCCCAAACGTTCCCCGCACATACAATCATAGTCTACGCAAGCGTTGGATGCGTCTACTTATCGTATAGTAACGAACTGTCGGGGAAGGGAGCACATCGCTGGTGTAAATGGCACAGCCAAACGCTTGCGTCACTGCCCTGTCGCTACTGCTCTCCTCCCAAATAAAAAAATGAAGCAAAAATGATAAAACAAGAAGGCTCTGAGCTCATTCGAAACGTGTCGCGCGCTATTTTCCTCTTTGTTTACAGAATTCGTGATTAATTATCACTACAGTTATTATTTTGATCTGTGCCCCTGCTGTATACGAACCCGTCTACCCACGGTCTCGGCTTAATAGAGAGTTTTAGCTGACCGTCTTCGACGGTCCGCTCCGGTACCGGCGGCGTACACAGTGAAGCCGTAGCCAATGCCGTTCGCGGCCAGGCGCGCCACGCATACGCAATGGCGCTCCCGCTTGCTATAGGAGCGGAGCGGACCAGTGAAAAACGGTCAGCTAAAACTCGCTAATAACGGGACTTCAGGCAAGGCCGCAAGAAGCTGCTCTTTGTAGTGTTTCCTGAACCCTTCACGCATCCCCCCTTATACAAAACAAGGAGCGAATCTGAATAAAAAACAAATAATAAAAATTTAACCACCAAAGAGTAGAATTAATTCGCGACATATATAACAGGTGTTTCCTGAAGCAGATATGAGTAAAAAGCATGTTTAAATGCTGCAAGCAAGCTGTCGAAACGTACAGTTATTATATAAAAAAAGTTCGATCAGAGTAGTAATAGTTATCCACAACCTACGATCTGAGAAGATCAAAATATGCTTAGCTAAAGCTATTGTATCAAAGAGGCGTGCATCAAAAATTTAGCGCACCGATATGCACCTAAGCGTCCCGCACCGAATTGTCGTACACCGAAACAGTGTCCTAGACCCGTATTCCACCTGGCTGTTTGCACTGGCTGGCAGCTGGCTTTTACAGCTGCCTTTTGGATGGCTTTTGTAGCGTGAGCTGCACTGGCCGAGGTTGAGCAGTTTCGCGTGGCTCCTGGAGAGCCGTGCTGCGCATGCGCGAGGAGCAGTGACGTCTCACTGCGCACAGCTGGCGCGCCGGAGCCGCCGCCGCCGCGACTGGACTGAACTGGATTTGATTGGATTGGATTGGAAATCGTTTTAGCAGCAGTAAGCATGATAATCAGCTAATCCTAGACAACCAGGAAACCTAAGCAATAACCAGCTGAACCTTAGCTCCCGCTACGTATATCCTGGCATAGCCGATCTAAGCCACTGCTAATTTTTTTTTGAGACATTACCATCAAGAAGGGATGTACCTATGAAGTATAATAAGAAAATAATAATCAATAATATCTTTATAACGAAAAGTAAGTGGTGCAGAAACACCGTGACGTCACGAAGCGCGCGTGCGCGATGGGGGGTGCCCACTAGCAACCGCGAAATGCTGCGGTGGTCGGTATAACGCGCCTGCACCGACGGCGCTACTCGGCCGCGCGGCGCTCGAAAGGAACGATGGGCCATTGGTATGGACCGTCGCTGGCCGCCTACATAACAGGATGGCGGTCCAGATGCGGCCGTCACCTAGGCCGTCTAGCCTATAGCTGCGGCCGTCGCACCTCCATGTGGATTTTTGCACCTAAAACCACCGCAATACAACTGTGTACCGTACGGTCATCTGACGACGGAGGATTGTGCTTTCGGATAATCAGTGCGCTACAAAACAACCTAAAAGGGGTCATTCGGGAGGTTGGTGCTTTTTGCGACGCGTTCCAAGAACGTTTTTGAAGATGTTTTGTTGATTGGTTGCGGGGTTTAACTCGCCGACGCTACACGGGCGATGAGGCGCCGCCTGCAATGGAGGGCTCCGGATTAATTTTGACCACCTGGGGATCTTTAACGTGCGCCGGAATCTCGAACACACGAGGCGTTTTAGCTTTTCACCTCCATCAGAAAAGCAGTCACCGCGGCCGGAATCAAACCCGCGACCTTGAGCTCAACATCACAACGCCATATCCACTGAGCCACCGCGGCGGGTAAAGAGGACGCTTTGTGTCGGCTGCATAACAAGTAAAGCTCACTTATTTTTAAATAAATTAATTGCGCTAAAAAGCGGGACATGGACGAAGTGAGGACAGACACACACGGCACACACATTGCGCCGTGTGTGTCTGTCCTCACTTCGTCCGTGTCCCCCTTTTTAGCGCAATTAATTTATTTAGCAATGGAGTACCAACGTGCCCAGGACGCTACCCTTATTAAGTTCACTTATTTTTGTTTTCAAGGTCCGCCGCTTACGCCAAGCAGTGCCTCAAGCAGGGACGCAGCCTGAGGGGGTTCGAACCCCCTCCGATTTTTTTTTTTCCCGAGCAGCGCGTAGGGGAAGCTCAGTGTACCTTGCGGCAAAACTCTTCCCTTCGACAACTCATAACCCCATCCGGACACAATTTCTGGCTACGGCCCTGACCTCAGCAGCGTAGTTGCCTTTGCGTCGCCCGGAGACCGTGGCGCATGCCGACATTCATGTCGAGGGTGAAAAGGAAAGCACAAAAGCTAGTGGGGAGGTAAAATAAACAGCAACGAAACAAAAATATAGGAAGCCAAAGCCAAAAATTATTCCAATAAAAAAATATCAGGGATGATGAGCTTTTCATAAGTTACCGATTGCTTTGTTCCTTTTTCGACCAGTGAAATCTCGAAATGGTTCATCGTCATAATGAGAGTACACATATCAGCAACATATGGTTAGTGCGTAGCTTGCGACAGTGGCACTAAAAAATTATCGGTAGTCATTATTTCATCACAGTCATAGTGGTATACGCCAGTGTCGGAAGACCGCTATAAAAGAATACATTCACTTAGTACGCCCGCTTAGAGCAAACTTATTTATCGAGTTCAGTGTGCAGCAACAAGACACGTGAGCGGCCATCTCGCGGCGAAGGCAAGATTCTAAATGCGTGCACGGCAAGCATATCTGTTTTGCCGCGGCCTCAAGGCATAATATGATTGATCAAGCTATAAATTTATTTCCCTTAGCAAGCACGCGTTCGTCTTGGACTGATTTCTTCTGCTCCCCATACGATCAAACTTGTCGTGGGCGATCTGGCGGTAGGCGGCTATCGTGGATCGCTCGTCCAACCATTTATTGCGTGTCTCCTAATCAGGTTAGACATTCATTGCCTTGTTAATACTGTACTCTACTTCGCCAAAACAAAAATATTTCGCCGCACGAAAATACCCCTCCTGCATCAGTTGCAACAGTTGCGCCTGCATTTTTAAAATGATTGGGGACAAGCTTGATTCGCTCATTAGAGATACATAAAAAGCATGCAAAGGGGGTTTGTGAAAAAAAAAAACAGAACGCCTCCATGAAGTGCTTTCAGTAAAATGGCTTCGAGAAAACGTCGGTTGAGAAAACGACGTTCGATAGAACGGCTTCTATGAGACGGCGCCCGTTAAATTTTACCGATCTCGTCTAGAACCCAACGACCCGTATACATCATCTCCATGCCACGCACAAACAGTGACGCATGACGCACGCCCCCCAAACGATAAGCTGATATGTCATGATTCGGCCCTTTAACTTATCTTATATATAAAACACCACCGGCACCAGTACTGGTGTGAGCTTGGATGGTCAACTCATGCGTACGACGCCTACGCGATCTTGGGATAAAGGAATGGGTGGCTAGAGGTCTGAGAATCGCCGACGCGATAAAAAAAAATTGATTCCAAGCCAACGTGACTTTCATAACTTACTGCCTTCACCGCGCACGTCACTCCGCTGCGTCATACTAAAAATATTTGAGCAAACGTTATAAAATTTTTTACAACTCAGGCGCTAGTTTTTGTTTCAGTTTCGATTTCGTTTAAACGTTTGGCCTTGAGCCCAACAGCCTATAGTACCTACCGACCACTAGCGCATATACATAAAACAGGAGAGTGGAGAAAACACATTATTAGCGCAACCGACTTGAAAAGAGTCGCCCGTCAACCCATCTGGTGAACTGCGCGTGTATTTTCGACACCCGCTCTTGGGCGGCGGCACCTCACGGGCATCCCTGGGACAGCTACGCCGTCGTCATCACACCCCACTAATAAAGAGCGGTGCCTTGGTGTTCCGTTCTGCTGTACGCCGCCACACCGATACAGCGTTAGCAAGACCGTTTCCTAATTGGCTACGACAAAAGTGAAAGCCAGTGAGAACAAGCTTTCAGACAGAAGGCGACGATCGAGTGAAGTCGGGCCCGGCTTACTCTGGGCGCTTTTTTTTTAATTCGAAAGTTTGCCCGTGGCATAATAGACGAATGCATTCAGAGAAACACGAAAAAGTTAGTTTGAAGTTCAGGAGTTGTCGGTGACACGGTCCATGCACCCAGCGTTGTAAGTCTGGAGGGCGGCCAGGGTGGAGACCGGTTGCACGAAGGTTGCCCGGTTGCACGAAGGTTGCACGAATTTGATGCAATCCCGAGCAGGTCCACAGCACATTCACGTCCCGTATGGCACAGTCGCAGAATGGGCAGGTGGATCTGTATGGGCCGCGGTATTGCGATGGCCAGGAGGCAGTCATGGATGGCGTAAGGGCCACCCCAACGAGTCTCCGCAACGGAACCTCCTCTCGTCGAGCTAAGACACCAGGGGGGTTTGAACCACACAGGGGTATCAGTGCTCGAGTGGTGCGGCGGAGATTTTCCTTTTGTCGTTCCAGGTGCCCGCAAGCGTCTTCAGGGAAAGGTACTAGTGGTCGCATGACGGTACTCGGGCGGCTATCTGAGTCTGCCTCCGTATTGCCAGGCACAGAGGAACGGGGCACCCATTCGATAATGTTTTGAAACGTCACAAAAAATGAAAGCGAAACGACAGAGAGAAGTTCAAGGCATAATTATTTATTTTTTCTGCTGACAAGACGTCATTGGCTGTGGAAACAAAAGCCAAGAGAGCTATGAAACGTTTGGTGTTTGGGTTAAAACAGAAAGTCATTCAGACTTTCGTGTCTTTCTAGGAGAAAGAAGTGGACGTGGGCCGGGCAAGTAAAACACAGATTTGACAACAGGTGGACCAGGCGAGTGACAGTGGCTACCGAGGGACGGGAATAGAGAGTAACGGAAGACAATAACTCAACCGGAGGATGAATAGGAAAATTCGGGAGCAAGGGAAAAAACTCGCCGAGACTCGCGATAAAAACGGTTGAATGTTCCTGAAAGAGGCTTTCGCGCTTTCAATCCTGCAGTTGGCATAGTGAAGCTGTTAGTAGTGATGGTGCTGGTGGTGAAGTGTAGGTGAACACTGAATTTTTAAAGCATCGGACGCGCAATCCGAAAGATTCGGGAGAATCAAAGGCCCTTCAAATTGGGGGTTCGCATGTCGAAGCAGAAGGAGGTCGGAGTCATTTCGACTAACCGGCCTCTTTCTTTTTTCTTTTTTTGACAGTGACAGCACACATGCGCGTTCTTTTAAAGAGAAGCTTTCTACGCTTCACTGATGCCGTCCGGCGTGCGGCAACACAGGAGAGTCAATTTTACACAACCGCCTCAAGAAAAAGAAAACGCTTCCAGTGGTCGGAGTCGAACCTGGGTCCATCGCGTAATCAAGATGACGTCCGTCCGATTGCGCCACTCCGACACTGTTGAAGTGAAGCTTTCGTTGCCTCTGTGATGGGGACCCCGCAGGAAAGCCAACTTTCTCTGACAATGATGATGATCGTGGGTGCAGTGAAAGATGGTTGAAACGCGAATCTTTCTTTGGTCAAAAGCCAATGCCTTCGAGGTACAAAGTCAAAGACCAAAATCCAATTAGTAACGCCCACAACGCACTACAGGAAAGCCAACTTACACAATGGGTTTCCACAAAGGCGCATCGAGCGCACGTGCACAGTCAACACTTCATCCCCAGAAAATTCTCCCCAGTGGGCACGTTCCAAACCCTTCAAGGTCATAATCATCGTCATCTTCATTGGAGCACGTGAAAAAGATGGCTCTGGCGCAACGCGTTTCGGCGTTAGACGCAGGTGCACATTGTCGTTGCATCGCGACCACCCGCCGCGGCGGCTCTGTGGCTAAGGCGTTGTGCTGCTGAGCCCAAGGAGGCGGGTTCGATTCCCGGCCGCGGTGGCCGTTTTTATGATGGAGGCGAAAAGCAAAAACGCCCGTGTGTTCGAGATTTCGGCGCACGTTAAAGATCCCCAGGTGATCAAAATTAATCCGGAGCCATCCACAATGGCGCGCCTCATTGCCTTCATTGCGTCGGCGCGTTAAACCTCATAAGCAATAATCAAATGAAAAGTTGCTTCGCGACCACCAGTGAGTGCGGGTGTAGCCCGAAAGAACCCATTCCCGTTTGACCCCTTCCCGTTTGAACCCATTCCAGAAACGCCCTTCCCGCTTGACCCGTACCGTGTGCGCCCGTTCCCGAAACGACCTTCCCGTTTGGGCGCTTCTTGTTTCAGCCCGTTCCCAAAACGCCCTTCCCGTTACAACCCGCTCCCAAGGCGCCCTTCTCATTTGAACCCGCATCGTTGCAACCCATTTGAATTTCTGAAAATATGACTGTCTTCGAAACTGTTCCCCAAAATGTGCTTACAAGCAATGGGTCATGCGCTAAAAACTTGTATGCACCAAATTTTCGGGAATCGACCGATACTTCCGGCCGATACAAGTTTCCAAATGCCTTAGGCCGATACTGCCCTCTTGACACAAAATTTGTAGTGGCAAAAGTCTACTATAAAGATACCCAATATTTTGAGTAATGCACGCATTGGATTTTTCTGCAGTTGGTGTTCGCACGTGCGGCTGAAATTTATTTATCAGCCGCTCTTATGCCCATTGTTGGGAGCGTAGCTTTGTCTTGGGGTTCGAGAGATCTATAGATCAAAGATGTCCGTAGGACGAGACTTTAAAAAAGGCAAAAACATGTGCAGAAATATGAGAATTGGCAACTAATGCCTTTCCTACGTGAGTAATGGGCAGATATTTTTATTTATTACCGATACTTTACGGCCTGGTCGGCTCATGCAGGAGTGAACATAAAAAACACATCAGTATTGGTTGGCGTAGTTTAAAAACGCCTCACACAAATAAGTTAAAGACATAAATATGTAATAGACTCAAGGGGTCCGACAAGGATATGCATTCGTAATATATTCCAGTTTGAAAATACGACGATTCAAACTAGAACACATATTTACAATACGTGGGGAGCATTTCTCTAAGGATTACCGCGTTCAACTGTTCGTTCAGTTAACTTATCCAGTAAGAAATTGCACGAGGAAACAAAGAGAACTTTCGAATAGTAATTCACCCTGATGGCTGCTTAATAGTTCTTACTATGATGTCTTCTCGCTGGAACGTATGAAAGGCCCTGGAGGGGTAGTATTCCCGCGACAATTTTAAGTTTTCTGTAGCAAAGAAAAATTTTAGGCTCGCGACGACCCTGCGCTGCTTAAGTTCTGAAGTTTTGCCCTATTATGCAAATTGAGTACGCTAGAGTGACGGGACTAACAGAATCAATAAACACGCAAAGCTAAGTTTACAATTTTCCGCCGCTTCTCATGACTGCGATTTTTTATAGCCAGATGTGGCATATGTATCCAGATACATAGGGTTACTTACTTTTATACATCTTTTTATCTTTTATAGTTTTTCATCAGTTTCTTTTCGACATTGATGTACACTTGCGCTACTATAACGATTAAATTGTGTTAGTCTGCCAAATACGATTTCTTTCAAAGTGAGGGTGTTTTTGCGATTTTTTATTTGTACTTCCGCGGTGCTTTTCTGGGCTTTTTGATTTTATCATTTTTTGGTTTGTTAATTTAAAAGATTTGTTTCTTAATTTAAAATATTTGTTTATTAATTTGTTAATTGTTTATTGTTTGTTAGGCTTTGTTAATTTAAAAGATTTAATTGGTACTGACGAATTGTAACCAAATGTCGTCGTCTCTAGATTGCAAAAAGTGAAGCCCAGGTTTGCAAAGCAGTCAAGGACTCTGGATGTACTGAGCATGCTATTGCAGCGGCTGTGAACAAACGGAATCCAATTAAAATAATATGAAAATGTTTTTTATAACGTTTCATAAACTGGGTACGTTATTCCGGGAACTGGGCTAAATAGGAAAATACGAACGGGAAGGTTATTTCGCCCAGGTTGAAATGGGAAGGACCAAACGGGAAGGTTGAAATGCGGAATGGGTTCAAACGGGAACGGGCCAAGTGGGAAAGGGGCGAACACGGGAAGGTCGTTTTGCGCCAAGTTGAAACGGGGACGGAACAAGCGGGAAGGGTGGCAATGGGAAATGGGTTCAAACGGGAACCTCCCGCCGTGAGTGCACCGCCGGCTTCCGTCATGGGCAGCCGTTGATGCACTCAACGAACAAGTCCCTCATGAAGCTCGGAGAAGTAGTCCGAGGGACTGACAAGGAGCTGGAGAACGAGAATGGAACGGATTACGAGACTGAGGGACTTGGAGAACAAGTCCCTCATTCCACTCGGTTTTCGGAGGAAGAAAGCTTCGCGTTTCAACCATCTTTGTTGTTAGACGAAGATGCTTTGATTTTTCTTAGCTCCATCAGAAGAAAACAGCCGCACCCACCTTCGCATTTTCACCGCCGAACGTTACTGGCGCATACACAAAGAAGCGGTGTGTGTTAGTCCGAAAACCACTCGAAGGAGGCTTGACTTCGAAATTTCGGTATTTTGATGTGGACGCGTGGTCGTCGCTCCTTTATTCATATACTAACTTGTCCCGCGGGCACACTGCTTTCCTGCGCCGGTAAGGAAAGGGCTCGTCGGTCGATGCGCAGTAGTTCGGGTTGAATCGCACGTGTGTGGCGGCCGTTGTTATGAGCCGGTGAGATGCGCCTGTTTGAATCGCAGCTCTAGGAGCGCTCCTAGACAGAGAGCTTTCTGATGTCCGAATGGAACGAGTGGGCGAGGTATCAGGAGCGACCAGAGGCCCGTGGTATGTGCGTATCACTCGCGTTCGCGGCAGAATACGGACACACCCGCCAACACTTCACCCTATGCAACCTTTCCGCGGGCGCCTCGCACGGGGCCGAGTCGTTATCGGAAGCAGTGCGATAAGGGACAGCGGTAGGCGACGGCGTCGGTGTATTGCAGACACGTAGCCATGATGTCTCGCCGGCCCCGCGGAGCCTGAACGGCGTGAAAAAGTTAGGCGCCGTACATTAACCAATCTTGACGTTTCTCTATAGCATAAGTGACCCTGGTTGGCGCTGCGGTTCGCAAAATATGAGATGGCTTCAGCGTTGCTGCACCGGGCGAAGGCCGATGTCGAACGCGACGCAGTGCGATTAGCCCCAAGGGCGAAGGCCGTTGCCATCGTTGCGGCGAGTGTCGCCTGGCGGACAGGTAAGTGGATCTGGTACAACAGCGTTAAACATAGGCAGAAGATTGCTCAACCAATGCCGCCGAATGAGCGCTTTAATTGCAAGACAAGACTGAGCACGGAGTATTGCAGTTCGATCAATGAAATGAGTCAGCTGCGAGAATTCGCATGTTTGTGTGCGAGTGCACTTAAAAAACGAGCACAGCGCGATGGAATTTTGTATTATTAATCGCAAGCGCTGTACGAGCTGAATTACGCACGGATACATTATGCGTTCTATGCAGGTCGGCCGCAAAATTGCAGTGTAGATAATATGCGATTAGGCAATGCGTAACCGGTTGGGAGTAGCGCGCGCAATTCAGGTTTGTGAAATTGAAATAGAAGCCCTTGGTTCTGAATCCCTACAACGTATGTCCTTGTCTTGTGGGAGTAAAATGTGCATTGCGTATCTTGGGATAACCTCGAAACCGCAAATGGTAGTCAAAGTCACTCTTGACCTTGCGACGGCCTGTTATGTGTATACAGTGATACAGTGAAACCTCGTTAAACCGTACCTGACGAGGATGCGAGAAAGAACGTACTAACCAGCACTATACGGTTTATCTAAACGTATTAGGTTAAAAGGGAAACTGAGTCGGGATTCCGCTTAACTACTTATAAAATGAAACTACGGCTTATGCGGGTACGGTTTAACGAGATTCCACTGTAGTTTATTATATTAAAAAAAGTTCCGAAGTTTTGAAAGGTGCGTATACTACAGTAGTATAAATTCAACATCCGTTTCGGCAGGTACGTTAATAAAGTCTGCAGTGAGCATTGTTTGCGAAAAAATACGTAACTTCCAGGTGACTAAAACGAAAATTCACCAGTGAGCTTTCTAATTACCAGTTTCAGGGTGTATGTTTATTATCGGGCGAATCAAGGCAAGCAATAACCAAAACTACACGCATCAAAAGTCTGGCTAGTGGTTTCAGATGAGAGCTCACTAATACATAAGCCCTTAAATAGATTATCGTTCGACGTCACCCTGCTCGCCTATCGTCAGTTGAAGAAATTTTTTTCTTTTAATTTTAAGTGCGGAGTACTTCAGGGGCCCGGCTTGCCGTTGTAGATCGTCCGGGGTAACAGTGTTTAGTCACCGTTACAGTCACGCGGCGTCCCGCACCCAAACACAGGCTTCGAAAAGATCACCGCTTCCCCTGGCCGGAATCGAATTTGGGTGCCTCGCGTTACGAAGCCAATGTCAATCCCACTGCGCCACGCAGGCACGCGTTACTCATATACAAAGTGTTGGCGGCGGTCTTTGTGCTGCGCCGTTGCCACGGAGGCGGCCGTCGCTAGGCCGCAAATAAGTACACGATAATATAAAATAAGGAGAAATGATGAATTAACGCATGAATTATCCCACATTATTGGAAACGCAATCTAGTGTCTCTTTATAGGTGTTTTCAGAGGCTGCGGTGCCCTCTCTTGTCTACATTCCGTATCAACGCCAGTCTGATACGGAAACTAGTCAAGAGATGGCGCCACAGCCCTTTTGGCGAATCATTTCACGATGAGCGTAACTGCTTTAATTTTTTTTTTGAGTATTGGGTACGCTTTGTCCCTTCATCTTGCTGGTTTATCTTAACCCTTTTACACACTGTCATATTTTCTATAGGTTGGTACAGCTAGAGTAACCTATACGCTATTTGGCATTGATTGAGGTATTCCAAGGCTGGGCCCAATAAACGACTCGCTGTCTTTTGCTCCTGTTTTAGTAATGTATCTGTCACGTTAGGCCGAAGTTTAGGACCTTTGTGTGCGTTGTTCGGTCGAGTTCAAATGTGGGTGTGAAGCCAAACACCAAAAGCAGTTATTTAAGTGCTGTTGAAGAAGCGATAAACTTGAACGCTCAGAGGATGACGCAAGTATACTAACACACCCACATTGTTCTTTTTTTATTTTACAGACTAATAAGGACAGCTTGTACCTGGAAGTGCAACACTCAACATAAATCATGCTTCCCACCGTGGCGTGGGTTTTGGCGGTAGCTGTGTTTCTGCTTTCGGTCGGCACCATCTTTTGGCTATACTTACGTTTGATACGTCAAACGGAGTGGGACGACCACAAGGGGTCCTACGAACCATCCAAGATGGAAGAGAAAATCATGGGGAGGTCCCTGCGACGGCCCAGCGCCAAGACAGTAGCCAAGGCGTCCGATGAAGTCGACTCCAAGGACGTGGAAGCGGGCGAAGAGCCCATAGACGGAGAAGACTCCAGCGTGACCCTACTGTCCATCACGCCTCGCGAGGTTGAAGACGTCCAACACAGAAGTACTAAGGACGCTTACGAATTTCAAACAGCCGCCGCTGTGTATTCTCCCGAAAAGCGACCAGTGACATCGACTCCAATTTGCGCCGTATACACATGTCGTTCGATGCCAGAGATACAAGAGGGCGCCCGTACGACCGCGTGCTGCCCAAACCAAACGACGCGTGAAGTCGCGGCACAGGGGGACCGCCCCATTCGTGGGTCTGAAACTAAAACTTCTGCACAGCAGGATGACACGAGGAATGCGTGCGAAGAATCGCCGGCGTCGACAATGCTTTGGGACTATGCCGGGTTTAGGTGGCCGGGAAAGAACCAGGAGGACGTGTTCACCACCGACGAGGATGTCCACGAAGACTCCGAGGGTAGCTTCGTGATGGAAGACGAGGGCGAATCGGACGCCTACTCGTCCACATTGGAAATCGGCCATGGCGTTCGGAATGGAGAGCGGTCGTACTCCTGCTACTCCGTCGCCGAGGAGTGCCCGGGTATTCTCCCGCGAAGCCGTGGGTGCGTCCAGCAGGCGCTTCCGCTGTGGGCCGCCGCTGTCCACTGTGGTGCCGCTGCATCGACCAGCAGCGTGGTCATCTCGGACGAAGACGAGGCTGACCAAGGTTTCTTCGGCAGGGCCCAACACGACGAGTCCTACAGGCAGTACCTGGAGAGCATTATCAAGACGCGAAAAGCGAGAATGTACTTCGGCGCCTATGCCCGCTACCAACATTCTTAGTACGATCGACACCATCGAGGCAATAGTCTGCAATGTAGATTGGCGTGGCCTTCTTATTAGTGATGCGTATCCTTCTACATCCAAGTAGTCGTACGCCTGAGGTTATGGTGCGCTTCCGCCCAACTTATTGCGCGTCTAGCTACCTGAACAGATAAGCGCGTTGACATAATTTGCTTCTTGGGTGCAAAATAAAAGTTGTGGTGCGTTAAACCAGCACAGTGGTGGCCGCCACGCATCGTGCCGGCGCTGGTGAATTTGTAGTGATTATTCGCGGTTGAGTGGTGGGGAGTGGTGTGGGAGGGGGAGTTGATTTACTGTTGTACCATAGGGGAAAAAATACATTCTCTTGGCAAAACACCAGGGCTCCATATTTTGTAGAAGGGTGGCTAAACGCCGTGAAACGTTATGCTTCGCAAACCATACTGCATTGATCATGGAAAACTTTCCGGTTGTGGACTTTGACTGTGTTCGAACAGCGCACTGAATACGCTTAACTCTGTGTTTATACAGACAAGCTGATAAATCACTGGTAGAGCCCGATGTGCGGTCTTACTCGACCAAAGGCGGAACGCCGCTATGAATAGAACTACTCCTCTGGCTGCCGTGAAGAAGCAACTAACATATGAAAATTATTGTGCTACTAGTGCATTTAGCAAATAAATACATCAAGGAGAAGTGTGACAGGCAGTTTACTCAGTAATAAAATTTCGGAAGAAGTTTGTGAGACACTTCAGACCAAATAATGCTATGACGAATTCAAGCAAATTATTCTTGCGAACTCGTGCTACGCTTAAGGGTTGCCCCCGGAATCCCGGAAATGTTTTTTTGTATAAATGTCGCCGATTCTATCTTTTTTCGTGCACGAAATTGAAGTCTTGAAAATTTAGAGACGAAATGCCTGTTCTAGCTCTAAATAAATTATTCTACAGCTTTGCAACATGTCGCTCAAAAACCAAAAATTTAGCTTTTTTTTTGTATTCTAAGGAAGTGTCACCCACTGCGCCCACGTAACAGCAAATACAACAGGAAAGCCTGGAAAGGTGCCGGAATTAATGCTTGTTTGACAGTTCGTCAAATATGTGCCGCCATTGTAGTAGAACGGAAAGTTGAGCTAGTTGGATTTGATTCATGTTTAAAGCGCGGACAGACGATACACAAGAAGAGGACAACACGAGCGCCATTGTAACACGCATAAACGACGTTTCGGGAAGGCACGGAAATCAGAACCCACCTTTGTTTCTTCTCTAACAGCGGATCTGTTTAAACTCGAGTTCCATCCGTGTCTGGCGTCGCTCAAAACTCGGCGCACATTGTGGAGAGGAGAAACATGCTAAGCCAAAAATTGTGAGGGAAAGTGTCAAGGATGAACGAGGCGAAGAGCAGGTGAGGGCAGTGCGCGCCTCAAGAAAAAAAAAAAAAAAAACGCTTCCAGACCAGGGGCGGTATTCTCGAGTTTTGTCCCTTTTGCGTCCCTTTCAAAATTGTCCCTTTTGGTGAGCCCTGATTGGCTAAAAGCAAACAACCGGAAGTGACGTAACGCAAGCGCGGCAAACCTACTGCCAACGTCCACTGCTTAACCGGAAGTACGTCACGATGAAAGGGACTCAAAAGGGGCGTTTTCAAAGGGACAGTTACGAGAATACCGCCCCAGGTCTTATCCTAGTCTATCCACTCTCAGCTCTACACGGGCACTTTTGAACCGTACTGCCCGGATTGTGGCTTACGTAGCAATTTAGGTCGCATGCTCTGGCGGTGTCCCTCACTTCGGGGCGCTCAACGCCCAACCGAGGAAAAGTTGGCGCTCCGACCTGGAGAGCCCCGGTCTACTACACCAGGCAAGGGCCGTCCAGAGGGCCCACGAAGTGGCGGTGAGGCTCGGCCTCCCCGCCCCACGTGGGAGCGTCCCGCCGCGCTGCCGCCCTGAACGGCGGCGGTGCTCCTCGGGACCTTCAATAAAGTTCATTGTCTGTCTGTCCCGTTGTCGGAATCGAGCCCGGGTCCCTCGCGTTATGAGGCCGGAGTCTCCACGATCGCGCTATCATCGATTTTTTTCTTATTTATTACATGGTAATCATACAAATTTTATGCGCATAAAAGGTGCACTCTATAAGCAGTTCTAACAAGACAGAAGTTCCAACTAAAGCCCAGGAGGCACACACACGCATCAAGAAGGCGGATCCGTTGTGGGGGCTGCATTCGGGGCACTCGGCATTTCTTTTGGGTTCGTACCGCGGGCGTTGGCTTTGGACTTTGGTTGAATTGAACTGGACTTTGGCTTCGGCATTTGGCAGTTTGGACTTTGCACTTTAGGAGAGTGGATTGTGGACTTTGATTGGACTCAGTTTCCATGATGAAAGCTTCGCTTTCTAACAGCATCCGTGCCGGGAGTCGCTCAAAAATCGTCGCAGCAAAGTGGAAAGGAGAAAAATGCTAGGCGAAGAAGTGTGATGGGAAGTGGCGAGGAGTCGACGATCTGGTGTGGGGAGTGCGCGTCGTGGCGCAGATGTTCGTGTGGGGAAACGCGCGTCGGAGATTGGCTGCGCCTAGCGATGACGTGTTCTCTGACGTGCAGGTGTTCTCCTAGTTGAAAGAGACGGCGTGCGCTCGGCGGAACCAGTGTCTGATCTGCCGATAAGATGGGCATACCTAAGAAAAGCGAACTTACAGCTAGTGAAGACCACCATCTCCACTGTTTCATCAGTCTTCGCATCTCAGTTGCGACGGTGCCGGTTTTTTCTTTCTTTTTTTTCACAAAAGGTTGCGAGAAAAAAATGCAAGGATCGAAATAAAAAAGAAAGAAAGACGGAACTCACAAGAACACCTTGCACTTTCAATATTTTTCTTAAACTTCTTTAAAAGGCCTCTTTTCGCATCACCCAAGTGCAAACCGTTCTGGCGTTGTATGATTTTGCCGCCGCGATGTTATGAGCCGTGCTGTCAAGTCAGGCCGTTTTGTCGAGCGTTGTTATGTCACGTGACGTTTTGTCGCCATCCAACCAAATCAGCTGTGTGTAATCTTAGTCATAGCAAATGTGATAATTCACCTTTTAAGCAGCCACAGATATATAGAAGGCAATCACGACTTGGGACAATCAGCCATCACCACCTCAAAACTGTCTGTAAGTAATGATCTACCGTACGCACGTCCGTAATCAAGGAAAGCCGGCCTGATGGTGAAGTACACGATTGGACTGCATGTCAATGAAGAGCAAGCTCTCTGAAAATGTTTAACACAAACAGTGGTCAATCTATCTTTTAAGCACCTAGCACTTCGATGACGCATATCCTCCAGAAGGATTGGTCAAACAGCTGGCTGTGAAGTCTGTATCACACGCTTTCAGGCCATTGTCTCAGCGCTCAAAGCATGATGGTACGACGTGTTGGGTTGATGGGACACGAGGAGATGTGGCTATTAGTATGCGTCGGGTGTGAGGGTAACCAAGAGTTCTCATCCCGCGTTCTACAGTGGTTGCGTAGACTTTTGCAGCTAACCGTAGTCAAGCCGTTGTATATAGACGCGCGAGGGGTCAGATTTCGCGGCGTGTTCAGCTCGCTTAACCACGTATCCGCCAAAAGACACGGCCGGGCTACAGTTGAGGCACACGATTTCTTCTCGGTGTGGAATCCATACCGATTCCGGGCCAAAGTGCTGCTGGACCTCGTAGAAACCGCTTTGCACTTTGCACACGTGCCACTGTTGCCGGCGGCTGCTTGGTTGGTTACACGAGCGTTCGGACAAATTGCAGCCCGTTGGGTACGAGAGTATTGTGTGCGTCCAGAATACTTCGTTCGTTATTACATGGCCGTGGCGTTTCTCGCCGCTGATTTCTCCGTTCTCCAGTCGGGCTCGAAGCGTGCATTTACGACGTGTGTAAAAGAATTTTAGGATCTCAAAATTAATATGACGGAATGAAGGCATCCAGACTACAGACTTTCACCATCTTTGTATTAGTGTAAAGGATCCAAATTACTTCTGCAAATTTTAAAATCATGGAACTATTTCTAGAAAAGTCCTATGTTCTCCAAGATGTACTTTTCTCTCCTTCCTTCATTTCTCACCATGTCAGCGAGGAGCGGATGACTACCTCCTCCTTGCCCTTTAAAATGCTTCTCATGTAAATTAGGTGCGGCCACAAACGTCGCAGTTCCCAAAGCGAAAGAACAATTTCTTTCACAGCCGAACCTCGAGTGTAGTGCTGGTAGCATTTCGTAGCCATATTGCGCACACGGATGAAAATTCAGGCAGCATTTTTATTTCAATATAAGAGAAAAAGAGATATATGCGCTAATTAAGCGAAAACTATTTCGCTGCCTTACAGACTTCAGCGACAGAAATCTAGCGACGTCATTCGGAAGCAGTTTCCTCGGCGCAACAAACGCGCGCAATGTAGTGTGTTGCGTTGCGTTGGAAGTGTAACATACAGCTACACTTCCGTTAGTTGTGAGGCCGTTGAGAGACACACTTCATATTTTTTTAACGAAATATTAGCGGTCATTTAACTCTCCCCGAGTCCCAGTTGGCTTCATCAAACTGCGAATAGCTGCACCATTGTAACGTCGACTGTAAAAGTCAGCTGATCTTGTTTGCTCTGAGTATGACATTAGGCGCAAATAGAAATACATGGTGGCCTGTGCAGCTGCGCCAGTAATCGTAAACATGTGTGGACGCGGCAGAAAATTGCAACGCGACGTTAACGAACCACATTGTGCTGCTCAGTACGTTGTCAACCGTCATTTCCAGGTATTATTCAGCATCAAGCACTGCAACAGCAACGAACTGAACTAGCGGATGTGAACTCGCGGGAATCACATTCATGCCCGTGTGTCTTGCACTTCGAATGTACTTCAATATTCCGCAATTGATCGCCCACGTAGAGGCTTTAACTACAACGTATTTTGCATGCCCACGACGGACGAAGCTCGTTTTGTCTTTCTTCCGCCCCCTGAGACACCCAAACCTTGGTATTCTTGCTCATATTATACTATACCAGGTATTATACTACAATTTTTTTAGCCCAACAAGGTATACACATACTGTCTCAGGCATCACTTCCATAATACGCGCAGAAATAGATGCAACAAAGTTAACGCAAGATTTACACTTCGCTATACCACAGCACTGAAGTGTCGGTAAGCGAATCGCTCACAGCAGCTACGCGTCTCAGTAAAAGTCACAACCAATAGCAGCATTGTCCTTTGTAGCAACTAGACAGGAACTTTAAAGAAAGTCGTACACACACACTATACGCCAGAGATTCTGAAGACCTGTAGACCAGGAACAGACCATTACGAACCAATCGGCGACACTTGCTGGCGACTAGAGCTCCCTTCCAGAAGACTGCAAGACCTCATCTCCAGCCGAAAGCGCTCGGCACCGCCCTCGTCCGAGTACAGAGAGCGCGAGTGTCTGCGGTCCCAGCTTCCAACCTTCAGGACACTGGGCAACGAAGCAGCGACGCTATCGAACCTCAGACATGGCGACGCTCCGTTCATGCTGTCCTGGGGGGCGGGAAGCAAGATGGACGCACTCCTGGAACTGCAGTCAAGCTTTTCGAGTATCACTTCCCCGTGCACAACGTCTCCTTCGCAGACGTCCCCCACGTACCACCGCGGAGTCTTAGTGTCACCCTCAACGCCGAAGGCGCGACAGGCAGTCTTCGGAGGGCGACACAGCGGAGGAGGCGGCGGTGGTGGTTCCTTGATGAGCCAGGTGCTGTCGTACAGCTCGATGGTGCTCGAGTAAGAGCCCTGCTCCGCCCGGCTGCTGGTCTTCTCCGAGGAAGCGGCGCCGAGGGCGCTGCTGTTGCGGCCGATGTTGGACGTGGCGGCGTCGGCGTAGCCGTTGTACAGTCCGGCGACGCTGTGGGCGGCCGAGTTGAGCTTGAAGGCGGCCATGCAGGAGGCCGAGTTGAGGCCGTAGCAGAAGCAGACCACCACGCTGAGCACGACGAGCGCCACGAGGACGACGGCCATCAAGAGAAGCAGGTGCATGACCGGCCAGCTAGCCGCATACCGCCCGCCTGCAGGTGGTCCGATGGGCGCTGCGACGACGAGGCACCGTCGCAAGGGCGCCGCCTGACCACGGGTCCCGTTTCGAGGTTGGAGGCTCTACTTCACACCGTGGACGCCTGCTCCCGGCTGCAGCCTTTACGGCACAGCCTGCATCAGAGCGAATTAAAATTAGGAACGCATCAAAACGAGGGCGGAAGGCATGCCGCTATGTAGCGAACATCATTATGGTGCGCTTCAAGTAAGTGCCGTTATGTAGTCACCTCTGCCGGCTTCCCAAGTTGTAATTCTGACCAAACAAGCAGGCTTTGTAGTACAGCCTAGTCCACCTAAACAGAAAATCGGCTTCCCCAGCAGTGGCGCCGCTGAATACAAAAATATTCCATTACCACCCCTCCTCAAGTACGCTTTGACTCCGTTCGACTGCAACTGATGTGCGTTGAACAGCGCACTTTAATGTACTCGCGGCGTACCCGTACTCGTATCTGTAGCTTAAGCGTATATGCATACGCATACATCTGCGAAGGGTAAAGCGTATTTTGATGCCGTTTGCACTAACTTTTTTTTTTTTTTTTTGCTGGGGTACGCTTTGCGCGCCTTGCATTCTGCGAAGGAGACAAGAGACCACAGAGGGGATAAGCATTCTCCGTGGACAACGCACAAAACCAACGAGTACCTTTACGTGGGTATACGGTGATGCTGAAATGAGCACCACCGTAACATCGCGTATGGACTCGTCAGCTAGCGCCGGATCCTACCTTTACACCGGGTATTCTTAAAAAGATGAACCGGATAGAAATATTACGTCGCCATCCCACTGCACGAAAATCTAGAGACTTTGGGAGCACTGCGGCTACGCAACACTCTGAACAAACGTCCGCAGTCTTGATCGGTATCAATTTTTTCCTGTTCAACATCCTTACCTTCCTCTGGTGCCATTTTTCCGCAGCAAAATGTTCCGAGATGCGACTTACCGCGACCAACACTCTTGAATCGCCGCTGAAAGGAACGCTCCTGCGGAGCGGGGGTTATCAACAACACGGGGCTTCGTTAATTGCGGAAGAATGACAGTGCGCTGCAATTAGCTCCAGAACACGTGTGGGCCTGGTCACGCCAATCCAGTGCAGCAGCAACAAAACGCCCAGGGGGCAAGAACCGCCTGCAATTAGGGAACGATCACGTGCCTCAGAGAAATCTACCTGCAGATAACTCATTTTTGAAGCGGCTGTTATCTTCGCAGTCGTGTGGCAACGAGCTGGAAGCCTGCAGTCAAACGTGCTTTAAGAATGAAGCGCCGTTAGCTTGGAAGCCGTGTACCGGAAGCCGTGCTCAGTTCACTCAGCGTTCCACAAGAGGCGAGAGAAACTCATACGTAGTCGAGTGAACACAGACCACAATTTGAGTGCGCTACCAAGCTTGGGCGAGGACTCCTTGCCGTCGTGGATTCGAGGATGGAAAAACGGGACAGACGCTGTATATTACAGCAGGTTGGTTATATGTGATTCATAAATTTTTACAAGTGCATGCACTGCACTATTGTTTTGCCACTGATGTTTTCGACAAAAAAATGCAGAAACTCGGAAGTGGGAATTGTCTGATAAATGCTTAAGCCGCCCTGTTATGCGTGCCGCCCCTTTGCAAGTCGCCTTCACTGCCATACCAAAGTACATTGCTGGGAAGACATTTTTAAGCGGCCTGATACCACAGAAAGAAGGCGGGGGCTTTTAATTAATACCTCCATAAGACCTCATATTATCTTAACGGAGCTCCATATAACGAACCCGTCAAAAGTCGGCTCCTCCACTACACACAAGTGCTTTGCTGAGAAGAAATTTTTTTGAAAGCAATGTAAGAATTCTGATATCGAAGTTTTATGGCCTAAGGGCCTTCTATTAAATACCCCTTAAAGACCCCATGTGTCCCTACGTAGCCCTTCACACCGAGCCCCTCTGAAATGAGCTACACTACTCTACACATGTAATACTCGGAGGATCTTTTAGAGGGTAATATAAGCCGTCTGAATTGAAGGCCGTACGGATCTTAATGTTATTAGCATTTTCGTATACGGCAAAATATTGATTGATTGTACGGTTTAACGCGCCGACTAAACGCAAGCGATGAGGCGCGCCGTAGTGGAGGGCTGCGGAGTAATTTCGACCACCTGGGGATCTTTAACGTGCGCCGAAATCTTGTACACACGGGCATTTTTGCTTTTCGCCTCCATCAGAAAAGCGGCCGTCGCGGCCGAGAGTCGAACCCACGTCCTATGCTGCAAAAGTGACGAAAATGTGGGTGCCTTCGTTAAGTCCACATAGAAACGTCTATTAAGCATTTAAAACCCGATTTATCCTTCGGATATTGCGACAAACGTTGACCATGTTGAAACTGCACGAGCGTCGCTTTTAATTCAGAACTTGGTGGGACCGCAGTACTGAATTCAGTTAAGCATGCGTCCGGGTACCACACCACGGTAGCAATGTGTGAGCCTCGCACGCTTGCCGCCCTTGCCGACCGTTTATCCCCTGCGCTGTACACTTTCTCCGAATTCGCGATTCCGCTTGCAAGAGATAACACGCGCAGATGTGCCCATTTGTTTCGCGGACAAAATGCGCTGATGGCCTCCGCCGGAGGCAGGAAGTGAAGGCAGTGCTAATCTCCGCTGACCACAGCGCATTCTTCTCCCAGTGCACCTGTCTATCGTGTTTATGGCTTTAAACGTGAACCGTGCATTTCCCTGTGTCGACGGCTTTCGCGTACCCTTTTAATGGAAGAAAAATAGGCCCTGAGAAGCCCACTCTGCGTACGATTGTTAACATTTTATCTAGTGAGAGCATTTAGAGCCACTAGAAAATTTAGCGGGCGGGTACTCTGACGGGTGAAATATTCAGGCATAAATTTTACCGAAGATATACGCGCGGGCTAGAAGGCATACAGTAATCCAGATGTCCGGAATCCTGTGGACCCTAGATTGTGACAAGATTAATCGTATCTAGACGTACGCACGTTTTAACTTCGTCTTGCACGGTGCATTGAGAAGGCGAGCAAACAAGTAGAGTGCGTCTTCGTGCTGTTCATGCTGTCTGCCAAACGATGCTGCTCTGCCAAACGAGTTAATTAACTCTCAAGTTGCCTACGGGTTAGAAAAAATATGAGACAAACGCACAACTTCCTACTTGATCCACCGGGTCCGGGACATACGAACCTTGAAGAAGGTGGCGAGGCCGCGCGACGGCAGCGCTGACGTCACAGTCTTCTAGACTCGTTCGCTGGTGCCGCAGAAGGGTGGTCCGTCATCGGGAACAGGACTTGGATAACGTTCTCGCCACGGAATCCGCACTAATCGCAGGAGCCCCGGGCTGGCCCCGATGTCGAGCATTGCGGGAGGAACGGTGCGGGCGACATAAATGCGCCTTATCTGGGGCCGGCAGAGACCGCGCGTCAGGCTCTTGGGCTCTGCTCCTTCGCGCCTCGCAATCTTATCGGGCGGCCAAAGCGCGCCTCTAGGCTGAAGCTGGCGCGCTGCTGCGGCCGTCCGCGTAAGCACGTTGTTGTTTTCATTTGCGGGGCTCCTGACACACCGTTCAGAAAACAAGGCCTCTTGATTTCCCAGTTAGTCTCATTTATTTGACTCCTACCCATTGGCTATAACCCTCAACCACTATGGGGGACAATTATTTTAGAAGGTTGATATTCGGACTGAGTCGATAACGACTGCCCTGCTTATCATAACTTGGAGGTATTGAGAGCTAGACGTTGATGTTGTCGCCTGACGTCGGATCTACAGCGGCAGGTTTTCTTACTTATCAGGAGACGCGATTTTTACTTTTGTGTTCTGGGTACAGCCAGCGCGCATGCCAAACAATCCCTCAAGCGAATACATACTTTTTTTTCTTTTGCATAGTGTCACTTGTCCTTGCAACAAGTACGTCAGACACAAAGCGCGTCCGTGAGCGGCGCATGCAGCGAAGTTAGCAGCTCGTTTGTTCGTACAGCACACCAAGGCAACACAAGCGTTGCATTAGCAGAGTTGCAGAACCTGACGGGACAGGAGCGAGTTGACATAAAGGAACTCCTTGAAGAAATTTGGCCGCATTTTTAGGTGTAACAGCAGATGTCGGCTAATCTTGATCCTTTCCCAAATTCGGTGGAACAACTGAGTTATCACGAATGGTTTACCGAGCCAAGGCACCATGTCTGTCTTGTGAAATGTGTTCTGATTTGTAAATATTTCCAGCAAGAGATCAGAATTGGCTTGGTGGACCCCAGTGTCCTCGGTGGCTCTACTGGCACTGCACACCACGCCTTTACCGGTGAGCACGCTGCAGCAAGTGCTCGTCTAATCTAATTATGCAGGTTTAGAATACATTGACCTTGCTATTGCAGCCAATTACGCGTTTTTTTTTTTCTCGGGAAAGAAGTAAGTGCCACTTCTCCCTTTTCCTGGATCCATAGAGATTTAGTGGCGTCAGCTACAGTGGGACAGTGCGCGGAGAAGCACAAATTGTGAGCTCATTTATCTAAAGTATAGCCTGCGCCTGCATGGCTCAGACATGACAGATCTGATACACCTATTTTTAGCTGCCATAACATGAATAAGACAGATTCCCAAATTCTGCGGTAGCATCAAACCAGGGCAACAAACTAAATGTGACGCAATGTCTGCTAGCTGGTACGCGAAGGGGCCCCAATTTTTTCTGTACTTCAGAGCTTTAAAAAGACGCTAAGGATATATACTCTCCATTTAACAAATTACATGAGAGAGACTACGCAACACAGCTAGAAATAAGTTGCACTACTGCAAGCCACTCATCTTACCTACGTGAATCATTCGTTAGTCCTGGCTTGAGAGACAGAAGTTACCAAACCTTGTTCCGGTTCCGGTACAAAACCCGGTATACGTGCGCAAGCGCACGACCAGTTTTAACGCCTCTGCGCACGCTCAGTGGTGTCGATTTCCTACCGGAGACCACGCCTGGTCCGTTTTTCCTGTCTGCTGTAACTCTCTAATAGAGTTACAGCTTACCGTGCGTTCCGCGTAACCATGTGTACAGTGTGTTCCGGGACCCGACTGCGCTAATGCACGCGGGCATGGCGAGGAGGGCACCCCTGACCTAAACGAATGCGCGGGCACAGCGAGGAACGAAGAACGGCGAACCACCCTACAGGAACGAATGCGCACATGCCCAGTCGGGTCCAGGTACAGGCGGTACACACGGTACACACGGCAACACGGAACGCACGGTATGCTAAAACTCTCTAATTTGGGAAATGGTTTCAAACACGGTCCTGCATGTTTTTAGGGGCGAAGCCCCTTAAGGGCTCGGGCTGTCGGCTTCTCATGTCATCGTCGTTTCATGTCGTCGTGGTATCATGTAGTCACGGTACTAAAACACCGCGACACACGTTTTCCAACGCCTCGCGCTAGAACGTTTCATCTCCGCGGGGAAAACGCGCACTAAAAGAACACACCCGGAAACCCGTTTTCCAAAGCCTCGCGCTAGAATGCTTCGTGCTTCAAATACATGAGACTAACAGCAAAGCTGTATACCTCTACCCTCCCAACGGTTTCATCTCCGTGGGAAAAAACGCCTAGGCTCCAAGAATGCATTTATACACTGCATGCTTCGCTCCTCCTCAGGTTTCACGTTAGTGGAGATGGCACGGGATTTTTTTTTCCCTGGCACAGGATTGAATGTCCGCCCCAGTTCGTTACGGTCTCCACCGCTCGCTGCAAGACTCCGCACCGACCTCCTTGGGTGCATGGCACTCAAAGGCATGCAGGGTTCTTTCGGTACGCGGGCTTCGCCGCAAAACACTGAGGCTCCACGGGAGAGCTCGCTGCTGAGATGATTTACACGCTGATAAGGTATTGACGGAACGTCAGCACAACACACCACATCCGATTCGTAACAGGCGTTACGCACTCGCGGTCACCTCTTTCATGTGACTGCGTCGGTTCCTAGGGCGGTTTCGGCCTGGTCGGCCTGAACCGCGGAGCACTCCTGTACATAGGCAATGGTGGGCGGCGGCGGCGGCGGCATGACGTATATCTTCACCACGACCCAGCAGCAGATGAAGCTGAGGAGGACGGTCGCCACGCCGATCACGATGAAAGCGACGAGCGCAGCCTCCATGTCGGCGTCCTCTTCGCGCGGTCAGGGGTCAGCCTGCACAGCGGAAGCCGAGACATCGACCAGGCTTAAGAAAGCTTGGTCATCGCTGGGCTCGTTGCGCATCATCTCGCAATCTTGTGTTCACGTTGTCATCAGTTGTTTAGTGTGCCCTGACCTGTGTCTCGGCAAGTGTTGATGGCCTTAATTATTTTCGTGTTAATAAGCATAAACCTAAACTTTCTACTACACACAATATTGGAACATCGGATCTCCTTGAATTGGCGAGTTGGAAAATGATCATGATGGCCAACGCAGGCCAAAGTACGGGACACGAAGGGTGGGAAGGACACAGGCGCCGTCTAACAGCTGAATTTTCGCTAAGGAAAATACAGTTTATGTGAGCAAAATTATAGGGAGTTAACAACCCCCACTTTTAATGGGAGGGGGACCGGTTGTTAACTCCCGCTATGTTTGCCTACACAATCTGCATTTCTATACACAATCTGCATAAAAATCTACACAATCTGCATAAAAATTTCGTTGTTAGACTGCGCCTGTGTCCCTTCCACTCTTCTTGTACCATAATTTTTCCTGCGCTGGCCATCATGAACCTGATGTCAAAAGAGCGCCAGACCTTTGCACGTCCAAATTGCACGCCGTACAAATGCACAGACAGATGCATACATACGTAAACCCCAAGTATGCGCAAGCATCCAGACGTAGCGTCGACAAGCTGCTGTTGGGACGTTGTGATTTTTGATAGGTAGTTCCTGCGTCTATCTCCAATTGTCTTTGTGGGTTGGTCATGGTTAGGGCTCCGGATTTTCGAGTTCATCCGAAAAATACGATGACAGTCACCGGTGAAATTTTGGACAATTCGTATTTATCCGATAAACCCTGATTTCAGAGCACAAAGGCTGCAATAAATGACGATCGAGTTTCGACTTCAGGATATCCGGTAGGTTATCACCCCCGCTGGCCGTTCGCACTTTTTGGTGACAACTACGAATGGCCACCGGTCCCACAAGGAGTCTTCCTCTTTTGTCCTCTTTCAAGACCAGTCAACTTGTCTAAACAAGGGTTACCTATGATCTATCCCTTACATATCCAGGGTTACATATCAGGGTTACATATCCAAGGGTTACCCATACCTAAGCCAGATCATATAAGATTTCGCAAACTTCCAGAGCTATGGAATAAGTAACGGAGTTTTCACATTGAGCAGTGGCCAGTGCTTTCTCACTGCGTCGCCGAAGCTTCCCGCGTTACCTATTCCTAGCGCAAACGTAGAAGCGGAAACACCTATTTCCCACGCTGACAATCATAAATCGAACGCAGCGTGCCTTCATCAGCGAGAAAAATTTCGTAAAGTATGCTAGCGAGTATTACAACAAACTTTAAGGTTCTCAAAATAAAAACTTTTTTTTTCTTTAACTATTTGTGCTTGTGTACATATATGTGCGTCTGCCATTGAAACATTCGAGCCAAAAATTTGCTCCGAGCGTTCTGAGGAGTTCGGGTTCTCATATCATTTCACCTATGATTTGGAGTATTAAAGTACAACCAAATAACACCCGAATTCCGGAGAATCGGATATTTACAAGATATAAACTCCGAAAACCCGGAGCCCTAGTTATAGCCTTCGAGAACCTGTCTATCAGTGGGTGTTCGCTTGAAATAATTGGTCTGCCTTGTGAGGTGTGTTTGTAATGTATGCTCTTCTATCGTGGTGCGGAATCCCAGAGCGAACAGTACCCGCGACAGTGCACTCTTAGGTATGTCAAATTTCATAATGTAGGCCTAGCAGGAGCTCTTTTTTTAGCATTATGATGTCGTGAAACTTTCGGGGAAGAAAAATATATTTATAGATTGAGTTGTAACCTAGAAAGGTCTGTACTTAAAGGCATCGTGAAATTGAAGATGATCTGTGCTTTTGGGCGCGTTGGACATTCTGTGGCGAGGTAAAGTGCGTCGCAAAATCACACTGCTCCGTAGACGTGTACCGCAGTGCTGGCACGCGGTGTCCTCGCAATCGTCCTGCGCTCATGCAAACAAAAATTAACTGATTACGAGACTATAATTACTGCCCCCTGCCATCTTCCCTTTGTACTCTTGTTTACATTACCTCCCGTGCACGCAAACTGCGATTTAAAATCTCGTCACTCATCTTGCTGTCATATTCCTCTCCTCTGTACTTGATGGCTGTTTAATTGTTCATTTTTCGCGTCTTATCAACAGGAAATCTTCATAAATAAACACAAGATCTGTAGCACTTACGTAGTCGCACGCTTCTCCTATAAAACAGCGCTATATTACTTGCCTTTATCACTACCCAAGCCACCTTTAAGCTTTCGCTGGTGCGTGCGTTAATGTGCACTCGCCCGGGGACCGTTTCTGCGTAGATTTGAAAGGAAAAGGATACAGCAATTATGACTGTCAACTGAGCCCACGCACCCAGAGTTTTCGAATCGGAAGTCATAACCATGAAATTGGTCACAACTCCTTTATTTTTTTTTCAATACACCGAAATCCTTCACCACTATCGCCACAGCCGCCTCCTTTACCCACCTCCTCACCCGTCCCTCAATGTCCTCAACGCCCGACTATGGCTCAGGCTCCAGTCCCAAACATACTTCAACAATCCCAGCCTTCAGCTCTCACTACATGCCCCTACAACTGCACAACCTGCCACCTACAATATCTACCACCTCCCGACCACCCGAATTCCCTCCCTTCTCCTCGCAAGAGCAGTG
Source organism: Haemaphysalis longicornis (assembly GCA_013339765.2). NCBI lineage: Eukaryota > Metazoa > Arthropoda > Arachnida > Ixodida > Ixodidae > Haemaphysalis > Haemaphysalis longicornis. The sequence goes on along the minus strand of CM023456.1, from coordinate 80,167,829 downwards.
GGAGTGCGGGCTAATCAGCTCTCAGCTCGAAGCCCAGGAACACTTTGTCTCCTCGGATATCGAGCATGCGGAGTACATCCGCGGCTTTGTGGAACAAGAGGCCACCCAGCTGTATTTCATTTTGTTTATTATAGGCTCCCATAAATGTGTGTACAACAACAACTGCAATGCATTGAAGAGCACCCAAGAACATAAACGGAATTACGATGAGATTGCTTTGTAAAACATACACAGGAAGGAAAAATGCATAATACGACGAAATTCGCGCGCGCGCACACACACACACACACACACACACACAACACACACACCACGCACACACCACACACGCACGCACGCACACACGCACGCACGCACACGCACACGCACACGCACACCAGTAGTGAGTGAGTGAGTGAGTGAGTGATGGTGAGTGAGTGAGTGAGTGAGTGAGTGAGTGACAACAAGCGCGATCTTCGGGCGCCGTCCCGGTGGAAGGTGTCCTCAGTACAGGTAATACCTTGGCGCTTGCTGTTGATTTTCTTTCGCCTAACTGTCATGCGCTTTTATTTTTAAAAAATGCACGCATTCAATGCAGCTAGATCACTCGCCTGTCCTTCCACAGTGGCAGGACGCAGCAGCAGCTACATTTCCGCGATGCAGTCAGGTCATTGCACTAAATAAGGGTAGCGTCCTGGGCACGTTGGTACTCCATTGCTAAATAAATTAATTGCGCTAAAAAGCGGGACACGGACGAAGTGAGGACAGAGACAGACACACACGGCGCATTGCAAGCACTTGCAAGCACTTGAGCAAGCCTTGGCGAAGAATATATTTCCACAGTGACTTACCCCGTGCTGCAGGCGGTGCTGATCGGACCCGAGTGTTGGCACAACTGGATCACTCTTTTGGGCACAAATGAAGCCGAAACTTCCACAGGTTTACGCCCTAGCAGCGAATGCAAGGGTCACACAGCAAGCATCGTGGCGCGAAGCATGCAAAATGTCACGACCACATGGACCATACGGCTCCACGGCTCGTCATGTAGGCGACGAAGTGCGGGCATTCGCGACAATGCGACGAGCCGGCGGATGTCGCCCCAGCTCGCCTTTTCCTTTCGCTGCATCCGCTACGGGCTTCGCTGAGATAAGTGTAATGTTGCGTTGTCAGAGCTGCGTGCGCGCCACGGGTGAGGAAACAGCGGAGTTGGCGTTGCGAAGTGTGCAGCCGATGCGATGTCCAAGGCAATGATCTACGACTGATTCGTGGCGCGGAAGCAGCTCGTTAACTAGATCCAACGCACGCTTGTCTTTTTAATTGACAGCCCCCCTTTCCTCGCGATAAACTCACGCAATCGTGACGGTACGTGTTCAAGGATGCCCGAGTTCAAGCCTCTCCATCGCAGCCACGGCCCACAAAGTGGCATCCGCCCCGAGTCCGCGCGGAGGTGTCTTCGACATCGTCGTTTTAAATGGCACAGCAGGAGGGGAAAGTAATGTGCGGCAACTCGATCTGATTGCGGGGTTTAACGCGCCGACACTATACCTGGGCTATGAGGCGCGCAGTAAGATGCAGTCGCCCAAATTAAATGTGATCATTCAATTGATTGATCGTAGGGCTTAGCGCGCTGACGCAACGCAGGCGATGAGGCGCGCCGTAGTGGAGGGCTCCGGATTAATTTCGACCATCTGGGGATATTTAACGTGCGCCGAAATCTCGAACACACGGGCGTTTTTTGCTTTTCGCCTCCATCAGAAAAGCGGCCGCCGCGGCCGGGAACCGAACCCACGACCTCGTGCTCAGCAGCACAACGCCATAGCAGAGTCCTTCAAAGGCATTGAAGGACTCTGGCCATAGCCATGGCATTGAGCCACCGCGGCGGGTAAAAAAAATGTGATCATTCGAGCGAGTGGCCTTCAGTACAGGGCGCAAAAGATATCGGTGCATGCTTCGAGGCATGCTCAAATTCATATTAGTAGGACATGCAACCTCGCGCTCTTCGCCAGGATTGCGCATGTCCGACGCTTCCAGTGGCTGGCGTTAGATCGCGCACCCTGTAGTGGAGGCCACACGCTCGCGTTATCACCTTTCATTTTTGGGCGACTGTACGTTCCCACTTGGGGCAATAAGCGGGCGCACTCTAGCCACACTACTGGGAGCTCGCGCGCTCTTTTAAAAGCGGATATGCTATGCTATGAGGTTTTTGGGAGGGAATAGATGGGTGAAAAGGGCCCGAAACTGTCTGATGTGTGGTGTCGAGACCTTATCAGGCCCTTTTAAAAGCGGAATCAGCGGCATAGGAAACCGGCTCTCGCCCCTCTTCGACAGGGGAGCACGGGAGGATTCCCGCGTTTTTCCTGCTCGTCTGCTGTGGCCCCAACTGTCTCGTACTGAACTTCTCCTTGGCGGGTGCCCAGGTCACATCGCAGCTCACGTGACCCGGGCACTCTGATGGGCTCATGGCGCAAAGCGGCGCACCGCAAAAAAATGGGTCCGAGACGCATCCTTGCGTGGCATAGGAATGTTGCCGCGAAAGGGCCTTGGGTCCTAGCCATAGGCTAAATCCTACCCATAGACAGCTTCGCTGTAAAAAAATTCACAGCATATCCACTGGGTGAATGATGATGAGTGGGCGAAGCTCCTGAGGGGAAATCATCGGTAAAACCGTGACTCTTCAGTGAAAGTTCGCCCACTACATCTGTGTCCGAACGTAACTTCATTTCATTTCATTTTTATTTCCTTAAGGACCCCACTGGGGGGTATTACATAAGGGGTGGATATACAGAAAAATACACATTTGAACGCATTAGTTCTATGAACACAGGTGACTACTGACATTTGCTATGAATTTATGGGCAGGTGGTTGAAACAATGGAGCAGGGAAGGTCGTTCCAATCTTTGGCTGCACGGGGAAAAAAAGAAGCGGAAAAGGTGACAGTTCCGGTACGATAACGGGACACTTGAAGTGGATGGCCGGTGCGGTGTGAAATGTATGTCGCGGGAAGGATGTAGGGGGCTACATTTAGTGAAGAATGAAAAATTTTGTGAAAGAGGAAGGGTGGCGATACGGCGGCGGACAGAAAGTGGTGATAAGCCGATTGTGCTTTCAAGGATGAAACGCTAATGTTGTACGAGTACAGGGAATGAATAAATCGGGCGGCACGATTTTGGACAGATTCAAGATCATTTATGAGATATGTTTGGGGCGGGTTCCATATGGCGGAGGCATATTCAAGTTTTGATCTGATGAGGGACTGGTAAGCGAGCAACTTTACGTGAGGGGGCGCATGGCGTAGGTGACGTTTTAGGAAGCCAAGTGTTTTGTTTGCGGATGAAATGACGTTAGTAATATGCGCATTCCAAGTAAGATCGCAAGACAATGTGACACCTAGATATTTGTAGGATGATTGTGACTGTACAGTGACGTTCGCGATGTGATATGAAAAAAGAAAGGGATTTTTACGGCGGGTAAAGGAAACAAGTTTACATTTGTTCGGGTTAAGAGATAGAAGCATTTATCGCACCATTCTTGGATGTGGTTAAGGTCTTGCTGGAGGACCACTTGGTCGTGAGCGTTAGTTACTGTTTGATAGATTACGCAGTCATCCGCAAACATGCGGATGACGTCTAGAAAGTCTCGCTTAAACCGCGCGTCGGCACCTTGGGGCTGAGCTCGCCTGATGCGTTTTGCAGACGCCTCACGAGCTCTCACTGCATCGGGGTCTGCCTGCCGATACGCGCGCTTTCTCGCCGCTTCCCGTTCTCTGACGTTTTGGAGATCCTCTTCGCGCCGCAGCCGTGCCGCTTCGCGTACGGCAGGGTCCTCGCGCCGTTGCCGTGACGCTTGGGCCTCTCGTTCTCGAACGCTGGGATCTTGGCGGCGTCGTCGCGCAGCCAGACGACACGCTTCGGCCTCCCGCTCTCGTACGGCAGGATCTTGGCGGCGGCGTCGCGCAGCTTCACGGAGCGCTTCTGCCTCGCGGGCTCGCACATCTGCAGCCTTATCCATCGGGCGACTCCGAGCGCGCGCCAACAGCGAACGGATTTTATTACAACGCTCCCCGCCATCTAGTAAACAATCCAAGAACTAAACTAGAGGTAGCCACGCCATCTAGTAAACAATCCAAGCGCATCTTTTCATCATATACAAGTACCGCCATCTAGTAAACAATCCAAGAACTAAACTAGAGGTAGCCACGCCATCTAGTAAAGAATCCAAGAACTAAACTAGAGGTGGCTACATACATACGTCGAGGATGGACAGACCCACGCCTTAAGGAGCTTCGCCCCTAAAAATTGGCTGGCGATTACGATACTCCCTAATGCGAAATTTGGGCGCCGCTGTTAGCTGTTTTGACTGTGAAAAATATGTTGGCGCAAAGGATTTCAGACAGACATATATTATATGGTTAATGAAAATTTTTATTTGCAGCGGCTGACGAAGCACAAGCACCGGTTGCCTCGCTCACTGTTCAGCACTCTGGGTCCTGGCGTCGGCGGTGCTCTGCCTTGCCCGGGCAGCTCGTTTTGCTGCAGCGGCTGACGAAGCATACGACCGGTTGCCTCACTCGCAGTTCAGCCCTCACTCCTTAACGCTGCAGTGCGCTGAGGCAGCACTCACTCGTGGGTTCTTTCGACGGCAGCGATGGTGAGCCTCTGCGTCGGCGGCGTGAAGTGCGTCTCAGGAAGGGACCGCGAACTGCGTCTCAGGAAGCGAACGCACATCATCGTTACGCGCACGCTCCCCCTAACGTTTTCGCCAAGCGTCGCGCAGACGAGCTTCTCGTGCGGGCTCAGCATACTGCCAGCACCCCCCTCCCCCGCACACTTTCGGAGAAGCGTCTCGCCAAGCCGCCACGGCGAACCGCCCTCCCTTCACAACTTGGCGGCAGTATCCTCCTTTGCTTCCTTTCACTCTTCGGTCTTGCCATCGTTCACACGGTTACAACGACGTCGGCGATGCCGTTCAGCCCAGGAACGGCCGCCAAAGGGCTGCGCCCTAAAATGAGTTTGACAAACGGGAACGGGGGGTACACCTTGGCAGTAGTTCGCACAGGGCACCGAACGTGGCAAGGCCGACCCTGGGGAAATAACGGGCTAGGGATTTTGCGGTTGAGCCGTACTCTAGAATATGCTTCGCGTATTTTGAGCCCCTCTCAGATGAATTTCACGTCAACTCTGTCAAACGTTTCTGGAACTTTGAAGGGCTTCCGTCGGAGGTATCACGGTGCATGCGCGGCCGAGACCAGATCTGAAGAGCAAGATACTTGTGACATTTCGGAAGTTTCGGGATCGAACCCTTTGATTCTCGAGAGGCAATCGTAACCCCTCCGCCACGTGTCCTCCCTAATCACTTACATGTGGTAGTTTTGAATAGAAGTGTTGCAGCCTGATTGAAGACCTTGGTGGTGGATGAAAAAAATTTTCGGGGCACTTAAGCAAGCTTACGTGCTGGGAAGGCGGAAGCATGGCGATGTTAACCAATGAATTCTTAAAGGGACACTGAAGTGATATGTAAACATTGCGGGATTACTAGCGCAAATTGTAGTCCGGAGTCCCCAGGCCATGTTTCGACCACTCTAGGCGCGTTTACGCGATTTTATTTAGTAGAAAAACTAATTCGAAAATGCTGTCCTCCTCTCTTTACGCTCGCCCATTTTCTGTGGCGTTTTCGTGTGACGTCAGGAGGGGATGAGCTGGCAATTGGCTGCGCCACGGCTGCGCTACTGCACGGCTCCCCGGCCGACAGAGTCAGTCGGCCCAGCGTTTCGTCCGCCGGCCGCTGGCGGGTCGTCGCAATCAAGGAGGTTAAAAAAAATTGCTTGGTCGCAATTCGTTCGCTTAGTTTAAACGAAGCCAGGACACGTTTGTGAATGGAAGAATGTGCCTTTCTTTACTTGGTTTGTTTGTACACTGTATCTAGCTCCAAGTCAAGGTCGCTTCACACAAGCGCTGCACAAGCGCACATGAGACGCTTCGCTGACTGGTACGCCAGTAGGAAAATATAAGGCCTCTTGAAGGCGGGAGAAGAGTCAGCGAAGTCAATATAGGTACTAAGGAAATAAAATCAACTGATATTTTCACCGTACAGCGTAAAACTAGGGCGCGGGAAGCACTTTTTTGCGCTGGGCGAACAAGCACAGCGGTCAGCAGCACGACTACGCATCTGCGAACGCTTTTCCGTCTACGAAATGCAATTGCTAGACGTGAGCTACTGCGAAAACTCGGGCGACGCTTACTGCACGATCGCAGTACAACAAATAGTCACCTAAGCTGCTTGAAATGCCAAAACTAAATAAAAGGGTAAACCGGTTGTACAATATATACCCTATATTAGCAAAACTTTCGCGTCCCGCTCCGTGGCTCAGCGGTCTGAGGCGCTGGGTATGTACTGAAATGTTTTGGAAGTCACGAGTTCGAATCACCGCGGTTACGTGCTTTTTTTTTTTTTGTAAGTTAACTTTTTTGTTTTCCGCCGATGTTTTCTATATTGAGTTCACCTTTTTTTGGGCCGCAACGTTCATGGCTACACGAACTAGTTCACAAAACGCGCGCAGGCTGGCACTGGCGCGCTAGGGAGTTCTCGTTGGCGTGCTGTTGCCATAAGCACCGACTGCTTGCAGGCAGTGGGCACAGACCAGAATCAACAGACCCTTGGCCTGGTGCGAACACGCTTTTACGATACAGGCATGAGGGAGGCAAGCTCCAAATATGGGGGAAAAGCGCATGACATTTGGGCGTCTGCGGGTACGCGGAGGGCGTCCATGCACTGCGTAGGCCTCGGCTAGTGAATGCTATGACTACAAGCCGTCCTGGGAGGCTTATCTTGTGCATTTTACAGCCGACAACATGGCAGAAGCGCGGTACGATGATTACTGAGATATTGAGAATGCCCATCCAACAACGCCATTGGTTATGTTTTACAGAACCGAAACCGAAACCGAAACTTGTGTGATTGCTAACCTTGGGCATCGTCCAATCACGGCGCCCCTCCTCTCAACGTCACAGCCTTAGTTGGTGCGGCCGCCGCAAACCGCGCATGGTAGTTTTTCTTCTTTCGCGCTTTGTAAAATAATTACCGATTTGTCAACCGGATAAACGATGAAAAGTGTGCTAATTTGAGCCAGTCTACGCAGTGCAAGCAAAAACGGGAGCTTGACAAATTCACTTCAGTGTCCCTTTAAAGGAGCCATGAAGACAAAATACAAGTTGGGTTTATTAGAAAGACTGCTTAGACCCGATAACAATGATACCAATATCATCGCACTGTTCGAACAAATAACGGAGATATTAAAGAAAATGTGTGAAGCAGTCGCGACCCCCTAGCCAATTTCCCGCAACTTTTCTATGACGTCACGGAACCTTGTTTGTGCGATTGGCGGCCGCCTAACTGATCTGTCGCGACGACACATGAGTGGACGGCTGTAATGGGGCCTCTAGTTCCATTTGACCGCATCACTTGAATGCTAACGTGCAGTTAACGCACCGAAAATTATGTTTTATTGTTGGCCCGTATGACGTCATTCTTGCTCATAACACGTCACTGTGGCGCAAAATTTGAATGTTTTAAATACTTCTTCCTTTTTTTTGTTGAAAAAACATTTTTGGGGCTGTAATGGAGCTGAGTGAGATACTGAATCCTAGTTCTTTCAAATTAAGCGAAGTTGTATTTTCTCTTCATGGCTCCTTAAGTGGTATGTTATATTTGCGTCTCTTCGCTTTCGTTTCTTCACCTTGTGGCGCGAAGTACTTCTACAGGCTCTTTTGCTGCAACATCGTGACTGCGTTTCTTTCTTCGCTGTCGTTTTTGTAGCGAAAGCTACACTACCCTTCCTCGGGCGCTCTTCGCGGGCCGAAACAGACGAGCAAATACAGCGCCGTTTGGCAAAAACCTTAATTCGCACAGAGGTCAGGTTCAAACCTTCTGTCAATGTACATACGTGTCATTGTTCCGCACGAAATAGGGGCACGCCAATGGGGAAAAAATGGAGAAAGTTAATGCTGGCGCATTGCCGTCGCATGAATGACATTGCTCACCCTTCCAAATTTTTGGGCTCCAAGCTTGGTTTACTTCTTTTTTGCTAGTTTAATTTTCTTCCTAGCTCCTCAAATCCAGCCTAATTCTGATCCTTACATTCCTGTGATTATTGCTTTCCCACAGCTTTATATGGCAGGGGTCAAATAGCAAGGGCTTAGTGCAAACTCCCTACTAGGCCACATCTCTAACCGCATGCTCAGTCCTCTTTCCTGGTGCTCCACCGCAACGTACATCCTTCATTCATTTGCACGCCTGACACTTAAGCAGCTGACGGTGTCAGAATCAGGGACTTTACTCTAGGCCAAGAAGGCTAAACAGTTTTCTTCAGCAGTCGCTCGAGAGAAAAGTGAACCGGCACCAGGTGGATACAAGAAGGGCCCGCCTTGCAGCCATCTCAGAACGGAATGTCTCATAATGCAAAGGACTGACAACCAGTGGGCTACCCTAGTAACAGTATGGCTACCGAAGGTCAGGGGGAGAAGAGTGAGAAGACTTCATAAAGCCTTGCAGAGGGATGATATGAAAAAATTAATTCCGATGAACCGCGACGGGTGGAAGTCATGGGAGAGGCCCTCGTCCTGCACTGGGCATGCAGTAGGGTCACAATGACAATATGGAGAAAATGCAGCACCACTGAGAAGGTTATTCTTTTGGCCTCGCTACCAAACCCAAACCGCACTCGCAGCTTTGCAGCATCTAGCTATAAAATTGAGGTGCTCCGGTTGAAAGCTCAGCCTATTCTTCCAGGCATAGAGAGCTAGGCCTCTAGGGTTAACAGTATAATCATGATATACTAGTGTATGTACAAATGGAATAACTTTTGGTGCAAACCGATTGTACATGATATCGTATGGTGAAACAAGGTAAGCAAGTTTTTGTCAAGGTGCAGCCGTATGACAACCAAAAAAATTAAAAATCCGAAAAAAATAAAAATCCAAAATCGGCGTTCTTTATTTTAAAAAAAATGTACAATACACGGCAAGAAGGTGAACAATGGCAAAGAGTAAAATGCACGTAATTGTTTCTTCAAAATGCTTTCGTTGACATACCCCAGATCAAGAAATGACACCCCGCACAAAAGGTAGTGCTCCACAAACAGTTGCAGATAAACCAGCTATCATTTTTGAGATGAACGAAACAACACTACACATTAGCAATAGGGGTGGATAGATATTTCCACCTGACCATTTATTAAATCGAACCCTGTATGTTCCAATGCAAGAAACAAACCCAATAATACATTTATTTGTTTGCTTTTAAGTTTTTCCAGCACCCAATTTGGCACTGTCCGAAATTTACGTGTTACAGAAACTTCAAGGCTCCTATCGACCCTCGAACACTGGAACCCTCCACGCTCACTTTTGCGCACTACTCCCTAGAAAGCGGTCTAGCGCGAGCAGTTTAGAGCCGTGAGCCTGCTCTCCTCACCCCACGTGGCCTCTTCCGCCTTCGTAAGGAGCCAACCAGCTTCAACTTGAACGGTTTATTTTCAAGATGTCCCAAGCTACGAATATCCCACCCTCTACTCCCACTTCCCCCACTTGACCTAGCGTCTTCCTGATGTAATAAAGGCTATCTCCTCCTCCTCCTAATGGAAACTCACCTGTAAGACAGCAGTACTCCCTATAGTCTTGTAGTGCTCATAATTAAGCCCCACACCTAGTACTTTATTTGGAGTGTCCTCAAAACTGTTTCCACTTATTTTGGTTTCCTTTCACAAAATTTCGTGGTGTTTTCAACTACGTCTCACAAATGCAGTCCATTTGGTTCAAGGACGGCACTTGATAGAGGTCAGAACTTTCAGCTTGCACTTCAGTCTTAGAAATTCTGACCCCCCAGGGTGGACATTCATCTATTATTTGCACACTTTCAGTTTCAATAACTGCTTATTTCATAATTATATTTAAAGCTCAGTTTCTCCATTCACTATTTTACCTTTACAGCTGAATAACGAAACATTTTTTCATTCCAAAATTTCAGATCCTGGCTCTACACGTCAGCGCAACACTCAGGCTTTCAGGCAAGCCACAGCAGATGGCTATGAATTAATGTAGGTCACCTGGGGATCCTTAACGCACGCCAAAATTTCATGCACACATGAACATTTGTTTTCTGCCTCCAAGATAAAAGCAACTGCTATGGCCTGGACTCGAACCTGTGACTTCGCGACCGTATGACCCTTTGGATTGCACATTCAGGAAAGTTTTCAAAATCGTTAGTCGCTGTGCCTTGAGTGCTCCATAAACATTATAACAACATTTTGTACCAAAATGTACAACTGTGCCTCGGTAACAAAACAACATGACGCGCTCGCACTCACTGTTTCAATCTGAGCTCCCCGCAGGCATAACACAATTCACTCGGAACGAGTACGTAACATCGCCCTAAAGCTCTCCAGAGCTTGGGCAATTAAAAACAATAAAAAACAAATACAAACAGTTGTGTTGTAGAAATTAAGCTCAGTTAGCGCAACAACTACAATACAATTTCAGCCTGTTCAACAGGCGAAATGTAATCACTGAGTACAAAAACTGTATATTGAGTAATGCACCGTAAATAGTCCACGTAAGGAAAAGTGAACTTCAGTAAGTTCCCTTCAACTTGCACAAGTGTATATTGCATCACCGGTATAAAAAATGTAAATAAAAGCAGTTGTAGGGACCCATAAAAAAACCTGAGCAATGGAATTCAGTGTGTGGGCTTGGCTCGGACATTAGGAACTTGCTAGGAAAAACTAAAACCAGTCACCCGTCAGATACAAGCTGCCTTCAGAAAAACAGTTTCACAGTGTTCTATGGTCTCATTATCGGCCAGCACAATACCTCATTATCACGAGAAAAAAAAATACACTGCAGTGAATTTAGAGCAAACACTGTCTGCTTTTAATGAATTGTTACTTATAATGAAGCCAGTTTCTACTCTAGAGGACTTCGTGATAACAAAGTCTTATTCAATTTGTATTCTCAGCACTTGAGTAAACAGAGAGACCAACACATCAGGCCAACATTTTCTCACTCCTTAAGAGTCTCTTTAAGTGTGGCCTACAAGATGACCCCAAAATTGTAACAGCAATACGCATTCACAACTCTCTCACTACTCTCTTTATCACTGCATTTGTACTTGAGCAAAAAATAAAAACAAAATGGGCAAGAAAATCAGCAGAAACACAGCTAAATAGCAGCTGCAGATTACAAGCTGCAATGCAGTAAACAATTACGCATCAAGCAATTCGTAAAATCACCACAACAAACCCAACCAGTGAGCTCAAACACAGATCTGCTAGAAAAATCCACAACAAATTTCTTGCAGTGGTGACACGCTCCAAGTATGCACGTTTTGGGAACATCAAACAGTCATTGCCTCTAAGCACACATTTAGCTTTTTCAAAGCGACTGTTAAGCTCCCCACATCACCCCAAGAAGCACACACGTTATCACTCCACTACAACCTTAGACAAATTCAGGTGAAACGATACTGTTGCGAGAGGAAGATGAAGCGAGCAGTGGTACTACATGACTGCGGTTTCAGCCATGGTTCGCGTCATTTGTCCTGTCGCCACCTAACAATATTTTCAGCCCGATTCCACAAACTGCCTGAGCCTGCGACACTTTCAGCCACTAAAGTGTTTACCCAGCTATTGCCGAGCTTTACTTAGAGTAATCGTATTGACGCCCTATACAAACAGTTAGGGAAAGCCCTCCCTGAAAGGTTATTACTCCATGATGGTAGCATGCAAATTCATGTTTTTGCTGCTGTACCAACACTTCACACATCTGTATTACATGACTTATGGCATCTAACGTCTAGTGGTAAGCCACAAAGGGTGTGAAATTTTGATGAACTAAGCATATCAGCATTAGTCACATTTTTGTGCACTTTCCCTGATTTCATCGCGACATAAGGTCCCTGTTTTAGGTATCGCACGCTCAGTACCTGATGCAATTCTCAATCAGCTCCACTGTTCCTCCTTGGTTGCATCAGTGTCCTTTCAAGCGTGAAAGCACAGCGCTTCGCCGTTCACCCTCACAACATTGTACATATAACATGGGCAAACACACATGTAGGTATAACTGCACCTGCAGTCAGCAACTTTTTAAGTTACAGAGCAAATGAAAAGAACACTTTGAGCATGTGACGGGAAAAACACACACACATTGTGCAAATGAACAGCCTCACAAGCCAAAATTCAGATCGGAGGCATGAAAGCGCGATGACATAAAAAGACATTTCCAATAATGCAAACCCACTTCTCTGTCTGCACACACATTTCACACATACAAAAAATAATAACAATAAAAACACATAAAGTCGTCCGTTACAGCATTGCCACTATACCAAATTCAACCAGTAAATCAGACTTACTTCCCAATTAATCGCTAAAACCCTTGCGCAGTAATAGAACCAATCTAATGGCCCACAAGCAACAAAAATGAAACCCTGCATACATTTTTTTTCATGAGCAAAGGTGCACCTGGGATATTGGGATCACTGTAAGGGGCCCCACAACAGCAGCGCCTTACTCTGTGCAACCAGCAAGCCTCAACGTATCACAACAGCTGCAATCCGAGTGTGTAAATACAACACACACAATGGTGCTCTCATGGGGATGGCAACACAAAATCGGAGCGCTTCAATGTTACGCAACAGCTAAAACTGGGCGTGCCACTTGAGAAGACTGCTACATTAGCCATTCCCACGGAACAAGAACAAGATAGGAGGGGAAACGATTCTTTTCAATGCGACCAGGTAACATCACAAGCACTTGGTGAAGGTTAAGCTAGCGGCATCTGTCGTGGGGAAAAAAAATGCATGGCCGCCGCGATCAGCATTTCACTGCGCATCCCCGGAATGAACTGTGGCCGCTGTCATTTCGTCCATCAAATGCCGCTACCCTCTCCTTCGCCATAGCAGCTAAGATGCTTTGTAGTCCGCTCTGCTTTTCATCGTGACGTTGTCTAGTCGCTCGCCCGCGCCAACCGCAATCGGCCGTTTCACCTCCTATGTTATTCTTGCTCCGTGACCGTTCTTAGTGTCACAAGCACACAACACAACTTTTGTAGCACAAGGTTGCTATTCAAATTGATCGTCATCATCATCATCACCAGCCTACCTACCCCCACTGCAGGGCAAAGGCCTCTCCCATTATTCTCCAATTACCCCTGTCCTGTGCCAACTGTGACCAATTTATCCCTGCAAACTTCTTGAACTCATCCGCCCATCTAACTTTCTGCCGCCCCCTGCTACGCTTGCCTTCTCTAGGGATCCACTCTGTTACCCTTAATGACCAACGGTTATCTTGCCTGCACATTACATGCCCTGCACACGTCCATTTCTTCTTCTTAATTTCTACTAGTATGTCCTTAACACGCGTTTCTTCCCTGACCCTGATCAATCAATCAATCAATTCCCTGACCACCGTAATTAATTAAGCATAAATAAAGTGTTTATAGCTCTCATCTCCGCTTACTGTTTCATTCTCGTGCACCACAACACTAAAATTTCATAGAATTTATGAACAGGATTTACATGTGTAAGCAATTCAACTGTAACAACTGCAGTAGGAGGGTAACTTAATAGCTGACTCTACTCTACGATGCAATTTATTTCCAGTGTCCATATTAATAAACAAAATTCAATCTACTAAAGAAAACATAAATGAACCGAAAAAAAAAAAATTGCCGCGGCTTGCACTAGGGGTGCAAGGCTGGAGAAACAGCCCAGTCAGCGGCCCCTCTCCCTTGGTGGGAGACCCGGCTGTTGCACCTGGATTTCCGAACTTGCCGCTGAAAGTTCTCCATGACTGGCGGGCCTGGATTGTTTTGTCCACAGGCTTTCACATCTCTCCTGAAGTAGACCTTTTTTAGCATGCGCTAGAACCTGCAGCAACCGGCTTCACAAACTCGGCATATGTAGTGTAAACTTGGCATCTGCACTCCCCTCTTAAGACACGAACGCACGTGAACTGGCGAGTAGATGAGCATGGGAGAGATCACGCCACGAACAAACACTGGGCAGAGGGTTCTCGAAGGTCGAGCTGGCTGACGGCAGGACTCTTCACAGGGCACACGGTCACGTGCCCTCAGTAGTGTTTTTTTCTTTTTTTGAGAGCTTTTTATGTGGTGCAAGCCCACACGCAAGCCTAGCTGACACCAGGCACTTCTCACGAGGCACCCGCTTTTTACGTGTGCTTGGTCTGTTTTTCTTGGTTTTTTTCTTTCTAGTAACCCTATACGGTGGAACTAAAATCTTGAAGAGCTCTGCTGTTAAAAATGCAAAAAACAAATTATGCCTGTTCGAACCCTGAGTGTATGGGAATAAACACTGCAAGCATCTCTGCACGGGCCTTATGAAGTACTGCCCACTCTGAGGCATTGCATACCATGTTAGTTTAACTAGCTGCATGGAAAAGGGCGTACCGCACTTTCATCCTCCAGTGAAGCAGCCAGGGGAACTGACAGTGTCATTACAATGTTAAGCAGCATGCAGCAGGGAGCCCCCACACGGCGGAATATCGGAACAAAAAATAAAACGCTATATAGTAGCACCATAATAAAATACTATAAAAATAAGATAGTTCTGAAAATCCAAAAAACTTGGCATAGTTATGTACAGTAAGGCACTGTAAGGCTTGACCATGGAGGTCGTCGCACTGCGGGCGCCCCCAGCGATGGAGATGCGGAGACGGCCGTCACCCTTCGGAGGGCCGCTGACAATTAGGCCGTCTCGACGCACGGCGCCTACGGAAACGAGCAGGGTCGTGTCCGGCCCGGGACAAAAAGGCGCCACTCCCTTTGACAAGTTGGGTGGCGACGACTATGTGTGGAGGTTCTCCGAACACAGCTTGCTCGGTCTGGGAGTATTGTGCCCGGCCTTGCCGTTTCTTGTTTTCTTTGAACTTTCCCTTCCCTCACCGAGGGTATTTATGTCAGGCCCGGCGAGAGGATGGGGTCTTTTTGCTCTGAACTTGCTGCAGGTCACAGGGACAGTCCCGCCTGCGCCAGCTCGACACCGGCAAGCTTCTAAGCCCCACTGCGGGCTACTTCTGCTCCCCTTGTATATGCCTTGTAAATAATTCCTGTACATAAACTGTACATAGCTTGGACAACCGAGTCTGCCTCGTCCCTCACGGCGACACGAGACACCGCGGTGCATTCCTGGGTGCGGAGAAGACCTGAAATTTACTGGCACGGTGGCCACTCCCTCCCACTGTCGCATGAGTTGCTGTAGTGTGTAAGCTGCACAAGCAAGCTCACGTGTCAGTGGCTGTGGTCCCCCTATTGAAAACACCGAGATGGGCACTCCAAGTTATTGTAAATTGCTACGCACCTGCATCAATGTCTATCACGAGAACTCTACCTGCAAGCATACAAATTCAGCACATAGAAACACTTGATCTCGAGAAAGGTAGGCACTCAATATGCATCTCTAAATGCACACTTCGTGACAGCACTTTGATCATTAAAAGCAGCTCAAGGCAGTCTCCCGCCACACACATGTTGGTACAAATGTGCTGCAAGAAGATAGCAGTAATGTCTGTTTGATGCCACCGCTAGATTGATTGAACATAAGTTGGCGTAGTTACAATTGATGCCGCCAAAATTCTTGCTATCTGTAGAACAAACTAGAGCAGGCACACACATCTGATGGTTTACACTGAGCTAAAGATCAGCTTAAAAAAATGAGTATGCAGGCCATGGTGATCACACTCTGTTTCTGGATCTAGGATCAACAAATAAAAATGAGCAGGCACGCCACAGTGACCACCCTATTTCTTTCGTATTTCTTACGATTCAAGTTGACACCACAGCATTCAAGCCTAAAAGTAAGAAAGTACAGTGAAGGAAAACTTCACAAACTATACTGATGCAAACATTGCTCAATCGCAACTTCCCCCTCCACCACTGTCGCCGCCTCCACCACTGTCACAGCCTCCACCACCACTATCACCACCACCCCCACTGTCACAGCCGCCACCGCTGTCACAGCCGTCACCGCTGTCACAGCCGCCACCGCTGTCATGGTTGCCACTGTCATGGCAGCCACTGTCGTGGCCACTGCTGTCGTGGCCGCCGCTGTCATGACCACCACTGTCATGGCGATGACCGCCGTCGTCATCGCTGCTGGAGCTCGAGTGACCGATGTCAGATGACCAGCCGCCCGGGTGGGTAGTAGTGGCCAGAGCCAGGGCTGCCGTGCTTGAACTTGTGCCCCTTGCTTTTTTTGTACTTTACGGAGGTTGTCGCAAAGTCCTGTCTGGTGTTGCAGTACCAGCAGATGAAGCCGATGAACAGCAATGCCACCACTACCACGGCCCCGATAATGAAGGCGAGCATTGTTGACACCATCGGGCTTTATTCTCCTCACTAAAAAAAGAAAAAAAAAAAGCAAACGCAAGCGAGAAAAACTATTGATCAGAGGAAATTATTGACACATTAACAAAAAAGGCCTTCTGCTACCATTATCTTGCAAATGTCATTAAGCATATTATAGTTCCGTACTTATAAGAGCATGCACGTACAATTGATCTTTTTCAAGAAAAATGTAGGTCTGGTGAGTGTGGCTACGCAAAGCGAACAACTTTTGTTACTTTCATAGCCCTGACATCACACTTTCAGCAAGAACATAAATTTAATCAGAAATTAAAGCGCCCAACTTCTGTTATAATGAGAACAGTAAAACTACTTTTAAAATGGGAATATTATGAGTGAGGACTAGCAGTTTCAGTTACTTCAAAGTGGTAAAAACTTTCCCCGAAATAGGCAAAGCTTCCCCTCACGCAACTGCTGCATGAAGTTCCCGACAAGATTTGAAACTCTAAGGTTACAATAAAACATTATGACACCCTTGGCAGACTTTACAATGGAGTGACCGTGAAAGCACTAGCGCCCAATTTTCAGAACTCTCTTCTCATTACCACCATCGTTTTATCTCCTTTGAATCAGTTTCTCATCTCAATTCCCCCTTGTTAGGCCTATTTCTAAGATTAACATCCCGTAGCCATAACAATGATGCTTTTGATGTGCTGGACAACATTAAACTCCGAGTACGTCAAAGCTGTGGGCACCAATTGACACCGTTAAAGCTCAAAGCGTAATGTTAAGCTGAATATCTTGTTGGCACATACCTCTGCATTCACACTACTCTTGTGCCATCTGTTGGGCCAGTGCTGTACAATGGGATGCCACATGACGGCGCTACTAAGGTCAGGCAGTAGGTACATAGCCGTGATTGCATCGCCAAACAAGGAAAGGAAATTTACATTTGCTGGTTGCCTAATTGCTCTTTCTGCAATTAGCATGCTCAGACCACTCCTGTAGGCCCTAATGCATGTCTTATACATTTGTTTCTAAATCGAAGGCTGCAATGCATTCACTAGGTCTACCTTTGGTCAGCTACTGCCATGGAGTGGAGTTGGGGATTGGCATTGAGGGTAGTCGTTTCGTATTCCGGAGGCCCTGAGTTCAATCTTGACTCAAAACTATTTAATTTCCTTTTCAATAAAGTCCACCACAGCATTTACGCAGACGACGTCACGCTGTGAACTGCAGGTGGCCAGGATAGCGACATGCAGGAATGTCTCCAAGAGGCAATTGATGCCGTTGAGGCGCATGCAAAAACACTACGCCTCTCGTGCTCGCCAGAGAAATCGGAGTAGCTCACCTACCAGCCCACGCCCAGGGGACAGAAAACCCTAGGACGGCCCGCAAACCCACAGTTTAACGCTGAGAGAGGGAGAAACTCTTATCCCAGAAGTGGCCAGAGTCCAAGTTCTCGGCCTGCACTTGCAGGCGAATGGGAACAATGGCAAGACCATACAATCTCTGGAAAAGACAACCCACCAAATAATGGGAGACTAATCACATGGATTGCCAGCAAGCGCAGGGGCATGAAAGAAAAGACGCTGCTAAGACTCCTTTCCGCCTTCTTGATTAGCAGAGTCACATATGTGGCCTCGTTCCTACCCTCACATAAGTAGAGATGCAGAAGATCAACCGCTTCATCAAGACAGCACACAAGCAAGCCCTAGGAATAGTGATATGCAGCCCAAACGAGAGATTCAACGCGTTGGATGTGTACAATACCCTCAAAAGACTAACTGAGGTGCAACGCACTGTGCACCTGGAGTGCCTCGACAAGACGGCCACTCCCAGGCACCTAGTAGATAGCCTGTGCATTCCATATGAGAAGACCTTCGGCAACAAAATCTCCATCTAAGCTGAACTATGGAAAGACATCTGTTTCACTCCTTCCCAGAGCATGCACCCACTGTACAACGAGAAGCACAGAGAGCTGTCGGCCCAGGCACTCAAGAAACAACTTTGCGGAGATCTGCAAGTTGTTTATACCGACGCAACAACTTACAAACAGCGTGCTCTATCCGAACCAACCACCCAAAGGAGGGAAAAGCACTGGCCATTGCGCTAACTTTAGCAACAACCTAAGTGCGGAAAATCGTCAGCAATTCCCAGCCAGTGACCCGCAACTCTGCACGAAAAAGAATTTCCAACGTGGCGCTTCGGGTCCTTACCCACCGCAAGATGAACCAAAACACTAGAACCACCACAACATGCGGCCCTAGAATGGGCCAACAAGACTGCTCGAGATCTCACCCACCAAGAGCACCCGCAACCTGGCACGCATTTCGCAGACAAGCCTAAAGATCACCTCCGTACTTACCGAGACGCGCTTGATCACTACAAAGGGGAAAGACAAGCCCATCCGGCTGCGCTCACCAAGAAGAAAGAAAATAGAGTGGAGATGCCCGTTCACCTCCAGACGAACACTTATCCCAAACCAGGACTCTGTTTGTTGGTATTTCCATCCGTAAATACATGACGGCGGATGTGAACACCTCCCACAGCTTGCAAGCCTGGCTCACATGCTATGAGGATGCCCCAATATAGAGACACAACTTCAAAAATTCAGAAGGAACATTTATTATCAGCAGTAAGGAGCAACGAGACACCATGCTACATAGCAAAAACCCTGAAATCTAGCAGTGGGCCATCCAAAGGTCTGAAGAAGCCAAGGCATCTTGGCCATCCTCTAAGGCGTCACAGGCCTAAATAGGCCTCCCCTTTGGACCAAATAAGGTTATTTCCTCCTCCTCAACTCAATTACTTTACTTTTATTCTCTTTGCTCTCTCAGTCATTTTGTCTGCCATTCCTTGGTTACACCGCATTTTAAACCTACCGAATCAAGTAATGCTTTCACTATAAAATATTCAGCTAATGAACAAACACAGTACTAAGAAACTTCATTGAGAAACTAAAGAAGTGAAACAACAAGGACAGTGCCCCATCTATACTACCCGTGTCTCCTCCCATCCCTGTCTTCTGCACCTTTAGTTTAGTTAATTATATTGAAACTTGAAACACCCAGCCCCCATTAAAGGGACACTGCAGCAAATTGTAAACATTGCAGGCCACACCGATTACAGGCCACGCTCCGACATTTTTGACCAATTTAAAGCATTTTTTTAAACGAGAAAGACGTTCAAAATCGCTGCTTCCTTCGCACCATTTTCTGTGCACATTTGCTGATGTCGGCTATGAGAACAAACTGCAGGTCCACAAGACTAAATTTAACGGATTGGTAGCATGCCTAAGCTGTGCTGCCTGTGTGTAAGAAAACAAGGACCAATAGTAACACCTAAAATGAGTCAAAATGAAAATTTAGAGGACTGCGATAGCATATACCACTCTGCAAATCACTGTGACATCACTATTATAGTTAGCGCAACTGCCACAAACACACATGTTGATTTCTCTTACACAAAGCTCTACACTTGACCTAATTAGTCCAATAATGCACTGAGTGGGATGATGGACAATGTAGCCACAAGTAAGGCTTCTAAAAATTCACGAAGGTTTTTCTTTAACCCCTTCAGCCACCACGTCTCCACATGGAGACGTGCCTTTCTTCACTGTTTTTCTCATGAGCACTGAAAGAGTCCATGCTGCAGAGCGGTGCGGTTAATGTTCAAAACCTAGAGAAGTGAACGGTAGCACCATTTGATGTGAAATGGCAGGACAGCTTTTATACACGTTGTTTCAAAATGGACACAACCATGCTTTATGGGAGCTCCGATTAGTTGCCGTCCTAAGTTTTACTGTGGTGTAAATCATTTATGAAAGCTAGAAACACCTGTTTCATGTCATTACTTTATTATTTCACCTCCGTGTTGTAAACTGGCTCAGGGTACATTTATTATTTTTTATAGCTAAAAGCAGGACTGAGTCATGGTGTCCCCATGTGAGGACGCGACACCATTTGTATAATAACTATTCTAGAGAGATGGAACCCTTTTTTTCTTACCTCTAGACACTTAAAACTGCAAGCTGCAGTTAAAAACTGCACACTGCAGTTAAGACTCAATCCTGCTTTTCCATATAAAAAAATAATAAATAGCCTGAGCCAGTTTACAACAAGGATGTGAAATAATAAAGAAATGACATGAAGCAGGGGTTGTTAGCTTTTATAAATGATTTATGCCGCAGTAAAAGAGAACTTAGGACAGTGGCTGACTGGGGCTCCCACAAAACGTGGTTGTGTCCATTTTGAAACAATGTTTGTGAGTGCTGTTCCACCGTTCCACGCCAAATGGCTCTACCGCTCACTTCCGTAGGTTTTGAACATTACCCACACACCGTTCTGCAGCATGAACTCTTTCAAGCTTTTGCTATTGAGAAACCCTTCATAGCAAAACACTGAGGATAACCCAAGACTACGACATATTCCAGTTAACGCTGAATAATAGAGCAATTTTAAAACATGCGGTATATGTGTACACAGGAAGCTTGCAAGAGGCTGTTCAGTTCTGACCTGTTCTTAAAGCAGTACTGACACGAAAATTTTATGTCCCACTTTTATTGCTTTTAACGATGACCTGAAACACCACTTCAAATACTTCAGCGCGCGATAATTAATTACATTGAACGGCCTGAAAATCATTTGTTTCGGAATCCCGCGCTTTAAAGGCCAACTTCACTCAAATTTCACCCTGGATAAATGCCTTCGAAATGTGTAGTAGATAGCATGGAAACTACTGCGACGCGACAGGTAGCTCTGTGCAATGCGTGGTTATTCAGTTTCAGGCACTCAAAATACCGCCCTTGCAGACGACAAAGCACCTGCCGGCGTGTCGCGCAAACAGCCATTTAGCGGAAGTGACATGCCAGCCGTCCAGGCCAATCGGCCTGCCTCGCAGCGGGAGAATCCAGGAAACTCGTATTTCGCGCCGGTACGCCTGGCTTTCATGGCTCCGAAGAGGCTTCATTTACCGTACGGTTCTCTCCTTTTCGAGTGTCGTCACGACATAATGCCTGCGCGGTGTGCTGCTGTCCAAGCGCAAGAATAGTGTCATGCTTGCGGGACAAGCGCTCGCTTTTCCACGCGCCTCCCACACCCCCGCACGCGCACGCTCCCACTTTCCTCCTGGCTGGCCGAGCCGGCCAACGTTTATAAACGTTGGAGCCGGCCGCGTCGGCCGGTCCGCACAGCTCGCGCCATTGCGCCGACGGCTGATACGTCACTTCCGCCTGCCCGTAATGGCCGCGTTTTGCCCAGTTTCGTTTTCAAAATTGTCTATTTTTGCTGGTCACTTGCGGCGTAATTACGCACATTTTAGGAGTCATACTTCGTACATCGCGGTCTTTTTAGTCATACTATGCAGGGACAGTGATTTCGCGCGGTCGAAATTTTGAGTGCAGTTGGCCTTTAATCCCTAAAAGCGCAAAAACGCCCGTGTGTACGAGATTTCGGCGCACGTAAAAGATCCCCAGGTGGTCAAAATTAATCCGGAGCCCTCCACTACGGCGCGCCTCATCGCTTGCGTTGCGTCGGCGCGTTAAACCATACAATCAATCAATCAATAATTCCTAAAGGCTCATATAACAGAATCCCGGCATGACCTCACCACTTTGTGCGGACATCAAAACACTGCGGAGGCCGGTGGGGGCGTTGTTTCAACTGCGCTGCCGCCGGAGCTGAACGGCTAAGCTGCAAGAAGGTGCTAGGCCTACCCTTGCGGCGGAAATTCGATGACCGCTTTCAATAAAAGTCCCGATGGCGACTTCTATTGCGATTCCGGGCTATATTATCACTTCCTTTCCCGTGTGTGGAACTTCATTTTGGCCAACAGTGCCTTCCTGGGCAACGGTTATGCCGTTAGCTCTGGCTACGTGCATCTGTTTGTGAATGCGCCGGCACGGGCTCGCCGCTCGAGGGGCCGCGCGCGTTACGAGTATTTGATGAGCGCTGTTCGCGTCACTTCTTTTGGCTACCACGGGATGATGTCACGCTGATGTCCATTTTCTGAGTGCCGCTGCGCGTGCTGTTCCGTCGGTGCGATAAATGAGAGTATGTTCTTCGCGTCACAGGCCGCTCATATTTCAGCCAGGGTATTCTCCTGAATAAAGGAAGCGAACTTTGCAATAATATGAATGCTGAAAATTGGTGTCAGTACTCCTTTCAGGCACAAAAACTGATGTTATGTTTGTTTTTCAGCTGCCCTAACCTTTCTCTAGGACACTTCGGGCCGAGACAACGAAAGAATATGAAACTTAGGAATTCGAATACTATTTCAATGACTAAAGCAACAGGGATGCACTTCCAAAAGGTGCAAACGCTTATCACCAACCCACATTGTCCTTCTTAAAAACCAAAATTGTGAAAAATCTACCTAAACACCCATACTGATCGACCCTTCAAGACAGGTTTTCGAGTCCTAAAAACACACTAAGCACAAGTGTTAGCACAAGTGTTCTCATACGGTGCTGGCAGATTTGTTTTCGTGCACTGCTTTACAAATGGATGGCCTTTGGGATTCAATGAAGACTGAACAAACCGTTCACTAAAGAATGCCTTGCGCGATACACTTCGTTCCCCCTTTGTGGGAACTCCTGTTCACCTCACTGACTGAATGGCTATTCAGAAAGGGTGATGTGGATGGCCAGGCTCCGATCAAATAGCTGGCAGCCTGTGCAGAAGGTAAAAATAGGACACAATATACTGCCTTAACACCTGCCTTAGGCCACCACATAGCGAAGAAAGCAGCAGTTAGCACACTTCCATGGCGCTGCAACCCCCAGTGCAAGCGCTATAACTGTAAGAAACTGCGGTTACACGGCTGCAACAGACGCACACCACAGCGGCCACTTTTGCGGAGCCCCACATGTGCACTGGCGCACGCTTTGAAGCTCCCGCAATGCCAGCACCCTGCACTGCTTCGGCGGAAAATTGCAGCCTTTTTCTCCACTTATGGCAACATCACATGAATAGCAGGTGTTACCGTTCCTCTCAGAATCCCTCGCTGTGATGTGGCAGTGTTGACTCGTGCAATTCACAAAGACGCAGCCCCACTCTCCTCTAAGCCTTCCCGGTGCGGTAAGTGATGTTCCTCACCAGCAAAACCAGCTGCTTTCACTGGGATGCCTGCCTCCCAGCACTTTGAATGTGCCCACGGGTGTCATGCCAGGCTTGTCAGGCATGGCAGCCTCCGCCTTAGGCACCTCCGAAAACAGCACCGTCACCTGTCCACCCACCCCTCCACCGTCATGGTCAGATTCGTCCACTGCTGCGAAGTTCATGACCAGTCCCTCAGTCCGTGTACGGCCCGTCGCATTGTAGTGGCAATACAAGAGAATGAGAAGGCAGATGAGGAGCCCAATGAGCAGGCTGGTGAGGGTGCAGGTTATGCAGTCCATTGCGGACTCCACTGCGAGCTCCAACGAAAGCGCTTGGGAGAGGAGCAGCAAGAGGAGACAGAGTTAGGCCACTGGCAGCACCATCCCACAAGCGAGGGAAAGGAAGCTGCGCTGGAGAGACAGTGTCAATGAATGCACATGATGTGCAAGTGGAAAGAAACTGCAAGCTCATATACAGCCAGAGTAGATTAATACCGGCAAACAGGGTGGAGCAGAAAATACTGTATTTTCACGGGTATAACCCGCACCAAAAATGGAAAATTTCAGTGGCAAAGTATGGGTGTGGACAATACACGAAGTTTTTTCTTTAGTGCAGCTTCACGGCAATGTGCGTTGTGCCATGAAGCTCCTATGCAGTAACACTGACTAAGCCTTCCATGGCAGCGATTGCGCAGGACATGCAAGGACAAGGAAGAGAAAACAAGGACGAGCGCACTCTAACAACTGAATTTTATTAGTTCAACGAAAGAACTATAAACCCACGAGTCTGCGCAACATCGCCACATGGTAGCATAGCTTTTTGTGTCTACATAATATGTAATGTGTTCCTTGAGCAGTAGCTTTGGTGCAGCTTTCCCTGTATCAAATGTGCGGGCAATACGCGAAGATTTTTTTTCTTTTCTGCTGGGCTGGAAGTGGGGGTGCAGATTCTATGCAGGGGCAAGTTATACGCCCAAAAATACAGTATTTTCAAAACGCAGACACCGGTTAACATGCGAGCAACGTTGTGCTCAATAAGTGGGAAACACATCAGTCATTTTACAAGGAATGGTGCTGTTATAGCAACAGGGCAGGGTTAGAGGGTGGTACGGTCTAGTGTTAGTGTATATGCTCCCTACGGGAGCAAAGTTGTGAAACTATCAACAATGCTGTCAAAATCGCTAAAAACAGAGCTATTTGTATTTTAGGAGACTTCAAATGTCGCTCATCCTAACTGGGGCTACCGTTACAATAACCAGCAGGGCTCCCTTCCGGCCAATGTTCCAACAGAGCGCGCGTCATCGAGCACTGACCCAAACTCTTCATTCTTTCAATGGCTCTTCTCAAGACCTCATGCATTCCTTAGAAACTAAATATCTTCACACAGCCAGAGATTTCACTCCCCCTCCCTACACAGACCAGCAGAAATCGGACATTGACCGAAATTTCCAACTTTATGAACTCTGCACATCTATTTCCGAATGCAACAAAAACGGCACCCCTGGCCCGGATAATGTTACCTTACGCCTGCAGCCAACTTGGATGATGACTCAATGGAACATCTTCTGCAGCATATTCACGGTCACTGGAAATCCGGAAAAGTTCCCCTTCAATGAAATACAGCAGAAATCTGCTTTATCCCGAAGCCTGTATCCACTTTAACCTGGACAACCTTGGTCCTATTTCTTTAACATCTTGTTTGGGTAAATAAGGATCTTTTTCCAAATACTATGTATGGATTCAGAAAACATCTGTGCATGCAAGGCATACTCCTTTACATAAAAGGAGAAATTCTCATGCCAGCCTTCCAAAATCCACCAACTGCCATTCTTGCATTGCACCTAAAGGGAGCCTTCGAAAACGTCTCTCATTCCACCATCCTCTCCCATCTCAACGAAACAGGCTGCAGCTTGCGTACTTATACGTGACAACTACACTGCTCCAATTAGGCATTTACAACTCGGTCTCGGAACTCATCGAAGGGCATCTTTCCAGTCAACGTCTCCACCTAACTCAAACACCAACAGGACGGGCACTTTTACAGGACCTCAAAATGTCCACCCCTCAGACCACGGACAGAAAACCTCTTCCCCATAATTGGTGTCAATCCATTCATATCTGCCCTCTAACCAAAAACATGCATCCCTCTTTGCACTCCCGTCATCGCAACACTCGTAGCCAAGCCCAAGAATGAATCTATGGAAACAATCTGAATGTTTCATACACAAATGCCAGCCCTTACACCAATCCATCCCATCACTTAGCCATGGTAACCACCAAAGACAAGATTGTCACCTGTGCCTCAATCAAGACCACATCTATCTGGGCCGCGGGATGATTTGCTGTGGCCTCGCCATCACTCAAACTCCCGCAACGATTGTAAGTAAGAACTGTCAAGCAGTCTGTCATAGTTTTTTAGCAGGTAACGTTGCCTCTACCATGTGGAAGCTCCTTGATCGATATGTCCCTAACCGGAAGATCGACACAGTGTGGAGCACGGGACACTCCTCACTAACAGCAATACCTTTTCCCATAGACAAGCCTGCGAACTTTCCTCCCAGGCCTCTGAGGAAGCACCAAGTCTTGTTATCCTGTTCACATTTCAAGACAACAATGCCCACCTCCTCACCCACAGCTTACTCAAAGAGAAGTAATACTTCGATGACTCCAGACAAACACTTTTCGTCACCCAACTTTCTGCCCTAGCTCATGTACCCTCATACACATGATATTGGGGTGCGCACACAACCCAGCCCTCCCACCTTTACCCACTTCCCTTCCCCTCCCTGAGCTGTGGGAGAACTTTACGACTAGCGACGGCTTGAATGCACAGCAACTCCTGGGGCCCAGGGCTGAGACAGCACGGTCGTCCCATGGTCCCCTGGACTAAGGGACCACTCCCACATCACCAGGCTCAAAATAAAGTTTTTCTTCCTTCTTATGATTTCCACGAGCCACTGGGACGCCCATTTCACTATGGCAGAAAAGCCCACCTTCAGTGCTGCACACAGAACGCTTTTTTTATTTCTGTACAGGTGATCGGCTTCGGCTACTGTGAGCCACAGCCACTGTAGCTGGCCACCCATCATGCATTTAGGAGTAGCCACACCGGTAGCAGCAGCTGGGTGGAGTTTGCACGTTCACGACTTTGCCAAGCCACTGCCACCGATGTGGCTTCTCCTACATGCATGATGGTTGGCTTTCCCCGAGGGAAGCTATGTACAGAAACTCTAGTATAGTCAACAATAGACTATAAATATGAATATTGATGCGGCAGTGAAACAGAGCATATAGAACAGTTGAGAGTCAGCTAATTGAATGCCCCAGTGTTTTGTCTGCTTGCATATACGTTGAAACACAGTTCTTTTTAGAAGCAAACACTTAATCAGAGCGAGAACATTGTTGACAAAACAAGAACGGTCTACAACGGTGACAAACGAGTTACCCTCCTCCCCTATCGGACGAGACAGCAGGGGATGGCCTAATGCCAGAACAAACAAACAAACATTTCGCATTCAGCATGAGATAAGATAACCCCGCACGGCCAGGTACTGGCAAACAAACAGACAAAACCATTCAGAGAACAGTTGTTCGTGGCAGTAAGCTCTTTTCATAAGCTCCTCTCATAAGCACTTTGCCTAAAGCAAATTCATTTCATAGCAAGAGCTGCATATGGTCAACCTTCCCTGAGAAGGTGGTCAGAATTGGCGTAACCGTTTTCAGACATACTAGAAAATGAAAAGATTGATTGATTGTAGGGTTTAACGCGCCGACACAACGCAGGCAATGAGGCACACCGTAGTGGAGGGCTCCGGATTAATTTTGACCACCTGGGGATCGTTAACGTACGCCGAAATCTCGTACACACGGACGTTTGTGCTTTTCGCCTCCATCAGAGAAAATGAAAAGAAAATAGCTCCTGCTGAGAATCACGCTTCGGTCGCCACAAGTCACTCAACCGTGCTACCAGTTGGCTGTGGTGAACAACACTTAGCGAAACATGATCCATATCCTACCCATAGAGCGTATGCATAGAAACGAATGCAAATGATGGGGCAGCAGGCTTGTACGCTCAACAAAATGCCCCGTTACGAGTTGTTCATCACGATTCAGCGTGGCTTGGTCAAAAGGATCTAGTTGGGGCTGCAAATTAGGTGTGCCTGAACCAACCACAACAAGAACCAATGATAACAATACTGGTTTGCAGCCAAATGACCAATGGGCCAGGAATTTTTCATGAGTTTTTCACTGGTATACTGCACGCCATTTTTTGTAAATTACTAGCATTCATACTATCAAAGAACTGAAGCGATCAACATTCTTTTCAATGACACAGCTTATTTCCCACGTCTTTCCCAATGTTACATACAAGACATAACGAATGATTTTCTTTTTTTTTTTTTCCCAGCTTTCTTTTTGTTGCCTCGCTTTTTTGTTGCCTAACCTAGCTTTCTAACTATATAACTTTCTTTTTCATTTTTTCCCTAGAACCGCACAGGATTGGGATAGTTTAAATAACCATCAAGTCACAAAACAATCCTTAGCATTCTTTGCCACTGGCTTGGATCAAAGGAGAAATAATGTTATTTGTGTGTTTGCTTTCTTTTCTTTTCATAAACGCGAGCTGTTTCATCTGTATGATTGTGTTACGTTTGATTAGTTTTGTAAAATGCAAGTGATGATTCATTGTTTGCCTTGTGTTATATGGCTGCTTGCTATGTGAAATGCAAGTTATTGTCCAATCTGTTTGCCGTGTGTTATATGTTTATTTTAGATGCGACGGCATCTCATTCACTCGCCTTGTCCCTCCATACGGCGTTGTCGTTGTCCGTCCACACCCCTCCCCCATTCTCCTCGCCGCGCGAGCTGCGCTCTCCGCCGCTCACCCCCTCTCCCCTCCGATAGCGAACACTCTCTCGCGAGGGGCATTGGATTGGCTTGGCTTAGCTTGGATTTGGATTGGATTAAATTGGATTGTGTTGTGTCATAGCCGCACCACGTTGCGTCATAGCCGCGGCAGGGGGTTCACAGCACGTTTCACGCGATGGGAGAATCAACCTAACGGAAACAACAATGGAACCCCCTATGCGTCGCATCTACACAGGGGTTCCCGCGAGGGAGGTGGAGTAATTTTTTCATTTGTACCCACCTAAAATCCCTCCAGGGGATTGCAATATTCATAAATAAATAAGCTTCTTTAAAAGCAGAAGAAAGATTAGGTTGAAACCATGCTTATCTGAAGATTAACTTAGAATACAAGCCGACAAGGAGGAAACAAGCAAGAAAACTGAAAAACGCAAAAACAAGTGCACAAAAAGCAAGCAAAGAAAGAAAACATCATATTGGCGGGCTACATAACAACACGTCACAGGAGTAAAGAAATAAGTGCTCGTCCGAGACCAAGGAAAAAGCAGTGCTTTAACATCACCAAGGCTGAGCAAATATGTGCAACAACGTGCAAACATGCAAGTGCGAAGATGCAGCCTACCGCCAGGAATTTCGCGTTCAGTGCAACATGTGCAATATGTGCAACAACGTGCGAACATAAGAGCGCAAAGATTCAGCCTACCGCCAGGCATTTCACGTTCTGTGGCGCTCCATGGCAATGTCTATCACAACTTCCCCGACGACAGCTGCAGTGTCCCGGCACGACGAGCGCCGGCATCCGGCCCAAATAACGAACCCCAGAGACACCAAAAGCAGGACTACACAGGTCACAATGATTGCCGCTTGCTTGCCAGCCTCCATGGAAAGCCTGACGTTAGTCAATCGGCGGTGAACCTTGAAGTGACATTACGGTGTCCACGTGAGGTTTCCACTGCCCTCCATCCCCCCGCAGAGCTCATTCTACAAAACCGCGACTCATGCCAGTACTGTGACACTAACCCATACAGAATAATTTCAGCTGGAGCAATACCTGCCAACCAACCGGGCTGCCTATCAGTAGCTACCGTGAGGCCTTTAGGTTACTGTGTTCCCAAAGTGAACATTTAAACACAGCTTATAAACCTATTTAACTGCTTCATGAGCTGATTGTGAGCTTATCAGAACGGAGACTGCATCGATCAAGCCAACTTAATTGTGAGCAAAGAGAGAGAAACGCAAGGTGTATGCAAGTCTGATACTACCGTGCTCCACTGGCATCCCAAACGCATCCGAGTGATATTGAATTACAATGGCTGATATGGAACAGTGGGTGAGATCTGGCACAGACCCTCAAAGAGCAGTCTCTGCATTATATGCAGAGGTGTAGCCGGAACAGAAATTTTCCGCACTCTTTGTTTCAGGCACTTTCAAAAGCACCTGCTTCCCTGCATGCGCTCTCTCATTTCCAGGTATCCATAGAATTCCTGTATACAGTATTCATAAGTCTCGATGACGCTCAACACTGCCCTTGACAAAGGTTTCTTCGGCAGGCAACCGAAGAAACCTTTCTTTTCACAGGCAGGCAGGAGAAGAAAAAAGTTAAAGGTGCATCCATACGCCATGTCCACCTAGTCATTGTTGGAGTTGGACTCCTCGCTGCTCAATTCTAAGCTTGAGCTGGCTGAGTAGGACTCACTGTATTCAAATACCCGGAGTGCAAGCACAAAACGGCGTGCAGCATCCATTTTTCTTCGTAAGCACTTGATGGCACCAGTGGCGAGGAACCATTTTGAACACCCGTTTCAAACACCAAAGTTCAATGAGCTGTAAAATTAATTCCAAGCGAGGTATCAAGAAACCACTTCCTATACTGCATTCACCCGGGTTCATAGTATTAGAATATATAAAGCTTACAGTTTTATGACTAATACTGTTTTTTTGTCTATTGTTCCTCCAGAAATGGCTAAATATCTCCAATTATCTTGGGAACTAATTGACTGACTCAAAAAATAATGGACTGCCTATTTGAAATCAGTGGGTGAAAGCAGCAAGACAGACAAGTTTCACAGAGTTTGCTTAAAAATAAAAGAAATTGATTTAAGACCCATTTCTGGAACGCAACTTTTTGAAAATTTATACTGAAAGCAGAAGACCGAGTAACAGGAACAACTTTTGACAGGTATCACCTGCAATTAATTTTCCTTAAGTTAGAATACTGTTGCAAGATATATTAATGGTATGCTCTTCATATCATTAATGCAAAGGAGCAAAGTATTTTGAATACGATTCAAGAAAAAACTGCCAACATTTCAAGCATTTATTCTTTATTTTCTCTCTCTCTTTACAATTGGCACTGCTTTCATTGCGAGAGATACCTCCGATTTTACATGTTGTCCCACAATATGAAAGCGAAACTTCATGACCATGAAGTTACACTTTCATTGGCGCTGCTAGCAGTGGTGCTATTGTGAATGTATGATAAATCTTTCAACTGCCACCGAAAATTGTAGCAAAGCATGGCGAATTCCGCACGCCATGCGAAGGTCTGTTCATTCGAAGCCAGATGATGGTAATGTGTTTGAAACTGCCAGTGGTGAAGAACTATTACCCAGACACTTTGCAATATCCAGTGCCACGTTATGACGTTCTGAAACTCAGATATGAACGACAGCGACCAAGGGTCACAGCGGCAGTGTATAATTTTTTTAATCATCCTCAGTGCCACACACACTACCTGTTTACTGTACCCATTGAGTTACGCTTTTCGCGTTTTCACCAAAATCGCTGCATGTGGTTACCCCTTTATGCAAAGTTATATGGGCACAAGCACTTGTTCAGCCACTGTTTCCAGGATTAACGCGTTCTGTAATACCCCTGTCACACGGGCACTTTCAATCCGGATTGAAGCGAAGCGCGATTGACTTTTCGAGCGCACTCGCCGCACCTTTTCATAAAACGCGAGATGTTTCATCTGTATGATTGTGTTGCGCTTGACTGGGTTGTAGCATCATACGTATGATGTGTGCTTGCTATGATTTGTGTCTATTCAAAAGCGCGTGACCATAAAAAGCTCCCGCATACATTTATTTCACATTTGCACGTCCGCTGCCTCCGTGTTTGTATCGGGAATAAGGCAAGCTCCACCAGACTCGTTTTTATTACGATTTCGCGGTTTGTGATGTCACGAAGTGTGGTGTGGGAAAGTGGATGGGGCATCGACACCTGTCTAGGCTTTTGGCATTTTCTTCGTTATTAAGCAACAGCTGCTGCTGCGAGTGGTGTAGTTAATTTCGTATTCGCAACACCCTAATCTGCTGATATGGGCAAACTTGCTTTTACACTTTAGTGTCCCTTTAAGGGTAGCGGTCCCTTTACGCAAAGTGACAGCGCCTCATAGATGCCGCTATATTGGTGCACATACAATTTCCGGCGGGACTTCACATACGCAAAGGACGAATGCCAAGCGTCTGTACTCATTCCACAGAACATGCTCTACACAGCACCAAAAAGAATAAAACAGCATACAAAACCACGACTACGGCGCTCTTCTGACACCAATTGTAAGGAGAATGAAATTAATACTCAGCACAGAACACGGTATGGTTCACCTCGAGGATGGTAATCCGCATTCGTCATGCAACAGTCAAAAATGAGTCACGCGTTTTCAGGCAAAACGACGACAGCAATAAAGAAGAGAAAAGTCTCACCTTTCGCTGGGCGACGTTCGCGAACTGCCCGCCCAAGTGAAATTCGGCTTTTCAGTCAGGTGCAAAGAATGCGGACGCGTAGTCAGTCCGTCCGGACGACCAGCTTACTGCCATCTGCCAAGGCTAATCGTTCTTGTCCGAGTGTTGCCGCGCAGTTTCCCGGGAGCGCAGAGCGATTTCAACCTGCACACCCGCACGCAACGCGCCAAAGGAAATGATCAGAACGGAGCTGACGGAGCGCACCTACAAACTTTCCTCAGCGTTTTGCTTGGCTAAAAGCTGCGCGGTTTTATTCTGACGTACTCCGAGTCGTCTCTGATACACTTTATAACACTGGGAAAAAAAGGACAAACGAAAGAAGAGACCGAGTTATCAGACACGGATACACACCAACGTTGGAACTTGGGACACACACGTTCTTTCGATTGAGCTCCTTCGATCTTTTCTACACATGCGATACCCCAACCGGTTCGAATTAGAGTGACACCCAGTATGAAATGGCAAGGGTCACACGTGAGTACAGACAAAAAACAGAAAGAATAAATGTTACCTGAAAAGTGTGAAAAGGTGCGCAACCCCAAACAAACACACGCCTTGACAGTCGGTGAACGCCTTCCATTAAATTTCTGACGTCCATTTTCCCCCGCAGATGGCGGCACATGGCGCATGTTTGGCAAGTTTTCTGAGGTGTTGCGACGTGGCGGCGCCGTTTGAACTACGCATCAACGGCGTAGTTTGCGTCATAACTGCGTGCCTGCGATTTGATAGCAAGTAGTCTTATGAAGTAACCTCAGCGGTACGTCGCAGATTTCCTGTTTAGATTCAAAATATAGTCGTGTCTCGGGGGCGCATTCCAGGCTGTTTCAGGGACTGTGGCGACGCAAGTAACCATCTCCAGCTTTTAATCCTTTTCGGAGAGTTGCTTCGCCCCATAGCATATTCAAGCAACTTTCGAGCGCAAGCGTTGGGACGGGATAGAGTCCGTTTTAGAAACGTCCGTTTCACCGTTCGTTGAGGTTGCTGGATCACAAAAGCCAACTCCCGCCCCCGGCCTTGCTTGTTTTTGTCACCTGTGTCGTCTTACTTCAGCCAATCAGGGCGCGCTGGAAGCGGACGTCTTGAAAGGGACATACAGTAAACCCTAGTTTATAACGAAGTGAACGGGACGGCGAAAAAGTTTGTTATAAGCGGTATTTCGATATAAGCGACCACACGAAAAAAGATAAAGCTGCACAACTGCAAGGAATCAAAACACAATGTATTCTATTCGGTGATGCAAAGCTTAATTCAGGTGCGAAAAAGGCAGTGAGCTCTGGCTGTTTCAAGTTCTTGCCAGGTGCGAGCAACCCCTGCTCCTATGGTGCTCCTATAGGGTGTGGTCGCCGCCCATAAAAGTGGCAGTGGCTGTTTCCAATTTACAGGAGGACGTGCGGGCGCCACGGAACGCTACGCGAGTTTCGCGCTGGAAAGCGCCGGAAATGCCGTGTCTGAGGTTGTGTTTGTTGCGCGCAAAGAACGATTAACCGCTAATTTTGGGTGCACAGCGCAGTCATGAAAACTGAACGGCTTTGCACTAGGGGCTTTGATCTCTGGGAATTTTTTCCCGACGTGTGCAGCAGTGAAGTTTGCAAAACAAGAGTTTTTCGGCGCCCCGTAGTCGACGACACTGCTCATTCTACGGTTCGAGTGTCGGTGTTCGCGCAGCGTCGCGTTCACGCCATTGATTAAACTCTAGGAACAAAATTCAACTACCCTACCATGCATTAGGACCGTTTGTCTAAAGTCGGATGGCGCGAATCGAGCATGACCGGCTCGAGAAAATCGCCGAGGAAAGACCAGCTTGCGTCGACCCGCCATGTTGGCAGTCTGACTGGCCGCTGGGTCGCCGCCGCTCGGCCATGCCTGCGCTCTTGTTCACTATAACTTCGCTCTAGCTCTTCGTGCACTTCGAGTAATGCGGCCTAAAATTCCTGCGTTGGGGTTGGGACCAGAATAACTTTCGAATAAAGCGATATTTCGAGTAAAGCGATTTCGTTATAATGAGGAATTACTGTATTTCGCCAGTTTACATCGCCGGCGCCTCGTTCACATTGGCACTCTCAAAGCGGCTGCATCATGGCTGCTTTTTCCTCACCAAGTGTTTCACAGCTACGCCGTAGTAGGCTAGGTTTCAGTACATTTTTTTTTTTTTAATGTGCTCACATCAAATCTTATGAGGTTCCACGTGTCTCTGAAGCGTGAGGCGCTCCGTGGCGCGAGGCGCTTCATGAAAAGCAGCGTACGTTGCCACTCGTAGGTTTGTCCGCTGTAACTCAACCAAATCCAGGAATCCACTGAACTCAAGTACACTCAAGCTACGCTCAAGTACGCCGTTCGTTCAGGGACAGGTCCAGGTTGCCTACTTTAAGAGTGGGAGGGGGGGGGGGGGTTATAATGCTGATGGGAGGGCTGATGGGAGAGCGCAATCAACCAAAATGTCATGATTTGTTCTCAGTTCCATCACTATTAAAAAAAACCTGTCAAAATGACAGAAAAATTCTGGCAGCTCCATTTCCAAGCGTTTTACTGTCAAAATGACGAGTGGTCGTCAAGTGCTTTTCTCACCACCATCTTGCACACAACCATGTGCCCAGTTTAAAGAAGGCTCCATGGAGGAAAGAAAGGTTCTTTCTTTCCTCCATGGAAGGCTCCCTCCTCGCTGCCGTGCTTTGAAGGAGAAAAAAATGGCTGTGGAGAGGAAGCGATTAGTACGCCCCCACTGAGGCGGAGGTTGCGTAACACGCCTGACAAAGTTAGAAGTGAGGGGTGCTTTGCTCGCTGCGGACAGCGATTATCCCTGCCTCGGTATAAGCAATTTACACGTGCCGAAAAATCAGTGTTGAGGGGTGTTGAAAAGGGTGGGGATTAGTTGAGGGCTTTAGGGGGGTAGCGATCACCCAACCGCCCCCCCCCCCCCCTTCCCCCCCCCCCGCACCCTAGGACCCGCCACTACGTTCGTTGCCAACTTTTTGAAACAAATTCGACGTTTTACGCGAAGAAACTACGCCTGGGCAATGAGGCGTGGAAGGCTCCGGATTAATTTTGACCTCCTGGGAATTTTTAACGTGTGCCGAAATATTGACACACGAGAGTTTTCATTTTTTGGCTCCATCTCAAGAACTTCCGCCGCGGAGGGGATGAACCCGGGTCCTTGGGCTTAGCAGCCAAAATGCAAGCTGCTCTTAGCTACCGAGAACACGAATATACCACTCTTACGCCTAGCTTTTGTAAAATAAGGTGGAAAATTGCGAAAACGTGAAGACAGGTGTCCCGTCACTGAAGCTATACCACGCAACTTCGCCTGAAGTAAAACTAACGTTTTAGAAATATGCTTTCACAAGTTTATAAGAACGTAACTGGAAGTTCTTGTAGTGTCATGTTTGATACGTGAAAGAACAAAAAGAAAGCTAGAAACAATATCCTGGGAGCCCATCCGATAGATAACATGGTGACCCCAAACACCCAACAAGTTCGTTTCGATCTCGGGGCACTGTTTGTTGACCTTAGAAGTGAAGTTTTTACTTTCTTCTCTTACAGCAGCCTCCGCCTGTTTGTTGCTCTTCGCATGCCTCTTCGCTCGGACAGTGGCCTTTTCTCTTTCTGTCTTACTCTCCAACAACACTGTTTTCCTCAACATTTCAACCACGGTGGTACGTTTTGCTCCGCACTTGAGTCATCTCCTGCGTTCAGTTTCTCCACTGCGGATAGCGTCGAATGAATTAATGAATTTATTGTTAACAAGGAAAGGAAAGACCACCAGCAGGCGTAGTTTGTCTCCTCTAAGGGTGGACACCGGAACGCCTGCTGGTGGGGGGGGGAGGGGGGGGGGGGGAAACGTGTCGACGCGGATTGCCTAGATTTTGCCCATGTTCGTTTGATGACCACATCCGCCACTGTCGTCGCAAGGTGGCAGGGACGGCACATTCACTTTGGGACCCCGGGCAAAGACTCCCAGCAAGGCAACAATTAATCCTACCACCTGCAGTTTCTCCGACGGACAACATCTGCGGGGAACTCCCCATCATCAGGCCTCGCAGGAATTCAACATACCGGATTTGCACCAAGTTCCTCGCCTCCTCTCTTGGTCCCCCATGTGCTCTGCTCCGCATGCCAAGGCACAGCCAAACCTGACCTTCCGCACCTCGTCTGGTCTTGCCCGGGCCTTGCCGTAGTACTTCGCGCCCAACACCACCCGGCGTGGGTTCATTCATATGAAGAGTGGATTCGGCTCTCTTGGCGCGTCAAGGATACATTGACAGCACTCTGGAGCTTCGTCTGTGCGGCCTTCATAGCTGGCCATTATTAGCGTTCTCCATTCCCTCCCGCTTCCCTTGCAGCTTCCGGCCATCCTCCCCTCCCTTCTTCCAGTTCACCTCCCTGCTCCATCAACAGCCTGCATGATGAGTTCACAAAGCCGTGTAGATAACACAAACAGGTCGCCATTAACAGCTTCCTCGAGTGTACAACATCCAACAGGCCTTTCATTGTAGACCTTGACCTCGATCAGGGCGGCAAACGCTACACTGCTCCGTTTCTCCATAGCACCAGTGTGCCGCCTCGTCAAGTCACGCATTTACACTAAAGAAGCATGCACCGCGTTGAAAGGGGCTGCGGGGTCACGGAGAAGCTGGCAGGGCTTACAGTCAACTATAAAAATGGTGGTCGCAGGCTGCCACGAAGGCGACAGCTCTTGTTCAAGCCTACCAGTACGAGAGCGGAGCCGCAGTGGCGACCGAAGGCTACCACGCTCTTGTTCAAGCTTACCAGTACGAGAGCGGCGCTGCAGTGGCGGCCGAAGGCTACCAGAATCACACTTCTGGAACAGCGTGGAATGTCTTCGCCGACACGCCTCAAGGCTGCACGCTTTAATCTGAATTGCAAAATCACGACACTGTTGAGTCTGAAGTTTCTGAACAGGAACTTCGTTGTATTCATTGCATCGATCGCGCAATATTCAGATCGTATTACATTCAGAGAAATTGAAAGTCATCAAAACCCAGGTATGCAGTCATGATGCGAAGTTCAAACGGCCCCGCCACATTGCACAGCTGGGCCATTGCCAGACATGTGCCGCCATCTGCGGGGTCAAAACTGACACGCGAAATATGTTGAGTTGAGCCAGGCAATCCAGGCGCTCACGGAGTAGAGAAGAGTGGTTTGTTGTGATTTGGTGGCCTGTGAATCTTTTCAGGGGATTTTTAATCGTTTGTTGTCGGTACGTAGAGAGG
Source organism: Haemaphysalis longicornis (assembly GCA_013339765.2). NCBI lineage: Eukaryota > Metazoa > Arthropoda > Arachnida > Ixodida > Ixodidae > Haemaphysalis > Haemaphysalis longicornis. Next base: position 80,130,564 of record CM023456.1, on the reverse strand, counting down.
CATTCCCTCACGTGTAGCACTTGGCTGTTGATCTTATGTATCCATGTGTGTATCGGCCTTGTAAATGTGAACTCCACTGCATGGTGCACGACGTCTCGAAAGGAGCGAAGCAGCTCCTTCAAAAGAACTTGCGTCGGTCTACAAATTAAGATTTGTGTGTATTAACTCTGTCTTAAACATCTTTCTTTTGTTTTTTTTTCGTTTTTATAGCGTTATGAAGTGCATCAAAGACTACCGGAAACGCGTCAGAATAAAACCGCGCATCTTTCAGCCGAAGAAAGTGCAAAAGAAAGCATGTTGTAGGCGCGGCCTTGTGATCATTTCCTCTGGTGTGTTTCGCGCAGGTTGAAATCGCTGTCCGTCCAGGGGAAACAGCGCGACAGCACTCGGAACCAAACGAACAAAAAAGCCATTAGCCTTGGCACATGGCAGCAAGCCGGACGCGCGGACAGGCCGTCTATGCGTCCGTGTTCTTTACACCTGTCTGAGAAGCAGAAGTTCACTTCAGCGTGCAGTTCGCGGACGTCGTCGAACGAAAGGTGAGACTTCTGTCCTCTCCATTACTGTTGTCATTTTGCCTGAAAACGCGCGACTCGTGTTTGACTGTTGCATGGCGAATGCCGACCACCATCTTCGAGGTACGGAACGTGCTTACGTTGCGGTTTGAAGATTGTCGTAATATTTTTTGTGTGCGTTTTCTTACTTTTTGGCGCTGCGTAAAGCATGTTTTCCTTGGAAATGAGTACAGACCCTAACCGGTAATTTTGTTACGTAACTGGTCATTTGGGGGTATCCAGCCCCATGGAACGTGTGCACGTAACAACGTATAAAAGAGGTGGACGTTCAGGGAAGCCGTCTTAACGTGGGCCAGGTTATTGTAAAGTATCTGGCTAATACGTACGTATTTCTGCAACTGTTTTGTGTATCTCTATCTTCCCTGACAATATAGTTGGCTCAAAAGACGCAGTCCCTTCTCTAATCATTAGCTCACAAATTAAATGCATGGTTTCATGGGCGTAGTTTAAACGCCCACCTTCTGAGGACAGTAACCAAAAAGCTGTAAAGTTGCTACCGGTAAACAGTATGGTTTTATGGGAGGTGTTGACCCAGCTTAATTAATTCTTCGCAAAGTGGAAGAGTTTGTTGGACGTACCAAAGATACATAAAACGTACACCAACCCCAGTGCTACAGATATGTCAGACATACTCGGGACTGCGATTCCACCGTTGTTTCTAAAGGTACGTCAGATGTACCAGGATGCGGGAGGCTAAGGGTACTTTAAAACGAGGAACAGTTCTAAATTGATTAATGGTGTCCCTGTCTAGTCGGAAAGCAAAAGAGGTTCGGGCAGTTGGGTAAAAATCAAGACGTACTGCTCTCACCGTGAGTTTTGAAGCAGGCATGACCGTGCACTTGGCTAGTGGAAACTGCTTGGTCGGTCGAGTAAAAATACGCTGCTTTGAAAGTAAGTTGTAAGGTGGACGGCAAGCATTTAGCGCTGCACGGTGCCTCTGCACTGCTTGGAATACAGTAACCAGTGCATCTGGCGTACCTTTCGCTGGCTACATCTAGCTTATCATAAGACTCCCAGTCACAGGGGAACACTTGGCGATGTCTTTGATTTGCATACATCCGAGGTACTTTTTGCCTCTGGAATGCTGGTACATCCGACATACTGTTAGCCTCTGGGATTGACTATGTCTGACTCATTCGACACAGCTTTGATTCTTTTAAGTTAGTATCGCAATATACCGGCGTGGGCCGCTAATCTGTAGAATGAACTGTGTGGGGTGAGGAAGTGCAGCGGAAACCTTATTCGGCCACTGCAATGTCACTTGAAGGTACCCCGCCGATTGCCATGCATCAGGCTCTTCATGGAGATTGGCGAGCAAGCAGCGTTGATTGCATCCTGTGTGTTCCTGCTTTGCGTAGCCCTAGCGGGCCTTCTTTGGTGCGCATGCCGGCGCTCAACGCATCTGGGCACCACTGTCCCTGTAGTGGCCGTCACAGAGACCATGACGCAAGCAATCATAAGGGTGGTCTTGTGACGGGACTGGTGGTAGGCCTTATCTTTGTGTTCGCATGTTCGCACGTTGTTGCATGTATTTTCATTCTTTTGAGTTACGGGGGTGTTAAGGCGCTGCTTTTTGTCCGGTCTTCGGTGGACACTTTGCTGTATTGGTGACATTTGTTGTTATGCAGTTGTTGCATGTGGTATTTTTCTTTTTTTATTATTTGTCAATGCTTGCGATCTGTGCACTCGTTTTTTGCTTTTTGCTATTCCTTCCTTGCTTTCTTCCTGTCTGCTTGCATTCTAGGTTAACCTTCAGGTAAGCATGTTCTTTTCTATCTGATCTAATTTATCCAATAATATCTTGTATGTAACGGTGTGAAACGTGCATGAAATAAGCTATGGGATTGGAAAATTGTTGGCCACTGGAGTACTTAAGTCTTACGAAGGCTGTTTACAATATATTGGGTACAGTGTTCTGGTGACGAATATTTGTGAGTTTCTTGTGAAAATATATGGGCCCATCGGCCAGTCAGCTTCTGTGCGCGTAGTGCAAAAAAAGGAAGCTTGAGGACACCTGAGCACCTCTTAAGTGTTATGAATGCAAAAGCATTGATGTCCTGTTGAACGCCTGGGACACTGCTTCCACCTTGTGTTCTCAAAAGACGTCGATTCCTTGTCACTTGAGATGCTTTGCTGTGCGATTCACCTCCACCTTACACTTTCGAAAGGCTTCAATCTGTCTCCTACATTTTGCGCCGCTACTTATTCTTTGCTGATTGTCTGTTGGCCCGGTTGGCTGCACTCTTAAGGCCGACCTCCATGCAGCGAAGTTTCTCGGCGAACTTGGCGCGGCGGACGCCGTGGTTTGACGCGCCGCTCAGTTTTCGTCCACCCAACCTCCATGCAACGTGACACGGCGAACGCCGCCGACGGAAGACAGGACAGGAAGTACAACGAAGTACGAGGCTGTGATTGGCTGCGGCCTCAAAATGTAGTTTGCCGCTTCCGGTCGCGTTCGCCGCCGCGCGTTCGACATCTAGCTCGCGTAGATCGCCGGCGAACAGCCGTATTTTCGACGCCGGCGGCAGAGCGGCCGCCGCCGGGCGACGTTCGCCGCCTTTTCGCCGACATTTCGCTGCATGGAGGTCGGCCTTTACACTCCCTTGCTTCATCAGTAGTGTACTGGTGTGAATAAACGCCTCACCCTACTGCTAAGTTTTACACGCGTGGTACAGAACGCCTCGCGCTATTGAACTCTTGAAAAACATGTGGTCAAGGAGCCATTTTGCTGTTACAGTTGCCAACATCGGCTTTTATTTTTCTTCCCCCGCTCTGTGAGCATTACTAATGCTTTCACACTAAAGGTCTGGGCAAATATCGCCGGTACACATTGCAGAAAGTACAGTGAGGGCCAAGAACCACTGTGGAAAACCAGGGAGAAAAAGCAAGGAAGAAGAAGTGAAGAAGAAGGAAGAAGTCACCACCTGCTTGTTCCATTTTTTTAGTTATCATCATGCTTTTTTAGAATAAGAATGTGTTCATCGCAACACCACCACGGCCTCTGCGATTCCTTCGTCTCAACTGCCATATAAAGGAGCTTGCACGAGAGTTAGCGACGTGATGCATTGTGGGTAAAACACCATCTCGCCGTCCTTTCAACAAGATGGCAGGCGTATTACCAATGTCGATGCAATTCGCACGTGCTGTTTTTGCTGGTCTCTGCTGGCAGCAGAAGCAGCAGCACAATGACTGCGACGATGTCCTCGGATCCACCGATCACATGCAGAATGCGAAACAATGTTCACAAAGCACACTACGAGACAGAATTCTGCTTGGGCCGACTTGATCCCTACAAGACCTTTCCAAACACTTATTAACAGAATTCTGCCACGTGTTTCCAGGACTGTTGCGAACATGTGCCGACGATTGGTGCTGCCATTTTTGTGCGCGTTCAATGAATTAGCTTATAAACCATGTCTTGCAAAGCAGTGTTCAAGTGTCTCCACAGCCTGAAGTTTGATCCTCAGCAAGCGACAGTTTAGTCCAAGTTAAATGGTCCATTGAGCAAAAAACCTGGCGTTGGAAATGCATGCAAAGTTGTGGTGTGTTCTGTAGCATGTGCTATGGAATAACACAAAACACCACATGGTCATGCACGGAGAGTTGCCCCTGGCTAAACCTTTCTGATGTCGGCATGCGGTATGTCAAGCTTTCCTGGGAGCAGTGGATACCAAGACGTTCAATTAGACATTAGTGCTTTCGCGTGCTCATAAAAAATGCTCAGGTGTCTTTTTTTTTTTTTTTTTTTTTTTTAGTGTTGAAAGTCGTTATGCCAACCCTGGTTGCCAAACCAAGGGATGCTTACCACTTGCAAGTCTCACCATAAAATAAGTTTGCTTTATGAAAAGTTATCATAAGCTGAAAGCACTGTCATATAATTGGTCTTTATTTGCTATATATTATGGATGCACTTTGCAGGGCATAACGAAAGTGTTATCACAAATAAAAACCAAATTCCCCCCCCCTCGGTTGCTTGATTAACACCATTTCTCTCTGCCACGTTGCTGGGCTGTAAGTAATGCGCTTGCTACTTATAAAGCACGATGTTGCTTGCATATTAACTTTCTGGGTGCCTTTAACACATATTTTTCTTGCAGCCCCGTTTGCGGCTACTAATTTTCTTCACTTATGTGTCGGCCACTAATCTCTTTTCAATTGCATCTCCTATGCATTTAGTGTCTCGCCATCTTTCCAGTGCCCCTTACTTTTCTTTGCTGGTGGGATGGTGCTGCTAACACCTCGACTCTGTCTCCTCTTGCTGCTCCCCTCCCAAGCGCTTTCCATTGGAGGTCACAATGGAGGTCTCAGTGGACGGCTTGACCCTCAGCCTCATCTCCATCAGCATCTTCTTTGTCCTCACGCTCTGCCTGCTCTCGTGCTGCTACTGCGAAGCGAGAGACCTGAAAGAGCAGCACAAGGGGGGTGCGGAGGTCGCCATGTACGCGCCCGCACTGTACATGAACCTCACAGCGGGCGACGACTGTGCCCTTGATGGTGGTGGCGGGTATGGAGGTGGTGACGGGGGCGCCTTTGCTTGTGACGGGTATGCTGGTGACGGCGGTGCTTGTGGCGGTGACTGAGGCGGCGGCTGACAGGTCTGTGATGGCACCCTGTAGGGACGGTGACATGGCTGCGACAGAAGCCCTTCACGTCCGGTTTTGGTCCTTTTGGCGTTGCGTAAACAGCACGATTTGGTGGCAAGGCACATCAGTTACTGTTTCACGCAGACATAGATCAAGGTTGGCTGCATCTTTGTGCATTGCATGAGTCAACGCTGCCACATGGCGACGAGGGATTCTGGAATGAACGGTGGCATCTGCAGCACGTGTGATGCCACCAAAAGTGAAGCCAAAGTGGTAATACTTTTAACTGCAGCGCTGTGGTGTGCCCTCACCAGCGTATCTGGTGCTCCATCATAGAGGGCGCCGCTGCAATGGGCGTCTGTTGCAGCCATGTAACCACTGCTTCAAGTCATTGCATTTGCGCTGCACATCTTGGCACTGTGGAAGCTTTTTTCCGTCTGCTCACTTCTCTTTGCCTGCACTGCCCGCGCATGTTCTTTGGACTGAACTGGCATATTTTAGAGCCATTCAGCTAAGTGAGTTGGTGTTCTCGCGAAGTTTGGACAAAGTGTAGTGCGTAAGGCATTGTACAACGAACAAAATGTCTAGTCATCACACTTCTAAAGTCATCTGTTGGTGAATTAGTGCCGGAGAACAAGATTTGCTTCCACTGTATATGAACAGCTGGGCTTAGTGCTGAAATTTGGTGGTTCTTTAGGGCACGCAAAACCCACATTGAGGAGTTGCTCTTAAAGAGTGGTTGGGTAGATTTTTCACAATTTCGGTCTTGAACAAGGAAAATGTGTGTCAGTTACCAGTGTTCGCACTTTTTCCCAGCAAATTCCTGTTGGTTTCGTCGTTTCAAAATACAATTTCCGAAGCTCCACGTTTTCTATTTGACGCATGTCCAAATTTTCTGGAGGAAGTTAGGCCAGTAGGAAAATGGGCATGGGTTTGGATTAGGCCAGTTCGATTCGGGGTTCATGGTAAGGTTCGGGATACGCTGGTTCACAGACCCAGTTGAATACAAATGTCTTACAGCATTGCTTGTCTCTTAGGAAAAGATCAGAAGTAAAGTTCTTGAAGCTTTATTTGTGGCTGCATTATTCAATTCAACCCCCGAGGTGCATTATTAGACTAATCAGCAGAAGCGTAGAGCCCTTGTTTATGTGCAATGCACGGCAGACGAGAAAACCCCATGTGTTGTTTGTTTTTGTCAGCCACACTAACTGCCGTAATGACGTCACAGTGGTTTTTGAGGTGGTTTCGTGCTGTGTCAGTCTTCACTTCAAAATTTTTATTTCCGTTCATTTGAGGCGTTACTATTGTTCATTGTTTCTTTGCACGCAGGCAGTGCACCTTCGGCATGCTAACAGTCAGTTAAATTTGGCGTTGTAGGCCTTAAATGTGTTCTCGTAGCTGAAATCAACAAATCTGCGCAGAGGATGGTGCAAGAGAAACAGAACTTTTCGAAAGCACCTTTCTTGTTTAGAAATTTGTTTAAAATAGCTGAAGAAGTTAGGTAGTCACCCGCAATGTCTATAGCGTATGCTTAAAATAAAATGCACTTCAATTGTCTCTTTGATAGGGGCGAGTTGCTTCCACATAATAGTGAGACTACAGGCACAATATGACAGGGATGGGAGAAAAAATGAGCACGATAAATGGGGTACCCTCTTTGTAGTGCCTGTTCCCTTCCTGTCCCTGTTGTTTTGCTCCTTTAGTCTCTAAATTAAGTTTCTTGCTACCATATCTTTATTTGTAGAACATTTTTGTAGTAATCTTGTCAAATGTAGTCGGGAACCTCACGCAGCCATTGCGTGGTGAAGAGTCTTGCCTATATCAAAGAAGGGCTGCACCCCTTTCGGAGTCACTGAAAATTGTAGTCCGCACTTAAAACGTCCTTGTTTCAAAAACAGTTGCGCTGTTTTTATGCTGCCGTCAGCTAGGAGCTTTAATTTCTGATTACAAAATGTCCGGATTACAAAGGAAACAAAAGCTGCTTCCTTTGCGTAGCCCTTCTCACCAGACCTACATTTTTCCTTGAAAAGGATCAAAATTGTGCCTGCATGCTTTGTATGCATGGACCAGGCTTCACGACTGCGGTTTGGTAACAGCAGAACAAGGCCTTCTGTTTGTTTGTTTGTTTGTTTGTGTGTCAATTGTAGTTCGTGCTTGGTTTTCCTTTTGTTTGTTTGTTTCAGTGAGAAGAACAAAGCGCCATGCTGTCAGGTGTAGCCGCCGTCATTCTTGGGATTGTAATAGCAGTGTCGGTGCTGTTCTTGGGCCTGATCTGCTACTACTGCAACGTGGGACGAAACTATACGACAACCACCGTGAAGTACAAAAAGAGTAAGGGGCGCAAGTTCAAGCACGGCAGCCCCGGCTCTGGCCACTACTACCCGCCGGGCGGCTGGACGTCCGACATTGGTCACTCCAGCGGTGACGAGGGCCCAGGTCATTTCCATGACAGCGGCGGCCATGACAGTGGCGTCCACGACAGCGGTGGCCATGACAGTGGTGGCGGCTGCGACAGTGGGGGTGGCTTCGATAGTGGTGGAGGCTGCGACAGCGGTGGAGGTTGCGACAGTGGTGGCGGGGGAAGTTGCGACTGAGCGGTTTCTGCATCGGGATAGTTTGTGGAGATGTCCGTTGCTCTGCTTCTTATGTTTGAGTTGAAATGCTGCAGCAAAAACCTGAATCTTGAGAAACATGAAAGGAATAGTTTGGTCGCTGTGGTCTACATACTCATTTTTATTTGTTGGTCCTAAACGCAAAGCAGAGACCTTGGTCGGCTCGGCCTACGTACTCATTTTTCTTAGTTTATCCTCAGCTCAACGTAGACCATCAGATGTACGTTGCTGTTGTGCATGCCTGTATTAGCTAGTTTTACTGATAGCCAGAATTTTAGGGGTATCAGCAGCATTGTCTACGTATGTCAGTAGGGCTAAGTGAGTGACTTTCTTGTTTATAACAACCAACGGTCATTATTGCTAATGCCGTGCAACGAAATTAGTACGCGCATCTCTGCATAGCTGGAGGTAGCGTTGAGCTGCTTTAATTAAACGAACAAAGCGCTGTCTCGAAGTGTGCATTTTTGGAGACGCATAATGTGTACCTGGCTTCCTCCAGATCAAGCATTTATATATGCTGAATTTGTATGCTTGTATGTGCCATTTTCGTGATGAACGTGTATGTCAGCAGATTTTTGGGGCTCAGGGATTTACAAGTTGCAGTGCCCATCTTGTGGCTTTCTAGAGGGGGACCAGGAGTGTTGCCGCATCAGCGTACTTGTGCACTGCAGCATAGTGCGAGTGGTAGCCTTGCTGACAATTTTGGTCTTGCCCACTGCAGTGGCATAGTGGATTACGCATTTAGTACCTGCGTATGACGGCGGGGGTTTGATTTCCGGCCACACTGGCTGTATATATAATGGAGATGGAATAGGGAAACACCCACATGAACAAGATTCCTGCACGTGGTAAGAGAAAGCCTGTTTGCGCCGAATTAATTAAGCGATAACCGGTCCTGCTGCCTCCCTCATAGACAAGTTGTATGATGAGTCCGCATCTCATATACTCATAAACCTGTCAGACGTACTTTCAGTCATTATAGAGTAAATTCTCACGAAAGAAATGCCGACTGGGAACTCCTGCACTATCATTTTCAGGCGTGAATGAGTGCAATTTTCTTCGATTGAATCGCCCAGTCGCTGTTCCACAATTAGCACTGAAGCACTTTTCCTTTGTCGCGTCAATTTTCAGAAAATCGGACACACAGGGCGCATCCTCTGCTGCTAAATTTTGCAAATTGAAGGGGTGCAAACTTTGAGCTTAACTGAAGCTAAATATTCTTGACAGTTCTGACAAGGCAGCGCGACCACGGCTTTCCCATTCACGCCCTTTGAAACACACTCCTTTGGTTAGCTTTGCCATTTTGTACTTTGTGAGACACTGTGGCAGATGTGGAACTACTGGGTACAGTCGACTCTCGATAATTGTAAGTCGCTTAATTGGAATTTTTGGTTAATTGGAAGTGGTGTTCTGGTCCCGGCAATCTTACATGCAATTCATTAGAATAAATTGCTCGATAATTCAAACGTAAAACCCATTACATCGGTTAATTAAAAGTTATTTTGAATAAAAAGCATCGAGGTGACAGTCGTTTCTCGATAAAATTTCAAAATTTTTAAGCAGCAAAACGTCGCCATGCGCTGCATTATGTCGGCGCCATCGCAACTGAGGCCAGAGCACAGTCGATAAAGCGGCAGGTCAGTTGAGACTTGCGCCAGCATACGCATCTCTCTGTTTTCAGGGCCTTAACCTTTGTTTCGCACAGTGTCAATGTTACTAGAATGAACTCAGTTTCAAAGCTCTGCCGGAAAGGCGGCCCATGTGGCATGCGCGAGATCTAGTGGCGCTGTAGTCGAGTTCTGCGCTACTCTCGACGCATCGTCTGCTGCAGCAGCAAGCCGCCGTAGCACACGAATGCGGTGGGCCACTGGGCAGATGTACAGCGGCGGCTTTCCAGTAGTGCTATTGCTAAACTTAAACATTTATCATCTTTCCAGTCGACAAGCTTAAACATCTTCATCCTTCCAGTCGACGTTCCCATATCCCAGTTGTACACTGCTTAAGTGGATGTGCATTAGGTCGTCGTATGCATTCTCCTGCATGTGTTGTTCATTGGTTGGCTAAGAATCGACGGTTGGCCTATATTGCAGCTGTCTACATTACATTTAATTTCCGTGTACGGGAGTTTCTAAGTGAGTGAGCATTTTAAGCGTAGTTTTTATAACTACTGCGCCGTCTTATCTCGACCAAAAACGACCCGACACATTTGTAACAGCAGTCTTTATGCCTGTGCGGCAAAACGACAGTTTTTGTGAATCTCGTCGGTGCAAGGTCCCGTTAACCAGCTTCCGATGTAGAGTTCCCATGCTCAACTTTTAAATGTGCCGGGCTGGTCCCACCTTCTCCGGCGTTATGGTGCATACTAGATTTTAGATCACCAAAGATGAAAGTTCACCTTCAAATTTGACGCTCAGTTCATCTGTGGCAGATGCACTCGACTTTTGCGAAAGCATGTCAAAGCTTTTTTTCGCAATCGAAAGGTGCGCTGTCTACGCCTGAAGTCACAAGGATCTTTGCCCACCTTTTTGATGTCTTGAACTCAAGAAAGCTGTTCAGCTGATCATACAAGGCACCTGTGCAAAAGGCGAATGAGGCTTTAATAAGAACCGTTTTTTTTTTTTAAAGGCTCAATTGTACATAACAGCACTCAAGGATGCACGAGGAAAATCAGTGGTTGAGGGCCTCAAGAAAACCGTATTTGTAGGACTCCATATATGTATGGACTGTTTCATAGCAATTTTTGATAGACTTGTGGCTACAGGAAAGCTGCATAATTCGTTCATGCACAAAACGTCTCAAGACCACCTAGACATTTTTTGGTTATAAAAAGGAAAGAGTGCCTATAACAAACCTACTGCCAGACAAAGGAGTTGCACAAGGCAGTTGTTTACACAAATACTCATTAGCCTTATGTGGTTAAATGTGCGCGAATACGCATTTAGCTGTTTGCCGGTGTAATGCGTATTAGCTTTAAACATACCCGAAGTGAGGCACACGGTGGACGCAACAAAGGGGTACATGATTTTTTATTCACCTCCAGGGTAATACGATTTCAAAAGAAAAGTAGCACATAGATATAAGAGCAACAAATCACAAAAAACCACTGGATTCATCACAACGCAGGCTATCAGGCAACTGTAGGAAACGCATAGACTTAAAACTGCAAAAAATATAAAGGCTAACTTGCTAGCCAGCTTGCTTCAATGCTGGTTCTCATCTGCCGTTTACAGATTTTAAGAAATAATAGTCCTTGTCAGCTGTGTTCGTACACCACTGTGCGTGCAAATTTTTCTGCTTGATTTCTGTCGGAATGTGGTGAAGCCTAATTTTTGCATACAGGTTGGCAATCTTCTTCAACAAAACTTAAATGTGATGGTCGAGTGGATCGCGGTCCAACAGATGAGGCTCCAGCTCAGCTAATAATGCTTGTTCAAACACTACTGCCAACACCTCTACTACAAGGCACTCACTGCTATAAAGCTGCAGCAAAACTCAAAACCACCATTGAGTCCAAGCTGCACAAGAAGCTGCAGCGCATCACTTCTTTTCCTGACAAGAATGACGCGCAGGGCTCGTGCAGCTGCAGTGTTTAGGACATGGTCGTGAACTACATCTGTGGGTACATTCATAGGAAAATGGAAAAAGCAACAACGTGCAAAGAATGCCTAGCATTCCTCACACGTACCCCTGAGGAGTATGCAGCTGCCCCCAAACAATATGGAAGTGCACTCACTCAAGTGAGGTCTTTCAAAGATGGCTGCCTGTGTTATCCCTCGCAAAGCCTTTTTTCTACAATAATGGCTTTTGAGAAAGCTGCCCAAGAGGTCTTTGACGAAAACACCATAGTTGGTGACCTCTTTTAAATTTTCCTTGAAACGGAGGGGTTTCCACTGCCTTCTACTGTCTACACTGCTAATGATCAGGACGTGATGGCTAGAGTAAAGTTTTGCATTTTGATCAGATTTTTTTTTTTTTTCCGCAAGAAAAGCAATCAGGAACTGCAGCTTTCTTAAAAGGTAAAAAATGCCAGAAAGAAAGTGAAGGTGCTGTAACATTTCACACTCTGTTCTCAATTGATAGCCATCGCGAGAAGCTGTGTTGTAAATAGTGTCAAGCATGGTTACTGATTTTCTTTAACGTCTTTTTTTATAAATAGCAGAAAACATGACTACTGTTTTCCTGCACTGTTTTTGTATGTCCTGTAAGTGCACTTCTTGTCCTGTAAGTGCAAAAGGGATTGCTTTTACAAACATGTTGGGTAATTTCGTTCGAGATAAGACTGCACAGCAGTTGTAAAAATTACGCTGAAAATGCTCATTTGTGCAGAAACTCCTGTACGCAGAAATTAAACACCATGTAGACAGCTCAAATATAGGCTGCATGTCGATTCTTAACCAGCCAATGAGCAACGCATGCAGGTCAATGCATTCAGACAAACTTACGCATACTATAAACTTAAGCAGTGCACAAATGTTTTGCGGGAAAGTCGACTGGAAGGTTAATAAATGTTTAAGTTTGTCGATCAGAAGGAGGATAGATGTTTAAGTTTGGCAATAGCACTTACTAAAAAGCCTCCGCGAGCAACTGCACGCAGGCTGCTGCCGCCACCGTAGCAGAGGACACACAGAGAGTAGCGCAAGCTGCGACTGCAGCGCCACTGGTTCTCGCGATCGCTGTTCGGACCACCTTCCTCGGCTGGCGGAGATGCAGAGCTCCGAAACTGAATTGAGTAGTTTGTGTGGTGGGCGCTTCAGACATAAAATTTAGCGATACGACTCAACTGTCATGGCAACCTGTGTTGTACGCTTGAATTGGCGACGACAGTCGAGATTCTGAACAAAATCAAAAAAGGAGACATGTTGTGGACTAATGGCAGTGTTGCTATTGTGCTTTTGTTGGAAGTTTTTTGCGGTCCCCGTGGACTTCGTATTAACAGGAGTCAACCGCAATAGCTTCATTGAATGTCACTTTGCTTAAGGGGTAGACGGTTTGGTCGGCACGAAACATGCAATATGTGTTACATGAAGCAAGTCTACATTGCCTTTAGGAGGGAGTAGTCTGGTAACCTTACCTGCTGTACATAATTGCACCAGGTTCTTTGGCGGAATGTCAAAAGTATCGTATTTTTGTAGTATTTTATTATAGTGTAGCTTTATAGCGTTTTATTTTTTGGCTTCGATATACTGCTGCTTGGGGGCTTTCTGCTGTGTGCTGTTTTAGCATTTCAATGACACTGCCAATTTGCTGGCTGTTTTTCCGGAAGATAAAAGTGCAGTTCAGAAGGTCGTGGAATGTGCAGAACTTTGTAAAGCCCCTGCAGTGATGCTTGCAATATTTATCGCCGCACGCTTAAGGTTGCAATAAGTGTAATTTGTTGTTGCATTTTTCTTTCTGTCATTTATATTTTTGCTTTTTTGTCAGTGTAGTAGATTGAATTGTGTTTTGTAGTATTTATTGTCGAAGTGCATCGCATTGTCCGTTTGACTCGGTTATTAAGGGACCTTCTCAGTGCATATTTTACGGATGTATCCTGTAAACATTGTTACTATTCGCAGTTTCTGTAAAATTTTCCAGTGCTGTGGTGCGTGAGAATGAAACAGCAAGTTGAGTTGAGCAGTATAAATATGTCATTCATGGTAAAATGAATTACCATAGTGCGATCAAATCGGAATAACAAGGTCCTGCCACTCAAGCTGGAATTGTCTATGTGCTTGTAATGGTGGTGACAGCAAATGTGGTAGCCTTTTTGAATAGAATGTCTGGCTTCTTGCTTGTACACAACACTGAACTACACAGATTTTGTGCTGCCAAAGCACTGATGAGTGCATTGTATTTACGCACTCGGAGTGCAGGTGTTGTGATACGTGGATGCTTGCCGGTCGCTCACAGTAGGGCGCTGTTGTTGTGAAAAGGCCTTCGTCAAAACAGGCCCCATAAGCCCAGGGGCAGTTATGAGAAGAAAAAAAAGAATGTCTGCCCGCTCGTATTTTTGTAGCTTGTGGATCATTAGATTTGCTCCACCAGTACAGAAGTGTTCCAGTGACTATTGTGAACGAATTTTGATTTACTCGTTGAATTTAGCATACTAGTGGCAGTGATGTAGTGGGTGTCTTTACAAGTGTTTTTGTGAAATGTGTGCAGACAGAAAGGCTGGTTGACATTATCTGAAATGTCTTTTCATGTCATTGTAGTTTTGTTTTACTGATCTGAGTGTCGGTTTGTGAGGCTATTCACTCACACGATGTGTTCGCTCACAAGATCTGCGTTTGAGCTTGCTGGCTGGGTTTCTCGTGTGATTTTACAAAATTACTCTTTGTGAAATTGTGTACACTGTTGTTGTGGTTAATAATCTCCAGTTGCTGTTCAGCTGTGTTCATATTGAATCTTGTGCCCAATCCCTTTTCCTTTTTTTTTCTTTGCTCAAGTACAAATGTGTTCATGCAAGGAGTTAGATGTGTGCACTGGTGTAAATATTCTGTGGTCATTGTATAGGTCATACTTAAGGGGACTCCAAAGAGTGTTGTTGTCTAATCGGCATCTGTTGGTAGAGCAAAAGGCTAAGAACATAGATTATGGGTGCAGCAACAGCGGTTGCTTAATAATGCAGAAAACGCTAAAGCCACGAAAACAGGTGTCACTGCCCCATACATTTTCATGCACCAAGATTTTTGACGTCACCGATCGTGAGTGGTGTAAGGAATTGGTGGAGCTTGCTTGAGCATTTGTCATAAAAGAAGGGTAAGGTAGGAAACCTGCAGATGCAGCAGAAATAAATCTGGCAACACTTGCTGATAAAATGGTGTCTTAAAGGCACAAGCTCCCGCTTTTAACCATTATTAAACAAGCTGCTGCATTGGTTGGTTTGCTTAGTGTTCACTCACTGGGTTTAATTATTTATTTACAAACGAGTGACGCACCATTTGACATCGAACAAAAGCTTGAAGAGATACGAGAGTTGTACTGTTTCAGTTAGAGCAAAAAGTGGCCCTGTCTTTAGTGTCCCTTTTAGGAAATGCGTACTAAAAGCACAGGAGAGAGGCAGAAAAAAAAAGGTACTTTTTGATGTTCTTTTCTTCTTTCCTTGTGCAGTAACTATGACTATAAAACGCCAGCCAGACCAAGCATTTACGTTTACAATCTGTGGGCGTGTGTATGCCTCAGTTTATCAGTTGCACACTGCTTGTTCAGGAGACCCTTTTTTTTTTTTTTTCTGAGCAGCCTTTGTATGTTGTTATGCCTTGCTTGTGTACAAAATGTTTGTTTTGAACTAATAGGGGCTTTAAATTTTGAAGCGCACCTGCGAAAAAAAAAAAGATATTTTTACTATCCGATCAAGTTTTCCTGTACTCTTAAAGCTTTCGTTTACTATGACAGCCAAAAATCAGTCGGAATGCATTTCCAGCACATGGTTAAAAGGAGTCATGAAGACAAAATTCAAGTTTGGTTCACTCAGAAGGCTGCATTGACCTATAAAACAGTGATGCCAGTGACAGTGAAAACATTAACACCTAAGGAGAAGAGATAAAAATGGTGGCGGCTCACCGGCGCTTTCTCAGCGGGTCCTTAAGACGTTATGGGGACTTGTTCGTGCAACTGGTGGCCTCGGACCAAAGGCACCAGCAAGAAACGTGACTATGCGATTGTAATGGGGCCTCTTTTCAGTACAGTTAACAGATTGATATTCTTGTTTTTAGTTTCCCCATATTTTGTCAATACTGATGTGTAGCACAAAATTGAAAGTTTTTTATTTTTAATATGATGTTTTTCCAGTCAGAAAAGCCTTTCCACGCCGGAGGAAACCTTATTGAGCTACCAAAGAATATCTCTTTCTAAATTAACGAGGTTGTACAGTAGTAAATACACTAATTCGTACCAAAGCTAATGTTTAAAATTTGATTGAAAAAAAAAGTGTGGCAGTAAATACACTGATGGATTTTGATATTACCAGTTTCTTTTCTGTTTTAAATACATTTACCTGACTCAGTGTCAGCACCAAACACCCCCCTTGGGGCTGTATTTTTTTTCGTAATCTTGGGGCCACGTTTTTTTTTTTATTTTCAGTTTACGTTCTTAGTGCTCAGTTGAAAAGCAGTTTTGTCCTGGTAAGCATGTTTTTTGGTACATTTTTTTTTTAACTGTAATTAGTACCGTATCCAAGTGTGTTCAGTGATAATGAGACCAGTGAACTCGTTTTCCAAAGGCAGCTTGTACTTAGCAGGTGACTGGTTTTAGTTTTTGTAGCAAGTTCTAAACACCTGAGTCCAACCCTCACACCGGCTTCCAGTATGCAGGTCTTTATTGTCGATCCATGCTGGTGCTTTTATTTGCATTTGCGTATTCCGGTGGTGCATTTATACACTTATATTTAAGTTGAAGAGAACTAACTGAAGCTGTTCATTCTTGCTTACTAGAAGTATTTACGGTGCAGTCTCCGTTTCTGTGCACAGGGAGCATGCTTTGCCTGTTGAACCAGTTAAAATAGTATTATAGCTGCTAGGATCACTGCTAATTTGTACAACACTTCCATGTTTGTCTCCTTTTTCGTTTTTAACAGCCATAGTTTTGCAGAACTCAGAACTTTGGGACCACAGTTACATTACTAATTTTAGGTAAAGTGGGTCTCTCAGGCAGGGCAGGGCCAACAGATTGATATTTGTGTTTTTAGTTTTCCCGTATTATGTCACTACTTGACGTGGTGTAGATCAAAATTTGAAAGTTTTTCAATGTTATTATGTTTTTCCAGTCAGAAAAGCCTGAGAAAATGAGCGTGAACACTGTCATGTTGTTTTGTTACCAGGGGAGAGTAATTAAAGTAACAATTTAGAAAACGTACTTGAATGCACGGTTTAAAAAAAATTTGTGAGCTGTGTCTGCTTAGTGCCTGAGGCTTTTACACTACTGAGCGCACAGGCTCGCAGTTTTGACTCCAGGGCCAGTGGTGGCTGTTTGTTTGATAGAGGCAGGAAACAACTATGTTTGTGCGTACAAAATTTTGGGTGTTTCAAAGATGGCCGGATGATTTACTTGATTTATACATGAATTTGCAGCCCTCCTCTGTGGTGTGCCTCACAGCCTGAGTGTATGGCTTCAGAGTATAAACCCAGATACTCATCTTTCTGAATGAAAAAAAAAGGATTCCTTTATTCAGCTGTAATTTCAATCAGCGTTGTCAGTATTAAAGTAATGTCTGGTTTCAAGATGTTGTCAAATCATAAGTGGATGAAATGGTGGTAGCAAGAAGTGGAAAGTCGACGTGTAAATCAAATACAATACGAATTGCATTCGTGAAAATGCAGTTGAAAGCACTGACAAATATCCAAAAGGGAAAGAAAAGGAAAAGAGGGAAGCTTTCGAGAGCAGTGCGTGTAAAGCACTGGACTTGGAACCTTTGAGTAATAAAGTACCGGTGTCATTCAGGTGTAAATGGCCTCTATAAAACTGTTTAAGCATATAACTATAGTGTAGGTTCTTGGACCAGAACGTACAGGGTTAGATTTATTAGTGAAGGTGTATATTTGTCCACCCCCTCGCTAATGTATGCTGTTGATACCTTCATCTTTTCCAAGACTAAAGATGTTTTATTTTTCTGCAACTATTTGTAGAGAGCTATGTTTTGTTTTGACCAGTGTCTCATTTCTTTGCCCGGTATTTGCCTACACAAGCATTTTGAGGGAACAATGGTGTTCTGCATTTCTCCCATTGTGTTCTGCAGTGAATTGTACATTTTTGAAATAAAAAGTGCCATTGGTGGATTTCTGTAAAAAAATGTCTAGGTTGGTGTGATGTCGCATTGTTGGCAGAACTTACTTGTCTTGTTTCACCATAGAATATCATGTATGCTTGGTTCCCACGAAAAATTGTTCCACACTGTTGAAGAAGCAAAGGCGGGGACCGCGGGGTGTGAATGATCTGTTTAATGGCGGAGTGAACTATACAATGATGGTGATAGTTGAGGGCAGCTACTAATAGCCACCTCTTCTTCTTCTAATATTTTTAACACACACAATGTCTTCTAACTCTATGTTTGGAGCAATCCTACACTCAGCTTACTTTCAAGATGACTTCGATTTCAGTATAGTTTGTTGTTGGGAACGTGCAAGTGGTGTTGGGTTCAGTAGAAAAGTGAATGAATACGCTCCTAATTTGTGCTGTTTTTTCACATCATTGTCATCAGCCCGCTTTTCGCCCACTGCAGGATACACTTCCAACCGCCGCGTATCATCTTAATTCATTCTCTGCCCTCTTAATTTTCTTTTCTTATCCCTCTGCTTGGTTTTGTGAATTCTTTCCCTACTTCTCACTCCATCCCCTGGTAGCCCTTCTGTTACTCAGGCCAGTCTTTTACCGCTTGTCAGTCCTCCACATTACGTGCCATTCTGTCTCCACATAGGTGCAGAACCAGTGCTTCCTGTATACACCTAGCGCCGTCTACTGGTTCACTTCAATCACTTGAGAAGCTCTTGAGCAACTGCTGGGCCTAGAGGTAGATCCTCTGCATTGGTGCGTGGGCAAGTTTGTTTTCCGTGTTCTTGAATTCCCAGTGCAACAAACAAGTACGAAGGAAAGACAAGACATTTAAGTCCTGTGAATTTTTTTGTGTAACGTTTACTGCATCCCTCATCGGCAATGAGTGATAAGAGTGAGCATCATGTGGAAATTATTCCACGGATACTGCTTTATTGTGAGCTGTTGCCCTAGAAACGTGTATCCCGGGATTCCTCGCTGTGCTGTGGCCAGGATTACACACCAACGCTCGGCCACATTTCCATCCAATCCCTGCCGGCACAGTGCCTTCGTTGTGCTCCTGTCGCCGCCACATAAGTGTGGCTGCGCTTTGTTGAGTAATCAACACAAACCAGTAGTCGCCACAGCACAGGACACACACTGCATTAGCAGCAGTGCGCGTAAGCAGCTCGAGTCTCGCACCAGGTGGTCTGCAGGAGCAGGTCCCTCCACACCATGGCATCTATTGTCATTCGTAAATGCAGTGGCTCTTCCTCGGGAAACATGGAAGTTGCAGCCCATCAAGTAGAGAGAGCCACATTCAAGCCGAAAAGGAGCATAGCTCTGGTGGGGTTGTCCTTTGGCTTCGACGTAAATGGTATTTTTTCCCCCAATAAGTATGCCTTAAATTAATTGGAGTTTTTTCTGTTGCTGTTCCATCTTGACCATCTTCTTGGCAGTAAGTCTGATTTGTCTGTGTGCCCACGGTGTGCTTCCACGGTGGTTTGGCCGTCGTTGGAGGAGTGTAGTCGATGGGAGGCTCGATGTAGTGGATGGTAATAGGGTACCCATTGTGTCCCTGTTGCGGATCGTATGGTGGCGGAGGGGTTAACGGCTGTGGCTGTGGCTGCTCCACTTGGTGGTGCTGCTGGTGAGGGTTCAGGCACGGCGGATGCGGATGCTGTTGTCGCATCTTGCTGCTGCCGTTTGCACTGTTGCCGCAATAATAGTGAGCGTTGCAGAGAAGCCATATGCCGCATATTGCGCTCGTGGCCATGACGGTGAGCAGTATGAACCACAGCAGCATGTTCTCCATGGACCTCCCAGTGGCAGTCTGCGTGACTCGTGAGGGTGGATAATTAGAGCACAAAGGGGTTAGCGAATCCGGCATGATGTCAGATTCTCAACACTGTGTGGTGCAGATACGTCCGTCCAAAAATAAAAAAACTGGCGAAGCTTGCATTAAGTTGCACAAGGCTGGAGTATTTCTTTCTATGTAAACGCTGAAGGACACACCACCACGCATTGCACCATCTGTATCGTTGTCTTCCTTTGCATGACTGGCGCGCCCGGATCGTTGCGTTCTTGGGCTTTCACATTTCTCCCAAAGTGGAACGTGTCGGCACACACTAGGAGCGGCGGCAACCCGCCTTGTGAGCTGGGGGTATAGCACGAGCTGTCTCGGGCTCCCCCCTTGAGGCGCGGACGCACGTGAACTATTTTCTTGGTATTTTTTGCGAGCACCACGTGCAGGCCTGGACGATGCCGGCCGCACCTCTTAAAAAGCGTGCTGACGAGCGTAGTAAACGGCAAAAGTTACTATGACTCGAGGATTCCGACTACGCCGCACACATTGCGGCACACCAAGTACTTGTTTTGCACACAGAATCGCTCAGGGAATGGAAGCACGAGCCTCGGAGGAGAGTCCGGCGAAAGGGCGATGCAGCGCGCGCCGCGAAAGGGAAACGCTGGGGGCAGGGCCGGCCTTACCCCTGTGCAAACTGCTGCCTCTTGGCAGTCAGTGGAGAGTTGAATGTCGGCGAATCTAATGCTGCGGCGTTTGGTCTGCATGCACATATCTTGGAGCACAGTCCTTTTTAGAAACGGCCAATCAGATGGGCAACATTTTAGATCACACAAGAAGTCTAACGTCCCTTTCCGGAAGAAAGATGGTTAAAACGCGAGGCTTTCTCCGATACAAATGCGGTCCACAATCCAATTAGACTAAGTCCAAATCTGCGACAACGCTGAGGTAAGCGAATGTGATGTTTCTGATTTTATATATCTACGTATTAGTTTGTGATTGGGTAATCTGAATGTGCTGATTCAGTTAGCTCAGCGTTTTCGTTGGTTTCGACTTTGGCTGATTGGATTGTGGAATTTGTATTCGTATCGCAGAAAGTTTCGCGTTTCCTCACCATAATCATGCACCCTTCCATTGTGTAAAGTTGGCTTTCCTGCAGTGAGTAACGGCGTAACTGCATCGCCATCAGTGAGGCGTAGAAAGCTTCGCTTTAAAACAGTTTAGGCAACTGGCGAACGGATTAAAGTATTTCTCTTTCAAACGGGACAACCGGGGGCAACCTTTGCCTGAAGGAACAAACCGATGTTCAGCTTTCATTACAACGTAAGATAACAAGCTTGCGCGGCAAGGTGCTGGCTACGAAACGTAAACACAACATATTCACAGAACATGGTTAGCGGCATGACCCCTTCTGAGAGCGCATCATCCCTATGTTAAAGCAAATCGGTTCAAAAAATGGCTGCTGCTTAGCTCAGCTAACCTTGGATATGCAAAGCAAAAGCTTGGAGTCTGGTTGAGCCTTGGTTTCGCTTGGATAATTTTTGATGTAGCTGTATTGCCGACCACGGCTCAAAGCCGTTCGGTCCCGTGTAACGCTCATAGAAGGAGGCCCGGCGAACGCGGCGTTCATTCACGGCGAACGCGCCGTTCCTCTTCGCAGGTCGCGAGACGATTCACGTAGCCCGGCCGTGCCCGAGACGACCCAGTAAAACGTTTTCGTTGGACCGAGCCACGCGGCCGTATGCATGGGAGGCTGGCGAGGTGTCGGGGCGTCGGCCGGCCGATCGTAGCTGATTGCGACCCGCAACTGGAGGGCGGCGGGCCGCCGGCTCGATAGGCTGAGTCACGAACGGACTGAAAACGGGGCCTTGTGCGCGGGGCCGAAAGCGGGGCCGCGGGGCGAATCAAAGGCGATGCGCTTCGAGGGAGTTGTCGCAGAGGGTGTGTCTCCGGTCAAAAGGTGAAGCTTGCGTCATTCCGCAGCGAAAAACCGTTGGAGACAAGTGTATGTAAAAGCTTTTGCTTTAAAAATAAGGGAAAGTATATTACCCATCGTAGTACGGCTTAAGCGAACCACATGGTCGACGTCGACCCGCGTACGTGTTATCATATATCCTGTTGGTACGTGTAGGGGACAGCCTCGTAGACAAGTTAAACCCGTATTTCAATTTTGTATGGTCCGAAATACAGTTGTAGAAGCTCCCCAGTGAGGCCGCGTCGTCGGGTTGGGGTCCCGATGTCCAGGATGATATTCGGCACCTCGGAGCTTGTTCGTCTGCCGTGCGGCGTCCATCAGCTGCTGGTTCTTTGTACGGACGCGAGCAAGCTGGCGGGAATCATATATGCACGTTATGGGCATCCTCTATGCGCATCACATGGCGTCCACTGTCCAGCACCGTAGTCAGCTGTCTCCCGTAAACAAGCTTGAATGGAGCCACATGCGTTGTTTTCTGCGGGACGGCAGTATTGTATGCGAACAAGACGTATACGATCCAACGCGATATGCTCAACGTCGATATATATACATAGGCAGCATATCCACGATGGCCTTGTTGAAGCGTTCTGTTAATCCTTCCATTTTTGTTAGTCCATTCGTTCGTCTCTTTAGTCCATTTGTTTTGTGTGCGTATCTCGAAATGGGCGAGCGCACGATAACGCTGTAGGCGCGGTGTTGAAGCTCGCGGAATGCTTCTTGTTCAGCTTCCTCCCAGCGCGTGAGTGGCTTGCAACAAGTGCGATGTTTTGGACAAAGTGCCGCTAGTACGCGCACAGTCCAAGAAATCTTCGCATCGGACCTTCTATCCTCGCTGCCTCGGAAAGTTTTCCATAGCCGACGTCTTCTTCGTAAAGGGCAGAGCGCCTTCGGCACTGACTACGTGGCCAAAAAACTGAAATCCTCGTACGCAAAGCGGCACTTTTCAGGCTCCAGCGTTAGCCCCGACTTTTGGATTGTGTCAGGTACCGAGTCTTGCAATGTGTTCGTCGAAGCTCCGGGCGCACACAAAAATGTCGTCCAATTAGACGAGGAAGGTATGCCACTTTAGGCTTTCTAGCGCAATGCCTCTGACATTTTGGAATTTGGAACGTTGTCAGCGCCGTACAACCCCCCCTTGCAACTGCATAACCTTTACAACTCGCACAGTTCACTACATGTGTAAACGCAGTCTTCCGCGGTCTCTCTCGTCCACTTTGGTTCCACAAAACCCAGTTTTTGTGTCGATTGCAAAAGAGTACTTTGTATGGCAGAGGTAATCTAGGACAATGTCGATTCGAGGTACCGGGTATTCTTATGATAGCTTGAGTCACGGAGGTACAAGGACACTTGTGCTCCGGTGAGATGAACGTTGACATGCACACTAAAGAAGGCCCTCTAGGGCTACGGAAGACAGGACTACGAAGAACGCAATCACCGCTGCTTGCTCACCAATCTCTGTGAAGGGCCTGATGCATATATGTCAATCGGTGGTGTATACATTTAAGCGTCGTTACAGTGCCCAAGAAATGTCTCCGCTGCACTGAGATGCATAAACAATTGCAGAAATACGTCAGACACTACACACAAAACACAAGTTAGCCTGAATGGGAGTTTTTTTGGATACGTCTTTTAAACTCCTCACGGCAGGCGACCTGCTCCCACGTGTGGTAGTATGATGGTGGAAAAACTGCTAGTTTACAGTGGGGGCCAAAAGCCGTCGTAAATAAGCGCATTTACCACGATTGTACCTCTTCACAAAACGCGGTATCTAGCTGTAAATACTGCGTTTTTCCTTATGGGAGTATTAAAAACTCCCACGCCTCCTCCATCTCCTTCTCCTCCTCCTTCACCCCTTCCTCCTCTACGCCTCCGTACAAAATGGCTGCCAGTTACTGTCGTGTGTCGTGTGAGCTCCATCGTCCCCGACAATTTATTGTCGATGTGAACTTGCGGCCGCACGAACGGATGTGAAGTGCTTACCAACAACCGAAGCTCGTTGCGAACATTGTGGAACCAGCCTGAACTGACGTGCGATGGACTGCAACGTTGTCTCCGTGTCACCGACCTTCGACCCGACGGAATACGCCAGCGAGCCGACGCGAGGCCTAAATGCAGTGATCGCTGAGAGTGGGCCTGAGTGGCTCGTTAAAAACAACGCGGTTGTGCCTCTGCGAGGTGGTTGAAGGTAAGATTTTCACGTTTTTTATTGTACCCAACATTTTGGGAGACTTGTGCCCCTTCTAGTGTTAAACAAACTCAGCGTGTTTCCCGCGTCACTGCAGGGGTGATTCTCCGCCAGCGGAGGTGAGCGTTGTGCGTGAAAGACGGCGCCATGCCCGGAACGTCATTGGGGGGGCCGAACGGCGTGAAAGCAATGCGTATTTGCGCGTGTCTCGAGCAAAACACTCACTCATTCACACTCGCGAGCAGAATGAAAACTGTCCGAACTCTGAACGGCTGTTAGGTGTTTTTGTTAGGCTGTGTCTGTGGCTTACTGGCAGGCGAAGGTGAAGTTGGCCCGTTAAACGTCGCAGGGCAGCCGCTTTTCTTGAGAAGTACGTGTGGTGCCAGCCGCGCCTGCTACGAGGAGGGTGACTGCCGCGTGCCGCGTGCCGCCGGCGATTAATTGCTTCCACTGGAAAAGGAGAAGGTCGGGGCCCCGTGGGAGCTCTCCGTGCGCTAGCAAGCAAACGCCATTCGACGGAGCATTCTGTAGAGTCGACAGACGACTGCTTATTTCATTTTTTTTTTTTTGAAGGGGGCGCAGGCGTCACACCGACCGAAATTTTTCCTTAACTTTGGGTGAGGGGAGAGAGGGGCAGTGCGGGTGGTAAAACCTGAAGCTCCCTCCCAGAACACTACACGCAAGGAAAAGAGGGAAAGAAAGCATTTTGAGAAGTTGGTCGCCACAAAAGTCGCGCACCCTTTTGAACAGCAGAGCGCTTCGTTTTGACGAACTAGTGAGCGCAGGTGTCTCGGACGGAAGTGCAATTTTGCGTAGCTTGAAATAAACATTCAGACATTACGGAAAGTTGGACACAAGAGTGACAAGTTTCGCATCTTTACAGTGCCGTTTCTTTTTTTTTTTTCAGGTCAGATGCCCAATATGCTTCAGTATTTGTTGCCGCAGATTTAAAGCGTTTTGCTATCCCTCTAATGCATGTGCTGCTGTGGCTTCCTGGGGTACGTGCCAGGAGGTGCGGCAACGTCAGCGTTTGGGAGGCAGGTGCAAGCAAACAGCGCACCGCCGACATGCTGACCTCATTGTTTGAAAATGGCTTAAATTTTTTTCGTTGAGGAGTGTTGTAGTAGATAAAGTTCTTACCAAGATACCTTGTGTTCTCGATGTAGGTGTTTTGTTGATTCAGTGTTTTTATTGTCTTATTAACGTGTTCACACATATACCGTATTTATGTAATTTTTATGCAATAAATTGACTGTGCACAAAACACACTTTTCACCTTTTGTCATTCAACGTTCGAAGCGGAAAAAGACTAGAAATTACGTAACCCTAAACGAAAAATGAAAATGCGGCCTGTGTGCTCATTAAGAATTCCCAAATACAGTAATAAATTCCCCTGCAGTGCATATATATCAAGCCCACAAAAAAAAAAAAAAACCTCGAATGCAGGTCAACACTGCTCCCAACACGCCCCCTGAGAACTCCCAGTTGGAGGAAACAATACACTCCCAATGGTACCCCTGGAAACTCCCATTGTAGTGGCAGTAAAATGAAGCTCCCATATGCTACAGAAAAAACTGCGGAAATAATGGGAGTAAGGCGAAACTCCCATTGGAAGTGGTACTGAGTTATGCAACAAGCCATTTACTCCCATTCCGGCTCATTTGTGTTCTGTGTGTATGTATGTATGCACGCACGCACGTGTTTAAGCCGTTGTTTCTAGCATGTTTCACGCGTTCCATCGAGCCTGGGGTTCTGCATAGAAGTAAAGGAACGACTGTCACGCGTCCGCATAAATCTGCAGGCTCACACACGAGTGCACCCCCCCCCCCTCCAGTCGCCACTCACGAATTAGTGGTGAGTAAGCCTCGCCATCGTTTCGGACTTGTGAGTGCGAGCGCCGCTCTTAGTGAGCCCCGCTCACCAATGGTAGAAGCTCCCGCAGGGACTCTAACCAATGGTGAGGCGAGCGCCATTGACCGTGAACCCCACTTGCCACCTGCGAGTGCTGAGCCACGCTCACTACTCAGAAGAGGCGAGTGCACTCGCGCTACTTGCGCGATTTGCGGGGCTTACCGCGGTGATCGCAACTCTTGCGCTTGTACTCTCTGTTGGCTATTCGTCGCAAAGCCGCTCGCTTTGATGGTTGTTGATGGCGCGATTGCGTTCAGCTTCGGGAATACGTCGTCACTGTACCGCTCTTTCCAGCGATGCTGGTGAAGCCGCGCGGAATTTGCCCGACGCCGGGAAACGGTGATCTGCGGCCGGATCGTTCCGACAGAGGCGGCCGGCGGCATCCGTGCGGACTCGCAGAAACGAAAGGAAAATAGTAATCGCAAGCATAGAAATCGAAAATGCCGCATAAATATTCGGAAAATAACAAGCATTCGTATTCTCCCAACTTTCTTGAAACTGTAAAAGCTGCGGTAAATGAATAAGTTTTGAACCTCATTGGTGTCTGCTGGAAAAAAAAAAAAAAAAAAAAAAACGCGCCTTTTGGGCTGCCGCAATTAATAGTGCTTTGCTGGGGCCGAATTCTCCAAAACGACGGGGCGTCGTTTTGAAACGACGGGGTAGCGCCATGCAAATGCATGTTGTCTGGGGTTGGAGCCGTCGCTTTGAGGAGGTGTGCAAGGGCTGTGAGCCGCAGGAAAAGCACTGTTGGCAAGGGCGTGAAGTGACACCCACTGGCCCCCATCGTTTCACTTTTCGCTTCACGCCCTTGCCACAGTGCTTTCCTGCGGCTCACAGCCCTTGCACACCTCCTCAAAGCGACGGCTCCAACCCCAGAACACATGCATTTGCATGGCGCTACCCCGTCGTTTCAAAACGACGCCCACGTCGTTTTAGAGAATTGTGCCCCTGGACGCCGCTTTTGTAGGCTCTTTGTATAACCGTGTGATCGCCTTTTCCGGTACTATTTACGGTCATTTACGTTCATTTCCGCTTAATATGTCAACCGACCCTAGCTTATGTGTTGTTAAATTGGTTCAATTCCACTGCTTTCAAACATATAAGCACTAGAGGCTGTCCAATCCGTTTGGTTTTATTTCAGTAAAGAAACAAATGAAAACATTTTTCCCTTGAAGGCCAGAAGCAAATGTGGCGATGCGCTTATTAACTAATGACTGGATAGTATAAATACGTTGAAGCAAGTTGTTGTAGCAATAAAAATAACGTTGCGTCTGCTAGTTCAAATACGAGCTCTTGAATGCATTTGCATGGAAACTCCCGCTTTTGTTTTCGTGATAAGCATCGACGGACTTATAAATATATTACCGGTAGTCAAATCAGCATAACGTAATTTTAGTCAGGAGGTTTATCTTCAATTATCACAAGCCAAAACCGCAACTGTAAATTAAATTTTCGTGGACGCTTCAATATCGCACGCAAGTGTAGGGCACGCACGCGTAAATACGTAGGCTTGTATGTATATTTTCTCATATAATGCTAACATGTTCGTATGTCTGCCACTTGACGCCACGTAATGGGAAGCCTCGTCATCGCGATTTTGCTGCCCAAAGTCACAACTAGGTTTACTTACTACGCCCAAGCAAAACACCGCAATACGCACGTCGCCGGCGCATATATGGTCCGCATGGCCCTCTGCTTAGCATGCCCACAGGAACAGGTGAACACCCCTGAAGTAGTATAATGTACACTGCAATAATGTCCCAAAACTTAGCGTTGCACATTCTACAGCAGTTTGACCAGTGAGGCGGGATTGTTCTCAAACCACTTCCATGCATGCGGCCTGAGCCGTGCGGAGCGGTTTGCCTCCGCACGCGCCGCTTTTTTGCACCGCACCAGACACCCTAGACGAACCGAATGTTGGTCTCGCATTGCCTCTGTTTATTTTTTTCAAGAAAGTAATTGTTTCTAGCCGGAATACGGGCTTTTAGGCCGCTACTGATGCTGGTGCGCATGTTGCTACGGGGGCCCGATCACCGTCTCGTCCGCCATTGCCGTTTTCCGCAGCGCCACCTGTAGGGGCTGGAAAGAGCGGATAGGTGCCGTGGAACTAGTCTCTGAGGGCGAGTGGATTTAGAAATGCGATTTGGGTGGACATCCTGACGCCGTAATGCGCTGGTACTTTTCGGTATCATGACTCAAGAAGAAACTGCTGCGCACACTCGCGTGCGAGCGGTGGCGACGAGTGGTGAGCGGGAACGCGAGTGAGTGCGAGTGATGAGGCCGAGGGGTGAGTGACAGTGAGTACGAGTGGTGAGGGCGAGTGGTGAGCGTGAGTGAGTGCGAGGGGTGACGGCGAGAGGTGGGCGTGGAGCGAGTGAGTGCGAGTGGCCAGGGCGCCTGGTGAGCTTGAGTGCGAGTTGAGTGCGTGAGCAGAAATACATTTTTCTGAGTGAGTGTGAGTGAGTGAGTGAGTGGCGTCGAGGTATGTGCGTCCGTACTCATTCAGAACGCGTCACAGCACCAACAATTCTATACGTAAACACAAAAATTATACTAATACATACTGGGCACAGAATTAAGTCATTCTCGATCACCTCCGAGAAGGTGGTGTCCCTTAGTTATGAAACACCCAAACATGACCCGCGCTTTTCCAGACAAAAGGAGTAATGGTGAAGAGAGGTCTCACCGTTCGAAGTGAAGACCGGTCCTACGGACGCGGTCTCTCCGATTGTCCGGCGTACTGCCATCTGCCAAGGCTAAACGTTTTCGCCGCGTGTTGCCGCGTTGTTTCCTGGTGCCGGGCAACGATTTCAAGCCTGCACGCAACTCTACGAACGTAATGATCCCAAAGCCGCGCCTACAACATACTTCAGCGCTTTCCTCGGCTGAAAGCAGCGCAGTTTTATTCCCGTCCTTTCCACACTTCATATACAATCCAAAAAAAGAAAAAAAGAACATGTTTGAGACAAAGTTCTCGAAAGGGGATTAAAAAAGACCGCTTCCTTTCAATACAAAGGCAAGTTTTGGCGCGAACTTCAAACAACTGAGCAAGGTGTTCCGGAAAACCGATGAAGCAGCGGCAACTCACCGGTCACGCTCTCGCCGGGTCATTACGACGCCACCGGGTCTTGTTTGTGCAACTGGCGGATGCCGATCTGAGCCACCACCCAAAAACACAACTGTGCGGTTGTAGTGGTGCCTGTAGTTTTATTTGGTCGTAATTCTTGGATGCTGACGTGCAGTTCACACACTAATAATTTCGTTTTATGTATCCCCATTATTGCGCCACAGCTGACGTTGTAGAGCGGAATTTGGAACTTCTTCAATATATCTTTTTTTTTGTTAGAAAGATGAAGATCACGGCGAAGGTAGCGAAGCTGTACGCGACCTTCACGACCATCACGATGTTTTAACTTTCAGCCCTGATTTTTTTAATTTCAAGCAAAGCAATGTTTTCTGTGTGTTTTCTTAAATTTTAGGGTCCCATAAACCCACAAACAAAAAATAGAGCTGGAAGTACAAGTAATTACAGATTTATTAATGAGGCAATTAATTAGGACATCTGGCAATTAAACATTTTATGTCGAGCAGAGACATTGAATATTTTCCTAAATTTTATGACCACATGAACTTACAAACAAAACGTAAGCTTCGTAATGCAAGAATTTAAAGATTTACAAGCTTGGGAATAAACCTCAGCCCGCCATTTTTTTCAGCCTCAACATCTTAATTTCGTGGTGATGGTAGTGGTTCCAGTGAAATGGCGCGTACCCACTCAGGTGGATTGGCCAGGAAATGGGCGCCTTACCGAAAGAAATTATGTAATTTTGTAGGGAAACGTTTTGTAGGGAAAACGTTTTTAAGTTTTTTTTCCCCGCGTACAAACTAACTGAATCGGCTGTGACCAATATTCACTCCCTTGAACAATTGGAATTCTGAATGGCATTGTTTTGCGACTTCGATGCATTCTTGTGTATGTGTACAATCTATTTCCAACAGTGTGCCGCGTGTATTGCGTATTTTTGTAACTTTGGTGCATTCCTGTATTTGTTCAAACTATTTTGATCAGTGTACCAAGTGTATTGTGCCTAAATATTTTTTTTCCTTGTGATGCCCATCCTGCTTGGGCCCTTCAATAGGCTGAAGAAGGACAGTATTTTTTTTTTCTGTACTACTACTCTCCCCTCCTTCGTTCCGCTGAATGCTTCCAGCAGATGGACTTCAGGAGATGCGTGATCTTGGGGAATGATTTTAGACATTCTTTTACGACATCTCTGTTTGTCGCTAAAAATGGCCCTGAAACCTGCTTTTGTGGTGAAATACCTAATGGTTTACATCGAGCTTCACGGTCAATCCCCTCTTGTACGTTGCATCGGAGTGCTAAACTTGTGAGTGTGGCCGCAGATCTTTAAAGCGAACGTGACGGTTAACTCTGTAGGTCCAAAACCGGTGTCGGCGTCGCCGACGCCGGTAAATAAGCCGGTAAATAAGCACGTAAATAAGCATTATTGGTCCATATAATGGGCACGGCTCAGAAAACCAATGTAATGTATGCGAAAGAATTTACGTGTAAGTGCTGAACATGCTCCTTCACTATCATCATCAACCTTTAGTTTGCGCATTTTTTTCTTCCTGCACGTCTGTGCACCCCATTACCCCCCCCCCCCCCCAAATATTTACTCCCACATGCCATTAATATCGTAACAAAGTTGGCACTGCCCGCATGTCTCCATCATTTGTTGTCTCCATCAAGAGCTAGAACAGCCCTAGCCGACGTCTTTCGTTTTTGTGTTTGCTTTTATCTCGCCTGTCTTCGAAGCCGTAAGCAGCCCGTCTCTTCTTGTTCCATTCGCTATCGTAAAACCCAATCCAACGTGTATATTAATTGAAGGAATGCTAGTACTCTCCGTTACGTATTTCTATCTTCTTCAAAGTAAAGCTTTTTTGTGCTGAACATCTATGGACCATGTCAGCAGTTTTGGTAGCTCAAAATGGACGTGCCTGTGTGTGCGTGCGTGCGTATGTGTGCGTGTGTGAGAGAGGGAGAGAGTGTGCGTGTGTGTGAGAGAGAGATAGAGAGAGAGAGAGAGAGAGAGTGTGTGTGAGAGAGAGTGTGGGTGTGAGTGCGTGAGTGCTTGTGTGTGTGTGTGCGTGAAGGAAGACACGCCTTCTTTCTGCTCGTCCTGTTCTTTTTAGCGCAATTTTATTTATATCGTGAGAAGTACACTAGTTTTCATGCGAGAATCATGTGTTCACCGCTATCAATCATCTCCGTCGCGATAGAAGAAATCCCACAAATAACAACACTAAGAAGAAGCATGGCAAAAAGAAAAAAAAAATTGACCCGGACGTGATTCGAACACGCAACCTTCTGATCTGGAGTCAGACGCGCTACCGTTGCGCCACCGAGTCCACGGTAGGGCTCGGCCTTTCGTTCGCACGTCTCGGGTAGGCTCGAGCCGGTGTAGCGCGCCAGTTTCTATCGTTCCATTTCAGAGAGAGAGAAACAACATCTTTATTGCCTGCGAGATGTTACCTACTGTCGCCGGCCTCCTGGGGGGGGGGGGAGGCAGCGTGTTCGGCCGCTGGCGTTCAAGGGCCGCCAGCGCAAGCTGAACGGCCTCCCGCTGTAGGTTGCAGTCTGTGCTGGCCACCGCACTGGCAAGGCGTGGTGGCAGCGTGTCCATGAGTGGGTCTGTCTCTTGGCACTCCCATAACACGTGCACCATGGTGGCTCGATCCCTGCCGCACACCGCACACACATCACTTTGGTATACCTCCGGGCATACATGCTTTGCGAGTACTGGCGTCCATATTGCGCGTGCCTGCAGCTGTCGTAGCAGTACTGCCTCCCGTCGGGTGAGATTCCGGTGTGGTGGCGGATAAGTCCTTCTGTTTTCTCGATACCAGGTCAGCACCCCTTTATATGTGCCAACCGGTATCATCCCGTCATTGTCGCCTTCCGTAGGTCGAGGGCTCAGGGCAGTGCCGTGGCCGGTGAGCACATGCGCTGCTCGGTCTGCTTCCTCGTTACGGTTCGCACCCGTGCTCACCGGGCCCATATGCGCTGGGAACCACCTGATGGTCACTGGCACTAGTCGTTGTGGTAGGGCCCCGCACACCCTAGACGCGCACGAGGACACTTTGTTTGTAGCGAAGTTCATAACCGCACTACGCGAGTCGCTTAACACTGTTGTGCACTTTGGGTTAGTTAGGGCTAGTGTGATGGCCAGCTCTTCTGCTTGGTTGGAGTCCCGAGCCCGTACGCTGCCCGCCGTGTACAGCTCCCCTGAGGTCGCCGCGACCACGGCCACAGCGTACGTGCCCGGGCGGTCTGGGTATGCCGCCGCGTCGACATAGTATGCACCAGTGTCCGCGGCATATGTAGCGGTGAGGGCCTTTGCTCTGGCCAGGCGACGTTCTTGGTTCATCTCTGGGTCCATATGTTTGGGAATTGGTGGAACCTGCAGAAAGCGAAGCAGCGCGCGCGGCAGCGGCGATCGGTCCTTGTCCCCCTGCAGCCTCGTTTGAGAACCTATTCTTTGTAATATCGATCTGCCTGTCTTTGTCTGTGCTAGTCTTGTGAGTTGTGCTGTATGTTGTGCCTCTGCTATTTCGCTTAATGTGTTGTGTATTCCTAGCTCTAAGAGGCGCTCTGTATTAGTGTGTGTATAAAGGCCTAGTGCCGTCTTATATGCTTTGCGTATCAGCGCATCAACCTTTCGGCTCTCCGCTGTTGTCCAGTCGTGGAAAGCCGCGACGTAGGCCACGTGGCTGATCGCAAACGACTGCACCAGCTTCAGGAGGTTGCCTTCCTTCATCCCTGCATGCCTCGTTGCCACCTTCTTGATAAGCCTTACGGCTGTTAATATTTTCGTTTCCAGCTTTGTGATGGTAAGGCCATTGTGCCCAAGCGCATCGACGTGTAGACCAAGGATACGCAGCGTCTTCGTTCGCGGGATGGTCATCCCGTCGCGCGTCCGGAGGTTGATATTGGGTTCAGTCTTGTTTCCTCGGCTTTTTTCGTTTTGGTGGTATGATCAGGAGCTCTGACTTTGTCGGGGAACACGTGAGGCCTGTGCCTTGCAGTTGGTCTTCGACGTCATCGATGGCGCGCTGCAGCGACGCCTCGATCTCGCCGTCACTGCCGCCGGACACCCACAGCGTGATGTCGTCTGCGTAGATGGTGTGTCCGACATTCGGGATGTTCTGTAGTCGTTTGGCCACCCCGATCATCACTATGTTAAACAGTGTCGGCGAGATCACGGCGCCCTGTGGTGTACCAGTGCTCCCCAGTCTTTTCTTGGGCAGTTCAATGTCTCCGGCTACGATTGTTGCGGTGCGGTCTGTCAGGAAGTCGCGGATGTATGAGAAAGAGCGTTCTCCCATGTTGAGGCGCGAAACTTGTTGGAGGATGGCTGAGTGACGGATCTTATCAAACGCGCTTTGCAGGTCCAGGCCCAACACTGCTCGGTTGTCCATAGAGCTGATTGGTTGGTCCAGGACTTCGTGTTTGATGAGCAGCATGGCATCCTGTGTGCTGAGCCTGGCCCGGAAACCCAGCATTGTGTCTGGGTAGAGGCCTTCTTCTTCTAGGTATGCTTGCCAGCGGTTGAGGAGGACGTGTTCGAGAACTTTTCCTACGCAGGATGTCAAAGAGATAGGCCGTAGGTTCTCAATGCTTGGTGTCTTGCCCGGTTTAGGGATGAGCACCGTCCTTGCCTCCTTCCAGCTGGTGGGGAGTTTGCCTACGCGCCAGCACCTGTTGAAGTATTCTGTTAGCGTCGTTACCGCTGCGTCGCTGAGGTTGCGGCAGCGCCTTATTTGACACCCCATCTGGCCCCGGTGCCGACTTGCAGTTGATGGTTTGAAGGACTGCTCGGACCTCCCACTCCTCGATGTCAGCGTCGAGCCGGGCATTGGCTGCGCCCGCGTAACTTGGGAGGGGGGTTGGTGGGGTGGGTGGGAGATATTTACCGTCGATCCGCCGGCGAACTTCGGCTTCGCCGAGCTCTTGCTTTGCCTTGTGTAGGGTGCGTGCTAGGATGTGATGCTGCGTCCCCTTTGTCTTGTTTTCATCCAGCAGGTGACGTAGCAGACGCCAGGTCTGGCTTTTGTGGATTTGGCCATCCGCTTCCTGACAGACCGCCTGCCATTGTTGACGGCAAAGCACCGCGCTATGTTTCTCAATTTCGCGGTTCAGCATGGCGATGCGCTTTCGAAGCTTACGGTTGTGGCGTTGTCGCCTCCATCTGCTCTTTAGCGAGTTTCGTGCCTCCAGCAGGTGCGCCAGCCGGCTATCGATTTGGGGGGTCCCTCCGTCCGCTTCCACTTCTGTCGTGGCCGCTTGTGCCGTTGCATTGAGGGTGCGCATCCATTCGTCGATGTCGTCAATGCGCTTGGGCAGAGCATCGAGCTTCTGCCTGTACTTGGTCCAATCTGTCATCGTTTGCTTGCGGGGAGTTGGTGCTGTGCTGCGCAGTGGCACCGTAATCTCGAGGACGCAGTGGTCACTGCCCAGTGTCTCGCCCGTGTTCCGCCAGCGAGCCCCGGCGGCGTTGCAAAATGCCAAATCTGGATTGGTGTCGCGTTGCGTGGATGTGCCGTGTCTTGTATGTGTCGATGGGTCGTTCAGCAGTTGATATTCTGTGTCTAGGGCCTCTTCGTAAAGGCTGTGACCCTTGGCTGTGGATTTCGGGTATCCCCACGCCGTGTGCGGTGCGTTGAAGTCTCCGCACACGAGCGCAGTGTTGTCCTTTGCCAATTGCTTCACCTTGTGCATTAGGGTTCGGAAACGTTGCTGGAAGTGTTTCGGGTTGCTATATGTGTTGACGATGAAGACGCTCTCCTTTTGCTTGCGGCCCGTGACGACTTCGATAGCCAGATGTTCGATGGCGCTGTTGTGGAGCAAGTCATGTTCGGTGTATGTAAGTCCTTTCTTCACCAGGGTGCTAACCCCCTGCCCTGCGCCTTTCCCAATTGTTCTTGCGCTGGGCGGGCTGGCGTAGGAGCGGTACCCCGGCAGGCCCAGGGGAGCCTCGCTGTGCGTTTCTTGCAGGAGAATTACGTCTGGCCGCCGGCTGGCTTGCCTGATGTACTGCTGCAATAGTGCCTTCTTTCCGCGCAGGCCATTCGCATTCCATTGCCACACAACGAGCTCCCGCGTTAGCGTTGTTCGGGCCATGAGGGGCGGCATTCACTGGGGTGATATTGGGGGTCCCTCGCTGGGTCGTTGCATGACGTGTTGTATCTGTGCTAATATCCGTTCTATGTTGGTCATGCGGACGGTGATGTCCGCTGTCGCCGCCTCCAGTGCTGCCAGTCTTCTATTGGTTGATTCTTGGCCTTTTTGGGCTTGTTCTTCAAATCTGTCCATGCGCTCTTTCCAATTTTGGGTGGCGTCTTTCGATCGAACTTGTTACTGTAGCTCGCCTCTTTGCCTTGGGTTCGGGTTCTTCGGCTGTGTTTGCATCCTGTGTTGCCTCCTCGGGTAGTTCTACAGCTTGTGGTCCTGTGGCGTGTGTATGTGTCGGTTCTTGTGTCTGCATTTGTTCTAGGTCTTGCTCTTGGGCTTGCGCTTGTTTGTGCGCTTGCCCTCGCGCTGGCAGTGGCGTCCGCGCTGGGTCCTGGTGTTGGTCAGCAAGGAGCATGTCTAGCTTCCTGCTGACCTCCTGCAGGCGCCGGTCTTGCTCTGCGAGTTGCGCTTTTAGGCGCGCGTTTTCATTGCGGAGTGTGATTATCTCTGGGGTTGGCTGCATTGGGTTGCCCTTGGGTTGCTGCGAGTTGGCTCCTCGCGTCGGATGCGATCCAGCCACGTCGGCCCACGCCGCGCCCCCTCCCGGGGCAGGCTTGTTTTGATCTCCGCTGCGATGCGCCGCGCCGCCACCCGCCGAGGTGCCGCCAGCTGCCGCCCTGTTGACGTCAGCGTTCTTGTGCGTCATCCGTTTCACGCCGTTTTCGCACGGCTGCAGCGGCGGAAAGTCAGCTAGGCCCAATGGCGGCTGCTGCGCTTCCGTCCGCCTGCGCTCCCACCGGCGCTGTGTGACCACGTGTGGGATTTTGTAGCGGTTTTTACATCCCGCTACACCGGTGGGATGCGCGCCATTGCACAGCTTGCAGCGGGGTTTGCACTCTTGTTCATGTGTGGGGCCCGGGTTGGGCGCTCCACACGCAAAGCATATCTTGGTGTCTGGAGAGGGGCACACATCTGTGCGGTGACCTAACTTGCCACAGCAGTGGCAGACTTCATAATGTTGTCTATATAAGCTGCATCTCACTAACATAGCCCCATACTTTACGACGTTAGGTACCTTTGTGCCCGCGAATGCTACTATTACTGTGGTGGTGTTGCCGATCCTGTGGGCTTCAAGCGCGAGTGGGTTTGATTCATTGACTATATTCGCTTGTAAGTCCTGCTTTGTGTCTGAAAGAGAGATACCTCGAATGACACCCTTCGTGGTTCCATCGGGCGCTGACGAGTAGGCGCTGGTTTCATACTCCTTACTCTCAATTCTGAGCAGGCGGATACCTGCGTATGTTTGTGCTCTACACTCGTGCGGGGTACTTATCACAATGATGGGCAACATTGGTGCATATAGTGTCTTCTCTGGACTCTTGTAATGTGGTTCCCGCAGCCGCGAAAATTGCTGCCATGAGTTTGGTTGCCTCGGTGCGGCCTACATTTAGCCCTCCACGGGGTCTAAGTATAATTTTGATTTCCTCTCTCGGCAGCGTATGTGGCATGCGTGCTGCCCTGGTGATTCTAGCTGCGACTTGCCTCGCGAAACGCGCCTGACTTTTAGAGGCTGCAGGAGTAGCAAGGACCGACTCACCGCTAACCGCGCCGGTCGCTCGTTGTCGCAGCCGTCGCCTTGCCACTTGCCATCCCTCGGCGTCTGCCGATGTTGGGTCCATGCCGGTTACTGCCACCGCCATACGTCCGTCGTCGTGGTTCACGTGCATTATTGGTGCTTGAGAGCTTTCTTCGGTTGATAAGGTGTTGCCGGTGTCCATTGCCGCCGTTGTCTCTTCCGGTGTGGTTGCCATGTCCATCATGGCGGCCGCCGTCGGCACGCCCGGCCCGATGTCGCGCTAGGCCTAGGTTAGGCCTAGCAAGGCGGCCGCGTTGGGAGATCTATGCTCCCCAGTAAGTCGGTGAAAAATTGATGCAGCTCACCGAGGTAGGTGTCGATCGAGTCCGTAGGTCGAGCTGCGTTGCCCTATGGCAGAATTTCGTCAATATTTCCAATTGGCTCGGC
Organism: Haemaphysalis longicornis; assembly: GCA_013339765.2. Taxonomy (NCBI): domain Eukaryota; kingdom Metazoa; phylum Arthropoda; class Arachnida; order Ixodida; family Ixodidae; genus Haemaphysalis; species Haemaphysalis longicornis. The sequence continues at coordinate 80,093,938 of CM023456.1, read as the reverse complement.
ACAAATAATCATAACCGGCGGAGCCGATGTGAGACACGTCTGCTCACCGCGGCGATCTCAGCGCCCTCCTCGTTCCATTTCATTGAGTAACCATTCTCTGCCAAATACCCCACAGCAGGAACCGTGTAACGCTCTCCCTCTGCACAAAAATTACAACAATGTACGCTGGGCCGTGTTAACGCATTTAATCGTTATAACAGTCTAAGTGGATATAACTGGTCAAAGGAAATTAAGAATCTTCAAAGTGAAATACTTAAGAAATACAGAGTAAAGTCATAAATATGAACTAACGAAATCAATATGTCTATCTTGTGCAACGCCTCCCCACGACGAATACTAAAACAAAAACAAAACAAAAAAACAACCGAAACACAAAAAAAAAATATGAAAAAGAACCAGCCGAGTAACGCCATGTGTCTACATCAAGTGAATAATGGGTGACGTCAACAGATTTAATCATTATAATGGTGTAAATAAGCATTATTGGTTGAGTGAACGTGAACCTAAATAATGCGCAGTAATGTACGAATGCTAACGCATCCACAGACAATTATCGGATCACTTTAGGGCCGCGCCTTGTCGTCGTATAGCTCTCTCGCTGGACCGAAGTAGAGCCACACGGCGTTCCGTCGTAGCGGCTGTCGTCGCGGCGTAACCCAGAGGCTTCGAAAGCCAAGTGATTTATATACTAGTCATAAGCGTTCGAAACTCGTGAACCGCTGGCCCTTGTCGTACATCTCCCCGTTGTTTAGCGCAAAGAAAACTGCAGGTACATTTGAGGCAAAAATTCCCCGCATTTCCCCGAGGGGAAGAATGTGAAAGTGCGAATGCACGAGTTGAATTTGCGCGGTTCGGTAATGTTCGCGAAAGAGAGATCACATACACACACACAACTACAAAGAAAGAAAGATGCATTTATTCACAGACACCTATTTGTGTTGTCGTTGTACTTGATTGCTAGAGCGGATCTCAGCTTTGAAATTTCGTGTCAGTACTCCTTTAAGCAGGTGCATTAGCCCTTCTCACGCCCGATTCTTGGTCAATCCCCCACGTGGGTATGTGCCATGTCAGCGGCCAGGCAGCGCGCGCCCATCTCCCCCCGTTGCCAAGGAAGACGAGGAGATTCCTGGCCAATCCCCCACGTGGGTATGTGCCATGTCAGCGGCCAGGCTGCGCGCGCCCATCTCCACGTGCGCGGACATCGCCGGTGGACGCAGGTTCAGGGTCGCTTAAGAAGTGCATTGCACTTAATAAACTGAAGTGAATCGAACAGTGGTGACTGAGCTAGAATGGCCCAGTCCCAACAGTGTGTGTGTGTGTGTGTGTGTGTTGTTCGGGGGGGGGGGGGGGGGGAGAGGGTATCGGTCGCAGTCGAGGGCCGCAGTGCACCCAGTTGCTGCCGGTACTTGGCAGCCGTTACAGCAGCGTAGAACTGCTCTGCCGTGCTTTGTGTACTAGTGAACAAAGTTTGTAGACGCGTTTTTCGGAGGCGTGATAGCTTGCACTGACGTCACTGTATTGCCGTGTTGGTGGGTTGGTTGCAGAGTGGAAATCTGCAGCTCTTATCTCGAGCAACGCGGATGAAGCTGACAGCGATCGATCAAAAAGTGCGGTGACGTCGTTATGTGCAATCCACAGGTTTTACGAGACGTTCCAAGATAGGAGCTTAAGCGACAATCCCGGCGTCTGGCGTTGGCGTTCATCAATTAAAAACAATTCCTTCACGAGGCCACTCACAGTGCGAGCTTAAACTCCGCGGTATAGTTGCTAGCGAGGGGTGGTCGCCCCGCCTGTAAACAGTAGTGAAGGTAGGGGAATAACAACCACCGAAATTCACCATCATCGTGAATTTCGGTGGTTAGTTTTCAGGGAATAGAGAAGCTGAAAAACGTTAGAACCAGATAATTATATATTTTTAACGTTTTATAAACACTTAGGTACAGTCGAACTCGTTATAAAAATAGTACCGGGAAAGCAATTTAGTTCGTTATATTCGATATTAATCGTAACCGCAGAGCTAAAAATCGGTTCAAATCAATCGGTAATCTGGTTCCCGCCAGAATCCTTGATTACAAAAACGTATTATTTTAATCTTCGAACCTACTATAAAAGAGGTAGCCCTTACCTTTTTCCTTGTGGCATTTCAAGCTCAATGAACCGGGAAATTACAACAGAACAAAGTTCACTTGACAAAACAGGCCGGCATTGCTATTTTTTCGAGGAAGGATATGATCTTTGTTTAATGGCTATTAAAGGGACCCAGAAAAGCCTTTTGTAAAAGTTACAAAAGGCCTTTATTGTCGCGTAGTACCAATATAGCGATGCAATGCCGTTGGAATTATTGATCTACATTCAGTATTAGCTGCGCCAGAAGCAATTAAGTGCACCTCTCCCCCCTTGCAGATCGATTCCTCCTCCCTCTCTGCTTCTTTCAAAGCAGCCGGAAACACTGGGAATAGCCATGTGACATCGCGACGCTCGACTTCCGTTCTCCGCTAGCTACATTCCTGCGCCTACGCACGCGTCAATCGCTGGAGACCCGCCTTTGCATCGGGATCGCGCAGGAAGGAGGAAGAGCAGCCGGAAGCCAATGGCAGTGACGTTGCCGGCGACCGACGATCGGCCGAATCAGGGGGGCGCCTCGCCGTTGCGTCAGCCGCGATCGCTGTTGCGTCAGCCGCGGTTGGCGTTGCGTCAGCCGCGGTCGGCTCGCTGCGGCGGCGCGCTCATCGGCTGAGAAAGGCGATCTTCAAAAATTGTTTACAAATTATCCGTACAACGTACGGGGCTCACACTTGGCTCTAAAATCCCCCGTTATGTGTTCTACCACCTGAATGCATTTGATTGCCACCTTCACAAAGCTTTTCTGTGTCCCTTTAACAGCACTGAGCAGGACGAAGTTTTTGTCCACGAACAAAGAAGCTTTTTCTGCTTCTGCAGTTTCGGACGCCGGGAGTTTTTCCAAGTAGCTTCTCAGCCTACTGGTCAGATATTTCTTCGTTATATCCGGTAGTACGCGCGGCTCTCACAGTCTTGCATTCGTTACAAAAGAATAAGTGTCATTGAAATGAAGCGTGAACAACCAAATTAAGTTCGTATTTTGTTCGCTATACCCGATAATTCGCTATATCAATGTTCGTTATAACGTGCTTCAGCTGTATCAAACTTACATGAATTACTAATACATCTGTAATCCTGACGTATAGCGAGGATTTCCTGTCAGGAGTCTGCAGCAATATTGAGTGCTGCAGCAGTTTCTTTAGAAAGCTTATGAAGGTGGCATACTCGATTTTCGTATATTGTTTTTGCAGTTCCCACGTAATTGACCGCCAATAACGACCATAACAGCACTGCAGCATACAGTGCCCGCAGTGAATTTGTTTGGGGGGTCGGTAGGTGCCCCGCAAGCTTCCGATCGATGCTTGAGTTCCTGCACGACAGTGGCTCTGCTGGTGACCCACGAGCGGATTACTATAGTTGGTCACCCATAACTGACCGGCTAACTGCCAGTGCGTCCCCAACAGCGACCTGAGTCACCAGTGAACTCGCAATTACTGCTGAAGTTTATTGATTATTGCGTGCAGTAGATTGGGCATGTCGGCAAAATGTCCGCTTCCCTGCCCAGAGCCGCGTCGATCCGCCAACAGAGCGAAGGACAGAAGAGCACAGAACGACGAGAAAGTTGAGAGAGAGTATGGGAGAGGGGGAGGAAGAGTGAGAGGGAGAAGATACTTTATTCAGTGCCAGGCGGTAGTGATCCGGACTGGCTGTCTTCTGAAGTGCAGAGATCCAGCGTCCCGGCTCCTATAGATTAAGCCCACGCAAGTTGGTCGAGCGGCCGTGCCAACGCCTTCTTGATGCGGGTTACCCGAAGGAGCTGGTCAGGAAAAGAGCTAGCTGAGTCAGCAAGGTGGGACTCAGAGGGATGCGTTCCTTTGTTTCTGGGTGGACTGCAGATATTTCACCCGCCGCGGTGGCTCAGTGGCTAAGACGTTCTTCTGCTGAGCTAGAGGACGCGGGTTCGATTCCCGGCCACGGCGAACGCTTTCCTGATGAAGGCGAAAAGCAAAAACACCCGTGTGTAGGAGATTTCGGCGCACGCGCCTCATCGCCTGCGTTGCGTCGGCGCGTTAAACTGTATACAATCAATCAAATTAAAAAGACTGAAGATATTTCGTAAATAGTACGGGGGCATTACCATAGTACGTGACTAACATTGGGATAGCATCCGCTGTAGTTGCAAGGTGGTGGTTCGGTCGCATGAAAGTTAAGCATGTATAACCTGACCGGGGTGAGTAGGGTGTTTGTTTATGCCTTACTGAGTATACAGTGTGCCTTGTTCTCCGGTTAGGTCGTGGTGTGGACGAGGAAACTCTCTTCTATTCAGTTTTAACTGCTTAAGTAAGTATTTACGGACCATGGTAGACTTTTGCATACGGAATACCTGGTGCCCGCATTTTTATTTCGCATTTTTAATTGCAAGCATTCCGGCATGCCCAGTGGTCCATATAACATCGTATGGGTTTGGTGTGCTGATTTAATAGAGCTGCTGTGTCCTTCGCGATTGTGTTCTGTATAATTTGCCGAAATGCTTCCCGTGAGTCTGTGAATATAACTCGCATACCTGGATGCTTGAATCTTGAATTGTAGAGTTTTCGTTGTGGTACCTGAGCCTTCATGAGCCCTGTTGTACCGTTGTGGTGCCCGAGCCTGAGTTATTATTATTATAGCGTCCATATTGAGGGTAGCTAGAGCTGCTGCGTGGAGATTCCGATTCAAGACTGCGACGCTGCACTGCCTGTTGCCACCTATACGCTCACATCTACATGATGTATTGCCTGTCTGGAGTCCGCTCGTTCACGCAAGTAAGTGGAGAAAGCGCGCCTTCACAACGGTGCCGACGTTGCCAGGGTGACGTCAAGTCGATGCACGGCGCCCTGCCACTGCGCAGGGCGGCAGAACAGGAAGCCTGAGCACGGCGTACACATCTGGCCGAGCTCCTCAAGTTCGCGAGGGAGAGGGATGAGGTGTTCACGCATGCTTAGAGACCCCCAACGGATCTTGGATTACTTTTTTCTGGTTGATTCGAACGACAGACAGACAGACAGACAGACAGACAAGACAATTACTCGGGCCAGACAATTAGACGTACAGACGGAAGGACAGACAGACGGACGTATAAGGACGGATGGACAAACTGACTGACGGACGGACAGATAGATCAAATTTTCGCGTTTTCCAAGCCCAAGGAAGACTAATTCATGTCTTAATCCCGTTGCACACCGTCCCCAGTGCGCCACTTCGGCGCGCAATGATTGTTCACTTACCTTTGGGGAAATGTATTTACTCGCAGAAAACGAGTGAAGACATAAAGAAAGTTTAAGCACAATGCCGGGTGTAGTGAAAAAAAGGTCTGTGAATACCGCAGAAGAGATAGAGCCAAACGTATGCAAGACAGCAGAAGTGTCAGACGACAAAAGAAACAGCAGAGACAATAGACAAATTTTTTTCGTTCATGTTGCATGTGTAAAATTTTTTTGACGGACGAATCTATTTCGGACATTACTGACGGGCAAGTTTATACAAGTCTAGAGCGACAAAGTCTAGACCGACCAAGTGCCTCCTTTGCTCGTCCCGTTCTAGCGCTGTTTAAAACATCGAGAGTAATTCCTTCTATCATTTTACTTGTGCACTACGTGAATAATTCATTTCTGAATTTTTAGGATAGAGGCCTCGATCCGGGCCAGCTTATTCACTTTTTCAGCGCGAGCACTGAATAGTCACCACAGTACAGAGAACGCATAGCTGCGCACGTTGAATCATAGTAAACAGCTCGAGCCTCGCACCAGATGGTCCTTAGAAGCAGGTTCCTCTTTCATACCAGTGGATCTATCCAGGCACCGTCCGCAAATGCAGTGGCTCCTTCACATCAAACATGTAAAACTGCACTCCGTCAAGAAGACAGAGGTTAAGGGACAGTGGCACGTTCGAGTCGACAGGACGCTTAGCTCTGAGGCAGTTGTCCTTTGGCTTCTCCAAGAAAACTTATCTTTCAGTACGGAAAACTGGAGTTTTTCTGCTGCTGCTCTATCTTGACCGTTTTCTTCTTGGCGTACGTCTGGTGCGTCTGCGTGTACACGGTGTGCTTCCGCGGGGGTTCAGCCGTCGGTGGAGGTGTGTAGTCGATGGGGGGCTCGATGTAGTACGGGGGAAAGTGGTACCCGTTGCGTCGCTGTTGCTGGTCGTGCGACGGTGGAGGCGGTAACGGCTGTGGCTGCGGCTGCGGCTGCGGCTCTGGCTGTGGCTGTTCGGCCGGCCGCCAGTGGTGGTGCTGCTGGCGAGGGTCCATGCACGGCGACTGCGGCTGCTGGTGCTCGTCTGAGAAGAGCGGGTGGCGCATCTGGTTGCTGCCGCCGTTGCCGCTATCGCCGAGGTAGGAGCGTACGTTGCAGAGAAGCCAGAGGCCGAATATTCCGCATGCGGCTATGACGATCAGCAGGATGAACCACAGCAGAAGGTTCTCCATGGGCATCCCGGCCTGCGTAAGGGGGCATGATCAGTGCATGAATGGATCAGCGAATCCGGCATGATATCACATTCTCAGCGTCGTTATTTATCATGGTCGAATGGAAAATCACGTTTCAATGCGATATGTCAGACAAAAGTGCCGTGCAATTTTATTTTGACGTCCCCGTCACACTGGTGGGAAAGTGCCAGGCAGTCCAAACAATTCAGATAAAAGGAAAACGTCATTTCTGTAAGAAGATAGGCTAAAACGTGTTTTCAGTTGCGTACAAATTACAGAAGCTGAAGTTCTTATTACGCAAAGTTCCCAGTATTCTATACGTGCAGCCAGCGAGCAAAAGTTTACGGACCAAGAAAATGGCAATTTTAGGTTATTCCGACAAACTGCAGTGTGCATGTGAGATGTCGTATAGTCACTGAAGTAATGAAAAATACGGCACGTAGTACCCCAGGCTGCCGCGCGGCAGAGAAATAACCCTAAATTGCTGCTTTCGTGGTCCGCAATCTTTTGCTCTTGGGTGTACCTGTTGGGTGGTTGCTGCAAAGGAATTAAATGGATGCCGCGCTCTCAGCTCAGTCTGGCTGATAATTTGTGGAGTGCTAGTTGATCGTTTTGTATGTGCTTGCAAGTGTTCTAATCTTGAACTAAGTTCCTTCCCCGACACTTACTCCCTATTTCGATCGTTTATTTATCAAAATAACCTGGTCCCCAAATTCAAGTGAATTACGTTCTAGTTTTTATTTAATAAAATATTTCTATCTAACGTCTGTTCGATAGCACTTGTTTGTTTCGCTATTAACGCAGACAAGAATACCAATGGTTACTGGCATACTCTCGCAAGAACGTCCTGCTGGGTACCTAGCCATACAAATAGCATTTAAGGATGGGCTCACGTTTTCGCAAAGCAGTGGCTTGGCAACTTGTATTGTAGCTTATGCTCGTCTGTAGTCCCGGCTTGCTTGACTGTACTGTGTGAACCTCATAAGCAGCATTGTTTTGTACTTAGTAATACCCGAATCGATCGCTCATCTTCCCTCACCCACGTGCAAGTTCTCTCTTTCCTCATCAGCTACCACGAACCTTATGCAATCAGGCTGACCTCTGCGCGTGCTCTATTTGAGTGAAACATCCCCATAGCGTTCATTTGAATAACCTAAGTTGAATAACTTGCGTGCCCAGACGTTATAACGTCTGCCAAGAAAGCCCAACCTACCTGGGCCGTGGCTGCGTGAAAGGACTCCAAATTAAATATTCTACCTGAAGGAAGCGACCGCACAGTATTTAGCTGCGACCCACGGTAGGTGCCCAACAGTTCCACGTGTAAATAAGGTTACTGATATTCTTGACTTTGAAGCAGGCACGCATGTCCAGGCGACTTTTCAACAGTCATTTTCAATTAGCAAGTTTCGCGCCATTTCTCGGCTTGATGCGAACGCGTTAATTTAAGGCGATATGTTGGATAATTAATACTGCCAACCTCAAGGAAAAATTATTTGTCGCAACAAAAGAGCTCGAGAGAAACATTTTCACTAAACGTGGATGAAACATTACAAACTGAATACAGACAGATTCCTGGAAGACAACTGAAATTACAGCTAGTAGACCGGATTTATACTATGCCGTTTGCTACAACATACTTGCAAGGAATCACCTGTCCGCATGCCGTGCTTTAACACATTCTATGTTGTATTAAATTGCATGCAAAATTTTGTGCTGATGATTTTGGATGAACATGAACCCATGCTGCCCCGATCTGTCCTCCCGTTTTTGTTATATTTCAGGGCCCTGGAAAGATACTTATTGTATACATATAGGCAGCCGCATTACTGTTAAAGACTTTGCCAAGATCCCTGTGTACTGAACTGATACATTTGTTTGCAAATTAGTCAAATTCAAATGTAAGTTTCAAATTCCCGAAGCTACACCCGGAGGCATACGGATTAATTTATACCATCCTGGGATCTTCCACGTGCGTCGAAACCTCGACACACGGGAACCACCGCGGCCGGGGGGGATCGAAACCGCGACCTTGAGCTCAACAGCACAATGTACGCAAAAGGGGAGTTCTCTCCAAATGTGTGACCAGATTAAATATACAGTTGAACCTCGTCATAACGAACACTGATATAGCGAATTATCGGCTATAGCGAACTAAATACGAACTTTGTTTTGTCACGCTTCATTTCAATGACAGTTATTCTTTCATAACGAAAGTGAAACTGTGAGAGCCGGGCGCACTATCGGATATAACGAAGAAATATTTGACCAGTAGGCTGAGAAGCACTTGGAATAACTCCGGGCGTCCGAAACTGCAGAAGTAGAAAAGGCCCCTTTGTTCGTGTAGACTGTGGAAAATTCATCCTGCTCAGTGCTGTGAATAGCCACCAGACAAAGATCACATCCTTTCTCGAAAAAATAGGAACGCAGGCATGTTTTGTCAAGTGAACTTTGACTGTTGTAACTTCCCGTTTCGTGCTCTGATTCGATCATGATCTTGGAATGCCACAAGGTGAAAGATAAGGGTTACCTTGTTTATAGTAGGTTCGAAGATTGAAATAATGCGTTTTTGTATCAAGGATTTTTTTTTGAGCCGATTTTAAGCTCTACTGTTGCAACAAATATCCGATATAACGAACTAAATTACTATCCCTCTACTACTTCGTTATAACGAGGTTCAACGGTATACGAAACCCGTGCTTGATTCATCCTGCCAGGGTGTATCTGAGACTGTGCATGCGTGAATAAATACTTTCGCTTTTGCCTGCACGCAGTCCGTTGGGCCGTGAGGCGCCATTGAATTATGTGACGTGCAGTGTATATAGTCGTCACGTTCATACTGGCGGATGATCAACCAATCCACGAGTGTGCATCAAATTCTGCTTCCGACGTTAGCTTTTACAGCGAAGCTGTGTGTAGATAGGTTCCGACCAAACCTGCGTCCGTCCGTCGACAGAGCCGCCAAGAAATAAGAGTTTCTGTCTCCAGAGCGAACGTAAGTGCTTTGTAGCTCTCAATCTAATTCAGAGTATCTTGGGAAATAAATAACACAGAAATGAGCCGCTTAAATGACTCCATCGTATACGCCTAGTTCAATTCAATTGTCATAATTAGTTTCACTGCAGTGAGTTGTAACGTTACAGAATTCCCCGTCTGACGTCAATACATGGCCGTTTGTCCGAAGGAAGTATGGTTGCAGAAAACGCTTGTAACTGTTGTTTTATCGAAAATATCCCAAAACAAATTACATGAGAACCATCCTCTATAGAATGCTTTATTATTCAACCAAGTCTCGTCTACTTTTCGTGGATTACGTAATTCGCAGCGAAGTTGTCAATATTGTGGAGTTCCCGTCTGCTCCAAAGCACAGTCGTGGAAGGGGTCTAATTTTTTTCAAACTCTCGTAATCGAATGATTCGTAGCGCTCCCACCGGGTTTACATGGTTCAGCGAGAACCGTTGCGGTGTTTACAATGATGAGCGCCGTGCAATGTGTTCCTTTGCTGCAGGTCCCGAAATTGGGTGGGTATCGCTGGAAAATACCTTGGCATCCCATTGCCTTGGAAAACTAGTGAACGCACTATAGAGGAAAATACCTAAGCATCCTACGAACATAGCGCTGCTATAGTTTTCTTAATTTGTTCATCGCCGGTTCACGGATGTGGTAAGGAGAGAACAAACGAAGCAGTCAGTGATATGGCAGCATGCCACGATGCATGCGCCTCCGCATTCGTCACGCCTCGCGCTGGGTTGTACTGCAATAAATAGCATGACCGTGTACGTCGGCCTCCTTCCTACAAATACGTGCTTGTCTAATTTAAGCGGTATCATTTCAAAGACATGACATTTTATGCCAACAAGAAAACACCCCCAGCTGGTGAATTCCAACAGATGGCTTTGCAGTATTCCTCTGGGAATGAACAAAAAAAAACGTCAAGTTTTGGTTTTGTGCGCGCACGCCGAAAGGCGGTATTTGAATGGCAGGGAGGCGTCCTTGCCAACTCTTTACAAAATAACAAAAGCAGTGGGGAAAGGGGGGGGGGGGGGGGTCAGATATTTTCCGGACCGCCTATTGAGTTCGATATGGCCTATGATATGAACTTGCACCGCTCCCTGATTTCTGTTTTCAGATATTTGCACCGGGCCGCTTCTGCGCATACGTCAGTATTGTGGGACCAGTTTCTACCCGGGTGACGCAAAAGTTAGCTTTGATATTGCGAGGCTGCCTTTACGTGGCCTTACGCCACTTCTGCATGTACAGTCTTCATCAAATTTTTGTAAGCCAAACCTAAGCTTTCTGGACCACAAAGAATTCAGAGAATAAACTTAACCATTAACGACGACACAATTATTTTATTACAGTAAAAAAGAAAGGTGCTTTTTCTAGCTTTCGGGCATAAAACGTTCGAAATGTAAGCTTGTACATTAATTTTTTGCGGCCTGTGCACTTTCGTTATGGCATTGAAAATTTTGACAAAGACTGTACATATATTTCCGCGGCGGCCGCTTTTCTGATGGAGGCGAAAAGCAAAAACGCCTGTGTGTGCGAGATTTCGGCGCACGTTAGAGATCCCCAGGTGGTCAAAATTAATCCGGAGCCCTTCACTACGGCGGGCCTCATCGCCTGCATTGCGTCGGCGCGTTAAACCCTATAATCAATCAATCAATGTGCATATATTTCGCTATCGTCATACCAACGGACGTACAGGCCCGTGACACGTCTTCGGGGCTCTACAGACAAGTCATGAGTGCCCTTCGTCCATTCACCGGGCAATTTATGTCTCCTGAAAGACTGAGCCTTCCCCAGATCGGGGCGATTCGTCCGAATACTACACCAGACTAGCCAATCTTGTTGTGGTGAGGGAATGCTGCTTGCGTCCGAGGTAACCTGGCCGGTATGGTTGCACGTACCTGGTGTAGCCACCTGTGGTATCCGATGATGCTATACCCTACCGGACCAGGCAGCATTCCAGGCCTGGGAATACAATAAAGGGCGGTACCTATACCAGATGTGAATTTATTCAAGTAGCAGAATGAGCGGCACCGTCCACTGATGCACGAAGTGCCACCTAGAGCGCACAACTCTCTAAAGCGACCAGCGCTATCGTTACGGCAGAGCACCACACCAGGGATGCCAGATCCACTGTACAGTTGAGTAAAAAGAAAAAAAGAGAAACGGGATCTTGTGACCGCACCTACCTGATGGTCGCAGAAGCGCTGTGGGAGCGCCGACACCGGCCCCACTGAACGTCCCTACAGGCTTGGCGGGGACGCAGCAACACGCAATTCCGCGCGACGTGTTTAGTCAGGGGAGCCCGGCTCGGTGGTGGAATACGTTGTCGGCTCAGCGGCAGGCTCTTCCGTGCCCGAATAGGCCATGTGGAACGGACGCGAACACTGCAGCCGCGGATCAGGCATTGGATGCGAGCGGCAGTGGCGGCACTCCCCCCCCACCGGTTGGTTGCCACGCGTGTGTCGGAAACGCGTCTTCGTCGCGTTCCCATTAGGGTTTCCCGACCCTAGCTCTACTGCTGCCTATAGGGGCGCAATGCCGCGTGCGGAAAGCATTGCTCAAGGCAGTGGGTGACGTCGGTCAGGAGGGTAGACAAGCTTAGACAATGAGGCTTCGCGACCATTAATGCTGCTCCTAAATGGGGCATCGTTCAAGGCAAAATGTGATGTGTCAGGAACAGCGACTACAGGTAGGGCTTCCCTGAGCATGAAGGCTCTACTTCTGGGCAAGGTATCAAATGCAAACGTCATCATCATCATCAGCAGCAGCCTACTCAGGTCCTCTGCAGGACGAAAGACTCTCCCATTGACCTCCAAGCTGGACTTGACGTTCACATATGGATATGTTACAAGATTTAAAAGATATTTGTACATCATCCACATACACTAAACAGGAGATCGATGGAGGCAATGCTTTCCGAAGCGAATTCATCTTGACGATAAACAGCGTGCAGCTCAAAACTCCGCCTTGAGGCACGCCATTTTCTTGAATGTGAACTCTGGACAGTGCCGACCCGACTCTCACACGAAATGTTCGTTTGAACAGGTAACTATCAAGAGTGTTCAACAGTATTACCTGTTACACCATACGATTTTAAGTCTGCAAGGATGACGTAACGCCATGCCGTATCGTACGCTTTTTCGATGTCAAGAAATACGGTCATGCAATACTGTTGGTGTATAAAGGCATCTTTGATGTATGATTCTAATGCAACAAGCTGATCATTTGTGGATCGCCCCTGCCCGGAAGCCTGCCTGGCAGCCCTCGAGAAGACCATTGTACTCCAGAAAGTACACGAGCCTACGGTTTATCATCTTCTCGAGGGAGCTTACACAAGGCAGCTTGTCAGGGCGATGGGACGATAACTTGCTGGAGAGGAAGGGTCCTTCCCCTCCTTCAGAAAGGCCACAACTATGGCCTCCTTCCAAGACCTTGGAAGCTGCCCCGAAAGCCATATTCTGTTGTAGAGGTGTAGGAGTGTCTCAATGAGTGTCTGCGTGTAGGTGTTGTATCATGGTGTAGGTAATGCTGTCTGCCCCTGGAGCTGAGGGCTTACAAGTGGCAAGAGCAACCTTCAGCTCATGAAGTGTGAATTCAGAGTTGTAAGCAGAATTCGACTTGTTCTTGTCTCGTAAGGGCTTCTTTTCTGCAGATGTTTTGTGTTGCATGAAAGTATTAGTGTAGTGTGCTGAGCTGGACACGTGTTGGAAGTGTTGTGCGAAGTGTGTTAGCCTGGTCTTCCGTGTGTCCCCTGTTGGTACTAAGCCAGGGGCTAGCTGTGTGTCTGTTGTCCTTTTAGTTTTCGTATACGTGTCCAGACTTTGTGTGTGTCTGTGTATGAATTGATGGAAGTGATGAAGGTGCGCCAACTCTCCCTTTTCGCCTCACGGCGCACTCGCCTCCCAAAAGCCTTGGCCCGTTTAAACGAAATGAGATTATCTGACGTGGGGTACCGGCGAAGGACACCCCACGCCTTGTTCTGGGCCTCTCGCACCCGCCTGCAGTCCTCGTTCCACTAGGGCCTCCTTGGTGTGCGGGACCCACTGGAGGCCTGGGGAATGGACTTTTCGGTGGCGTCGAGGATGTGCGCCGTGACGAGTTGGGCGGCTTCCTCCACGTGTAGGTGTTTTATGGATGTGTGGTGTAGTTGAGATGTTTGTGTGAATGTGCTCCAGTTTGCTTTTGATTGATTAAACCTTTTATGGGAAGATGGACTGCTCGGGCCTATACCTATATACTTTAATGAAGTGGGGAAATGGTCACTACCATATGGGTCTGTGCCCACACCCCACTCAAGACATGGAAAGAGAACTGCGGAACCAATAGCCAAGTCAAGATGCGAGTATGTATTGTGTCCTAAGTTATGGTATGTAAGTTGTTTTTTGTTGAAAAGGCATGCTCCGGAGGATGTAAGAAACTTCTCTATCAGGCGACCTCGGGCATCCGTTCTGGAGGAGCCCCAAAGAGAGTTGTGCGCATTAAGGTTGCCTGTTAGTATGTATGGTTCGGGAAGCTGGTCAACCAGTGCCTCGAAATCAGAGCTCAGACGTGCAAAATCAGGAGAGATGTAAATGGAGTCATACCGTTATCAACCTATTAAATATTATTGTACGGATCGCTACAGCCTCAAGGACAGTGTTTAAAGAGAGAGTGTGGCATGCTAATGATTTCCGGGCGATAATGGCCACACCTCCTGAAGAGTGGGTGCAGCCAACCCTGTCCTTTCTGAATACCATGTACCTATTTAAGAAATTTGTTTGTTTAGAATTGAGGTGGGTTTCCTGGAGACACATGATACTTGGCTGACTGGCATGCAGAATCTCATACACATCGTCAAGATTTTTAAGGAGGCCTCTGCAGTTCCATTGGATGATGTTTTCTGTTCCCATTATTTAAATTTAAGAATGCCTAGAATGTGTGTGTTCGTGTGTGTTCATGTGTCGTCTTTCGGGGCTGTTACTCTTGGATTAGGCTTTTTAGGCCTTTCTATTGGCTTGGCCGTCGGAGGCCGCTCCTTGCGCTGCGTTGCAGGCAGGAACGGGGCGCGACGTCCATTTCGTCATCAGATGTCCTGGGGGTGACCGTCGAACCGGGCCCCCCGGACTTGGTCCCCCTTCGGGAGCCCTTCGTTTGAGCCGCCACCGCCGCGGGCATCGGGGACGCCAGAAGTGGCACGGGCGGTGCGGTGACGGTGGGAGCCGATGCGGGGCCCCCGATGTCCATCCCCTCGACAACCTCCAACGCACTGGAGGACGGGGAGGCAGCGGCGGGAGCGGCACCGGTCCCAACGTAAGAGGTTGGCACCACAACCGCTGCTGCCTCAGCAAGCGGCGTGCTGGCGGGTTGGGCTGCCTGAGGCGACCCAGGGGGGGAGGGGGGGGAGGACCAGGTCAGACTCGCTGAACTGGGTCCCTGTGGACACCAGACGCCGCTCCGCCCCCCGGCGAGCTGCGTCGGCGTACCTCCCCAGGGGGAAAGAGGCGAACCGCTTCTGGGAAGGTAAGGTTCTCAGTGACTTTCACCTTGATGATCTCCTTCTCCTGTTTGAATTTCTCGCATGTTCTAGAGTAGGCCCCGTGGGGTCCCTGGCAGTTAGCACAGATGAGGGTTTGCGATGGGCAGTTGTCAGATGGATGATCGTGTTGTGCACACTTGGCGCATGTTAGTCGACCACGGCAGGCGGTAGTGCCATGCCCAAACCGCTGGCATTTAAAACACCGGCGCGGGTTGGGGATATACGGCCTGACGGGGCAATGAATGAAACCTGCATTTACTGATTCAGGAACTGTGGAATGGTCGAAAGTCAATATTACATGTTTTGTTAGGATTTCCTTATCTCGACGAATCATGATACGCCTCACTGCTGTCACACCTTGGTCCTTAAAGGAGTACTGACACCAAATTTTGATACCTACAAAATGATGTAATTGGCTTCAGTAGTTTGTACAGATGCCTCACAGAAATTTTTGCAGCGATCCGAGGCCGGAATCACATCTAAAATCGATTTTGATTGTCCAGGCCGCGAGCTTCCACAAATCGGCAGCACTAGCGCAATCGCTTTCGGCGTGACGAAACATTGGCCTACGTGTATGGCCGGTTCAGAGTGACGTCATATAGTCGTTTTCAGAACCGGAAACGATATCCTGCGCTGCTGTTGTCGGTGGTATTCGTTTGGGCAGGAGACGTGGGCGTAGCTGTGTGAGCAATGCTTGTAAACGTTGCGTGTTCGACGTCTTTGCTCTTCAGTCCGTTGCCGGCGCATGGTGTTCGGCACTGGTGCCGGAAACTGCGCGATGTCGATGGGCACCGCGGCGACGCGGCGGTGCGCGTCGCCGAGCTCGCCCAAGTTGTGCTATGGCAAGCTCGCGGTATGCGAAGTACTGCTCGTGGAAGCCTGTCCGAGCAAATCGACGACGACGACGCCAAGATGCATTATTTTCCACGTGACGACATGCAGCGCTAAACGTGGACTGAGTTCGTGCGCGCCGGCGGCCGCAAGAACTGTCGCCCAAGCCCAGCGGGCTCGGCGTTGCACGGGTCACCTTGGGTGTTGGGAACTTAGTATCGTGGCGACTATTTGATAGCTGGTATCTGTACAACTGCGAATGACCATCCCTTTCACAACTTTTCACCACACTATCATCCCCTTTTTCGCATATGAAGATTATTTTGGCAATAATTTCCGTTACAGCGATCGGCGACCAAGACATCTGCCGCGGCCTGTTTTGATTCTAGCGCGCAGGTGGCGCCATCTTTCGGCCGCTCGCCGCACCGTGGTGCCCGCGGTGCTGGGTCGGAGCGCCGAACCTCCGCTTCCGGTCAGCGTAGGCTTACCATCGCGGCAAATATCTGAACGCCACTCTTAAATTCAGCGCTGATAACAACTCCTAGCACAATTTTCAACACACTAACATCTACTTTCTCGCATGTGGAGCTTCTTTTTTCGTGATCAGATTGATTAGAAGAGTGGCGACAAGCTGTTGCTATCACGGTCGGCGCCGGTTCGAGCCGCAGTGATATTAAAAAACGGACGACGGCGAAGACATCGCCGGGCTAATCGCCTGGCCAAATAAAGTTGTTCTGTCTGTCGGGTGGCAGTGACTCATCCGAGTCTGACGATTCAGACTACATGTCGACTGCGCGGGCGAGTCGCGGACCATGTGAAATCGTATCAGACGATGCGGCGAACGCATGGAGGAAAGAAAAACGTCCCTGACGTCACGGGTGAGACCGTGACGTAAGGCTGGCCGGCTTGCAGGCTGGCCTTCGAACGGCCATTTTCCCGCGCGGCGACCAAATTTGAAATTGGTTGCAATAAACGTGCTATAATTAATTCTGTGTTGGCGGCTGACGGCTTTCGGTTCGATTTTCGTAATGACTGGGACAATATGTATTCTTTACAGCGTAAAAACTGAAAGCGAGATATTTGGTGTCAGGCCTTCCAACAGATCGGTTTCAGTTTCATTCATCAGATCTGACTCAGAGATCACACCCTGGGAGCAATTATGGCTGCGGTGGGGGTGGCCCTGATGTCGAGATCTGCGATGCGATTTTGAGTCAAGAAATTTGTAGCTTGTTGCTTGTCATTCACTCTTCACAAGAACTTCTTCTCCTGTTCTAAGTTTTTTGGCTTTGTAGATTGACCAACAATGCCCTCAACGAAATTTGGAGATTCAGGAAGCCAGACTTTGTGGCAAAGCGGGTCGGCGCATCAACGATTCAATTACCAAAAACTAGTTGTCCGGCTTTGGTAAACTCGTCGTTGGTAACGGAGGAAAGGATACTTCGGTGCGGCCCTTTTTAGGGGGCCGATCTTTGGATTTAGAAATTTTGGAAACCATACGGCATAGTATAAAAGCAGAGAGACGGGGGTACTTTCTCCTTTGACCTTACCCTGGTAGTCAAAGAGGTCCCGGAGCTCCCTGCCTGGTAGACAGGCAGGGAGCCCATCGGCCGGAGCTTGACCAAGGCTCCGACGGCCACCGTTTACGGCTTCTACCCTTCACCTTTAACAACACCTCGCCACGGTTGGACACGGCTTATGTATGGGAGCTCGGGGTCCGCGGTGTCGCTGCTCACCGTCACCATGAATACTCAAGGTGCCCCGTACGGGGGGGGGGGGGTTGACTGGTTTATACCAGTTGTCAGTATCATATTTTGCGGTTCTAGCCTTGCACGTATGCATGACCAAAGATTCTGAACGCCAACCTGCTTACACTATTGGTGTAAGCTGCTTTCCTCTAAATATGTTTATATTTTAAGCCTGGTTACCCATCAACATGCAGGCTACGTTATAACTGCTTCCAATAAGTTGCTTGTAACGTTTTTCTTTTCTGTTAGTTTTCTGTCGTGTTAGAGGGCAAAACAAGGGTTCAGCTCGAAATATTTTGATTAGTTATACAGGGCTATTGGCACGCCATTGTTCTCGCGCCACATGCGTGGTCATATTGGTATTGTCGCGAAGCGGAGGTCTGTTTATGTTTTCTGTTTGTTTTGAGCTCTGTGCTCGCCGCCGGGGCTCTTCCTTCCAAGTGTTGTGTGTGGAAACGCTTCGGACGCGGCTGGGCCCTGGCCCCGTTTTTTCTGAGAAACGGCTCCGGCGCGTGGTTTGCCCGTCGGCCGACCAGGAGAGGCCCGTCTCAGGTTATCGCGCGCAGTGGCGTCTCCGACCCCCCCGTGGCGTGTGCGCTGGTCGCTCTCGGGCTCCGGGTCCTTCAGACGACCTTCCTGTCTTTTCCACTCTTTACTTAGTGCGTTTTGTCTGAACTACTTTCTTTACACCCATAATTCTCCAAGCGCGCGTTTTCGTGTTCAAACCTTGTGTCTGTGTGTGAATGGTTCTTTTCACTTTGGCGGGAACATGGCTGATTGGTGCTTACAAGCGTATCCCCGATTGGCTGCAGAAAGTGGGGCCAGAATGCGCTTTTTTTCCCACGAGTCTGCATGAAGCGAATATAAACCCTCTCGGCCGGGTTCACGAGGGGGCAGCGGAGAGCAGAGAGCGGCGGGCGACCGGCACCAGGACTCACTTCAGAAACTCTGCCGCCCGTCGTCGTGCCCTCCCGCCGGGAGATCGAGATCCAGTCAGCCATGTCCCGCTAAGTACTCTTGATCTATTGACTGTCTTTCTCATTTATGTAACAAGTGTATTCGTTCTGATTCGTATGTCCTTGATGTCATAAATGTTACCCGTAAATTAAATCAGTTAACTTTAAAACTTCTTCGACGCCTCGACTTCTTCATTCCGATCGGCATGCTACCGTAGCGGCAGGTGTGGACCAAATTACGCCGTTACAGTATAACAGATATAGGCTTAGCCTGCAGGGCCGTAGCCAGAAATGTTTTTCGGGTGGGGTTATGGGTTTTCTAAGGGAAGAGTTTTGCCGAAAGGTATACTAAGCCTCGCTTACGTGCTGCCTAAAATTTCGAACGGAATTTGACCACTCCCCCCCCCCCCCCGCCACACACACACACACACACCTCCTCCGGCTACGTCCCTGGGCTTACGGGAAGCCTTCACATGCAGGGCTTTACGTCATCTGCGCCAGATTCCCGCTAAGAGAAAAACGATATATTACAACGAAGCTGTTATACGCTATTTTCCGTGAGATCGATGCGTGCGTAGACCGAGAGCGTAGACCAGAAAGCCTCGTAGTGTCGATACAGCTCGAGATAGCAACAGTGTATCCTCTCCACTCACCACCTGTGCGTCGTCGGGGCACGCTTCACAGCTGCAGCGCGTCCTTTTCGTTTGTCACCGGTGTGTAGTCCGTAGATGACACTGTAGCCAAGTCTACCTACAAATTAAATACTAAACTACATATAAAACTGGAAATGGCCTGTGTGTCTATTTGACTGGTGACGTCACGCGCATCATAGGGCACGTTATCTCAGTTGCGTTCCTGTACAGTTCCGCTGGTAATTCGCCTTCACAGAGTGGAATGGTAGTCTTTTTTTTTTTTTAACATGAGAAAATCGTTTGTGTATGGTGTCCGCAGTTAAAAACACCAAGAAGATGACGAGCGCTCGTCAAGCTAAGCATACCCACTTAGGAAGACCGGCTAATATTGCCCCCCCCCCCCCCCAAAAAAAAAAAAGAAACTCCAGCGTTCGCCGCGTGCCTCGAGCGCACGTTCGTCAAGCCAAGCACACCCACTTCGGGATTGGCCACAAAAACACTCCAGCGTCCGCCGTATCGCGGCAAAACTTGCTCGGAACGAGAAAGACACGTCATAGCGTACTCGTGAGTGCATGCCTCGCGCCGAAAAAAAAACAACAAAAAAAAAAAACGATCGTACAAAGCTGTCCGTAAACCGATGTGCAAAAGACTGAAACTTCAAGGGCCAAGACGGCACAGAGTCAAACTGCAACAACGGTCAGGGCGTCAGAATCGGCTTGGCAGAGTCAGTCGTCTTACTCACTCGGCCACGACCGTGAGTTAATAGCCGAGTCAAACGGCTTACTCACTCGACTGCGACTGTTGGGGGAGGAATCTCGCCATTTGCTCGACACAGAACATGGGATATAGGGTACACGCTGCACCTGCGGGCGCCTAGTTTAAGCGTGCTTGTTCCGTTCGTTCGTTCGTTCTGCCTCTTCGATTTGCTTCTTCTTCGCCGTTATAACAACGATGTAGTAAAGGCCGTCACGGCAGCGTAGAAGAAGCAAATCTGCAGCAATCGTGGACCTTCGTGATGGTCGTGTAGGTTGCATACAGCTTCGCTACCTTCAAGTCTTACACGTTACTATGAGCTAGAGCACTGCACGGGCCTGATTTTAAGGTCCGAGCCCGGCCCGAGCCCGCTTTGTGAAGCCCGAGCCCGACCCGGGCCCGTAACACCGAGCCCGGGCCCGACCCGGGCCCGGGCATTCATAAGTGGGCCTAGCCCGGGCCCGGCCCAGGCCCATCGTCTCAAGCCCAGGCCCGGCCCGGCCCGTTGTCTCAATCCCAGGCCCGGCCCGGGCCCGTCGTCTTAAGCCCACGCCCAGCCCGGGCACGGTCTTGTCTTTTTTTTTTTTTGAGCCTAGGGAGGGCCCGCATGTGTGTGACCAGGCCTGGTCTTTGACGTTGAAGAAAATTTGTTTATTATATTTATTCGAGTGTCTTCGATGCGGGAAATCAGACGGAGCATCTAGTCTGTACAAGCACGCCCTAAATTGTAAGGGTGAACGCAAAAAAAAAGGGTTTAAAAGTACACGTACTCACACCGTCTGCAGTTCACGCCACATGGGCGTAATAATAGCTCGTATTCTTACACGAGAGACACCATCACCTTTGATGACCAGACTCTTGGCAACTTCATGTGGTTGTTTCGGTCACAAGTTGGTATTAATGAAATTTCTTGCTCTCCATTTGAATCCACGAGTATGTGCGTGCGTTGAAATATTTTCCCTGGAGTGGTTGTTAAGCGGTGGCGCTTCTCTAGCACGCGAGTTTGATTTCCAGCCACGGTAGCCGCATTTAGATTGGTTCGACATCTAAAACACACGTACATAGACATAGGTGCACAGCTCCAGGGTGGCTTAATTAATTCCTTCCCCGCTAGGGCATTCCTTGTAACCGTATCTTTGGTATGTTATACCCCAAAATAAAAAATCTTGATGCAGTACATGAAATGTCATTAAAGTTACAGTATAGTTACTATCAGCCCTAGCAAAACGCGTTTTTAAAACAATGTGTACAACTAACATCAAGAAGCGCGTAAAAGTATACTCAGAATATTCAATTTTATGCTCTTTTCTACACTTCACGTCGGAACTATTAAGGGCCGGGCCTATGAATTCAAGCCCGAGCCCGGCTCGGGCCCGTGCCGTTGAGCCCGAGCCCGCCCCTAGCCCGTGGCACTGAGCCCGAGCCCAGCCCGGGCCCGCGGCACTGAGCCCGGGCCCGCGGCACTGAGCCCGGGCCCGGCCGGGCCCACCAATAATCGACTTCGGGCGGCCCGGCCCGGCCCGCGGGCCGGGTCGGGCCCGGGCTTTCGGGCCGGTCCGGGCCCGTGCAGGTGCTCTACTATGAGCTTCCTGCATTTTTTTTTCTATAGTATCCTGCCTACTAAGTCGCACAATGACGACGTGTATTTGTAGAAAATGCGACATGACTACACGACCTGCACGAGGCCAAAATTGGTTGTTAACATGCTGGAGGGTGAGTTGTCGGCGCACATTACTTCCTGCCGCCACATTTTCAGTGTCTGTTAATGACCGCGTCGGCCATTGAGCGGCCGTGCAGTCACCGCCAAATGCACAATATTTCTATGACATATTATCATAGGGATATATCAATCTTCTGACCTGCCAATCTTTATCAGAGCTTCAACAACCTCCGTGGCATTTCATTTGGTTAGGTGCCAAGCATACGTTTAATGAAGGCCGTATATCTGCAACAGTTTCGCCTTTATGTGGGAAGTGAACACGGGAAGCCGTCGTCCGCCCACTGGAGTGTGTCAGACGTGAAAGCCGAACGCGCATACGGGTTGTATCGAGCCCCGCCCACGTTTCCCCCCTTCCCTTTCGAGGGCGCTGATCTGTAATGCACCCTCGGCTGCCATTTGCACACAAAGGATGAGTTGCTGTCAGCGGCGTCGTTTGTCTTGTCAAACACTCACAATCGCCGGTCGTATGTCAATGGCCGTAGATCAATCATTTATTAACACATGAAACGTCGTTCAACATGAGCGACAGCTGCGTGTACATACATACAGTGAACGCGAACAAAGAAGGACGAAATAAATGAACAAAAGGAAGATGTCGACAGTGTCACGCGCGATGACCACCCATTCACTCAGAGGAAATGCGCTGCGCGCAAGGATGAACTCTCCAACGCGCACGCTTTGAAAACAATGGAACTGTGTCCCGAAGGATCGCTCGCCAGGGTTTATTCACTTCTGCTGGGGAAATTAAAGACGTTCGGAGATGCCCTGTGGAGGTCGCGAAGTAATTAACTCTCTTTCTGTTATAGATTCAGCTATTACTCCGCAACTTGCGGGCTGGCGCGACGGGCACAATTATACGGCGGACAAATAATTTCGAACTCAGCACTTTGCAGGCCTTTTATTTTTTTACTGGGCTCACACTTCTCTTCCTCAGTAATGAACGTGACCTGGACGGCCGTTTGTCGCCAGCGTTCCAGAAATGATGTACCAGGGGCGGTGTTCTCATGTTTTGTCCGTTTTGTGTCCGTTTCAAAAGTGTCCGTTTTGAGCAAGCCCTGATTGGCTAAAAGCGAACACCCGGATGTGACGCCATGCAAGCACGGCGGAGCTATGAGGCGCGGCTTCTCGGAGCAGACGATTTTTCGTCGCCTTGTTGTTGGTTCGCTGACGGAACAATAAAGATATAAAGGATGGTTTAAAATAGGTTTAGTCGTTTAAAATGTGTTTACAACAACAGTTGCGCAAAAGTCAACCCAAAGCCCACCTACAACTGGAAGTACGTCACAAGAAAACGGACGCAAAACGGACAAACACGAGAATGCCGCCCCAGATAGACGCCGCGGCCCGCAGCAGGTCCCCGAGAGGCCCTAAGCGGAACAACCCCGGCAAGCGATGGAAACGATGCACGCATATGGATATACATGGTATGCACTTACATCAAAACTCGGAAAACACAATGAAACAACAGGCTATATACGCATAACGACACCAGAGTTTAGCGAGACATGTTCTAAACAGATGCTGACGGCTGTTCCGGCTGGATCAGACACAACGTCTTTACTCCAAATAAATGTTGAACAGAACGAAAACAGAATAAAAAATAACTGGGTGCCGTGTGTTTCATGCCCTAAAAACGCACATGTTAAACATAGCACACAAGGAAAGGATCTAAATGGCAGCATATGGCTGGCTACATACTTCCTGGACAGCACAGTGGGATGGGACGCAAACTGCGACGGCAGGCAATTCTTGGGTTCATGAAAAATCCCGGGCCATCTCCACTAACGTGAAACCTGGGGAGGGGCGAAGCGTGCAGGTGTATAAGCGTGTTCTTGGCGCCTCGGTGTTTTTGACAACGGAGATGAAACCGTTGGGGGTAGAGGTATACAGCTTTTCTATAAAAGTATCGGGTTCTTGAAGCACGAAGCGTTCTAGCGCGAGGCTTTGGAAAGCGAGTGTCCCGGTGTTAGTATACACGTTACGAAACGTTCCAAGGCGAGGCGTAAACGAGTG
Source organism: Haemaphysalis longicornis (assembly GCA_013339765.2). Classification (NCBI taxonomy): domain Eukaryota; kingdom Metazoa; phylum Arthropoda; class Arachnida; order Ixodida; family Ixodidae; genus Haemaphysalis; species Haemaphysalis longicornis. The sequence goes on along the minus strand of CM023456.1, from coordinate 80,070,238 downwards.
TCCCGGTGTTTTTTAGTACGCGTTACAAAGCGTTTTAGCGCGAGGCGTAAACTAGTGTCCCGGTGTTTTAGTACCGTGACTACATGAGACAGCTACCGCAGTGCGAGTGATCGGACAAATATCGGCGATACGGTCGTTCATGTAGGAGAGCCGGTGTTATTGTGGCGCTTAAAATTTAGGTTATAAGGATGAACAAAAAAAATGGCGTAGCTTGCCCTAGTGGTGCAGGGCTGGAGAAACAGCAGAGCTGGTGGCCCCTCTCCCTTCGTCGGAGACCCGGCTCCTCACATGGATTTCCGAACTTGCCGCTGAAAGTTCTCCATGACTGGCAGGCCCCGATCGTTTTGTCCGCTGGCTTTCTCATCTCTCCTAAAGTGAACCGCGTTGGCACGCGCTGGACCCGCGGCAACCGGCTTCGCGAACTGGGCGTCTGTAGCGCGAACTCTTCGGCGTCCGCGCTCCCCACTTCCGACGCGAACGCTCGTGAACTGGCGAGCAGAAGAGCACGCGAGAGATCACGCCACGAACGCTGGGTAGAGTGCTCTCCGAGGTCGAGCTGGCAGACGCCGAGCGCTCCTCACGAGGCGCACGCTAGGTACTTTTCTTGGTACTTTTTTACTGGTAACGCTAAACGGCTGAACTAAAAACAGCTCTGCTGTTAATATGTTTGATCAACATGCGGTTAGGTACCGCCTCAATAGCCTAGCAAATCTATTAATGTGATAGACCATGAGTCCCGAAAACACCGGCCGCGACATGAGCACCAAGAATTGACTGCCGTCGCAAGGTTGATCAGTGGGAAGGGGTAAGGGGGGGAGGGGGGTTGGTGTAGTTACACACCTAACATAGTTTGAAATAAAAAGAACTAAACACAGTACAAAACATGACATGTCCTTGCCAACAGCAACAACGACGGCATACAGAAATCGGATAGATATGTACATATCCTTGGCATGACATCACTCGCGCGAAAAACGCAAGCGCGTCAAAAAAAACGCTCCGGCGACGACAAAAGTGGCCGATCGTATGCGGTTACATGGAATAAAAAAAGGAAGGTATGTTGATGCCTCTGGAAACACCGCTCACTCGCTTCAACGAATAAATTATGAGAATATCTTAACCGGCATGATAACACTGGGAGACAAAGCATGTTTACACAACGATCAAGGTAGAGTGTGAGGAGAGAAAAGTTGTCGCGCGTAGTTAACTAGTATGGCATAACATTTAGTAGGCGCGCACTTGCGCTGAGTAGCCTTTGTATGAGTAAGAACAAGGTAGAAAAGTGCCGTCGTGGCAGCCACTGTCCGCTGAAATTGCGTACAGGCTACGTACCGCCCTAGTCGGCGTACGGGCCATACAAAGGGGTCCTGCATACAAAAACACGCATTCAAATACCCTACATGTCCGTATTGCCGTTTCTGATTTGTGTGGCGAAAGATCAGCACAGCGCTTACAAAAACTCCCGATGGCACCCAAGCATTTCTTAAGAGTTGTGCGCGCGAAAGCATTAATGTTCAGTCGAACGCCGCTGAGTAATTCTTTGAGTTTTTGCGCTGTGAGTAAGGTTTGCTCACTTGTGTTTCATCAGTGGTAAGCACGCGCTATGAAACGCTTCGCAGTCACGTGGGTTTGGGTGCCGTTTCTTTCCACGCATGCTTTCTCGCTCAATGGGCTATTCGGAGTTTTCGCATTTAAACAATTTTTTGCTAAAGTGACAAAGCCATCGTGGTAAAGCCCTCGGCGCTGAACTGAAGCCCGTTCCACATGGTGCGAATTAGCCGGCGAATTCGCCGCTGCGGCGCCGCTCGTGCGGCAAAACGATGCGTTTCTGTTAACAACTACTGCCGAAGCTACGAAGATTGGTCGTTTCGCCGCACGCGCGGCGCCACTGCAGCGAATTCGCACATTCGCACCATGTACAGAACTGGCTTAACTATCAGTTCCGCTGCGTCCGTGCCACGGCCGCGACATGCGCATGCTCGTTAGCCTTCTTCAGTGAACCTGCTACGGACGATTCAACCTCGATGTAACGAAGTAACTGAAACCCGGAAATTATTTTTTTTTTAAATCAGGAGCTTCGTAATGCAGAGAAATTTATGAAGCCTATGGACAACTGAGGGGACAATCCTAATTTGTTCATTATTTTTGGAAATTCGGAATATCCAGCTTCAAGTGGAAAGCCCGCTAGCTTTTTTTTTTAATTGGTTGTCAGCCAGGTGCTGGCAGAACTGCGTCGAATGAAGGCTGGGTCACATACAAGGATTAAAGGGACTCTGCAACACTTCTGATAAAGGCTTTCCTTCTTTCCTTCGCGCCTGGAAGCACTGCGGAAGCGATAATTATCGCCAGCGCAAAGCGGCACTGCGCGATTTGCTCGTCGTAGCAGATACGTCTTCCGTTTCTGATTTGCTTTCGTGGGTACCTTTTTAAAGTGGCCATCGAATGCGGTCATTGCTGCAACTCAAGGAAAACCTGCCGATAGCCGCTACACCGCTGTAATGACGTAATTCCAGAGGTCGAAGAGCTTCAAGACCGGAAAAAGAGGGAAAAATCTTTCGAGCAAGTTTCTAAGCCATCTGATGGGCATAGTAATGCCCATCAGATACGACTGAGATACTTTGCGATCCCCTAATCTAAGCACTGGATGTGTTGGTTGACTACGTTCTGCAAGCATTTAAGATTTCGAAAAAAAAGTTTCAAAAAGTGTTGCAGGGTTCCTTTAAGCTTCCTCAAACTAGTTGAGAGCAGGAGCTGCAAGAGAAGCTGCTGCTCTCAATAACCCTGGTTCGATAACCCTGGTCTGTTTGATAACCCTGGTCGAAATCTCTATTTCTTCTTTCGCATTTTGCAAAACCCTGCTTGCTGCTTACTTTGCTGTTCGGTCAACCACGTTAATCGACCACCACGCAATTTTGTCGAGCAAATGAAACAAGGGTCCCGCCTTTGGCATCAACGGATTGCATGTAATAATACTGGAGCGCCAGAGACGCATAGTGCACATTTGTGAGGCCATTTTTTTTTTCAAAGCTGCTATTTTTTTAGCACTTGACAAATGCGACTAATGGAGAGCTTTTGGGCTCAGATGTCGGGGGGGAAAGGGGGGGGGGGGGGAGAGAATGCTGAAATGTGCCTTTAAAAGCGTCGACACTTGCTGGCAGTAGTTCGGCATCCAAGCAGATTAAATTACTCCCCAGCGTTCAGCGAAGTGCAGTATAGTGATAAATTGTGCACTGTGGTCACGTATGGCGAATGAAACAGCTGCCTCGTTTATCGTTCGGCTACCCACGAGGTTTTTGTTTACTCAGTTGTGAAAGGGGGAGTGACTTGAAAGGGGGTTGATGTGATGATGTAGCACCCAGACAGTTGGCCCATTAACTCGTCGTTAGGAACAGTTGCCCAAATGGCGTATGCAAGTCACGAGAGGCATTGAAATTTAGCCAGATTAATTTTTCGCATCAACTCATCTCGCCCTAATTTCACCATGTCCATGGGCAGTATAATTTCAACAGTCGTCCAAACCCTTTGAACCTCTCAGTGTGCAGCGGAGGTGTTCACATTGGGTAGAGGAACGTCAGCTTTCACAACCGAAATATTGTGTGCAGGCCAATACAAAGGCTCCGGCAGAAGGCTTGACGCCCTCACGCAATCAAGTGATATCCTGTTGTCAAAACCCTATAGCATTGGTCAAAAGTTTTTTTTTTTCTTCGCTAACTTGTGTCATCCACACAAACACAGCGCATGAACATTAACGTTACAACTGCGTCGTTCACATCCACGAAACACCGTCCTCCCTTTCACCGAGTTCACCGATTTCACTCCTCGCCGTCGTCGTCAGCGTCGCGAACGGCAGCGCCGTGGGCCCCGAATCCCGCTGCACCTCCAGTGGACGTCTCGGGCGGCCCTCCGTGGTAGCCCTCGTTGACGTGACTGACGGCGTGGTGCTCCTCGGGCGGCTTCCAGGACGAGGACGTGGCGGCGACCTCGGCACTGTGGTAGTCCTGCGAGGAAGACGAGGGCGCCGACGCGTACGGCTTGGTGAGGCTGCCGGGCGTCGCGTAGTCGGGCTCCTTGTCGGCCGTCAGCGGCATGCAGCTCAGGTCTTCGTGGAGGTCGGCCCCGGGGCTGCCGGGCACCTTGATGTCCGGCACGTCCAGGTCGTGGCTGTCCAGGCACTGCGTGGTCGAGCCCGAGCCCCCGGCGCCGTCGTCGTCGTCCTTGTAGTTGAGCACGGGGTACAGCCGGCCGTGCTTGATGGTCGAGTTGGCGTTGATCATGCCGTAGTCCTTGGCGTCGGAGCAGAAGCGCTTGAAGACCACGTACAGCGCGACCAGCGTGATGCTCACGCACACGATGAGCACGATGCCCAAGATGATGCCGAAGATCATGGCGGCGGCTCTCACGGGCGCGACGCCGTCAACCAGAAGAGCGTGTGCCTGCGCCACAAGAGACGACAAGGACAGCTGGTTACGATACAGCTAGAAAGACACTTTAGTTCGAGATGATAAGCACAGAAATATTAACTGCAGGATGGGACAATGAACGTTTCGCTCTATCAGCCCGCTTGGCAAGTAGGTTACCATGCGCGCCTGCTATGAGAGAAACTGAGCCTTTTGGCATGGCCTAGGACGACTAACAGAGCTATCTGAAACTCTGCGCGTCGAAGCTGCGCAGTTGCACGATGCCTGGCTGCACAGATCCCGAGCACCATAAGAATGTAGACATCATGTAGCTGCGACATTCTTAAACGGTGAACAACGCGACGGCGCTTATTTTCGGAGCACGTTTCAATGCCGCTCACACTCACTCCTGTTTAAGAGACAGATGCAAGCACGTGTTCGCCCGTCCGCAAAGGAACACATGCACCCTGAGGACAGGTTTTTCTTGAAATATAAACACTGTTGCGCGAGCGCAATTCTAGCGCTTCTATATGAAGTCATTAGAAAATGGGAAGGTGAATAAAGCACTGACACCTTTCTTTTCTTTAAACCAAGTAGCGTACGAAATGACAATTTTTTTGTTGCAGTTGGCACATAGCAGGTGGTGTTGAAGTACAAATGATCCATTTCAATAAGTGCCCGGAAAAGGTCGTACGTTATTTTATTTGATTACCAGTCAAGCAGATGAATTTGAAATACGTACAGTCTCGCTAAAAATTCACCCGTCACATTTGTTTGAAGCCACCAACACCATAGACACGGCACTGCGAATTTCGTTGCAACATTTCACTGGCAAGTATGTGCAATATAGCAAAAGGTGGGAAAAGAATTCCACAAAAGTACCGATGCATACCGGCAGCTGGCGCTATTACCAGCACTGCTTCATATGCGTAGAATGTTTTCGCAAATCCCGGCAAATTGTCAGATGCCGCTTTTTGTGTGTGAAAAAGAGAATTCATTGAGACATGATGGCGCAGCGATTAGGGATAACAGCGCTTCCATGTGAACAGGAAAGGGTTCGATCAGTTCCTAAGCAACCAGGGCATTCAACACGCTACAAAACCAACAAGGGCAAAGTGTTAATTCGGCTCACTGGGAACGGGGCGTTGCGAAGAGCACTTCTGCTATTACAGTGTGTACTGTAGGAAAACAACTCCAGACTGCTAGCACTGATGCAATTGTTCATGCATGTCAACATTGCTTAGCGCAAATGAAATTGAGCACATTTCAAACAAAACGCAAGTACATAACCAAGGCCAGCAGTGCTTTCAATCAAAAATATAAATCATTTTTTTTAGAAAAGAGACTAAAATCACTGCGTCTCGGTTGAAACGAGTCAGAAAAAAGACAGCAGGGGGGCAGCAGGTAGCTCCATTCCGAAGTCGCCTAAGTGCGTGGTCGGCGCGATTCCCCTGCAGCCTGCTGCATCTACTTACACGCTCTGCATCTGAGTTCAAAGCAACTATGAAAGCAAAATGACTGTGACCTTGTTTTACCTGAAAGTAATAGCCTTTGTTGTTAACGCAACCAACATGTTCCGGCCCCACAGGGCGTTTCATTCGCCAAAACAATAATAAAAACCTTAAAGTTTGACTCTACACAACGTCAGCGGTGACGCAGTGTGGGGAAACAGATTTATCGTGCATTTAATTTTATGTTAGCAATCGGAACGGTAAAACAGTTTGGAGGCACCACTAAATCTCACAAGCCTGATTTTTAGTTGTGGCTTTGGTCGGCGGCTGCAATCGCATAAATAAGTCCCTGTGACGTCATAAGGGCTGGGCAAGAAAATGCCTGGTGAACGGCAACAACTTCATTTATTTTGCCGATTATATAGCCAAATTATTTAAAGTTGCCATCATGATCGACATCATTGCTATTGAGAGAAAGCCCTTTCGTATGAACCAAACTTGTATTTTTTTGGTCACAACCCCTTTGCACTACAATTTTTTTCGCACTTACTATAATTAATGGTTCCGAAACCAGTTCAAGCTTGCGAACCGGTTCGCGAACCGGTTCGGTGTGTAATTTAGTCGAACCGGAACTGAACCGGAACGAAATTATTTCACCCGAACCCGAACCGTAACCGAACCGGTATTTTTTTTTTCCTTTCGACACACTGGCTGAGTGGGTTACCAAAGCCTTGTTCTTTCGAATTAAACAAAGCCTTGTATTTTGTCTTCATGGCTCCTTTAACAAAGTCGCACCGTTCCGCAGTGCACCTAGCCCCGGTATACTGTAACTTCAGGTGCAGTGGCGGCGTCATTCCGTTTCGTAGACGGTACAGAACCGAAAGCACCTTGCGCCATCTACTGGTTCGCTTTCAACACTAGCCACCGTTCTTTTGACCGACTGCTAAAAAAGAATCCGCCGTTCGAACTATGTGGTTTGACGTCTCTGTTTGCTATCGTAACGGCCTTGTTTCGAGCCCGCTCGATTTTTAAAAGTTCGACCGATTTTTATGTAAAAATGTTTTAAATCAATACTTGTAGCCCTTTCTTTCGTAAACAACAGTGGTTCGGTATGTTTTAGACCGCTTTAGGCGCGGAGTGCAGCCTATCAGCGTGTTTAATTTATGCTTTGCGCCATGCAGTAAGGGCCAGCTCTGTAATGTTGACGAAATGGAATATCGCCGCCAGGTGTGCTGTTTTCTACTTGTCTGCGCGTCCTCATTCACTCGGTCCAGGAATACCTCGACGTGTGTTGAAGGTAATGGAAATGATGTTTTCATAGCATACAGAGTCGTTTTCTCGGACGACACTAATTTTCACTAGCGACCAGTATCATTACGCGAGTGACTGAATGCAAGTTTCGCGTATACAATGAGGAAACCTGGGAGGGATCTTTTTGTTCGTTTTCATACGTGGCCTGTTTGAGCAAAGCAAGCTTTTCGAAAAAATATTCCTAGGACACTTGCTTCATACATGCTTTGAAGGACTGACGTGCTATTGCAACGGACACCTTTTATATACACGATCACACGTCTACACAGCAGCCGCGCTATTTTACCGTCTTTAATCCACCTTAATCCGCCTATACCCATTTTATCCAACTTAGTCTGCCGCAACTCACCTTAATCTACCTTAATTCATCTTAATACGAGTCTACTTTAATCCGTCTTGCTACATCTCAATACAACTTAGCCTACCTTAACCCGTCTAAGTTTGTCTCAATTCACCTTAATCCGGATTACTGTCTCACTAATCATTGCCATCAATTAAGAGTCAATCCTATCCCATCCCAATTCATTTATTTAATCGTAATTCAAGTTATTCGAACCCAATTCACCTTACAAATAACTGCTATTTATCACTAATGAATCATTAATTAGCTTGAGTAATTAATAATTTCTTACACACAGCTGCCATGCTTCAGTTCGCATCTGGCATGCCTTGGTTTAGTTGCGCTTCTGCATCATTCGTGTCGACGCCGGGGTCACTCGAAGTGAACCGTCCAATTAGACGTATAAGGCTTTCGCCTTAATAAGGTGGACAACTCTTCATGTGCGTTACAAGTCAGTGCAAACAATCGCAAAAAGTGAAGTGTGAAACGTGCAGAGAATATGCTGCACCTCAAAGCCATACGATCTGTTAGTCACTGCGAGCAATTGAAATGCGTGGGCGAGGTAAGCCATAGAAAAATCCATGCAACCATTACCGTATGTCTCCAAGACATTGACAGCCAGGTGGCTACGGAATGTCCTTTAGGAAAGAATTGTTCACGTGTCCTCTGGCCGACGACGGCAGCACTGGCGCGTCAGCCACAATGCCGGCATCGACGTTGTGGTCATCGGCCGTGCGTTCACCGGCTCCCGGAAGCAGGAAACCGTCGTCCACGCTGTCTCCCCTCCAGATCTGCCTCGTGTCCACGCGGGGCGCATTGTCCTTGAACAGCCCCACGGGCATCTGCAGCAATTTTGGCCCCGACGCATGAGTTCCGACCCTCTCGTGGCCGTTCGCGTCAATCGAGAAGGGATCCGGCGTCTTGGTGATCTGGGAGGAGACCCCGCTGTCCGCACCGGCCGACCTTTCCGGTCGGTCCCTGCTCCGGACGAAGAACGGATTTCCCACGTCTTCTTCCTCCTCTTCCTCGCGCAAGCTCGGCATGGGGACGGGAGGCGGAGGAGGCGGCTGCCCAGGCGGAGGCACGGGACCGTGGACGTCGCACATGTCCACGTGGTAGACCCCCGGGTCCTGCTTGCAGGGCTCGTTGCATTGCGGACACGGCGGACACTGGTTGCGGATCTTGTTCTGGAAGTGGGCCCTGCGCTTGGCGCGCTTGGAGGCCGTTATGCAGACGGACACGCAAAGGACGATGATGACCGCGACGGAGATGAAGATGAGGGATCCGAGGAAGATGGCCATGCCGGGACCGGCATCGCCCAGGAAGCCACTTCCGCCGCCGCCTTCGTCGGGGGCCATGTTACTTCCGGCCGCTGCCGACGCGTTGCCGCTGGTATTTGCGGCGGGCGTCGTTGAGTACGGGAAGGTTGTTCCGTTAACCTCGGCCCCGTCGGGTTGTACCGTTGAAAGTTCGCTGGTCGTGTTAGTGGCCATGACAGCGGCTTGTTCGAGCAAAGGTTAGCCGGTTATGTTGGCGCAGCTTTCAGACACAGGTAGCAGGAATGCAGAGAGAGAAAGAGACAGGGCTGCATCTAAAGAGAGACAGAGAGAGAGAGAGAAAGAAGGAAGGAAAGATGCGAATTAGGGGCGTGTCAACGTTGCTTGTATTTACAGCAGGAAAATGTAGAAAGGGAACAGGCGATAGAGTTTAGAGTGGTGACAAGGTGCGTGGCGTAAAACACTCGGCCGTTGTCTGATGAGCTGTTTTTGCAAATTACAGATATTTCTTCGGACCCATGGTGGACCTCCCCCGCCTTCCCTTTGGCATTTCCTCCTCAGCCTTGCTCTGCGCGCTCAAAAAGGTAAAAGAAAATGGACAATAGTATTTTTGCAACAAAGCTAGTCGCATAAAATCTGTAGCCAACTCGATCCCGCCGACCACTACGAATTACTCGCTTTATTTTTTGTTTTTTTTTGGGGGGGGGGGAGAGGAGGGGAGAGTTGGCAGACACAAACGAATATGACACTGCTTATGCAGTTGTTAGCACAGGGGTACTAATCTATAATATTATTCATACACTCACTAGTGCTTCGAAACTTCAGAAAATAAGCCAAATAGGGCTTATGGCTCGGAGTGTAAGCCGAGACAGCGCACCTTACCGATAAGGTAAACTCGTTCATTCATGGCAAACGCTTAAATGGAAGACAGCGGGTGGTCGCCGATCCAGGTGAGGTAGACAGTGCTTTGATCGAAACACACCAACTCCACAACCTCTCGCTGACACTTCTTTAGTTATACGCTGTTGCGCCGCGCAGGCTTCCCTCTTCGTTCGCAGCCTTGCGAAATACCTCGAATTTTCGATCAGGCTTCGCGCTTCTCGGCGTTAGAAACATAGGGACCGAAAAACAGCAGTTGCGCAACTCCTGCAAACTCACGCTGATTGCTGGCGACAACGTTACGGCACCAACGCGACAAGAAATTGCGTGAGTATACACACGTTTTCGCGACGGCGACGTGTCCGTAAGGCAAGTCTTCACGAGGTCCCACAGGGGCTTATATATTGACGTCGGTTGCGAAACTCCGGGCTACCCACCCCGTTTCATTCTAACGGTCTCTGTCCCCGCACATTCAAACGATTTCATTCTGCTCTACCGCCCAGATTCCTTTTGCGCAATTACACATGAGCTACGGTCTTTCACGGCGCGTTAATCAACACCGGCCACGTCGCAGAACATCCCGAGGCCATAACGCAATGCGCGTGTGGCTCCGCTCATGCATAATCCGCGCGCTTCGGGCAGGTAACCCCAGTGACGCTTTTGTTCATTTACGTTGTTCCTCGCCCGCAGCCGGCCTTGCGGCGACGACGACCCATTTCGCAGGGTCGCTACGAGAAACACCGTTTCGCTGGAAACAGCACGCGCAGGCAGCAGACGGGCAGGGTTCGAGAGAGCGGGGTTGTCGCACAGTCACGCTCCCGACTCTCTCCGCGAATAGCCACAGCCCTGCCCACTGTCTGCACCAAGGTCAGTCCACGTCGCGGTTCAAACCTCGCCACAGCCGATTCCTTCCCACCCCCCTTGTTTTTACAGCCAGCGGCTGCAGGAGACGGACGATCGTCGCAAGAGCACGGAACAGCAATTAGCGATATTGGTAGAAAAAGGAAAAAGAAGATAGACGGGAAAAGGGGGCGCGGCCATGCGTGTTTCCCATTATAAAAGTGCCCGGCAGGCTGGATCCGCCGCACAGCGCTTATACAGTACACTGTCCGTGCGAATGTCAGCGCGAGTGGCGATCGCGCGGACCAACTCGTGCGCGGCGCCGCGCGACGCTTCGTCGAGCAAAAAGACGCGGCTCGAGCCTGGTACTTTTCACTCAGTCAAGGCTGCAATTTTTTCGTCCACACCACCGTGACGCGAAGGCCCAGCTACAGCCCTGGCATCAAAGGCGCCGTCATGCAAATCCGTCCGTATACGAACGAACGAGGTCCAAGAAGACGAGACGTCTACAGTCCATGGGCAAAGCGAAGAAGTTACAGGAATCCTTACCTACGCGGTGTTGAACTGCGTCGACGCCAGAGCCTTGTCGACTTGGCGGTGTTTCTGCCGTGGGACAGCGCTGCTCAATGTAACGGGGTCACGGAGGCATGCGTAGCCGCGCGGCGGTCACACAAGCCTGACCACTGCGTGAAAGTACCGCCGCTCTGCGACCTTCGTGGCTCCAGCCTTATTCCCGGATTCGTGCCGTACAGTTTGTTGCTACGCCCGCGACCCTGCAGCAACTTATCGCTCGGCCTTCTTCCTCGCTTGCCCAGTTTTCTGCTCGTGCTGTTACCAAACGCGTCTTGTAATGAGAAACGGCAAACGTTTACTCACCGCTCTCGGAAGCGTTGCACGCCCGCATGTCGTGGGCGGAAGACCGCGTATACGCCCTTCTTTCCCCAGCTTCTGTTTTGTTCCTGAAGTTTTTCCAACGATAAGCAACAGCGCCACTTCCACTGACGAGGGCAAACTTTTATATTTTCTTTTTTGACGTTCACACGAACCGGTTCGGCAAGTTGTACCCACAGTGCATCATAAATGATGCGCTGTCCTCAGTATCAAGCGATTAAAATGGAAATGGAGTTACATTGCATGCATAACCACAGCAATGCGCCTGCGTTGTTTTTGTACGGCAAAAAAATATCAAAATCTTATCATCCGGTGCGACCTCGTACAAAAGCTTGGCCCTTATAATTTGATCGTGATTGGATGACCGCAAACCCATACCTGCATTGCCCAAGGGCCTGCAGTTGCGTCTCTTTAGCCGTGCTAAGATGGCCGCGACCGAAGCGCACCACAGCGAGTTATGGAGCGACAAGGAAAAAAAAAAAAAAAAATCGCGCCCAAGCCTGCTCATGTCAGGACGTCGACGCGGCAGAAACCGGCTTCGCCGCGCTTCTGTCGCAGCCATGAAGAAAAAAAAAAAATCGCGACTTCTAATGGAGCGTGTAACCGCCCGTACGACAGGCTGTCTGTTAAAATGCGCAGCGACATATAAGGTCTGCGTGCTCCATAAACCACCTATTCTGAAATCCCACCGCTTGGTACGCACCCTCATACATCTTGCAATTATCGCAGTGCCATAACTTACAGTCGTCCACAGTCTCAGCTGGATCAACGCTTTACCCACTTATCGCCTCCTCCTGCTTTGGTGTAAGCTAATTTAGTCAACTGCTTCATTTCTTTCAAGGTTAAGGGGGCCCTTAACATTCGTTTGAGCAGTTTTTCGTAGAAATTTTTGAGATATTCCGCGCTAAAGTCAAATCTGATGTTCCGGCTATAAGCCTGTGGGCGACTGTACGACCTTGCAAGGTCTTGCAACTCTTTGTTTTTTGCGAGTAGTATACCCTTGCAGAGTATAAAACATCTCAGCAAATATTCAAATATAGCAGCAGCAGGAAAAGGGCAGAAAGTTCAAAACACGGCGAAGCAGCAGCCCGCACAATACGGTTACATTAGACCGGATGACGACGCTTGCACACATTCGACTCGCATGTAGCTACAGAAATGTCAGTTTGAGCTTAACCAGTCGATTGACATTCTGCCGTAAAGCTGTCGTTTTCGCCCCGCTTTCACGCAACATTTGATACTCGTCGCTTTGGTAGGACGAAGATTTTACGATACCTAAGGCGTTAACTGTGCTGTAGAGCACGAGGACACGGGTTCGATTCCCGGCCGCAACGGTCGCTTTTCTGATGGAGGCGAAAGGAAAGAAAGGCCCGTGTGTACGAGATTTCGGCGCACGTTAAATATCCCAAGGTGGCCAAAATTAATCCGGAGCCCTCCACTGCGACGCGCCTCATTGCCTGCGTTGCGTCGGCGCGTTAAACGCTACAATCAAGATTTTACGGTACGAGGCAGCATTGAGTCAACGCTGCGAATTTCGATAATTGACTGTGGTAACTTTGTTCGGCTGGTCGAATATACGTGTAATCATCGACGGTTAATTTGGGGTCATGAACGACGTCGTCGCGCGTGCGCGCGCACACACCAGAAACAAACTATCACAATCGATGTCAGGGTTGTGACACCGCTATCAATGCCGGCGTAAGAGCATATAACGCAGCTCGCTGGGCAGTGCCACATGCACATATGATCTGTCTCCGCGAAGTAGAAAGGTAACTACGTATACCTCAACACGGCAAAAGGACAGATGCGGAATCCAGGTCGCCTGCACTCAAGAGGACGTTCTTGTACACGCGAACGCTCCCGAGTTGCTGCTATAGTGCACGATCTAAGAGAGGAACCTTTGTTGATTTGACTGATTGACTGTAGGGTTTACGTGCCGACGCAACGCAAGCAATGAGGCGCGCCGTAGTGGAAGGCCGCGGATTAATTTTGACCGCCTGGGGATCTTTAACGTGCGCCGAAATCTCGAACACACGGACGTGTTTCACTTTTCGCCTCCATCAGAAAAGCGGCCGCGGCCTGTAATCGAACCCACGTCCTCGTGCTCAGCAGCACAAGAACCTTTGTCCTACTGGGAATACAAATAAGTTGCTTCTGGCATGATGGTGACGAACACGCTGCCACACACCACTAATATAAGGCTCGTTGTCGTACACACGACTTGTAAACGGGCCACGAGAGCGGCACACAAGGCGCTACTTCCAGATTTATTCGGGAAATGATTTGCCCAAATACGGTTCAGTTGTACATGGCTAACAGTTACGCCCTGTGTACGCGTTCCTTCTATTCCATACTCCTTTAAAATACGCGCTCAAAGGACCATGGTATAAAACTCCAATTAGTCCGAACTTGCGTATCATGGACGTGCGTGCGTGTACGCGCGCGCCCATGAATATCAGAATATTCTAAGACCGTACCAATTGCTTGAAAAAAGACTTGATGCTGTTTTTTTTTTTTTTTGCGACAATTGGCGCAGTTTCCATGCGCGATACATCGACCATCTCAACCTACATGGAGCAAGACGATGCGAAGCAAGGGATGATCTCGTGCAGGGGTCGGCAACCTCTTGAGGTGGAGGACCGACTTGCATGAAGCCGACACGGCGGAGGGCCGGACGGTAAATCGGGATGGGGGAAGGGGGGCTGCAGGCAAAGAGAAAAAACTCTGCCAATTGACAATAATATTTAACCACAATTTACAATAATCTGGCTAAGGTGAAGATGGAGGACAATGCCAACTGGAAGCGGCCAATTCTCTGTTCGCGTCTCCCTTCTAACCTCATTTGAGGTAAAAAACTCCCACCTCCCCTCGCGGGAACCCCTGTGTAGATGCGACGCATAGGCGGAGCGCGTTTTATAGCGCGCATAACGTTGAGGGGACTGCGTAAGCCGGTCCCAGTCGATGACGACGTTGGCGTACTTGTAGAGCGGCGTGGACTCTAGGTGTTTGAGCCAAGCGTGGATGTTGCTTCGCCGGAGAACGGCACACCGGTTATATGCGCAGCGCGCCCGAAGGAGAGGAAACCGCGCAAGAGAGAGTACTGCACTTGCGCCGGCCCCAGCGCGTCTGCCGCGGCTATGACGCAACGTGCCGCGGCTATGACGCAACACAATCCAACACAATCCACTTTAATCCAATCCAATCCAAATCCAATGCCCCTTGCGAGAGAGTGTTCGCTATCGGAGAGGAGAGGGAGTGAGCGGCGGAGAGCGCAGCTGGCGCGGCGAGGAGAATGGGGGAGGGGTGGACAACGCCGACGACAACGACGACGACGATCAGATGCTGTGCATCTAAAAACTGGTAGGAAGTGGCAGGAGAAGGGGGGGGGGGGGGGGTGACGACGGGCTGCGTCCCGCGGGACGCAGGTTGCCAAGCCCTGATCTAGTGTGTCGCAATCTGCGTCCACGTTTAGTATAATTCACGAAGTTCAGTTTTGTATAAAAGCTACCAACAACGCTGTCAACACAGGGGAACCAAACTATTTACAACGACGCAAAATCTGCCAGTTGTTTTCCTTACAGAACCGTTCTACGGAATTTGCCCAAGGTGATCCCTCTAAGCACACTCAAGGATTGATTTAAGCGAAAGGCCTCCGTTTCCGAATGAACGAAAGAACCGACTTATTTTGCCCCAGATTGGGTTAAAGAAGGTGGGAGGCGGGAGTCGTCTTCAACCGAGAATCGCGGGGCGCTGTCGCCCATCGCCGCGCCATCTGACAAAAAGGGCGCTGCAGCCGCCGCCCCGCCACAACAAGGCACACTTGGCCGCTCTGCAACGCCGCAGAGCTCGCAGCAACAAGGCAACACGGCCCCGATAGGGTCGTCTCCCTTTCCGAGATAGTGCGCGCCATCCGGTCAAGGCGAATCACGGCCCCTTGACAACGTCGCGACCCAGCTTTCTTCGAGACGCGCCACCGACGCCGCCACCCCGAACCGCAGTCGCCGCCGGGGCCGGGTTCTCCACCCTTTTCGGTCAACAACTGCGCCGTCGTCCCCCCTGCAGCTGGGGCAACGTCCGTTCTCCGCGCCAAACGAGTTCTGCAGGCGCCGCACTCCGGACCGGCCGCTTCTTGCGCTTCAGCTTCGCTTGTTTCTCCTGCAGGAGTCGAACCTTGCTCGCGGTGCATACCCGTCGTGCCGCCCTTCGGCGCCAACCCTTCCACTGCGCCGGCTTTCATAATGGTTACGGCCGCCGGAGGGTGATTAAAGCGAGGCACGCTTGGGTAGCCCTTAAGCACTGTTCCTGTGCCCGCCTCTGTTGCTCGTTGTCGCCGCGGCTTGCTCTTTGTGAGTAATGGTTCCAGCGATCGCTCTTCTTGCTCCTTGCACTGGAAAGCAAAGGGAACGAATCGCCAGGCTCGGTATGAATAGACGCCTGAGCCGTTTGGGTTGCACGTGCTTGAGGCCCGCCGCAGATGGGAAGGGAACTCGCTCGTGCTGCTTCGTCAACAAGCCAAAATGGGAACCATTAGAAGTACTCTGCAGCTTCGGAAGAACGGCTGCGCTGTCAGCGGCGCGCTAACTGTATGATCAACAGTGTAACGGCCTTCCAGCGAGCTGCTTCACACTTATCGCGTTAGCACAAACCGTACACGATGCTGGACGTCTGCAGCGACATTTGAAGAAGCGCCTACGACGGTGGTTTTGAGAGAATGGCGAGCTCTCTGTTAAACGTGCCCGCTGCCGCCATGGCTTTTAGGCATCTTGAGTGCAGCTGTTGCGGCTTACACGGTACAAGCATCAGGCCGATGCGAAAAACAGGTTCGAAATTCGGTAACCGCTGAAGAATTAAATGGAAAAAATGAAGATGACCAGTGAAGTTTTAGCACATCGTACAGGATTAGCACAAGGAACATGTATTTATTTTAGTCATTTGGTAATGGTACTGATGATAGCTTTGTAATTCGTGGCATACTCTCGGCTGGGACCTGGTCACGGCAGAGGGTGAGGGTGTTCGTAACGTGGTGCGCGGAACCTTTATTATCTCTATACACGTCAATCCCATACAAGTGCTTTTTTCATAGGTGGGAATGTGCCGAAAGCGGATTTTTATTCGTGGACACGAAAAATCCTACCATCGTAGACACATATACAGCTCTACAATGAGACAAGTACACATACGTAACTCAGATAGAAATAACTGGGATTCCTATACAGATGTCGGAAGCCGCAGAGCAGCGCCTGTTCGATCGATAGGTAACTTGCGTCCGCATCGAGCAAGACACGACAAACACATACATCCAGAACGCGTTTTTATCGAGCTGTCACGCATTGTTTTCCTTCGAGGATGCATGCAAGCGGACGGGGCGTAGACGACCCCCTGGACGGCGTTTCCGGTGGCTTCGATGACCTGACGCCGGCGCCTGAGAAGACGACACCCAACAAATCCACCCGGCAAAAGAAATAGTTCACTTCCGAAAGCGTGGGCGATCGTATGCGCGCACAGCGCCGAGCCAAGTGACGCGTACTGTATAATGTACTAGAATTATAGTATGCAATACGGACTGTTATGAGTCATAAAACGTAAACGTTGCTGCCATCATCGGATCTTGCACGCCTGATTTGATCGTTCCTGGCCATTTCCAGATACCGCCCATCACATTCTACACGCTCACTTAATTACACTGCATCGAAACAATGACCCCAAAATGCAGTTTACTCACTTAAAAAAGGTCTAGAACGAGTTGTTTAGAACGGCCTTCACCGGATATACCCGTAGCGAACACATGATCCCTAACTATCGAGCGTTCACGCCAGTCCCATTGCAGATAGTGATAAATCGTCCATTCGTTCTGCTCTCAACGAACTGAGCCTTTAGGAACTCCTTGTATTTTCTTTCTCTTCCCTTCCCTTTCCCCCCGCTTTTCTCAACGCGACCAGTGGTCTTCCTTTTTTTCAATAAGAAGGATCTACTAATACGAAAGCTTGCGCTTGTTTATTCCCCTGAATGAAGCCCTTGCGATGTGTATAGCATCCTTAACAGTCAAGCTTGCGCAACCGGAAGATTCCCACCAGCGCGCCCTTTTTTTTTTTCTTCCGCGCAAGCACAAAGAGGTGTTAGGGCGCGCGCACGCAACATCTGCCAGCGTGTCCGCAGAGAGAGGAAGCAGACGATAATCGGCGGAGCGCAATCCGGTCGTCTGCTGTTCCCGCCTCAAGGCCGAACCAGCCGAACTCCCCCTTCCGCTCCTGTCGTGCGCACCGCGAAGACGTGTCAACAAAAGGCCGCCCGGCCCTGGGTGGGAGCGCCTTCATTCAGTGAAGAAGACAGGATGTGTGGCCGAGGTTGAGGAAGTGTTCAAAATTCAACTGTCGGGGTAGTAGCGAGTCGTAATGAAGGAGGGCTACGGATTAATTTTGACCAACCGGGGATCTTATAAGTGCGCCGAAATTGCGACGCACGAGCGTTTTCACTTTCCGCCTACAACTGAAAAGCGGCCGCCGCGGTTGGGAATCGAAACCGCGTCCTTGGGCTCAGCATCACCGCCGCTTTAGCCACCCAGCCACCACGGCGGGTGGTTGAGAAAGTAACGGCAGCGGCGAAGAAGCGGCCTTTCGTGAAAGAGCATTGGTCGCAGTCTAGCTCCCTGTGTGACGCCCCGTTTTTGCGGTCTTCGCCGTATATTCCGCTGAGGTATCTGAATCGATGTCACGGAAGCGGGCCTCACGTTATGACATACTCTCGTCTGATTTTCCGGCAGCGTTTCACGGCGTCATTTAAACTGACCGGCCGAGTTGTAGAGCGAGCGCGTATGCAATTCGTTTTGCAGGAACTTCGTGCACGAAGCGCCTGCAAGTCGCAGTGGCGTCAGATTCCGAAGTTTATGCATTCAAATCGTTTGCGGAGGCGCGTGTCACGCTGGCTTCGAAAGACAGACCATAACGCTTGCGGCGAAAAAAAAAGCATATACTGACATCTATGCTTGAAAGCCCAAGTATTTAGATTCAGGACGGTTAAGTAATTGCATATAGACGTTCACTGCAAACAGATCAATGTGCAGGGCTAAACACATCCGAGCTTGCGACAGCGGCGGGCGATATAGAGGCAGGAGGTCGAATAGATTAAAAAAAAAAACATCGCTTTGTTATGATAGCTGGCGCTTCGCTCCGATATTTTCACACGGCACGCGTGTTGCCGGGCCGATCTTGCTGTTGGAGCCAACCGAAAACTACACAAAGGCAATCGCTGGCAAAGCAGAACGCGCTCCACAGTGCACGACTTCTGGCCGACGCACGAAACGACCGCATAGCTACATAGGCACGCTAAGGGGATTCGCGAATTGAAATGCGCGGAACTGCACCCTACCTTTTCTACCCCGCGGAGCCACGCCGACGATCGTGTATTCCTCCGGGCGTTTTCAGCACTTCAGTCAGCGCGGTCTTACGAAGGACCGGTTAAAAGACCGCCTGACCTTGCTGCGCACTATGCGGCGTGTCTGAAACTGAAAGCGATGCGCAGCTGATTCGCAGCGGCGTTTCAGGGTTGTAGGGTTTCAGGGCGTTCAGCTCGCACGGCGTTTCCGCTGCTACCGGCGCGACAGCTAGAACAACGCGCGACGGGCGGTCTCGTCTGCTTGTCGTCTCACACCGCAGGGATAGCTGCAGACGACTAGACGTCAGCAAACTCACCGAGCAAAGCAGCAAGCTGCGCGCATGTCTGGCACGCAGGAAGTTCCTTTCCACAAGGTCCGCACAGGGCCTCCCGTAAGACAAGGCGTTCAGGCGACGTCATTCGAGTATACGGTCATTGACAGAAACATGTAGCCTGCTTGGTCGAGATCGAGAAACGCGCATACAACTGTGTCCGAGTAGGACGGCAACCTAGTTAGCATGCTTACGTACAGTTGCAGTGTAACTACGGGGTGGGCGGGTTTTCTTCTATTAGGGGCTGGGGCTGTTGGCGTCTCCTGTCATCGTCGTAATCGTCTCGTGTAGCCAAGGTACTAAAAAACACCGCGACACTCCTTTACGCCTCGCGCTTCAAAGACAAGAGACTTTAACATCAAAGCTGTCCACCTCTACCCCCCGACGGTTTCATCTCCGTTGGCAAAAACGTTAAGGTACCAAGAATATACTTATACACTGCGAGCTTCGCCCCTCCCCAGGTTTCACGTTAGTGGAGATGGCCCGGGATTTTTCTTTGAAGATGCGTAGGTGCGTGCGTTCCGATTAGCTGCGACAGGAGGTTTGCAACAACCGTGGACCATCAGAAAGACAATACTGATGATGCATGATGGTTCGCACGAGCAGTTATGTCGTATGGCTCATGGGACTTTGCGACTACCTCATTACGTCACAGGATGAAAAAAACTGTCTTCCTCAGGCGGTTTAGGTTCAGACCCTATTCGATTATGAACGACATTTTAAAAGTTGACTCGGCGCCACTCCTACTATTTGCGTCGTCTTTCCTTTTTTTTTTCTTACTTGCGGAAAAGCCCGAACCCCAAATGTAGACGGCACATCCGCAAATTCGCCAGTTTTCCGAAAACGGGAAAAAAGGTTTCGTGCAGTATGTTTTCCGTCGTTATCCTGCATTAATGTAAACACTATAGTCTTGATTTTGTCTCGCGGTATTGTGCAATCACGTGAGAAACTCGTCAGATATAACGGTTTCAGAATGTGATGCTTACTTTATCTTAGGTTAAGCCTTATTGAAGTCTTATTTTAAATATACATTATGCGGCAGCACCCAGAAGTGACCCTGGTTGGAAGCGGGCCAGACACCGTCAGCTGTGTAAATGCAGTAGCAGTAAAGAGCGCCATTATATTTCCCGAACCTGTTCTCCAGGAGGACAAAGGGGGGTGAAATGAAAGTGATAAGCAACAAAGGCAGAGGGAGAACGATTAGTAGGCCGCTCTTCCTCTTCACCTCATATGAAGCTACAGACGAAAGGACGGACAAAAAAGGAAATCAGACGGAAAGGAAGCAGAGAACAAAAATGTAAAGCAGATTGTGCGTTTTGTACGCACGCATATTACATTTGAATTATGCGCTCGTACCCCCAACCCCACGAGAGAAAAAAAAATAACACCAGAACTGAACTAGACCTCCCATGAGATCAATGATTTGGCACCAGCCAGCCGGTGCCAGCTCACCTATAACAGTCTGTTTCTATGCAACCCATAGACGTTTTTTGACAACGATATTGGTACTGTTTATAGCGCTCTCATGAAATGTATATATTTTGAATACGCATGCTGTGGAGAAGGTCGCTCCTTCACTTCTCTCCCTGCTCTCGTGTTTCCTCACAATACAGCGCAACCTTCCCCATGTTCGTACGTGTTCTCCTGTGATACTCCAGACACGTCCTCCGAGCCTTTACCGTTAGAAAATGTTGTGTGCTCCTTGATAACACTACATTTTGTATAATCTATCCGCACTTCCACTTTACCATTTTGTTTAGTACGCTGGCCCATATTTGTGACGGTTGTATTCCTTGTACCGCAGCATCTTGTATGTTGTCCGTCGTATTCTTTGTACTTTATGTTGCGGTACTCACCCGAGAAGGCCCTGTGCGTTGGACCCTCAATAATAAATAACAACCATCGCATCTGAACGTTCGCGCATTCCTGTTAGCCATTTATAAAAGGTGCTGCCAGGAAACGGGAACGCGGACAGCTGAACACTAAAGTTAAGAACACACGCAGGTGTAACTGAGCGCCATTGCGAGCTTAAAGAAAAAAAAAATCTGGCCTGCAGTGAAAGCCCACTCGTTCCCTTCTTCAACAGCGCATGCCTTGGTGTATTTCTACCTCCGCATATTCCAGCCATTTCCCAACAGTCGTCATATCTAGACCTGAGCACTCGTTTACGTGGAGCTACATGTACTCATGCGCGCTAAGTAATTGTGATTGAGGAGCTCGTTATGCACGACGTGTTATCGTCTTTTCTGCGAATCTGTGTACCGATAACCCCCGTTGGCTCTATCGTGTCCGGCATGCGTATACACAAAACGTAGGCAGTTCACGCAGTTGGCTTTGCGGCAAAGCCAACTTTCTCGACAATGCTTTCTCAAGCTAATGTAATCATATTAGGAAATTTATTGGCTGCTAAGACGGCTCTATCATCACGCCGGTTTCATTTAGTTGCCATAATTAGTTCAAAGTTGTAAACAACTCGGAATTCTTGTCTGTTGTCAGTATACGTGGTCTTCAAGGGGAATATGGTTACAGTAAACGACTGTAACTCTAGCTTTATTGAAACGTTCCCAACAAAAATTGTATGGCGTTGGACTGCTCAAAGGACTATATCAGCATTGAAAGTTCTATCTCAGCAGGTATCATGGATAACTATTAGCCGACGTTTTTTTACAAATAACATGAAGCCGCGGTGCGTTGCTCCTAAGCCGTCCCAGCAGCATCCCAAACCCACCGTGAAAAAGACATCCCCAAGTTTGTTTGCTAGGATAACACTGTAGTCCTTCTAGCCAAATCACAAACTCCGAATTTTGAGTCTTGCACTCGTCTGGACTGCGCCCCAGTCAATAGTGTTGCGTGTCGAGCCCTCGTTTGGCTTCGCTGTTAAACCTCGTTCACACCGCACATTGGGGGCAATCTTTTTTTTTTTTTTTTTTTCTGCGCTTGCAGTGGTGTTTTGTCTCACTGACTTGGCACTCGAACGCGGTGTGTTTATGTTATCTGTTCACTGCTACAACGGAGGACATCGGGCTGGTTGCCATGATAGACTAAACTGCGCGTACTGAGGCAGGGGCGCTCTGTTAGCCGCTTGGCTGCATACGATCCTCTTGTACAAATTTTGTGCTGCTACGAGTCGAGTCATACGATACGCGTTACAGTGTTTCTATGGCCCCTAGCCATGGCCAACCCTGAAATTTTGCACGTACACCTCACTGTCTCTTCTGCCACAGTTTCCTTTAGACCGTTGCGGGTCTTACATGTCCAATCGAGCAAACAAAATTTAAGCTAGAAATTCTGTGAAATTCTGTATACACGCTTGAGTAAGGAGATGAGCGGGAAAAGAATGCGCAGGTCAAAAAACTTGTTAAGGATAGAACAGATAACTCGAATAGAAAACAAGGCGGTTGTTTACAATCGATGCCTCTATACAGGGTGATCAAAATTAAGTCGACAGGTTTTTTTAAATTAGGCGCTTAGCTTTACGTGAAGACGAGCTTCTTTAGTGAGGTTATGCGCCGAGGGGGTCACAGAATTAGGTGGTAATTATTGATGTCGGTGGCTTAATTAACTAAAATTGAATAATCTAACT
Source organism: Haemaphysalis longicornis (assembly GCA_013339765.2). Classification (NCBI taxonomy): domain Eukaryota; kingdom Metazoa; phylum Arthropoda; class Arachnida; order Ixodida; family Ixodidae; genus Haemaphysalis; species Haemaphysalis longicornis. The sequence goes on along the minus strand of CM023456.1, from coordinate 80,047,566 downwards.
TTTTAGTGGCTGCGGTAAGAAAAGTATTGAAAAGTTCGGACGCAATCGTGTTTCTACGCGTTTCATTTGGCAGAATTCTTCTAGCGCATCTGTACTCCGAAATATCGAACTGCAGAATTTAATTGCCATTCGCATGATTTCGCATGCTAGACAGCGACGACCGGCGCAGAGCTCCTGCCGTTTTTTTTCTGTGTTTCAAGACCCTTTCCGCCTGCTGCAGATTGCAATAACGCCAGCCAAGAATGAAGGGTGCCAGTTATCATTTTTACCTATCCTCCCCCCTCCGCCCCCCCCCCCCCCCCCCCTTTGTTGTCAAGCTAAACACCGTACACAGCAGGCACGCCACAAAAGGGAGGAGCTTTGCGCCGGTCTTCACTGCCTAGCATGCGTAATCATGCGAACGGATTTTTTTTTTGTTATTATGAAAGTTTGCTGTGCAGCATAAAACGGTGGGGGCGAGTGTGTCTAAATAAACAGGAAGTTTTCACTCTTCACGGCTCGATATCTCGGAGTACGGATGCGCTAAAACAATTCTGCCAAATGAAACTGCGTAGAAACGCGATTGCGTCCGAACTTTTCAATACTTTTCAATGCCTGCTTACTGCATCCACTAAAAAGTTAATTATTCAATTTAGTTAATTAAGCCACCGACATCAATAGTTACCAACTCATTGTGTGTCCCCCTTGGCGCATAACCTCACTGTAGCGGTGGTCTTCGCGTACATCTAAGCGCCTAATTTAAAAAAAAAAATGGCAGCATCTCCACTCCGTGGATGATGGCGAGGGTGCGGAGTACGGGGACTCGAAATGACATCCAAGTTGCTTTCCGAGTGACATCCGATTTGCGCTCCGACCGTCCATTCGATTTGAGCCGTGAGTTGCCACCTTGATTATTCCCTAAATGAAAACTGCAAATCACGGCTCAAATCGAACTTTCGCTTGATTTTCGCTTGATGGTGGTGTGCGCACGGATGGACGGGGACGGACATTGGAAGTTCCTAAAGTGCTCCGCACCGTTACAGGCGAGGGAATAAGCCATTTGACTCTCGGGTCTAACTTACGATCGTAGTCCAATGGGTTAAGACGACTGACACTAACTCTTCTGGTCTACCAGACACACGCTCGAATCCTGCGGTGCCTGTGTGATTTTTGCGATTGTAATGCTAGCGCACGGACGCGGACGGACATTGTGCGGTCCTAAGGTAATCCGCACCTAAAATCTGTCGACTTAACTTCGATCACCCTGTATATACGAATGGGAAGCCGCCTCTAATCACAGACGAAAAAAGCGACGTGGCTCTAATTATCATCATCAACAAGAACAATATCCAGCAGCAACCGGCGTCGTGTTGACCTCAATGTTAAATCAGGGCGCGTAATTTCACTTCATCAGTAAGTACTGCGGAGCTTCGTGAATTCAGACAAATTTTCATATTCATCGCAGCGGGACAGCAATCTTTCGTTGTGTTGTTGGCTTTGTCTTGTGTCCTCATTCAGTAAACAACTGTTCTGCCTAACGACGAACACTTTTTCCGTTGTACGGAAGAACATTCCGTTCCCTGCGTCGCCGTCGCTCCCTTTCCCGTTGGTCTGTCATCATGCGAGGTCCGCCCTCGCTGAGTGGCTCTACACCACAAAAAAGACACTGCCCACAGAAACCCGGGGCGTCGTTTCCTCTGAAAAAGGGGGCGGTCACTTATCGAACGCCACGTGGTGCAGAACATTCAACAAGGGGACGCAATCTTTCGTTGTTTGTTAGTTCCCTGTTTTGTTATTATGAAAAAAATTGCTAACGAAACCCAGTTACTCTTTCCTTGAGGGGAAGGGAACTTTCGTTCATCAGTCGCCGCGCCCCCCTTTCCGCGTTGGTAAAGATACGCATCGTCCTTGCCTATCCCATAAACGCCACGGGCCCTGTAGGCCAAAGGGTCACGGGGAGACTGGTGCGCAGGGAAAGGCCCGCGTATGCTGGGGGAAGATGAATTTTAAGCTGAATTTATTCTTTCCCCACGACGGATAAGGCAGGAGAGTCCTAAAAAGTTCTGCGCGGCACGCGAAGTAAAGGTTTACCACCCTTGCCCTGGCGGTCGCTGTAGGCCAAGGGAACGAGCTGATGCGCAGCAAAGGACGCTTGAGAGAAATAAAGTTTGTTTTCCCCGACTAATCAGGCCTCTAGTTCTATCGCGTTACGGTACTCATGAGGCCCGCCTGCTGTATGCTGGACTCCGGGGTGCATCCGTCGGTAGGATAAAGGTTTAGTGTTCCTGTGTGGTGTTCTGGCGCTGCAAACGGCCGCTCGTGGTGTAAGTGAAGAGCGAAAGACATAAAAAAGGGGAAAGAAAGGAACCGAAGAAAGAAATCAAGGAAGAAAGAAGTGCTTCACAGCGACCAAGTGATCCATCCCCATCCCTCCGATAAGGGTATTCTCCTCTGTCGTTGTCTTCTCTTCGTCCCGTCAAGTTGGCGCTGTTCTTTCATTATGGATGTGTACCGACCGGCCCGTTTGTCGATCCTTTTGTCCTCTTTATTGTGAGGAGGCAGTGCAGCCCAATTCCAGCAAAGTTAAGCGCTGGCCCAGTTGGAAACATGTCTAGCAGCCGCCAGCAAAATACGGCGCTACCCCACGCATAGACGTACGGACTATCCTTGTCTTGTCTGCCCTCCTGATGTTCGCGCCGTGTTATGCACTCGAGCACTGCAGCGATCGGTGCTTTCCTGGCGATGTGCCGGCGTGCAGGCAGTCGTCCTTGTCAGCAGAGACGTGCGGCCATCGAGTCGTCGACCTCTTTTCCGGGAATAATAGCGTCGGCCTCCGCCGGGAGGGGAGAGCAAACGAAACGAGGGCCGAAAAACCGGCTGGCCCACGAGGGCGGCGCTGTCATCTTTCAACGCCGACACACCGGCTGGGTAATTTCTTCCTGGGACGGAGAAGCGGGAACGTCCGGATAACGCCGTTCACGCGGCTACCTTTGAGGTCCGTGATTTTCACTACGTCCAATTAGGGGAAGAGGAAGACATTAAACGCCACCGCGAATTCCGAACTTGCTGCATTCGGGGGAAGCGTTTTTTGGTGTCCTTTGCAATGCACGTGAGCTGTGTAAAGTGCGTATGTACTATCGTGATCACAGTTAGGGTGAACACGGGAGCGCGTGTCATTCCTTGCACGGGAAGCGCCTGTCGGCGTTCCGGGTAACTTCGCACGCGCATCACATAGCCACGTTGCAAATGAACTGCGCATGCGTGCGAAGTTACCGGGAACGCCGACAGGCGGCTCCCGCGCACGGAATGACACGCGCTCCCGTGTTCACCCTAACTGTGATCAAGATAGTACGCACTGAAGCATTCTATTCTGTTAGCAGCATGTCTGTAATGTTCGTTTGTACATTACACCTTGATTTTTCGCATTTATTATATAGCCGGATCCGCTATACTACAGACACTAAATAAGTCATAAATCTAGTATAAGTCACTAAATCTAGTGGCTTTACATTAGACTATCCAGAAACACGCCTTTATTAACCATAAAAGCGTTCTGGTTGGTACACGTGGGGGCAAGGCACGACAGTGCGTTAATTACTATTTAGTACAATTGTCCGGGACAACGGGAGGTGTGCGTAAAGTAAACACCGACGCGATTGTGTTAACCGTACGCACGCAAATGCACTGACGCGTCTCTTTTACATTGCTTGCGCTGACCAAAGGTAGCATCCGTATAGGAAAGGTTTCTGGCGCTGTTTTCATGGTAACAAAGGCTTAAAAACAATTATTTACAGCTACAGCTGCACATGGGGATCAACGTGGTTTTGCGCCGGTCTGTCATCCGATCTGAATGTTCCCTGTAAGCTGTGGTTCACTGGAATCACGCGCGTATTGAAGAGAAGCCAACTCTATGAAGGAGCACACAATGCGGTTGAGAGTAAAAAAATGAGGTTTATAACATCATTTTAACACAAAATGTCATTGGCGTGATTTGTAGTCAACCGAACACTCGGGCGGCCCATAACGAGCGCTCAGACGATTGGCTAAGAAGTCGCACGTGAAACGAAATCTCGAAATCTCGTTTCAGAGACAAACAACTGACACTGCTCTGACTTCATATTCTTCGGATGTGTCCAGCAGCGTTGCTTAGTACTGATGCTACAGCGTTAGCGCTGCTACAAGGGAGATGATGATAAATTTTTATTAGGAAGGGGAGGACCGAAGGTCGCTGGAGGGGGAAGAGGGGGAATAGGGAGGGAGTAAATCACGCTCGCCAGGACCACTGGCAACGCCTAACTGGGCTAAGGTCACCAGGTGTTGAGGATTTTCGAGAATGTCCCTATGTAATGCTTCTATTCTGAATTTTGAAAAACATTATGGTTCAGTCTATGAATATCAAAAGCGGAGCAGTGCAGAACAAGATGGTCCATGTTTGCTTCACACACAGTGTGACAGAAGGTACATGTGCAGGGGGCAGCGGTGCCAATGCCCTTCTTCCGGTCAGCAAGTGTCTGCCATTTATGGACGATATGAGGTGTAGTGGCCGTGTTGACAAGTACTTGTTGATAAATATTTCTTGCGATCGGCTGAGGGGTAAATCCTTAAAGATTTGTGGAGGGGTGATGCTTTTTAATCTCTCGCGGTGAAGAAACCGGAGGTAGCGTCGCACTCGCGCCATTTCGAAGTGGCCGCCTGGCAGCGAGTCCGCGTAGGGGCGGTCGCGGAGGTCGGGAGATCCGAGATCTGTTCGCGTTGTCCGTTTATATACCATCGAGGCCTGCCTTTAAAGGGTGCTCCACCTCAATTATCCTCGTACTGTGGTGAAACTAGCAAAACGTAGTTACCAGCAAGATAAACTATTACTGCGTTCGCTGCTAATTGTAAAGATAATCTGTGAATTATGCCGGAGGAAGCAAAGCTGAATAATCGCAGTGTGTTCATGTAATCGTGCGCGCCATTTCACTGCACTGTCATGGCGTGTTAGTGCAGCGCTACGTGCCATGCCACTGAAGAACTTTCCGGCTGTACGTAGTAATACGCGAGGCACGAAACGGCGCGCTATAAAAGCGCGAAAGTTAAGCACTCTTGTAAAACAATGACTCGTGGGAATGTTATGCGATTCACACCGCCTTCAAGAATTTTAGAGGGACTGCAATTGTCTCCGTAAACGGTAGTCGGTGCTTCCGGACACTTTCCGCACATAATTTGGAAGAGTATATTTTACGGGTGTTTATTCAGGCGGCTTGTACCGCGGAGCTGCGCCATGGCGTCACTACGCGCCAGTAAACCCATAGCACTGCTTAACAAAAGCAAGACGAAAAACGACACTAACCTCAAGGGAATGAGATTAGATCTCTGGCAGGCCGTCGCACATAGCGGCAGCTAGCCAGAATACCTTATTATTTCCACGCCTGTTTTCCTCGACATGAGACGAGTTTTGTACCGTTGGTTTTGTCGTAATGAAACGACACGACCCTGCGTATTTTCAGCGCACTTTTTGTATTTCGTACGTGTAGAAGTGCTCGCCAAACAAGCGAACATTCCTAAATTTTTAAGGGGGCTGAGTCGAGTGTAAGCAATGAACCCGGACTCGCGAAGCAATGCAAACACTTGGTGCTTCAATTTTAATTCTGAAACGTTTCCTTTGGCGATCCAAGCCCAAGGCCTCCTGGACTGGGGAGGCCTCCCTTTCGGGGTTATTCCTCCTCCTACCGTTGATGGTACCACTCTGGAAGTGAATGTAACTGCGACAGCCCCTCTCCTACGACACCACGCGATACCTGCTGCCCGGCATCGCTTGAGCGCCTTGCCCGGTAGACGAGACGGACGCTGAAAGTATGCAGCCGGACTGCGCGACGAGCGGCGGGGGAACCAGTATTCCTCCCTCATCGCCGCGAACACGCTCGAAGAGCTGAGCAAGTTTTGAACCAACGAGACGAAGCGAGACGCCCATGTCACAGGGACCCGGCTGTTGCGAAATAACGAGGAAACCGTTCTAAGTACGAACGCACCCAACGTACCTTTCCGAGGGGCCCAATCCGCTTCTTCGAGAGACGGCTGAGTTGGGACAAAGGAGCAGGAGGCTGACGCAGACGACACGGCCACTATCTTCTTCCGCCGCTCTTATTCCATGTCGTCCCACGGCCGAACCGTGGCACTCACAGCAACAGCACGCCCTGACGTCGATGCGACGGGGAAGAGACGGCGATGATGCCTTCGCGAACGCACACCCAAACGCGGAACGACGACACCCGATCGGCGGGCGGCGCGGTTGGGAGCTCCACGTAGAATGACGACGGCGTGGTGTTCACCTCCTCGCCGCCGCCGCCGGGGCCTCGCTTGCCCGCGCTCTCCGCTCACGTCGAGGGGCAGACGAGGGGAGCGGCAGAACCGGCGAGTGCGCCAGTTCGGGCGATGCCAGCTCGGTCCTTGTGGCTCGCGGCAGCTGGGCGGGAAGCGCGCTCTGGTTGCGTGTGGTGCGCCCTTTGGGAAAGCAGCGGCTACTCCGCGGTGGGCACGGAAGTGACGTCCGGGTCCCACCGTCGCTGCTCGTTCACTTACATTGCCTGGGTAGCCGGCCCCTTCTTCGCAACACTAGGAGGGACGGACTCCATAAATAAACGGCGATGGTCGCTCGCTCTCCCCCCTTTCGCCCCTTAGTGTCGCTTCAGCAGAGGGTGTTGGCCCGTCATTGTTTGCCTTCGGTCTGCAGGGTGACCTGGAATCCGTCTAGCTGAATGTTCCGAGCTCCCGGAGCGGTCACATGGGTCGTGGCCCCTCTGGTTAAATCGGGCTCTGTGGCGGTCTTTTTGGATTCGGTCGTTGTTTCGGCTCTCGGCTCACTCACTGTTTTCGTGTTCAGTGTCCACTCGGGACGTGGAATGAGATTTTGTTTCTCTGTCAAGCCGAAAAGTGCGGCACGTATGGAAAACTAGAGCAGCCTCATTTGCTCTTTGTGCGTGTGTGCGTGCGTCCGCACGCGCTGTGCAGAGTTTATCATCATCACCTTCTTCACAACAACAGCCCGCAAGGTCCACTGCAGGACGAAGGCCTCTCCCATCGACCTCCAAACGCTCCTGTCTCGCGCCGCTGGAGTACATTCTTTGACTGCGAAATTGCTTATTTCGTCTCTACATCGAGTAATCGGCCTTCCCCTTCTTCTAGACCCGTGTCTCGGTGTCCACTCTGTCACCATGGTAGTCCACCGGTTATCATTTAGCCTAACAACGTGCCCAGCCCAAGGCCATTTCTTTTTCTTATTTGAGCTTTGATATCTTCAACTCTAGTCTCTTCTCTGATCCAAGAAGCTCGTTTCCTTTCCCTCAACGCTACTCTTACCATTCGTGTTTCCACGGCCCGCTGAGCCGAGAGTTGCCTTCAAGAGAGAGTTTGCTTTAAGATAGAGAGAAATGATTTATTTCTGGTCAGATTAAGACCTATTCGTACTCTTCCACAAAAGCACCATGGCCAGCTGGTCAACGAGGACCAGTTGTTTAGTAAGGCACCAAGTTTTAGCTCCGTATGTCATCACCGGCAGCATGCACTGGTTGTAGATTTTTCTTTTGAGTGACATAGGTAGCTTACTTTTCATTATTTGGGAGTGCTTGCCGAGTGCACCCTTGTCCATACCTATTCTGCGCAGGATCTCTTTCTCATGGTTGGGATCAGCACAGACGACCTGACCGAGGTAGTTATAGTCTTCTACGTTTTCTAGCGTTTCGTTGCATATGCTGAGCAGGGCGCTTTCGCCATGTTTATTCACCGTTGCTTTAGGCTTGAGCATATTTATTTTTAGCCCCATGGCCTTTCTTTCTGAATTTAGTTCCTCAAGCATTTTTTGCAGGTGTTCTGCAGACTCGCTCAGCAAGAGTTTGTCGTCTGCAAACATCAAATGGCTCACGTATTCTCCATTTTTCCGAACACCACGTTTTCCTAGTCAAGCTTCCTGACTACCCCTTCCAGACAGGCTGTGAAGTTGTGGTGATATGGTATCACCCTGTCGTACGCCCTTGAGGATCGGGAATTTGTCGCTTGGCTTGTGAAGGACTGTCCTGCCCGTACATCCTTTATATATGTCGTCTGGGAGTCTTATGTATGTAGGTCTCCTCTATCCCCTGGTCTTTCATTGCTTCCAGCACTGCTGCGGTGCTCACTGAATCAAACGCTTTTTCATGGTCTATAAATGCCATGTAGAGGGGTTTAGTGTATTATGCGAATTTTTCTCTCACTTCATTGACGACGTGGATGCGATACATTGTTGAGTATCCTCTCCTAAACCCAGCCTGCTATCTGGGTTGATGGGAATCTAGGCTGTTACTTAGTCGGTGAACAAATACTTTCGTAAACAGCATGTATTCAACTGAGAGTATGTTGATGGGTCTGTAAGGTCTTTGGTGTCCCCCTTCTTGTGAATCAGAATTATGTTGGCGTTTTTCCAGGCTATGGGCACTTTTTTTCCAGCACAATATCTCCTCCCTCCTTTAAACGATCTACGGATATGCCGTCGTCACCTGCAGATTTCCTCTTTTCATGCCCTTGAGAGCCTTTCCAACTTCGTATCTGGTTATTAGTGGGTCTTCGCGAGCTAAGCTGGTACGCTTAGTAGTATCCCCTGGCCTAACGTCGCCGGCACCTGGTGTAAAATCGTTCCGCTACTTTGATTATCCCGTTTATGTTGTGTGTGATGTTACCCTGCTCGTCTTTGAGTGCGTACATTCTGTTTCTGCCTATAGCTTCTTTTTAGCTGCTCTTAAGCTTCCTCCTATTTCTAGTGTTTCTTCGATCACTGCCGTGCTGTACGCACGAATGTCGTTCGGTTTATTTCTGTTAATCAATTTCGACAGCTCGGACTAATTCAGTCTGATCTGCCATACTCGGCAGTTTCATGTTCTTACGTTCCGCAATTATAGTTCCTTCGTTTTCTGAGTTAGTTTTCCAGTTTGTTTCCTGCCGGCTACTTGTCCCACAGCTGCTGCTGACTCTGTGATTGCCGTTGTTAAATTGCCATCTAGCGTGTCAACACTATCCTCGTCCTCCTCGGTTAAAAGCGCGAATTTGTTGAGAAGGGTTATTTTAAAATCCTGCGTCCTGGCTCTGACTGACTCCATGTCGGGTTTTTTTAGTTTTCACATGTCTCGTTCTATCTCTTTTGAGTCAGCCTTACTTTGCATCTAACCTTCCTATGATCGCTGCGCCGAGTCTTGCTTAGCACCTCCACGTCCTGCACCGTACCAGGGTTGTCACTTAAAATGAAGTCAATTTCGTTTTTTTGTTTTACCGTCGGGACCTTTACATGCCCATTTCCTATTCAATCGCTTTGCGGAAGAATGCGTTCATTATTCTCAGGTTGTTTCTCTCCGCAAATCCCACCAGTGTATCTCCTCGACTATTGCGACTGCCTATTCGAAAGTTCCCCACTGACCTTTCTCCCATTTGCTTCTTACCGACCTTTGCGTTAAAGTCCCCCATCACAATCGTGAACTGTGTTGTTGCCTTCTTCATTGCTGATTCGACGTCCTCGTAGAAACTGTCTACGACCTCATCACTGTAGCTAGCTGTTGTTGGCGCGTAGGCTTGGTCTATCTTTAGCCCGTATCGCTTGTTTAGATTTATTACCACTACTGCGACTCTTTTGTTGATGGTAAAGACTTCCTCCATGTTCCCGGCTATTTCCCTGTGGATTAAGAATCCCCATGCTCTCTGTTTTCTTGATGTTCTCTGTAGCACAGAACACCATCCGCTAGAGAGTCTAAAAGGAAGCACGCCCTGCCGCCTTCTCTAGCTTTGTGCTCGCGCTTCGCTGTCTTACCGAGTAAATGCAAATCCTGTTTTGCTGCCGGTCTTTGCCTCGGCTTCGCCGGTAGTCCCATGATTGTCTTCTTTCTGTTAGCGCTACCTACGGGAAGCATTGAAGTAAAAATAACGAGAGTGGTTTTGTATTCCGGGTGTCTGAAGTACAGTTTAGTGCAATTACCAATAAAGCCATAGTCAGATTATAGCTATTTATAGCATGTTTAGTTCAGTTTAGTTCGCGTTTCATTTGAAGCCCATGGAACAACTACGTACGGTCGTGCTGATTATCCTGTATTCCCAGCGCACAACAGTGTAAACCGGCAGAACTGATTGATTGATTGATTGATTGATTGATTGATTGATTGATTGATTGATTGATTGATTGATTGATTGATTGATTGATTGATTGATTGATTGATTGATTGATTGATTGATTGATTGATTGATTGATTGATTGAGACTCTTTTTTTCTGACCGGACCTGGTGGTACCTGCCAGCTCAAAAAAGAAAGCGCAAATAGTTTTGTTCTATTCTTTCTCCCTTCTTTCTTTCATCGTCGCTTTTTGCTTTTTTTTTATTCTTCCCTCGTTCGTGATTCATGTTCTTTGATTTTTATTCGCCCCCGATTGGCCGATGACCTCAACCCACATTTTCGCCATGCCCGTTAAGGGACGGATTTATTGTGCAGGTCTCGTAGAGCGTCCGAGCGCGTATATAATAGCAAAACGGTGGGGACGCGCGTTTCCAAGTAGGCAAAGCGAAACGCCCACCGTGGGCCATCACTGCACCTGGCAGCGGTTTTTCGCCGTGACCCTCTCGAGAACGATCACTGTAGCGGCATCGAGAAAATCGTTTTCGAACGGCGATTCCGTCCCCTCGCAGGTGCTCTGACCGCACCACTCGCCATCGAGACGCCCTAAGCAGTCTATTTCAGGGCAAGAACGGTGTCGCGTGGACAAAGCGATCTAGCTACGAACTAATGTGTGCAATTCAGCACACGCAAGCACTTTCTCTTACTTTCTTCTCACTCTGGAACAAGCCCGAGTGAGAGGTAACAATTACGGGTTCTTTTTTTCTATCACAACTGCGTCACGTAAACACGTCAGATGTCGGGAACTGCTGACCAGGGATCGGCGGGTGGGAGGGGGAGGAGGGGGAATACTTTTATAGAAGTGAATGCTCTAGGCCCATTTTTAGAGAGGGGTGGTGGAATAGGAGTGCGGTCTGTGCAGTTTGAAGACAACAAGTTGGGTTGGTGCCTCCGATGATGTAGGCATACGCTTTCATGAACGAGCTTTTTTTTTGTCTCTGTGAAGTATGTTGTGTTGCGACGTTGGTCATCCCACCGCTGACAACCGTTGTTGCGTACTGTAAGGCGTACCCGAGACGAGCTCCGTCGCCTCCGACATGCGTGTGGTAGTGTGGTGAAGCGAGCGGCCAGCCAATGTTGCAGCCTTGAAGAGACCAGAAGCCGAAGGCAAACTTAACTTGTTTACTTCATGGCGAAAGATGGCCGAAGCCAGACAAGAACAATGCCCCGACGGGCGAGGTTACAGTACAGGACTCGAACAGAGTGACAGCATTGATTCACTGGTCAAACAGGAATGAGTGTGTGGTTATATATATACAAGTGAAGAGGAAAGTAGCCTCCCAGTAACTGTCTATCGTAAGATGACACCTCCACCGGGAGGAGAAGAATGAGAATATAGAAAAGGAAAATGGTGCGAGGGAAGTAAAGGATAGGGTAGTTAGAGAGGAATGAGGAGGGGGTGGTGGGGGTGGGGATTACAGGATGGTATGTAGGGGCGTTTCCGTTAGGAAAGTGATGAGAGACCGGAATGCTTTCTCTTGTACTGAGGGGTGGGCCTTGGGAAATAGGAGATCCGTGGGCGTTGTGTGATTCAGGCGTAATGAGACGAATGTTGCAAGGAGTTTAGAGCGTGGACCAGAGTATTGCGAGCATTATAGAAGATGATGCTGGAGCGTCTCTTCAGCTGTGCAATTGGGACAGCTAGCCTTGTCTGCGAGGCCCAGCCTCTGTAGGCGGGAGGCGGACCTGTGGGAACCAACTCGGAGGCGCAGGAGGAGGCCCATTTCGCGGCGGGATAGGCCCTTGTATGGTAGGGGATGGAAATGAAGGCCTGTTGCGATGCGAGGGTCTGGGTGTAGGGAGGAGAGTTCTCTACGAACGATGAGACGGGCCTCATCAATCCGGGCTACATCAGTGCAGGGGGTCGTGGGAGTAATGTGTCCTTTAGCCAGAGTATCGGCCGCCTCGTTGCCAGAGATGCCGATGTGGGATGGAACCCACTGAAAGCAATGCGTTTCCTTCGTTGTTTATTGAGGAGGAGGGCCTTGTTGAGCAGGCTTTTGATGGCTGGTGTGGCTTTCCTTGGGAGGGCGAGTCTGGAGAGGGCGGCCCTGGAGTCAGTGAGTATGACTGCTTTCTTGATCTCAGGGTCGTTTGTGATGAGGTCACATGCAAGATGGAGTGCTGCAATTTCGGCCGTTGTGGAGCAGGCATTAGACTGGAGGTGGCAGAGGCTTCTTGCTCCGGTTGTGGGGATGATGCAGGCTGCTGTAGCTGAACATCTCCCATCGAGTACAGAACCGTCAGTGAAAACTTGGGTAAAGCCGGTGAAGTGGTCGTGGAGGCGCTCTTCAGTGTCCTGGCGCAAAACGCAGTGTGGGACATTGCGTTTGGAGCGACCTCCGGGGAGTGACGGGTTGATCTGAGTGATTTCAGTGGAGGAGGAGGAGGAATAAACGTCCCTTTAAAGCAGTTCGCCTCGGGGAAGAGTCCTTATTCCAGGACCCCTTGAGACCGTCCGGCTTCTTGGGCTCTCTTCACCAGCCAAATCTGGTCATCAGGGTCCGAGCTGGACAGTGCTCTCTCCCAGGGCTCAGGGGAGGAGAAGGGCAGGGGGGTGGGGGGGTAGGTTGAGGTTCTTATCGCAGCCCCACGCAATATGGTAAAGCGTGCCCGGAGCCTCACAGAAGCGGCATTGCGCGGAGTACTCGGTGGGGGCCAGAATGTGGGCTCTAGTTGCGTGGGGAAAGGTGTTGGTTGGGATACCTCGAAGGTGGCGGCGTTCTTATTCTTTTGTGAGATTTTTGTGTGGAGGAGGGTACATTGTTTGCTGCAGGCGGTAGTGCTGCGTGATTTCCTTGTAGGACAAGAGGGGACAGTCACGCCACTGCTCGCCGAATTCCTGAATAGCCCGGTGTGTCAGATCGCGGGCCTGCTGATGGGCAGCTTCGTTGCCAGGCATGTCGGCATGGGCGGGAGCACAAATAATCCTTACGCGGTGTGTGGAGGATGCTGCAACAGAATTTGTGTGGCGGGGGGTGAGACGAAGCCGCTAGAGAAAGTTCTGCATGCTTGTAAATTGCTAGGGCTATGGCCACTTCTTCTGCCTTTAGTGCATGGGTGGTAGGAATTGGGGGGGAAGGGGGGGGGGGGGCGTCGTAGTGTACAATTGGAATGGCCTCTCCGATAAGGTTTTCAAACTGTGCGGCGATTTTTCCCATGCGGGAGTGTGGGCGATTCTTGAGGAGTGCTAGTAGAAGTGTGCCGTCTTTTGTTCTGCAGAGTCTCTCAATGTGGTGTAGGGCACATTTCGTTGCCAGAAGCGAGAGGGGCCAGTATTCTGCTTATCTGTGAGCACCGGGGTAGGGCGAGACAGCGCCGGAGGACGTTACGTTGACATACGTCAATGCTGTTGCAGTGGATTCCTGAGAGATTGACGAGGGGGAAGGGCGTAGAGAGATGCAGAACCTGCGAGGGCTTGGAAAATTCGGGCAACCGAGCGCGGAGGGCACCCTTCCGCTGTGAGTTGGGAGGCTATCTTCTGGGTTCGTCATAACGTGGTAAGGACGGCTGAGACAGCGGGGCGCCAGGAGAGGTATTGATCAATGAGGAGGCCGAGGTACTTGACCTCTCTTGCCCAGGGGACCTGTTGGCCCGAGACACAGAGAGGAGGGGGACTGCGGTGGCTGGAGAGAGGACCCCGGACAAATAGGGCTTAGGATTTAGTGGGGGACACCGATAGGCCAAGTTCCATTAGGCGGTTGGTTATAGCATTAATTGCTCTCTGTATTGAGGTACTGAGATCGAAGAGGTTGTCGGGGACTCCATGGGTTCAGAGCGCGACGTCATCTGCGTATATGGAGATGCTGAACGCGTAAGGAAGTTCTTCGGGTATGCAGGAAGGGATTTGTGATCAAACAAAAAGGGACTGAGTTTGATCCCTTGAGGAACTCCGGTGATGACTTTTCTGGCGTTGCTAAGCTGGCCGCAGGCTTTAACTCGGAATTCCCGGTTGTTGAGAAAGTTCCGAATGTAATGTTTAAGGTGACCGGTGATGCCAAGGAGTTCTAGGGTCTTGATTATGGTGTCATGGGGGAGAGAATCAAAGGCTGCCTCCACGTCCACGGGGAAGACGATGCTTAACTCTGAGTTATGTTTCGCTTCCTCAAGAGTGGACCCAAGGTCAGCGATATGGAGTCCGCAGTACTTTTGTTTTCCCGGCAGCCAGTTTGTTGCTCCCGTAGTGTCCCGACTCCCGGCTATGGTGGCTATCCATTCCCGGCGCTTTAATATAATGGCCTCGAGAATTTTCCCGACAGCTGATGTGAGGGCTACGGGTCTGTAGGAGGAGATTTTGTGGGGTGGCTTTCCTTTTTCAGGATGGGGACAATGATTGTGAGAAGCCAATCAGGGGGTAAGGTGTCAGAGAGCCAGATTTTGTTGAGGGCATCTCTTAGGAGGGATACTTGAGGGGTGTCAAGGTTTTTTAGTGCCTGGTAAGAAATCCCGTCATGGCCAGGTGCACTACGCCTCTTAGAGGAGTGCAGTGCAGTTCGGAGTTCGGATAGGGTGATTGGTGCGTTCCAGAGCTTCGCAATCCGTTCTGTGTCACGCTTGGGGAGGAGGCGGAAGGCTGGGGAGGAGAAGTATTTGTTGAGGGATGCTGCTGAAGGTGTGATGCGAAGGCCGTAGTGATTAGTTGGATTGACATCTTGGTTGGTGATGACAGTTGTGGGACGCTTAGCGAAGTGGTCATCCAGGTTTTCAAGTAGCTCGCTTGTTGTGGTTTTAAGATGGATAGCTGCAGCTGCAGCAACCGGGTTGCGTTGGGCGCGATGCTGAAGCAGACTGTTTACAATGCGCCAGCTTCGTCCGGGTTTTTTTTCGCTTCCGATGGAGGAGTATATGGAAAGCCAGCCTTGTTTACGTCTGACCCTAGCGTGTCTCCGGCAGGTAGCGTCGAGTCGGACGTGTTCCAATCCGTTGGGTTGTTTGTTCGGATAGCACGTCTTTGGGCTTGTCGACGGGCAGCTCTGAGATTTAAGAGCTTGATGTCGGGAGTGGGTTGACCTGGAGTGACCTCGTAACACTTGGTAGCAGCTTTGACACAGTCAGACAGCGCTTGGGGGGGATGTCTTATTTATACCCAAAGCGCTAACGGTCAAACAAGCGTTCCCTCTAGATTGTGCACACGACACGAATGGCACACGCACACACAACACTCTTTCCAGAGCTCGTGAGCGGTCGGTAGTAGCGGCGCACGCGGATTCCGAGAGAGGGGAGAGAGGAAGTCTCCGCAACAGCTTCCGCGTCCTTCGGACAAGTCTCTGCGTGTTACGTCGGCCGCCACCGAAGTTTGATCACGTCGATAGCGAGGCGCCAGCGATCCAGACATGTAGCGACGCGTTTGAATCCGTCGGCTGCAAGCGTGAGTAACCGAGAGGAGGGGCCTGCTTGAAAGGCGCACGTAGTGAAGGCTTCGCCACACAGCCAGGAGTGTTGCACAAAGCACAGCGGCGGGCTCATTCGTAACAGTTGTTACGTCGCCGAAGCAGTATTTACACGAAGGAGAAATTGGTTGGGTTGGGGCGCGCGGCGGCATAACTGGTATGAGGGATGGTGTGTTCAAATTAGGCTGCACAAGTGATCCCGGCCTCAGGAGGGATTTCAAGGAGCAGATGGGGGACGTTCCCTGAAATTCTCTCCAGGACTAGAAGAAAACATCGGAGGAACAGAGATATGAAGAATCCTCCCCAAATTACTGTGAGCCGGCGCCAGCGAAGGGGGAGTGGGAGGAATTAACCTGAATTAGGAAAATGGTCGGGCCGTTTCTATTGTGGGTGAACTATTTCCTTCCATTATACCCCTGGGACTTGGGCGCGAAACGGCGAAATCTTCTTTAACAAACTTGTCACCACTTTTGTATATGCTCCGCATATAATCATCAATGTATCTCCCCGAATCTTCTACGTAAATGCGTATTGCGCCAAGCAACGTACAGAGCGGACTTCAAGCACCTCTTACGGAACTCTCCTCATGTTTATAAATGTAAATAAAAACTCGACACCTCTCCTTATACGAAATAAACCCGCAGATGGCACTACATCGGAAATTTCCTTATTAAGAGACAGGGCGGGTAGTGCACTGGGGCCGGCTTCGACCTCAGATTCGTCACTTACGGTACTTGCCTGAGATCATAATAACCTTCCCCTAAGTCCAGTTCCCCAAGGGCCCTTGGCACTCCCTTTGAATAAAAGCGTTCTATACCCCGTTTCTCAGCCGATTGCATCCGGAACATTCCCGTGACAATGGTGGCACGTTTTGCATCCATTTTGTCGGGCACGTGGGACGGCAGCCTGCATGGCGTGCATGTAAGCTGTGAGTTATACGCGGTCACGCGTTGTGCAAAAGAAGCAAGGCATCCGCCGTCCCCTTCCTATCAATCGGCACGGCAGTTTCGTGGCTTTACATTTGTTTCCGTTGAGCGAGTGAGTGAAAACACGTTTATTCCATTCTGCAGTCGCGCCTGGGTGCTAGATAAGCGCTGGGTTGGTGTGGTGGGGCATAGGAAACGGAGAATGCCGTGTGCCCTCTTTCGCCGTTGCCTCTCTTTCGCGTCTCCGCAAAGCCCGTCACCGACGGCTGGCTCTGCGGGGTGCAGGAGTGAGAGCAGCTGGCCACATTACAAGCTGTTAGCGCACCAGAAGACGCTTTAGGCGGCGGGCGAGACTGGAGAGGCGTGGGCCAGTGTCCCAGTCGCTCATCGCCGAGGAGCACTGCATGGCGAGAAATGGTGAACCGGGGGCATCCCCACAGTAGATGTTGCAGGTCGGCCCTGCTGTGGCAAGTGCTGAAGGTGCTGGGAACACCAAGCAGGAAGTTGTGAGTAAACGGATACAAGCCACGGAAAGGAAATCGGGCGTAGAATTGGTCTGAAGAAGATTCGGTAAACACTCTGATGCGATGAACTGCAAGTTACCTAAGCTGTCACTAAATAGAACAGTATGCAAACGATGCGTACTGCTGGTGATGACGTATGGTGCAGAAACTAGTGGACTTGCTAAGCCACTTGAAAGAAAGTTTAGGTGGGCGCAACGAGTCATGAAAAAAGAATGACAGGAGTAACGCTTAGAGGTCAGAAACGAGCGTTTTGGAGGGAACGAACTTGGGTGGACGACATCCTATGTACTACTACGAGAGAACGAAGTGCAATTGGGCTGCTCGTGTAATGCGAAGAACTTTCAAGTGGTGGACCACCAGAATGACGCAGTGGTTACAGAGAAACGGGACTGGACGTAAGGGAAAACTGATGGTATTTCTATGTAAAGATCAGATAAAAAATTGGTGGCAAACAATGGATTCTGACACCGTAGTATAGGAACAGTCGGAAGTCAATGGAAGAGGGCTTCATCCTGCAGCGGGCATAATGATGATGATGATGATGACGATGATGACGACGACCGACGTGCACGTGGGAGAGGCAAGACTTGCTTTGCAACAGTAGAGGCGCGTCGTTATAAAGCGCGGCACTTGCGGTTATCAGCGTCCGCGTTTCATCACTCCTTCCTGAGCAACCGACTGTCTGAACGCAGATTTTGTTGCGGAAAAAAGTCAAGCTCCGTGTATAGAACCACGTACGCAGCGGGCCGAAGCCCCTGTCCGTTCAGTGCTCGCTTGACGATCCGTTGGCCCAAACAGTCGTCGTACGGGAAAACACATACTGGGCGCGTTTATTGCGTTATTGAGAGAGAAGAAAGAGGAGTCGGCTCAGCCGATAACTGCCTCTCGGGCTGAGGCCACCTCAATCAAGACTGAGTCTAGGAGGAGGATAGACAGAAAAGAGTGTATAAAAGGATTCAAGAAGAAAGAGGATGCATTACAAGCCTATCATAACCGACAGCACTGGCAGCATCATAGTTATTGTTGTTATTGTTATTGTTGCTAGTTATTGTTGCGCTTGATGAGTAAATGATGGATGGGTTTCAAGTTCCGACTACTCGAAGTTCCTTCGATAAATGTGTTTATGTAATAAATTCTCATTTTAAGCGTTCGGTCATTTATCTCGTCACGTCAGACGTTTCACGTTCGCGCAACTCCCATTACGGGCTACGTGAGACAGATTTCGGCTAACTTGTGCAAGAATATCGGCCAGCAAAACGACAGTTTAGACTCGTGCGAAAAGCGTAAACAGTTCACGAATGTCCAGTTTAGATTAAACGTGGTTACTTCAGCCTGCGCCACTCGCCCGCGTTGTTGACTGAAAGTTCGACCATGTTGTTCAGTCGTATCAGAGATCAGACATTTCCCCGTTCAGTTGCAGGGCGAGTTTCATCATCGCGCCGGTGATGTTGCTCTATCTGGCCCTTTGCAAGCCCGCTCTATGCCGACATATTGTGCAGACGAGGGAGAACTATGATTGGCTTCTGAAACGTCACTTACTTACTGAAACGTCACTTCACGAGTTGAGGAGGAAAGCCCCCGTGAAACCGAAACTGTATTTGTTTTCCTATTTGCCGATATCGGGCAACGAAACAAGTATACATTGTTTGTTTATCAAGGTTCCACGGTTAAAAGCGCACACACAACACAATTTTTTTTTAAATCTCTTCACGATCCCTTTAAATAGACCAGCAGGGCACGGGACGCTTTTTCGCGATTCGAGGGGTAACAGTACGGGAACAACAGGTTCGAAGGGGGGCATGAAGGCAGTCCCAGTTTCACGTACGACGCTGTAAGCGCTGATCGAGTCTGCAAATGTTGCGGAAACTCGCACAGTGCATGCGCGAGTGTTTCTATTGCAGACAGTGTGAACAGGCGGGTGAACTAGCGATGCCGAGCCCGTGATTACTCTCTGCAGGCGAAGAAGAAGAGCGCGGTCAGCTCTAGTCAGTCCCCTCGAAGGTAGCGGGTGAGGTGGCTCGGGGTTCAGGATGCATGGCTTGGAGGTCCCTTCGGATAAGGTGCGGCGCGACGTCCAGGGGCCTGATCGCCTCACTCAGCGAAGTGGATGGGTGATGCGCTTCTTTTGCCAGGCGATCAGCCTCCTCATTTCCCTTGATGCCTACGTGAGCAGGTAGCCACTGCAGATGGATTCTAAGGCCGTTGGCGCCGAGGCTGTGCAGTTTGCTGGCGAGACTTCGCACAGCGAGACAGCTGCGGTGGGCCCGGTACAGCCTTCGAATCTGAGAGAATGGCTACTTTCCCGTTGGTGAGATTCTGCTTGCACTACCATCCTTAAGCAACGTTCCTATATATACACGTCGCCCAAGCCAGAGAGAGAGAGAGAGAGAGAGAGAGAGAGGAGAGAGAGAGAGAGAGAGAGATAGAGAGAGAGAGAAGAGAGATGATAGAGAGAGGAGAGAAGAGAGAGAGAGAGAGAGAGAGAGAGAGCAGAAGTGACGCGTCGATCATTCGCATTCCTACGGTGGCAGAATAAGGAATCACACCGCGACGCGTCGTGACGTTGCTTACGTCACGTGATACTCACCTGCCAAATAAATCCCAGTTGTCCGCACAAAAGCTACGCGGCAGCCTCGTGACATGCTAGTCACGAACTGCGTGCTCTGGAAGCGTGGCAGGGAGCTAGCCGGTTGAGGGGGCGACGTCTCTATCGTTGACGCCCCCCTGGAGCCCCTCCCCGTGGCCCAGACCTCGTTGACCCGTGACGGAATAAAGGCAGGGTGAAGAAGGGAAAATGAATGCTAATAGAAATCGATGCTCGATAAGCTGCTCACACATGCTCAGCACGGCAGCGCATTCTGTTTCCGAGAAAAGAGTCTGGCTTCTATTGGCGGAGCGAACTATCACGTGACAAAATGACCGCCAGAAACGAGGACGAGGCGATGGGGGTGAGAGAAACATTTTTAATTACCAAGCACGGCTGCTTCAACCTGCTGGTGCCAAAAATAGTGGTGGGAAGGGGGAAGGCGGGAGGAGGAGAAAAATGAACGGAAAGGCCGAGAGGTTATCCAGGCCCGGATTGCTACTCGACACTGGGGAAGGGGATGAAAAGAGAGCAGGCGAAAAAGACTCGGATAGGAGCGGGGCCGCGCAGAATTTTTACACTGTGATACGGCAGCAATCTGGCAAATAGGGGGGGGGGGGAGGGGGGGGGGGAAAGCTACATTTTCCTGAATATTCATTGAACGTTGGGTCCTGACAGGGCTGAGGGGGCGAGTTGTGATAAACCATACGGGGCAAGTACGAAGTTCAGTCTACATGAGAGGGTGACTGAGTATATAAATGGAAAATGTGATAGATGTATGGAGACTTTCATAATGCTGACGGAACAAAGTTGTCGTAGAAAAGTGTAGGTTTGTTTTTAATTTGAGCAAGCTTCCAAGAAAAAAAAAATTAAATGTCTCAGCCACGAAAATGAAAAAAAGAGAAAAGAAAAATGAGCACAAAAAAAAACTGTGGTTGATTCCTCTGTCATAGGAATCGGTAAAACACGAGAGGGAAATGTGCAGCGAAATCTGCAGCTGAGCATGATTTGCGGGTCGGCGGCTGCCTTGTGGGTGTGCTTGGCGAGCGACGTCCTGCTGGCGGGTCGCTTCGGCAAAGGTGTACTGGCGTCATTTCCGTGACGGATACGACGTCAGTGAAATGTTGGTGTATCCCGGCATAAAACACTTGTGTGTTAAAATTTAAAACCCGAAAACGAACAACCCCAAGTATAGCATACTCGTTAGTACTAAAGGTTGCTTCCCCGCAAGAAGACCCTGTGTGCAGGAGTGCACCCTTTACAGGCCGCTTGCTTCGTTGTACTGGCGTCATTTCCGTGACGGATATGACGTCAGTGAAATGTTGGTGTATGCCGGAATAAAACACTTTCGTGATAAAAACATTGGGTTTGTTGGCTACACCAACCACGTAATTGTGTCTGAAAGCTAATTTTCTTGCCCCCGATTAAGGGCGAAACACAAGTGTGAAGAGCGACGCGTTTCCACACGCGTTTCTTTCCCTCTCCAAAACTGCTCTTAGTAGCCTTAATGCGTGTTCCTGACCGCTGCCCGATCCTGTTTCTAGAGTGGGAAAAAGCGTGCGGAAACGCGTCGGCTCTCCGCGCATGTGTTTCGCCCTTTAGGTATTCCTAGGCCATTATTCGACCGGTTGCAAATTATTTTTTATTTATTTATTTTACCCTCAGGGCCAGAGGCATTACAGAAGGGAGCGGTTACAAGTCAAAAGAATACAGAATACAAATACAGTGTAATTGTTAATAAGAAAGATACATGACGTTGCTCCTAATTATACAATCTTTGCTACGCATGCGCGAAACAAATGGTTATCGGCGATTGTAACCATTTCTTCGGGAAGGTGGTTCCATTCCCGAAATGTAAGCGGCAAAAAAGACTGATAAAACGCCTTCGTGTTGCTTGGCTGTAAACCCATGGCGATGATCGATGCGAGAAGAAAGGTACACAGAGCCCGGGGGATTAGTTCATCGCAACATAATGGTAAGCAACATAATGATAAAGCTTTTGGAACAGAGTTAAGCGAGAAATCTTTCGGCGAGATGATAAGGATTAAATCCCAATGTTTGACTTCATGGACACTTATACTTGCACCTCGGTTATAGTTAGATAGTATAAAACGAACACAGTTATTCTGTACCAGTTCAAGTGCGCTAATTAGATTAGCGTGCATGGTGAGGGCCCCAAACACTCGTAGCGTATTCCAATTTTGGTCGAATTAGTGTTTTGAACAGCAGTAATTTAAGCTCTAGCGGTGCGTTATAGAAGTTTCGTTGTAAGTAACCTAACGCGCGGTTAGCGCTGTTCATTATATTTTGAATATGAAGGGACCAGGTTTCAAGTCGTGATCTCCCCTGAGCGAGGGCAAGCGGATTAGCATGCGGCGGCAATACAAACAGGCCGCCTAGGTTAACCAATTCTTTTTAAAACGTTCAGCGGAAGGTACAAGATTGAGCAAAAGTAAATTAACGAGCCCTTTCACCCCGGTAAACAGGAGGGCACGCGAAGCTTGAACTCAGTGAAAGCTCCAAAGACCAAAATCGAAACGCAATGACCGAAAAACATAAAACTTCTGCCAAAATCAAAATGAAATTACCGCAGAATGAAAACGCGAAACCACCGATCGACCAAAACGAAACCCTCTCATTTCGCTGAGCTTTACCCGGACGCAAATGTGTGGTCTACGTTATTGTAGATCATTCTCTTATTCTGCGATCATCGGGAACGTTTACGTTCTTCAATGGCTGCCCGCTCTTCCGCGGAGCGAACCACGGGCGGCCTACTCATGCCACGCTAAAATGTGAACTGCCTGACGAGAGCGAGCGACTGCACCTGCGATGTGGCGTGATGCGACCGACGACGCTGATTGGCTCTCATTGTGACATGCGCATACACTTGTCCGCATGCGTCCGCGCCTGGCTGAGAATGGCGAACTCCAAAAATATATAAGCTCCAACAGGGCCAGATCCAACACTTTATCCCTGCTCCCCGAGTGGGTACGTGCCAAACACTTCAAGGGCATCCTCATCATTGTCGTCGTCGTCGTCGTCGTCGTTAGAGCACGTAGTTAGGGTTGGCTTTGCCGCAAGGCGTTTCGGCATCCGACACCACCAACGGCTCAAGTCAGCCAATACAAACTTCGCTTGAAAAACTAACGGACCCAGGTAGTTTGGTTCAGAAAGGCATCCTGAATAATAAACCGTGGGCGCAAGAAATTAATTGAAGATTTGATTGCCCCTTTCTTGTTAGAAGGTGAAAAAGGAAGACTATTTCGGTGCACGTTAAAAATACCCAAATGCTCTGAATAAATCCGTAGCCCTTCTATACGGCGCACCCAGGTGTACTCCCGGCGCATAAAAACACAAAAACATTGAAAAAAAAATTAAAAGGCATGCAGGTAAATTCTAATGCCAGCAGCGCAGCACATCAGTATTAACATTCTTGCGCCCGCTAAAGACCAGCACCGATTTTCTTCACCAGTGGTCCGTCCTCCACAGCTTGCAGCCTAAACTAATGCAACGCGTACCGCCAAATAATAGTGTCGCGAAGCCCCCGTTCTGTTTGCTTTTTCTACTTTGTAGCGTCCCTCTTCGGTCGCCTAGCCCCGTTTTTTCTAAGAAACGCATGCGGAGTGGGTCTCTGCGCGCTGACCGACCGAAGGACGCGGCTGTTGAGGGGAGCGAGCCATCGCCTCGGCTTGTGTTACCGCGCCGCAGTGGCGTTCCATTCCCCCCGTGGCGTGTGCGCTGGTCGCGTTCGGGCTCCGTGTCCTCAGTGTTCATCAGACGACCTTCCTTTTTTGCCCCTGTTCACTTTAGTGCGTTTTGTCTAAACTACTTTCTTTGCACCCATGGTTCTCCAAGCGCGCGTTTTCGGGTTCGGCCTTGTGTCTGTGTTTGATTTTTCCTTTTCACTTTGGCGGGAACATAGCTGATTGGAGCTAAGAAGCGTCTCGCGGATTGGCTCGAGAAAGCCTTGTTCCATTAGGTCCGCACGCTCCAGGATTCACTTTTTCCCCCAATACGTCCCCCACCGGACCGCTTGAAGCGAATATAACGCGGCTCCGCTAGCTATTGAGGGGCGAGCGGGCAGCTAAACCAGGGGAGCCACTTGCTACCGGTCGTCGGGGCCAGACGCCGGGAGCCCTTCGCCCGCCAACTATGTTTCGTTAAGTACTCTTGATTACCTATTTCTCCTATTTTTATGTGACAGTTGTAACGTTTTGTCTATATGTTCTAAATCGAAGTGTCCATAATTAAACCAGTTAACCTTTGAACCTCTGAAATCTTCGAGTGCTTCTTTGCCGGACTCATCCTTCAACAGTAGCGGTGTTGGACCAAATTACGCCGTTACAATAGTAATAGTAATGCAGTAAACAGACTGTTCTTGAAATTTCTGCAAAAAACACTTGCAGTCGGACCTTCCTTCGTCTCTCAGAACCTATACTTCCCGCTTTTATATGGTTGGAAATTCCACATTTCGCTTGCGAAATAATTGTACTGTATAAACCGTGCATTTCAATGCGTTCTTCGTTTCTCCCTTTTCAGCAAAAAGAGCGTGCTATCTGGCACAAGACACTAAATCCGCGAGCAGACCACGTCGATCGTCGCTTCTTTCACGCCCGCTTGCTTTCGTATCAAACTGGATCAGAAATGGCGCGTTTGCAAAAGTCGCACGTTCGGCCGCCGACTGAAACGCAGAAATCCTGACAACTTTCGATGCAACACCGTATCGAGGAGAAGGTCTCACACTTTAAACAAAGCGCTTTACCCTCCTCCACTTCATTGGCCAGACGCACCTTATTCCGTCCTCCTCACGGTGACGTCATCTAAAGTCTTTGAAGTTTGACGCGATCTCATCCCAGCTGGGTGGCGTCCGAGTGCTGACACTTTTCACGCAGGCTTCCAGCTTAGCTTGGAGGCGTTGGTTCCTGAACCACGTTGCGGGAGACGAATCCGGAAAGTCCCCTCCCTGTGCGCGGGTGTTGGCTCAGCTTTCAACCTTCGGTGTCCATGGCGACGCGTGCTATAAACTCGCGCGTTTTGCTGGCTGCTCTGCTTAGTAGCTGCGAGGCACGTACGCGCACCTCACGTGTTCAGGGCACTTTACACTCGTCTGGCTTTGGCCGCCACGGCTTGATAGGGTACGAGAAAGAAAGGAGAGAGAGAGAGAGAGATTAAAAGAGGAGGTGGAAAGGGATGAAGGGAATGGTACGACCGGACAAAGAAATTAAAGCCCGATGTATTGCTCTTTGTCGTCGTTTGTAGCGATCCCAGCGCGCGAGGGTGGAGGCGCTACATGGTCCTCATTCGAAAGTGCGCTAACGTTATGTACATAGAAATGGAGCACGTATTGTTAGGTTTACAAGGATCTTTAGCGGGCCGGCACGTGTTGTACGAAGTGTGCTTCGCGGCCGCGTATGCAGCGATAAAACGTGTCCTGTTGGGAATTGCCGCGTGCTCAGTCCTAGACCGCCCGGTCCGAGTGGGTCGAAAGAGAAGCCATGTCTCGCGGGTTGCAGCGGTGCATGCGCTGGCAGTAAAGCGTCAACTGCAGCACTCGCGCATTTTGCATCGTTTTAAAGTGACCGTTAAGACAAAATACAAGTTTAGTTAATTCGAACAATTTCCACGTCTGAATAACAATCATGTCAATTTTAACGCAATTAGGAAAAGTGGCGACACTCGCCACTGTTACGAACCAGCTTCGGTGCGCATCGCGTGCCGGCATTTTTAAAGCGATGCTTTAAGAAAGTGACTGGTAGCGTGGGTCGTCCGCGTCAAAACGCCCCGCAGGAAAGCCAACTTTGCAGAATGGGTTTCATAGAACTATGATGATGATGGTAAGCGAAGACAGATCAGGTGCCTCAGAAGAAAAAAAAAAAAAAACGCGTCCCGTGGTCGGAATCGAACGTGGGTCCCTCGCGTTATGAAGCCGACGTCTATGTCTGTCCGATGCGCCATTCCGACCCGGCCGAAGCAGTTTGGGCTTTGGACTTTGACTCAGGTTGCACGGGACAAAGCCTCGCGTTTTAACCATCTTTCTCAATTAAGAAAGGGGCTTTGATTTTTGTGTTCCCGCGCAACCGAACGGCGTGGCCTGTTCCTTCAGGTGGAGGGAAAGGCGTCCGCGTCCCGGTGCGTTTCTCCAGCGGCGCCGTGCAGGCGCCCACGGAGGCCGCGCGACAACCGTTGCCACCGTCATTTAGCAACCCAAGCGAACACCGGCGCCAGTTGCAGCGAAGCGTGCGTGTAACCGGCTCTAACCTAACAACTTGCCTCTGCAGACGGCGACATATGATTGCCTCAGTGACGTAGGGACGCCCGGAATCGAACCTGGGTCCCTCCCTCCATTTCGACATGGTCAAAGCGAACGCCAAGCAGCAGGTACCGACTCACGCCGTACACCCCAAACACAAACGTTACGCCTACGGAATGCACACCCGGTAGTTGCTGTACGTTGGTGTTCTATACTCGGTTATAACTTAAGAACGGCACCAAAGTTGCTGCTGTGCCTCATCACCGCAGCCGGATGTCACTCCGGGCAGCACAAGTAGCGCGTTACTGGGGATATTTTGAACATGGCACGAGCCGTTTTTGTATCTTTTTGGACCTAAAATGCTTATAAACTACTGCACCGACGGCAAACCAACTACGTGAGAAAAGGCAGACGATATCACGCATTCGTGGCAGTCTCCTTTCAAAACGCGCGCGCCCGTTGACATCCGGGTCTGTCGCTTAGGCGGAGTGATACCGTACATGAGTTGGTGCCGTTCTTAACTTGTTCCCGAGTATAGCAAAGTGGGGCGTATCTGCAGAGTAGCCCATACTCGCAGTGTCACGGATCGGCCAGCCAAAGAATCCATCACGAGAAAGCTTCGCGTTCAACCATCATCGTCGTTAGACGGATGGGTGCATGATTTTTTTTTTACTGGCCACGGATGAAACAGTTGAAGTTTGGCCTTTGTTCTTTGTCGTCGGAACGAAGGCAACTCTCGTATTCAAACAACTCACCAGCGACGCTACCTCAACGACGCGTGCCGGGCTCGTGCGCCCACCCATGACACCACTTACTCGCACATGTCCCTATGACTTCACAGCTTAAGTACGGAAACAGCACATACAGTCGAACCTCGTTTTAACGAAGTAGTATCGGGACAGTAATTTAGTTCGTTATATCCTACACTCATTGTAACAGTAGAGCGAAAAATTGGTTGAAACCAATCGGAAATCTGGCTCACGCAAAAATTCTTGATACAAAAACGCATCATTTTAACCTTCGAAGCAACTATAAACAAGGTGACCCTTATCTTTCTCCTTGTGGCATTTAAAGCTCAATGAACCAGAACATGAAAACGAGAAATTACAACAGAACAAAGTTCATTTCACAAAACAGGCCGGCATTGCTATTTTTTCGAGGAAGGATGTGATCTTTGTCAGGTAACTATTCACAGCACTGAGCAGGATCAAGTTTTCCACAGTGTCCTCGAACAAAGGGGCCTTTTCTACTTCTGCAGTATAGTACGCCATGAGTTTTTCCAAGTAGCTTCTCATCCTACTGGTCAAATATTTCTTCGTTATATCCGATAGTGCCCGCGGCTCTCACAGTTTCACTTTCGTTATAAAAGAATGTGTCATTGAAATGAAGCGTGAACAACCAACGTTCGTATTTAGTTCGCTACAGCCGATAATTTGCTATATTAGTTTTCGTTATAACAAGGTTCAACTGTATGTAGTGTATCCCTCCGCCCAAGCGATGAACCTGACATCATCACTTTTCTCACCGAGCTCAGCATTTGTCAGTGGTGCAGGCATTTAATTAAGTTCGAAAAATCTTGAAAACAAATCGCAAGAGGTCTGTTTATGGTGTGCTTGCACTGAAAATGGTTGTCTGTACTGTTACGAATCGGCCAGCACCGCAGTACTTCCCCGCATCACTCCTCGGCTGTGCAGCGAAGCCACTCGTGCGCCTTTGAAAACAGGCGCACCATGTCGGCAACAAGTTGCGACAAGCCGCGTTACGGTGTACTAGAAGTACACTGTAGCCGCTTCAGACGCGTCGCTTTGGGCGCATTTCAAAACTTCGGCGGCTACCGGCGAGGCTCGTCTCCACGCTCTTCAAGGACACAGAGGCCCCGTCGATCGCAACGGAGTCCTCCTCTCTCCCCTCTCTCGGACTCAACGTGCACGGAGGCTACCGACGACTAACGAACACTGGAAATAGCGTTGTGTGTGTCTGTGACGTTCGTGGCGTGTTCCAGCTTGTTGCGTTTTGACCGTTACCGCTTTTGGGTATAAATAGACCCCCGCGAGCGTTGTAAACCATTCCTGTTAGAGCAGCGAATCGATGTTGTCGCTCTGCTCGAGTCCTGAATTGTAACCTCGCCCGTCGGGGCATTGTTCTTTGGCTTCGGCTCACCTCTCGCTATGAAGTAAACAGTTACGTTAGCCTACGGCTTCTGGACTTCTTCACGGCTGCAACAGCGGCTGGCCGCTCGCATCATACACGCTACCACTCGTATGTCGGAGGCCACGGAGCTCGGATCGGGTGCCCCCGCCCGGTCGCAACAGTACCCTATCTGCACCTGTCGTTTTAGAACTGATCGATTCTTCGCTGCTCGCCCCACGAGTTCGTGAAAGGAATTACTCTGCAGACTTGTTATTACAAACCCTGGAATTACTTTGCAGACATCTGTAAGCGTCACATATATGAAAAAAATCCAGTTTCATATCTAAACGGACGTGCGCAATTATCGAGAATTTCGGAAAGGGCCATTTTACACTTTTCAGCCCACTCAGGGGTTAATTTAAAAACTAAGCTTTGTTGACGTCTTATAAGCCGTGACAGGAATCCTCATCATCGTCAGCAAGCAGCAGCAGCAGCGGCAGTATAGCCTGTCCGCGTTCCCTGCAAGACGCGGGTGTCTCCCCCGTTCCTCAGCTGTTCCCGTCTTGCGATTCCCTGCAGCTCATTCTTTGCCTAAGAATTTTCCGGTTTCATCCGTGGAGTCAACTCTCTTCTTTTACTTCACGACTACTACTTCTGGTCACGCTCTCGCTGGCCAGTCTATTACACCGACGGTGCACCGGTTGCCGTTTCTCCTTATTACAACCCAAGTCGGCTTGTTTTTAGATGCAACGCATCTCTTTCACCCGCCTTGTCCCTCCGGCGTAGTCCGGCGGCGTCCGCATCCCTCCCCCATTCTCCTCGCCGCGCCAGCTGCGCGCTAGCGCCGCTCTCACCGCAGCGCCATCTGCGTGTTAGCGCTCGGCTACGCTCGCTCCGTCGCCGTGCCAGCTGTGCGTGGGTGCGGGTTAACACATGCGCATGCGCTGCTCTGCGCTGCTCTCTCTCATTCCCCTCAACGTACATATAAACGCTGTAACTGCGCCGCTCCGCTCAGTCGTTCCGCTGGCGCTCCTCCGATGACATCCTCCGGTGACCGCCGATGATTTGAAATGGAGACTAACAGGCCTGATATCGCGATGATCGGCGCAACCGTAAAATTTACACCAGGGGTCTCAAACTCGCATGAGTTAGCGGGCCGCAGTCACGAATGTTTTCTTGCAAGGGCCGAGACAGTCAAGAAGGTTGAAACAAAAGGGGGGGGGGGGGTGCAGGGTGTTAACAAAAAATTGCGCCCACCTCCCCGCGAGGGGAACCCTGTGTAGATACGACGCATCATGGGGTTCACTTGGTGTTTCCGTTGGATTGATCCTGAAATCGCGTGAAACTCGTCGGGAACGCGTATGATTATTATGTATTATGATTATTATTATGTTTTATTGGCCAATCTTGGTCAATCTAAGTGGTACGCTCGGGGCTTCGCTGTCGCAACGACCTTTACTACATCATTGTTGCTGTAAGTGGGAGCTTCTTTTCTTTTATTGCAAGTGTTAACCATTGCCCCATCATGCGTTGTATCAGTAGCATCTTGATGTAGTTTGAATGAGTCAAGGATATAAGGCGCGTTCGTAGCATTTGATTCTGTCTCGGTTTTGTGGCGCAGTGGGAAGAGCACCATGTACCTCGCGCTCCACCCACAGGGTTGTGGATCGAAACCGGGCGCCGCTAACTATTATTTTTTATAGTGTAGGGGGGGGGGGGTGTGGCCGGACAACAACGTCGTATGGAGGGACAAGGCGAGTGAATGAGATGCAGTCGCATCTAAAAGTGAGATAACGCTGCCATTTGAAAGAAGCAAGTAGGTCTTTCCGTCTTTCCCACATGCTGTACATATGCTTGGTCATTCCTGAATAGAATTGGCGTCAGAATTTGAGACACATACCGATACCGATCTACAGAACGACTAAAATGGGGACGCCGATTCTGAAATATAAAATATTTGTTCTACAATTATGCTTTAACACATGGTGACCGCATTGGGTGCCTAACAAAAAAAGGCTTGGAGGCAGTTGCGTCTGTGTATTTTACTGGAAAAGCGTTATTGATAGTAATAGACGAGAAAATATTGCGAGTATCATTTAGGAAAGTCAAAAAAATTTTATTTCTTGAGAACAACAATATAGCTGCTTTTGTTCTAAACATGCTGCCTTGATGCCTGGCAACGCTTGGCTGCAACAACAGAAGAAATTTCCTCAAGAACTTCTTGCGCGGAAACGATCCTCGTGGTCTATCGCAAGTGCTCATCGGTCATCCTCGACCGGAGAGCTGACTTGTTCACCTTCAACAAAGAAAACAGGTGTTCGCACACGTGGAGAGCTGACTTGTTCACCTTCAACAAAGAAAACAGGTGTTCGCACAAGTAGGTGCTTCTGAACATGGCATGATCCTGACAGCCTGTTTACGTAGCGCTGGGAAACTTGTGTCGTCAAGAAACCTGTAGAAGTCTGGTACAGCCACGTTCTGGAATGTCTGCTTCAACGGGGTGTTAGCCTGCAGCTCAAGAACTTCCATCTGTAGCTCGGGCGCGGCGTCATCCAGCGGCCCCAAAAAGGGAAACGAAAAAATTCGAAATTCATCGGCAAGGCTGGTGATGTCTTTGAAGCACCCCTCGAATTCTCTTTGAAAATCATGAAGGAGGTCAGCGAGGTTTACACAGGATTGTTTACCCACGTTCTCCAGCGACTTCAGGGTTGGAAAATGTTCAAACTTCTCAATTCTCATGTCTCTATAGAAGCTGGAATTTGAATTTAAAGGCTTGAATGTCGTCATGCATTTTTGTAATCAGTTTGTTTTTTCCCTGAAGTTTAACGTTGAGGCAGTTGAAATGATCAGTGATATCAGTGAGGAATGCAAGGGAGAGAAGCCACGTTTCGTCTGACAGCTCAGCAATGGCTCTGTTCTTGTTCTTCATGAAGGCGTCAATTTCGTCTCGGAGATCAAAAAATTGTTTCAGCACTCTTCCACGACTCACCCATCGCAAAATTTCACCATATTCACTGCCAACCGCTTCTAAAAAGAGGCACAAATCGGTGGTGGTTAAGATATCTTAAACGGATGAAGTTTACTGCGCTGAGCACGATTTTCATGACGCTCTTCATTTTTATTTGCAGCGACTTGCCGCACAGCGCTTCTTGGTGAAAACTGATTGGTGTTTCCTAGTGCAGCGAGTTTCGTCCGCAATCGACCAACAAGCCCGCTCTTGCATCCCACCACTGAAGGCGCACCCTCTGTAGCCAAACGAACCAACTTTTCCCACTGTAGTCCAGCGTGTACGACCACTTTTTCGAGAACAGAAAGAATATCCGCCCCTGTGGGGGCGGATATTCGTTCCTTTCATTGGGATTAAGTCCAGGAGTTCCTCAGTGACGTTCAGGTTTTTGTCGACACCCCTTACAAAAATAGCACATTGTGCGTTGTCTGTAACGTCAGTGCTTTCATGAACTGCAATAGATAATGCTTCAAACTCGTGGCATCGGTTGATTAATCCCTTTTCAATGTCTCCACTGATCTCGTCTATTCTCTGGGCGACTGTGTTTTGGTGAGACGCTTATTTTCTCGAATGTCTTTTTCATGCTGGGACAAGTAGCATCAGCGACTCCGAGCAGGCACTGCTTCACGAACAGACCTTCAGTGAAGGGCTTGGGTGATTTGGCGATAAGGTCAGAAATTACGAAGCTTGCCCTTACCGTTTCGTCGCTTGCTTTGGCCGCCTTTTTGAACAGGTTTTGCTGCTTTCCCAACGCCGCCTTCAGTTGAGTCACGGTGTGCTCGCGAACGTTGTTAGTAAGAGCACCATCGTGATGGCAAGACTTGAAGTGGCGTCGAGTATTGTACTCCTTCGGCACAGTACTCCTTCGGCACAGCCACAGTCTGGTGGCAGGCTAAGCACAACACATTGTCTTTTGATTCAGTGAAGAAATAAGAAAGTTCCCATCGCTCCTGTAAGCACCTCTTCTCGTCTACTACTTTGCGTTCTGCAGACTGCTTGGACAACGACATTGTGGCCCGTTAGTATTCCACAGCAGAAATCTTCGCCGTTTGCAGATATTCCAAAAACCAACAGCTCAAAAAGACACCTGCCACATTTACGGAGGTGACAGGTGCGTAGCAGCACAATTATGTAGTGCGCTCTATCATGATTGACTTGGGGCGCCGCTACCTTTCACAGTGCAACAGGTTGCGAGTCGGAGGATAGGATAGGTGCTTAGTTTTGTGTCTCGCTATGGGGCGTTTGATGTCAGGAAGTACACAGTTTCGACGTGCAATGTGCAGTCTTTTCCTCAGCAGCGCGATGTCGCTCTCTCCAAGGCCATAAATAACGCTGCGACCCGCCCCTAAACGCACGTGGGCGCATTTTGGAGCCCGAACGCCGGATCCGACGTGGGGCTGCGCCCTTTTCGCTAAATCTTCAGCGAATTAAAAGTGTTTGAAACGAAGACGAACAGGAAAGTAAATATCCGCAAACACCACACAACGCCAGGAAACATTTGCGCTTTCTCGGAAGCCTGGGAAACTCCTGCCAAGGCGCGTATTCTTATTAGCGGCGTGCAGCCCCGTTTGCGGGGTCATAAAACGCCGCGGGGAGTTTCTCCGCGGCCTGTGCTCGCCCAGCCTTGTGCGCGCTGTTGAGTGCTCGATTGACAAGTCGCAGTTGCTTGCGACCATTGTGAACCCGACTTAACGGCGCCCGAATTGAGGGGCCTCTGAAAAAGATGGGTGTCCACTCTCGTAACGCAAAGCCGTGAAAGACGATATCCAAGCGCTTTCCAGCACTCTCGGGCCATCTGCGTCTGGCTACACAAGCAGGGCACGCAGTCACGCATTTGCATAAAAACAACAATAAATGAACCAAGACACTTATGGGAGGGCCGCGGGCCGCAATAACAGGGTCCGCGGGCCGCATGCGGCCCGCGGGCCGCGTGTTTGAGACCCCTGATTTACACCATCTTCCCGCGAGGGGAACCATGGGGTAGATGCGACGCATCGGGGGTGAACATGCTGCGTAAATAGGACACACAACAACAGCAATCCACACGCTAACATAACGGAAACGCAACGGAAACCCCCGATGCATCGTCTACCCCATAGTTCCCCTCGCGGGAAGATGGTGTAAATTTTTCTTAATGTGACCTATGATTTTTCCGCCCGAGTTTGTACTCTGTTTGAACTTTTCGTTTCATTGATAAACTTAAACGTCACTCCTATCACTCTTTTCTGCGTTTCTTCTAAGGCTGACCGAAGTTTTTCTTCTAAGCGCTGCAGTGCAAGGCGCCAACTTTCCGCCGCGTAAGTCTAATCGGAAATCGGTTTCAGGACACCTGTATGGGTAAAATTTGTGCGCAAGAAGCAATTGGATATATCAACGGGCTGAACACGTATTGAGAGATGCATAAAAACAAGTAATTTATCTCAAATCGTGTGAAACAGTTTTCAGACATTCGTATGGGTTCCTGTGAAAAAAAAAAAAAAAAAAAAGCCAGTCGATATCTAAACGTGCCCGGGCGGTAAGGATGGACGAACCTCTTGCAAAGGTAGCTGCGCATCTCCTTGCTTCGCTGCAAGTGTAGTCGGAAGACGATATTCTTATGCCGTTCCTGCCATTTAACGCCAACCCCTTTCCGCCCTTTCACCCCTCACGCCCTTCCGATCCCTTCTCTCTCCTCCTCTGATAAATTGAATAGAGGTTTGCATCAATTCGATTCAATTTTCCCGCGTTCGCACTGCTCGTGTGCCATCAGTTGAGACCTTTGTTTCTTTTGGGCTTGGCGCAGCTCGAGCTCTTTTGTTTTGGTGTTTGCTTTTAGGGGCGAAGCCCCTTAGGAGCTGGGGCTGTTGGCGTCTCCTGTCGTCGTCGTCGTAATCGTCGTCTCATGTAGTGACGGTACTAAAACACCGGGACACTCGTTCACGCCTCGCGCTGCAACGTAACGCGTACTAAAAAACACGGGGACACTCTTTTAGGCCTCGTGCTGGAGCGCTTCGGAACGCGTGCTAAAAAAACACCGGGAACTCGTTTACGCCTCGCGCTAGATAGCTTCGTGCTTCAAAGACACGAGACTTTTACAGCTAAGCTGTATACCTCTACCTCCCTGCGGTTTCATCTCCGTTGGCCAAAACGCCAAGAATAGTACACTGCATGCTTCGCCCCTCCCCAAGTTTCACTGGAGATGGCCCGGGATTCTTTTTCAGCTGCCTTTTGGCCGGGCCACGTAACGGAGTGACAGACAGGCATACAGGGCCAGTTCTTCACGTTTCAGTAGCGCACGCATCGTCATTAGAGGGCCACGAAGACAAAATACAAGTTGGTTCATTAAAAATTCTGCTTTGTCCCGATAACGATGATTCCAACTTTGCCCCAAATTTCAAACAAACAATGAAGGCATAGTGAACTAGAATACAAGTATTCTAGTTCACTATAATGGAGGCGTTAGAGAAAAAATTCCCCGCATTTCCCCGAGGGGAAGAATGTGAAAGTGCGAATGCACGAGTTGAATTTGCGCGGTTCGGTAATGTTCGCGAAAGAGAGATCACACACACACGCACAACTACAAAGAAAGAAAGATGCATTTATTCACAGACACCTATTTGTGTTGTCGTTGTACTTGATTGCTAGAGCGGATCTCAGCTTTGAAATTTCGTGTCAGTACTCCTTTAAGCGGGTGCATTAGCCCTTCTCATGCCCGATTCCTGGCCAATCCCCCACGTGGGTATGTGCCATGTCAGCGGCCAGGCAGCGCACGCCCATCTCCCCCCGTTGCCAAGGAAGACGAGGAGATTCCTGGCCAATCCCCCACGTGGGTATGCTATGCGGACATCGCCGATGGACGCAGGTTCAGGGTCGCTTAAGAAGTGCATTCGCACTTAAAACATTTGAAGCAATGGCGACTCCACGGCCACTTTCCGTCAACGTCTCTATGACGTCGCAGAATGTTGTTTGTGCGATTGGCGGCCGCCGATTTGAGCCGCCGCCAAGGAACATGACCGAGAGATTGTAGTGGGACGTCTGGTTCCCTTTGATCGTATCACTGGAATGCTAAGGAGGAGTCAACATACTGAAAATTATGTTTTAGTGCTAGCCTCTGCTGCGCCATTCCTGTCCATATTTCGTCACTGTGGCGGGAAATTTGAAAGTTTTTTATATGCGTCTCTTCCGTTAGAAAACATGAAGGAAGCTCCTACTAATGCGTAAAACTTTAAGGTAGCGAAGCTTCACGCAACCCCCACGACCATCACGAAGGTTTAAGTTCACGATTGCAGCTGATAGCCGATTTGCTTCTTCGCTGCTGCCGCAACGACCTTTACCCCATCATCATTGCTATAATTGTGAGCCTCCATGTTTTTTTTTTTTTTTGAAGTGATTATCACAGGAAATCACCTTGGAGGGACGTACGCTATGACCTGTCTTTCTCGTTCCGAGCAAGTGTTGCCACGATAACGGCGAACGCTGGAGGAGGAGGAGGAGGAATAAACTTCATTTCTATATTAGTTCTGGAGTAGTGGCAATGGGGGCTGTTCTCAGTCCAGAAGTCCGTGGGCGGTCGCTACCAGGCGGGTCCTTTCAACCAGCCGAAGCTGGTCGCCGGGGCCCAGGCTGGCTAGCATGCCTTCCCACTGCTCATGGTTGGGGGAGGGAACAGGGGGGAGGGATGGTGTGTGGGAGCACGCCCAGATCATATGGTAGAGGGTGCAGGGTTGGGGACAGTACTTGCAGGTGGCGGAGTAGCAGGTGGGGTGGGTGGCGTGGAGGAGGGTGCCGTGCGGGTAGGTGTTGGTTTGAAGCCGGCGGTAGGTGGTGGCTTCTTCCTTGGTCAACTTGTCGTGGGGCGGGGGTAAGATGCGGCGTTCGAGGCGGTAGTGTTCGAGCATGCCTTTGAATTTTTGAGATACAGAATGGTACGCTTCCAACGGTGACGCTGGAGTGTTGGAGGGGAACGCCCGGTAGATATGCGCACGGGTGGCAGCATGAGCCGCCTCATTCCCCTCCAGAGACACATGTCCCGTGGTACAGAGGATGTAGAGGAAAGGGGGGGTTAGGGATGGACTGTAGGATGCGGAGGTCTAAGTGAGCAATGTGACCGGCGGCGTAATGGCGACAGGCAGCTTGCGAATCTGTGACTATGGTGATAATGTCTTGAGATGTAGTGGCTGTGAGGGCTATTGCGATTTCTTCTGCAGTTGTGGAGTCGTTGCCAATTCAACTGTTGCGCAAGTCTGTTCAATTTCCTCGGTGGTCTACTGTTGTAATTGCGAAGGCTGGTTTAGCGGCATATTTGGCAGCGTCAACGTAGCGGATGTCTCGTGGCTTGATTCGAAGCATCTTGCGAAGCATTCGAATGCGGGCTTGTCGGCGACTCTGGTTACTAACCGGGTGCATATTCTTGGGTATTGGGGCGACGGAGATGCAATCGGCGTAGTTCCAGGGGGATGCGTTGGCGGGGGCGGTGGGGGTAGCAGGTAGTTGGTAGCCGAGGCGACGAAGGGCGCCAGTGTGTGAGAGCTTGGAGTTCGATCGGGTTGACATAATGGGCCTCTCGAAGTTCGTCCCAGGTGTTATTAATTTCCATCTGCAGTAATTTGGCAGGGAGAAGTTGTCGGGGGTAGCCCTAGTGCTAATTTATAGCTTGCCGGATGATTATGTCGGTTTTTTTGGATTTTTTGAGAGCCGAATATGGAGTTCCGTATGTGATGCGGCTAATTAGTAGGGCTTGAATGAGGCGCACGAGGTCGTTTTCTTTCAGTCCTTGTCGACGATTAGCAATGCGTTTGATGAGGTGTGTGATTTGTAATAGCGTTCCTTGTAATTTATGAATAGTAGAAATGCCTGCGCCGTCTGATTGGATATTAAGTCGCAGAACACGAATTGTAGGGGTGGTTAGGATGGGAGTGCCATGTAGGCTTAATTGTGGGGCTGGGAGGGGTTGTCGTTTACGGCCTTGCGTGCGTTTTTGGAGGACAAGAAGGGCAGATTTTTCTGGTGCACAATTGAGGCCGTGGGCTGTTTCTTGGAGGGCGTCTTGTTGTTCCCCAGTCGAACCCCCTGTGGTCCAAATAGTGAGATCGTCTGCATAAAGTGCGTGTTGTGTGTGGAATTTGTTGTAGAAGTGGCGGAAGTTGTAGCAGGGCACGATTAAAGAGGAGTGGGGGAATGTCTGACCTCTGGGGTGTAGCACGCGGTCGGGCACGAAAGGAGATGGATCGGATGGGGACGAGGTTGAGTTTGGCTGTGCGATCGGTAAGAAAGTTTTTTACATAATTATATACGTGTGCCGCAGTTAGTTAATTGTAGTCCTTCGAGTATAGCCTGATGTGATACATTGCCAAAGGCTCCTTTAATGTCCATGGTTAGGATAGTGCGTTCGGTTTGTGAGCTCAGCGGTGTAAGGACTTCGTCTTTTAGCTGTAACAGGACGTCTTGCGAGGATAGGCGTGCGCAGAAGCCAAACATGGTATGAGGTATGTTGTGTTCTTCGAGGTACGCTGTGAGCCGATTGTTAACTAGGTGTTCATATAACTTGCCTACACAAGATGTTAGAGATA
Source organism: Haemaphysalis longicornis (assembly GCA_013339765.2). NCBI lineage: Eukaryota > Metazoa > Arthropoda > Arachnida > Ixodida > Ixodidae > Haemaphysalis > Haemaphysalis longicornis. Next base: position 80,010,066 of record CM023456.1, on the reverse strand, counting down.
TGGGACGGAGATTTTCTAAGGTGACTGGCTTTCCGGGCTTCCGAATGAGCGTGATTTTGGCATGTTTCCATTGAGGAGGCAGATAGTTGGTTGTCGAAAAATGATTAAAATAGTCAAGCAGTGCGGCTGTGCATTCGGGGTTGAGGTTACGGAGTATAGTTTGTTGTGTATTCGGTCTTTACCTGGTGTGGTGTTACGAGTGAGGTTGCTGATGGTGAAGGTGAGTTCAGTGAGAATGAAGGGGGCGTCAAGGTGGGGATTTTCTTTTCCTTGGTAGTTGCGAGGTGGAACGTTTGGTGGTTGTGCACTGCGTGGTCTGCGTACTGTGTGAGGAGTTGTGCGTGGAGCCGAGTTTCATTGAGGTGGAGATTGTGGATTAGGCGAAGGATGGTGCGGCCGGTGTCTGCTTTGCCGGGCTTAGTACCCAGCATGGAGCGGAGGATGTTCCATATGGACTTTGTGCTGAGAGTCCCTTGAAGGCGGTTACAAAATTGTGTCCAGTTTTGTTTGTGTAAAATGCGAGCATAGTCGGCTGTCTGTTGTGTGATGTGGGCGATGCGTGTATTGAGTTTTTTGTTGTGGTTTTGTTTTTTACATCGGCGGATAAGCCCTCGGCGGGCATCCCACAGATGTAGGAGATGCATGTCCACCGAAGGGTGATCTTCTGTTATAGCTATAGAGCGCGGGTGTGGGCTCGACAGTTTTGTGGATACCTTGGGTCCATGTTTCAATGTCTTCTATTGTGTTGGGGAGAGAAAAGTCCCGCAAGGATGTCCAGTCTGTGAGTTTAGAATGGCCTATTTTTTGAGGAACGCGGGTGTGACTGATGGTGAATTCAATGATATAATGATCACTGCCTGATGTTTCGTCGAGACGTGTCCAAGTGGCTCGTGGTATGTTGTGAGTGTATGCATGCGGTCGAGGGTCGAATCTCGTGCCACGCTGTTGCCGATGCGGGTCGGTTATGAGGCGTCGGTCCAGAGCGTGACGTGAGCTTGTTTGGGCAGCGTCGTGCATTTGCGCTCCTTTCTTAATGGTTTTGGGATAACCCCATGCAGTATGATCAGGGGCGTTAAAGTCGCCGAGGACTAGGCGGTGGTGTTTCGTCGTAGCTTTAACTTTCTGAACGATGGAATTTAAAGAAGCTATAGGGAATGCTGCGGGGGACTGTAGATATTAAGAATAAAGAGACTGGTGAGAGTTGATGACTTCAATGAAGGTATATTGCCAATTAATGGGAAGGGTGTGTGCTTGTGCAGTGTGTGATTTATAAACGAGTATGGCGGTGCCAGGCTGATGTGAATGTGTGTACGTGATGTAATTACGAAGCGAAAAGTGAGATGTTTACGTTTCTTGTAATGCAATCACATCGGGAGAGCGAAGTTGACGTAGATGGGCCAGGGAGGGCTGCTTGTTTTTATACGTACGACAATTCCACTGCCAAATAGTCAGTCCTGAGGGAGATGGGCGGGACGCTGGAGGCCTGGTGATATGTTAGATGAGAGGCTCAGGCTGGCCGGAAGGTGGGGTGACCTGAGAAGCAGTCACCTTGGCTTTTTTATGGGGAGCGGGCATGTTTTTTTCCAAGTGTACGATGCGTTCGGCCTGTTCCTGGGTGACTGCGGTTAGTTCAGCAATGATGTGCTCGAGGTTGGTGAGGCGGCGCAGCCAGGGGTTCAAGAAGGCGGGCGACGGTTTCGGTAACGGTCGTCACGATGGTGGATTGAATGGTGGCCGTAAAGGAGGCTTGTGTTTGAGTCAGTTTTTCTTCGAGGTGGTGGTATTTTTTGTCGCAGTCGGTATGGGAAGGAGCTGACGCTGACGGTAAAGGGTCTGGTCCCGGGAGGGTGGTTCGCGGTGTAGAGGGAGTTATTATTATTTTTTTTAATCTTCGCCCATCTCCAAAGTGGGTATGCTTGGCTTGCAAACGTGCGCCGATGACGCAGGGCGGTCGCCACGTATACTAGGAGCGTACACATGAGCGCTAGGCATTTTCTTTTTCTTCCGGGCGGTCGCCGCCATCTTGGCCAATCTCCCTAAGTGGGCATGCTTGGCTTGACGAACGTGCGCAGGGGACGCTGGGCGGTCGCCGCGAGGCCCGCGCTCACAAGCACGCAGGCAATTTTTTGGTATTTTTTAACTGCTGACACGAAAAATTACGATTTGCTAAAGAGCTTCGCTCTCAATTACGTCTTTCGTGGCTGGAATGCAGCTGTGTGAGTTGTAAAAAGCTAGTTCTTCCAATCTGAACGAAGTTGTATGTTGTCTTCGTGACCACTTTAAAAAACGCGCACTACCAACGTTCATTCCCGATGTCAGCGCGTGGCATACCGCACGATCTCTGGCAAGGCGCCGGTGAGCTGTTTTCGTGGCGGAGCGTTGCGACGGTGCGCAACCCCCGGAAGACCCCCCGGGGAAAACGCTGTCGCTGCTATTGTATGCATGCATCGCTTCCCACTCCATGGGATAAATGCAGCGTGACCGGCACAGGAGAACAGCTGCAGGACGTAGCAAATCTGCCCGACCATGCATACGGGCGCCACATCATAGTAGGGTGCCTCGATGCGCGGCGGAGCGGGCGCGCATCGAGGCACCCTACTTCATAGTGGTGATAAGCGCACCCCTAGCTACGAAGCGAAAATTCGTAGAATTCCAAGCGGGGGTCAGTTTGTAATCATTTTAAACATTCAAAACATTTACGCAATGCAGAACATTCGCTGGATAGTTACTTTCGAACACAGGAATTTTCAGGGTGCTTCCGGCCAACTACAAAAAAAAAAAAAAAAAAAAAATTTGCTGGCGATTATGATACTCCCTAATGCGAAATTTGGCCGCAGCTGTTTAGCTGTTTTGACAGTGGCACCGGTTGCCTCGCTCATTGTTCAGCACTCCCTCTTGGTTCTGGCGTCGGCGGTGCTCTGCAGCTTCCGCTCGAGCAGCCCGTTTAGCTGCAGCAGCTGACGAAGCATACAACCGGTTGCCTCGCTCATTGCTCAGCACTCACTCGAATGCTGCAGTGCGCGGAGGCAGCACTCACTCGTAGGAATTCTCTTAACGGCAACGACGGTGAGCCTCTGCGTCGGCGGCGTGAAGTGCGTCTCAGGTAGGAACCGCGAACTGCGTTTTAGGAAGCGAACGTTTTCGCCCAGCGTCGCGCAGTCGAGCGTCTCGTGCGGGCACAGGGCACAGCATACTGCCCCCTCCTCCGCACACACTCGAAGAAGAGTGGTCGCGCCGCCACGGCGAACCGCCCTCCCCTCCCAATTTCTCGACAGTCTCCTCCTCTGCTTTCTTTCACTCTACAGGTTCGATTGATGGCATTGCAAGGTCCAGTGTGCATTCAAGGAAGACGCGCGCGCAAGGCGGTCGCAGCGCCAGCTAGGGCGGCGGTGCACCCCGCAAAGCACGTGGGACTCTAGCGCGCGGTAGTGAAGAGTGAACGAAGATGGCGCAAATCGTGCTGAAATGACGTGAACTCTCATCATCATCATCATTTTACCTTTTAATATTTTCTTACTTCAATCTCAGTTACTATGACTGAAAGCTTTGGCCAGTCACCCATATTAGACCTAGCTGGAAAGCGTAACATCAGACTCGTATGCCAAGCTGCAAGTACCTGTTCATATAATTTTAAGCCTAACAATGGGCTGGCACATATCCATGTTCGCATTTGCCTTCTACTTGATACTGCTCACACACCATCTGTTGAGACAGTGTTGTATAATCACAGGTGCCACTGGATGCTGTACGATGGTGTTACGTTGTACGCCAAGCAAAGAAGGCATTTGGCAGAAACGTACTTTGTCACTCGCTTAATTGCTACTTCTATGATTAGCACGCTGAAATTACTCGAGCATGACACACGTTTCTAAATGAAGGCGACAAGACATCCACTAGGTCTGGCTAGTGCCATCGAGCCGTTGTGTCGTACGGGATGTGTGCTGGTATTGCACTCTAAAAGCCCCGAGTTCAATTCCTATCAATGTGCCCAATCTCGTTTTCAACTTTACCTCCCCCAGCCCATTTCCCTCACACCTTAAAGCACTGAAATTCACTGCATGCGCCTGAAAACGACAAACTTGCAGAAATTATCGTCAGGTTTATTTCCATTTCTGTTCACACCGTGACTGGGCCACTTGTCAGCAGAGGTCAATGGGCGATCATTTCCAGTTAATGACCACTGACCCATCCTCGACAATGGCACGCGTGAGACACATCAGCATGAGCTGGCACCAGGCCCTGTCATGACACTTGCTGATGCTACATCTCGTTATTACAGGCATGATAACAAACAAATAACACAGGCAACAGTCAAAAATCAAAGGCAACGCCAAACTTGGGAAAACAGCATTAACATTTTGCAGAACATCTATGCACTGCATCACTGGCTATATGGCATATACACAGCGGTATTCGCAGCAGACACTATGCTATGATCTAACTTACACAAACGGGGTTGGTGCTTGGATGGGAACAAAGAGGTGAACAAGCTCAGGGAATCAGAGACCTCGACAAAGATGATAAAAAGTCTTTTTTGCCCTGCTTTGGTCTTTTTTGGTCTTTTAGAAACTAGGAAAGTTAGTAATTCAGTAATGCCCATTGCTATTGATAAGCAACTAAAAGAACACTTTCTTGCCTAGCTTGAAGTTGACATCAGATGCATCAAGCCCCCTTTCTGGACAAGCTAAAAATGATAAGTGCAATGCCTATGTTGTGTGAAAAAAAAAAAAAAATTGTTCTGGTAGTGTGGATTGCGATGAAACCTGGCAGGCAATAATTAAGTTCGCTGGTAACTAGCTCAACAATTAAATGAGTCAACCAACTACTTACTGTGTTACCAAACAAGGCAGTTAGGATATGAGCGAATTTTAGGATATTTTCTGATCGAAACTCTGAACACATTGAGTGCTTGATCTATTCACTAGAACTTGGTTTTAGAAAGGTAGAACAAAGAATTGGGAAGAGGGTGGACAAGAAAGAAGGCAGGCGCAATTCCCGCGAAAAAAAAAAAAAAAACTCAAATCAAGTGTGGGAATTTCGCACGTCGAATCTGGAGCTAAATCTGGGTTATGAGGCAGTGCTGTAGTGGAGGGCTATGGATTAATAATTTAGAGCACTTGGGGATCTTTAGTGTGTGCCTGAAATCTCGATGGATGGGCGTTTTCATTTTTAACTTCCATCAGAAAAAGCGGCCACCACAGCTGGGATTGAGCCCGCATTACTGGGCTTAGCAGCCCGCCTTAGCCACTGAGCCACAGCGGCGGAAAAATCAAGTTATTGTTGAATTCATTACTGCATGAGGCCAGTGCATAACATACACTTTTCTTACAAGCCAAAAACAAGGAGGCAAAACAGGCAGCACATCAACGAAGAACGGATATTTCAACAAAAGTGAGGGAGCTGCGAAGCAAGTCCTTTGCAAAAGCGTGTGGACAGCTCATAGGGCAAGTTTTAAATGAAAAGAGCAAGTCAAAGACAAGGTTTCACTGTCTTGTGTGTGAGTAAATTTCTTGCTAGACAGCTGGATCAGGGTTACTTTAATGCACGCACTGTCACTCAAGCATGTGTCTGCACAACTCACAAGGTGTCCCTCTTTCAAACTGCTCTTGCCACTTGGCATGGAGTCACTTTGCAAACAGCATTTCATTTCCTCAGCCGTACAGAACCTGCACTTAAATACATTCAGAATCATGTAGGGGCCTGTTTGAAAATTACTGACACTGTTCTGAGAAATTGCTACAAAGGACTTTTTGCTCCTTTGATCCGGTGAAGACAGCACGAGTTGACATTTGTGCAATTTTGAGTTTTTTGAGTCAGAAGTCTTTTTTTTTTTTTAATGTACAATGGTTCCTCCTAGATCATTTCAGTGTGATTGCATTTAAAGCGGTATTCTGCACTCTGTAAGAAATGTCGGTTGTGAATTGTTTATGAATGAAAATCCACGTTTCACAATGCTTCAGCCACAGACTGTACAACCAAGGAGTGACTTTTTTTACACAACTCCAGTTGGCGGAATGAAGCATCATCTACAAATCATCATCATCATCGGCAGCAGCAGCAGCAGCCTAAAAGCAGCCTAAGCAGCCTTTGCCCACTGCAGGGCAAAGGCCTCTCCCATAGATCTCCAATTATCCCGGTCCTGTGCTAACCGCGACAATTTACCCCTGCAAACTTCTTGATCTCATCTACCCATCTAACTTTCTGCCGCCCCCAAATCAAAATCAAAACCCAAGCAAACAATATGTAAGAACAAAAATAACTTAGACTGGGGCTCTGCTTTTTTTTTTTTTTTGCCATCAGCCTTCTTTTTATTCCTGGCTTTAAACGTCGTGCGCAACACAAAAAGTTTCGATATGCTCGAAATGATGACAGAGTTATCAAAGAGTTTTAGCATAGTGACTAGCATACGCTGCGCTACCAGCGGCGAGTACCGGTACTCGACTGGTCATGTGCGCATTCGTTCCGATGCCCGCTTCGCCGTGTTCGCGCATCCCAGTCGGGTCCCAGCACCCGCCGCTGGTAGCATAGCATATGCTAGCCACTATGCTAAAACTCTCTCTTAACAGCCACTGTTTTACAGGTTGTGTAAAACTGTAAGCATGAAAAAAGATGCGCACTTTGTCTGAATTCTTGTATTAGGAGGGAATATTTAAAAGGCTGTGCCGGTATGCTGTGATGTGTGTTGTTATGTGTGGCCTCAGTTTCTCCTTCTAGAAAAAAAAAAAAAAAAGAACACCTTTTTCTGGATTAAAGCTAATTTTTCAACAGAGGCTGAGTGTGCGTGATGCTCCATGTGTGTGTAATAGTTGATGTAACTTGAAACCTGACATACTCGCCTGAAAGAAAAAGAAAAACTGTTCAAACTGCACATTTTGTTTCCTCTGATGTCTTGCAGAACAACTTAACATCTGTTAAACTTACTCGAAAAAGATTCCACGTTTCAAGGCCTGCTAGAAATGCGGGAGTTTAAGGGAGTATATATGTGCACAGCAAGGCTAGCGGAAGTGCATAGAACTAAAACGCTGCATGCAGGAGAGACGGCTTGTGCTCCGTGTCTAACAACCCACTTGTTCCGTACACTGTATGTGGAAGCACGTACACCGACAAACATGTGCCTCTTTTCAACCAGCTGCCATGGACCAAACATACTTTGCATGGAATGATCAACACTGAGTACAAACGGCATCTAACAAGCGAAAAAAAAAGTACACTGTGGTCACTGAGTTGAGAGTACAAGACCAGCTCCCATAATGTCACATCAAGTAATACTACATGCACAATGCAAGCAAATACTAGCTGGTAACAATGATAAACTGGCACAGGCCATAAGGAACTCGCGCTATCTACAAACGTATCACCTTCGATAACAAACACCGAGTTACACGTTTACTTGTTTTCGGCAAGTTTTATACGCACCTGTTAAAGCAAACTGTTAAGAATGTGCGGTAAACATTTAATAATGAAGATAATGAGTTAAGTGTGACATACAGATAGCATGCAAATGGTAATTATTTGCTCATAGGCAAACATCTGCAAGGAAAGGTCATATTGTGCAATTACAAACATTGTGGGTTGTCTAAGAATGTGCAATCTGCAAATATGCCAACCGCCACGGAAAAAAAAGTTGAATGGTATCCAACACCGTGAAAGTGGAAATGTACTGACAAGAGAGCTCATCCACAACTCCAACAGCATGCAAAAACAACAAAAAAACATGACTAGCAACTGCTCTTAGAAAATGGAATTTAGTTCAAGCACACGTGTTAGCAGTTTTAATAAGAGTAAAAGCTTCTAGTAGAGTACGAAGAAATGCGATTTTCAGCATTAAATTACAGCAGCACAGTCAAAACTTCTAAGCAGTGTGGAAAAGCCACATGATAGTGGGGTATTATGGCTATAAAAACAATAACGGCATGCAAACGCAAAGCTGTAAGGAACGCTATAACTCAGAGCAAAAATTACGTATAAGGACATCTCTATCCTGTACTTGCAAGGGATAAGATACTTTACAAGCAAAGACAAGCTACTAATATTGCAGAACCACACGGCACAGACACCATATTTTGAATTGTAGCATGCATATGCACTGTCAAGTTATGCACTAAAATAATAAGCTGTTTTCATCCATGATAACACTTCCGGGGGCTTTTACAGACTCAGCTGTTGCAAAGCATTTACAAATTGAGGCCTCTCTTAAATCTGTTGTTTCAATAAATTCATTATTGTATACGAGATAGAGAAAATTACAGGCAAAAGCTTAAGCTCCTGAAAGAGGGGGCATGCCAACATGTAAGCTGAGAAGTAATGTATTTTAAAACAGAAACAAGTTCACATTAATTAAAACAAACGTTCCATGAGCGAAAAACGGTTCTGGACTGTACACAAGCATACTATCAAGAGACAGGTATGCCTACTGTAGCTTATCCATGCTGATGGCAGGAGCAAGGCACTGACTAAAAAATAGTGGCTTTGGATATGGCTAAAAGCAAGATTTTTAGAGGCCCAGCCCATTGTTTCGTCATATCGCACTGCACTCCTATTGAGATGGACGGAAGTGTGCACTTGTGGTCGTCAATACGGAATTTGCACAAAGACAAACAATTTTAGTCAGACGCCAAGGGGCCGTCAAGAATCCCCTGAACTGTCTCACTGTGAAAGTTTAAGCACTTTAAGGAAATGCGACGAGTGTGCAAACATCCTGACGAAGATTTCAAAACTCACACTCGCCCTCAACATCGTCATACATGGCTCACCTCAACGGAGGGGCTCAGTTCCAATGCTGAATTCACATCCCATTCATGTAACATGTGCAACAAGGTGCATATCGAGACCATGCTTCCAGCAGTGACAGATGAATCGGTCACAGGGTTAACTCATCCAAGAAAAAAATCCAGTTGTCCAACACGTTAACAGCAAAAACCAGACACATTCAAAAACCGTCCGGACCAGACACACCCACGTCTACTACGAACACAGTCGCACCTACCATCATGCATCACTCACTTGTGCTTCTGAAGCAAGTAATAGTTGGTACACATGCATATTAGAACAATGTTCACCTACTCCCAAACAGGAAAAATTATAGATCAGTTTTCAGCCTCAGGTCACATGGTTGCCAATGGACTTTGATCTAGTAGGATCCATGTATCGCTCACGTCAAATACAGCTGAGTCCACTTGTAATGACCCTGACGGTCACATCACATTGACTGCTTATAAGGGGGTCCCTAACAGGCCTTGTCCTATCGCCAACTGTCACAATCATGCTGCCATTGTTCATAATAAGTGAGCGTTCATTAGAAGCGAGCTCAACTGTATGTTGACAAACATTGTGTTTGCGAACAGAAGAAACGACAGTGGGGCAGGGGTGTAAGCGAAAGCCGTGAGCGTCTAGGTCTGTTTACCCTGATCTCACGCTCACAAGTTTCAAGAAGCCTTTGAGATGCGTACCCGCATGGCTAAAGAGTATTTAAACAGAATGTATTCGGCGCTTTTACTGGTGCGTATTATGCACAAGTGACTGCTGACGATGCTGTATTACCTGCACTGAGGGGAAGCAGGATCTTCAGCAGCAATCAGGCATGTGGTCACACTGCTCACAATCGGTGCTGGCCAATACCAAAATAGCTCTGCAGAGGGGCTCTGAGACTCCATTTTCGGCAGGTGGCCGTAGAGCGCAAGGAATTTTTACATCTCTCTTTCCCTCACCACATTTTCTCTCCTCTATGAGTATAAAAATCTGTTCTGACCTAATCTGTGAGCGGTACTTCCGCTCAACTCCTGCTCAATATAACCTGATGCGGGACACTACCGATTCTTTGCAGAAGGAATCGCACCCACACCCGTCCAAACGCAACAGCTCCGCTTCTTCCCCCAAACCTCCGGAGACATAGCCGACACCAGTGTTTACACAGTGTTCGCTTGATGCCAGATTTCACTGTTTGTCAAATCCCCCTCGGGGACATACGAATTGGGATACGCCACTGACCACATTCAATCTCCATGACTGACGCTTCCCTTATAAAGAGCAGGCCCTGTCACTGGGCCGGATAGAGGCTGATGAATCCGAGCCTCCGGGCGCCGCATTCGCAGCAAAACTTGGCCACGGAGACTGGGTACATGGTGCCGCACTGGTGGCACCGGTAAGGAACTTTGGGGTCCAGCCCGAGGCCCTGTAGCGAGCCGTCACTGCCACTGCTGCTCACAGGAGGCTCGTGGTCGTGGACGGACAGCGCCGCGTTCTCCGTCATCCGCTTGGCCCAGCTTTGGGGGAATGAGGAAGAACGATTACTTGACGAAAATTACAGGTCATGCGAGTGGAGTTCTCAACCCTCCGTGGGTGGTGCAACTGAAAGGAATGCACTGCACTGGGGAAGGAGCTTGATGTTGGTTCTATGCTTACTGTTGAACAAAATTTACATTTTTGTGGGTGCATGGTTGCCTTTTCTGCATACATTTATGGAGAAGATGAGCAGGTCTTGCAATCATGTGAAGTCTTTGTGTTACTAGTTAGTGCTGGGTTCTGACTAATAGAGCCTGGCTTAAGTTCTAACTAAGCACCTGCTACAAAAACTCTATCTCACTCTCCCTCCCTACTCCACCCTCTCTCTCTCTCCCTCTTCCTCCCCCTCTCTCTGTACCAGACAGACAGACAGAAAGAAAGAGAGATCAGTGTAACTACCCATTGTCATCGCCAATGGCAGCTCCAGTATTGCTCGTAACCACAGGAGCCCACTTTTGCTTTGCTTTCTGCATCGCAGAAGCCACTTGCAATTGGGTACAGTGCTGCCATTGCCCGATCCATTTATCTTGCTGAGAATAAAATCAGTCGCCACAAAGGCATGTCGTGTCCACTACTAGAATAGCTTTAAGTGTAAAGTTACCCTATGCGTGGGAGAAAGTGGCAAGCACTGAAGTGTGCCTCAATCAAGGGAACAGTCAGGTGGCTTAGTAGGACTTGATTGCTGGTTAGTTGGTTCATGACGTACGAAGGAATAAGTTTGCGCAAAAGATGAGGACAAGGATAGAGAGGTGGGTTGCTGAAGCCTGGTTTGGAGTTGGATCAAGTAGTATGCTGAGAAGGCATTCAAGAACTTTGCAGTTTGTAATGCCATAGACAGCACAGAAAACAAGATGATGTGATCGAAGCGTAAGAACGAGCTGCCCGAGAGCAATAGTGAGTGAAGTTTAGGTGAGAAAACAGTTTGTTCTCACCTAAAAATATGCAATTGTGCACATCTTTTCTAAATCTTACGAAAACGTGCCCACTAGAAGTAGGGCTTGCAGGTTTGTTTATTCCGTTAACGGAGATATGGGAGCATGTTAGACTTTGGTAAATACGGTATCACATTTTCTAATGTATAAGTTGCACCATTCTATAAGTCACTTCCCCCCTAAAAACAGGCTTTTATTAAATATTCCATTTCACTGCCTGTAATTTCAGCAAAAAAGGCAGCAACTCCTGAATCAAAGATATCACACTAAGACTACATCACCGTCACCACTAACAGCCCTCCTCTATCCACATCATGACAGAGACCACTCCTCTTCAAATGTCACTCACTCAAACACTTGCAGCCCAATTTACGTTATTCTTACAGCTGGTTCCCTGCTTTTCTTCACTTCTTATCCACACTCTCTGCGTCTAGTACACTACTTGTGCTTGCTTGTCACCCCATTATAGGAATGCCGAACTCCCAATCTCTATCTCTTATATTCTGTTGCAACGATCGCCAGTTTGTTACCTACTCCACGATGCTCATTTTTGTATCCATAATTAACACCTATTAATCGTCTTTCCAAGGTTCCTTAGGTTGAGCTTGTCATTTTCTTCCAAGGTGCTTGGTAAGACGCCAAAGTTCTTGCCCCAGGAGTGTGCATTTAGTGCATACCTTTCTGCCTTTATTTTCAGAACACCTGCTAAACACCCCTTTTGGACATTATGAGTGGTTTCGCATGCCACCTTGCAAGAACCGCTAGTCTATACCATGTGTGGGGTAATGATCGCCACAGCACATACTGGAATCACAACCAGTTTGGAGAATCAGACATGCCAACAAACTACAGAAGCACAATGGCCAATGACAGTGGCTTCAACTAGAAAGACGCTGCCACACTAAACTCACTTGTTGGTAAACTCTCCAGCAAATCCCGGCCTTGAGAGCTCCGCGAACTTCGAGTTGAGGTAGTTCATCTCTTCATCCAGCTTGTTCTCAGAGCCGCTAAGGATGGGGGAACAAAACATTTCACAATGAAAAAGGACAGGGGCATTGTTCACGCAACTACACCAGATACTGCAGCCTTGAATATGTTTTAAACAGCTCGTACTATTGCAAAACCTACTTTATTACTGCAATACCACTTGGTAGTTGAGAACTACAAGAAGAATCTGTTGTTTTTGCACATTGCTATCTAACATAATTGCCTTTTTAGTGACAAGAGGCCATTAAGGTATGAATACACTACCAACGAGCTTGCCGTACCAGTGCACCGTTGGCCGACAGCGGTGCTGGTCAGGCCATGAGTGAAGGCCACACAGCATACCACAACTCGCCTCAGGGGGGTCACAAACCTGCTACTCTGAGCATCCCTTGCTCTATTCGAGCAGGTGCCAGGCGACACATACCGAAATCCATTCTTGCCGAAAAAGACCAAGCATGATAGCAGAAGCAGTACGGAGAAGTGGAGACAGGTTTGTAGAACGTCATTAGCACATCATCACAGCCGCTATCGTCATTGGCTTTTGCACTCTGGCCTGGCAAGAATGGTGTTCGAATCCACTAGCTTCTGCAGCAAGTAGAATGTGCCGTCCTCGGCAAAAATAGGTTTCTAGTGTGTGCCGATGTCTGCAAATGGTGCGCACCACACTGGAACGTCACTAGTGTGTCCGTATGTGTACACTGCCACAGCAGCGCTGCCACAAAGCTAATGAAGGTTTTCTAGAATGCACCAGACTGTTGCTAAGAGAACACCGAAGCGAGAATCACGCATGTATTAAACGGCTCTAATTAAAGTTGAGAGGGCCCAATCCACTCTCAAAATACTTTCTACACCTCCAGATACTTTTTCATGGAGAAAAGCAGCATCAAAAGTGTCATTTTCCTTTCAACAACCTCTCTGCCAAATTAAGCAACAAAAGCAGTGGCAGCTTGAGACTCGAACTGAGACTCGAGGAGACTGAAATTCCAACTCGGGACTCGAGACAGCAATAGTGAGACTTGAGACTGCAAGTCCAGACAGTGTAACGTTCTTCCCCAGGGGGGGAGTGTTCCACACATGCAGACAAATTTTTGCTGGGAGCCAGGCATAATCGCACTCTCCAATAAAAACAAGTACGACCTCATATCACCATTGAGCTAGAGCTGAGGAGCTTTTATGCCATAACTGCTGCAAAAATTAGCCCCATCTTCCCGAAGGGAAGCTGAGTAGATGCGGAGCATCTCGGGGTGCTGACGCTTGCGCCAACCTACTAACTGACGGGACTGTTGCTTCCATCACACTTCATCGAAGAACGGAGTGAAGTGGAGTCAACCGCAGCAAGCGCTGAACTGAACGCGGCAGCGCGCTACCCGATTTACATTCAAGGTTGAAGGAGAGGAGACGAGAGGAGGAGAGATGCGCAAGCGCGAGCTCGCCGCAAGCAAAGCGGAAGGGACAGCGAAAGCGAAGTGCCGCAGCTGGTACGAGAGAAGAAGTGGCGGGTATACGCGAGCTGTGGGAGAGAGGGAAGGAGGAGAGTTGCGCATGCGAGTGTGAGTGCGGACGCCGACGCGGGACATGCCCAGACTATAAGATGCTCCGCATCTAAAGCAACGCAACAGTTACCAGGGGGGTGTCGATGGGGCTTTCTTGTCCTGCCTTTGAGACGCAACACCCACCTGTTGGTGCTGGTGTAGCTGGTTGAGTCGCTGACGTTCCCATTGGTGCTGCTGCTGTTGTTGTTGAGGCCTCCGGTGCGCACCCCTGGCACCGTCCTTGGGTTCTTGGGGACAATGGTGGAGCCCCGTATCAGTTCCCGCATCTGCATGTCGGCCTTCTTGTAGGGGTCGTAGCTGTCGTCAGCTGCGTACCTGCAGCACAGACAAGGGAACCCACCGCGGTGGCTCAGTGGCCAAGGCGTTGTGCTGCTGAGCCCAAGGACAGGGTATACTGGACTAGAAGAAAAGTGGTTCAAATGCCCCACTGGGCCCATGTATTAAAAGTGAGGCAAAAAACTGGCTGCGTATCGGGTCACTTCGTTGCAAATGTCGATGAAAGGTGATAGTCGTCTGGCGCCCTTGCCAAGTAAATGCCCCCCTTCTCTTTCCTACTCACCTCTCATGCTGTCCCTCTCCCGTCTCGCTCCTCCCAAGATAAACATGCTAGCGCTTTGCTCAAGTCAGTTTAAATTTACCGCGTTCCACTGCTCCAGGCCAAATGCCTCGATGCCAGCGCTGCTGTACAGCGGAGACGCGTGTGAATTGAGGAACCCTACATAGAGTTTCTCACTAGCTTACCACTCCACGTGCGTTCCAAGTGGAAAACGAAAACTATCTAGTGGAACATTTCATTACTGTTGCTGTTTGATTTCTTAAAACGCCGCTAGGGAAACCGTGGGCGGCCGCTTTTGTATTTTTCTGGACGATCTTTCATGAAATCAAACATCCGTGTATTTTCAATAAAGAAAACTCTGCGAATATCCCTTATGTATTGATCTCTTGCCCCAGATAAGCGTAATATTTTGTTTTGGCTCAACAATGTTGAAAAGTATGAACATTGCCACCAGGCTTAGCAGTTTAAGATTTGGCTGTGGGTATATAAACCTATTGTGCAGCATCTGTTTCACTTTGGAAGGGTGGCTGAATCGATGGACGGATGGACGGACGGACGTATAGATGGACATAAAGACAGACAGATCAAAATTTTCGTGTTCAAGTAGCCCAAGAAAGACTATCGTCTCTAAAAGGGGTCGAACCATTTAGCATTCGAGGAGCAACGGATACCAGTACTCCGTTCCCAAGAAAAAGATTTAGGTTCAAATCCCTACAGGGATGGACTTTTTCCTCTTTTTTCTGCTGTTTTAAACTCTTGGGCTGTTAGAATAGCCTATACATGCTTGACCTCAGCGTTAACATGCTCACTGCCTTGTAACTTAGTACAGGGCATATGGTAATTAATATAAGCTACCTGTACTTTGTCATTGTTTTTATGACAATGGTGTTTTATGTTTTCTAAAATTATTGTTCCCTTACAACGTGCGCGAATTTTGTTGCATTACTTTGTTAAGGCCTCTATTCAATAATACATGCATAAGTACAATAAGTAAATAAGCAAATACCGCTGTCAGGTGCCTGACAGCAGTATTTGCTGTCAGTGGTATTTAGTACTGTTGGCGGTATATATGGTATTTACAGTCTCATATAAATTAAGATATGAGAAACGCTGTTTATTGGCAAACTAGATACGTGACCATTGCTTTCCATGGGTGCTTAATTTAGCTGAGACTTTAAGCTCACCATAATTGTAAGTTTAAACATCCAAAATATTAAAAAAGCAATCAGAGACAGCACCATAAAACTAGAAACTTTAGTCAACTTTAGTGACAGTAAAGTTCTAAAAAGTAAGACAGAGGCCAGTGAGATGCCAAACCGTTTTTTGTAGCTCGTATAAATGCAACACAAAGTTTTTGATTTGCCTTTATCGCATGAGCAAGCTGGTTCAGGTGTGGACAGCGCTGTCAGGCGTGAACTGATGATCATTAGCACTTAAGGTTGAAAGTTGGGCTAGTTGGTGTTGACTTAGAACCATTTTACCGGCGAAAAAGACAGGGTCCTAGAGAGAAGCAAACAGGGCAATCGCTAGACTTGAGCTGAACAGCTTTACTTGGGACACGTAATGTATGATAATGGTAACAGACAAAGCAAAAAAAAAAAAACTTGCAAATGAAATGAAATAGCATACAGTCATAGATGCGTGCCACCCCACACTACCAAGCTACGTCGCTTGCACGCGCCCTTGCAAAAGGCTTAGCTCTTTTGCCGTAAGAGCGATGGAATGCACGCCGATACAGTTATCTGCCTCCCTGTGAATATGGAAGGACCTCACAAATCTCTCTTTTCACTTGGTCGTGCCCGTTGCCTAAAACACGTGTGGCACTCAAATGCCGGGACACAACCAGGACACCGCTTGCAATGGTTGGCCAAGTGGCCCCCCCTCGTGGCAAGCCATGACACTGCTGCCCGGTGCTCTCAAGGTCATTTAAGCTAGCGCCCGCCGGTCCAACATAGCATTTGCCGCAGGACAAAGGAATGCTGTCAATGACGCCAACTTTGCAGTGACAAACATGGTGGCGTGCTTTTTTGAGCAGCCTTGCCTCTTATTCTCATTGACAGCCGGGCACATCCAGCATCAGCTTCCCAGGAGCAGTTGCCAGTACGTCGACACTGCATTTTTTGCCCACTTTTTTCGAGCAGTGCGTGAGCTGGTGAACATACCGTACTGCTACCCGCCGTAACCTCAGTTGGCTCAGTGCCGTCTCCTGTGGGAGAACTGGGTACCCGCTTCACCTTCATTGATAAGGCTTTCAGCTAACAGAAGCAGCAAGCTCCCGAGGGAACCCAGAGCATGTCAAGCAGGCCACCTGCGCATCCATACTTTCAGCTACCCTGTGCGGGCATGACTTCTCTAGGGAGCCGCGCAAACAGTTCATCGCTATACTGCGCTTGACCACCTTGAGTGTGCCGAACTGTAATTTAAAATCTGCTATATAGAGCGGGGTTGGTATGCCCACCATATCTGCTCATCACGCAACTGCAGGTGCACTTCTAAAAACTGTATGCTGCCATTCAGTGGCTCTTCATGAGTGAACCTGATGCCTTTTGAACAATTCTTAGAGGAGTACTAACATTAAATTTTGACGCCTGAAAAAATGATATAATTGGCTTCAGTAGTTTGTACAGATTCCTCACAGAAATTTTTGCAGCGATCCGAGGCTGGAATCGCATCGGAAATCGATTTTAATTGTCTCGGCCGCGAGCTACCACAAATCGGCAGCACTAGCGAAATCGCTATCGGCGTGACGAAACATTTTCCGGCGCATGGCTTTTTTTTTTCTTCTCCATGTTCCCGCGCGTCTGGCCGGTTCAAGGTGATGTCATACAGTCATTTTCGGAAACGGAAACAACAGCCTGCCCTGCTGCTGTCGGTGGTCTTCATTTCGGCAGGAGGCGTGGGTGTACCCCTGTGAGCAATGCTTGTAAACTTTGCGCACTTTACGTGTTCGACGTCTTTGCTCTTCAGTTCAGGGCCGGTGCACGGTGTTCCCTTGCACGGGTGCCGAAAACTGTGCAGGTGTCTTATCTGAGTGGCCTGTGTGCATCGCTGAGCTCGCCAAAGTTCTGCTATGGCAAGCTCACGGAATGTGAAGGTACTGCTCAGTGGAAGGCTGTCCGAGCAAATCGACGACGACGCCAAGATGCATTATTTTCCACGTGACGACACGCAGCGCGAAACGTGGGCTGAGTTCGTGTGCGGCGGCGGCCGCAAGAACTGTCGCCCAAGCCAGCGAGCAGAATTTGCTCGTTGCACTTATCGGATGACTGCTACCTGCAGAGCCCGAAGTTGACGGTGGAGCTGCAGTAAAAGCGGAGTGGAAACGATTAGGCAGTTTTAGAATAGGGGAAGCCGGCGTTGGGGGCCCCCAAGAAGTTAGGGGAACCCAAACGCAACGCGCTCGCGCGTGGCGAGTTTTAGAAGAGGGGCGTCCCCACCAGCCCCGCAATGCTTGCGTTGCCCGGGTCAGCTCGGGTGTTGGGAACTTTAGGCTTAGCATCATGGCGAATATTTGATTGCCGCTATCTGTACAACTGCGAATGACCACCCCTAACACAACTTTTCACCACACTATCATCCCCTTTTTCGCACGTGGAACTTTATTTTGGCGATAATTGCCGTTTGAACGATCAGTGACAAAGACATCTGCCGTGGGCTGTTTTGATACTACCGCGCAGGTGGCGCCATCTTTCGGCCGCTCGCCGTATCGCAGGGCCGGCAGTGCCGGGTCGGACCGCCGAACCTCCGCTGCCGGTCGGCGTAGGCTTAGCATCGCGGCAAATATCTCATCGGCCACTTTTAAATTCAGCGCTGATAACAATCCCTACCACAATTTTTCACCACACTAAAATCTGCTTTCTCGCATGTGAAACTTCTTTTCCACAATCAAATTGATTGGAAGAGTGGCGACAAGTTGTTGCTACCATGGTCTGCGCCGGTTTGAGCTGCAGCGATATTAAAAAACGGACGACAGCAAAGACGTCGCCGGCCTAATCACCTCAGCTGTGGCCAAATAAAGTTGTTCTGTCTGCCTGTCTGTCTGTCGGGTGGCAGCGACTCATCCGAGTCTGACGATTCAGACGACATGTCGACTGCGCGGGCGAGTGCGGGCCATGTGCAATCGTAGCAGACAATGAGGCAAACGTCCCTGACGTCACGGGTTTTTGATTGATGTTAGCGCCAACAGTTCTTGCGGCCACAAAACCTTGACGTAACATTGCCCGTCCTGCATTTGAACGGCCATTTGGCGCGCAACGAGCGACTTTGACACTGATTGGAATAAATGCATTATAATTAATTCTACGCTGGCGGCTGACTGCTTTTGGTTCGATTTTTGTAATTACTGGACCAATAGGTATTCTTTACAGCATAAAAACCGAAAGCGAGAAATTTAGTGTCAGTACTCCTTTAAATATTCCTAAGACTCTTTCTACCACTTGCTGTCTGTCCTGACTGCTGTCTTCTTTCACAAAACCTATGAAGTCATCCACATATCTAAAGCACTTCACGATACTATGGTCAAAGCACGCTTCAATATGTTTGTCACAGTACGCTAAAAATATTTCGCAAAGCATAGGGGCAATACACGAACCAATGCACACACCATCCCTCTGTACAAAGTACTGGTCATTAAAGGAGACACAGGTGGATTCAAGGTAAAATGTTAAAAGATTCATAAAATCGTTGACAGACAACCCGCTAGCATTCTGGAAAGCGATTGGTTCAGTTTCTTCAATTAAAGTTTTACTGTGTCCAACCATTTCTTTTTGAGGAACACTATAAAATAAATCCTCAACGTCTATAGAGAAGGCAAAGTTAGCTCCAGTGCTGCCCAATTGTGCTAAAATTCTACTAGCTTCGAGCGAATTTTGGATACGAAACGGGTCTTCCACGGAGAGGCTGTTTAGATGCTTTTGAATAAACTTAGACAAAACACCCTGCCATATGACCCCACTCAGAAACAATAGGGAGTTTTAGAATAGGGGGCCCCAATGCTCTGGGGCCCACAAGCGTCTTGGGGCGTCGTACTGCGCATGCGCAGAACCCAAGCCGTCCTTGGTGTTTTGGGTTTGCGTTTAGCGCGCACGCTATTTTGCTGAAATAGCGGGCGCCCCAAAGCTGGAGTTTGCATTCTTGCGTCGCTCTCGCAGCCAGCGAGACTGTGCGTGACCATGGCTGAAGCGAAACCTGCGGCTCATTCCTCGACTCACCCGATCAACTACGACGATCGCTGAGCTGAATTTGTAGATTCCGCACGTCGTTCGCAAGAAATGGATGAAAGCAGGCAATCGTCAAGCGTTTTCTGCCTTCGGAAACAGTCCGCGCACATGCCGGCTGCGCCTGCCAGCTCGGCACACTCAGCGGCTCGAACCGGCGCAGACCACGGTAGCAACCGCGCTTGTCGCTGCTCTTCTGAATCAATCTGATCGCTAAAAAGAAGTTCCACATGCGAGAAAGTAGGTGTTAGTGCGGTGAAAAATTGTGCTAGGGATTGTTGTGAGGGCTTATATTAAAAGCGGCGATCAGATATTGCCGCGATGCTAAGCCTACACTGACCGGCCGCGGACGTTCGGCGATTCGACCGATCGCCGCGGTGCGCGGGTGTGCGGAGAGGCCGAGAGATGGCGCTACCTGCGCGGAAGCATCAAAACAGGCACTGCAGATGTCTTGGTCACCGATCGCTCAAACGGCAGTTATAGCTGAAATACACTTCCACATGCGAGAAAGGGGATGATAGTGTGGTGAAAAGTTGTGTTACGGATGGTCATTCGCAGTTGCACAGTTAGCGGCGATCAAATTTCCGCCACGACGCTAAGCCTAAAGTTCCCATCACCCGAGCTGAGCTGAGCAACGCAAGCCGGTTGCGGGCTGTTGGGGGCGCCCCTCTTCTAAAACTCTCCGCGCGCGAGCGCCTTGCGTTTGGCTTCCCCTAACTTCTTGGGGGCTCCCAACGCCGGCTTCCCCTGTTCTAAAACTGCCTAATGGCCCTAAGGGGCAACCCCTTCTTGTGGGTTTTAACTGAAAAGAATGTTTCTAAACTTTCCATCTTTGCAATCCGAATGCTTTTTTGCAGGGGAAGCAGGTTCATTTGTTCGCACAAGTTAGCTGCCTCTTTCTTAATTTGTGTCTTTTGCCGGCTGAAAGCAACAAAGTTTTTATCGAGTGCCTGACTAGCTTTTTTCTCATACACTGAATGGGGCATAACAACAAAACCACTTTCTTTATCCGCTGTCAGCAAGGCTGGTTGTTTGTATCGCAAGAAGTCAATCACTTTTTTGACACTCAGCGGCTTACATTTAGTGCCACTTTTCTTAGCGAAAAGCCAATCGACACCCTCAGAAATATATTATTCTTTTTCTTCGTGCGCTGCCTCATGGGCTACTTTCCTAACCACTGCGACATGACCAACCAGACCTCCATTTGGCTCAACGCAGTATTTAGGACCACAGCTCAAAACCCTTTCTTAACACTGTCTGTCATCTTACGCTTTTTCCAAGCGCACAAGGCTGGAAGACAGTTCCACCACAGCATTCCGTCACATTCACCGACTCTCACGTCCACACACGTAATAGGCCCTCCCTGGTCACAGCGCACGTCAAGCAGTGCAGTGACGGAATTGTTGTAGCGGAATGTGACAGAATTGCTGTGGCAGCATATACTACACAATTATTGCGTATTAAAGCACAGAATTACAATAATTTCATGCAGTTGCTTAATATCCGCCGGCATCGCACGTACCTGACGTTCTTTTTTTTCAGACCACACCCGCAAAATACTATTTTGCTCCGTGATCTTAACGCTGTCACGTTGAAAATGTTGGCCCATGTATAGCTTTGCCGTGACTAAAATCGTCTCACCTATACGGACTGCTGACATGGTTGGGGAACTTTTCCTTGAACTTCATGACGCCAGCCGCCTTGACCTGCTTTGGCTTGGCAGGCACTGGCATCTGTTTTACTCGGCGCCTGAAACAAGAAGTGCCGAACAGCAATGAATCTCATCGTCACAAATTTTTTCCTCAAGTGTCCCCTCCTGACGTCCTCTGGACGCCTAATTCTAACGAGAGCCTTTCGTAAGTCTGTAGCAATGTTAAAACAATGAAGTGATGCAGTAAGAACAGTACCGAGTGTGCAGTCAAAATTGCCTTCTCTGGCAGCAGCCTGGCAATTGTTCTGTGTGGGAAATCGATTCTTCTATCCTACACACATACACACACATTAGCCGTCGGGTTGTTGTTTGGAGGAGAAATACTGTCAACTTGTTCCTTTCGTGGTCTGTAAGCCTCTCCACTGAACTGCATAAATTATTTCAGTGGATGATCCCCATTCACATAAATGTCTCGTCTCGCAACATGCATTCAGTCTGCACTGGTATGCAACTGGGCATCACAAGGGGTGGGAGTGAGGACAATGGCATATACAAGTCATGGTGCGTGCCCCCCGTGTCAAGGTTGTTGGCTTCCAGCTAAAGACACACACATTACATATTTCTACAAACAGTCCAATGTTTTTTTATAAACGTAGTCTTTCTTGGGCAACCTAAACATAAAAATCTTGGTCGCCCCGGCAAAGTCAAAGAATGCTTGAACACAAAGTATATCCAGAACTAGACCATTCCAAACGACTAAAACAGCTGCCACAGCTGATTCATGTGAACATCAGTCAGCACAAAAGCCTCAGGCATATTTGAGGCAAAATTTAGGAGCATAATTAAAGATTCCAGCATTCTTTTAATTAATACACGTTAGATTGGTTTTCATGGTAGCGAATGGGAATAAAGAAAGTGTCTGAAAACAGCCCCGAACAGGAGCAAGATAAAGGAAAGCACAAACAGAAGATCTAGGCTTGTGCTGTTCCAAACAGAACAAAAAAATCAAAACCTGTTCGTCTAACGAAAAAGATGGTTGAAACGCGAAGCTTTCTTCTTCCTCAGACTGAAGTCGAATCAAATCCAATCTCGTGAAAGAATTCGTTCGTCGTCGTCTGAGTTTGGACTTTGATGATGATGATGATGGCCTTGAAGTGTTTGGCACATACCCACTGGGGAGGTGGAAACCCATTGGGTTAACTTGGCTTTCCTCCAGTGCGTTTTGGGTGCACCAATTAGAGTTTGGACATTGACTTGGACTTTACAGACATTGGCTGTCGACCAGAGAAAGCCTCGCATTTCAACCATCTTTCACTTCACCCACAATCATCATCATCGTCAGAGAAAGTTGGCTTTCCTGCAGGGCGCCATCAGTGAGGCAAAGAAAGCTTTACTATAAAATCCAAACTGCTTCGATCGTACTGGAATCACGCAATCGGATAGACATCCGCTTCATAACGCGACGAACTCAGGTTTGATTTTGACCACGAGGAGCGTTTTTTTCTTCTTGAGGTGCTTGCGTAAAATTGGCTTTTCCGTAGTGCGTTTTGCCATGCGCCGGAGGCTATCAGTGAGGCACAGAAAAATTTGCTCTAAAATAAACAAAAAAAGGTGTGTACTGTCTCACCAGATGACCCGCAGGCAATGCAAATGCGAGAAAACTGAATTGATCTTATGGGCGGGCCGAGAGGAGGGGGGAAGGGGATGACGGTTAAGAGGTAGAGAGATGAGAGGAAGCTACGCACCGTATTTTCGGCGTATAACCCGCCCCTGCATATAATCCGCACCCCCACTTTCAGCCTGCCGGAAAAAAAAAAAAAAACTCGCGATTGCTCCACATTTCATACAGGAAAGGCTGCACCAAAGCTACTGCTCAAGCAACACATCACATACTATGTAGACAGAAGAAGCGTGTACTTAGCAAGCAGAATACACTGACTGCAAGGCAAAAGTCACAATTGGCACTAATAAAATTCAGTTGTTAGAGTGCGGTCGTCCTTGTTTTTTCTTCCTCGTCCTTGTATGTTTTGCGCAATCGCTGTCATGGAAGGCTTAGTCAGAGTTACTGCGTAGGAGCTTCACGGCACAACTCGCATTGCTGTGAAGCTGCACTAAGGGAAAAACGTGTTATCCGCACCCCTACTTTACCACTGAAATTTTCCCATTTTTGGTGCAGGTGATACGCTCGAAAATACAGGAAATGGCAGGGGTAGCATACTCTTTCGACCGCATTCGCAGCGAAGAAAGCAGATACGAGGCCAGTTTTTAAAAATACACAGTTGATTTTTACCCATACCTTTCTGCTTGTTTAGCATTGACAATACGCCTCAATACATTCCCTCACTAGAATAACGGAGAAAAAAGTTTCAGCATGAAGTGACAAAACCGTGAATGCCACATTTTTAAAAATTTATGCTAAAGCGCACGTGCTTCATCACATCTCCTTTTGTTTGAAATAAATAGTGTGACATACTTCTATTGGAGCTGCCTTGTACATCCCTGGCACGTATATCCTTTGTCAAAATTTTCTAGGCAAATCCTAAATCTTCTTGACAACAAAGAATCCATAGAATTATAGCTTTACCTTTAAATGTGACAAAAGTATTTTATTACAATAAGAAAGAAAAGTGTTTTCGCTAGCTTTCCGGCATAAAACATTTGAGCCTTACTCAAACGTAAGCTTGTACATTGAATTTTTGGGGGCCTGCGCGTTTCCAGCTTGGCCTAGAAAATTTTGACAAAGACTGTACGTAACTTGTCATGGTAATTTCTCATGACTACTTCTTGCCATGAGACAACAGAAACTATATCGCAGTCAAGCAAAATGCGACTGAGCATATTTCATTTGAGTGATACCTGCACTGAAATTATTTCTTAAATCGAAAGGATGAGTGACATTTTTAAATAAAACAATTACTCTAATCAATGGTTCTAATGCCAACGAATGTTTGCAAACAAAAAGCTAGTGGTCTAAATATGGTTGAGCCAAGTTCTCTTAACTTTGTTACGGGGCCTTATTCGAAATGGCACCCTTTTTAGGCGAACAAAAGCAAACTTCTGAAATGCCGGTCATTTGTTCTGAATGCAGCTTAGCACCAGCAGACCTAGCAAAACCAGAAATCATTAATTTAGGTAGGTAATTAGCAAGACAAATGTTAAAAGAAAAGAAATTTCTGCAGGTGCTGTAGTATTTCATAAAACCAAGCATTAATAAATTTTTTAATAAAGGAACACTGCCAATATCCATATGTATTGATTTTCTGCATTATATTTGTGTAATGTCCTGTTCTTGTTCAACAATGTTGGCAAGTATGAACATTGACACCGGACTTGGGTGTTTATTTTTGGCTGTGGGTATATAAGACTGTTGTGCAGCTTCTGTTTCACTTTGGCCGGGTGGCTGAATCGAGTCGACAGAAGCAGACACAGACCAAATTTCTGCATTTAAGTAGCCCAAAAAAGACTATCGTCTTTAAAAAATCAGATGTTGGGGTTTTACATGTTGAAGCTACACCTACGATATGAGGTGCACTATAGTGAGGAAAGGGTACGAATTAAATTAAGCCACCTCGGGACCTTTAATGTGCGGCAAAATTTCAACACAAGCCCACTTTTGTTTTTGACTCCATCACAGAAATAGATGCAACGGAATAAGACAAAGTAAAATAGAATTAATTACCCTTCAACACTCACCAGACCCTGAAATTTTGCAAATATAAACAAAAGTTGGATTAAGTCGAGTGTACTATTGTAACGAGCATGTGCTCAAATAGCAAGTTATATTAAGCATAAACATGAATTTTTATGTGTTCGTGTCTTTCCTGAGTCATTAACCTATTCGAGACCCCCATGAGACTTTCCTAAACGAACACAAAGCTGTGTGCATTGTGTTTATGTTTCCTTTTCTATCGTCCGTGGTGTTTTCGTTCAAGCTGAAACTTGTAGTGTTTTGTGGTTGTGTCTGTTGTCTGTGATGACTATTTTCAATGGTTCCAAGTACCTAAGATGTTCCCAGATTACTGCAGTCAATAAAGAAGCACTTGTTCACTCCAATAGATCTGCTGGGGGGCACATGGGTCTCTGGGACCGAAAAATTGCCCAAAAAAGCATTTTTTTAGGTATCATTTTTCTCTTGATTTGCACAGTTTTTCCTCCGAAAATTTTGTACTTGGAACAGTACCAGGTACTTATAAAAGCCATAGAGGCCCGATTTCAAAAAAAAAAAAAAATAATTTTTCTGTAATTCCCCACTTCTTTGGCCCGGGTGGTATCACAGTGACAGGAAAATCTTGAGAGGTACATCCCAGCATGTAGCGCAGCTAGGAAGATTTTTTTGCACTGTGAAGCTGAATGTTTAAACCATCCAATAAGGGAAGCAGGGAAGCAGATTTTGCATTTTGCGTTTCAGTAGTTGTTTAATTAGCGTTATTTTTATTTGGTTAGCAGGAGTACTTCAAACCAAGAAGTTAGAATTGATGTAAACTTGTATGTGATTGCAAAACAAAAAAACTGCTTCCCACATTTCATTGTCCACAACTTCTGGTATCTATTTATGCCTCGCTGGTAATTTTTTGTTGAATCGTTTTTTTCCTGTTGTTCCCGAGAACAATCAAGGAAGATTTTTAATTAACTCCGAAAATAATTACCTCATACCAAAAATAATTAGATATTTGAAATCAGCTACAAAAACTGAACAAGCCCATTAAATTTATCAAAATTGGTAGGAAGTAAAAAAAAAAAGTTTCTAAGAACAGTGCGTGTCCTCCCCCTTGGTGGGGAGGACACAGAGGGCCATATTCTAAATCCCTCCTACACTCCATTTGCTCCCCCCACTCGGCTGAGGGGAGGATCCGCAATTATTATGCATGGGGAAATCGATTTCAAGGATCTCCTCCACTGGAGGCTCGAGTGGAGGAGGGACTCGGAATACCAGGGGGAGAGTATGAAGCGGAGTGCTCACTGGAGGACAGTCTTCTTGGCCTTGTCCCCGGCTGCCCCCGTGCTGGTGTCCAGTGTAGAGGGTGAGGACTTGGTCCGCTGGTGTCCCCTGTCCACGCCCAGCCTGCTGCTGGTGCCGTCCTTGGAGCCCTGGGAGCCCGAGGGGCTCACCGGTGCCATTCTTCTTTCCCGGCACCGGTACCTTGTACTGGACAGAGGCAGGAAAGGAGCAAAAGGGAACCGTCACAACAGCAACAAGATGATGCATACGCTTTTAACACCGAAGCTGTTCTTGGTCAAGGGTTTCATGGGACGGGGCGCAGTAACACGGGCACCGCATAGTGGAGAGGGCATACATAGCCTAGTGATGGAGAGCAAGTGCCAAGCACCGCAGCACATTGGAAGCTACGCGAGTAGTCTGCAACGAAAAATAAACAAATGGTATCACTCCGCCTTGCATCCTGGCTCAGACGCGCGTGCCGTGGAATAGCATCTATAAGCCTGAAGGAAAGGCAGGAGTGGCAAAACCGGTCGCGTCGTCTGCTCAAAGTTCAGATGTGATCGTATCGCAGCATTCTGCTCGGACACACGGCGCCATCTCTGAGTTCCACTTGTAACAAACACTAAAGGCAGCAGTAAAAGTCCGTACACTGTGTATCTGTCCAGGTAACACTAGCAATAACCGCTCAGCCAGTCTTAGCTCGTGCAAATCAATCTGCTGGCTCTGATAAATTCTATGAAGCTTAGCCTTGCGATTAGGGAACGCCAGGCAGCTTCGCTGCTAACATCAGCGTTCAGTAAAGCTGGGATCAAATTTTTTTAGACACTGCAGAATTAGTCAATGAGCTACACACACACATACACATAAGGAAAGAAGCAAAACAGGCAAAGATAATACTTGATTAAAAGTAGTTTACCTTAAACATATCTTCACAAGAGACAGTAGAGTAGAATCGATAGGCAACAGACACACAGTTGGCCCTATTTGAAGCAGTACCACGATACCCAACCTCAAGGCGACAGTGTTGTCTCCTCCTCCCATGAGGCAGGAGAGGACTTCAAGGGACAGCAAGGTGAACCAGTCAAAGTCTTATTTGTGGCTGTATTGCGCAGCTCCATCCTTGGTATACACTATTTGGCAAAAGTCTAGAGCCTTATCTTATCTTCACGGGGCCGTGGAAGAGAAATCACCACGCATTGTTCGTGGTCACCACGATAACTACAGTAGAATCTTGATGAAACGAATTCCTTGGGGCCATGCAAAATCTTTGTATCTTCCCGAATTCATATGAGCCAGTACAGATGAACATGAAAATATACAAACTTCATTAAATACATCTACTGTGGGCTGAAAAGTCTGTAGTGCTATTTTGTACTTTCCTGCCTTCCATGTCAGGGAGAAATGCCAACCGAAAAGTGTATAACTGTGCCGCAGTTTTGTCGCTCACGCTGCCAAAAGTTATTGTGCGTCGCAGAACATAGAGAGAGCGGGATAATTTTTTGACGTTGACTGCAGTTCGCCACACGAGTCGGCATCTTCACCATCACTGTCAGTCGCAATTTCATTGGCTTCTTCCACCAACCCTTCAATAGAGCTTAGGCTGCAGGTCGCAACATTGTTGTCCGCGGTGACGAAATCTTGAGCAGAAGCTCGAGTTCCACGATTACCCCAGCCCTCAATACCCAGGCTATTACCGGATTTTTGATTTTCTCCCGTGGGAGCCGCAACAAGCCCCGTGAAAAATCCACATTTGCAGAAACAGTGCGGGAGGTGGAAGCACACCCAAAGAACACGGGGTCGATTCCCGGCCGCGATGGCTGTTGTTCTACTGGAGGCGAAAAGCGGAAATGCCCATGTGTTCCAGATTTCGGCGCACGTCAAAGATCCCCAGGTGGTCAAAATTAATCCGGAGCCCTCCACTACAGTGTGCCTCATCGCCTGTGTAGCGTTGGTGCGGTCAACTCTAGAATCAAAGTCATCATCAGGTGTGTGTGTGTCCGTCTTCACTTCGTCCATGTCTCCCCTTTCTTGCCTAATTATTTTATTTAGTTATTGAAAACCAAGTTTTCTTCTTTTTTTTTGCAATTTTACAAGATACCCTTTTTACCACACTTTTGATTTAATGAATCCCTTGCACATCGCATATATGTGCAGGAGCATTCTTTATAAACATGAACAGAAATAAAAAAAAAGTGAGTCTAGGCAGACCAGCATTTGCCTAATGTTTTTTCATGTAAAAACATTGCCTGCAAAAAGCGCCCTGTCGAACATGCTTCGGAAGCTTCAGAACGTGCCACCAGTTAGGACACAGATTTACGATCACTTTCGTCTTTGTGCAGTGTCGTCTCCACAGTATTGTCAGTGTCTGCCAATAGAAGTGCATCTGTAGCAAATGGCACCTCAATCATGTACAGTGTGTAGGTGAGATCTGACTACTTCCACAAATAGTGGATACCACCCCCTAGTAAAACCAAAGGGGGGTTTTGTTTCCCCTACATGCTATTCGCCTAATATCTGCTCAGCAAGCAGTTTACCAGCCTCTGTAGATTTCGTTTTGAGACTTCCGAAGTACTGTCCTTGCGACCTGAACTGACCTTTGTTCTTGCTTTCAGCCTCTCCACAGCTTCGGCGCTCGCCGGGCTCTTGGGTATCCGGTTCTTCTTTTCCTGACACCACGCAATGTGCCGGTCAGCAGCGCGGTCACTGAAGTTGCGGTTGCAGCTGGGGCACTCCACGTATCCTAGGAAAGAAAACAAAAATAAAATAAAACATAGCGCCACTGATGCCATCGACCTGCACAACTGTGGTCACAGAGCAGCTGAATGAATTTTCCCAGAAAAAATCCGGCTGTGATCGTGGACACAGTAATGCGATCTTTTTATCTTTCATCACCCACAATTGTGGCCAAATCGTTCTGCTCAAGAGCGTTCATCAGCACTCAAGCAGTTTCAAAAGCTGGGGGGGTCATATAACAGTTCCCCAGTTATAGTGGCTTTTGTTGGAAGTTTTGCCGCATAATAAAAGATGGAATTGCTGCGAAAAAAAGTTTCCCAGGAAGCCTTAATTAACTGGTTCCTCAACAAAGTATGTAGGTTTTGAGATTGAACAATATAAGAATTGAACAACTCAAAAAGATATGTATCCACACAATTCCCTAGTCCACACAAAGGACACAAGATTACTGAAAATTAAAAAAATGGTGCAACAGACAAGGTACACACCTATTGGCAATTGTTATGTCAACTACACAGAACACAGGCACTTTTGTGCAAAACTTTCACAAGGGCTTCTTAAGTGCGGAAGTAAGCAAACATAAAAATATCCCCTTTTGTCATTCTGCCTGCAAGCTGTCAAGATTCGCAATATCCCTGTACAGCCATTTCGGCCACCTAAGTGACGCAAACATATCAAGGAATGCACGTTTGTGCGAGGATGACAATAACGTCCCTTATGTGCAGTTAAGGGTGCTGTAGAACTCACTTTGTTCTGTGATCTCACCATCAACGAGCACGATGCACGTTGAGTGAATTTCAAAAGAAAAGATCGTTTTCAGTTCTCTTTGCGGTTGAATTTGTACGACTACACTGCAGTGCATTGCTTCTGTCGCAATTCTATTGTTTAAGCTCAAAGCATCCACAAGAACAAGCCAGCTCTTATTTGTATTTGTTTCTCAGCCGAGGTGCAAGAAAATAAAAAGCTACAAGTAGGCTGTAACTTGTAAATACTGTTACTTATATAGAAACAATTTAAGCAATTTTCACTGACGTAAGGCAACAATTAACGAAAGCCATGAAAACAATGATCTGATGAGGTTCGTGCAGCTCGTAGTAGCCGTTTGTTTCACGACTCAATGTGGCACCCATATCAACAGTTTTGAAAAGAACACGCACGGTTGCATAGTTCCTTCCAAACTTTGGTATGTAAGAAAAGAAAATACAATGTCAAAACTGTCACTTGGTAACTTGCCAAACGCACAATGTCGGTCCTGCCGATAAGGCACGAAGGCTAAGTAGCTTATGCCACAACATTCATCAGCGAAGAAGCACACTACTCTGACAGATACAAGTGCTATGGCACTGACAGAACTTTGTGCCATCCATCTGCTGAGCCATCAGTAGAGTAAGCCAGCAAAGAAAATTTGGCAAGCTGTCTTATGCTATTCTGGTTTTTCTCTTACAGTTTGCTGAAGGAAATAGAAAAAAAGAAAAAAGAAGAAGAAAGCTGCAAAAATGGAAAGCATGTTAAACCGTCGCTGAAGAATGAGTGCTGTGCTGACAGAGTTTTGAGAACTAGTGCCAAGACTGGTGCAAGGCTGTATAATTTACCAGACAAAAAAAAGAGAAAAAAAGAAAGAAAGACAAAAAGGAAAAGAGAAAGTGGGAAGAGAAAACTTGCCGGCTGGGACTGCTGGCCGGCTGCCACTGGTGCCGTTTGTCGTTTCGCCGGTTGACGGCCCCACATCTTCGCCGCGGGCGGCACGGATAGTCCGGATGAGCTCCTCGTGCTTCTCCTTCCAGTTGGTTCGCACCTTTGGCTTGGCCTGCACGACCAAATTTACATTTGCAAACTTTCGTATTTCAAACAGCCCTGGCCTGCCGCTGTACTGTAGAAAGAGCACAGCCGGTAAAACTTAAAAAAAAAAGTACTGAAAAAGGAAAAAGAAAAACAAAGAAAAGAAGAGGAAGGAGAAAAGAACTAAGTAAGGCCTCTCTTCAATCAGCTGTTGCACGATACAAAGTAGGAGCCGAGTGTGCTACTGCGGCGCTATCCCAGCACATTATGATACAAGGTACAAATAGGTGTTCAAGCCTAATCAATGTAGGCACTGATAGTAAACAACCTGAATTTCATGGTACAGTTGTGGTAAACCTCTTTCGGAGGGAAAAAAAAAAGGCTATTTTAGTTTAGTGGACCAGAAATGCCTCCTTGAATGCTAGTACCATTTGCAATGAGGTGGCATTATGACAGTCGGCTCATTACATAATGCAAAAAAATTTGACGACGTTGGCGAGTTTGGAGGAAACCGGTAACCATATTAGTTCGTGCCAGAAATTTCAATTGCATTTTTGTAGCTTCAGCTATAGAAATGTAAAATGCGGTTCTACCTGAAAGCCTCGCCCTCCCTTGCTAAAGCCCTTTTCAAAAGCTTTTGTTTCATAGTAAGGAATTTTTCTGGTTCTCAAGTAAGCCTGCTAAAGGTGCTTGGTGGGCTTATGTGCTTCGACATTTGAAGAAATATCTTAAAAAGAAAATAAACTTGTCTAGGCGGGTCATACCAATAAGAGGTGCAAATACCATACAGACTCACTGCTGTGGCTTTTTTTGTTTCCCATTTTTGTCTCCCTTTCAGGTTTAAAGTGAGAACTAGAGACTGGTGCCATCACACAAAGAAAAGCAAATTTTTTTGCTGATTGATAACAGTCGTTTCCTTTTTAAAAGCTGCCTTTGCTAAACATAAGCATTTGTAGAAAACAAAACCAAACATGAATGCTGTTATCACCTATAAGTAGGCTCGCTCATGACTCCACCATCAGCTCGATTGGATTATCTCTTTCTATCTTAGATAAGGTAACCTGTTATGCTGTCAAGATTGTCAGCTTTCACGCACTTTTCTCCAGCTAACTTTTAAAAAAATACACACACATGCAGTTTTTCATGGTCAGAAGCCAGCCCTTGGACTGACCTGTCGTTGTTTTCTTGTGTATGGCTGCTTCCCTCCACTCGGGGACCTCTGATTTTGTGTCCGAGCCGAGAACAAACAGGATAAAGCGAGAGGTGCAAATACATGGGGATGCGGGAAAGTTTCCCCTGCCAACTGTACTTTCCCTCAATTTGTCGAATGCCTGACACTCCCATTTTCTCTAAATCTTTGGTGCAGCTTATACTTTAGTTAAATCTAATTAAACTTTTCCTTTACTTTTCTTCCATGATGTTATGGGTGTAGCCATAAGAGCCGAATAAGTCCGCACAATACCAAGTTAAAAAAAATGACTAGAGCGCAAGGATTTGTTAGTTTTTTACGAATAGTATGTGCTAAACTTTGCTCAGGCCTTCATTTATTTTGTCTAGTGATGCTTGCAAAACTATGCACAAGCACTTTTTAGCTCATTTGAAACACACTTAGTGCTTCTCTTCTGAGTTAAAAGCAAGTCTAAATGTTTAACATGGTGTGGAACCCAGATGGAGCAGGCAAGTCAAGGAAGGCCAACTAACGTCATACCTGATTTGATGACAAATTCATTGCTTGACAGCATGCTCCTGTATCAGCTGTAACATCGTGTCAACATGTTTCAGCTTTTTGTTGGCATGTAAAGTAATGATCTTGGTCGAAATTGAAAGAACTGTATCCTCAAATGTGCAGCAGATCATATTTTATACACTTGAAATTGCATCATCAGCCATATTTAGATTCTGCACAGAAACAATTAGCATCTGTACAGCTTTCTGGGCACTCCAAATGCTCACTACATAGGAAGCTAGCAAACTTTAATTTTGGAGTGCCCGTTAAGCTGAACCCTGCCTATGGGTCTCACCGTGATGGAGACCTAAGGATTAATTGGGGCCTGAGGTTTTTTAACAAGCACTGGAACCTTACACCGATGTCATTTCTATATTTCACTTCTATTAATTCATAAACAGCTGCTGCATTCATCGATCATCTCAGATACCCATTCGAACGAATACGTGTCTAACCGGTTTCCTGACAAAATGAAAGGACTGGTAAGGCTGAATTGTCACGAAATTGCACCTTTACCAAAGATTTTGAAGCACAGTTTCCAACCTTTCAACATGTAGCAGCTATAAATATGTGATAACAATCTTACCTTTGGTGTGGGCGGTTTCTGCTTGGGTACGCTCTTGATCTCTGTCCCTTCAATCCTCTGCTTTGAAGAGTCAAAAACTTTACGCTGCTTGGCCTTTGCCTTCTGACATATTTGTTCATGCCGCAACTGAAACAAATGTTTCGACAATACATAGTTTAGTTTGGTGGACTAAATGTTCACGTAAATGAGCTAGTGGCTCCTGGAACAAGACAGACGAACTGTTTTGAGCATAGGTTCACGTACCAGAGCGTCGGGGCGGAATGTTCTTCCGCATATGGAACAGGGCGCTAGTGCTGATTGTGGGGGGCCTGTCAGAATTAATGGAGGAAGCATGTAAGTTGGTGCGCAAATCACATGGGCGTTGTACAAACACGATAAAAAATATACGCTAAACCCTCGACATCTTTATAACGAAGCCCTCAGATCAGGAAACTGACTTCATTATATGCTTCGTTAAAAGTAGGGATGATTTGCTCTTTCTCCACTGTAGTTGGGATAGTGAAAAAGTTTAGCTAAAGTGAGAATTTGAATGAAACAATTTCGTTATAACGAGTGTTTCCTGCACGTGCACTTTGATGAATAGAAGTTTGCTGATGTATGTGTGTGTGTGTTATGATATTTATTTATGTATTGTTGTTATATATATATATATATATATATATATATATATATATATATATATATATATAAATAGACTGTACCGTCGATGTTTAGCTGGAATACCATGCCATGCATGTTCAAATACAAAGTGCCATAATTTAATTTTCGCGCATGATTTCGCAGAAATGAAGCAGAAATGAATCTCAGTGAGTACTTACCGACATCCTCCATGCTGCTGCTCGGCGTATCAGTCACATGCTGCACAGTGAAACAGCTGCAAGCAGCGGTCAACACAAAGGCATTACAATCGGCACTCCGCACATACAATTTGCTATCCAAGTCGCAGATTTCACAGCGAGATTGCACAGCGGGAGCCAAAAATGGTGCCACGCAAATCGATTTAAACGTACGGACGCGCAAATCGCGCATTCTCCCGGCAAGTTCTCCGTACGCGACGGAGAACGAGTGGCGATGACACAACGGGCAATATCCGAGGATTAGTGGCGCAGGCACGAACCCCCAGCAAACGCTCACGAGACCCAGAGGCCGGTATGAGTGCAGAGAACTCGGCAAGCACGCACTTTCGGGACAACGCAGTCGCCTTCATGCGAAGGAGGCAAGGGCCGAGTGAGAGGAGAGACATTCGCGAGCGAAATCAAGACGCCTGCCCATATAAGGGAAAGGATGGGCTAGCCCACACAGTACCTCGGTTAGTCCACACCCAACGAGCGAGTTGCCAAACGGTACACGGGGGCTGCTGCCGACGGTGCCACACCGGTTCGGAAAACCTTGCGACGTGCAAGCAACATCCGTGGCGCACGCCGCAAACAATTCCTTGCAAGCAAATGCGTCCGCATCACCATGGCAACAGGACGGACAGGCAACGGAAAACACCGCCGCGGCAGGAGGAGGGAATGGGAGATCCTTTTACCTTGCGAGTCGCGCGAAATACACGTTGCACATCGCGGCGGCACCGCCAGCGCGAAAGCGATCAGAACTGACCTATAGTGGACACTCACGCCCGCTCCACCCGGCAGGAATTAGCTCTGCTCCCGAAAATTTGGGTTAGGAAAACTCGTCTCGGCGGACGGTGGCCGACGCACTCCACGGCGGGCCCTACGCGCTTTGTTTTTGCTTGCGGTATTTCATTTCAGCTAGCGTTTCTTGATCGCACTTTCTGCGGGCTCTGCCGTAACCTCTTCGTGAACGCGATCTAGCTCTTGTGCGCAGAAATAATATTTAAGCTTGTAAGCTTAAGCTAAGGCACGCTGAAAACCAATCTTCCGCGTTTTCATTTTTTTGCGCTTCTGAGAAACAGTGCCTTTGCGTTTTCGCAAAATGCCGAGAGATGACGACACTAGTCCCCCTTTGTGTTATAACTTCTTACTGCGGATTGTAGATGGCAGCACGGGTCTAGAGTGAATGTTTCTTTTGCTCCGTCCGTGACCTCTCACCGTAAACACAGCCGGAGGCGAGCTTTTCCGTATGTGAAAGGTTTTGAAAGCTCGGCTCGATGACTGTGTGTTGTCGTGGTGTGTGCGTGAGACTGACTGTGTGACCTGTGTTGTGCTTGGGAACTTGGATACTGCAATTTTTCGTGTTGCTGAAGTATTCTGCGCGCCCAGAGGTTACGAAAAACCCCCGAGGATTACCATTCGTCAGCGAAGACCGCGACTCGCAGTGAAAAAGGCTCGTAAATCTGTTTCAGGTAAGTGAAAGAATCGCGGTTCTGTCACTCGTGGTGCCGCCAAAAGCTATACCGGGGTTCTGTTTTATTAATGCGTTTGAACGTCCAACAATGAAGCGTAGAGAAGTCTGGCATTGTTTTGACCTGGGTTCGTTTCCAAACAAAGGCCCAGCTGTTCTGTTGCTGAGGCTTTGATGGCCGTGATTCTAGGTCACTACATTGCGCGTCCAATGTTCCCTTTTTAAGACGACATTTCGAAATTTTCTTTTCGGGATTTCGAAGCCCTCCTCTGGCGAGCCGTCAAGAGACGTAAACATTCGTCTAAATGCCTTCCGCATTCCGAATACTGCTTTGAACTTTTCGTGTACAACCTCGCAAGACCGATGTTGGTGGGCTTGAATTCAGTACTCCACTGACATAGAAAAGCAGACTTCTTTTCTATGAGTAACGAGGCTTTGGTATCGTGACAGACAGCTCGCGGTTAGACTGCACTGTCTTGATGTGTGGCTCGACTATCGTCTGGCCTCGCATGCCGTCAGCGCCTCTGAACAGCTGAGTCGCTGATCTGCTGGTGCAATCGATTGACCCTGTAGGCAGTCTCGCTCTCTTCGGGTGGCCCACGCGCTAGCATGACAGAAATAATAGTTTTGTCCTTGCCTCGCTGTTCACAGGGCTAAATAAAAAGTGTGGTCACAGAAGAAAAAAAAAAAAACAGACATTTAGGGCTTTCGACACCGCTTAGGTGCTGTGTGAGAATCTAGTATAAAAAACCTGAGGCGTGAACGGACCCACTAGTGAAGTTCTTAGAGGGATGTCAGTCCATCTTTTGGACCAAAAGGAAACATAGGGGGTTGCGAAGTATGCGTAATTCTTGTTCGCACTTGGCGCGCTGCTAGGGACGACCCTGACAGAGCGCCAGGTATGATTTGATTGTTCGCTGCAAGTATTTATCCTGACCTTAATTCTGTTGCCCCCGCTGATTTCTTATTAAACAGGTTGCCCGCACGTACAAATAGTAGTGTTGTAGGTTTTGCTTAAAGAGGCCGTGAAGACGAAATGCAAGTTTGCTTCTTCGCAAGACTGCTTTTGGCACGATAACAATGATACCGATTTTATCGCAAACTTCGAAAAAAAATAATGGAGATATTAAAGAAAATTTGTGAAGCAGTGGCGACTCTCTAGCCGCATTCCGGCAACTTTTCAATGACGTCACACTAACTTGTTTGTGCATGGCTGCCCCCGACCTAAACCATCGCTAAACCATCTTCACACTTGCGACGAAGCGACGCGATTGCTTTTGTCGCTTGGTCTTGACCAATTTTTTTGTCGCCGCGACAGAAAAGTCGCGTCCCTTTGTCGAAAGTGTGTACGGGCCTGAAGACACTTGACTGGACGATTTTGGTGGAGCCTCTAGTTCCGTTTGATCGCATCACTTGAATGCTGACGCGCAGTTAAGAAGCTGATAATTACGTTTTTAGTGCTGGCCCGTACGATGTAACTCCTGCCCGTAACACGTCACTGTAGCGCGAAATTCAAGTTTTTCAATATTTCTTGCCTTTCTTCGGTTAAAAAACGACTTTCGTGGCTGGAATGGAGTCGAGTGAGGTACAGCAGGATAGTTCTTGAAACAAAATTGTGTTTTGTCAAAAATTAAACACATTCTGGCGCATTTTCGAACACGCAAGTAAACACAGCTACGCAGCAAGAGCATCAGGTTCAAGGCGTCATACCGGCAGCGCATGTTCATTTATGGGAAATGGCTCGAAAACGTTATTAGCTCTGACGCCGACCATTTCAGCTGTCATAGTTATTGCTACAAGTGGTCAACACCCGGTAACAACGGCGTATCGGATATGCATAATTGTATCACTTTCTTCTGTATGCGGCAATGCAGACTCGGTCGCAGTGACAATTTTAAACCGAAGTTTGGTTCGCGGCTGTTTGCAACGTAGTTCGGTTGTGCCGTTCTCGTGATGACTCATTATTGCTAAAAAATTGGCGCAGCTTGCATTAGTGGTGCAAAGCTGAAGAAACAGCAGAGCTGCAGCGGCCCTCTCCCTTCGTCGGAGACCCGGCTGTTGCATTTACGTGGATTTCCGAACGTGCCGCTGAAAGTTCTTTCTCCATGACTGGCAGGCCCGGATCGTTTTGGCCACAGGCTTTCACATCTCTGCCAAAGTGGACCGCGTTAACACGCGCTAGTACCCGCGGCGGCAACCGGCTTCGCGAACTCGGCGTCTGTGCTGCACACTTGAGGCTCGAACGCACGTGAACTGGCAAGGAGAACAGTACGCAAGAGATCGCGCCGCGGACGCTGGGAGGTGTTTTAGAAGGTCGAGGTGGCCGACGCCGGGCGCTCCCCACGAGGCGCACGCTCACGTGCTCCTTCGGTACTTTTTCTTTGTGTCGTTTTCTAGTAACGCTCGAGGGCGGGAAAAGAAAAGCTTGAACAATTCTGCTGTTTAAATTTTGGGAGCGCAATGGCCTGGTCATTAGAAACTGCCGCAGTGACCGCCTCTGGTGCCAATCATCGTCTTCGCCGCATCAGAGGGGATTAGATCACATTTTAAATAACTTTACCTTACTTTATATTGGGACAAGCGAATGTTTCGGTCGAACGATTATTCTACCCATGGGTTGCTGCTGCTTCGTATTTGGGCTGCTGCGGGGCGCTTCTATTAATAATGTTTTCCGCGAGGGCCATCACTGGAGAGACCGGTGCTAAGATTGTTTTGACGCAACAGGTACACGAGCCCGATCCCAGGTAGTTGTGGGTCCGGCCTGTGGCGAGTTGCCTTACAGGTCGTAATCACGCTTTATGGGTGCATATTCGTGTTTATTGTTGTGCAGCATAATCCGATAACCTTGGCCTTTTTCTTAGCCTCTTGCTTGCCCAATACACTGGTTAAGTGCCCCCCCCCCCCCCCCCCCCCAAAAAAAAAAAAAAAAAAAGTATGCACGTCATTCGTCATGCCCAAACAGGATTATGTGCGCCGCGTTTTGTTCCTATTTCCTTTTTTGTGTCTCAAAGCGGGGTTAGGTGTTAATATTTACGCTGTCGAGCGGAACTGAACTTGACGTCGTAAGGTCCCAAGCAAACACCGGACGTCCGACGGCCGTCCGCCGTACGTCCATTCCGGCTCTAGCGGACGTCCGAATGACGTCCGTTGGACGTCTGGTTTTAACACTTCCGTATGTCCAGTCGGACGTCCGAAATTGGCTGTATTTTGGATGTTCAGTAAAAATTTCCAGAATTACATAACGAGAAGCTAATGTTCTTACAACGAATAGTACAGTACACCGCGCAAGGCTAACGCACTACCGGCCAGACAGCATACATGAACACAGTGAACTTGCTTCACATGTTTCGTTAGCGTTTCTCAATTCTTATATATCCTTCCCCAAAGAGATAATCGTTGGACTTGGTGAAGTGCTTCAAAAAAATTAAAAAATAAGGCTTAATATTAGAAATATGCAGATGAAACTTACAACCTACAAGCCAGGGTGTTGATGCACAAAATATTTTTAATTGAAAAGCACAGTAGCTTTTTCGTTTTTGCTTTTATATTCAATTTACGGTATTATTTGATGCTATAGTAACTTTTTACGTCCGTTGGAGGATGTCATTCGGTCTTGTACATCCGTTTCTGGATGTCCACTGTACGTCCAAACATGGACGTACAGTTTGGGCCGTCCAAACTGGGCCTTGGATGTCCGGCTGTATTTCGGACGTCCAACGGACGTCCGTGGTTGCTTGGGGTGTTGCATGCGAGCTGAAAGGAGCATTGACATCCCGCGTGCATTTTCCGTGGACGGTAAACGATGCAATCAGTATTTTTTGGTTACCCGTTTAGGAATTCGGCAAAACCACTGCTTTTCTTGCTGCGCCTTTTCCCCTACTCCTTATTTCTGCGTTTCGCCCCACTGCTGGGCAAAATGGTGCTTAGAGCATGTGCAAAAAAGAGCGCTAGAATAACGACGGGAAGTGGCTCGCGCTGTATTTGTTTGAATGCTATTGCGACGTAGCACATTTTATATACAATTGCGCGCATGTGTGTATAGGCTTTAAAATGCTGCGGGTGCTATAAAATAGGACATCGTCAGAAGACAATCTATCATCCGGGTTTGCAAGTTATGAGCCCTACATATTCGCTCTACCGGGTGCGCGATATATTTGAGAAAGCTATTCCTTATCGCCATGCACACCAGCAGCCTCATCATATATATCTAGGCGTGCGGATTCTTGTTCGTCGACCCCTCATCATTCATACTGCGCAGTTTGTTCAAAGATGGAAGTGTACAAGTTGAAGCGGCAAACGAAACGCCATGCAGTCCTCGTCACCCTGGCCGCGCACCACTGCGACTTGGAAATTGCCACATTTCTTAAAGGAGCCATGAAGAGAAAACAAAAGTTTGTTTTATTCGAAAGATTAGGTGTTTCATAGTACCCCAAGCGCTTTCCCGGAAGCAAATGATGCTTTATTCACTGAGAAATAAGGCAATTTAAGCCAAAATTTTAAATCTCCCGCTAAAATTGCACATTCCGTGACGTGAACAATGGCGTCATACGAGCCGGTCCATGAAACAGATACTTAGTATGTCGACGCCATATAGCACCCACACGCGGGAGTCGACCGAGACGGCGACCATTTTAAAAATACTAGTAAAACCTAGTGCACCCGCAGCCCTAGTCATGGAATCGCCTGATCCGGAGAACAAAACTCTCGCCGAGGAGCTCGGGCTTGCATTTAACAACCTCACACAACTTGAACGCTCAATGCTTCGTGCACGAGCGGCAAGAGTTGTGGGATACGCGGTGGACGGGAAAGCGACCATGCCGCGATAGCCACAACAGACGAACGCCCTGCCGTCGGCACCGCTGCCTCGTCAGCCCCGTCGCGACGGACGAATACAGACTGGTACGTATGTGCCGTATTTTTATTACGGTTAATAATATTTCAATTTCAGTAGCAGTATCACTTATGCCAGTTGGCCGGTGTCGTGTATGGAAAGCCGTTCGCGCGAGCTCTCTGCTTCGACCAGAAAGATACGAGCGTCAATGCGCGGTGTTTACGGCATTTTTTTTTCCCCAAGGTCAGAGCGATTTGACGAAGTCGGCGACGAGCGCCAGCATGTCCCAGGAGTGAGCTAACGTAAGGGTCCCTGCCGTAATCACTTCCTCGGAAATGAAGCGAGCACACTCGTACTTCCTTTAGCTCTATTTCTCCTCCGTTTGCAAAGTTCACAAAACGTAGCCACTTGCTTCGCCGAGGTTCGTCGTTGGGCAGCACATGAAAGGAGATCTCCTCACCGGCAGGGATGTCGCACTCCCTCGACGATTTGCCCGTACTACATGGGCATTTCAAAACGCAGCAACGAAATTTCATTGTAAAGTACTCGAACAAACTGAAGTTTTCAGTGGTTGTAAACTGGAAACGAGCTCGTAACGACAGCAGCAAGCCAACACCATTCGAAACTTCTGCGACGACTGGCACTATCTCGTCGCTTCTTGCTGTTCCTTACTCCCCTCGTTTCTATTTTTACCTTTGCTGGTTGGCGATATGACGGCCAACCTCCTGTCAAGGGATTAAGATACCAAGCAAGGTCGCGGCTGTACGTGCTGGAACGGTTTGTTGGCCCCTAAGAGCCTCGAACCCGAAAATTCGTCTGCGCGACGGTGGCGACGGCGAGATGTCGAGTTCGGCCGGCGGTAGTTTCGTACGCATTGGCGCACACGCTTGCGTGTTCGTTCGGAACTTCAACCGTTTACTCCACCGTTCTTTGTCATAAAAAGAATGTGCAGTATGTTTCACGGGCATTTAGCTCGCTATGCAAACTGTAAGCCCTGCCTAACATGCGTTTGCTTTTGCCGGCCTCCGCCAATCGCAGAGCATTCTCGAGTGACATCATAGGTTCTGTTGCGGAAAATGAGCTGGTGGGTCGCATGGTCATTTCCTTTTTTCCTAATTATGTAGCTTATTTGAGCGAAGTTTGCGTTATAAGTGGTGTCGTTATGGTTCTAACGAGGCAATCTTTCGAATGAACCAAACTTGTGTTTTCTCTTCATGGCTCCTTTAAAGTAGCGAGGTCGTTTCTTTAGAAGGTGCTGATGGAACCTGATGTGTTGTGACGGTGACGTGGCATGTGTTGCGAAAAGGAAAAAGCACAGTCAGCGGTCGGACATCGTCAGAACCCCTTAATTTCTCTGGCGGTGGTGTTATCCGTTGTCCGCATGCCGCCACACGTTTTTCGCAGGATTGTTTTAGCAGTCCGTCCGTTCCGTCGTGAACGTTGTTACCGTGTTGACCGGGACCCGTCTGGGCACTTGGGCATTCGTCACGGTACTGCGGTAGGGGGTTTAGTTCCGCGGGCCTGCCTTCGCCATGCCCGCGCCTCCTCGCCCTTCCTCGCGCGCAGGCGCAGACGGGTCCCGACAACCCGGTAACAACGTACACGACGGAACGGACGGACTGCTAAAACTCTCTATTACTGCCCGTTACGTGGCTGTGCTTGCAACCGTTTTTAAAGCCATTGGTAGAGAAGAGAGTGTTTCTATAGCAAGAGTGTCTTTCAGCAAGGTTCGGCTCCTGTCCACACCGCCTGCGTCATCAAATAGCGGCATGGCTGACAACTTCTGCGACCCCGTCGCTCCCAAATTGTGGCCTTTTAGGTCTCCAGATTTAAATCCGCTCGACTACTATGTGAGGCGTCGTTGAGAGAGAGGCCAACGAAGGGCCGCATATTACAAAAGACTCGCTGAAGGCCGCCATTTCTAACCCAATGGCCAACATCTCTAAGGAGCACCTGATCCGTGCATGCAGCCGTTTGCGAAGCCGAATGGAATCCCTTATTGCTGCCGGTGGAGGATACAATTATGGAAATAAACCATAAGAGCGACTGCTTCGGTTAAGCAGTGGTCCGGGTTCGAATCCTGGACCAGGACGAATTTTTCTTCAACTGCGAAGTTTCTGAGAAAGCTGTATAGCTTTCCTTTGTAGCTGTATGGCTGCATTTAGGTGGATGTCAAACTTTCCTTCACAGAAACTTACTCCACCTTGGGGATTTCCCCTAAATCTGGTCGATTAACCCCTGTCCTTCACTTCGAGTTGTTGATCAATTCGCTTTCGCGCTACTAACGACTAGCCTCCTGGTTAGCTCAGTTGGTAGAGCGACTGCTCCGGTTAAGCAGTGGTCCCGGGTTCGAATCCTGGACCAGGACGAATTTTTCTTCAACTGCGAAGTTTCTGAGAAAGCTGTATAGCTTTCCTTTGTAGCCGTATGGCTGCATTTAGGTGGATGTCAAACTTTCCTTCAGAGAAGTACTTCAAAGGGTTCGGTGAAAATATGTCCGATTTTGCTGGAGATACCTCGCGCACACGGTACTCGCGTCAGAGAGAATATTCCTTTAAGCGAATGCCGTGTGTAAACAACCAAAGGTCATGCCCGAATTCAATCTTAATAGTTACAACGACGACAAATAAGCCTTTTGTAATGTCAAACCCGCCTGAAATGCATTGAAAACTACCATTGTTGACACATTCCTAACAAGGGGAAGCAGTACATGTATCGTCGAGAGCAAACAACCAGCGGTGATCGCTAACCGCATCAAGCCATGTGTAAAATGAGCTTCAGAGGTGATCTCGGGTGCACCTAAGCCGCATCGCGCTGTTTACCAGCACTTCAGCGCACTCGACCGCTGCAATGGGTTTTTATACTCTGACACCCTATGCGCGCGTATTAGAAATTGGGCGGCACGCTTCCATTTTTGTTACCGGAGCACTCCAAAATTAGTTGCGCATACGGTTTGAGGCGCACACTTTACAGATGTCGTAAATGTCATGGCAGCGTGCGTTTTTCAAAAGTTTCATACTTTCATAGTTATCCATGGAGTTGGCGGTTCCAGTTGAGGGTCGCGACGTGCTCACGGACGCGGGAGTGTTTCCGTCTCACCGAGCCGTCGTTCTTTGCTCGACCCTCACGAGTGCGACTGCTACATTGCCAGCGTTACGTTCCATATTCGTGTACAATGCTCGGCATTCGTTCTGTGTGCACGACACAACTTTGTTTTTGTTTGAAAGAGCTATAGCCTTTGGTAGCTCACTCAGCTTCGTTCCAGGCACGAAAGAGGTGCTTTGAAGCAGAAAGAAAAACGCAAGAAATATTGCCAAAGTTTCAAATTTTGCCCTACAGTGACGCAATATGGGTACCGCTGACGCGCCAACACCAGAAAAAAATCGGGGAAGCTCGCTCTCACGCGCAAGACTTGAATGGCGAAGCTGTAGGTGAGCATTGGCGGACACACGGTTAAGTTTCAGTGTTTATTTTTCATAGTTCTAGTCGTCGTCGTCATCGTATGCGTCGGAAGAATGCGTCGTCGTCATATGCGTGTAGACGCTAGCCGTGCTGCGAGGAGACGACGACGAGCCAAGATACCGATACTAAGCATGCGCACGATGACACGAGGAGTAGCGGCTCTTTTAAAGACGATAGTCTTTCTTGGGCTACTTAAACCCAGAAATGTTGGTCTGTCTGTATGTCTGTCTGTCGTCTGTATGTCTGTGACTCGATTCAGCTACCCGCCAAAGCAAAACAATACCTGCGCAATAGTCTTATATAGCACAGCTACATCTACCCGTCTATGTCCGGTGTAATGGTCATATTGTCAACATTGTTGAAGAAGAACAAGACACCACGCAAATATGAGACAACAAATCAATATAGAAGTGATATTTGCAGTGTTCCTTTATAAAAAATCAAACATGCTTGACTTTTGCGAAATTAAATACTTCATCAACTGCAGAAAAAGAATTCACTCGCCGTCGCCTGCTGTCGCCCGCGCCACTATAGCTTCTGGCGCCATTTTTGGAAATCAATCGGCAACAGTTACGCAAGGTTCCACTAGATAGGTTCCACGTTCTGCTTGCAACGCACGTGGAGTAGGGAAACGCGGTTCTATAAACGTTGAAGTAGGGCGCCTCGATTCACGCGCGTCTTCACCGTACGGCAGCGCTGGCATCGAGACACCCGGTTTGGAGCAGTGGAACGCGGGAAATTTAAAATGATTTAAGCAAACTTTGGTGTCTTTACTTTGGGAGGAGCGCGACGCAAGAGGAACAACATGAGAGGTGAGCGGTAAAGCGAAGGGAGGCATTTACTTCGCAAAAGCCGATAAAGACTATCGTCTTTTGACGGCATTTGCAACGAA
Organism: Haemaphysalis longicornis; assembly: GCA_013339765.2. NCBI lineage: Eukaryota > Metazoa > Arthropoda > Arachnida > Ixodida > Ixodidae > Haemaphysalis > Haemaphysalis longicornis. The sequence goes on along the minus strand of CM023456.1, from coordinate 79,965,635 downwards.
AGGAGCAGATACGCGGCCAATTTTCTTTCTCTTGCTTCCACTAGCAGGTGGTGCGACGAGCCCCCGCGCGAATGGCTCTTCTTCTACGACACTGAGCGCGTGCGCACGACGACACAAGGAGCGGCTCTTCTACGAACGAACCGCGCAGCGCACGCTATCACGTGTCTTTCCGTTGTGGAGTGGGTATTGCGACAGCTGCGCAGTAGCGTTCCTTCAACGCCGAACTTACGGCCAGTAACATCTGCTCCGCTGTTAAAACTAGTTATTAGTCAGGTCAGATTACGGGGTTGAACTCACTGAAGCTACGCATGCGCTAACACAGTTACCAGTTGCTACATGCACGGATAAATTGGTCGCAGTAACGCAGTTGGCGCAGGACCGGGGTAATTGGAGATTAATGGGAGAGGCCTTTGCCCTGCAGTGGGCGTAGAAAGGCTGGTGATGGTGATGATGGTGACCTGCACGTTAGCATTTAACTGATACAAACTTTCTTGGCGGTTTTGGCAGGCGGCCGCCATTCGCACGAATAAGATGTGCTCTCGCCGGAAAGTGACTGTGGAGTTGCCACATGCTTTATTTAATATCTTCATTTTTTGGTCTAAATTTGCGAAAAAAATATTACAATCGTTACAAAGCAGTGTTTTTAATGAAACCAACTTGTATTTTGTCTTCATGGCCCGTTCAGCCAGTTTTTATGAGTATTTAGCAGAACTCCTTGCTGGGCAAGGTATTCCGAATAGAAGGCTTGTTTCATCGAAGTAGTACATAGTAGTAAAGTCCTTTACATGGGAAGGGACGGCCGGTTGGCCAGAGGGGGGAAATGGGAATAACAGGGAGGGAGGATTAACACTTCTTGAATCTTCAAGGGCAGTGCAGGCAACTTCAAAGGGACCGAGTGGGTTGTAGGCTCCGGCTCACACTACTCGAGCCAGACCGCTCTCAAGGGAAAAAATTTGCCGCGCATCTGCTCCTTTCGTTGCAAAGCATTGGTATCGCTCGAAGTCTCGGTCACGCCCATTCCTTGATACTATTTCGAGACTCGAAGCCGATACAGAGGATATGCTGCGCCAAGCACAAGATAAAGGCCACGTAGGCCGGAACCGAGCTGTATGGTATATATAGTTTCTTGACGAAGGCCGGTCCTTTCGGCCAAAACTTAATTAAAAATTGCCGCGTATCTGCTCCTTTCGTCTGCAAATGCCGTCGAAAAGACGATAGTCTTTATCGGCTTTTGCGAAGTAAATGCCTCCCTTCGCTTTCCCGCTGACCTCTCGTGTTGTTCCTCTTGCGTCGCGCTCCTCCCAAGGTAAAGAGGCCAAAGGTTTGCTTAAATCATCTTAAATTTCCCGCGTTCAACTGCTCCAAACCGGGTGTCTCGATGCCAACGCTGCCGTACGGTGAAGACACGCGTGAATCGAGGCGCCCTACTTCAACGTTTATAGAACCGCGTTTCCCAACTCCACGTGCGTTGCAAGCAGAACGTGGAACCTATCTAGTGGAACCTTGCGTAACTGCATGTTGCCGGTTGATTTCTTAAAATGGCGCCAGAAGCTATAGTGGCGCGGGCGACAGCAGGCGACGGCGGAGTGAATTCTTTTTCTGCAGTTGATGAAGTATTTAATTTCGCAAAAGTCAAGCATGTTTGATTTTTTTATAAAGGAACACTGCAAATATCACTTCTATATTGATTTGTTGTCTCATATTTGCGTAGTGTCTTGTTCTTCTTCAACAATGTTGACAAATATGAACATTACACCGGACATAGACGGGTAGATGTAGCTGTGAAATTATATAAGACTATTGCGCAGGTATTGTTTTGCTTTGGCCGGGTAGCTGAATCAAGTCACAGACATACAGATGGACAGACAGACAGACATACAGACAGACCAAAATTTCTGGGTTTAAGTAGCCCAAGAAAGACTATCGTCTTTAAATGTGCCTAGCGCGGCGAGGAATGGGGGTCATGGTATGGGGGATTATCACCGAAGAAAAAAAAAATAATTCCCAACAGAGGTAAGGCAAGCGGCGGTGCATTCCTCGTGACCGCTTCTTTATTTTCCTTTCTTTCTCTTTTTTTCTTTTTTGCGAGAGGCTGAGTTTCAAGAGGGGCGTCACGCGGCGCGGGTGACTGAAACGATATTGTTCCTTGAGGGGATTTGCAGTGAAGCAGGCTGATACGCAGCCATTTTTCAGGATTTTAGCGTTATCACCCCTGAATATGATATTTGGTCCGCCGTGTTAATGCGAAGTAAATAACAGGCGAAATGCACTTGCGAAATAGAGGCTACATCTTTGCAGGGTCAATAAACTATTCCATTCCTCTTACTCCAAAGAACAGTGTTACAAAGCTTGAATGTCAATTGAAAACTGAAGCAGTCCACCTGCGAAACGTACTGTAACTCGCACGAAAATGTTTATATTGCGTACAGTAACGACAGGACGTACAGTTACGGTTACGACAGGCTGTTACGATTGAGCCCGCCGTTTGGCTTCGTTTCAATACTCCTCGGCCGTGCGGCGAAGCCTCCACTACGTGCGCGTTTCAGACAAGCCCCACCGTGTCGGTGACTTATGTTTTCACGTCTCGACAAGCCCGGGTCAGACGCTTCGCTTTCGGCGCGTTTCAAACTTCGACGGTTGCCGGCGAGGCACGTCTCAACGCGCCCCAAGGACACGAAAGCCCCGCGTTCGCAGCGGAGTCCTCCTCTCTCCCCTTCTCGGACTCAGCGTGCGCCGCTACTACCGACTGCTCACGAACTCTGGAAAAAGAGTGTTGTGTGTGTCTGTGAGGGAATCTAGAGGGAACGCTGTTTTGACCGTTAGCGCTTTGGGTATAAATAGACCCCGCCCAAGCGCTGTAGTTTCATTCCTGTTTGAGCAGTGAATCATTGCTGTCACTCTGCTCGAGTCCTGTACTGTTACCTCGCCCGTCGGGGCATTGTTCTTTGGCTTCGGCTCACCTCTCGCTATGAAGTAAACAGTTACGTTAGCCTACGGCTTCTGGACTTCTTCACGGCTGCAACATTGGCTGGCCGCTCGCTTCATTCACCACGCTACCACACGCATGTCGGAGGCGACGGAGCTCGGGTCGGCCTTCCCGTATGCAACAAGGCCTCACCAGAAAGCTGGTGAGCCTCGTTGTGACAGCGCTTTTTTGCAGACGATGCCTGCAAGCCGCGAACTTGTATCGTGTCACACGGGGTCGATAATGTCATTTTAGCTGGGAACGAAATTTTGAAGTAAAGTACCGAACAGCGGCGTCGTTTTGTTAATCAGCAAAATCCGAAATAAACTATAAAGCAAACCGTTTTTAATGGCGGATGCCGTTCTGAGGGCCGAAACGCTTCTCTCGAGGCCTTTATTGCTGTATTTGTAAGGACGGGTAGGTTGCCGGGCGCTCGACCAAGCGGAGAGGAGAAAGCTCAGAGCGTGTTTGTTGGTCACTTCGCGCGCGTGCACTCTTCGCGTGTTTACCAGAAGAACGGGAAGCGCGGCCGCACCTTAGGCGTCAGTCAGGCTGTTGAAACACCTGCTCAATGGGCCGCTAACTCATGCCACGTCTGGGTGATATTTTTAGATGCGACTGCGTCTCATTCACTCGCCTTGTACCTCCATACGGCGTTGTTGTTGTCCGTCCACACCCCTCCCCCATTCTCCTCGCCGCGCGAGCTGCGCTCTCCGCCGCTCACCCCCTCTCCTCTCCGATAGCGAACACTCTCTCGCGAGGGGCATTGGATTCGATTGGGTTGGCTTGGATTGGATTGGATTAAAGTGGATTGTGTTGGATTGTGTTGCGTCAGCCGCGCCACGTTGCGTCATAGCCGCGGTCGTTCCAGCACCGGCCAAAGAAATAAAGAATACATCATACGCATTCCTCACACGTTTCACGCAATTAGAGAATCAACCCAACGGAAACACCAAGTGAACCCCCAAGATGCGTCGCATCTCCACAGGGTTCCCCTCGCGGGAAGGCGGGGTAATTTTTTAAAGGAAATTTTCAATTTTCACACACACACACACACACACGCACGCACGCACGCACGCACGCACGCACGCACGCACGCACGCGCGCGCGCGCGCGCATGCATGCAGTGCCTAGAATATGCCAGTATATTCTAGGCACTATATCATCTACTAGCTTGCACCGCGGGACACAAGTATTAGTCGTGATCGTGCGAATTGTGAATCGGGGGTGACGGGTCGCTTGAAGTCCGTCGGGGCCTTCGCTCCATTGATCATGTGTTGAACTTGAAGGAGGGGTACAGCTCGTTCAAGTTTAGGGGGGGAAGGGGGTGGGTGGGAGTGGGGAGATTTTTTGCAAACCACTGTTGAGCGACGCGTGGAGGGCACGCGATCCGTTTTGTTAAGGTCGCCATAGGTAAGCCAGGTCCCTGCTGCAACTACGCGAGCCATTGTCTGCGTAGTTTTCTGTGCGGCACCTCCGTATTTATTAAACAAGTGGAGCAGCTGGCCCAAATGCACGCCTAAAAATAAAAGATAAGCACACACCGAGATAAGCTACCGCCTATAATAATACACAGCTGCTGCTGTGATACGAAGGTTGGTTCCGCTAAAGGCACGCCGTGGCTGAAATCACGGGAGGCGTTGGGCAATTCGTCAGCCGTTGCACCGTACTCAGCGTTGCCAGATGGTGAAATGCGGCACCAGATTGTGAAAACCTGATGAAATTTTGGGGTTGCGGGTGTTGAAGTGCCGGTCCGGCTTCACCAGACAAAATTCGGTGAAAAGTGGCGAAAAAATTACGTGACTGCTCTATACATGGTTTCTTTCCCTGAATGGAGGCTTTTTCGCTCGTAAACACCAAGAGTATCCGAGAGCGACTCGCATTATTGTACTGCATGCATATTCTACCGTGTTCGATAAGTAGTTAGGGTTTTCACCGCTCCTTTAAAGTATTCAAAACTCGAATGTGACGTTTTGCATTTCAATATTTTATCTTATGCAGGACGTACCACTGGCATTCTCTCTCTAATAAATTCCTCATTAATTTGTGACAGCTGCGAAAGCTTTCTATGGCATGTTGGTTGTGCAATAACAAGACAAGTGTTAAATCCTCACATTCCAACTTGAGATAAATTATATTTCGCCAGATAAATTGTTTGAACATCAACATTGGCGAAAAGCACAGCGAACGCAGCAACTTCCTGTGTGAGCATGTTCATAGAAGATGAGGTAAGTGCTCTATAAAGAGGCATTGCGACGGATATGAATAAGAAATTTTGTTTCTCTTTCCCCAAACATATGTTGGTAATTTAATGACAGAGATAATCCAGTCACTCCTTCTTTGAATTGTACAGCTAATCAAATCACTCCCTACGTGATACGATGTTTGCTATAGCATCAAAAACACCGTCTTCAAGGTTATGCTTTGGCGTACTGCATGGGCAAAAATTATGCAGGAGCAGAAAATACACTATAGCGGGCGCATTTTAGTGCTGGTGCAGTCGGGTGACATTTCGGTGGGGGGCGCCGGTGTTGAAGCCTCTTTATAATCTGATTGATTGTAGGGTTTAACGCGCCGACGCAACGCAGACGATGAGGCGCGCCGTAGTAGTGGAGGGCTCCGGGTTAATTTTGACCACCTGGGAATCTTTAACGAGCGCCGAAATTTCGGTCACACGGGCGTTTTTACTTCTCGCCTCCATCAGAAAAGCGGCCGCCGCGGCCGGGAATCGAACCCGCGACCTCGTGCTGAGCAGCCTTAGCCACTGAGCCACCGCGGCGGGTCTCTCTCTAATCTGGCATCGCTGAACCGGTGGGACAGCCGGGGCAACTGGCAGGCTCTGTTATCGTGAGGCAGTGTCGTCAGAGCTCATCCCAGGCCAGGGCTTGCCTCTTGCTGCGCGAAGCGGTGGCCCCAGCACCTTCGCCAGCTGATTGGAGAAGTGATAGCGATGTTTGGGACTCGGGCAAGGTTCCGTGCGGCACTGAAGCGGTCACAAACAGGCGTCGCGTCTTGAACTTCAGACCGCGCACGATCGAGTGACAGTGAGCTAAGCAACACGCCGTGCACAAACCTTTGGTCTAACGCACGCAGAAGGGCTTTCTCTCTGATTCTTTTTTTTTTTTTTTTGAAATTGTCTTTCTTGAAAATGTGTCTTGAAAATCTGACTCGAAAATTGTCGGTGTGGTGAGTTAGGTGCATGGGATGCTTGCGCCACGTGATCCGAACTCGATGTTGATTGATTATGAGGTTTAACGCGGCCACGCTACACAGGCGATGAGGTGCGCCGTAGTGGAGGGCTCTGGATGAACTTTGACCACCTGGGGATCTTTAACGTGCGCTGAAATCTCGAACACACGTGCGTTTTCGTTTTTCGCCTCCATCAGGAAAGCAGCCGCCGCGGCCGGGAACCGAACCCGCGTCCTTGGGCTCAGCAGCGCAACACCTCAGCCACTGAGCCACCACATCGGGTTCCCAACTCGATGTTGTGGCTTCTGGTAGACTGCGCTGATTAAGAAAATTGATCGTACTGATAAGATTGGGCGCGAGGTTGAGGAAAAGTGGAGCGCGTAATACATAGCGCAGCCTTTTCCGGGGCGGCGAGGAGTGAAAAAAAAAAAAAAAACTGTGGTTGATTCCTCTGTCATAGGAATCATTAAAACACGAGAGGGAAATGTGCAGCGAAATCTGCAGCTGAGCATGATTTGCGGGTCGGCGGCTGTCTTGTGGGTGTGCTTGGCGAGTGATGTCATGCTGGCCGGTCGCTTCGGCATACGTGTACTGTCGTCATTTCCGTGACGGATATGACGTCAGTGATATCTTGGGGTATCGCGGCATAAAACACTGTCGTGTTAAAATATAAAACCCGAAAACGAACAACCCTAAGTATAACGTGCTCTTTAGTACTAATGATTGTTGCCCCGCAACACGATCCTGTGTGCAGGGAATCACAGCTAGCGGCCCTCTACAGGCCGCTAGCTCCGTTGTAGTGGCGTAACTTCTGTGACGGATATGACGTCAGCGAAACCTTTGTGTATCCGGGAATAAAACACTCTCGTGTTAAAAAGTTCGAACTGTCCGTGGCTAACACGTTTGCAACCAGCAGTGACGAAAAGCCTGATCGAGACTTTGATGAAGGAATGGACAAGGAGCGTGAAGGGTACAGTGACGAGGAGTACCATAACGCACCTTGTGAGTTCACTTCCGCCTTCGTCTGGTGGTCACCCGTTCCGGTGGCTCAGTGGTTATGGCGTTGTGCTGCTGAGCCCAAAGACGCGGGTTCGATTCCCGGCCGCGGAGGCCGCTTTTCTGATGGAGGCGGAAAGCGAAAACGCCCGTGTGTCGAGATTTCGGCGCACGTTAAAGATCCCCAGGTGGTGGATTGGATGCACTTTTAGCGAAGGTTTTGACGCCTTCTAGCTTTCGGGCTTCTCTAAACCTTCTTTAGGAAGAGATGGTACTTTCTGTACATGATAAAGCCCGCTTGCATAAGGAAGCCCAGTGGCACACGAGATCTCCGATTGCCTGGTTCGTATGTTGCGGTCTTGTGACGTCATATTGAGGCTACGGGCGAGTTAGTTGCGGCTTCCTCAGCCCTTGCGAGGAGCGTTGTCGCCTAACTGCGTTCAGGTAAAAATTCGCATGTCGAGCGCTGGTCACGCAGCTTCAGAATTTCTGAACTTAGAAAGGACCTGTCGGTGTTGTCGACGAGTTCGCGTTCCATTCCCGACAGCGGTATATGCTGTTGGCGTGCATGTGCGCGTTCAGCACGACGCGTGGCACATTCTTCGTCTAGGGGGAACTGTTCGTGCACTTCTAGCGCGTTGCCTATTCAGTAATGTGCCAATTAACTGCAGCACTCTACAGGATGCGCAGGAAAAGGCCGTCGAGGCCATCGAACCATTTATACTGGCACTCCATCGAGTCTTTTAAAGGCCATAGACTCCACTGTCAGTTAACATTTTCCGTGTAGCCTAGCTGTATGGCTGAGCCATACGGCTGTGCTATTACGCGAGCACGCACGTAACAAACCATAGACTCGTCATAGCCGCTGTTATTGTCGACCAAAAGGACGAGTGCTGCTTTTGTTTTTCTTTTTGGATAGGCCTTGTTTATTGTCCTCCAACTGTCTCTAGGTCACTGACATTTCTAAACCCATGCCCCCAAACATACGCCCTTTTTCGTTGCGTAAGGGAAACTTGCGCATCGCGCTCTTGGCCGATGTCGGCGCCCTTTCTGGGCGTGACTTTCGCACGTGTTCAGGGGGGGTCCACACAACAAGCTCACAAATTGATATTCCGTTCGTCCGCGGCCTTTAATAGAATTGCTTGCTATCTCGAAGCGGCCGAGAAACAGTGGTAGCAAGCAATTATATTTCTTTTCCCTTCCTCTTTCTGTTTGTTTCAGCTTTTATGCGCCTTTTTTGTTGTTGTTGCCAAGACAGCACGCGGCACAGGCGTGGAAAACGTGCCAAAGTGGAGGCCATAAATTGCTGCCGCGCACACGAACCGTTGTGGAAAGCGACGTGCACTAGGTGTGGCGAAACGGCGTCGGCCTAACCGGATCCCGGTGCGTGCTTGTAACGGGTAGCACGCGCGCAGTAGGCATTCGCCGCTGCCATCTCATATTTTCTCCCCGCACCGCGCTGTCAGCGAGAGCCTCCTCGGCTCGTCTTCCGAGATGCCGTGCCCGAGAGGTGGTTCTTTCCTCGCAACCCCTTCTTCTCCCCCGTCACGCCTAGCCGCACCCTTGGCGGGGGTCCAAGCGTCGTCGCCCCGTGCCCGAAGTGGCTCGAGTCGGATGGCCACCGCGGCGCGGTCGTTGACGCTGCCTGTTTGCGCGCCGGCGTCGTCACGTGTGTTGCGAGCCGCACAAGTTTACGGGGCGGCACGGGAAGTCGTGTTTTGCAATCAACTGGTGAGGATTGCGGGGGCTGTATTCGTGAAGCCGTTTTCGTAGACGTCGAGTGTGATACCGGCCACGTTGCAGAAGTCCTTTGTGTATCCAGCCTTAGACATCGGAGCCTTAAAGTGCATTTCCTCTAGCTTATATGAAAGCCATCGTTTTACTTCCTGGGGTAACCGCGAGGAATTTTTGAGTAAACACGAGGAAATAATTTTAATTTCGCACTAAAATTTCTGAATCCTGAAGGGTGGCCCCTTGCGGCGTCTGAACGTGACACAACATTACGGTCCAAACCAGGGAGGAAGTTTTAGTATAACCTCCTTGGTCCAAAACTCCGTCGGTTTCGACGCGTGATTCAAAAACCGCATAAAGGAACAGGAAATGTTACAGATTGTTATATAACATGGGACATGTTTTTAAACACCTGTTTTCATCTCACGTACAGTTAAAAGCATGTTGCCGCATGGTTTCCCGTCATGGTTGCCAGCATTCCTCTTGGCGGAACACGTATGGCTGGTATATCTAAAAATTGCGATCTCCAAAGTTCTAGGGCGCAATCAGCAAAACCGTTTCGGATTAATGTGCTTTATGTGACGTCCTTTCATTTGAGGTAAAGAAAATATACTCGTCGAAAATAGGTTGTCTGACAGTCCTACTTTAACCCTTTCAGCCTTGTTTTTTTTTTTTTTATTCGAGCAAAGCAATGCTTTTTGTGTGTTTTCCTAAATTTTGTGGTCCCATAAGCTCAGAAACAAAAAAAATATAGAGCTTAAAGTGCAAATATAAACAGAGTTTTTAATGAGGTAATTAATTAAGACATTTGGCAATTAAAAATTGTATGTTATGCAGGGACATCCCTTTTGCATATTTTCCTAAACTTTATGACTACATGAACCTACAAACAAAAAAGTAGCTTTGTAGTGCATGTATTTATAGATTTACAAGCTTGGGAATAAAACTCGGACCGCCGTTTTTTTTCAGCCTCAATGTCGTAATTTCGTCCTTACCGGAGCTCTTTCTTCTGTGTAGCGTGCAGCTTTACTAAAATGACACAACAGTAATATCTGTCACAGCAGGCATCATTGGAGAGCGAGCAGTTTTGGTTTCGTTCTCTATGCGCTAGAAGAACTTTTATGTGGTGGCGTCACCGTCTTTGAGGGTCCGAGAAAGGGCGGCGACTGTTTCGTATACACTCTCAGTTCTCCGTCACGCGACTCGTTAGTGCGCATGCATCAGTCGTGTCCTGGCGCTGTAGAGGGATAAAAGCTTTACTGCTCCCAGACGATTTGCGCGAGTGCGTTACCGCCTACAAATCTTCGGTTGGTGGCCAAGTCTCATGACAGCTGTCTCCGTTTACCCACACGGCACTCGTCACCGCTTACCTCACGTGAGCGTTGGTATATACAGCTTTACGTTCGGTTCCGAAATGTTCGGCGAGCGCACAAATCAAGTCTGGCGGGAAACAACAACAACAAAAAACGAGGCTATTCAACTCCGAAGGTGGATGACCAGCGAAGCTTTTTAGCACACGACGTCGAGGCGACGCGATGTGCTGTCGCGTCGAGTTCTGACGCGATGTCGAGGCGAGCCGAGAATTTAGAGGAAAGATAATACATAGCAGATTTTATTCCTATTGAGCTTTTACGGCGGTCATCTCAGAGAAAGTGCGCACATACACGCAAACACGTTCGACTGCGCTCCGGTGCGGCGCCTGGAACGCAGTTGGCACACCTGCGCATGCGTGCAACCGGTGTCGCCTCTTCTGCGCACGCGCAGTGGCGGCGGTCGCTGCGCATGCGCAGGGGCGGTAAAACTGGTTGTGCGCATGCGCAGGTGTGCCGAGTACCGTACTAAGACCGGTTCTCCGCTCTGCTATAACTGTCTAATAGCATGCTGCTTCAAGTGAAAAAGGGTGTGGCGCCTAATTATCGCGCACGAATGCTTGTCGAGGAGGCGCAATTCTATTGGCAGTGAGCGCGACCACAAGCGGCGCTGCGAAGCGCGTCTCCGTGACGTCGGTTTAGGGATTCTCGCATTTGTCCTCTGCTTCGCCCGGGCTCGTTCTCCCTGCTGTTTCTTTGCGCTCGGTTGACTTTTGATGCTTGTCCGCATCGGATCTTGTGTGTGCGTAACTTTTTATCATAACAAAAGACTTAAAATCGCATACACTAGCTCAAGGCGTGATTTAAAGTATAATTTTTGATACTGCTCCGGAGTAAACGTCGCCGGAGTCGCCCCATTCTTTGCGAAACCGGTTCTGTGCGGAGCGCGAAGAGTCGGAGCTCGGCGTCAGCTTCTGTATTCAGCAATCTTTCGAACAAACGGAACGACCAGCTGCTAATAACCGACAGCAGCGAAAATGCAAGACGAAAACTAATTTCCAGGCCTTCGGGGCTGTCGGCTTCGGCAGAAGACATTACGATTTCCGGTAATCTTATGTAAGGTAAAACAGTTTTTGCAACCTTGCCTAACGCTCAAAAGTATGGTTTCACATCAATTTACGTTATCATGACATTAAAGTATGCCGACATGCACTGTGGGCCGCGAAAAATGTAGGTTGAGTTCCGAATAACCTGCTGTGTGTATAGGCGCGTGCTGGTTTTATACGAGGCTTCTAACCAGTATGGAGGCTTATTGAGCAAAACGACCCACGCGTACGGCAAAAATGCAGTACCACTACGTTTGTTTAGACCTGGAGGGATATTCCGGTACGTTTCTCACAGCCATATCTTCCCAATAATCAGATATACGTTATAGTAAAACTGCACTCAAGAGGACGAAAAGTAGGAGGAAAAAACTTTATTTAACAGTGAAATCGAGCTGGTTAGTGGGCGAAGTCCTCAGTCCAAGACAAGAGAGTAAGAGTAATTTTCTTTAATTCATAGAACGCCATCCCGAGTAGGCCCGAATTTGTTCTTTACGCCTGAAAGGACTGGAAAACAATAAAAAAAGCTGCTTGGACATATTCATCGGTTCAATTCTTGTTATACTGGGAACCGGCACGTATATATTTACTGTGTTCGTTAGCGAGTATATCAAACATTCAACACCGTAATCCCATCATAACTGTTCGGGTTGAGAGTCAGTTCGTTATGATATCGATAGTTACGATAGAAATTCGGAGCACAAAAGCCGCCTTGGAGTATATACTCTGGACAATGCTGTCGGCGCCGTTTCGCAGTGGTGTAGCACAAACCTTCTTATTGCATTTGCATGTGAATAAACAACGCGCACTGCGGATATGCACATCCTTGCACGCGCCATAACGAAAGCCAATCTGTGAAGAAGGTACTGATGCCTTACAGCCTGAAGAAAATATCCACATGAACTTTGTGAGCCTTCCTTCCAAACATCCCCAAACCTCCTAATAAAACGTTTGTGGGGGTGCAGGAAAATTAATGCATTTGGCGCAGAAAAAAACAAAAAAAAACATTAATCTGATACAAGTAAACAACAACGAAAGAAATAGAAGACAACTGTTTTATTTCCTGCTGTGCGATGTGCCCGCTGCTTGCTGCGTAGCATTAGACTGTTGAGTCTTCATAACACCATCTCAAAAGTACTTTAGCGAAGCCTACGCATTTTGAATACTTATCGAGGAGCTCTGAGTCCTGAACCACGCAAATAAGCTAGGAAGGACGAGTTACGCACGATCATTTGACCGATGCTAGCTTTGAAGAAAGTTGTTCTCTTTCTCCCCGTGTGTTTCAAACTTGTGCGGGGATACTGCTTAAAATTATCCAGAGGTGTCTGAAGCTGGCAAAATAACTGAATTACTGGAAATATGCTTTTTAATGCACTTAATCATCAAAGTGAGTGATTTGTAGCACAGGCCCTGCTGCTCCTCACAAGCGGCGTGTAGCAGACGACAGGGGCGCGAGTCCCTAAGCTGGTGTCAGATCCAGGGGCGCCACTCAAACATCTCACCGCCAATAGCGAGCTTCATCGTGTGGCAGACGGGTAACCGTTTGGCGTGAAAAACGTACGTAACCGCGTCCTTCCCAGCTCTACCGGTTTCCGCGCACAGCCGGCGGAGTGAGGTTAAACAAGTGCACGCTGAGGTTTCGCGAAGGCGGAAAGCTGCTCACGTGATGCGGTTGAGTACGACGCCGTGATGCTGGGGATGCCGATCGCCGGGCCACTTCATATTGATGTTGCTCGTTGGCGGCGGAACCTGTGCATTCCTCAAACGAGCCATTTACGAGCAGCTCGTCTCGCGGCCGTGTATACAAGCAGTCACGACGCCACCGTGCGAACTTGGGGTCCCGACAGCGCATACATGCATACGTGTCCGATCTGCTGAGCGGTGTGCTGACTGAACTCATGCGCTCGCTGTTCATGCAAGCACGCCCGGAGGAGTTTCGCCCCGGCAGGGTTTCGGCTTCGTTCAGGCGTGAATAGTATACACACCCCTTGAATAATGCATGCGGGAAGCTGTGTGTGCTCGTGGCACGTGAGTCTTCTGGGTCTATTTATAAATGCGACTACAGCGGGCGCTGGAAAAGCACGCTGTCACTCTGGTTACAGTAACAGTTAAGGCGTTCGGCTGGGTGGGGACGCCCGAATTCCTGTTGCGTTGCATTTTGAACGAAGCGAAAAGGGAAGGTGGCGAGTTTGCGCGGAATTCCAGGAACTCCCAGTCGGTGGGAACAGCTCTCAGCCGTGTATTGATTATCTGCATTTCGAGTCCCCTTGCGAGGTGAAAAATTGCTGGGGGCAGTGAGAAAAAAGAAAGGTGCGCAAGGCTCGAAATACCTCGTATAATTTAGTTTCCTTTGGTCGTTGACCGTAACATGTCACCGGTGTTGCTATTCTAACAAGTGTTACAACAGTTCCAGAATACTTTTTTTTTTTGCTAGTTGTGTCTTGCGTAACGTACACCTGTGCCCCCCCCCCCTCCCCCCCGTGAGCACCATCCTTTAGCCGATGTTACTTCTTAAAGACGCCGGTATCTTGCCCCTAAAAAGTCAGCTGTTGCGTTTTAGTTACTTTCATGTGCGCTAAATGTATGAAATTAAATGTCTTAAGTGCAGCGTGAAGTGAAAATAAACAGGCCCTGCTGACGAACTAACCAAAATATTTGCTGTTTCAACGGAACAAACTCTCCGCGATCTTCGCAAACAAGATGGGACAGCATAACGTTGACTGCAAGCAAACACTTTCCCACATGACTCACTCTTCCACCGCCACACTTGCGCGTTCTGTGCAACAGCGGCCACGATATACGATGCGCGTCTAGGGAGGCCAAAACACGCCAACACGTACCTCACGCCCAGAGCAGCCAGACAAGCCCTGCGCTTTGCGGTCAACAACATCTGATAGCCAGGGTTATATTAACGTGCAATGCTCTCTGTAAAAGCGGCCATCTTTCTTGCTTTGCTTTAGTGATACCGCGGCCAGGAGGTGGCTTGCATTGCGACTGCAAGAGCCGCTGGAAGGTATACGTGCGTGTCACTTGAGGGCGATCGCCCGTCAAGATTCTCCTGACAGCTTCACATCCCTGTTTATAATATTTTCTTTTTTTATTTTTTTTTTCGGGGCATACTCTTTTTACCCGAAATGTCACGGATCTAACTTTTCGAGCGAAGATGGACGGCGTAAGTACAGTTCAAACAAAGAGTGAGTTTACAGGAAGGCGAAAAGGGAAGAGAGCGCAATAAAAGGAGGAGGAACGTGGCGCGTACTTTTCCGCGGAGACCGAAATTCAACGCGCTTGGTGTTGCTGAGCGAAATTGATATGGCGCGCTAGACGACACGACGACGCGGGTTGGAGGAAACGAGTAGCGGAAGACTAGCGTAACCGCGTTAAGATTTCACGTCTGGTTGAGCAACGGCGGATCTCCGGAAACGCGAGATGGCCGCGCGATTACGCGCATCGCGCGTAATGTGCGCGCGGGTGAGGCGCGCGCCTCTGTTTTCTTTTTATTTTAAAATCGGATCCACGCGTCAGTGTGGTTCATTGTGCGAAAAACAGACTTGATGCTGTCCGGTAGAGAAAATGGCGGCCCGTGTAAAGAGTCAACTTAAAGGAAAGTTAAAACATAGGAACGCTATAAAAAGTAAAAAAAAAAATCACTTATAAACATGTCGCAATTTGTGTCAAGTAGCGTATCCAGGGGAGGTGTTTCGGTGTCCGAACACCCCCGAAAATTTCTGAGCGCTGTATCTCCCCCTCCCCTTCTTTCTGACTTTTTTCGCCCGTGCTATTTACACTCCGCATCGATACATTCAAATGTAGAAACAAAAATATGCGGAGTGTTGGTTTGTTCGGAAAAAAACGGTTCTTCGTAGTCCCGAATGCACCCGTATTTTCACGCAGGTGATATTACAGTCAACGAAACAACCACCTTTTAGGCATTACTAAAGCGGGGACGTGAATATTGTTTCGGCGCATGTATCCTTTTTTTAGTAGGGGCTAAGCCCCTTAAGGGCTGGCGCTGTTGGCGTCTCCTGTCGTCGTCGTAACCGTCGTCTCATGTAGTCATGGTACTAATACACCGGACCACTCGCTTACGCCTCGCGCTAGAACGTAACGCGTACAAAAAAACAAGACACCGGGACACGTGACGCGTACTAAAAAAACAAGACACCGGGACACTCGTTGATGTCTCGCGCTGGAGCGCTTCGTAACGTGTACTAAAAAAACACCGGGACACTCGTTTACGCCTCGCGCTAAAGAGCTTTGTGCTACAAAGACAAGACACTTTTGCAGCAACGCTGTATACCTCTACCCCCAACGGTTTCATCTCCGTTTGAAAAAATGCCAAGGCGCCAAGAATACACTTATACACTGCATGCTTCTCCCCTGCCTAGGTTTCACGTTAGTGGAGGTGGCCCGGGATTTTTTTTTTGCCGGTGACGTAAACACCCCCCGAAAACTATTTCTGGTTACGCCACTGGCGTATGTGCTTTATGTTTTTCTAAACTAAATCAGTTAGCTTAGAAAGAAAACTGGGTTCTGAAGGGGCGCCAGTCTGCCTGTTGAAGTACCGTACTTGCACGATTCTAACACGCCCCCCCTTTTTTTTTTCTAGAATAAGCCTCCAGATTTGTGTGCGCGCTACAATCGGGCTCAAAGCCGAAATCGGCACCAAGCGGCCAGCAGCTTTCCATGGACACGAACTTCTCCCAAAATCCAGTTCTAAATGTGTGGGGTAGAATCAGCGTGAAGTAATTTTTGTTTTCGAAGTTTTCTACGTAAACTTACCTGCGTGTTACAATCGGGGGCGCGTTATAATCGTGCAAATACGGTAATTTGTACCAGAAGACGCGGAAACGAGAGCGAAAAAAGAATTGTGCTGATAAAGAAGTCTGATACATATCGACAGCGGAAGCCAGCCGTATGCTTTCGCCTTCAAAGCATCTGAGCAGACTTCAGCGCTCCGAGGAATTTTTTTTTTTTCGTTCTGTGTTTGTAGTCTCAGCTAACACGCTTGTGTAAAGCTGCGGAGCTAATCTTACCTTGTCTTACTCTATTAACACCGAAAACTGGACAAGTTGAAATGTACATTGATGAGACGTACCACAGCACGAAAAAACGATATCACACAGACGGGGAAGGGGGAGGCACAGCTCAAGGTAACGTGGGTCTAGTCTCTGAATCCGCGATGTATAGGTGAAAGCTCATTATTGAAATAATGAACAATACACATACAAAAAAAAACTTTATTATTCGTGCGCGTATCCATTCCCTTGTCCCCGTAGAGACACCAGCGGAAAAAAAGTCAGCACTTGTCATGCGGTATTCCATGGCACCAGCCCGACCAACGGCACCGATAAGAAGAATGACTGCGGTAATAATAACGGTGACGATGTCTTTTAGATTGTCATCATGATGTATCCTGATGAGGCATCGTGACGTACGTTCTCGCGTTCAGTCGTCACTCCCCTATCTCGTCATCTTAGTCAGCATCTTTTGTCAATTATGATGCTGATAACGACGATGGTGATACAGTCGTGGTACGCAGTCTTTATCAGAATTATCTAGGCCACATTCAATTTTTTTTTTGCTGGCAGACATTTCATAGAAAAAAAGCGCAGCGTTAAAGCGGGGTTGATGCACTCTACGCCACTGAAGTAACAGACTGGTTCCCTTAGCCCTTTGGCAGAGGACATCCAAGTTTCAATCGAGAGGTAAGCTTCCTTCCACGTAGAGCTGTTTGTGGCCTCTGAATTTATGGTACGACCCGAAAACGTTTTACAAAGACTACTTATGAACGTACGCGCGCACTCGCAGTTTTTGCTTGCGGCCCGGCGCACGCATCTTATTCTACGACAATTCGAAATAGTATACTTCCGGTAACAACAGCAAACGCTACGCGATGCAACTTTTGCTTTTGCCCGTACGTTGTAAGCATTTTGAACAAGTTGTTATACTTATGCATTGGCGGTCATGACACCGTCACTGTGAAGATAGTAATCCCTCGTTTTAAAGAAATCAGCGGGACGGCGAAAATTTTTGTTATAAGCGGTATTTTGATATCAAGCGGGCGCTCGAAAAAGCTATACCAGTTGAGCTTTAATTGCATGACAACTGCAAGGAATCAAAACACAATGTATTCAGTGAAGCAAAGCTTTATTCAGGTGCAAAAAAGGCAGTGAGCTTTGGCTGTTTCAAGTTCTTGCCGGGCGCGAGCAACCCCGCTCCAATTTCACCAAGCATTGCCTGAAGCTGTGGTCGCCCCCCATAAATGTGGCAGTAGCGGTGGCCAATTTGCAGGGGACGTGCTGGCGTCACGGAACGCTATGTTTCACGCTGAAAAGCGCCTCAAATTCCGTGGCTTGAGTATGAGGTTGTGTTTGTTGCGCCCAAAAAACTTTCAACCGCTCATTTTGGGTGCACAGTGTAATCATGACAACTAACCGGTTTTGCACTAGGGGCTCTGAATGATCTCTGGGAATTTTTTTCCCCAGTTGTGCAGCAGTGAAGTTTGTAAAACAAAACGAGTTTTTAAGCGCCCTTTTGTCGACGACACTGCTAATTCTACTGTTCGAGTGTCGGTGTTCGCGCAGCGTCGCGTCAACGCCATTGATTAATGTCTCGGAACAAAATTCAATGACCCTACCACGCATTCGGACAGTTTGTCTAAAGTCGGATGGCGCGAATCGAGCATGACCGGCTCGGGAAAATCGCCGAGAAGCGACCAACTTGCGTTGACCCGCCATGTTGGCAGCCTGACTCGCCGTTGGGTCCCCGCCGGTCGGCCATGCCTCCGCTCGCCACTTCGCTCTAAGCGGCTCAAGCTCTTCGTGCACTTCCAGTAATGCGGCCTAAAATGCATGCGTTTGGGTTGGGACCAGAATAAATTTCGAATAAAGCGATTTCGTTGTAACGAGGGACTACTGTATACGTTCAGCACATGCAGCGGCTCCGCGCACTTTCTCTTGGCAAAGGACAGTGTTGAAAGTTCAAAGTTCGTGTATTCAGGCTTTTTTTATGGTACGAAAAGAAAAAGAATCCTGGGAAAGATACAAAAAGCTGCTTCCCTCAACCGAGGTGCCCTGTGGCCTGTGAGCGAGTTCCTCGCGGCGACCGCCCAGCGTCCCGGGCGCACGTTTGTCAAGTCAAGCATACCACCTTAGGGAGGTTGGCCAAGGTTGGCCAAAAAAAAAAAAAAAAAAGCAGCTCTAGCGTTCGCCGTAATCGTCGAAACACTTGCCCGGAACGAGAAAGACACGTCATAGCGTACGCCTCTCCAAGATGATGTCCCATGATTGTCCCTTGCAAAAAAATGCAGGAAGCTCACACTTATAGCAACAATGACGGAGTGAAGGTCGTTGCGGCAGCGAAGAAGAAGCAAATCGGCTGCAATCGTGGACTTGAACCGTCGTGATTGTCGTGAAGGTTGCGTACAGCTTCGCTACCGTCAAGTCTTACGCGTTGGTGTGAGCTTCCTTCATTTTTTTTTTTGATTTGATTGATTGTAGGGTTTAACGCGCCGACGCAACGCAGGCGATGAGGCGCGCCGTAGTGGAGGCTCCGGATTAATTTTGACCACCTGGGGATCTTTATCGTGCGCCGAAATCTCGTACACACGGGCGTTTTTGCTTTTCGCCTCCATCAGAAAAGCGGCCGCCGCGGCCGGGAATCGAACCCGCGACCTCGTGCTCAGCAGCGCAACGCCTTAGCCACTGAGCCACCGCGGCGGGTCATTTTTTTTTTTTTTTTTGTCACGCCCTTGAACCGCTTCTCTGTTTTCCCCCAAATCGTGTCACAAAGGAGGGTTGTTGCGTTCTCGCCACCATTTACTGCTTAACTGAAGTTTTGGTGACGTTTTTGTCTCATTTAATCACATACTATAGCTAAGTTCACACGATCACGCAAATGGGGCTGACAGAGCTAACAATCCCGGATTGATAACCGCCCTGAATCAGGATTGGGAATCCATGCTTGCGGGCTGTCTCGTGCCTTCTCCTTCTCATGCCGTCCCACAAAATCGATCAGTTGCGCTTCAGTCCACGTTCAGCCACGTCCCTTTTGCTTCTTCGTAACGGTTGCAGCTTCGTGTCTCCGTGTTCCGAGCTACTAGATTTACAGGAAACGCGAGGTATCGCTTCCCCCCAGAAAGATTTGCGCAACGTGCAGGCACAGCGGCGGCGTTCTGCAAACCGGCAGCGTGTGTAGCTCTCGATACGGACGACTGCAGCATAAAACAGCCCGCGACGAAATCGGTGAGTATTACAGCCGAGGGTTAAGTGTACGTCTTATACTAGTCATAATGTATAACGTCGAGTCTATATAGACTGCAGCGGGATCTTCTTCGGGCGATGTCAGCGTGTCGCAGCTGAAAAGGGATGTTGCAACGCGCCTTGTTAGGGATTGCTTCAGCTGGAAGGGGAGTCTACAGTGTGGCAAAAAAGAAGAAAAGAAACGTTCGTAGGCTTCTGTAGTATATATAAAGCAGTCACCGCTTCCTTTTGTCCAACGACGCAGGGCTGTACAAAGTTATTGTCAATCTTCCATCTTTTTTCCTTTTTTTTTTTTTTTTGATGCTAACGTCAAATACTGCCGATATATTCGCTAGTCTCGACGAGCATGAGCGGA
This sequence comes from Haemaphysalis longicornis, assembly GCA_013339765.2. Classification (NCBI taxonomy): domain Eukaryota; kingdom Metazoa; phylum Arthropoda; class Arachnida; order Ixodida; family Ixodidae; genus Haemaphysalis; species Haemaphysalis longicornis. The sequence goes on along the minus strand of CM023456.1, from coordinate 79,945,722 downwards.
TTGGGGGAACGCATGCACTCTCTGTTTGAGGCAAGAGTACGGGGAAGGCAGGTTGTGAAGAGCAAGAGCAAAACGCGGCGCCGACTTGCAGCGAAGCGGTTTCTTTCCAGACATCTCGAAGGAAGAAGACGGCGCGTCTGCAAGCTCGTACGACGCCAAGTCGTGGATTATATGACCCGAAAAATACGCACTTTCCTTTTCTGTTGAAAGCGGGGTGGCGATGCTGACGCGGGCGTCTTGTGACGATTTTTTTGGTTATTGGTCTCGTGGACGCCGTTACTCGACAACTATGTGGATTTATGATATCCTGGGGTATCAGTGGCAGTCCCTAGTCGGGTTGGTGGCGGCGATCTCTTCCCAGCTGTCTCCACAGTGGCACTGACGTAGATTGAGCTGTAATTGTTGAAATTCTCTCTCTCTCTCTCTCTCTCTCTCTATATATATATATATATATATATATATATATATATATATATATATAGTCCGAATGGCGCTGGCTACCACCCCCAAGCACAGGAAACAAACATACCTAACATAAATACCCCAGAAAGTGAATGGGAAAATCGCCCCGCCGGTAGCGTAGTGGTTATCGCACCAGACCGGTATTCTGGAGGTCGTGGGTTCGGATCCCACCTGGCGGGCATTTTTTCTTCACTTTCTTTCTTTCTTTCCAAATTCTTAATCTGTTTCAATGATCTACCACATCCTCCCCTTTGCTTTCCGAGGTTTTCTGGACTGCCAACCCTTATTTCTGTGTTATTTTCAACGAGCCCCTCATTTCCTATTCTGATTCGCTACATGCATAGCGAGGGCCTCTGTTCTGGCAGTCTTGTTGCCAAAGGGAGCTTAAGAGGGTTCAAAGCTGGTCGACCACTCTGGACATGTCGTAGACACTCGAGTCACGACCGGGGGTTAAAAAGAAGGTCCCCTTCACCCCGATTAGTCCGAATGGCGCTGGCTACCACCCCCAAGCACAGGAAACAAACATACCTAACATAAATACCCCAGAAAGTGAATGGGAAAATCGCCCCGCCGGTAGCGTAGTGGTTATCGCACCAGACCGGTATTCTGGAGGTCGTTGGTTCGGATCCCACCTGGCGGGCATTTTTTCTTCACTTTCTTTCTTTCTTTCCAAATTCTTAATCTGTTTCAATGATCTACCACATCCTCCCCTTTGCTTTCCGAGGTTTTCTGGACTGCCAACCCTTATTTCTATATTATATTATTATATATATATATATATATATATATATATATTATATATATATATATATATATATATATATAAGAGAAGAAAAACTTCGAACAAGGTAAAAGCACGATTGTGGCCTACGTTTCAGCAAAGAGAACTTGCTTTCCTATATATATCTTGCAATATATTCTTACAATATATATATTCTTGGTAAGCAGAACGTTGTGCGTGGTTTCAAATGTCAGAGTTCAGATTTTCGCGTGAGCCAAAGAGCCTCGAATTGTATAATCAGGGATCTCGTAACATACTGCGAAGACTTGAGCTCGAGCCAGCGGCAAAAAATACTTTGTGAGTCCCTGGCGCATGCGCGCCCAATATCATGACCTCGAAAGACGAGACTGTCGCGCTTCTATTTGTCTGTTCTCCCCGAATCTCCGGTTGTCTGGTGCGCGTGCGTACACATTGTGTGCTGCAGTGAGGCGCGCAACTTGGAGGCGCCCGAAGACGAGCGGTAACTTGAGGCGTCCACCCAGCAGCAGCAGCAGCGACCTTGTTTATGCGAGTGAGCGAATCATGTATATGCCAGCCTCGAAGATAAGACGGTCGTGCAGTTTGTTTTGTCACGGTGCGGTTGTCTCTCTTCTGCTCATTAAACGCGTCCGAAGCGTGGGGCGTGACTTCCTTTCAAAACGAAACAAAAAGAAGATCAAGCAGGTCTCCGCATCCCTCTAAGTGGTATGCATGGGCAATGCTGCGAGCAATACACGGTTGTTAGGTAAGCAAGGAATGGTGTCCTTGGTGGGCAAGGGTTTTTAAGGCGAAAGCCGCGAGTGCCCGATTCTGCGAAAAACCGTCGCTGTTTTGGTTGTTTTTGTACGGTCAAGGATAATGGCCGCTGCTGTGAAAGGCAAGTAAATAAAAAAAACACGTGTGACCCGACTGGATGTGAACCAGGGTCTGCACGGTAGCACATCAATATGCGCTACCACCGCGCTGTCTCCGCGCTTTCTTTTTTTTTGTTATATGGAAGCAAATTCCACTCGATTAACCTCAGCAGGAGGGAAACGACATATCAAACGCACCAAGCAACAAAGCCAACACGCTGTTACAACAAAACCCAGCTACAACAAAAGTCACATCAGAGTAAATAACAATAAAAGTCAGGCAGCGCGCTGCCGGCTTTAAAAGAAAAATCGTTGTACAGTTTAACCTCGCTATAACGAACACCGATATAGCGAATTATCGGCTATAGCGAACTAAATACGATTTTTAATTGTTCACGCCTTATTTCAATGACACTTATTCTTTTATAACGAAGCTGAAACTGTGAGAGCCGCGCGCAGTATCGGATATAACAAATAAATATTGGACCAGGAGGCCGAGAATTGCTACTTGGGAAAACCCTGCGGCATCCGAAACTGCAGAAGTATAAAGGCCCTTTTGTTCGTGGACACTGTGGAAAACTCCATCCTGCTCAGTGCTGTGAGGTAGCCACCAGACGAAGATCACATCCGTGATCAAATAAATAAGGACGCAGGCCTGTTTCGTCAAGTGAACCTTGTCCTGTTGTAATTTCACGTACTCACGTTCTGGCTCATTCAGCCTGAAATGCAACAAGGAGAAAGGTAAGGGTTACTTTGTTTATAGCGGGGTTGGAAGCCTTAAAAAATGCATTTTTGTACCAAGTATTTTTGCGTGAGCCAGATTGTCGATTTGTTACAGCCGTATTTTGTTTCTACTGTTATAACGAATATCGGATATAACGAACTACTTCGATACTACTTCGTTATAACGAGGTTCGACTGCAGTGGCTTTTTTTTTCTTCGTATACCCCAGTCTAAAATCACAACAGGAATACCTACCGCAAAAACCTAACAGGAATTCCTGTCCTACGACAGAAAGCTTTGTTGTGACAACAGAAGTCCTGTTGTTACGACAGACCCATCTGTTGTTACGACACACATTTCTGTCGTAACGACAAAGTCAATTTTCTCAACGACAAACAGTCCTGTAATCACAACAGAACTACCATTTACGCTACTCTTCACAATGGGCAATAACAATCAAGACACGTGCAACTACTAAGAGAACATCGGGATCACGACAAGACACGAATTCGGCACGACGGAACATCAAAATCAGGACAGGAATACGAATCACGACAGAACACCAGAATCACGACACGACAAGACTACGACACGACGACAGTACGACTTTTTCTGTCATCTTTTTCGACTGGGATAGACAATACCCACTCGGCGGATTGGCCCGGAGGCGGGAGCTTTTGAGGGACAATGAGCCCTCTTCACGAAATTCATGAAACCGTGAATCGGAATCGTAAAAATTGGGCCCATCTCCCCGCGAGGGGGACTCGAGTAAATGCGTCGCATAGGGGGTGGGTGTATTGCGTTAACGTTTAGTGTTTGGGGAGTTGGTGGTAGTGAATGCGTTGTATCAGCAGCTTCTTGACGTAGTTTGAAGGAGTCAAGGATATAAGGCGCGTTCGTAGCCTCCCATTCTGTGTCGGCTTTGTGGCGCAGTGGGTAGAGCACCATGTACATTGCGTTCCGCCCGCAGAGTCGAGGGATCGAAACCAGGAGCCGGATAGTATTTTTTTTATATAGTGTAGGGGGAGGGGTGCGGACAACGACGGTGCGGACTACGACGGACGTCAACGCGGGTGACATCGTGAGTTACTGAAAAGCTCTGCATTTAAAAGCTGTAAAATATAGTGCTTGCCGTGTGACTTGAACGCGATGGCACGTGAGTAGAACAGGTGCACAGCACCAGCCGCTCAGAACCCTTATTCTAGGGAAGCGAAGACATGTCCCAGTCTGCTTGTTGACGTAATTCGCACGCTAAAACGAAGAAACGAAGAAGCGAGGAAAGAGATGGAAACGCAGGTGCAGCAGAAAAGGAGCCGGTCGAAGTTTTCCGCGCCAGAAGACAAAGGAACGAAAGCGAGAAAACGAGCGCGCTTCGGATGGAACAGTAAATAAGTCGTTGATAAGTATCGCAACGCTTTCGCTTTCAGAACACGTAAGCGGACTTAAATTCCCTCAGAGGAATTTTCGTCATCCGCTTCCCATGATCCCCCTCCCGTGATGTCATTGGCTCGTCATACCACTGATGAGCAGGATGAGGAGAGGGGTCGCCATGTTCTTCCTCATTTAGGATGCAGGCACGCAAGCGCGCGTCGAAAATCTTCAAGTACGCCGGAAACATGTCGAACAAAGTCCGCACTCTAGCTCTGGCTGTTTCAAGAGGAAGAAGAACCTTAAATGAGCAAAAATAAATTGTGGGGTGGCTTCATAGCCCGGAAGTCCATGGGCAGTCCTGGCTCTGTCCGCTCGGTCAACCAAGATCATCTGGTCGTCGAGGCTCGAGCTGGACAGCATGCTCTCCCACTGCTCACGGGAAGGGTTGGGATTAATGGGGGGAAGGTCGGGGTTTCGGTCGCACTCCCAGACAATGTGATAGAGTGGGCCTGAATTGCCGCAAGACGCACACTCCTGGGAGTATAGTGTGGGGAATAGATGATTTAGTCGTACTGGATTTGGGAACGCGTTTGTTTGAATTCGTCTTAATGTGTTTTCCTGCATTTTAGACAAACTGCGTTGGGTGGGGGGGAAAGGATCTTCTACGTAATCTACAATATTGGGTTATTTCTTGGAATGTCTCAATCGGCGTTGGACTGTGGTCCTCCTCTGGGGCCCGGTTGGTGAGAGTGCGGGCCAACGCATGGGCTGTGTCGTTGCCCGGGAGATCGGAGTGGGCAGGGGTCCAGACGATTCTGACCGTGCGCTTCAAATAACTCTCTGAATGCGGTCGTCTACGTACTGGCACCGTGGGTATACGCTGCACCTCTATGCACGTTTGTAGACTCGGTATACCTTGGGTTCCAGTCACCAGTGTATATAGTACGTATACACTAGGAACTGTCCCCATTTTCGACGGCGCGAGAAAATGAAAACATTGCTTGGGTTTAAACTCCAATGCTGTTGTATTTTGACCAGAAATGGAACAACACTCGAAATCATGCGCGTGATAATCTGCCTGAGTGTTGCTGGCGTTTGGCGTGCTCAAGTCGATAGCCGCGCGTATACGCGCACCCCGCCTTCTCTTCGTAGCATAGCGTTGTACCGGCCACTCCCATACGCAAAGCGGGGCCCGAATTGGGTCGTGGAGGATCGATTATGACGGGGTGGCATCCTTTCGCCCGGCCGAATTCGCGAAGCGTCAGTAACGGAGACGATCGCTTTGCCCGGGAACAAAAGAGCAAAAAGTGCGGCGGGGCACGGTAAGACGTTCGCGGTCGTTCCCGCCGTGTTCTTCCGATCGATGTCCTCACGTCCTGCGGGAGAGGCGGCTTGCGTGACCCGAGGCCGGTGTACGGACAATGGGACATTCTGGACGACCGCCTCGTGAGCGCCCACGAGGTCCGCCTCCCGCAGAATTGGCCCGGCCTGACACCCCCCTCCCCGTTGTTGTTGTCTTATACCCCTGTCACACGCGCCAACCTAATGTCATTTTAGACGAATGAGATTCGTTTCAAATGACATTCGTTTTCTGCATAGGTGCTACACGAACAAACCAAATGTCATTCACGTGTGATGTCAATGGCAATCGGTAGTATACTTGGCGCACTCGAAATTGCATAGAATGATGATGTAATCCAGATAAGCGTTTATACTTTGAGAAAAAGTATCTAAAATGCTTTAGCATGCGTTATGAGCACTCTTTTTAGGCCGTAATTTGTTGCAATAAGTCATACGAAGCCAAGACAAATAACAAGGAGATCCGCCATGATCCATACCGCAATTTGTCCACAAACATAGCGGCGCGCGGGGACGACGCCGCGATGAGCGACGTGAAAAAGGCTGTCGCCGAGCGAACGTCTCGCTCTCGGACCATTGCGTGCTTTCGTTTGGGTTTCCCGCGGCATTGCGGGCGCGCGCATTTTCCGTCCCCATGCCGACGGCAGCCATGTTGAAATGGTTGAAAGTTGGAAAAGCCGGGAACCCATGCGGTCACACTGAAAGCGGAAGTAATTCATTCAAAGTGCTCAATAAAGCAAGCTAAAGCTTTTAAAACAGGCAAGATCAAATAAAAAGTGGCAAACAATAAGGTTCTTATTTTTTTAAAGATATTTTTTTCTGGTCTTCTGCTGTTGAGAGTACGCAGTTGGTCCGAATTCACAGTCGAATGAGTTCTCTGGACTCATTTGGTACCGAATGTCATTCGCAGCGAATGTCATTAGACTGAGCCCGTGTGACAGCAGACGAATGTCATTTGAAACGAATCTCATTCGTCTAAAATGACATTAGGTTGGCGCGTGTGACAGGGGTATAAGACGAGCCAATCTCGACCGGTGAAAGATTGCGTGATTGGGGCACTGCGCTCCGCCGAGCCGGTTTTCGTGGACGAAGACGGAGTACTCCGGACGGTCCTTGTTGCGCGTGGCGTGTGAGACGGTGTGACGGGGCGTGCTTGCGTGCGAGACGAAAACGGGAACGTGCGCATCGCTTCGGGCATGAACGCAAACATTATTCGAGCTCCTCTAATGGGCTTTTTACTACTCGTCAACCTCCCTTCACTTCGATCTTTACAGTGCCGCGTGGAGCAATGTCAGCGAGAAGTCAACATTTGGCTAATTGCGCAGTGCTACAAGGCCGGTATTTACATGGTGATTGGAAGCAGTAGTGATGCCCCTAGTTTTCTTCCAAACAGTGCACTGAAAGTACGAGCATACACTGCTGCATGCTTTCTGTTTTAGTGGTTGTTTTGGGAAAGTTTCTCAAGCGGCGAGACCGTATGCGCACAGAGAGAGAGAGACAAACCCACTATAGAAAGATACACACATGAAGCATGAGACCCCGTCTCTAGAATGTTTGAGGATGACCTGATCGATTTGCAAAGTGATTACTCATGCGCCTAGCAGACGAGATGAGAGAGAGACAACCGCGACTGACGAGGAAGCAGAGACGATAGACAGTAGAGAGAGAAGAGAGGAGAGAGAGACGAGAGAGAGAGAGAAGAAGAAAACGAGAGACCAAATATCATTAAAGATAAATGACAGGACTTGGAGGATGAGTAAGGAATCGTGACGAGAGCCGAGAGAGAGAGAGAGACTTTATTTGATGCCCGAGGTGAGTTTTTTTTGGAAGGCTAGACGTTTTGGATGTCCGAGTTTTTTTTTTTTTTTTTTTTTTTTGGTAGCAAAAACTGTTTCGAACTCTAGGCCATCAATTGTCAAGTCCGCTATTGAAGACGCATGTACACCACGCGTGATATATAGGGCTGTAATATACAGCACAGAGTGGCTGGCCTCTGGACCCCTGTTTCCAAGAAAATAGCCCGGCGATCATAACCACAGTTTTCGCACTTTGCAGATCGCTGGCCGAAAATTTCAAGGCTTGCTCGCGATCCAAGCGTTCGGTTTTTCGTTGTGAACCTCAGTTCGAATGCGCGTGGAGTCTGATGTGCGAATTTTTGACGCGTTTCCCAATCATGCGAGCTATATTTCATTGCACTCAGCGTGAAATATCTGTCTGAGGAGCAGCACGGTTGGAAAGTGGGGTCCACTTCGTGCCGCGAATAGCGCCCAGACAGCGGGCAAAATTGAAAGGAAACACTGCGCTTCCGCTCTGCGTCTAAACTGAGCTCGTCTTGGCTGTTGCGCAACTATACTCTGGCGCTTTCGAGAACACATCGTCATCGCTCTGCTGAGCTGCATAAAACCCCACAAGGAAGACAGAGGGGGGAGGAAACGGCCGCTGTTTCTCGCGTATAGAAAATTGCGTCCGCATGTACATTTCCCTCTTTCCTTTTCCGCTTCTCTCTCTGCCGTCCTCTTCTCCGATTCGCCGTACCCGGCTTCACACAACATCCACTTCATAACAAAGCCCGGTGAGATAAGAAGCAAAAAAACTTATATATGCCGAGTTACTGCGTTATTCCACTCCACAGGAGCACGTGATTCGGTTTGTCACATTTAAGGAAAAGTAATGCCCTGGCAACTGATGGCGCCACAGGGATACTGCAGCACGAGGTCCTTCTTGCCTGGTGGGTGTTGATGCGCACTGCCGGAACGTGGGTGGCCGCGGAGTCTGCCAGCTCATTACGTTTTGCGGCGAGCTTTTGTGTCCGGCCGTGGGGAGGCTTCCGCGAGTCCTGGAAAAAAAGCACCGCTTTGCTAATGACACGGCCATTGAAACGGGCTCGCGGGTGCCGTCCTGCGTTGGACCCCTCGGCTCGAGTCATGCTTTGTAAGCATGAACGGGAAACAGAACGGGAGCCTTGTTCCCGTAGAGTGAGGTTTGGGCGCTAACTAGGCCTCGTTGGGGCGCGTCTGTGTGTACGAGATACGCAATCACAGGTCAGGGCGGTCGTCTGATTTGGGAAGTGTGCTGCAAATCGGCAAAGAAAAAAAAAATATGCCGCAGTGGTCACTGATTGTCGGAGTCCACCCGTGGCCGTGGGTGACCGAATGCGTTTCTGGAACGTGTAAAACGTGTGTGTGTGTGTGCGTGTGCGTGTGGTTGTGTGTGTGTTATATATATATATATATATTATATATATATATATATCTACTCTATATATACTGATATATATATATATATATAATAGCGAATCAGAAATGGGAAAAGGGGGGCTCAGTGAATTAAAACAGAATAAGGATTGGCAGTCAGGAAAACCTCGTAAAGAAAAGGGGAGAATGCGGTAGATCATAGAAACAGTTGAAGAATTTTTTGAGTCAGAAAGAAAGTGGTGAAAAAATACCCGCCGGGTGGAATCCGAACCCACCACCTCCAGAATACGCGTCTGGTGCGATGACCACTACGCTGCCGGCGGGGCGGTTTTCCCCACCACTTTCTCGGGGTATTTATATTAATGTATTTTTTTCTTCCTGTACTTGGGGGTGGTAGCCAGCGCCACTCGGACTACTCGGGGTGAAGGGGACCTTCTTTTTAACCCCCGGGCCGTGACTCGAGTGTCTACGACATGTCGAGAGTGGTCGACCAGCGTTGAACCCTCTTAAGCTGCCTTTGGCAAAGACTGCCAGACAGCGGCCTCGCTATGCATGTAGCAAATCAGAAATGGGAAATGGGGGGCTCGGTGAATTTAAGACAGAATAAGGGTTGGCAGCCAAGAAAACCTCGGAAAGCAAAGGGGAGAATGCGGTAGATCATAGAAACAGTTGAAGATTTTTTGAGACAGAAAGAAAGTGGGGAAAGCCCGCCGGGTGGGATCCGAACCCAGTCGGGGGTTCGGATCCCACCCGGCGGGCATTTTTCACCACTTTCTTTCGGTCTCAAAAAATTCTTCAACTGTTCTCTGATCTACCGCATTCTCCCCTTTGCTTTCCGAGGTTTTCTTGACTGCCAATCCTTATTCTATATATATATATATATATATATATATATATATATAGTAAGGAAATGAGAGGGCTCGTTGAGGAAATACAGAAACATAGGGAGGCAGTCTACAACGCCAAAGGAGGCATAGGGGTGTGGTTAGGCTATATTTTTTACTAGGGTTAATGAAGTTAAGATTTTTTTTTAAATATAAGGAAGAAAGAAAGAAAGAAAAACACGCGCCCAGAGTGGGGACCGAACCCACGCCTTTCGATTAGATCTCGAATGCCTTACCAATTCCTTGCCGAATTGGTAAGGCATTCGAGATCTAATCGAAAGGCGTGGGTTCGGTCCCCACTCTGGGCGCGTGTTTTTCTTTCTTTCTTTCTTCCTTATATTTAAAAAAAAATCTTAACTTCATTAACCCTAGTAAAAAATAGAGCCTAACCACACCCCTATGCCTCCTTTGGCGTTGTAGACTGCCTCCCTATGTTTCTGTATATATATATATACAGGCCCGTCTTGGTGCTGAAAAGTGCGTGTCCCAAATTGGCAAACCTTATTGTCTCTTAGAAAGGGCAGTGCATATTGTTTTCTATGCCGGCAGCCGTTAATTCCATAAGATGGTGATCAAGATGATTTGCTCTACGATCTCGGGAAGTGTCGCAAGATCCCCACGGCAAGAGCTGCGCGCCTGCCTCGGCATCCTATTCCAACGTTCTCGGTACTTTGCAGTGACCCGTAGCGTTGGTCATTGCGTTTTCCTGTATGGGTGACCTGCTGCATTGACCGATGTCCTTCTGCAATCCCCCGGCACGCTCGCACGCCGGCGAGCGGCTACGATGTTTAGCAGACGCGCTGTTATGTGGGCACGCTGCTGCGGTCCCTCCCGCGAAAATAACCATCAAGCACCGTCACCACCATCACTGAAAACAATAACATCTCGTATTTATCGCTGTCGCGGTACAAAAGAGATTTTTTTTACTCCCGTGACATGAAATGGAAGCGAAATATTCCTCCACCGTAGATCCTTGTGCGTGATTGAGCTTTATATAAGCTGAGCAGGAATGGAATATGATGCCTGCTTTCGCCTCTCACCGTTCGAACGGCGAGTGAGACCGAACATCGGTGCAAAACAACGGATCGTGTCACCCTACGTCAGCAAGCAGGCTCGCGGCCATCGTGGGAGCATGTAGAAACGACACGTGCACGCTCGAGAAGCATAATAATGGCAGCTTTGTTGAAGGCGTATACTGTACACGAAACGTGCCTGCCGAAGCATTTGTGGGCTTGAACGACATTACCTGGCAGTCAACAACAAAATCACCAGTGGCAAGTAATTTGCATGTAAATAATACTTAAACGAAAGTTTGAAGACGCAGTTTGAAAACGGGACGGACAGTTTGAAAGGGTCGGGTATATTGCTCGTTTTATAATCGGAGTTAGTTCAAGAGTTGGAATGCTTACTTTTCAGAACGCGGAAACGAGTAAATTGGGCTTGTTTTGTGGAGTTTCTTCAACACTTCCTCTTTCCCCGAAAAGAAAAAAAAATATTTCAGCCTTTGTAAGGCACTGGCAAGGATGACAGCCTCAGATGATTGGTGCGTTCATAGGCACGCACACACACACACACACACATACCACACACACACACACACGCACACACACGCACACACACGCTCGCTCCTCCGTGACGCAGATGATCTTCTCTTGAGAGGATGGACAATTTTTCCGCTTGTAATTGCGGTTGTCCTCACGTCAGTGTGTACCTCGCGGAAGACGGATTGGCCTGTCATTCTGCTGTACGCATCATACGCCGTCAGCCAGGAGCTAGGCGGGGGCTGCACTTGGGGCTCATGAGCGGGATGACCTAACTGCAGCGAGGAGTCGTTCATTGCTTCGCTTCGTTACGACGAGACGAGCGGGTCGACAAGCGAGGGGGATGGTCGTGGCGATGCGTCGTGACGTGTGACATTAGTTCAATGGGTTGGGGGAGGAGGGGGGGGGGGGAATTGAACGCTTAGTAAAGGAACAAAATGCAGCAATATTGTCGAGCCTTTGCCCGCATGGGCGACGTCCTCGGTCCAGTATGTCCTGGTAGGTCAGCTCAGACTGATCCCCTACCTCTAGACTCTCGGGGGTGAGCTCTGTCCGGCTGGTCCTCTTGCTGCTGTTTAGAAGGAGTTGGGCGAGGATTAATGTTTGAATGTGAGCGTATACTCCCACACCATGTGGTATAAGGAGATGGGCAGAATTGGCATGTTGGGGAAAACTGGGCGGAATAGATGCTGTGGAGTCGAGATACGTCGAGGAAATTAATTTGTCGGAATTTCGCGAAGCAGCATTTTTTCTTGATTCTTGTGTAGTTTGAGGTTTGGTGGGGGAAAGTTCGTCTTTGAAGCTCGTGATAATCCAAGATGTTGTATATTGACACGGTATTGAGATATGATGAGCACTTTCAAACGATGGCTGGAGTATGAGTGCGCGGGCTGGGGCACGAGCTGCCTAATTACTGCCAGGAGTCCACACTATGTGGGTATCGGAGACGAAGGTTCGTTGGGTCACAACCTAGAGGGCGGCCTTTTTTTTTTTTTTTTTTTTTTCCTTTTCTTTGTGCCGGGTGTTTTAACACCATCGTTATCATCGTTATATTGGCCCGTTTACTGTCAGTGCAGGACGAAGGCACTTTCTGTAAACTTCCAACCGGTCCTCAGTAGGCTTTCCCATCTGTATCCATGATGCTCTTCCCCAATTTTAGCGTCATCTCTCTACCATGGTTCGTGTCTTCCCTCTTCTCACCGCATATCTTGGTAGCCGCTTTGTCACTCTGGGGATATCCGCCTGTTGTCCCTCCTTCTCCGCACCGCATGGCCGACCCGACTGCCTTTTTTTTTTTAATTTTCAGCCTAATTAGCGTGTCTTCTAAACGATTTGTTCCCTAGTCAAAAACCCTCGCTTCCTGCCATAAAGCGCTGAGCTGGCGAGGCATACATAATTTGCTATGTAAATAAGAACATTGAATGAATGAATGAATGAATGAATGAATGAATGAATTTATTGTTAACATGGAAAGGAAAGACCACCGGCAGGCGTAGTTTGTCTCACTAAGGGCGGACACCGGAACTGGCTTGATCGATCCCCGTCTTGGCGCGTCAGTGTAAACACGCCGAAACGGACGCGACCACTCGCGGAGCCTCCGAAGGCGAGCCCACTTGCTGCGGGTTGCCCGCGAACCCAGTCAGTGGAAAAGGCACGAGCGAAGAAAACAAAGAGAACGTACGCATTCGAAGCGCGGACATCAGCCGCAGTGCGAAGTTCTGGCGTCCAGCCAGCATTCGTCGCCAAATAACGGAAATCCCCCCCCCCCCCCCCCCTTTTGTTTCCGAATCAGGCGCCGCGCGCGGGAATATTCTGCAACATCCGAAGCGAACTCGTGTCTGGATCCCGCTACGTTGGTTGGCAGTGGCACCGGCCGCGCCTTATGTGGACAGACAACAACAAGAAAAGAACACCAAGATTGAGAGTAAAGGCGGGCACCGGGATCAGGTTAGAAGATCGAGGCAAGAGGGCTGGAGGCGCGAACAAAGGTGCCGTTTTGTGCACACGTGTCCAAAAAGAACACCAGCGGGAGGAGAACAAAGGGGGGAACAATTTCGGAGGGAAGCCTGCGTGGCTCCACTTTCGCGGTATTTCGGGCGCCTCGTTCGTCGACGAAATAATCTCTGGCCGGCGCGGACAAAGGGCGCCGCGTGTGCCAGCGTGCCGCGCGAAGCAGCAGGCAGCAGCGGCAAAAGGGGCGGCCCGTCGTGAGAACTAGGAAGTGAAGGAAGGCACTGGGCAAGCGTGTTGTTCCTCGGTCCCGAAAGAGCCGCTCGTTGTTCCACGCCGATCGCGTGGGAAGGCGCTGAGAACCGCGGCCACTTGTGCGCCTGCGGTGCTTTCCGCACGGCGGCAGGCACCCGGAGACGTCGTTGGCCAACAGTTGGCGGAAGCCACCTTGCTGGGTGTGTGAACTTCATACGCGGACGTGTCGAAAGCCGCTGGGCACAGCTCGCGACGCAGGGATGTATGATTGGCAGCGTACGGTCATAATTATAGCTGGACAGCTGAGCGGGGTTTATTAATGCGAAATCATTAAATCGTTCATTGCGCGAATGAGACGGCGTCCGCCATCGGCGTTGGCGTCTGCAGAAACGGCTCCTTGAGGCACGCTCCAAAGCACGACTGGTACCGTAAGCTTCGCTAAAAACAGAGTTTAGGGCAACAGAGTGGATTCCTAGAGAAGGCAAGCGTGGCAGGGTGCGGCGGGAAGTTAGATAAGCAGATGAGATCAAGAAGTTTGCGGGGATGAATTGGTCACAGTTAACACAGGACCGGGATGATTGGAGATCTATGGGAGAGGCCTTTGCCCTGCACTGGGCGTAGACAGGCTGATGGTGGTGGTGATGATGATGATTACGACCGCTCTGCTAGGCAGTGCAGAGCCATGGGGAGAGGGGACGGCTTCGGTTGGGGCTGTGAGTGCGGTGCTCGGCGGCGAATCACAAGCAGGCGATCCGCTGACCTCACCGAGCGGCGCAATAGTGACAGTTATGCACTCGCTGCTCAAAACTGGAAGGAACATGGGATTCGCAACTCATAACAGGTGGTTAAGTGTCCCCGGAGTTTTCTAGAGTGGTTTGTGACGTTGCGTAGATTTTAACGGGAATGAGGTACGGGGGTGAAATAGTGCGAAAATTCCTCGCTTCCTCCGATTCTGTTCGGTCCCGTCGACACCCGCGAATGTTGGGGACGGAACTGCGCCTTGCGTAGGGTATGCGTCACTAAGGTGTAGGAATGAAATTGTGGTTATTTTGTGATCTAAGGTTTAAGGTTGTGTGTGCGTAGCGGGCGCTAGATGTACGAGTCTATACGGGAGAAAAGGTGTGAGGCTTGGTTGGCGCTGTGTAATAAAGTGCATATGTTAGCGTATGCGTACAGAGCGGCGCACATTTGTTTTAAGCTTTGTTTTAATAACAACGGAATCAAAGGAGTCCGAAATAGAAAGGGAAATAGGGGAGAGCACGTAGATATTACCAATTCTCCCTCACCCACCATAAAAATATAAAATTAATGTTTATAAAGAAAAAGAAGCCCCTTACACAGTTCCTTGAATATTTCACTGGCGTTTAAATACCGGAGCCATGAAGGCGGTCCGATCACAAGTTGTCCGCCCGCGCAGTGGCCCCTTGTTGGTACGGACATCGGGTTATGGCAGCTTTGCGAACTGGCAGCTATTGGCGGTGTGAGTGTGTTTCGAACACGCAGAATCCGACGCATGATCACGTGGGTGGACCAGAACAGGCGATATAGCTATAGTCATCTTGGACACATGTGGTCATACAACAAAGAGGTCAAAATATTTTTAACGCCCTAGTCACTGCGGCAACTTCGTGGCATAACGTACGGACGGTGCTAAAGAGCTTTAAGAAATCTCGGCAGTGACGGAAGTATGGAGAACTACTTTTGAAAATCGCGCCTGTAGACTGGAATTTCACCTCATGTCCGCCGTGTTATAGAGATAATGTAATGGTAATACTAACAATAGCATGCCGGTGAATAAGAAAAGCTACAAAAAAACAGGCGTAAAAATATTTTTTTGTTTGATTGGTGGAGGGTGAAAACGGACTAAAGTAGTTGAAATAGTAAGCCAAAAATTTGGCTTGAGGTCGAAAGAGCTTATGCAGCAACCGTCGTAATAAGACTGCTCTTTGAAGCGCTTGTGGCGTGCCGCCGAAATAGCTCAGTTGGGAGAGCGTTAGACTGAAGATCTAAAGGTCCCTGGTTCGATCCCGGGTTTCGGCACTCTTTTTTTTTTTTTTTTTTTCGTGGCATTTTTGCGTGGCACGGTGTACAGATTTCCGGCCATATTTCGTATGACCTCTAACCTGCCCGATTGGCGGCGGCGCAAGGAGGTAGCGGCGCGCGTCCTCGGAGGAGCGGCTGTCCGCACTCCTTCACATTCGGTCCATTGCAATGCCGGGTGTCAACTCAGTCGAACTCGCAGTCCTTTTAACAGCGGAGCTGTTGTTGCTGGCCGTTACGTGTGCAACGTCTGGGTCATAGTTACTCCCACCGTTTATTGCGCACGTGAGCACATTTTTTACCAGGAGCGCCCGGCGTCGTCTAGGCTTGCACGTGGCTCTCGCAAAAAATTCCAAGAAAGCTGTTCATGCATAGTCAGTCAGTGAAAACTTTATTACACACCAGTCAAAAAGGGGGCGTTAGGTGCTCCCTCCCCCCATCAGTCGGCCGGTATCCCTTGGGACTTGGCGGCTTCTAGGGCGAGACCGATGATCTTGCGCTGGGTTTCGGAGGTTCGGCTGAGGAGTAGTGCCTCCCAGGATGCTACGTTTCGGTGCGGTTTCTTGTACGAAGGACACGTCCACACCATGTGGACGAGGTCCGCTCGACCCTTTCATGCACAAGACAGCTCGCGCTACAGACGCCCAGTTCGCGGAGCCGGTTGCCGCCGGTTCTAGCGCGGGATAACGCGCTCCACTTTGGGAGAAATGCGAAAGCCTGCGGTCACAGCAATCCGGGCCCGTCACTCATGCATGAGGGAGACGACGATATAGGTGGATATGACGAAGACTACTGCTACCACAGTGAAAAGCGACGACGGAGCCGGTAAATAACCAATTTCAAACATAATGAATGCGTGGTGGTGTGTCCTTCGGTGCGAAAGAAATCCACCAACGTTGTTCAAGCCCTGCGCAACTTAGTGCAAGCTCTGCCCTTTTTTTTTTTTTTTTTTTTCGTCGTCCCAAGGAGGGAAACCCGCGCCGGGCGTTTCACGGAGGAGCGGCCGTGCGCACTTCTTCACATTCACACCTGTGCTATGAAGTAGCCGCTCAGTACCGACTTTAGAGTAGCGCACTGAAGTCGCGCTGACGGCAATGTTTGATTCGTAAGCCGTATATAAATCCCGATGTGGAGCCACTCGTGGGGTCGAATGATACAAGGCCTCCGAAGCTACAGCCACCCACGGAAGACGAGCTCCTCGAGTAGACACTGCTTTGTGCATCCACGTCGCTGATACGCAGCGAACGCGGACGATGTCGACCAGCAAAAAGCGCCTGCACTAGCGTCTCGTCTTGTAGGTGACCGCGTACATGTCATTGGAGTGCAGCTCTTCCCCGATGAATCCTCCTTGCATTGTAGCCTATGACAGGTAGTGGTGTGCAGGCCGAGGCTATTTCATTAAGTTATTTTAATTAAGAAGCATCACTCGAAATTCTGTCGTATGGTGATATACATGATGGCGTATGCGGGAGTGCAGTAAAAACCTGTTTCCTGATTCTATAGGCTGCAGGGTGCGTGCGCACGTTGCAGCACTTGTTGGTTCTCTCGCGCGGTGCCTCTCCGAGGAGAAGGCATCGGGCTCCTGTTCGCCTACCCCGCTGTAAGGCCATGGAGTTTGCATAGAAAGCCGTGAAGGCTAGGTCCTCCTTTGGAGCGCTCAGTTCGATTCACGCGAAAGATCACTTCGGAACCTCCGGTTCACCTGAGCTGGCCCCGAGGCGAAACGTTGGTTACACCTTTTCGGGCGCCGCTGCAGCCCACACGCCGGTGCTTACGCGATTCGCGCAGCCTCCGTTGGTCTGTATGGATTGCGAGGCGCGTGCTTTCCGAGAGTGTTTCAATGTCGGGAGTGAATAGGAAGCCCAAAAACTCCTCGAATCGTGGTTTCGCCGAGTGGAAAATTCGCGAAGCGATATCCCGCAGGCAGGTTTCGTTGCGTTGTATACCTGCAGGTGTACATTCTTCTTCATCTTCTTTGCTTGACGGAGAGAGGGAGAAACTTTATTTCTGGCGGGGCTCAGTCTTGACAAGTGTCTCTTAGGTGAGGGAGGCGCTCCAGGTAATCTTAGGTCCTAGCGGCAGTCAGGAGCTGTGGCTCGGGTGAGGAGCCAGATAGTGGGCGGGTTGGGTTACTTGACAGAGATGCGGTCGACATAGCGGCTACGCTTGTCTGCGCGCCATTGTGTGCAACCATGCTGCGAAGTTACTCTTCGCTGTTTCCGCGGATTCCCCATAGGTACCTCACATAAAGGCGAGGAGGTTTTCCTCCAGGCTCGCCATCACACATCGGAGGTTGGCGGGAAAGCCAGAGCGCTTATTACCGCTGTGTAACCATGGCATACACACCACTATATAGTAATCTACGTTTTCGATAGGGGACGCGTTCTCGGTATGGGAATTTCTGTTTCGTTGAGGGGGAGAGCAC
Source organism: Haemaphysalis longicornis (assembly GCA_013339765.2). Taxonomy (NCBI): domain Eukaryota; kingdom Metazoa; phylum Arthropoda; class Arachnida; order Ixodida; family Ixodidae; genus Haemaphysalis; species Haemaphysalis longicornis. Next base: position 79,927,904 of record CM023456.1, on the reverse strand, counting down.
TGTAGTAGAAGGCAGAGCGAGACTGCGTCGGCGATTTCCAACTCTCTTTCTGTCACTGCGTGTCGCCCTTGTCTGAAACTGCTGCGTGTTGCACCCGTTCCGTGCGGCCGTGAATCCCGTAGACGCGTGGAACGCCGACAGCGGAGTCGCGGTATACAGCAGAGGTGCGACAACGGCGGCGACACGACCGCGAGGCACGTTTCTCGGTCATGCACGCAGCCGGCGCACCATCCTCTGCACATCGAGATCGTGACGTAGTGAAGCCGGCTTCGGAGGCGTCTCGCATCTACCCGGCGCCATTCCTTGCTCTTGTTGTCCAAGGATGGCGAGTTTGTCGGCCTTCCTAGACGTGTTCAGGGCCGCCGCCACGCTTCGGAATCCGCAGCCTCTTACGCAAGAGGCGGCAACAACCACGCGAGCAAGCGAAGGATGCGACACGGGGCAAAGAGGAGTAAAATGTGGGAAGAAATGCGGCTTTGTGCTCTCGTTAGCCCGCTCTGAATCTCCCTCGCTGCCTGCCCCGCTCATGCCCTGGGTAGGTGTTCAGATCATTCACTGAAACCAGGGGTTTATGCAGAATTTCGATTTTGGGGGGGTGTCGGTGGGATGTTTGGGGGGGTGTTGTATAAATCCCTAGGCAGGGTGCTTGTGGTTGTGGAATCTTTTTTGTTTTTTGTTTTTTTTTGGGGGGGGGGTGTTAAAGTCCTTCTGGGGGGGGGGGGGGTGTTAGGGGGGGGGGGTGTATAAATCCCTGACTGAAACGGTCTTCAACCGTGACGCAAGATGCCATTTGTTAAAGAGGTACAGGTACCCATTCGCGCGTGTGGATCATCCGTTTAATGGAGTGGCTGCCAATAGACTGTAAACGCAATAGGGGTCGGGCAAGGGCTTGGGGAGGGATGAGCTGAAATTCGGAGGCAAAGTGTGGACTCAACTACAGCACTCGATGAACGTGGCTGGAGATCTTTGGGGGAGGCATTCGTCCTGCACACTCTAATACAACCAGGCTAGAATTCAACACCTCCGAGGCACAGGGCTCCATCCTGGGAGACCCCCCGATCTTAAGCGTTGGATATGGGGACCCCAGTACCGGTCTCTTCTCGGCTTTCTGCGTGCAACTGGTGCAATATTGTACCTATTAACCTCCCTGTTATGCCGTAGGGCAATATACCGCAGTTAAAAAAAATACAACCAGGCTGCTGCTTCTGCTGCTGCTGATGATGATGACCTGTTCGTAAGTTGCAATTAGGAGGGGAAAAAAAAAGTAACTCCCGACATTTCAAGTTTTTACGTCCGGCAGTTTTGGCTGGGAAATTTTGGTTATTACAGTTGGACGGCTGGTGGCCACGTGGAAGTTCCGTTCCCCTTCGGCACGCGTGTGGTAGTTTTCGTCCGACTCTTTTTCTCCTTACTTGTGCGGCGCGACGCTTATGCTTGAGGCGTCAGACTGGCTGGCCACCAATCACCACCGCGGTTCTCCTGCTTCACAACCCACCAAAAATAAAGCGCCTGACCAATTTATCCACTGGAGGCACAACTCTTGGTCGGGGGCTCCATTTGGGAAGCTATTTTGGCAGTCGGCGGCTGACGACATGACGGACCAACCAACAACTGCCCTGCTTCCAAACGCCAATACGAATACCGAAAAAGAAAGCCTGAATACGCATGCAGCCACCATGGCACAGCTTTGGCACACGTCGAGTCCTCACCGCGGAAGCCGTCCCGTGTCGTGATCGTACATTCGATTTCAATGTATTCACATATAGTCCGCGGTCAGGGCCGGCAAGTGCGGGGCATCTCGTGACCCCAATCATGAACGCTGTGCTGTCCTCTGAACGACCGCGCAAACGTAGGCGTCACGCGTGCAGTCGCTTCAAAGGGCATTCCTTTTTCTGTAACCGTCGAGGGACTGCTTCGACAAGTAGCGTGGTGGTCTGAGCGAAGTCGGATCAGTGGGGAGGTGACGGAAGCGAAAATCCTCTCGCCAGCAGCGGCCGAGCTGTCGAGCGGCTATTCCTCCCGTCGTCGTGAATAGAAACACGCGGCCGCTGCTGGCAAACGTTGTCGTTGGCGCCCTGTGCAGCTCCGCGGCCTCTGTTGCCGATGGTGTGTGTCATTCGGACGAAGGGGCCCGCCGTGGGACAGGTTCGATTTTAGCCGCTGCCGCGGTCGGGTCGAGGGTGGGTACGGAGATGAAAAAACGTTCTGGCTGCGACGCCTACGGCTGAAGAAGGCCTGTGCTGTCGTAATCAGGGCGTCGATCAAATCAGTCGAACTTTTTCGAGCTGAAGGGGGGGGGTACACTGTTATTTGGACCAAAATTGGAGAAATAGAATGAAGGCGTCATTAAAAGGCGAGGGAAGTAGCGAGACGTCTGTGGCCCGTGAAGGCAGAATGCTAGCGGACCTGTTCGGTCGGCCCTTGTGATTTGGCTCGCTCGGCTTGCGCAGGGAGGGACGTTTTGGCTGTCCAGTGATTGGAGAAGCCCGTGCCGGCGTTTCCGCATTTGGTCTGCCTCGCGCGCACGCACGCGTCGTTTATTCTGGATTGGACATTTTAACGTCGCAACGAGGCCGGTTTGGGAGCCTTTCGGTCCTGATTTGGCGGCCTGATCCAAATTATGACGGCTGTCAGGAGGGTTTTTTTTTTTTTTTTTTTTTTGTTACCCATCCTCTTCTTTCACGTCCTCCGTGAAAGAAGCAGGCTTGTTTCTGCCGCCTTCGCTTTGAGCGCGCTTATTTTGTGGCTCCCCTTGCGGGGAAACGTGTCTTGAATGCCATCTGGGTCGTGCCTTCTTGGCGCCACGCGCCCGCGCACATTGTTTCCGCAGGTTTCGTATTTTATTCGTATTTATATACGTAGGTATTTGTATAGTTTTCGTATTGGTGAGCTTGCAGTTCAGCCAGTTAGTGCCCTATGCAGTCGCGGTCCTTTCGTTCGCTGAAGTTTTGAAACTTGTGTTAAAATAAACGGGAGTATAATTTCAGCAGTGAGGACCGCCTTTATGTGCGCGTGCATTTTCACATGAATTTTTTTTTCCCCGGCACTTCTTTTTTCTCTTTTCGTTTCCTACATTTATCAATGCTGTAGTCGCATGCAGCGTAGGCAGCCGGATTTTCCTGAGCTTAATTTCTATAAGAGCGAATAAACATCTTTAATTTCAAGGTTAGAGCCTTTCTTTATGTTGTTTGTTCTTCATTTGCACATGGGAAGCGATAGAGGACGGCTGCTTGCCCCGGGAACCTCTTGCCATCAGCACACCAGTAATGAATAAATATTCGCGGAATCAACGCATCAGTTACTTTTAGAATAGTGTACTGTATTAAGAAGGTTGCGCGCTTTTCCGGCTTTTGCAGATTTCAGTCGGACTGGGAGTGTCAGCGAAAATCATGCGTAGAGATACTCTTGATTCTAACAGTAAAAACCGCGGTGTCTGCAGAGCCTGGAAGGTGGTGGTGTTCCATTGTCTGCGAGCTTTGCTACTTATTGACAGGCCTCTGGATATTAGTATAAGTCAAGGAAATCGGCGTTGTGTTTAGCATTATGCGAACCCGTTTGCGCTGCTACCTGGTGTACCCGATATCGACTTCAAGCAGCGTGCTTCGATGCCAGCCTGACAGGTGAAACTTTCGCGAAATCTCCATTATTGTGAAAATGTCACGCGTTATACGGTTTGCCATTTTCTTCACTTTTAGAACATTTTTCTTCTTTCTTTAGTTTTTCAAAATTTCGTTCGGCCAATTAGCTCCATGTGCGCTATTATAGCGATTACTGACGGAACTTTCGCGAAATCTGCATTATTGTGGAAATGCGGGGCGTTGCACGTTTCGCGGGCTTTCTTATTTTTAAAGGAGGAGGAGGAACAAACGTTTATTTTACATATTTAGAGCAGATGGGCGGCCGCCTTAGTCCAGTAGCCGCGTGCTGTCGTCTGCTCGGGTGGCCCGCTGGATCAGGCTTTGCTGGTCCTGCAGGTCCGAGCTGGTCAGCGCGCATTCCCATTCTGCTCGAGAGTAGGTGTGGGGAGTGGGGAGGGGTGGTTGGTGGGGCAGAAGAATACGAGGTGGGGGGTTGTGTCTGGGGTGTGGCAGTCACGGCAGTTATAGGTGAAACGGCTGGGGGAGATATGGGAGAGGATGGTGCCGTTGTAGAATGTATTTGTTTGGAGACGTCGCCAGATGCGGGATTCTTCGTTGGTGAGTGCAGGGTGTGGGGGAGGGTATTCTCGGCGGGTGTGTCGATAGTGCGCTAAGATGTCGGAGTAGGTGGCTGGTAGTGGGTGTAGCGTGTCAGTCAGGGTGTCCAAGTCGCCCGGCCTCGTCGGGAGTGCCCGGAAGTGAAGTTCGCGGGCCGCAGCATGGGCTGCTTCGTTCCCGGGGAGGGAGGCATGACCTGGGGTCCAAACGATGACCATCGTATTTTTAAATATTTTTATTTTTTAGTTTTTCAAAATTTCGTACGACCAGTCATCTCTATTTGCGCCATTATAACGATTACAGGTTGAACTTCTGCATATCTGCATTTTTGGGGAAATATAGGGCGTTACGCGGTCCTGGCTGTGGGGGTACTCGGCCTTTATGGGTGCAAATGCGCCCAATGTGCGCCCCGTACCGATGGTTAACCAGCGATGCTGTGACATGCGGCCGGTGACATGCTGTTACATGCGGCTGCTCCGATTAGAGACGTGAGCCGCTGAAAAAAAAAAAAAACATTAAAGAACGTTTTTTTTCTTCGTTTCTTTCAACCAGGGTAATATTCAAAAAGAAAAAAAAACATGTCTTCTCCGGAGAAATTTGTTGTGATGCGACCAATCTGCAGTGAGGGAAACGCTTTCTGGAATCAGTGCCTTGACGTGAAATCGTGCGCAGATTTTGGGAGCGGAAGCTTTGCTGGGACTTTTTTAAGGCAGCATGTAACAGTTATATATTATATTCAGTGTTAACGGAAAAAGTTTAAAGGCACATAAGTCTGTTAAGTGATTCGAAGGCGAAAGCCAGCGATTATCGAACACTTCTTCACTGCTTCATCGTGTTCGCGGTGGCGTCACGTGCACCTGTCATGCTGCACGCATCCGGATGAGGCTGGCACAGTACAGGGTTAGGGCTGTGTATTTACCACACTTGGCTGCGGCTCTTGAAGACCCGGGTTCACATCCCATTCGGATCTAAACAATTTTCTATGTACAATTGAAACTCGATTTTGCGAAACCCTATTTTATGAATTTCCCGATTTAACGAACAAATTGGGATTCCCCCTGCAGTATCCCATAGGCTAAATGCTTTCACGAATTCGAAATAACGAAACAAACTTCGAAACAAAATTCTGGAAAAAAAAAGATTCAAAGAAAAAGAGTTTTTTTCCAAATTTATGGCGTCTTGGCAGGGAGCTGCCAGCGCAGTGCAAGCACACGAGCTGGCAGTGTGCTGTTAGTTCGTGTTGCAGGCTCCACAAGCGCGCAACACGCGCAGGAAGATGCAAGGTGGAGCTTGACGAGGGAAGAGCTTGACGAGGAAGAGCGTGACGAGGTGATCAGAACTTTGACGACTTCGTGAACGCCGACGCAGAGCCGGTCAGTGACACAACAGAAGAGATCTCGACGACGAGGAGATGGTGCAGCTTGTTTGATTGATTGATTGTAGGGTTTTAACGCGTCGACGCAACGCAGGCGATGAGGCGCGCCGTAGTGGAGGGCTCCGGATTAATTTTGACCACCTGGGGACCTTTAACGTGCGCCGAAATCTCGAGCATACGGGAGTTTTTGCTCTTCGCCTCCATCACAAAAGCGGCCGCCGCGGCCGGGAATCGAACCCGCGACCTCGTGTTCAGCAGCTCAACGCCTTAGCCACTGAGCCACCATGGCGGGTGCAGCTTGTTTCCGGCGCACAAGAGGAGTCTGAAGATACGAATGATCCGGATGCGACTTCACTGGCCAGCTTCGAGAAGTGTGTGCTCACGCTGCTCACAGAGGGCGCGCAGGTGAAAACCACAAGCTTTTTTCTCGAGGCAATAACTCTGTCGCCCTCGAACGAAATTGGTGGTTCTCTCGATTTTACGAAGCTCCCGATTTAACGAAATAATTTGCGGGTCCCGGTGACTTCCTAAAATCGAGGTTCAACTGTGCATTTTTTACTCATTTTCTTTTTACAGCAGTCATTTGGTTTCATTCGTGTAGTCGCCAGCAACTTCGGTGACTTTGCGCGTTTAATGAGACATCCCAGGATTTCGCCTTGAAAAATATGTCTAATTGTTTATAGATCTGTGCGGAATCGACTTTTTTTCAATTTTTCGTATTTTTCTGAAAATAAACACGAAATAAACCGTTTTTCTTTTTTTCACGCCCGCCAAATTTTATGAAAACTTGCACATCTCTACCTCCGCTGCGATAAACACAGGCAATTTGCCTCCCATTACTTCCAACTCCTCTCTCCAACCGATTTTGTTCCCGCACGCGCGTTAAGTTGCGCCAGAGGAGTTTTTTGCGTACACGGGACCGCCAGATACTCTTTCTCCCAGTCACATAAAGCTTCGCTTTAAAAACTGTGGTTATAATTCCTCACTTTAACCTCCACCAGTGCGACGTCCTTGGCTAGTGAAATGCGTGATATTTTCGTTCGAGGTCTTCAATTTGGTTTAACACTCGTGTATAGTTCTTTATGTGTACCATCGAAGTGCACGCCCGCCGCGACCGAGATTTGAACGGACGGCCTCTTGTTAAGCGGTAGTGGGCCCTCGACGTGTAGCCACATATAACGGCCAGTTAGGAAAAGCTGCCATTGCCGTTAACATTGATATGTGCTGGTAAAATACAAAAAACAGTGCTCTTCGCTCGCAAAGGGGGAAGGCCTGAATTTTTCCGTTTTGTTTTGTTTTGCGACTGCTCCCCTTTCCAAATTTCCCTCCATAATTGCAGCCGAAATCTATAAGCAGTCCTAGGTTATGACATAATGACAGTACATCATCCACTTATAGTTCTAAGAGGCACCATGTGCGTTCTTGCGGAGTATATCGCCGACCTTTCACACCAATGAGATAAAACTCACGACTTCGCTTCCCAGGAAGCAGCTTCTCACTGCAATGATAGCGTATATTTGCGGAGGACTTGGAAGAGTGGGGGCAAGTGACTTACCTACACGAAGTTTACTTTCACTTCAAAGCGTTATCACCGCCTGTCTTGCTCTCAAAAACCTGCCGACCAACGATCGCTAAGTTTCATACCTTCACGACTGTCGGGAGCTTATTTGATTTTTTCTGTATAGTTTGGTTTTCGGTTGAACCTTTTCATCCCGCCTTCGTGAGAGAGGGCTGTAAGTTGTGAAATATTTTAAGGAAAGAAGAAAACGAAGGAAATAGGAGTAGTCTCAGCGGGGAGAAGTGTTAGTGAAAATTGCGGCTGCGTGGAGGGGCGTTCATCAGCAGGGTATCGGCGGTGGTGAGGCCCCCCTGAGAGCATATCGGCTGTTTTTCCACCGACCTACCGACGCCGGATATCGCCCTGTTTGCGAGCATCGCGTCCTCTCGCCGTCATTTCGTTCAGCGATGTCCCCAAGGGATGGATCCAGCCGCGGATCGGAGAGAAAGGCGCCGCTCGACATTGACGCCTCGTATACCGCGTTGTTCGAGATATAAGTCGCGCTGCGTGTTCGCTGCTTCTCCTTGTGAGCAGTGCGATCGCGGCAACCGAGCGACACTTTGCATGTTCGTTTTTGTGAACGTAGAGTGTGACTCTTCATATTGCAATCGCGGCCCGTCAAATGTCACCATAATCGTTATTTTCAATTTGTTTATCATTGCGCACGCCTATCATCATCATCATCATCCAGCCGTTCCTGTCTTGCGATATCCTAGTCCATTCTTTGCCTCCAGATTTTCTGATTTCATCCCTCCTTCGAGTTAACGCCTTCCTCTACTTGTAGCCCCCGTCTCTCTAGCGTAATTGTGGCTACCGCCTCTTGTAATGATATTTATTAGCATCGCTTATACTGCAGCAATTGCTATCTTTGTAAGGACGCATTGTGTCTTCTGTGCTCACCACACGTTTTTCAGTTCGACGTAAAGCTTAGATGTCCTTGGTGTGGGCAACGTCGCCCTTTTTTTTCTCTCGTTCGTTGGTGCGCATTGATTGCTGTTGCATTGTACAGTATCAAAGAACATAAAATTCTCGGTTATCACAGCATCATCATCACCTTCGTCGTATCGTACTGTTTGTGTCTACTGCAGGCGTGAAAACCTCGCTCAAAGTTTTCCAGTCATTTCTATCGCGCGCTTTGAAAAGCGTCATCACAAGCCACTTGTAATTGTTGTATTTGTTTCGCCGTTTAGATCCACGGGTGCTCGAAATTAATCCGGAGCCCTCCGCTACTGCGCGCCTCATCGCTTGTGTAGCGTCGGCGCGTTAAACCCTACAATCAATGACTCAATCATGTATTTGGTTCGCAAATGACACCACCGACCGTAAGTGCTGCAGCTACTCCATTGATACAGCGCAGCGCGTGCCCTACTGAGCGCATCACTCCAACCACAACGCCAACTGCTCGCACTATAGGCGGTGAGATGCGGCAGTGTGTGCTTGGACCCAGGGCCGGCGTTCCCCGAATCCCTTTCCCCCTTTCGCGCCCTCTTTCGTTCCCGTCGAAGCGGAAATTGGCCTGCCGGCCATCGCTCTGAGATGAGTGTGTTCCGGCGTGCCGCACCCGGCCAACTGCCCGCCGTCAACAACAGCGACGACGTCGACGGCTGTGACGACGCTCGGTCGCTAGTGGCCGTGGAGCAACACATTGCTTCTCCGTGAGCGGCTTTCAAGGCGGCGGTGGTGGCGGCGCTCTTTTGTAGCGCACGCATCGTAGCACTCTCCCGATGACATGTGTGCGGAGCTGTTATACGCTTCCGTGGAGATATTTCTGGAACACATGATTGCTATCGCGGACGCGATAACGTTTACGCGCAGTCGAGTGGCCTGCATCAATTTTCTTTTTTGCTCGACTTGACGTTGCCATCCTTAACCTGCAGGACCCGGGTGGCTGGAAAACAGCTTGAAATATTTTCGGTATGCTCCGCAAGTGAATTAAACTTTGACGTTTATCCTGTGTAATGCTTCGCTTCGGCAAACGCACGATTCACTTTCTTGCAAGCCAACAAAAAATTTTATCGACATTTTATTCAAGGAAAAAATAATGTGCGGGCAGTAGAACAGCCCGTTTAAAAAAGCCTGAGCTGAAAAAAAAAAAAAAAAAAAAAGACGCACCCAGACTGGCGCGCAAATAATCGTTTTTTTCACGAAAGCAACGCACCATCCCGCGAATCGGCTGTTGCAAAGGCAAATTTGCATAAATTTGGGTTTCAATTAGCTTCCCCCTGATTATCCGCATTGCCCCGTTTGGTTGCTTTTTTTTTTCGCAAACTTGAAAATCTGGCTCGTCGAGAGAAAATTTTCGTTCAGCGAGGTGATATCACCGCCGTCGGCTCCTAATTCTGTGACGTGCTTGAAAAGTGAATTTTGTTAGTGCGTGCGTGCGAGCACCTTTCAGCGTCACATCTCGAATGAATGCCGCAGGGAAGTTATCTGCTTGCACAGGGAACGGCCTTCAGTCGGTTTTTTTTGTTTGTTTGTTTGTTTGTTTGTTTCAGTGGGTCTTAGAGAGCTGGGACATTTTGGGTGCATCCCAGTTTAATGTCTCAAATGTTTTTATTTTAATTCTGGTACAGCCATTTCCGAGCAGTCGTGTGTGAAGAACAGTTGTGCGATCGTGTTGATAGAAGAACAATGGGAGAAGTGGGGCTTTATCCGGGCCTCAGCGGATATATTCCGAGAGCGTGCCTGGGATGGCCGTTCGGTAGCTCCCGTGGGGTTAGCTCTGCGGGATTGGAGCTAACGTTGGGTGGTGAAACGCCTTTATTCATTCTAAACATCGTTAATCATTCTCAACACGTTTTTTTTTTTTTCCAGGTGGCTTTAATGGTGTGACAGCCACCTCATCGCGGGAGAACCAGTGGTTGTTGATTTCGTGCGCGCAGTTTGAGTCCCGAGTTTGTCGGAATCTTTCATTTAATCTCCCTTAATAAGTGGAGCCCCATAAAAGCTGCACGCGCAATGGCCACGTTGATGCGAATCTGAGGAGAATGTTTTTCTCCCGCTTACAAAAGAAAGCGGGGGGGGGGGGGGGGGAATTTTAAACGTCGCATTTTTGTACGACTGTTTTCTGTTTCTGTGGCTTGTGTTTTAATTTTGCGCCCTGCAAGCGATAAATGCTCGGCGCACAGTAGAAGCACGTTAGCGATCGAGCCCGTTTAACGAGATTTCGGCAGACTGAGTTTTTTTTTTTTTTTTTTAGCCTTCCATGTTTTCTTTTTCTTCAATTATGAACGTCTGTAGAGGCGCACTTAGGATAACACGATTTCTAGCTTGCAAAAGTTGAAAAAAAAAAAAAAACACCCCACTTTAAACTGTGAACTTCGTGAGTTGCAAGTTGTCTTTTCAAGGGAATGCTTGACGAAACAACGTAGTTTTGAAACTTTTTAGAAAAAAAAAGTGTTAATGGCGCAGCCCCAAGTTTATCACAAACGCTACGGTTAGCCCGCTCACCTCACGCCAGCAGTCCTCGAGTACCCCGGCCACTGCATCCACTTTGGAAAACTGCTTCATTCGGCTGCGAAGAAACATCTATAGCGCGTGCAAAGTTCTCTCCTAAAGCAAGCGTAAAGGGACTCTGCAACATTTCCGATAAACGCTTTCACTTTTTCCTTCGCGTCTGGAAGCACTGCGAAAGCTACACAAACAACAAATTGCTGATTGGCGTGGTTCTTTGGACGTGCTAAACGTTTGCAATGTACGACCTGCATCAGAACTTGCGGGTATTTGTTTAAACCTAAATTTTTCTCTATTCGGAGTTTTTTTTTTTTCGCAACTTTATGCATATATGTCTTCGAGTTTACGCTTTTTTTTGTTCCGTATTTATTTTTGCAGTAGTGGGGTGTACTAATGCTGCCAAACTTTTCCTTCTCACATAAAAACACGTTTATAGCGCCCTCAACAATACAGAGGCAAGGTGATCGCTCGAAGTCCTTGTTTAATCATCTAATCCCCAATCCGTTAGTTACCTCATTCGAAAAAGCTTCGGTGATTTTCGGCCTGCCGTGTTTTGCGGAGCGCGCGTATAAAAGTGCGCAATGCGCTCTCCCTGTGGGTTCTAGTGAGTAACGCTTTTGGGAGTGGAGGAAATTCTTTCGCCACAAGGAACAGAAGAGGCACCGATCTGCTCGCGTGCGGCTTCCACATTTCGTGACCGTTGGCCCTGCATCTCTCAGCGGGAAGCAGTCGGTTCCGTTTCCGAAATACGCACCGAGGAAGTGACGGCGCACAGAGTGACGCCACTAAACGTTTGGCAGTTGCTTCCTCTTAGCAATTTCTTACCTGTAGCGCCGCCGAGGTGTTACAAGAGTGCGTTCGCTAATCTACAGTGTATTCTTTTTCCTTCCCATCGCGTACGTATATGTGCGTGTATAACTTCGGGGAGGGGGAGTGGTGCGGTTACCTGTGCGGCGGTGCGTAAAAATATTCGTGGGGGGACGTTTCGGGCCTCCGCGTTTTGCTCTCCCCCTGCAGGACGGAACCTTCCGTGAAGCGTTCGTGCGCGCGGGGTTATCGGCAACGACGCTGTTTTATCACTCTACGCGACACGACAGATCTCTATAACTTGCGCGCGGAGCACGAAAGCAGTACATACACACGGAATTCGCGCCGAATCGAGCGGGCATACGCATTTGTGTCGTGGCGTATATTAGGGAATCCAACTTCAAGTTGCACGCTTGGTTGCTGGGCTGCCGCTTCTGTTATCGCCGTCTGTACACTTCGTTTCCTTTCCATTCCGCGTTCTTTATGCTTTTGAATTTTACACGCGAAGCATGTTTTCGTGGTCGTTCTCCTCTCCACTCGCATGCGTGGTGTCAGCTTGAGGGGATTTCGGAACGCGTATATCGAAGATTCGCGGTACGGGCTAGAACGCCCATGTTTTACAGCGAGGCTGTTGATGGCATAGAGTTTTATGCTACTAATACTGTATATTAGAGGCCGGGGAATACCAGTCGCTCCCATCGCGTGCCGTCGTGCACGCGCCGCCGTAACGCCGACGTTTCTCACCTGCGTGTCTTGACTAGCCACATTTTCGCTCTTGAGGTAACAATCAACAAAAGAGCATATTTCTTTCTCGTTCGTTTTGCATGCAGCTTCTAAATACAGTGGAACCCCGTTCATATGTTTTTTCACCTTACCGGGAAAACAAAACGTAACAACCAGGAAAACGCAGCAGTGAGGAAACCTTCGAAAATGAACGAAAACAGTGTAGCTTTGACTTGCAACCATGCATTTCTGCAACTTTGGCTTTCGAACCTTAAAAAAACTCGAGAATGTAGGATTGCCGTTTTTTGCGATCGCTGGAAAAGCACCACGAGTGGCAATGCAAGGTCCCTAGCGATGTCGACTCTCTTCCGCACTAATTGCTTGTCTACTGCGTTTAGTACGTCAAGCTTTTCCTGAAGGGAAAGCGCCTCCCGTTTTCGCGACGCCATCAAGGCACGACAAAGTTCGCGGTTGCAAGTTCAACGGTGTTCTCAAAGCTTGAAGCGCACGATGACGACGAGAGCGCCTGCTATTCTTGCAGTGGTGCTTTATGACAAACACGGAGTTCCGGCATTCCGAAGTGAAACTTCTGTTGTAAGCGCAGTGATGATGGTGATAGCATAGAGTAACATAGGGCCATCAAGTGGTGACGAATCGCACCCGCGTGCAGCTTCATGCATCCAAGCCTGGCCAAGGCTCGTCAAATGTCAAAATGGCGGTCCGCGCATGTTGCCCGGGCGACTTCGGAGTGTCAGATTGCGACGCATGATCCGGGAACGTACTCTGAGCCACGACGTAACAGTGAGGATTTTAATGCATGGGACTCTATGTGAGCTGCGCCGGGACTAGACAAAAACAACGTAGCAGCCGGGAAAACGCAGCACTGAGGAACGTAAGAGCGGGGTTCTACTGTAAATCCCTGACGAATAAATCTTCTGCAGCTCCACTGTTCTATTGATAGAACAACTTTAAGTAACCTTTTACAATAATATTGCTTTTTTTTTTTTTTTTGGCAGGCACAGGCGATTTTTGAGCTTGTTGGTGAACCATGCAAGGACAAGTGTAACGTTCCTACGCACGCCCACTGAAGAGCGGCTAGCCCCAGGTTTCGCTCTAGTATTTATATTACTTTATAATATTAGCATGCTTATATTTATGTTACGTTAGAGTTCCGCGCATTTTTTGTTCTGCGTCAACACACTTGCATCCTCTCTTAGCCCGCGCTCCAATCGATTGATTGTAGGGTTTATCGCGCCGACGCAACGCAGGCGATGAGCGCGCGTAGGGAAGGGCTCCGGATTAATTTTGACCACCTAGGGATCTTCAACGTGCGACGAAATCTCGAAGGAAGAAGGAAGGAAGTAATGGAAGAAGGCGGAAGTTAACCTGCTAGAGCCTAGTTTGCTATCCTGCACGTGGAAAGGGAAATGGCAAAAAAAGAGGAAAAGTTGGACCAAATCTCGAACACCGCGCTTTAATCACATACGTGGCTAGTTTCCTCCTTCTCCCCCAAGGTGGCGATAGCCGTTCACACTGAAGCACCGGGGCTCCACGTTGCTTTGAAGCGAGAGGCATTCGATAGCGCAAACCGCTATGCTGCGTTTTTTTTTTTTTTTTTTTAAATAGAGGTTGTGGCTGTCGAAGGAGGCGTATGCCGGGGCAGTAAATCTGTTGGCCGAACACGTGACAATGACGCGCACCGTTGGCGCGCTGTCGTCGCCGCTAATTTTCACACCAGTACGGCCTGTATAACTTGGAACACTCTGCATACAGTGTACGCAAATTGCCAGATGCTATCTGGGAACAGCGGTTTTCTTTAACTTTCGTGAATGCCGCGTTTTCTTTAATTTATTTTTGTTTGTTTGAAACGTCCACTCCACTTCAATCTTGCGTCATTCGTACTCTTATGGCAACGAAGTAGAGTTTATTGCACTCTTTGCTTGCCTCGCTGCATTCCCATCCCAGTTTCGATCGAGTTGAGAAACTTTCAACTCAATCTTATTTTTAGTGCGCCGTTCTTTTTCTCCCGCCAAGTGTAACAGTGGCGCAGCTCTATCGCCTCGTGCGTTCCTCTAGCGATTGCGAAGTGCCTCGGGCCGCGAGGGTGTGTAAAGGCGGGTCCACTTTTCCTTTTCCAGCGAGATTAAACGAACTCAATTGGAGAGGCAAGGCCGGATACGACCGGCCGCTAAATGCTGCACTTGCGCCGCTGCTGGAATTCGATCCCAATCTCTCCCGCGCGACGCTGTTGCTGCGTCTTTCCCCTCTCTGTCCCTCGTTTTTCCGAGATCGTATTCTTAGCCGAAGCAATCCGTATCGTTCCTTCTTGTTCGGTTTGCACCACCAGGCCGGCTGAGCTACGCTAACGCGCTCCTGGCTGGACCTCATTGGCTTACTCTGGCCATGCCAGTGGCTACTATCGGCTTTATTTCGGCCCTGGTTGCCGTCCGGGCCAGCTTCCCGATTCAAACGGTCTGTTGCGGTAAGGGAATAAAACCACGTGAATCCTAGAATGTAGACGTTGCAAAACCATTTGTTCAGCAGCACGCCAGTCGACCGGAGCGCCTTCTACGTTAGCCAATGTCTCTCTCCTCCCCCCCCCCCCCCCCCCCCCCCCAAAAAAAAAAAGAAAAAAGAAAACAGTATTTCTCCGCGAATATTTGTGAGCAAATGGTTTCTTGTTCTGTGATGAAATCACCCAGAGGAAAATAAATTATTTCGCTTTCAACAAACTCCGGGGGATAAGTTTCTAGAAATGCGAAGTCCATAGTTGGACCTTCTTTGGGGGTTAATCTTGAACTTCCTGGTGAAGTTTACGGCGGCGCCCGTCCCTAGAGCTAAAGATCCCTAGACAGCGCTCTCCGAAGCTCGTTCTGCTCGCCATTTCCATGCACGCACTGCGTCGCCTTTTCTAGGAGCCCTTTTCTGACCCTCCTCCCGCACTGCCGTTTCCCTTTCCTGGCGCGTGATCCCGCGCTCACGCTTCCCGGCTCGCGCAACTTCGGCTTTTTTCGGACCACCTATTTTCTGAACCTCACCGCGCGAGTGCTTTAAACATGAGATGTAAGGCTTTCGCCTCACAACGAGTTACCGCGGTGATTCATAATGATGCCCGAATCGACATTATCTGTACTTGGAGGATCGAGCTTACGCGGAAACAGCTTCGTGTACGGTCGTAATCGAACGCTCGCCACGGCGAAGTGGTCCAAAGTGGAGCTGCATTAGCGGGAGGAAAAAAGATTAAGCAAGATTTGCGAGAAGCCGCACGTCATTTGGGGCGTTTTAGTCACCACGCTGTCCACAAATTTGTCCCCAGAAGTGGCGGCTGGGGATAACGGAGAGACTTCCTCACGCGTGCGCTTCAGCGTGGCGACCTGTCTTTGGCGCAAAGGTTTTTGTTTCCCTTTTCCGCCCCGCGGTAACAGAGCTCCCTGCGGATAAGGAATTCTATCAGTGTAATCTCTGCCTGTCTTGTGTACAGGCGCGGCGTGCATTCGCGTGTCCTGCTTGGCTAAAAGCTCGTTCAAGGGCGGACCGCGCTTACCCAGGAAACGTTCGTCCGGAAAAAAAAACGTGCCTGCACGCTCTGTCGTGAAGCCGAACGACCAGCTGCATCCTCTTTAATCGCGTCACTTGGGGAAACACGGGCGTGGTTGAGACAGCGCGGCTGTCTCTTTTCTTTCTGCCCCCGCCTGGTTTATGGTCAGGCTGAAACACTTCCTGCGCGAAGTGCCGGCTATATTGCGGCGACGTGGCGTAAGAGGTGCGGTTGTATATACGTTGTATCGCGAGCGTGTATATCTAAAGTGCACGCTTTATGGGGACCTGGGGTCGCTCGGTTGCGCGTATGGTTGTGGTACTCCGTTCTGCGCTCATGTATGTGTCTGCGGGTGCGTTGAACCGTCGCCTTGTTCCACCCCCCCCCCCCTCCCCCCCTCCCCCTCCCCCCCCTCCTACCTCTCTCCTCCTCTCTCTCTCTCTCTCCTCCTCTCTCTCTCTCCTCTCTCTCCCCTCTCTCTCTCTCTCTCCTCTCTCTCTCTCTCTCTCTCTCTCTCGCACGTGCACGTTCTGTTCACAAAGGAAGGAGCTTTTCCGTGGTTGTCCCCTTTATGCGGATTTAATTGCAATGTAGCCGTGTTTATTAAAACGAATTTTTAACGAGCGAACGATTGTGCGAGACGTTTTGCGCAGCTACAAAGATACACTCATCTTTAGCTTATGCCGAATACATCTGGGGACGTGAATAAACATGGCGCTATCATCTTCCCGCGTTCGGATCTCAAAATGCGTGCCGAGTGTGGTTTGCACAGCCAAGTCGATCTTTATGAAGAGTTGTTGCGTTGAATTTTAACGTGACTCACCCTGCAACACTTTCTGCAAGTTTTTTTTTTTTTTTTTAGATCCGACATACTTTCGGAACCAGTCAACAAGCGCATCCGGTACGGGGCACAATTTAGCTAACCGTTTTGGACGGTCCGCTCCGGTATCGGCGGCACGCTCAGCACAACCGGAGCCAATGCCGTTCGCGGCCGAGCGCGCCACGCATGCGCAATGGCGCTCCCGCTCGCTATAGGAGCGGAGCGGAGCGTGAAAGACGGTCAGCTAAAACTCTCTAATGTGCCATCAGATATTTGTGGTTGCCGGCCGCGGCCGACGCGAGGCGATGACTGTTTTCGCGGCCGGTCGAGGCGTGAACGAGTACGGCAGGTAGCTGTGCGGCCCACTGCACGATCGCGGTCGGTTGACTCTTCGAGAGCGCGAGTGGCGCAAGTACGGCTGACGCGAGGTGAAACGCTGTTGTCACTGTTATCGGGCCGGTCGGGGCGCGAACGAGTACAGCACGCGGGCACTGCACGGAATCGATTCAGTTCAAACATCATCAAAAAAATAAATACTAGCCGTTGTTCGCTACATTCCTCTCACCAATTAGAAAACGAAAACGATAAAAAAATTGCACCATCTTCCCGTAGGGGAATCCTATGCAAAGCAGCCATGGGGTCGATTCAAGTGCCCATTAGTTTTCAGTTCGTCGTTTCCGTTAGGTTGAGGTACGTATCTACCGTTATATTTACAGTTTGGTTTCCATGGTAACTACCACACTTTTCACTTACCGGAACTACGAAATGGGAAATTGCGTTGAGCCTATGGCTGTTTCGCATACTACTCAGGGCTCCCCTACGGGAAGATGGTGTAATTTTATTAGATGCAACGGGGCTATGTCCCTCCCTTGTCGTTGTTGCGCCGTCCACACCCCCACTGCGCATGCTCGGCTTGCTGAACGCCCGGTGGTGTCTTACCCTTTAATGGCTGCTGGAGCGACACTGTTACCGGTGTCTTCCTGGGCCGGCCCGAGATGAGCCGAGCATGCGCAGTGGGGGTGTGGACGGCGCCATGGGAGGGACATAGCCCCGACCATGAGATGCTGGAGCGACAGTGTTGCCGGTGTCTTCCTGGGCCGGCACGAGACAACCACGCTTTTCCTTAAAGGGCTCCTGGAGCGGCAGTGTTGCCGGTGTCTTCCTGGGCCGGTGGATGGACGGACGACGGATGACGGAGCCGAGAGCAAGAGATGCTTCGCATCTAAAAGGGGGGCACATTTGGCACCATTGAGCCCCGGGAAGGTCACTGTTTGACGACGCCAGCGAAGACACTGCAGTGCTGTCGTTGCTGCATGGCGTCATTATCTAAATATTTGGCGCAGGCACCCTTGTTAACAGAACAAAACTACCCATGTAAACAAAACAATAAAATGCTGGATTTGAACTTTGATAACATGCGCTGAAACCGAATTCTTACACGCTAGCCGGCATGTTTCGACGCTTTCTTCCCACGGTAGCCTTTTTTCTTCTTTCTTTAGGGTGGTTCGATTGGCACAGGGCATATTGGCTGTGTCGGCGCCCATCTAGCGCTCAACACTGCCTTTTGTGTGCTATTTCCTAGCTTTCAGCTTCGCCACGACGCGTCGCAATGCCTGTTTTCGTTTTACTGGACGACTAGTCTCAGCAGCTCACAGCGAAGCAATAAAGGTTGCACGACCCGCCGCGGTGGCTCAGTGGCTAAGGCGTTGCGCTGCTGAGCACGAGGTCGCGGGGTCGATTCCCGGCCGCGGCGGCCGCTTTTCTGATGGAGGCGAAAAGCAAAAACG
The DNA here is from genome assembly GCA_013339765.2 of Haemaphysalis longicornis. Lineage (NCBI taxonomy): Eukaryota > Metazoa > Arthropoda > Arachnida > Ixodida > Ixodidae > Haemaphysalis > Haemaphysalis longicornis. Next base: position 79,909,647 of record CM023456.1, on the reverse strand, counting down.
CCCGTGTGTACGAGATTTCGGCGCACGTTACTACACTCTTAGGCAAAAAGGACTAAAATAGGGACTAAAATACAGCCGTTAGTCTTCGCGGGCGACCGTTCACCTTCAAGGGGAGTATCTGCGGCAGAGTACGTGCCGTGTGCATAATTTCGGACTAACTGTTCGTCCCCGCCGATCTATAAGGAGTTACGGGAAGACGAAACGCATGCAGTTAGTCTCTTTGCTGCGTCGTTAATCCCCTAATGGCGGCGTCGTTGCCCTTTCTGCGAACAGTTTCATATTTCCAAAACACAAGCCATTGCAGTCACTGGGCGCTTTAGATGGTGCCACGGGAGAAAATATTAATGTTAGTTATAATAAAATCGCCTAGGGTTAGTAGAGCGGCGGGTAATGGCAAGGAGCGGCGAAGCGCGATTGTCATACGCTTCTCGGCGAGGTTATGTTGATACGCTGTGTTGCATACGATTCGTGCGAGGTAATAACGGCCAATGAAAGCTTTCAAGCGCCTTAACAGTAGCGCAAAAATTAGTAATAATAGCAAAAGTGGATTCCTGAGCGTAATGAATATGTATGTGTTTAACAGACGAGAAAAAATGCATGTTGCTGATGACAACTGCAAAACAAAAATGCTCGCTACAGGTAAGCGTCTCGAAGTTATCTTTTACACTCGGTACATAATTGCCTTGGGCACCAAAGCTATGACAATGCTGCAACTGCTGTAAAACCCGCTTGCATTTCCCAGTCGCAATCGTCTAGCGACGCGAATTTGAAGAATTCAAGCTAAGCAACACCGAATTCGCTTTCGCCGATGCAGGAAAATATGGCCTGTTTCCTTATTCTGACACTCACACAGACGACACCTTTCACATACGTTACATAGAGCACTTAACATATGTATCGAACACTAAGAAAGCATTTAGCTTGCGTATAATTTGTGCGGAAACAAATGAGTCGTCCGATCGCCCAGCTACCTATCTCAACTAGACGACGACGAGTTGATTGTTAATTACGAGAAAAACTATGGTTGTGAGGCTCTACTTCGAATCGAACTGAGCAATAGTCCCTAAACCTAGCTAAGCGCAAGGCGCAAAACGCGGTCACGTTCGCTTGCACAGATAGAAATTAGAAATTCGGGCACCAGTTGCAATGGATCTGTTGTTATGCACAGAACTACACGCTGTACACTTGAATATTATCTATCACAGTTTCCACCCGGCGGCGTGGTCTAGTGGATAGCGCGTCGGGTTCCTTGAGTATATATACCCGAGCGTCAGGGGTTCGATCCCTGCCGGTGCCGAAGTTTTTTTCTTTTTTCTGCACTCTACGCAGTTCGTCCTTGGGGAGTATCGGGACGGACCATCCGGGTGGGGGACTAACCCGTTCGTCCCCTCGCAGTTAGTCCCCAAAGGGACTAATGATTGTGGCAGAGGCCGTTAGTCCCCGAAAGGACGAACTTTTAGTCCTTTTTGCCTAAGAGTGTAAGATCCCCAGGTGGTCAAAATTAACCCGTAGCCCTCCACTACGGCGCGCCTCATCGCCTGCGTTGCGTCGGCGCGTTAAACCCTACAATCAATCAATTAAAGGTTGCACGAACTTCCCAACCCCTTTACGCGCATGTTTTAAATGTTTGAAGAAACAGACGACATGAAATATTGTTGTTGATTGTATGGTTTAACGCGCCGACGCAACGCAGGCGATGAGGCGTGCCGTAGTGGAAGCCTCCGGATTAATTTCGGCCACCTGGGGATCTTTAACGTGCGCCGAAATCTCGTACACACGGGCTTCTTTGCTTTTCGCCTCCATCAGAAAAGCGGCCGCCGCGGCCGGGAATCGAACCCGCGACCTCGTGCTCAGCAGCGCAACGCCTTCGCCACTGACCCACCGCGGCGGGTCGCGACATGAAATGCATCAAATGCGCGCCGTCTTCTCACAGGCAGCCGTGAGAGAATCCGCCGGCTGCGCCCACTCGATTCCTGAGTGTAACGTCACTTCCGTCCGTCCGTAATGGCCACCCTTTGTTCCAGTTTCGGTTATAAAATAGCGTTTTTGATCTTCGTTTACGATGCAGCGACGCATATTTGGGCCTTCAAATTTTGGGGGTAGCAACTTTTAAGGTAATAACTACGGGAAAATAGTGCATTTAAGGAGCGGAAAACCTTTGGCCGGGTGGCCGAATCGCGGGACAGACAGACAGATGGATGGACGGACAGGCAGCAGTGAAGTGATATATATTTTTTAAAAGAAAACTAGGCCGTTAGGAACATTTTAATGAAACCTTAGAGGTTTTCTAATTGGGGCACGATGGTTTTTACGCCCGTGGGTTATGAATTAGTAAGTTTCATGTGGATGTAATCTGGTTAGCCCCCTTAAATGTTCGCATATAGGCGCTCCGCTCACACCTGTATTGTAATCGAATGCACTAGTATGCAGCAGCGAGTCACATTTGATACCGAATGCGATGATGTTAGGAATACTTGTGAGAAATTACGTTCAAACAAAATAACCTTGCGTAGTGCCTATTCCTACGTAAGGTTTATACCTCCTCGCAATATGTTCGGCTTAACTTGAGCAACCTTCTCGCGTTGTCCTGACTGTTATTCTTCTTTCCCAATCCTGTTCTCATGGTGACATGTTAGATTCCTAATCGCACAAGGCATCATGGGAGGGGTACTCTCGAAATCACATTAGAGCTCGGGAATCTGCAATCTTGGCAAATAATAATTGCCTAGTTTCGACAGGCTTTCGTGCACTGCCATCAGCCGGTGCCCTTTTTGTTTTCCTGGCAAAATGAAAGAATTCACGGATGCTTTGCAAATAATTCTGAGTAAAAACCCCGCTTCCATAGTGTCCACAAGACAAGAAAAAATTACAATAGCGACGGTTTTCCTTCACCCCTCCTCCCCCTTCCGGCGTCCGCTCCGGAGGAGTGGCATGCTGTCGAAATGGTTTTGCAACCTCTCATATCATTCGTCTTTCTGTCGCGCTCTTCCTGCAGCTTCGAGATGGGGAAGATCTAGATACTGTTGTAATTTATCACACGTGGAAAGAGAAGCAGAAGCGTTCGTTTTCTTCTTTTTTAGCGAGATAGTAGCGGGGGGCACAAAAACAATAGCTTCCGATGCCGTGAAAATTATCTTCAAAAAAAGAGAAAAAGACGTACAGACAGAGAAAGGTGCGATCCGTGGAGCCTCCTACTCCTCCGACGGCGGAGCTAGCACTTTTCATTAGCCTAATGGCCCTCAATCGACGATGTTTTCCCCAAGCCGCGGTGATTTCTCAATACGCGCCGCCGCTCCCTGTGGGTAATCAAACGATCGAAAACAAACATTTGTCGGCCCGTCGGCTCGTTTTCGCCGCGCCTGGCAACCTACTCGAGGAATTAGGGCCGTGCAGGAAAGCCAAGGGAGGATGCGAGTCGCGTATAGGGACCGAGGTATACAACCACCGGGAAAGCGCGGCAACGTCTTGGCACAGTCTCTGCGCGTCGCGTTGCTTGTTTCTTTTGCGCCGCCCGCGCTAATTCGGCTCCTCGCGAATGGCACGAGTCGAAGGGAAAGTACACGAACGGTGTTTCGGGGAGAAAAGAAATCGACGAGTTCTATAGGAGTAAAACGGAAGCGTCGAGTCCAATCAACATCCTTTCCTCCCCGGCCTCGCTCTCGTAGGAACAGTTACATTCGCGCCCGGCTTTGCCGTTCTAACCGTACGTTGTGTTCGGTGCAGTGCAGGCAGACCTGGGGGACCGAATCAATACAATCGTAATTTTGGACGAAACATCGGGAGTATCACGACTTTGAGGACGAGGAACAGTTAGAGATGAGGTTGAGCCGTCAGAGACAGTTGTGGAGAGGAGAGAGAGAGAGAGAGAGAGAGAGAGAGAGGAGAGGAGAGAGGAGTAGAGAGAGAGAGAGAAGGGAGAGAGAAGTGAGAGAGAGAGAGAGAGGAGAGAGAGAGAGAGAGAGGAGAAGAGAGAGAGAGAGAGAGAGAGAGAGGAGAGAGAGAGAGAGGAGAGGAGAGGGGAGAGGGAGAGAGGGGGGAGAAAAGGGTCATCTGTTCGGCTTCAACTAAATGGTTCTAATCAATCAGTCGAGCTGCTCAACTGCGCCGAGCAGCGTCTGTGTTTTGTCTTTTGTTGCAGCTGTGTGCGCGTTCACTATGCGCTCTCGGCGCGAAAACCGAGCCTTCGCTCCACAAACTTGGTTTAACCGCGTTTACCCTTGGCATTTTCTTTATTGCGCTTAATTTCTTGCACTCGAAACGTACACCTGAGCTGCAAGGGGCGCCATATCGATGGTTAAGCTGTTTCCACTTGACCCATTTGTCTCGTTTCGCCTCCCAGCATTCAAAGAAAAATGCCCCTGTGTGTCCCCGTTATGACACACCAAAGATAGCCTTGAAGAGAACTTTGGGACTGCGTGCTGATGCAGCACTGAAACTTAGCTACGTCATCGGTCCACGGCACTCAACTGCCGCGGCAACACGGAATACAAGGGCCTTGGTGTCATTTCTCCGGGACTCCGGCCTGAACAACACCCTGTGAACGTTTGCCTTAACTTTATTACTCGGCGTGTGCTGTGTGTGCGTGTTCCTGCTTCTGTAAATTTCCGTGTGCTTATTTGCGTTTGTTAGTGTTTGTACGAGTTTTTGAGTCTTCGCTTCCTTCGCTCATTTTCGCACCTCTCATGTTCATATGGAGCAGCAAGCCAAGCTCGCTGCCAGACTGACTTCTCTTCATCATTAAAGGCATCTCTCCCCCTCCTCGCACCCCAGCGCCTCGTTTGTATTGTTCTCACTATGAGTTACTTAAACGTTTCTCAAAAACAACTGAATAATTGACGTGGCCCGGAAAGAACGTCCGCCTTTGCAGACGTTTTAGAAATGCGGGGGAAAAGACGCGCTTCTTCTCTGCTGTGCTCAAAGCCGCCAATGCCGCGTTCTCAAATCGATGTTTCTTTTTTTCTTTTTCTTTTTTTTTTTTGCAGCGAAACTATGCACCTGAACCGGTGCACCGCTCGCATTCCGGGGAAATATCATTTTTCACCCGATTCCCCGTGAGTCGGCGTCTTCGTAATGGCTGGGTGATTCAGAGATTTGAGTGTATCACGTCATCTCCCCCTCCCCCTTTGAATGGCTTCAGTTCGAAACTGAATACGTGTCATTCCTCAGCGCTGCACGCAACCGAGCAAGAGCGGCTCCGGCGTTGGATCGGCTTGGCCGTAGAGTTCGAGTAATGGCTTTTCTCCTCGCTCCATTGTTTCCCATTAAACGGGCCCTGCCGATCGCAATTCCATTAGGTTAGCGGAGCAGAACAGCTGGGGAAAAGTACCGTTGTTGCAGCGCCGTATACACTGTTCTCTCTGTGCGTCTGGCGGCAGTTTTCTTTACTCGATCCTTGCTCGTTCGTTTCGAATGAGAGCGAACATTTCCGCTCGGGACGACCTTTCTGGTCGGCCTCTTTTTAAGTGGCTCTAAAAAGTCGGTTCGGACACAACCAAGGCCTATACTGTCGGACTGTGGTCTTATATGAGATCAGTTAATTACGACACCGTCTCTGTAAAGCACCGAGTTCGGTCCTCGGCTTTTTTTTTTTTCGTGCATTTTTGCCCTACATCGGAGTTCCTTCTTGCCTCTATGCTGTTTTTTCTTCTTCAAATTTTGTTTTTCTCTCGGCGACGTTTATACGTTTGATTTGAACGATCACCGTGGTAAAAAGTGCAGTCGTCCTCGTTAGTGTACCACTTTTCCAAGCAGTCGTGGCAGCCAATTGTGACGTTGGTTTCATGACAGTATCGGGCTTCTTCTGTACAGAGTCCCTGGTTTCATGACAGTGCAGGGCTTCTTTTATATAGAGTCCCTGGTTTCATTACAGTATCAGGCTTCTTTTATATAGAGTCCCTGGTTTCATGACAGTATCGGGCTTCTTTTATACAGAGTCCCTGGTTTCATGACAGTGCAGGGCTTCTTTTATATAGAGTCCCTGGTTTCATACAGTGCAGGGCTTTTTTTTATACAGAGTCCCTGGTTTCGTGATAGTGTCGGGCTTCTTTTATATAGAGTCCTTGGTTTCATGACCTTGACGGGCTTATTTTTATAGAGTCCGTCCGTGAGAAGTGCCTGTCTATAAAAGGGCCGTGAGGACAAAATACAAGTTTGGTTCATTAGAAAGACTACATGGCGCCCATAACAGTAATACGAATTTTATCGCAAACTTATAAAAATCGAGATATTGGAAAAAAAAACTGTAGTTGATTCCTCTGTCATAGGAATCAGTAAAACACGAAAGTGAAATGTGCAGCGAAATCTGCAGCTAGATGAGCGTGATTTGCGGGTCGGCGGCTGTCTTGTGGGTGTGCTCGGCGAGCGACGTCCTGCTGGCGGGTCGCTTCGGAAAAGCTGTAGTGGCGTCATTTCCGTGACGGATATGACGTCAGTGAAATCTTGGGGTATCGCGGCATAAAATCCTTTCGTGTTAAAATATAAAATACTAAAACGAACAACCTTAAGTGTAACGTCCTCTTTAGTACTAAAGGTTGCTTCCCCGCAAGAAGACCCTGCGTGCAGGGGTGCACCCTTTACAGGCCGCTTGCTTCGTTGTACTGGCGTCTCATCCGGGACGGATATGACGTCAGCGAAATCTTCGTGTATCCCGGAATAAAACACTTTCTTGTTAAAAAACATATGAAGCAGTGGTGACTACCCGGTCACTTCCCGACGATCTTTCTGTGACGCCACAGAATCTCGTTCGTGCAATGAATGTGCACTCGCTGAACATGACTGGGCGGTTGCAGTGGTGCCTTTAATTCCGTTTGATAGTATCAGTCGAATGCTAACGTGCAGTTACCCGACGCGGTGGCTCAGTGGTTAAGGCGTTACGCTGCTGAGCACGAGGACGCGGGTTCGATTCCCGGCCGTGGCGGCCGCTGTTCTGACGAGGCCAAAAGTGAAAACACCCTTGTGTACGAGATTTCGGCGCACGTTAAAGGTCCCCGGGTGGTCAAAATTAACCCAGAGCCCTCCGCAACGGCGCGCCTCGTCGCCTGCGTTGCGTCGGCGCGTTAAACCACCCAGTCAATCAAAATCTAACGTGTTGTTAAAACACTGATAAATATGTTTAAGTGTTAGACCGTGTACGTTAGTGTAGCGCGAAGTTTGAAAAATGTGTATTACTTTTTGCGCTTTTCTGGTTAAAAAACTTCTTTTTTTTTTTTTTTGCTGGAATGGTGAGTTACCAGAGATGAGCTTTCATATTGAAGAAAGTTGTGGTTTGTCTTCATGACCCCTTTAAATACAAGTTTCATTTAACGGCCGTACTGCTGTGCAAGCAATAATGGTGAAATTAGCGTAGAATTCGCCCTGAATCCCACCGTTTAGTTGAGCAGAAAGTATGTTCTTGCAGATGATTTGTGGGGCCTTTATTCCCGGCCTCGCAATTTTCCTAGCGGGTAGTTCCGGTTTTAATACAAACAGTGAACATGGACCGCGGCACTGTGCAGGCTCAATTTGTACGCACTAATGCGATTCAATCGAGGTTAGCCCTGTTTCAGATCAGACTCTTGTCTCGAATCTACTGTTCCGAAGTTTATAGAAGCAGCGGTATTCCTTTTCTCCGGTAGCGTCACCCAGAAAATGGATATAGCTTGACCTCTTTTTTTTTTTTTAGCTTTTTGTATTGCTCACCGGCTGGCGAAGCCATTTCACGCTGATGGTGTTACACACGTCATACCTCTGCTCGGTGAGGGTGTTACGGATCACGTTCTCCAAGCGTCCATCATCAACGCTGGGTATATAGTCGAAAGAGGAAACTGACTTCCGTACTCTGTATGCGAGCCTGAGAATGGCGGCAACGCCCGCCGGCGGCCCCTTCATAACCTGTAATTGTGAATGATGGAGGAGAAAAAAAAAAAAAGGAAAGAAAGAAGGTCACCGCGACGTGTGCCTTGATATCCGCTTCAACTTCTTATAAACTTGCCACACGACGATGAAACGTCGTGAAGTTGCAACCGGATATGGGTGGATGTGGCCTGTATACAATCTTTCTTTGTTTGTCTCTTTTCTTATTTGAAATTCGTCGCGCCGTATATTTGGACATCATGTACTTGCGGTGATCCATGGGGGTTATTGAACTGTCGACTTTGCCAGTAGCCATAAGTAAGAGTTATGCACTGTGCTCCCGACATCGAATGACCACCCATGGTTTATGTTTTGTTACGAGTGAGTCTAGCCGAAAATTCCGGAAATACGCAAAGCATTGAAGTTGTCGGAAAAATACCATGAACAAGGGTGCTGGAACAAAATGTGTAAAACATTCCGGCCGCAATATATTGCGCTCGAAAAAAACGAAAAGCAGCCCGGACGCAAGTGCTCTACGGTGGCTCCGCTCACGTAACACCTGACGCGTCTTTGTAAAATGCGTGATTTTACAGAGGCGTATGACTGATTGATTGAAGAAACGAATTGATAAGCACAGTAACATTTTTTTGTGCGATGTTGACAAGGGCGCGAAAGATTCCGACGAACAGCGTCACTGTCACACTGCCGGGCGCTTTCCTCGCCCTTACACTGAGGCATCCACATCCCACTGCCTGGATTGATCAGTTCCTGTGAAACCATAGAGTTTCATACTAATATATACTAGAGGGAAATCTGTCTCTGCAGTCGCGGGCCGCCGTGGGCGGCGCCATTGCTGCAGCGCGCTCCCTCGCCTGCTTGGCTTAGCTAGCCATACGGCTTCTTTTTTGTCTCGAATCCAAAATCAACAAAAAAAGTAACATTTTTTCTTGTTCATCGTACATTAAGCTTCTAAACAACTACTGACATTTTGGAGGTTCAATTTTATAATATCCAAACAAATTTCATAAACCATCTACGGTAATATTTTTGCTTTTTTGCAGCCATAGCCAACGTTCCAGCCTGTTCATGAGCCATGCCAAGGACAAATGGAACGTACCTGCCGGGTACATAACGGAACGCTCGCTGAAGCGCGGCTCTCCTAGACAGTGGCGCCAGATTTCCCTCTAGTATATATTAGTATGAAACTCTATGTGTAAAACATGCAGTTCTGTAGCTGCAGTTATTACACATTGCAGCTTCTTTCTCTCTATGGGTTTCGCATATTGCAGGAGTTTTGGAGATGACGCGCTCCTTTGCGGAGGTGCGGCAGGCTCCCCGTTTGTGCGAAAGAGTGCGCCAGCCCGCTCCTGCGCTTCGCGCGAGGAGGCGAGATTCGTTTTGTAGCTCGCGCGCGTGGTGCGAATGACACGCGGGGCGGCCGTTTTCCCTCGCCAAGTGATCCGTGGAAACCCGGGAGAGTGGTCGTCGCCCTCTTCAGGGCATCAGGAGTGCTTATTCTTCTGCTCCTTCCTCGTCGCGTGTGTAGTACGGGGGCCCGGTGTGCCGTACAGCTACACGAAGAGGAGTCCGCCGCGCTGCCTGCTCCGGGCGCCCGAAAATAGATGGGCTGGCGGACTTTCGCTTATGCATGCCGAACGAGAATAGGAGCACTGTGCGGAGTGCACACAACACTTGCCGCCGCGCGCCTGACACAGATACAAAACGCCGCGACGCCGAGTCCTGGTAACTGCCCAGAGTCGCCGCTCGTTCGTTCGTTTTCCCGCTGTTCCCCCCCCCCCCCCCCCCCCTCTCGGTCGCCAGGCCTGTATTTAATGCGACCATTGAAAAGGTTTGCGTGCTGCTCGAGACAAGTAGATTCGGGGCCTAGGTGAAAAAAAAAAAAAAAACACTGTTTTCAGTTCTTTGTAATCTCTGCAAGTTGCTACTAGTAGAGTATGAAATGCTTTATTGTAACCCTGCAAGTTACTTCCAAAAATTTTAAAGCGAAAGCTTTCTAGTGGGACCGATTGCGTCCCGTGAAAAAAACTAATGCATTTCCCCATAGACGAGTTGCTCGACCTAAAAGCCCTGATAAGATCTCTGGACACCCGGCGCGTGCGTGAAAAAACTGAGATTCCGTTGTGTCAAAACGATCACTTGAAAATCGCGAAAGCGGAACGGTCCTGGAAAAGCTTGCTGCTATATTTTCGGAATGCTTGAGGACTTAAAAAGTACCCTTAACCCGGAAAAACGCCAAGAGTTTTGTGATTCATAAAAAGGGGGATTCATAAAAGATTCTGATTCCTAAAAAGGGAAAACGGCTCGTTTGGATGATTCGATACCTCTTCACGAAAATGTGGCTGAGGAACGTCGTTTGACCAACTTTTGACGGGTGTTCTCTTCATCCGGTCATCCCGTGGGATAATTTCGGGGCATAGTGCCAGGTTTTTGCACCAATTAGTGGCACTTTCAACGTATTCTCGATAAAAATCCAGTGTCATTCCACTCTGTTAAGGTAAATGGCCAGCGGGGCTGTGTGTGTGGGTCATTGGTTAGCACAAACCCCCTCTCAAACCGCGCCGTCGCGTCGGGGAAGTGCTGAGCGTGATTGTAGCTACGCCGACGTCTACAGTATTCCGCCTCGCGGAATTCGGGGTCCCGAGGGCCGTCCCTCTCAACCTTGGCGTCCGCAGCCCGATTGCCGCATATTTTTTCTTTGGGTAGGTTTCACTGCACAACACACAATGTAGGAAAGCCAGCTTACAAAAACCAAGCTTGAACCGATCTCTTAAAGTCGGCTTCTCCTCTAAACACACGTGCATTGCGGGAAGTCATTTGTTTTTAGAACAGTATAATGCCTGTGCTACACGGCAGCTTTAAATTGACAGTTGAATGCTCCTTTGGAAGTGCTCCTTATGTATTTGAAAAGGGGATCTCGATAGACAATTGGTTCGAAGGCCTTCAGAAGGCCTTTGAGGCGGCCGTGTAGCACATGTATAAGTCATGTTACATCAAAAGATGGAGCGCCGAAGGAGAACAGGTGTCGAAGGAGAGAGGGTGTGTTTAAGTGAGGAGGAGCGGAGCGTCTATTCTCTGCCTACGCAAGCAAAAACCAGAGGGAGTTAGCCTCTGACCCGAAGGTGTATGAAGACCCGCCGCGGTAGCTCAGTTGCTAAGGGGTTGTGCTGCTGAGCACGAGGACGCGGGTTCGATTCCCTTCCGCGGCGGCCGCTTTTCTGATGGAGGCGAAAAGCAAAAAAACGCCCGTGTGTACGAGATTTCGGCGCACATTAAAGATCCCCGGGTGGTCAGAATTAATCCGGAGCCCTCCACAACGGCGCGCCTCATCGCCTGCGTTGCGTCGGTGCGTTAAACGCTACAGAAGTAATTTCCGTGCAGAAGCAGGTTAAGGCCAACGTCCAAAATTCTTGGGCGAAACGTCCAAAGGTGCTGTCTCGCAGACATTGGAAGCGGTGTCCAAGCGGTCAAGCTTCCAGGTCAGAGCAAAGCAGGTCCACTTTATAAGAGCGTTGACATTCGCCTTTCGCTCGCCGCTCTAAGTGTCTGACCGTTATTATTTTTCTCCGCCTGGGTGCAGGCATTGGCGGGAAAGTTCAACGACACTCCTGGCTCGCAAAATCTGCGCAGGGATCGAAAAATAATGCGTCGTATTCCCGCCGTGCGGTTTGCTGTTTCTTACGGCTGCGGCTACTTTGCGGCGGTGCCGGCTGAATTGTTTTGAAACACGCGTTATTGAAGCTGTATACCTCCCTCGCCACTACACGGTTGGCTGGCCTGCGCTATACTGGGTTTTATATATGCCGCGGCATACGTGCGGCAATAAGCAATAAAGTGGCCGTGCGTTTGAGCGCACTGTAATGTTCACGGGAAGCCTTCATTTACGCGCATATATATGCGGTCATGTGCTTCTGTTTCGCAATACTTTCACCATACACTCGGCCTCCTTTTTACAACTTGCTGAAGTTACGCGTTCGAAACTAAAGTTTACTATCCTGCTGTTTTTTTTTCTTTTTTCTTCTTTCTACAGCATCACCCACGCGAAAAATATGCACAAAAGATTCGCTATACACGTACCTTTCACGTCCGGTTCATATCTGCTCACCTCGCACTTTATGACGCTGAATCTTTTTGATTCCCCCCGTGGACATTCTGTTCCCTTGCCAACGCGAATTTTACGATCAATTTTACTTATATCTGCGAGTTGATAAGTATACTTGCGTTGAGTGACGTGACCCCGTAGACCACTGACCTAAGACGTGGTTCTGCTTGGCCAACATATTCCCCTGCTCCATGAAAATTCGGCGTGAGTATCCGTTCCTTTTCGGGGGTTGCAGTAACATAACGTATGCAGCTGCGCTGTTACAGCTTCTGCTAATCGTGTTACAAAATCCTCCCTCCAGCCGTTCCCACGGCATATTTCTCTTTCTTTTTACAACGACGCTGTGTCTTGTGTCTCTGAATGGTATGTTGGAGCTAGTGTTTCTGTTTTTTTCTTTTCTTAGTTTTCGTCTTTTTTTGCGCTCCTGTCACACGAATTTCTACGTGTCGTGGTCTGTAAGCAGAATGCGCTTTGCGGCAAAGCCATCCTTCTCGCGAGTCCTGCCTTCAATCTAATGCAGACACCCTGGGAAAAAAAATGTCGCAGTGGTGCAAGGCTGGACAAACAGCAGATCTGGCGGCCACTCACCCTTCGTCGAAGACTCGGGTGTTGCACCTCACGGGGATTTCCGATCTTGCCGCTGTAGGTTCTCTATGACCGGCAAGCCCGGATCGTTTTGTCCGCAGCCTTTCACATCTCTCCCACAGTGGACCGCGTTAGCACGCGCTGTAGAACCTGCGGCAACCGGCTTCGTGAACTCGGCGTCTGTGCTCCCCACTTCAGGCGCGAACGCACGTGAACTGGCGACGAGAAGAGCACGCGAGAGGTCACGCCTGGAATGCTCGGCACAGTGTTCTCGAAGGTTGATCTGTACGACGCCGGGCGCTCCTCACGAGGCGCAAGCCCACGCGCAAGCCTGGACGACGGCGGGCGCTCTTCACGGGGCGCACGCTCACGTGCGCTCTGTATTTTTCTTCGTCTTTTTTTTTTTTTTTTTGCGAACGCCAACGGACTAAGCTGAAGCTTAAGTAAGGCTGCTGCTAAAAATCACGCCGCAGTTGCCCGCTAAGGTGGCTATATTACTACGCGGAGTTTCATTTACTCGTCGTAATTAGCTTTCTGCAGGTGGAGTCGTAAACAATTCGAAGTTCTCGTCTGCTGTCAATGGGCTTCTACGGAGGAGTACGATTACAGGAAACGGCTGTCGCTCACCGGAACTATCCGAAAGTAAATTATGGCGTTGAACTGCGCGAACCGACTACGCAACCGGGGACAGTTTTATCTGAGCAGGTGTCATTGATAGTTGGCAGTTGCAATTTCGATAAAAGAACGTACATCCGCCGCTCCTAAACCACTCCAACTGCATCACTAAGCTGCTGTTTAAAGGACAGCCCCATGTCGGGGTTCTGCTAGGCTAGAACCGCAGGTTTTAATAAAATAAGTAAACTCAGAAGTGTGCTAAATTTGAAATTCTTAAACAATTGGGGCCTTCTTGCACACGTCGTTGGGACTGCGCCCCTGTCAATACTTTTGCGGAGAAAGTATTGTCAAATTGCAGTTCAAAGCACATTTGTCCTGTTGTAATGCCATTTTTATTGGTATGTTAGCAGTTTCGCTGCCCTACCATGTCAGCAGGCAAGGTGTCAAAAATCGCACGGTAAATTTGCCCCGTAACAATTAACCATCTAACGGTCGGGTTGGGTGGGGGTAGGGGGAATGGGAGGGGGCGATGAGAGAAAAAAACGATGCTTTCACATTACGTTTGCATGTAGGGCATGGTTTCCTTAGACATTTGTTTTTGATGTACAGTAAAAGCGCGTTAATTCGACTCTCGTTAATTCGGAAAATTGGTTAATTCGGACACGTCATCTGGTCCTGTAAATATACGCATCACTCTATGAGACAGGGCGCTCGTTATTTCGGACAGATTTGACCGCAAATCGGATAATTCGGCGACTTTCAGGCCGCTGGCGAGGCTCAAAAACGAAAAAAGAACAATTCGGAACAAAAGTGAAGCTCAAACGCAGCATCGCCATGGACATCAATTATCGACTTGGCTTGACTTGAGACTGGTTGAACGTCTTTTCTTCGCGTGTAGGTTTGGCGGTGCCATCGGTGCCATTTTGTGGCTTTGTTCCCGTTGGAGTGCAGCATCGCTGAACGCCGTTTAACGTGGAACGATTCAGTGCGGCTCCTTTAGCTTTCTCTGTGACCGCACTCTCCGCCGATGGCAACGCCGGCGAAGCGGCCAAGTACGAGGCCAAGATAGGCCAAGTACGAGGCCAAGATGACACTGAAGATAGCATGCGAGCTGCTGAGCACCTTGAAGGGCTCAGAAAAATTGTGTCCGCGCGAATTTCTGCTCGAAGCAGACAAGCATACGCGATTACTTCGTAAATAAAGGTATGTAGAAAAAAAACTTGCATTTATTGTGTTTATTTCGACCATTCGATAACACGGACATTCTGTTAATTCGGACATTTTTTCCGGTCCTTAGAAATCCGAATTAACAAGCTTTTACTGGATATACACCGAAAGAACAGAGGTTAAATAAGATGCAACCAGCTTTCATCACTGCACGTATTAGGGTTCTGCAGTGCATGCGACGCATGTATTCTTTCCTCTTGTACTGTGTGTGTCTTTTCTTTACTCGTTCTTTACCCGGCGTGCTTCTGATGGCCCAAAGAAATCACCTTGCGGGGTTTCGGCGCTTTGCTGATGGTTCGAATTTCGCGCGCAGGGAGCCAGCTGCTGCGCAGCCAGCTCACCAGGTTGTACCGTCGACGTCATACGTGACGGCAGCGATATCGGGTCATGTGACGAGGGAAGCCCTCGTGCATCGGACGAAAGGAGAAGGCGGGGAGGACGAAAAGGTGCGAGGCCGGAGGAGAAAGAGGAGGGGCAGAGACCGCAGTTGCGGCCGCTTTTTCGCGCTTTCAGTCGTTGTTTTTCCTCTTTCGTCTCCTCTCCTCTCTCTCTCTCCTCCGCGGCCCGCTTCGAACTCGCGCGGACCAGTCTCAGCTGAGCGTCGTAGCGCGGCGGAACTGTGCGCTCGCTAGCTCGGCTTCGAGCACGATCGTCGTCGTCGTCGTCGTTTGTGCGTGCGTGTGTGTGCGTGTCGCTGTGTTGTTGCTCGGTCGGCTTGTCGAAGCGAGTGGTGGCAGTGGAGGTGCGTGGCGCTGCTGTGACACGCTTGGTCCGTGGCTTCTCTGCTTTTTGCAGCGGTTACTTTGGTGCGCTCGGCTGACTTCGAAGACAAGGGAAGCGGAAAAAGGAACGGCTGCTGCCTCGGAGGAACCCCTGTGGGTTTCCAGCCAGCACTCCGGAGTTAAGCTCGAAGGAAGGATATCGCCTCACTGCGCGACGCCCAGTGACCTCCGTAGCCTGCCCTGACCACCAGGTAAGCTGCGGTGCTTTGCGCCTTCCAAGTGGACCATCGGGTAGCGTCTTTTGTTGCTGCCCCGGGACCAAAACGGATTGTTATTAGCGGGAAGCTGACAGACACTTGTCTGGCGGTATCGTTTGCTAGTGACGCGACTGGTGTCATGCGTCGTTTTACGGGTCTCGCTGTGCACATTTTCCCGCGCCATGCCGTGCGAACAAGAGTACTATATGACCTCGCTGTTAAGGTAGATGGATGAATGCTAACGGAGCCAGGGAAGAAGTCAAATGCGAGCTCCAAATTGTTGTCGTCGAAAGATGATTGCAACGCTTTGTGGTAACGCCCTCAAGAAAAATACTTCCCTACGTCGTGTAACCGTCAGCGAGGTATCTTGAACACTCCGAGAACTTCTTGTGAACTTCCTCTAATCTGTCACTGTCGCTGAAGAGCGTTGGAGAACCTTGCGTTGTTCCGCGCACTGTCGATTTGAAATAGAGACATTTCGCGTACTCACATTAGCGCAGAATAAATCGGGATACGCTAGAAACTTGCTCTGCTTACATTTTGGATCGACTGTCGTCGGGCCATTTCGCTTTGAATCGCAGCCTTTGCTGCGTGCTTCCGGTTTGTGGCTTTTGGCAGAGGTGCGAAAGGCGAGCTGGTGCGCCGTAGTCGTTGTGCAATGCTCGACCGCGCGCCATCGAAGACGCAGTGGAAAGGCTACTTCGGCGCAGTTGAACAACGGGATGACCGGCACCCGCTTCAAAGCGCCCCGTTGTGAAAGCTCGCGCGATGGGAACCGGCTCGCTCTCTTTTTGCGCCCCCGATCAGCTGGACGGGACCGCGGTAGCGTCGTCGCTGTGGCCGCGCCGTTGTCTTTCACCCCGGGGGCACGTATGAACTCGCGCGAAAGAACAGCGTCGCTCTTCTTCCTCCAGTCTGTGTACGCCTTCGTGCCGTCCCTCGAAGGCGGACACGAGGACCTCTTTGTTGCGCCTGCTGAGTTCTTGCAACCCAGTTCTCGCCCCGTTGTCCTGGCCGGCGGTAGCTGAGAGGTTGAAGAATACAGTTAACCTTCGTTGTAAGCGGTACTTCGTTAGAGCGGGTGGGATTTGCTCTATGCGCTGCGGCGGGGACTAGGAACCACTTTGCGTAAAACGAGATTTCGTTGTAACGAGCGTTTTACTCGTTTAGCTCGGTTACTTTCGTAGAAGGTTCAGCGTATTCAGGGAATTGAGGCGGTGGGGCAAAAACAAAAACAACGCGACCCTCTGAATATTTCTGAGCGCTCTCGCTACGCACTGCCGCAATCTTTCCAACGCTTGGTATTCAGCTCCACAGTTTTTCGAAAATCTGAATAAAAAAAAGCAAGGAACATTCGTGAGGAGTACGAGACTAGTAGTGCCCTTTGAAGAATTTTGACAAATTCGCGAGTGGTAAATTAAGAGAAGGTAAAGCTTTGAAGGTATGCGCAGTCACGACCGCCGCAAAGTTATCTTCGACCCCCTTCCCTAGCTGTCCCACCTCCGCCAAATCATACTAGTTTAGCAATGTGCCCGGAAACAATTTTATGCAAGTATGTACAGGTAGCAACGGCTCATGAGTTTAAGCACGCTTTCATCTCGCCGCGTTGGCATTGATCACCCGCTTAGCAACGTTCCAACACGTCCTCGCGTTGCTGCCGCGGCGATTGATCCCGGACGACGTAAGAGGAGAGCGGTGGTTTAGTCGCCGCCTCACTTGCGTTTTTCCCGGGACTCTTTCCAGGCATATTAATGAGGCCGTCGCGTTGTCCGCGCTCCTCTTTCTCTCTTGTCTCAAGCAATGAGCCTAGTGGTGGAAACGTCCAGGATTCGCTGTAACGAACCACAGACGGCGCCTTTGCAGTTCCGGCACACAACAACCAACACTGCGAACTATGCAGCGAAGGAGAAGTGGCTGTTTGTAATGGATGACGGCGGAGGAGCGCGCCTGCGAAGCATGCGTCGGCGAACGTTTGCGTGTGCAGCCGCCTTTGTAGCGAAAAGGTTAAGCGTGTGACGAACTCGGCGGAGCCTTCGAGCGCCGCGCACCTGTGCGCACACGTTACAGCAACTGGGGCGCGTTATAGGAAGGAGAAACGGAACCTTAGCGGATTGTTTGTTTGGAGGTTCGAAGCGCTATTGATTTTGTGGGTATATACGTTCTCGGCAAGTTCTGCCTTCGGGCCCCGTTCAATAACGTCAACGCTGCTGGACGGAGGCTCTCTTGACTCTTTAGATCGATTCCGGGTTTTTCGGGGTGCTCTTTGAGGTTACCTATGTTTGATTTTATAAACTCCATTTTGTTTACTAGCTTTTACCGCCTCGTTGCTCCCTTTCTTCTCTCGCCTCACTGTATTCGCCCCCATCTGAAGTAGGAATCCGGGCCGCCGTTAGTGGGGCTAACCTCTTCAGTATTCACGTAACCTCTCTCTTCTGAACGCTGCTCGGCGGCCACACGGGTAATTGTGGTGGGCCTTCCAGTTGGTGTCATGCTTGGATTGGCTTGATTCAGGACTTAGAACCACTGGCAGGCTTGCACTTTAATAGCTCTTTTTTTTTTTTTTTTTCATGTACATTTTCCGATCTTGGTCTCCGAAAAAAAAGTCGTATCGAACACGGATACTTCTGATAGTAATGTTTAACGCGCCGATCGCAACGCAGGCGATGAGGCGCGCCGTAGTGGAGGGCTCCGGATTAATTTTGACCACCTGGAGATCTTTAACGTGCGCCGAAATCTCGAACACATGGGTGTTCTTGCTTTTCGCCTCCATCAGAAAAGCGGCCGCCGCGGCCGGGAATCGAACCCACGTCTCGTGCTCAGCGGCACAACGCCTTAGCCACTGATCCACCGCTGGATACTTTTGGCCCGCAAAGACTCTTGATATGTTCTGTCGCTGACAGCTCCGGGCTATCTATATGTGGCAGTGAAGGTATCTGATATCGCCGCCTGCACAGCAGGTGATTATGTGCCGTGTATTTCATCACCTTAAGAATGACGAGGAAGCGTACGTTATGAATATTTCCCCTTTCGTGTCTCTTCCTTCGTTTCAGTGTAGCGCGTGCATGAATTCCACGTGAGGGCCCAGCGCGTTGGTGTTCTGCTTAAATTTTACCGACCTTCGGAAACGCTAATCATGGCCGTACGTTCCGTTGCGTACAGCGAATCTCTACATTGTTGGTATAGTCGTGGTGGTATACTCTACCGAGGGCATCACAGGCACGATTCAGGCGCAGAGCACGGTATATGTCGACGGTTTGGTACTCAGGTTCGGGAGCATTCGCACACTTCTGAAGCTCGTACAACGTTTGTTCTCTCTTTTTCAGAGAACGTGCTTTCTTTCTCTTTTTCGTCAGTTTTTTTCTCCCTTGGTTTTCAGTGCGTAAAGATCTAGCGCAGACGTTTCGGCTGGAGGACCACCACCTCCCGAAGCCCCGCACGCGGACTGTGCGCCTTTCCGCCGACGTCGTTCGGCGTTCTGCTC
Source organism: Haemaphysalis longicornis (assembly GCA_013339765.2). Classification (NCBI taxonomy): domain Eukaryota; kingdom Metazoa; phylum Arthropoda; class Arachnida; order Ixodida; family Ixodidae; genus Haemaphysalis; species Haemaphysalis longicornis. The sequence goes on along the minus strand of CM023456.1, from coordinate 79,890,810 downwards.
TCCGAGCACGGAGCTTTCCGACCGCGCTACCTTCCGCGAGGCAGGGGAAGAGAAAACGGGGCGGCTTTCGCAAAGGGAACTGCAACGTCGCTGCGTTTCTTTTAAAAAACGGGAGCGAGGCCCCGAGCGAATTGTCGGGGAAGCCACGTCCCGAGAGGAACTAGAACTGCGTGAGAGACACTATCGCCGTCTAACTGAAGAGGAACCTACGAGCTACGTCAGCGCTCAAAGGCGTAATCTCGCGAACACGCACTTTGGTGAGCTGCAAAGCGTAAAAGATAGTTAATCTCGTTTTTTCAAAGGAATTGTTTCGGACGCAGAGATCGGGGTAAGACAAGTGCGTGTATCGCTGGTTGGAACTGACCATCTCAAACCGTCCTAAATCATTTTTGAATTAATTCCTTTTTTGTGTTGAAAGCGAGAAATGTGTGTGTACGGGAGTGGAGGCGATTGCATCGGAAGCGGTGGCGTGGCATGGCAGTCGAAAATAAACAGAGCTTAGCGTCGGCATTCTGCGTTATATGTAGTAAGCCGCCAGGAAGTGACAGCCAGTTCCGAAACTGTTGGCAATAAACAGGAACCGTTTCAGTTGAATCTCTATCTGCTACTTTCTATAACTGTCTCACAGGATGTCTTGGGAAGGTAGGACGAAAAAGACCAGATGGTACAAAGGCCAGTCCCTTCTCATGTTTCGCTATTCTGGTGTATTTCGTACCTTGTGACTTCAAGTTTTGCTCTAGTGATCCTCTCAAAGCTTAGTACGAACCGACTACATAGTGCAGTATTCATCCCTAAATATATAGGGTGTTTCAGTTTAACATACTTTTTAAGTGTGGAACAAACAGTGGAAGGTTACATTCTCCAATGGCAACCAGCAAATGCTGCTGCAGTAACATTAACTAGCATATTTAACTGAGCTCCCTCAGATCGCTTTGTAATCGTTGCCTTTAGTGGATGTGTATCGTTCGCGCAGCTTCTTAATTAAAGCTGCCATAGAATAAATGCGGCGATGCTACGGAGGGCCCTGTTCGCCGCAATAGTGCCGCATGTAAGTAACGCAAGCGGGCCGCTAGTTATTGGTTCAAAAGTTCAGAAATTGTCGTGAGCGAGCGTGTTGTGTTTGCCACCCCGTATTTGTCCCCTAAACGGTGGGTTCCGTTATTCCAAAACTAACGCGCGGACGCTAACGGCGGACGCGAGACCGCGCGCAACCAGGGGAGCATGTCCGTCGGCTGGGAGTACCAGTAGCTATAGACTTCATTACGGGAGCAGACGACTTGAATTCCGTCCTGGGCGGGTGACGTCCATAGTCCGGGGTGCCGTGGGCCCTGGCCGTCCGCTCTGCCCTTTCCACAAGCCAGAGTTGGTCGTCAGGGTCGGAGCTGGTGAGGTGGGCCTCTCACTGCTCCTCGTTTGTAAAAAAGAAAGCGTGACGTACCGCTGTGCGGAGCCAATCGCTGCGCGTATCTGGGAGCACAAGGGCCTTGACCGGTGTCTCTAGGTGTCTTGCTCCGAGCTGGTGGGCTCGTAGCATCCACAGTGTTTTGCGGGGCGAGAAAGGAGCGAAAGCCCCGGAAGGTAACTCGGCCAATACTTAACACTTTCAAACCATTTTTGAGGGAGGACGTTCCTTGGAGAGTACTCCAGCGACTGCGCGCTTAAAATCTCAGCCTTCGCAACCCTCTTTAGGGACCATTTAAGTAATCATGCACACAGTACCACGTCCAGCACAGTCTTGGGTGAGGCCACCATGTACGGCTGGATGGCGTTCAACATGAGCACCATGGTATACTATCCCTAAACGTGTTACAGTCGTCTGAATGCGCCCGTTTTCCAATCGTAAGACGCGGCTCCCATTCCAACTTGCTGCTGAAGTTTGTTTTGTGGCCGTAAAATGTCTTTCTTTTTTCCGGCCGATTCGGATGCCAAACAGAAAAAGACCATGGTCTTCAAAACGTCCGAGACTGGAAACCACGGACAGGTCTCGCCACGTATAATAGGCGGTTTTCAGGCGGCCCCGTCGTAACTAGTGGCTGCGCCTGGGGCGACCGGTGATTTTCCCTGTCGCAACGTCCGCTCGCGTATACACCGGCGAAAACAGCGAGCCGAGCCCACGGGGGCGTCCCGTGAGCGAGAGTTCCGCTGCCAGTGTCAGCGCGGCTTCCGAGCGCTGCCGCCACAAGCCGCTTCGCGAGCCCCAGCGTTTGCCCATCGGCGCGTGAAGTGTCGCGTGACGCTGCGGTGGATGCGCAGCGTGGCCTCCCGTGACCCTGCTCCACTTGGAAGAGCCGCGATCTGGAGGCTCGTGACCGCGACGCGAGGTTGCCGTTGCGTCCTGTGCTGCGCCCCTGCGCTTCCGCCCGCCGCTTTACCGCCACCTGCGTCACAGCGGTGGCATTGTGCGGTAGCATTGCGCGCGATGTTGCAGGTCCGGAAGCTGTGCTCGGGTGTATAACATGGCGGATGTCGTTGTATACGGTAGTGTGACGTGCGAAGGATGGTTGTTCTGGGAATTGCTTCGGATTATAGTTGATACACATTCACGAGGGCCAGCAACCAGAGAGAGAGAGAGAGAGAGAGAGAGAGAGAGAGAGAGAGAGAGAGAGAGAGAGAGAGAGAGAGAGGAGAGAGAGAGAGAGAGAGAGAGAGAGAGAGAGAGAGAGAGAGAGAGAGAGAGAGAGCATTATTACAACTGACATGCGCCGATGAAGACGGCCGTGTGTCCAACACCAAATTTATGTGCTCCAAGAGTTGGGGTCACAACGTGGAGGTCTTAGAGGAGTGACCCAGCTCACCAGGAATAGGGGACGTTGGAGGGAAGAGTGTAAGAAGATAGGTGGTTTTTAAGGCGGTCTTACTTATAAGGCCAACCAGCCTCACCAGACGCGTATAGCGGGCAGTCGGTCTGAATACGGTAACGGATGTACGAAAGGAAAGCGTGCCTACTTCCCCAACAGTTTATCAAAAAACAAAAGGAAGATCCCTCTCGTGTGGGAGGACTCATTAGTGCCACTTTCGTGCCGAAATGTCGATGTTGGTACGCGATATCGGTACGATATGATATACGAAATGCCGACACTAGTGGACAATAGAAGGAACCACACGAAGCCGATTCTACTGCTAAAGCCAGTAAAGGTCACCTCTGAGACAGTTAGAACGCGAAGCACGGTGCGCGAGGAGCGTGCGAGAAACGCCTTGTTGCGGGTTTCTATAGAGCCGGAGCATAGCGTGCGCATCGGGCTGGGCCGAGGGTAAAGTTTGTGAGGGAGATTGATGGTATGCTATCAAGTGCATGAGATAACGTCCTCACACTCGAAACGGTAATGATAAATGCACGATATATGAATCGAAGTGCTCAAGCAGTACACCTTCATGTAGCCTAAAACGGTGCGGACTAGTGCTGTGTAAATGAATAATGTTATTTATTCTTTGTCACATTACGTGCTGTCGTTTCTCTGAAAGGTTTTCTGTTCTATTCTTTCATTCATTTTAGGGATGACAGGTGCGTTTGTCAGGAGTCTCCACGTCTACGTCCGCGGTTCCCACACACAGGTCGGGCAAAAGAGAAATAACAATTCCGCAGCTGTCTGGTTCGTAATCAGCGTGCTGAGTGAAGCCCTTCGACTCGTCTTTTCAAGAACAGCGGTTCGTCCCGTTCATTTCCCGCTCCATTTTGGTCGTCTCGCGTCGGCGTACACCTTTTCCTCGTTTCGCGTAATTTTGACGTCCACATTTAAACGCCCGTGTCATCAGCCGTAGCCTCCACCTGTGCACTCGTGGGACAGTCCCACGCTCCAATTTCTGTCCCCTTTCCGCTCCAGATATTGTTTTATTTTCTGCCCCAGCATTTTTCCGTCCTTCCCACGGTATAATCACGAAGTTCTTGAAGACTGTCTTCGAGCGGGGGGACAGACGTGTTGTTGGCCTGATTCAGAAGGCTCAGAACTCAATATGTGTACGTGACCCTCTGGGTATCTAAATTACATGGGCTGTTTTCTTTTGTTGTCGCGTTGTCGTTCCTTGTTTTGCTTTCTTTTATACTTGACTTGACTCTTGTCGCGACCTCTACGCACGAGCCTCGCGAGCTTCGTGCCACTGGTTGTCCTTGCTTCTCGGTTGAAGCTGTTGACCTCAACCGGGTCGCCGTCTCTTTCTTCTGCTCATGCGCGTCACGCCATTGCGACCTGTCAAGATGAAGAAAAAAAGGAAGGACGTGCGTATCTGTGCGCGCCCAGCTCTGAATGCTCTCTTCTCGGAGTCGTTTCCTCTCGCGCTGTCGCAACAGTTGCGCGCGAAGTCTGTATTTCGGCGCCGTTATATTGAGGAGGGAGGGGGGATTGCCTCGTCCCGCTTTAGGGTGCCAAAAGGGTGTTCGCCAAGGTTGAAACTGTCAGTGGGTGTACGGACCGTCTAATGGAAGAGATCCGTCTACGCGGCCGGGTCTTTCACGCTGTCAAGAGTTTCCGAGACTGATTCTCAGTTCCTAGCATCTATTCGGGGCAATGAAAGAGATGAAGATAGAAAGAAGGCAGGAAAGAAAAGGCTTGAATCTGTTTCACTGAGCCTGTCACGTACCTATCCGTGGCATCATTGCGAAGTGCCCTACGTAGTAGTTTGTTTTATGTTCCTCCGTAGTTGCGAAGTTGCTACATACTCCTTTGTTTAACCCGTTCTTTACTTCTCCCCTGCAAAGCAGCCGCACTATATTGAACGCATCGCTCGACGGTGCGGCACGCGACAGAAATTCTCTTATTTTGCGAGCAGTGGGGAAGTGTGTAGCAATATTTTTCGAACGTCCTGGCGTCCGCGACAGGCAGCAAACGCCCTGACTCGACAGCGGCGCCTCGTTGTGAAGCTGTCGGAAATTTCCCTCTGTTATGAGCTTTACCTCGATTTTGCTTGTTGTCCACACGGATAACGTTGCGGCTGTTCATAAACTGCGTAACTCTATGTGCAGAATTCTTTCATAACAACCCCCCCCCCCCCCCCCCCCCTAGCCCCCTTTCCGTCTAAACGAACATGAAGCATATGTCACGTCAAGTGGAGGGGCAAAGTTGCCTGCCCATTGCCGAAGATGTGGCTGCACCCACATCTCTGATAAAACGAAGATTATTGGTTGGTTCACTAATCATATTCTTTACGTTAAACAAAAAACAGCGTTTGGTATACGAACACTCAACAAATCTCGTCCATTTTTTTCACTTGAAGCGTTATTGTCTTTATACTTTGCCTTTATACATAGTCACATCACCTATGGCATTACGTCTTGGGGAAATCTTTCGTCCGTACAGCACATTCAGAATCAGGCCATACGCATTATTACCAACAGTTCATTTTATTCTAATGCTACTGCACTCCTTCAGGCTAACTGCATTCTTACTGTGTCTGGCTTGTTTCACTTTCGCTTAATCATAATGTTATGTAAACAGCTTAGCAAACAGCTTGCGTTGGATTTAATCGATCCTAGATTACTCACTAACACCAATAGCACTAGGTTCGCCCTCAATCACAACTTTCTTTTACCTAAATGTAACACCAACTATGGCAAAGCGACATCGTCCTTCACGGTGATTAAATTATGGAATAACTTGCCCTATACTCTAAAATCATCATCTTCTTTGCGTGCATTCAAACATGAACTTAAAAACTTCATCTTGTATAACTAGGTTGACAACAATAATTAGTTCTGATGTTAAAGTGTGCCCGTAATTTGAAAATGTTTGTAAATTTAGGTTTTCTCTCTTATGACATACTTGTGTCTGTTTGTATAACTGATTACCATGCACTTGTGTCGCATTGAGGATGCTTAATTATTTGTTTGTTGTTGTTTTCTAGTACTTTCACTATTCACTTTCGTTGTGTAATTTTGCTTGCTGTATAATTAATCTTTTCAACGTTATTGTTAACCGAGGGTCCCGCTGCAGTCGCCCGACTCTGGGACCCTCGTCTGCATACTACTGACTGTGAACTTTGTTATTTTGAATGAATAATAAACTGAACTGAACTGAACTGAGCCACTAAGTGGTAGAGCGAACTGATAGAGGCATATCAAATGCGAAAGCACGGTCACACTTGAGTGGGTGAGTGTGCCCTCGCTAGCGCTATCAGGCAGAGGCCGGTTATTTGGAAAAGTGCCGATATTGAAATGTGTCGTAAGCATGCCAGTACATTTTATTTCTCACGGCGCACGCCCGATGTTGGTTTTCCTTCGCATTTTCTTTCATTAAACTGTTGCTAGTCCGGCCGCGGCGGCCGCTTTTCTGGTGGAGGCGAAAGGCAAAAACGCCCGTGTGTACGAGATTTCGGCGCGCGTTAAAGAGCCCCGAGTGGTTGAAATTAATCCGGAGTCCTCCACTGCGGCGCGCCTCATCGCCTGCGTTGCGTTGACGCGTTAAAACCTGTACGATCGATGGATCAATCAATCAATCAATCAATCAATCAATCAATCAATCAATCAATCAATCAATCACTCAATCAATCAATCAAACTGTTGATAGTCCCAGCGAGTGTGTTGTCCCGCTCTCTCCTTGTGTACGCGTCCTCAAGGCTGGTCCTCGTCGTTTTATCCAATTGGAGACGGGAACTTGAGATTTTATGCTTCTACACGTCAAAACTTCTCTTGTAGAGAAATTTCTCTTCTCTGAAGTGCCGTAAGGTGCTTTCAATCGCGGGCTGCGTAGAAGAAGAGAATGGTGTTGTTTTTTTTTCCCCGAAAGCAAAAATAAAAAGGAAGCAATGAAATGAAGCCATTTGATGGAGTTCATTCAGCTACATTTATGGTGGATTGCTACGAAAACTGGCCGCTGTATGGCTGGAAACTCCGACGCAGCGATAACTACTGCGCGGAGTTTTCGCACCTTACTTGTAGTAACCACGCATTTCGTGAGCCAGTGGCTGGGACAACTCGAGCCGGCTCGTGGTCGTTCACTGCTCCTAGGCTTTCCCTCCCTCCGACTCCGGCTAACGGTGTCATTGCCCTTTTCTCGGCGCACCGACAAGTGGTTTTTCGCTGGCCGTACACTATACCCAAACGATGCAGTAACGGTTCCCCTAAGGAGCCATTTGCGGTAGTGCATTATCGGCTGTACGGCTTCCAGCTTTATTGTGCGTGCGGGAAGGAACCCGAACGTGGAAGAGACGCCTCCCATATTAGAGTGGTTTAGCGTAGCGGGTGGCGTATGCGAAACCACTCTATTAATCAGCCGCACGTTTGCCCCCAGCGGCTGCTGTCGAGCCTCAAGTGCGACTTTAATCGTGGCACTCCGTACACACACACAACTCATTTCTTCTCGCATCGTGCGTACAGTCTTTGTCCAAATTTTATAGGCCAAGCCGAAAGTGCATAGACCGAAAAAAATTCTATGAACAAGCTTACGTCCTGAGCGAGGCTGAAACGTATTTTGCCTTAAAGCTATACAGAAAACTCATTTCGTCCTTACTGTAATAAAATAATTATGTCGCTGGTAATGGTTAAGCTCATCCTTTGAACTCTTTGCGGTCCAGAAACCTTTGCTTTGACGTAGAAAATTTTGACGAAGACTGTACGTTACTCCCTACCGCACTTCGATCTGCTTTCAGAAATGATAATTGTATCTTCGCCGGTCGCCTTTTCCCGGCAGTTTTTTTTTTTAAGTCGTGGCCTGTTTTTTTTTTTTTGTTGTTGTTGTTATTGTTGTTGCTAGTTTTGTGTGCTGACTATTTCGCGTATGCGCTCGGTCGATCGATCGTCACTGCGGTGTACTTTCGACACGTGCTTTGTCAGTCCTATAGGTATACCCTTCTATGGAATAGACGGCCTCATTACCCACTCTAGCCGTTTGCGCACCGTGTGACCTGTTGTACCGGCGTTGAATGAAGCTGCAGTGTAGGAGCGACCGCCGAGTCACAGAGCAAAGTTATGTCCACCGTAAGGAGTTTACTCTTGAGTTTGATTCGCCTTCCGTGAACGTACGACAAAGCCCTTCGCTATGTGCACTGCAGCTGTCCAAAGCTGTATTCGCTTTCAAGCAAAATGAGTGTTTATACATGCTCACGAACGCTCGTATCGTAACGCATCGTCATCTCTGCCAGAGTTCTTTGTCTTCAAAAACGAAAATCTGTCGTTCCCGTCGAGATGCAGTGGCGTGTTGTAACCCCCCCTCTGCTATGAGGTGCACGGTCACCATCCCGCTTTTTCGCGTACACATGCCCAGACGCACAAAAGTTACACAACCAGCGCAAAGAATTCGAGAATCTCAACTCCCCATGTCTCCATGTTTCAACCGTATGTCCGTTGGAGGGAAAAAGTGTAAATTCTATTTCGATAGCATCTCTTCCGCTGGCTCCACAGCTTTCGACCGGGTAGCGGTTTGCATGAGTCTGCCGCTAGGCGTGCTCTGTACAGTTTATCTATCTTCTCCTCTCCCTAGCTGTCGCAGTATAACTAATCGCTTACGCGACTCCGCGAGAAAAAAAAAAAAAAAGAGAACGCTTCCTGGTTGCGGGATCAACAATTAACTTCGTCTCGCGTGATGTATGGCGTAGTTACGCGGCGTTTTCCACTCGCGTAACGTGTTGCTAATCCCCGAAGCAGTCATCGCATAGAGCACACCAGCGCGCTGAGCCTCGGTCGGCGTGGCAGCGCGCCTCGTCAGCCGCTTAAGCAAGCAGTTCCCCTTCCGGGTCGCGCAGCGGCACGGCGTCGCACTTATATGAACAGCGAAGTGCACGCGTGCGGCGCCGGGGCGGGTTTGACGTCGACCCGGACCGACCGGCTTCGGGCCCTTCGCCACCGACGTACAAAGCTCGAGAGGCGCGTATTATCAACCGGAAGTAACGGTAAGCACAACCTGTTAGTGACCCCCGGCCATTAACCACACGGCACATTTCTCGTAGTCAACTCAACCAATGGCCCGAGGGGAGATATACGGGGTTGTACGAGGTTGCAAGGCCTTGTATCGCTTGGGCATTGTCGTTCGAAGCGATAGGGAACCGCGAAGGTGGCGGGCAGATCATCATCACGCTCGTAAGGGCGTATAAATCTTTTTCTGATCCGTCGCCGACGTTGTTCCGGTTTCCACTCGGACCCCATCCTCCTCGCCCTCGCCCCTTTGATCGGAGCAGCGGCCCGTGCCAGCGCGCCATTGTGTAGCCGTCCTTTTTGGAAAACGGGGCCACACTCGGTTGGCGGTGCATTAAAGACGCGTGCGCGTTTCCCATAGCGCTCTGCAGCTGGTGTCGCGAGGAAGAAAAGGCTCGTGTGGCACGCGCGCCCTTTTGTCGGCGCGGGTTCCAACGAGGCAGCGGCCTTGGCTTCCGGGGTCTTTAAAAAGGCGCTCATGGGTCGCCGCTCAGCTGACGGACGCGTCAGCCCTGAGCGCGCTCGCCAACTTCTCTTCCGTGGTCTGCGGCCCGTCTCGGGGTGCAGACCTGCGCGTTGCGAACGCGCCGCCGAAGTGAAGGGTTATCGCCGCCAACAGACTACGGGCCGTATTCTGAGTCCCTCCTCCACTCTATTTGCTCCCCCCACTCAGCTGAGGGGAGGATTCCGCAATGCTAATGCATGTGCAAATAGATTTCAAGGATTTCCTCCACTAGAGGCGCGGGTAGAGGGAGGTCTCAGAATACAGGGTACGTCTTTCGCGCTTCTGGTCAAGAGGTCCAATGAGTCAACAGGTCCAACGCGTCAAGAGGTCCAATTTGTGTCAAAAGGTACAACGCGTCAAGATGTACAACGAGTCAAGAGATACAGCGAGTCAAAACGTCCACGGTAGTCAAGAGGTCCAACGAGGCAAGAGACCCAACGAGTCAAGATATCAAATATTGGACCTTTTGGCGCGTTGGATATTCTGACTCGTTGGACCTCTTGACTCGGAATCCGTGTTTTGGGGTGGGCGTGTGTGTTACTGGGTGTACGACGCTGCTACCTGACAGGCGTATACGTGCGGGCAGAATTGCGCAAAACAGCTTCGGTACACGGATGTAATCCCTCGACGACACCTCTGCCAGGCACGGGAACTGGCGGGTGCACATTCCCTTAATGCGGCGGCTGTTTTTCCGATGGAGGCGAGTAGCGAAAATGCCTGTGTCGAGATTTCGGCGCGCGGTAAAGAGCCCCGGGTGGTTCAGATTAATCCGGATCCCCTGCTCTCTGTATATACGGCGTGTCTTATATACCCCGTGTAGCTTCGGCGTGTAAACCCCCCGCAACACCGTTGCATTGCTGCGGTAATTTTTTTTAGTGCCTTGCGCACTGCAATCACAATTGGCTTGTCTCTTTCGTTCGTTTTTCTTTTTTCCCGCTTTCTCAAAACGCATTTCAAGGAATAGGTCACATTTATCTTAATTATGGAAGCGCGGGTCGATTCGCTGACGCGGTCGTCTAATTGGCTTAGCCAGTCTCCGTGGTTGAGGACGGGTTTGCAGCGCTGTATTTTCGCGTTTATATCCTCGGTGTTTCTCGTGCGCGATTGTTGCTTTTGGTAATATGAGCGCTGTCTGAGTGAAAAGCTGCCAGTCCACGTTTTCGGTCGCCGCGGAGACAGAGGAGGTAGCTGTCGAAGGCTGTTCGATGAGCAGCCTTGGCTCGTGGCGTCACGGAAAACTCTCCCTCGCTGGCTGTGCCTCTCACCCCCTCTCTCTCTCTCTCTTTCTCTCTTTCTGCACTTGGTATACTTGCGAGCTCATGCCTACTGCATGAACGCTTCCAGCTCGCTTTGCCGCGTGCGCGTTCACCGCTGATAACGAGGTCATGCATAATTTAAACAATCCTTTTATGCTTTTGCTTCCGTTGAGCACGCGAAATGCGCGACTTGTTGTTCTTGATGTCACTCAAGGTATGACCTTTTTTGTTTATTTACTCCCCCCCACTCTCTCTCTCTCTCTCTCTCTCTCTCTCTCTCTCTCTCTCTCTCTCTCTCTCTCTCTCGGTGCGTGCGATTGTTATATGCATTGTGAATGTACTTTGGTGGTTACTCTATAGGCATCGTTCTCTGAGTGGGTAACTTTGGTGACACTTTAAATTATGTTTTTTTGTTAGGCCAAGACTCATCATCATCATCATAATCATCAGCCTATCTACGCCCACTTCAGGGCAAAGGCCTCTCGCATTAATCTCAAATTTTTCCGGTCCTGTGTTAACTGCGACCAATTTATCCCCGCAATCTTCTTGATCTCATCTGCCCATTTAACTTTCTGCCCGTCCCCTGCCACGCTTGCCTTCTCTAGGGATCCATCTGTTACCCATAATGACCAACGGCTGTCTTGCCTTCGCATTACACGTCCTGCCCACGTCCATTTCTTCTTCTTAATTTCTACTAATATGCCCAAGACTAACTGTGGGTTAATCCTCAACTACGCGAATGGTCAGAGTGTACGGTGTGCATACTGCATGGGTGGTAACGCGGTCGTATACGCACCCAGGTCGTGCTGGATTGCATTTTGCGCTTTTAATTCTCCCAGCGGATGTACCGGAGAGGGGGCGTGCCTGTGCAGTTGTGACCCATGGTCCTGTGGACTTATGTTGTATGAAAGTGTGGCTGAATGAAGCAAAAAAAAAAAAAACCGCCGTGATGGCTCAGTGGCTAAGGCGTTTTGCTGCTGAGCACGAGGACGCGGGTTCGATTCCCGGCCGCGGCGGCCGCTTTTCTGATGGAGGCGAAAAGCAAAAACGCCCGTGTGTACAACATGTCGGCGCATGTTAAAGATCCCCTGGTGGTCGAAATTAATCCGGAGCCCTTCACTACGCGCGCCTCATCGCCTGCGTTGCGTCGACACGCTAAACCCTACAATCAATCAATCAATCAATCAATCAATCAATCAATCAATCAATCAATCAATCAATGAAGCCAAGGTAAGATGCTCCGCGTTTACGGGTGTAATCTTATGGTTCCCAAGAAATGGTACGACATGCGCTTTTAAGTAATTGTACTGACAGCTCAGTATTACAAGCGTTCATGCTTAGCGTTCTTTTCTTTTTCATCTAGACCTTTTGAAGAATAAAAGAGTAGCATGCTCCAATGAAAAGAGGCATTCAGGTGGGCATAAAAATTTAGTCGAAAAGAACTATTTGGCTTTTGGAACGTTTCACTAATTGCAGTAAGGTTAGAAATAATTTAAGCGCAGATAGGCTTTCCCGGTGACTATATTTATTTTGACAAATCTTGCAAGGGGGCGGTTTGAGCCTTCCTTTTAAAGAGGAAATGGTGACTGTGAGGAAAAACAGTCTAAAATCAATGCGTATCCGTCTACTCGTGGTTGCATATAATTGCGGCTGCAGTGAATATTTGATTTTAATTAGTGGAGTTCTTGATTTGATTTGATTGTGGGGTTTTAACGCGCCTACACTACTCAGGCGATGAGGCGCGCCGTAGTGGAGGGCTCCGAATTAATTTTGACCACCTGCAGGGAATCTTTAACGCGCGCCGAAATCTCGAACACACGGGCGTTTCCGCTTTCCGCCTCCATCAGAAAAGTGGTCGCCGCGGCCGGGAATCGAACCCGCGTCCTTGGGCTCAGAAGCACAAAATCAGGGGAGTTCTGAAATAACCTGGCGGGGGAATAACGTTTCGCAGCTGGTGCTTCTTTTACCGGTATGTGAGTCGTATTTGAGTCATAATACCGAGGTTATTTCAGAACGCCACTTATTAATATCTGAGACCCCCTGCTGTCCCCCAAGGTTGTCGAATTTTCATGTATAAGCGCGCAATTATTAAAAAAAAAAAAAAAAACTCGGAATAGAAGTAGCGAGCAAGAGCTGTCTGAATAATGACGTTCCCCGTGCGAGGTGGCACAGTAGCCTTCGAAGTTCTGACCTCGGCAGACTCCCCCAGAGTACGTCGGACCCAAATAACCAGAACGCCGCGCTTAAATTGCAGTTTTGGGGGCGCCTTCTTTGAAGGTTAATGCATCCTTGAACGGTGCAGTTTCGCATACGCGCGGAATGCCCGCTTTCACATGCTCTTTCTCGCTCTACACGGTGCCTAATTTCCTCAATGCGGGATGTCACCTACATCCAAGGCTTTTTTAATTTATTTACTCGAGAATTATTCCAACTGTCGTCTCACGGCTGCAGTGAATTTCATGAGGGCATGTAGTCTTTCACGTTGTCCCCTGGAAACTGGGTATGTGGGGCTTACACGGCCGCTGTCCCTCGCCGGCTCGTCTTCGCCCCCTTGGGATCATGGGACACGATTCATTTCCGCTTTACCCGAGGTCGTTAACCAAACACGCGCGGTCTCAGGTCTCGACACGGCCGCGCGCTACTAGTCGGCGTTTGCGAACCGCCCGCGTGCGGTCGTCCCGATCCATCCGTCCATTGGCCCGCACCTGTCGTGCTGTTGAACTCTACTCGCAACTATACGCTCGTCGAGGGTGCGAGGATCGCCATCGGCTGAGCTTCTCCCGAGAGTTAAGTGCAGAGGTAAGGGAGTGACCGTTTCCAACTCTGTCACGTAACGTTGCCGAGTAGCAGGTCTTCTCCATTTGCCAGTCCGGAGGAGTTCGGTGCCGTCCAGGGCTGCTCTCGCAATGGGAGTTCCCAAGAAGAAATCCCGGGCCGTCTCCACTAACGTGAAACTCGGGGAGGGGCGAAGCATGCAGTGTATAAGTGCATTCTTGGCGCCTTGGCGTCTTTTTCCAACATAGATGAAACCGTTTGGGGGTAGAGGTATAGAGCTTTGCTGTAAAAGTCACGTGTCTTTGAAGCACGAATCGTTCCAGCGCGAGGAGTGAACGAGTGTCCCGGTGTTTTGGTACCGCGACTACATGAGACGATGGTTAGGACGACGACGACATGAGACGCCGGCAGCCCGAGTTCCCAAGGAGCTTCGCCCCTAAAAGAAAACGGGGCTGTTCCGGAACAGTCCCGTTCAGTCCAAAATGGCAAATTGAGAAGACCTAAGGTTGCTGCACTGTCGTCGTTGTAACCAACACCACACCATCGATTGTTTCGAAGTAGCCGTGCCGACGTATTCCTGAGGCTTGAGGGTGTCAATAGACCCGGAAGGCGCGGGGTTCTCTTGGCGTTCTTGCTTTGATCGTGACTGGGGATACGCGAACGTGTCCGGATGATTGGAGACCTATTTCGTGGAAAGGGCCGTCTGCCCGGGCCGGATTTCCTTCGAACGGAAGTCGGCGTACTTCGAGGAGGCAATCTGAGCCCTTTCCGCTTCATTCTGCAACCCATGCCGCGAGTTGGCGGCTGGACAGATTTGCGGAAGCCCCGTAGAAGACGCCTGCGGCTGTCTCTATCCTGTCGCGAGAGACAGCGTGCTCGGGCCTCGTGTAACGGTGCGACACGCATGGCCTGACGTCGGAATTATGCAGGTACAGGTCCCTCGTTGCGCCTCCGTGCGGCACCTCGCACGCGGTAGTCGTTTTCTTACCGCTGGCGGTCTTCCCTTTGATGACGCGCATATTCGCCTGCAGCGTTCTCCTTTCTCTCTTCCTATCTCTTTAGGGGGCCGCTATTTCTCTTCGCTGTCGCAACCGAAGAGGAGCGACCGTTTCACCGCGAGCCGTCGTTCTGATCGGCGGTTGCGGCCGCTATTTCGGCGCGCTCCTCGTCTCGCGACCGGCAGCGCTTGACCTCGTTACGAACGGTCGGTCGGCGGCTCGACTTGCTTCGACGCCGCCGCCGCTGTTGCGGGCTCTTCTCGGCGCAAGCTGTCCGTCTTCGTTCGTCATTGCCGATGCCGCACGCACTTCGGTGACGTTGATTACCGCTGCCCTACAAAAACATAACGAGAGAGAGAGGGAGAGAGATAGAGGGCTCTCTTAATTGCTGCACATGCTCTGGCGTGTGCGTACGTAAGTGTGCGTGACTCAGACTGATTCCTGCACCTGTGTTTGCTACGATAAAGGCAGAAGATTGCCCACTTGTTACCTTTCGCGGTGGCGGCGGTCAAGATCGACGCTTGTATAGCCATGGCGGTTGTTCTTTTGACACCGTTTATTTGTTTGCTTAGAAGCACCCGACAGGCTCGAAATGGAGCGTTCGGCAAGGGGGCGGCACAAAACAAACAAACGGGATTACAGTGACCCCGTTTATTTGCAGTAAATACAGCTCGGCGACAGCTGTCGCTCCGCTCTTGTCGACCCGTTTTATCTTTCTGGATACCTTGGGCCACCCGTAGCGTTTGCCCGTCGAATTTGCAGTCAAAGCAGGGACGAAGTGCAGTGAACCAGAACATTAGACAAAAACGTTGTGCAGTGACGAGTTTGCAAAGATGTTGAAAGTGTACATATTTAAAGCACAGATATTAGGTACTTACGTGTGAACGATTGGGTATAATGGGCATACAGATAATAGATGCGCTCATAGTGGCTTCCTGGGCCCCGTCAAGCTGTGTACAATAGCTTTTTAGCCCAGGAAGCCCTCTCAGGAACCACTGGGAAAAGTAAATAATTGAACTTCATAAGCCTAAACATGGGGCATTAGGACTTATCTCAAGTTTCAAGATCTTCGTTAAAGGGTGGCATGAAGGCAAAATACAAGTTCGGGTCATTAAGTAGACTGCTTTGCCCCGATAACAATGGTAGCAATTTTATCGCAAACTTCGAACAAATAACGGATATATTAAGGAAAACATGCGAGCCAGTGGCGACTCCCTGTCCACTTTCCGGCAACTTTTCTATGTCGTCACAGAATCTTGTTTGTACAATTGGCGGCCGCTGACCTAAAGCATCGCTAAGACGCATCACTTGGCGATTGAAGTGCGACCTCTAGTTCCGTGTAATCCCGTCACGTGAGGGCTAACGCGCAGTTAACATACTGAGAAACAGGTTTCAGTGTTGGCCCATATGACGTCACCCCTGCCCATAACACGTCACAGTAGCGCGAAATTCGAAAGTTTCCAATACTAATTTCTGCGTTTTTCCGGATAAAAAAACGTCTTTCCTGGGCTAATTGAGCTAAGTGAGGTACAGAAGCTTTGTTCCTCCAGATTAAATAAAGTTGTATATTGTCTTCATGGCCTCTTTGATCGGTACGCGTTGGGACAAAATCCCGGGCCATCTCCACTAGCGTGAAACCCGCGGAGGGGCGAAGCATGTAGTGTATAAGCGTATTCTTGGCGCTTTAGCGTTTTTGCCCACGGAGATGAAACCGTCGGGGGGGGGGGGGGGTGGAGCTATACAGCTTTGGTGTAAAAGTCTCGTGTCTTTGAAGCACGAAGCGTTCTAGCGCGAGGCGTAAACAAGTGTCCCGGTGTTTTAGTACCGTGACTACATGAGATGACAATTACGACGACGACATGAGACGCCGACAGCCCGAGCCCCTAAGGGGCTTCGCTTCGCCTCTAAAAATGCTCAAGAACGTCGGCCCATTCTCCCTTCAGAGAATGGGCCGAATGGGCCCATTAGAGCTTTGCTGGTCATGCACTATACACCCGTGGTTGTGATAGCTCCGTCATTGAATCTCCTATAAAGACGCGTTGACGATTTCGGAGGCCTTTTTAGAATGCGTTTCCTGTTCGCACCCGTCGCCACCGCAGCAGCTCCTGTGCTGCCCGCGCGCGGGCTTTGACGTCGACACCGACTCGAGGGCTGTCGTCGCAACAAAGTACACACTGCGCTATCTCGGTTTCTTTCCAAGTGGCCGACAACGAGGTACACGTCAGAGCAGATATGCAAGCGCCTCGTTATCTCGCAGGTGACAACTCGCCACTCGGGTGACCTGCTTCGTGCGCGATCTTGGAAAGGTTCTCAAGGTTCGCAATCGGGTGGCTGACGCTGTGTTTCTGGAACGAACTTGCAAAGCTGCTCACCTAGCACCCGAGCCAGCGTTTCTCTGCTGCTAGGTGTGAACTTGTCGTGAAGTGCACTTCAGTCTCCTTTCGCGGTGAAAGGCCCGCGGGCCCGTACGCGTGCACCGGGATTCGTCGCTCAGAAAGAGGTCATGGTAGTGATGTTAAGCTTTCAGTCTATCGTAAAGCGATAGAAGAGCTTTGTTGCGCTTACGCAAAGCCTGAAGGTAGTGCCCATACTGCAAACTGCGTATTGGGTGCCAGAGAAGCAAAACCAAATGTGGTGCGCTTGATAGGTATTTTTTTTTTACGTTATGTGGCCGTATTTATGCAGCGTACCATTAGAAATAGTACTATATAGGAGATCGCAAAATTGGGGACGAAAAAGTTGAATCCACAAATTAGCTTGCAGAGCCAGCACTCGGAGAGGTTTGCATTCCATGGTGTCGGTTGTGCGTAGTTGAATTTATAGGACGAGCAAAAAAGAAAAAAAATAGAAGCAGAAAGAAATTATGTAGATGGGACGTAGGGCGATCCACCTGGATCGTAATGGGCATCAACAGCAATATCCTTGCAGTGTGCCTTTTTTTTTTTGTCGTGAAAAAAAAAAAGCGTTCGGCATTGTGATCATGACAGCCTTCATTATAAGTCGTTCGTATGTGCGCTATACAAGATGGAGGTCCCTCTCCCGCTATCTAGTGCAGTTAGCCCCTTCCCCCTTCCTGTACATCATGCTTCTCGTTCAAATCAGTCCTCCTCTTAGTTTGACTGTGGATGTCCTCTGCTCGGCTATTTCGCTGAATTTGTCTTGCAGCCTTACTAAGCACGTAACTGTTTTGGCTTTGTTACCGTGTTAGATAAGTTGTCCTTCAAGGTGTTTCTGGAAGTTTTTGCTCCGTACAAGTTGGCACTAGGCAGTGCACCGATGACGTAACGTATACCTCTTAGACAAACTTCTCTCGATCCTTCGTAAGCAGCTCCCGAATTCACGCCACTGCATTTCTGTCTGGTCTGGTTACTCTCATCTTGTGCGACATGACGTATGGGCGGCAGATACAAAAACTCTGTTTCTTTTGTCTACTTAACGTGCCACCGCCCTTGTCACCACGATCGTTTACATCTGTTATAAGAGCTATAAACGCTATGAAACACGACTTAGAAGTCGTGTTCCTTTCGACTGAATAACGAAGGTTCTTCGTACTCTGACGCCACTGAAAACTGGCGCCGTGTTTGTCTTTATTGTCAACGAGACAGAAGCACACGAGGCCCATAAGCTCACGGCAGTTGATCTAATATAGCTACAAACTCCCGTTGAGACGAAGTCGAAGGGGCGGGGAAAATTTTTTCGTATCAGAAATTCATTTTAAACGGCGTTCTTTTTGTTGTTGTTGTTGCTGTTGTGCATGTCACAGGTAGCAGAAGTGTTGTTCGTTTTAAACATGAAATTCGTCATGACAGAGTTGTCTTTACGAGAGTCGACCATAAGGGACGACGACGACTGCTAATACACCTCTGCGAGGCCATGGCTGAGAGCTTGCAAGCGCAAATTTCAGCCATATGCCGGTTCGAAGAAAGAGTGCAGACGGAGCACGCCCGAACTAATCAGATGAAGACAACGTGAAGCCGTACGCGCACCCTTTCGGTCTGCAGCTCGTTTCGGCTGGCCGCGTCGTCATCTGGTAGGCGCGTACGAGGAAGGCCGTGCACCGCTCGGCCGAGCCTGCATTGCACGTATGTACGCACCCACAACTTTTGTACGTACTTGTTTCGTGCCCTGTCTGCCGCTCGCCCTACTGTAGTATCATCGAGGCTATACACGACCGCCGATAGCGAACGCTCGGTTTCGCTTTGAGCCGTCAAGCGGGCTGCGGAGCATGGAAGGTGGATGATGCTCTTCCCCGTCGAAATAGCGGAGGCGTGCTGTACGCGGCCCTGGCGTCCTGCGCACCACTAATCGAGCGACAGCCAGACAGGGGCGATGTTTTCGCGGATCCGTCGTACGTGCGTGCCTGCCGGCGGTCACTCTTGTGCTGGGTTCGAGAGTATTGGGGAACGCTCCCGCTTCCTGGTTTGGAGAGCGGAGCGTTCGTCACGTGCCATCACCGTTGGCTCGCCCGAGAGCGCGCTCCTGGCGAACAACGATAGATAAGAAGGCATTCTCAATGTTTAATGGCAGTAAAAGTATAGGAAAGTATCTAGTTTCTTGTGAATGGCTTCTACCGAGGAACGTCGCCAAAGCAGGGCGAAGGTTTTGAATGACCTGTCTCTAGAAGAGCTGGGCGAAGGGACAACCTACGGGCTTCCGCTTTTCTAAGGGGCGTTGGGCTACTGCCTCAGGTACGGGCCGTGCTGCAGTTCGGCCCAGCCCACTCTCTGCAGTTCCAGCTATCACGGACGGACGTAGCTTGAGGCGCATTATTGGGCCCGCACCCGCGAATGTGGCGCGCGAGAGGGGGCGAACTTTTTTTGCCGTTACGAAGGCCCCGGCCAACAAAGAAACCGAACGAAAGGATGGGGGCGTGATGGTTTCTCCCGTCTTTGGCGTGCATTGTAAGGCTGGCGTGCCCACGTCGAGCGCCTGAATGCGAGGTATTGACGAGTCCACTGCGAGTTGTGCGCTCTGGCGTTTGACAAAGCCGGGGAATAGCGTTCTTTGAGTGCCAATAATGCAGCCCGCACTGTACTACTATTAAGGGTGCGCGAGGTGGTTATTGCGCTGAAAGGGGAAGGAAATGACGGGGAACGCGGTACGTGAGCTTTTGTCACGGCGCTGAGTGTGTGAAAAAAAACAAAAAAAAACAGTAAGTCGCACTGGAACATATGTTGGCAGGTTCTTGTCTTTTAGCGCTTCTTATCCTTAACACCGAACCAATAGCAATAACCTGGCAACTGCCCTTTATAGAAACCGCTAAGCTGCCGCGAAGCATGACTCTGTGGCTATGACGTTGTGCGATAAAGTGGAGCCATTGCCAGCATGACGCGCAAGGCTAGCACCGCTTGATCCAACAACACCACAGACCAACCAACCAACCAACCGAACCAAGCACGAGGGCGTGGGTTCAATTTCTGGTGACTGGTGGTGATTTATACCAGTGGTTCTCAGCCATGACTGCTCCGAAGACCCCTTTGGGCTTGCAGAAGTGATGGGGGACGGTGGACCCCACGATGGAGCATATGTTGATCGGTGTCATAATGTTAAACAATTTTTACTGGAATCTGTAAATACCTATATGCTGCCTTTTGGGGGTCTGTTTTTTTTTTTTTTTTCTCATAGCCGGCGTGGTGTGCAAAAAGCGGATGTTAAAATAAGTGCTACGCGGAGAAACTAAACGTACATGTAATGCGGCGAAGCCAGCTTTTTGCATTGCAAGCAAGTGCTGGTAAAATCGAGAAAAAAAAAGGCGGAGAAAAAGTCTTGAGAGACGCTTCGCGGACCCCTGAAATGCTCGTGCTTGCGGGATTTTAATTCAAGGTGCTCTTAATCATCTTCGGGGACCTCTTTGCATCTTCAGCGCGTGAAATGCAAATTTGAAATTCAGCAGCGAGATGAAAACAGCAGGGCCGAGTACATTGACACTGGCTTAGAAAACATTGCCACAGATTATTTCACTGCCTTTTCGGCCACGTTCCTAATTGCTTTTTGTACGGGTACGTGCGTACGAGTTGTTTGAGGTAGCACGCCGGAAACATTCCTTCCTTATCTCGTACTGGACGGAGGATTTGTCTGCCGTTACTTATATTCCGCCCCTCCCCTCAATCCCTCTCTCTTCCGCTCTCGCGTCCGTGTCACACCTGCGGGAAAGTTGGCAGGAAAACAATTGTTTCTTCTGAAAAAAGTCGTTCCTATAGCAAACCATCTGCAGTTATAAAATGAGCTCAGAATAGAGGCCGTTACGAGCACTTTAACGGTGGCATAGAGCACGAAACAAAGGTTATCGCAAAACAAAAGGAGAAAATAACTAGAGCAATCATTGATGCCGCAGAAATTGAGCACCAGAAGAAAATTGTGTTAGTGTGTCCTCGTTGTCCCTATCCCAAAAAAAGATTCATTTTCTTGTCCACAGATAGTTTTGCACGCGTTTGGGACGCATGACGTTGGTGCTGTGTGGCGACCGCTTGGGTTATCTGTAGCTGTCATGTTAGTCCTGTTTTCCTTCTTCTTCTTCTTTTTCTTTTTTTTTTTTTTGCTGTCAGCGCATATATATGACACTCTGAAAAATTAAATTGAGTTGTATATCAGCGCTTGTAAGTTGTCCTTTTTCTTCGTCTTCTGCATCGTCCGTTTGCGCTGTTCTCCTCTTTGTTCACCAGTGAACCAACTTGTCCTTCCACCTTAGCAGGCATATAGCAGTCAGCGTTTCTCTTGCCGGTCCGGTATTTGATCCGCTCAACCAGTCGCGAGCCAAGGGCTGCAAAAACATCTTTACGCGTTCCTACCGAGCCGTTTTATCTGATCGCACCGCCGTTTAACCTTGCCGCTCTGCCTAGTGAACTGTCAATGGGCGACCCGCTGTAAGTTTAAGAGCAGCACACAAGCTTAGTTCTTCATTGAAACATCCGCTCTAGCGCTTCGTTTGAGGCGAGGTCGGCGTTTTCCTGAATGCTAGTCATAACACAGCAATAGCTTCGTCGAGTTTTCAGTCAATAATCAATCAATGAGCTGTACTGCATTTTGGAATAACGCACACGGAATGCAGAAATTATAATTTCGAGTGTTTACAGGGTTCATTGCATAAACTCTTGCCCCAAGCTGCAGTATACATGTGGGCTTTTGCAGCACAGAAATAGGTTTAAAAAAGTGGCTCAGCCTTCCTTCCCTTCCCATCGATGTGTTTTAACCCGGGAAAAAAAAAAAAAAAAAAGCGGGGAATGTACCACGGCTGGCTGCGCGAGGCAGGAAGGCAGTTGCAAACCTCAGTCCCTTCTCTCCCGTCAACGCGTTGCCCCGACTACGACCTGAATCGTGGCGGGAACCCCGTTGTGAAAGCAGCGCGCCTACTATACTATCTACCACCACTACGACTACGCGCACTGGATCGAAGCGCACGGTCGCACGCACGCACTGATTCGCTTTCGCAGCGTCTAAAAGCGCTTCCGGCTAGAGAAGGAACTTCCTCAATATCTCGCCGTTTTTTTTTTCTATGACTTCGTGACAAATTGTTTTTTTTTTTTTTTTTTTTTCCTGCCCGCATTATGTCCGAGCTAGACAACGCCGCCTAGGTAACAAAACCTGCTCAATGCCTCTGGTTCCAACGGTCGTCTCTAAATTCGCTTTTTTGCGGAAGGACTAGGAGAGAGAGGGAGAGGGACACAGATGGTGGCGATGCGTTGGAAGGTGTCAGGATGAAGGGCACGTGACGATTAGAGCGACGAATGAGTGAATAAATCCGCGGAAGAAGCAAGCACGCGCGCTCGAAATGAAGAGGCCTTTTAAACTGCCTTAGATTGCAGGCTAAAAATCGACCTCGCATCTGCTCGCATCGCTGGAAATGTCGTCGAAGGACAGAAGTCTTGTGCCGCTCCTGCCCCGTAACTGCCTCTTTTTTCTCGTCGGTCCACCTCTTGACAACAGACAGACAGACAGACAGACACAAATACACACGCACACAAACGCACACGCACGCTCGCGCGCACACACACACAGACAGAGAGACAGACAGACAGAGCCCAAACTTTTCGCGTTTGATAGCCGAAGGAAGGCTATCGTCAAAAAGAAAAAAAATAAACACGTCGTTCGCTGTGACCCCATTTCAGCGAGTCGTGAGTACATGGGGCCGTGGGCGTTTATTTCAGTCGTGCACGCAGCGCGCTGTTGTCACTGCACATCTTGACCAGTTAGTCATCGATTGGTTTGTCCAGTGGGAGGGAACTGCGTGCCGCTTTTAACTCGTTAGGTTGACCAATCGATCAGTGTGGTCAAAACTTGGTCGAATGTACCTTCCGTACTTCGCTCGACGGCTGTTTTTCTGGTGGGAGAACGAAGAGAGAGAAAAAAACTACTTTTATGTGCTGTGTCAGCGTGCGTGAGTTAAAAATTAAAGCCGTTCCACTCAATGTGAAAGCTGTCGGAAGTGCAGAGCAGTACTGATTCGCCATTATGGGTGGTGGCGCCGTTATCCGCTCACTGCTAACACCCGCTCTTCACGCTCTTCGCCGCCCTGTCTAACTCCTCTCTTGATGAATATGCAATTCAAATTTCCCGCCTTCGCAGTGCTCGCGCGCCCTTTGCGTGAAACTGCGCCAGTGGGAGTTCTGTTCTTTTTGTGCTTGCTTTAATTTCGTATGCTGGAGTTTTTCAGCGTCATATTCGACCACGCCATTTTTTTTTTTTTTTTTTTGCGCTGCTGCTTGTTTTGCTTACTATCGTAAAAACGAACCCAACGAGCGTTCCCAACTAAATCAACGCGGGGGCTGCCGGTTATATACACAGAGTTTGCCTGAAATGTGCCTGCGCTAAACAACGGGGAGATGTATCCAAGCGCCAGCGGTTCACGAGGTTCGAACGGGGATGACTATTTAAACCGCGTGGTTTCCGAAGCCTCAGCGTGACCCCCTGACGACGGTACGACGGGCTTTACTTGGGTCCGTTATCTCGCTTCCCCGCTTGATTCCGGCAGTCGCTTGACATCGACCGTTTGCGATCTACGACGACAAGGCGAGCCCATAAAGTGCTCTGCACTTGAAATCCAAGGTGGTCCGCCTCAATCCGCAGCAGGACGGACAACTGGGCTGATGGGTGGCTGTTCAAGTGCGCACAACACAGGGACGAGCGCCCCGTCGTCTCTTTCTTTCTTCGTCTCTGTGTTGTGAACCATGCCAAGGCTAATCCGTAGCCCTCCACTGTATACGGTTCGCCTCTTATAGCCGAAGTGTAGCCAGCATGCGGTAGTCATATATAGCGCTCGGCATATTGAGGAGAATGGCATATTGGAGGAAACGGAGACTCTCTCTCTCTCTCTCTCTCTCTCTCTCTCTCTCTCTCTCAACACAGAGGTGTTTCATCATCTTTACGAGCCTGTGTGTGTCCACTGCAGGACGAAAGCAGGACGAAAGGACAGGTGTTTAGGCCGAGACAAATCCGTCCTTCGCACCAAAAAGGGGAAAAAAAAAAAAAAAAAACCATCGAAGCCTCTAACAAAAAAACCATGTGGTTAGGGAAGGTCCTGGCAACCCTACCACTGGGCCACCCCAAAGAATCGAGGGCTACGGTGCTAGCAGCGGCGGGGAACAATAACATGGCAGCCAATCGGAAAGGAAAGAAAACGCTTCTCGGGGTCGGCATCGCACCTGGGTCCCTGGCGTTATGCCTCCGGCGAGTCTATACGATTGAGCTATCCTCGCCATTGGGTTTCGTAGGCGATGGCGGTTGGCTTTGGACTTTGGCTGTGGGGTTCTGGCGCGTGCTAATGCGTTTATTTTGGGAGAGATGTGAAAGGCTGCGAACGAAACTATCCGGGCCTGCCAGTCATGGAGACGTACGTTTTAGCGGCAAGTTCAGAAGTACATGGGAGGTGCAACAGCCGGGTCTCCGGGACGAATGAAAGAGGGGCCGCCAGCTCCTCTGTTTCTCGAGCCTTCCACCACCAGTGCAGG
The DNA here is from genome assembly GCA_013339765.2 of Haemaphysalis longicornis. Lineage (NCBI taxonomy): Eukaryota > Metazoa > Arthropoda > Arachnida > Ixodida > Ixodidae > Haemaphysalis > Haemaphysalis longicornis. The sequence goes on along the minus strand of CM023456.1, from coordinate 79,866,493 downwards.
CTGCGCCAATGTGTTTTTTTTTTTTTTTGCCATAGAAGGCTACCCCCGAAAACTCTAAAATCGCTCGCTACTAACAATAACAGTACATTTACTGTCACACCCTTTAGAAGCACGGCATACACACTCCAAGAAGACACAACCAGTCCGGCGTCTGTGACTGAGACGGCGGTGGCGTTGTGGCGACGCACTCGACGCCTGTTCGATTGCCGCACGAACTGAAAGGGACCCAGTGTTCTTTTCAAACTAATTTCTTGCGGCGAAAGTTTGCCATACGGCATACGGAACTACATATACCAATACACTCCCGATTACCGAGGGAACCAGAGCAGGGGGCCGTGGTGTGGACCCCGTATCCACGAGGGGAGATTTGGCCGAGTGCGGGCCGCGTGGAGGCGGGGTGCTCGAAGCGTACGTTTTCCAGTGCAAGGCAGCTGCACACCAAGTGTTGTGCGGTGTCCTGTTCGACAGGAGCCTGAGTTACTTTGTCGAAATTAGTCCACACGTGTTTTGGCGCGAATTCCGATATCTTCTGCAAATTCCGCAAACTTTTCGCAAATTCTGATATGGGGCACTTAAAGCTTTCGCATTAACAGAAGTTCACGTCCGTGTGAAGCGTCAGGTGGGGAGAAGCCGTAGAGTAATGGTGCCGAAGAAGAAGAGACATTATGCACATATGCGGCTGTCCGAGCTATAGATGTCTTTTCTCCATAATCTGACTTTCCATTTCATATTCCCACAGCTGAGGGAATGCAGGCAGTCGCCGCTAATTTGCGTCACCCTTCAAGGCGACGACTTTGACGGAACATACAGTGTCGGAATAAGAAGATACATTAGGCATATATGCCACGGATAGACCTCTGACGGTCTTCCCGCAATTTCAATCTTTTTTACCACAGCTGAGGGAATGCAAGCAGAGTCGGCGCTAATGTATCATCGCCCTGCAAGGCAGCAACCGCGACCGAACGCAGAAATGGCGCGATCGAGACTCGCCTCATCCGACGGCGAAAGCGACGTGAAATATAGGAACCGGCCACGCGGAGGCCGCGTGCTTGCTCCGTGTGTGGGACATCCTGCGCTAGCCTTGACACGCTGGAAAAATAGAGAGGGAGAGAGCGGGTCTGGTCGTGCGCGATGCGACCCTACACGCGTGATGACGCAACTACGGTTCGCGCGAGGCCGAAGAGGCGCCAGGGATATCAGCGGGCTGTGATTATCGCTCTAAAGAAAGAGGGAGAGGAGGAAACGGGCACAGCTACGCGGTCATTTCATCGATGCCGTGAAAGGAGGGATATTCGTTAAGCGATCGTCTAGCACCGCTCAGGGACTGCGTGAGCCGTGACCGCGGCTTATTGACAATCTCTGCTGTGCTGCTTCCGAACTCTGGGTTAGTTGGCACTCCTTTTTTATTCGTAAGCCGGGCGGTGAACTTTGGGCTCCACTGTCTTCCACGGTGTTGCTGTCTCAACGCGGTTCATTCTTTTTTTTTTTTTTTTGCTGTTATTCTAAGTGTTGTTAAAACGACGGAAGGCGAGTCCGTAGTCGCACATGTAGTGTACTTACTGTATAACTGCCCGGTGATGCCATGCCGCTGGTAAGTGTTCTTCCACCACTGTGAGCGTGTTTTGGTTGTTGGGCAAAATAAGACAGGGATGATACGCTGCTTAGCACCTCGTGCTGAGTAAAAAGCTACATTCAGTATTGGCTGGCCATACAGCGATCGCTTGGCTGCACACTACAGACGTTGAAGTTGACCGATTAGATATCGACGCCTTCCTGTCATGATATTGTCTTGATCCTATTGCTGGATTGGGTTGTGCAGTTCTTGTCGCTGGATCGAAAACAGGTTCAGAAAGATTTTCTTGCGGAAAGGGGGATGTTTTGCATGACCAGGTGGTCGAGAAACGTTGAAAATTTCGCGTGGTATATCGAACAAAAAGCACGTGCTATCAGAGGTCATTATTTACAGGCACTGGCAAATTTAAATCAAAATTCAAGAAAAAATACGGAAAGGGGAGGGGGGAGTGGTATGCGGCGTGGCGCTGCTTACATCTGAGTTATAGGACAGCTGTGGAGTGCTACGTGCTCATTGCCACAATGTATCAAAAGGTAACGTGATAATGCCATACTAACATTGCGCAATATACAGAACGGCCTACCGTTTTGAGGGAAACTTTACTCGACCATGATGATGTGAGATTACTTATATTCTAAACATCGTTCTCCGGCTCCATTACTCCATGGGTTATTTTTGTGCTTATTTTTATTGTGACGCTGTACAGAGGTCAATTTCACTAAAGTGTCAACTGCGTCGCGCGACAAATATACTGTGTAGTTTTATATCAGCTACCTGAAACAGTCACTTCACTCCAGCAATTAGCCGGCCCGAAGGGGTACGTCGACACAGCCAAAGCCTCACTCAGAACTGTTAAGTAAGAAAGAGGTGACTATAGCTCTGTTTTCCCACCATTCGATCCGGACTCTCCTGTTCGTTTTCGTTTTTCAGGCGTGTTATATCGCGTCTAAAGGAGCGTTACGGATAAACATTTAGGAGAACATTTATTTATTATTTATTATTTATTTATTTATTTATTATTTATTTATTTATTTTATTTATTTATTTATTTATTTTAGAATTTGCCGCTGCTGAGCACGAGGTCGCGGGTTCGATTCCCGGCCGCGGCCGGCCGCTTTTCTGATGGAGGCGAAAAGCAAAACGCCCCGTGTGTACGAGATTTCGGCGCACGTTCAAGATCCGAGGTGGTCAAAATTATCCGGAGCCCTCCACTATACGGCGCGCCTCATCGCCTGCGTTGCGTCGGCGCGTTAAACCCTACAATCAATCGAGAACATAAAGGAGAGAATCGCCTTTGTTTCCGTTATTTGGTACATGAACTACGTGCGTCTAACAGAAAAAAGTTAACCATGGCCTATCATTTGGAAATCATTACAATGCGCTGCCGAGCAATGCCAGCGCAGTCAATGTTACCCCGAAAGCGGGCGGTGGATACCGGCATAACCTTGCTGTATTGGCAACGAAAAAAAAGTTGAAGGGTTTGATTGCTAGGCGCGTGATTGCCGGTTTTTTATGCCAGCGGGGTCCCGTTACGTGCAGTCGTGCTCTTGCTGGCAATTCGCACTGGCGCTTGTTACGCTAGCGGTATATACCTCCCTTTCTCTGTTCTTACGTAGTTCGCCGATGCGAGTCAATCAGCCAAATTGCCAAAAGTCCGATAGCCAGCACTCAGCGTAATTAGGCGCCAATGGCGTCGATCACGGCACAGTCAATGCAAACGGCCGTGTGGCCTTCGTGGCGAGCTCAGATTGCGGCGATTTTCGGGGACACCGTCGCCCATGGTTTCACTGTTACGTGATCAACCGGATCAACGCGCCTTCGCCCGGTTACGCCGCCTCGCGACTTGGCTGAGTAGTACGTATACCGTATACGCCTGTCTCAGAACCCCTACTCGCCTGGCAATGTCTTTACTGCATCGGACAACTGCACTGGGAGTGCACCATCTAGGACTAACCACTAATGCTTTTAAGAAAAACAGTAATGAGTAACTGTAACGGGGAATGCATAACGGTTATGGACGCACTACGGACGCCAAATCAAGGGGCGTAGCCATAGCGCTATCGCATTAAAAAAACACGCGTAAGAAGACACGAACCTATATACAAACAGAAAGTAGTTGTGCAGTTTTACAGGTTCGAACGGAACGCGGTTTCAGTGTTGTTGCAAGAAGATAGGGCGTGCAAGTGATGAGCAACCGAACACAGGATAGTGGTGTCACTAGCTGTCACGGAGGTTTCCTCTTCCACCTAAACCTTTCTCTCAATATCTCTGTTTAAAGTAAAAAAAGAACAAGCTTACCTCCATCTACAGAAATACTTTATTTGCGCACTTCGTGTACCGACGTGCAGCTGCAATCGCGCGATCGAATAAAACGCGCGTAACTTGTAAGTTGAACCTCCCTCGCTTTTGTGTGGCGTCCGCCAGTTCAGTAGTAACCAAGCCGAGACGTCAAATCTAATCTAGTCTCCGTTCATTTCGGCGTCATGTTTATAAAGAGATAAAAAAGGAACGCTCCCTGCGCGTTTTATCACGGCGAAGAAGAGCGTTGATATCTCTTTCGGTTGATCCGGTTTCCGCGCACGTCTTTGATTTGACGAGATTTCTGGCCGCCGCTGTCCGGAAATTAATCCTTCCCCCGCATCGCCGCTTCTCGCACGCACTCCGTCACTCACGCGCTCCGCTTCGCAGTAACGTCGCGTGTACTGTTTCCGCGGGGGGCGCTATTCGGGCGAAAAGGGAAGCTAATCGTCGGAACGACAGAAGGAATGATTCGCCGTCTATCAAACCGCTTCGGCAGAAACGCGGGCGAAGAACAGCAGAGGGAAAAGTGCAGGTCCTTGGCCGAAAGAGTGGTGGTACGTGGCAGTGCAAAGAGCGGGGCCGTTGCTGCAAGCTGACGCGCGTCCTAATTGGACGTCTTGGCGGCGGTGACAAACTGCGGCTAGGGCAGCTTCGTTCCCCCAGCGCCGAGTCTGTCTGTGTTGCCGTCGCACTGTGGCACACACACAGCCAGTGTCGCTCTGCAATAGCAGCCTTCGTCGTGGTGATGGCGTCGCTGTCGCATCATTCGTGGCGGACATTTTTGGGGGGCTATACAAACATGGCGATACGGATACGCGCCACTTATATATCGCCGCCATTCACATATATCAGCAGCTCGCTGGGACGTCCGCAGAGTTCTTCCTTTTGCTCTTTTTCTTGTTCCTTTCCTTTCTTTCTTTTTTTTGACAGATGTGATTACGAAAGTTTGTGTTTCGGCGACCGTGGCGTGGCGGCTTACTGCCGTGCTCGCATGAGCGGGCCCACACGGGCAAGCTCGCACGAGCGTGCCCGAACAGGCTTCGTTCCGTGCACGCTTGCCGGCAGGCTAGCGTGCTGGGGACTTGTGACGGGCGTACCAGGGACTTGTGATGGTTCTGTCAGGTCTTGCTTTGAATTTTTTTTTTGCGGCCGAGATACTCTTGTTGTCACCTGTAAATTTTGACAGACTATCTCTCTCTTCTCTCTCTCTCTCTCTCTCTCTCTCTCTCTCTCTCTCTCTCTCTCTCTCTCTCTCTCTCTCTCTCTCTCTCTCTCTCTCTCTCTCTCTCTCTCCGCCTTTATCCCCTACTGTCTAAGGCGCATACACGTACCGTGCAGGGTTACCAGATGCTACAACCAAAAACAGCCCAATATCAAGTCAAACTCGCCCAACGCAACAACAAATCCTGCTAAATTTGGCCGAAAAGTCGCCCAATGTTTTGTATGACATTAAAAAGCACATGCGGTGACGTACGGCGCTTGCGTATATGAGCGAAAAGAGCGCGCAGGCTTTTTTTTTTCTCCTCTCGGCCCTCGTGGGGAAGACGTAATTAGTTCGTCCTGCGTGAGCGCACTAATTGGGCTTTTTGCGGACGGCCGCACTGGCACGCGGTCGCCAGCATTTCTCTCCTGCTGGCGGCAGCGTCGCTCGGCTCCTGTGCAAGGTTGCGAGGCACTTATTATGCCTTGATCATGTCGGCTGTTGACTAACCTGCCGTTAACGTGCGTGCATCACGGTGCGCGGAGCGGCTCGTGCTGCGTCGAGATGGAACGGCGCCAGAACGCGTGTAAGTTGGATGTGTACCAATTAGATATCGTCGTGCGTGTGTACACGAGACCTTGCCGCTCCTTAAAGGTCCTCAGGTGGTTCGGGTTTGTCTTTGGGTATTCAACATTTGCGGAAAACAGTTATTTTGTTCTCTGGGTTGAGAACAAAGAACAAAGTATACAAATATTCTCAAGGAACTGCGCTCACTGAGCTCCGTAGCATATTCAGAAATGAACATGAAAGAATAGAAAGTAATCATGTTAAGTGGACACGCAGGAATCCCCATCTTTAGCGGGAGGTTTAATCTGTTGAGAGGGAGAGGGGCATTGTGGGAGGAAGAGGAGGGAGAAGATCGGAACAGAAGAATGCACTGGAGGGAGGGGGGTGGCGGCGTGGTGGTTGTGGTTTGCGAGGGAAGATGGAAAGGAAATTCACTGGGGATATTTGATCTCGGCAGGGAGCTCACGTTCATACAACCCAGCGCAGGGGAAGGGAAGTAGAGGGGGGGGGGGGTGGCCGTCAGAACATAAGGTTGACTCAGGGGAGGAGGACAGTGAGGAGGGTAAGGGAGAGGGTAAGAACGTGAGGGTTGGAGGGGAGAGAGGAGGGATGCGTAGAAGCGTCAAACGGAAACGATATCGTCGTTCTACGTCATTTATATTGAAACAAGCAGACGTGGTGTCAATTTTCTGTGCTTTTCCCACATCGGAAGTAAAGCAACGCCGTCGCGTGTGTAGAATCCCCGATTGCGGACCTAGCAACAATATACCGTCGCCGATCATACTGGGCCACATGCATTTGAAGGAGGTGAATCCTTGGTTTCACTTAAAGCGAGGTTTGTTTTGATACAGGGAGCGCCGTCGTATCTCGCTATAGGGTATCCGTCTCACTGAGACTGAAATGCCGACCGTTGGTTGGAAAATGGCTTCAAACTCTGATTTACGACCAGCTCGGCCATAGCAGCTTTATCAGGCCCCCAAAGAAGCGCACCAAACTCGGAAGCAACGTTTCGCTCTCTTCCAAGTGCACTTACCCGCCTGTTCTGTGCATCCCGGTGGCTCGGCTTCTTCCAAGAACCGACGGAGGAGCACCGAGGGCTGGAACCCCTGTTGCTACGCGGCTTCACCTCTAGAGGAGCACTTAGCCCGTTCAGACGGATACGCCTCAACCCCGCAAAAACGAGGCCTCCTCCGCTTTCCCTGCGTTTGTATATCTTCCTACTGCGTGTTATTCCATCTTCCGCCCCGCGGGCGTGCGCTGCTCACTATCGGCTGCTCCGTTCCCCGGTGGTGGTTCGCTTCGCGTGGGCTCGGTTTCTGTGTAAGGTAGATGGGTGCAGTTTATTGGCTCTCGGGGCGGCCCCAAGTAGAAGGCGAACCGCGGTCTATTTCTAGCCACCTGTGTGGGTCTGGAAGAGTGGAGCGGGGAGGGTCCTGACCACTGCACCCTTACTGATGGCACTGTTCATTTGTCTATTGTTTCTTATCCCCCTCATTTTTCGGGACTTCCCCTTCTTCACTTCCGCTTTTCCCTGGGCCGATGTTTCTTCCCCGCGGGTGACGAGTGGCACAGCCGCGTCTTTGGCATCAGGAGACGTGCCTGTGGTAGACGTGCCCCGTGTAGTTCTGTCCACCACGGTCGCACGGCAAACAGGGCCCGCTTCCTTTCTGGATCTCTCCCGCGCCGGTCGATGCTGCGAGTTCTGCCCCTGAGAGAGGCGCTGTTCCCGGAAGGCGAGCGGTTGCGTGTTTTGGACGCGTCCCTCTTGCGTTTTTTTCTCTTCCTTTGCGCGTGACACTTTCCTGCGCTGTTCCATTTTTGTTTGAAGAGCATCACCGGCGGCTCTCTCCTGCCCCACCCCGGCTGTTATCAGTCGCCTGCTCGTCGTTTTGCGAGGTGGTCCGTTCCCCTGCGGTGATGCTCGTCGCCCCAAAGGTCGTTGACTCGCGTGGTTGCCCCCCGCGCGACCGTTGGAGTCCTGCTAGGAAGAATTTTTCTTCCAAAAGTGCGGGTCAGGAGGAAGGAAGAGACACCTCAATGACGTCTGGCGGCGTCGACAACGCGGAAACGATGGCGGCCGCGATTGTAGGCAAATATAAGTCGACTTTAAAGTCGTTCATAAGTCGGAAAGTCGTTCCGGCGTCCGCGTGGCGTTCGCGGAAACGAGCGCAGGCGTATTGTGAAGGAGGAGCGAAATGCGCCGTAAAAGACTCGGTGATAAGGGGGGCACGGATGTCCGAGGGAGAGCGAACTGGTGTTTGAAGGGTGAAGTGTGTCGTGGCCTGGGAGAGAATGGTCGACGAGAAAGCGCCGCGCCTTGGGTTGTTGCAGAAGTTAAAAAAGACGAACATATTCCTAACGGTAAATGGAAATAGGAAAGCACAGCAATAAATTACCGGCGGTGTGCTGCGGCGTGATTGACGGAAAAATGTACGTGTAAAAAGCCACGCGCCGCCTTTTTTTTTTTTTTTTTTTTTTGACGGACGACGGGACCTCTTTTTCTGGTCAGCTGAGAAGAGAGCTTACTTTTTTTTTGTGCATTACGAAACTACTGAATTATACATATTCGGCTCCTTGAATACTAGCAGTGCTTACAAAATACTGCATAAACACGCGAATGCTGATACGCAGTCAGGAGCGCTTCGCATCGTATACGTTTTCTACCTTCCCGTTATATGCGAGCGCGTCCGTTGCAGTTGCAGTGCGTCGCCATGCAATCATTATATATTCGTAGAAATTTTTGCACTCCCGTCATTTGTCCTTTGTCATACCGTTTGAAAACAAAATATCAGTATTTTGAATTTGAAACTACATTTTTTTTTTTTTTTCAGGAAGGTTGGAGCGCTCAGGTAAACGTTCAGGACGGTGGCAAAATTTGCGGGTACGCCAGGGAAAACGCTACCGTGACGGCTGACCTGTCTCTTCATGTGAACGTTTGCCTTCGCGCCTCAACCTTTCTGAATTGCATTATAACCAACTAGCCCAGCAACGCATCATAGTAAACACATTAGTTTTTATTTGCTAGGTGTTAACATTTCTTTGCCCGTGTCTTTTATCGACTTCAGCCATGTCATAAATTTTCTCCAGTACACACCTCTTTGGAAAGTTCCAGAAGATAGCAGGGGATCGCCGCCTTTCTTCTGCTCTTATTACCTCGCTTAGTTACAGAAGTTTGCGATACAGTGGGCATAATTCCCATTTTGACATGGCAATTATTAAGCGGTCCAGACTTGGTTGTTGTCGGGAAGGTGCCTTTAACATCCTCGAAAAGGCGTTTAATTGAAAATAAGCAATTCCTTTCAAATCTTTCTCGGCAGCATGCCTATACTACATATAGAAGGTATTGGGCTATGAAATGCGGGATATCTGTTGGAGGTTTCAGTCGGGACGCAACGGTGTACAGTAAACACCTGATATAAGGAAATCGCCTTATTCGAATTTTTTCTCGGTCCCAACTGAATTGCAGGGATGGTTCGGTAAAACAACTGGCAGGAACCGGGTTCGAGTACTCCCTGATCGTATGAGGCTGCCATTAGAGAGTTACAGTAGAGCGGAGAAACGGTCCGGTACGGTAACCGGCACACTTACGCATGCGCACCAGTCTTTTTCGCCTCGGCGCACGTGCAGTGGCGCCGGTCGCCTACCGGGTACCGTACCGGGACCGGTTCTCCGCTCTGCGATAACTCTCGGAAAACCGATCCCGGTACAGTACCCGGTACATATGCGCATGCGCACAACCAGTTTTTCCGCCTCTGCGCATGCGCAGGAGCGCCGGTCGCTTACCGAACACCGTACCGGAGCCGGTTCTCCGCTCTGCTGTAACTCTGTGAATAGAGAGTTATAGCAGACCGGAGGAACGGTCTCGGTACGGTACCCGGTACGAATGCGCACGCGCACAACCAGTTTTTTTGCCTCGGCGCACGCGCAGCCGGTCGCCTACCGGGTACCGTACCGGGACCGGTTGTCCGGTCTGCTATAATTCTCTAATGTAACAGTTTGGCACGATGGACGATTCTGTTCTATCTTGCACGTTTACGTGTGTACGTTTGTGCAGAATCATTTCCGGCGTATGTAGGTTCTGCCTGTCACATGACTAACTTTTTTCGAGTTAACCCGCTTTCGCTGGAACTGTCCTACTCACTATCATCTTTGAATGCGTGCAAGCGCATCTGTGACCCCGTTTTTAATCATCGCGCGTGGAGAAACGAGGAAATTGGGTTCGGGTATCCTTACTGTTATCATTTTTTTTATCGCTATCCTTTTTGGCGCCAAGCCCGTTCAAATGCGTCATTCTCCGTCACCACCCTTGTCACAAGATATGGGGATGTTGGCTTTGACGTCACACGATGACGATTTTAGCAGGCTTCGAGCAAGTGTAGCGTTGTTGTACCTGAACGAAGAAAACAGAAGTTCGTAATAGTCGTGAAGTAGCTTAGAGTTAAAATGACAGACCGAGCTAGCCCGGCCAGTCCTCACTGCGAACTAGCGTCCCTAAATAAGCTACGCTTTTAGTATCTGAAGCCTTTATTTAGTGACGCTACAGCGAACCGAAAACGTTACCGCAGCAGTAGCTTTTGTTAAGCACAAAAGAACAAAAAAGGAGAGAAAAAAAAGACAGTTGGCGTTATTGCTTCTCAAAATAAAACTATGAATAAGATTTGGAAATTAACGAAGCCTCCAAAGATATCTCATAAATGGTTTGCATTCGTTGAAAGACACAGTGTAGCACTACACAGGAGAGCAAACTACACTAAACCCTCGCTATAACGAAGTTCCCGGAACAAGAAACCGTGGCTTCGTAATAAGCGATACTTTGCTAAAAACGGAGATAATTTGCTCACCCTGTACTGTCGCCCTGTCTCTTTCCTTTTCTCTTGCAATTGCCTGCTACGTTTCCCCCATGATGTTAAACTGATAACTTACCCTAATGTCGATTCTTTTACTTGCAGTGGACGGACCATGAAACACTTGGAATAAATGTATATACGATAAAGTGGTTTCGCTATAAGGAGATATTTTTGTAATACACTTTCACGTACCCTTAATGCGTCTGGGAGGTTTTATTATCTGGCCGGGGTGGCATTTTTTTTTTCTTTTTTGTTTGTTGTTGTTGTTGTTTTTTCTGGTGGACGTGCCAAAAAAAAAAAAAATGACCGTCCGTGAGAGCCGTGCGCGTCGAAGATCATCCCTGCGCGGTCCTAATTATCACTCCCCCTGGCCGAGGTGCAGCTTTGGGCGCAAAAATACTGCGTCAGTGCCGTGCACGATGTACTAATCTGGGTCAAGGCAGCGCTGTAGGAACGGGACATTGGATCCCCCGATCACGTGCTGCGCGGCTTCCTACGCGTCCTGGTGTGCAATACGAGCGATGTCAGATGGTGAGGAGATAGACGCGCGCGCTCCGTAGTTCGCGCCTTCTTGTCATGCGCGCGCCTTGCCAGTGATGTGGGCGCGCCTTTGCGCTTCGTCGGTGCGGTCCACGGATGCCGCATGTCTGCACTCTTTACCGCATTGACGCGGATTTAACTGTCTCTTTTATGTGCGAAGCACAGCTGAGTCCCTGCACGCTTTTTTTTTTTTTTTTTGCAGTGAAGCTGTATGTGGTTAGGATCCCCGGTTTATCTTACGAAGGCAACGGTTGACTCGGCACCTTGCCTATAACCTCCGCATCGCCACCACCGATGCCTCTTTCACACCCGCCGCGGTGGCTCAGTGGCCAAGGCGTTGTGCTGCTGAGCACGGGGTCGCGGGTTCGATTCCCGGCCGCGGCGGCCGCTTTTCTGATGGAGGCGAAAAGCAAAGACGCCCGTGTGTACGAGATTTCGGCGCACGCTAAAGATCCCCAGGTGGTCAAAATTAATCCGGAGCCGTCCACTACGGCGCGCCTCATCGCCTGCGTTGCGTCGGCGCGTTAAACCCCACAATGAATCAATGCCTCTTTCACAAGTTGTGCAATCGGCTGATAACGGCACTGGCGCCGTTACTACCAGTTACATTTTTAACTCGCTGTGGGACGGACGCGTGCCGTTCGGAAGAACAGGAATTAAAGCAGCGTCGGTGCGCACAGAAGCGAGAATGGGCACGAAACCAACGGAAAGCCGCTACCGCAGAACGTGCAGCCGCCGCCGTAGCCGCCTCAAGTGTCACCTCATCGAGTAGCTGCGAATCCCTCCCGGATGAAGAGCAACTTGCCCGCTTGTAACACTGACGTGAACCAGTAACGATAATATGTATATAAATTCACCACAGCAAAACATCTACAACTTCGCTGGCTTCCATCTTCACGGAACAGAAGGGCTTTGATACTATTTTTTAATTTTCTGCGGCGTCTCCCTTTCGGCGTCGCCTTTTGTTGAAGCCGCTTATAGCTTACGTTGCAAAATGCATTTATCCTAACAAAGAGCATGGAGACGGATAATGTATGGCGAGACCTTTTCAAACTACTTAAACTTGTGGTACGGCGCATGCATGTCAACATTATTTGACGAAAGAGCATATTTGAGGCAATTGTGCTGCTGAGCATGAGGACGCGGGTTCAATTCCCGGCTGCGGCGGTCGCTTTTCTAATGGAGGCGCAAAGCAAAAGCGCCCTGTGTACGAGATTTCGGGGCACGTTAAAGATCCCCAGGTGGTCAAAATTAATCCGGAGCCCTCCACTACGGCGCGCCTCATCGCCTGTGTAGCGTCGGCGCGTTAAACCCTACAATGAATCAAATCAATATACAAGGCAAAACATAAGTACGTAAGTGTAAGTATAGTAACGTTCTTTTGATTTTTGATTGATTGATTGTAGGGTTTAACGCGCCGACGCAACGCAGGCGATGTGGCGCGCCGTAGTGGAGGGCTCCGGATTAATTTTGACCACCTGGGGATCTTTAACGTGCGCCGAAATTTCGTACACACGGGCGTTTTTACTTGAGATCACACACTGGATTGCTTTCACGGAAGCAAATAAAAAGCTGATTAATAACGCACATGTGGGCGCGCGCGCACACACACACACACACACGCACACGCACGCACGCGCACACACACACACAAACCACCCCAAATTGTATAAGAAACTTTGTTTTAACGCGTTGTTTTTACTTTGCAGTGCGGCTCAGCAGTTTTTCCGTGTGGGTTGTCCTAGGTGACCTTCTTGGCACCATAGTAACCGCGAAACAACGCCAAGAAACAAAAACAAACGCAACATCTACGAAAGAAAAATTCACTTCGGGCACTTCACTCGAGCCTTCGTCGCTCCAAGGCTGGACATTAATTTAAGCGCGGACAGGCAACTTAAAGCTGAAAAAAAAAAAAAGCAAAAGTATTTCGACCGTTAACATCCCCCGACAGGTGTCCTCGTCCGGCGACGCGTTCGTTATTTCTTTTAATGTTTATGGCTACATTTTTTTTTATTAACGACGTCGTGGTTTGTTCGATCGAGTTTGGACAATGTAGTGTGGGAAGACCTCGACGCAAACTTTTCGTGCTGTTTTGGCATTCTGGGTCCTTCGGACGTTGTATTACTCATTCACTCCCGCGAAGGCGGGGCAGGCCTTTGTCAGGTAGTCCACACATGCGGCTAGCCGTCCGCATAGTCATTATGCGGACCAAGCCCAATGTGCCCTTTCCATCGTATGGAAGGGCACCTTGGGATTGTTCAACACCGCGGAAAGAAGGCCTGAGAAGCTGCGTTAGCATCGCATGCGTAAGATAGCCGGGAACTACAGGTGGTATTCGTCGAAAAGTTTAGCTGTCAATTTCTTCGCTTGGTAGCTCTGGAAACGGCCACAGACAATCCCGATGCGCCACGGACACGGCGCCGCTCGGGCCACTGCGCCTGCACGCCAAACAAGAGAGAGAGAGAGAGAGAGAGAGAGAGAGTGAGAGGGAGAGAGACGAGACTGGAGGAGAGATCGAGAGAGAGACGGAGAGAGAGAGAGAGAGAGGAGAGAGTAGGAGACGAGAGAGGAGATCGAGAGAGAGAGAGAGAGAGAGAGAGAGAGAGAGAGAGAGACCGCATGCGTCGTTTTCTCCGTTTCAAACCGATTCTCAGCGGTGGTGTCAACATAGATGTTATTGATCACCATCACATTGGATTCGAGGCAATGCTTTGCGTTCGTTGAGGTAGAGTTTGTTAACGTGCAACACAGTCATATGCTTAGCACGGACGAGTACCGGCTATCCCGGGGAGCCCGACGTCACCAGTGACGGCGCACTCACACGGTTGCCTGCATGCGCGCCTCGCCAGTGAATACAAGCAATACTTTCCTTGTGTTGCCCAGTTGAATTAATGGCTGCCGGAGAGAAAAAATAAGTGATAGTATACAGCCGGATCCCATCTGGGCCATTTTTCAAGCAACACTGGGCCTTTCGACGCTTCCTTTTGTGGTGTGTTTTTTTTTTAACGGCGAAGCTGTTTAGAAAATCGTAATTTTTCGACTCCGCAGTTAAAAACGCACGGAAATTGCCGAGCGCCCGCACGTGAGCACGGGCCTTGCGGTGACCGCCCGGCCGGCAGTAAACAAAATCAAGAAAATGCCTAGCCCTCGTGTGAGCGCGCCTCGTGGCGACCGCCAAGCGTCCCCTGCGCACGTTTGTCAAGCCAAGCATACCCATTTACCCATTTAGGGAGATTGGCAAAGAATTGGCCAAAAGAAAAAACTTCCAGCGTTCGCCGTAATCGTGGCAACACTTTCTCGGAACGAGAAAGACACGTCATCGTGTACGCCCCTCCAAGGTGATGTCCAGTGACTATCACTTCCAGAAAAATGAAAGGAGCTCACGCTTATAGTAACCATGATGGAGTAAAGGTCGTTGCGGCAGCAGCGAAGAAGAAGCAAATCGGCTGCAATCGTGGACTTGAACCGTCGTGATTGTCGTGAAGGTTGCGTACAGCTTCGCTACCTTGAAGTCGTACGCGTTAGTGTTAGCCTTCTTCATTTTTTTTTTCTATTCGCTTCCCCCTATTGTTCCTCGTCACCGTTTCTAATCACCCATTCTCACTACTTGGACCACGGGTACTCCTGTTCCGTATCAAAGGTACAACTACAACCACTACTTCCTCTCTAAACGGTCCAGTAAGCCTTCGTATCGGGGAACACGCTGGAGAGGAGTTAGAACTTAGAAGTAAGCGACAGGGGAAAAGGAAAAAAATTCAGAATTGACACCGCATCAAGACATGTTATTTGGGCGGTGTTGGTCGTTCGCTCGCTTGACCGGATTTGCCCACAGCGCGCGCTGTCTTGCGTCGAACCACCAAGGCTTCGCGCGCGCCGCGCCTTAGCGTCCGCAGACCACAAGACGTACGACCTCTGGGCGCTGGCAGTCGCACCCACACGCAGGTGCGGAGCGACATCTGAGGCCCTGACTCGCTCCGCGGCAGCCATCCGTCATATTTCCCTCCGCTTGTGTGACCTAAGACGACGCCCTTCGGATGATCGCGTTTAACGCTCCGCATGAATTATGATCATCCCTACACCCTTGCGTCCTCTTATCTTGAGTACACTTGCATTCTTTTTCTTTTTAGTTCAGCGATGCGTGCGCTGAGAGTATGCGTAGAAGAGAACTTGAAGCTTCTTTTTTTTTTTTTTTTTCTCCGTTATTTCCTCTCACTGTATTTTTCTTTTTTCTAGCGCACTCCGTCTTTCTTACGACTGCAGGCGCATTCGTCTTCTTCCGCTTTGCTTTAGCGCTTCTGTGCGCCGCGTTGATTGACGCCCGCAAGTGGCCCGCGCGGAACTGCGCTCGCCAGAGCTCTCGTATGATTGCCGAGGCAAGGATGCGTGAGCGAATCCCAAATACTCTGCCTGCCTCGGACGATGGCTTTCGCGCGAGGCTGGCGGCGCTTCGAAGTGTTCGCTGGCCTCCATTTGAAATGGGGGGAGTGCGCGGCAACTCGTAATGCGATTTCCGCTTCCGGC
The DNA here is from genome assembly GCA_013339765.2 of Haemaphysalis longicornis. Taxonomy (NCBI): domain Eukaryota; kingdom Metazoa; phylum Arthropoda; class Arachnida; order Ixodida; family Ixodidae; genus Haemaphysalis; species Haemaphysalis longicornis. The sequence continues at coordinate 79,850,943 of CM023456.1, read as the reverse complement.
AGTTCCGCTTCTCCGTCTCGTCGCGCGAAGCACGGTTGGCGGCAAACAATGCTCGCCTGCGGGCCTTTCTCTTTCTTGACCTGGTCTCTCTGAACAAACTTCCGTAACGCTGGATATTTGAGTCTTAAATAAGGCGCACATATAGGCGTATATATGACTTGTATTTTCAGTTACTTATACCTGTGTGAAACAAAAGGGCAATCGTACCCCATTCGGCACTATAAAAAAGCAGTCAAAACGCCAAATAGCACTGGCAATAAGGACTGCAACCTTGTAATATATATATATATATATATATATATATATATATATATATATATATATATATATCCCATCTTTCTGAATCAAAAAACTTTTCATCTGTTTCTGTGACCCACCAGAACCTTCCCTTTGCTTTCCGAGGTTTTCTTGACTGCCAAAGCTTATTTTCTGTCGTATATATATCACAGCTCTCATCGCAGTATAGATACATAACTCGCGTGTCACAGCCACCCGTCCTGGAAAGTTGCCTACTATCAGCAGTTCGGAGTGAGACGCTCCAAGCAAAAACAAAAGTACAACACGCACACGCACGTTTAGGAAAGCGGTTTACGCCAAACGCATATTGCAAAAAAAAAAAGCAGGGTAAGACGAGCGACTAGACAGGTAAGTATACACTCACACGCGTGGCACATACAGGACGACAAGTTCCAGTCGGGCAATGGAAAGGCAACCTTCTGCCTGAAGCGAAAAGTACTTCGGCTAGCTAGCTAGATGAGGTTGTAAATTCAGTACCACAAGTACGATGCCGATAACACCCGAATAAGCGGCTCCGTATCGACATGTGTTCTGAAATGATTTACCAGCATAATGTACCCGCTTACGTATGTCCTGAGGCCTGTCCGTCGGTAGTCCCTGAGTCTGTAATCGGTAGTCGGGGCCGGAGGTCGGTAGTTCCGGCGAAAGCGAAGTACAAAAAAAAGTAGAGGGCGATAATTTTAATGATATGATAGGGAAGCCGATTTCCCACAACTTTCATGCTTCGGGCATATCTGTAATAGTTCGAAGAGTTCTCAGAATTTATCTTCTAATCGGATGGCGACTTCACATAACTGCGATTGTACGACGTTCATGCCATCGGCATGCGGAATGTTCAGGCATAGGGACGCAGCATCAAGAGTAACGAGCAATCAGTAATTTCAATTTTAGTGGTCTCTGAGATTACCTTCGTTCCAAATGCATTTCTGGGAAATAAACAGATTGATTCGATTTTTATTAAATCGTTCGTGTCCCTAATGAAGGAGAGGCAGCTGGCTGGAATACCGTTTATAAGGTTGTGTAAACGTAGTGTGAGAGTTTCTCGGTAACTGGGCTAACGCCAGAAACAGTGGGGCGACCTGGGTTGTTTTCCTTGTGCGCCTTAGCCATGGTCACGGAGCAAGAATAAGATCACAGAGTTTCTTACAATATACACTAGAGAGGAATCTGGCGCTAGCGTCTATGCGGCTCACATCAAGGCCGTCTGTGTCGTCATGGTCCGCCATTAGGTCATGCGCTCTCCTCAGTTTCAACATTGGCTTGGATTGAAACGTTTTAGTGACCGCAAATTTAAACAAAGTGCCACAAAAGCGCAAATAATAGTGTGCATATGTAAGTGTAAAATAAAACAGGCTGTTTTAGAACTAAGGAAAAAAGAAGTAAAGCGTTTTTGCCGGAACGGTTGTGTCTACTATTCTGCAGGCCAAGGTGGTAGTTGCGAACAATGTTAATATTTGGAGTTGGAGGGGGGGGGGGGGGGGGGGGACTCTCATTTTATTAATTGTACCATTATTTCAAATAATAGTTGTTTGAAGAGTTAAGAAAGTTTTTTGAGCGTGCCTAAGAAAACGTCGCCTTCGTGGTGCACCGACCGTCAGCTAGTTTAACAAGAAAAAAGAAAACGTGGCCGACGTGGCGCTAAACAGTCGGGAACGATGGCAAGATAGGACGGATACAGGTGTCCGTATCTGTCGTATGTTGTCTTCGTCAAAGTACGTTTTGTTTCTTTTTTTCGTCGGCTGCAAATTTCGCGGCGGCATATTACCCGCTCAGTCATACGTCCTTCGACTGCGGCATGACTAGTGTCAAGTGCATAACGCTTTGCCTGCTGTTTCACCGAGCACGGCCACCACAGAAACAGGAAGATTTCGGCTTCCTCGTAGCTCGTAGATGTGTTAGTGCATAGTGAAGAAAACAAATACCAAAAACCGCTTAAGAATCCAATTGTCATGCCAAGCCCAAGCCAAAAAGGGGGTTCTTCCCATAAACAGCCACGACGACATGGATTCCCAGACGCAGTTTCCTCTCTAGTATACTTACTAAGAAACTCTATGAATAAGATAAGAGGGAAAACGAGGCTTCCTAGCGCGGCCTTATAGATAATATCACAAGTGCTCGTCAGACGTTAAGCTAACGGCATCTGCCGCGGGTGAAGAAACTGCACTGCGCAGCCACGGAATGAATTGCGGCCGTAATCAGTTCGTCCAACAGGTGCTGCTACCCTCTCCTTCACCGTCGCAGCTACGAAGCTTGCACCCCGCCTTGGTTTTCATTGTGACATTATCCGGTCGCTCGCCCTGCGCTTGCTGCAATGGGCCGTTTCGACCTCTTGCTCTGTGGCCATGGTAGAATCTACCGGCTACTGGGCTTACAGGATCATTAATTGGATCATGATAGCGCTTCGTAGGAGCTAAGGTTGTCTGCATATTAGCCGCATCTAAATTAGGACGACTGTTCAGTTTCCGTTCGCGATCGCCTGGTGACGGATAAGAAAATACGAACAGTTGATTTGTGTCTGTCACGTCGAAATGTGGCCGCGAGCCGCTGTCAAAACAACAGAGGCGTGGCGGTCAACATCCACTTGTTCGGGAATAAAAACAACTCGTGATGCTGTACAGGTCAAAACAGGTGAAGGTAAAAAAGTGTGACACTTGAAAAAGAAAAAAAGAAAAACGAGAGACAAGCATATCCACTGGGTCGAGCCTTAGTAAAGGAAACTGGAAAACAAAGGGAGAAAGATTAATTGCGCGCTTTTCCAGCTGAGTTCTCCGTCCGAACCCGTTCCTTCGTAAACAGACACGGCCGCGGCGCATCCGAGGTGGCAAAATTTCGCAACGCCGGAAAGGAGGCGGGGCTCCCTTTCGTTATTCTCTCCCTTTGTTACTCGCTCATTATTCTCTAGCTCACTCGTCTGAATGCGGCGACTCCGACGCCTCTGTGGCCATAACGGTCTCTGTCGTAATCGACTGCTCCCGCATACCTACGCAGCTGCTGGCAGCAAAAGCTACTCCGCCTCTGGGGCAACTTGCTCGCCGGTGTCGTTGGTGCGCATTCACGCTATGTATGCGATAAGCCATTCATTACCTCTCGGAGAGAAGGGCAATGTCACAGAGATAAAGTACAATCCAGGCTCAGATTAAGCGATAGAGTTCATTCGGGATGTGCGTAGCGAGGTGTGACAGCCTAAAGTGTTGGCGTTCAGCCAGTTTCTAGTGTATATACTTAGTAACGACGGGTTGGGGCGAGAGGTTCGCCTAGGACCTTGTCATTTCGAGGTGAGCGAGGCTGTAACCCTTTCCCCTCCTAACTTTCCACGCGTAATCCGGTTTGGAATAGCGCGCATCCCAAACGCGACGACGGCGTTGCCATGCGAGCGACCGCCCTTGACGAAAAGCCATTTGGGAAGCCTGCCAGTAACTGCCCTTCAATTTAGTCGCAGTGAACTGGTCTGTCTACTCAATTATACTGCTCGCGCTGTGTTTCTCTTTCTCGTTTTTTTTTTTTTGTTATTATTATTCCTCGGAACGCTACCCCCTCTGTGTCCCAACTTCCTTAAAAGGTGTGTTTTCTATGCCAGAGGACCCCTTGCATGCGCACTGCAATGCCGCGATGAATGTCCTTAACTCGTCTTTCTGTTCTGCGCGCTGTTGTTTTAAATGTATGCGAATTTTATATCGCGAACAAGCAATAAAGTGTACGTTTTATATATCCAGTCGGGATCAATTTGAAGGTGATCGCGGGAGCATCGGTCAGCGGTCCTTTGGACCTACACAGCGGCCGTTCTCAGAAATTTGGCAATACAGGTAGCAGTGCTTTTTGCCCCTCGTTGTCTCTTGCATGTTACAACGTGTAGCGTGGCGCTTCTGCTTGTTTGCCACCCGAGCGATCACCTTCAAAGTGATCCCCACTGTACGCTCAACCTATGTACGCCCACTGCAGGGCAAAGGCCTCTCCCATTAAGCTCCAATTTATCAGGCCCTGTGCTGAATTGCGACCAATTTATCCCCGCAAACTTCTTGATCTCCTCTGGCCACCTAACTTCCTGCAGCCCCCTGCCACGCTTGCCTTCTCTAGGGATCCACTCTGTTACCCTTAGTGACCAACGCTTATCTTGCCTTCGCATTACATGCCCTGCCCACGCCCATTTCTTCCTCTTAATTTTCACTAATATTTCGTTAACACGCGTTTGTTCCCTGACCCACTCCGCTCTCTTCTTGTGCCTTAATGTTACACATATCATGTTCCGTTCCATTGCTCGCTGAGTCGTCCTCAATTTAAGCTGAACCCTCTTAATGAGCCTCCAAGTTTCTGGCCCGTAGGTGAGTACTGGTAAGATGCGAGTTTTCCGTGTGACGAATATTCCGGCAACACGAGAATTCCGCGTACGAAATACCCCATGACCAGTTGGCATTCCTGGCCAGCTTACCTGCGACGAGTTGGCCTATGACGAGTGAACTTGTAACGAGTGGGCCTAGACCCTTGAAGGTCGACCTATTGGAAAAGCGGAATAGGTCGCGTGGGGCGAAGGCACGACTCTAACTGCTTGTGCCAGTCGGCCACGGAGCTGGTACACGTTACAGATCCGTCCCGCAAGACACCTTAATGACTCGAAAGGGCACTTTCGCGGAAGCTGCACTGTTGCGCGCCATTTTCCAACCCCTGTAGTCTGAAACACTGCATCAGTAAGTGGTGCCCACGCAGCGTCTCGAAAGAAGCCCAGTAGCGCGACCCGTTATCAAGGGTCGCCGCGGAGTGTGCGTGGTTCCTTGTGGTCGTGCTCGGGACCCCGATCTGCCTGTCGGTCAGGTCGCGCGTCCGCCGCGATTTCGTTCATCGCCATGCCAGGCACGGTCCGCGTCGAACGGGACCGGGTTGGTTGCGGCCGCCGCCACGTGCGCACTGTTGACGTGCCCCGGCCCCGTGCCCCTGTCGCTGCCTCCCGCCGCGCAAATAGGGGACACTAGGGGAACGCGTCTTCTTCGTTTATATTTCTCGCTTTGCATGCCGCCTCTTCGTGTGTGCGTGCGCGCTCGGAGAGATATCGGCAACCTTCGTGGCGGTTGCACCTTACTGGCCGTGTTGTTGCGCGTCGTCTGCAGACGCTCACGTATACGACACGTGCACGAGGCAGGGCTGCGACCGGTGGGCTGGAGAAATTTGCACACTGGCGGGATGCGCAGTGGCGAAGCCATTTGGGGAAATTCGTGCCGCGGTGGAGTCAAAAGTGGCGCTGTCACGTGACGCACACGTGCACTTACGTGTGTAGCCGTAGAGTGCTGTATCGGGACTGTCAACCCGGTTGGTTGGTGCCCGATCGCCGCGATCTTTACTGATTTTGCGCAGCTAAAGTTGGACGCCTCTCCGCTGCACGAACTTGCGCTGAATTAAGCTCTGCCGGCTTTTGTACGCTCTAGAGTGTAGATATGCCGGGTTTCCTCGTAAACGAAAGACTATACAGGACAGGCGAGTTTCTTTGCACGAAGAAGCGGATGGCGTCTACCGGAATCAGGGGGCGGTTCTATAACGGAATGAGTGCAAGTATATGTGACCTTCTTTTATCACTTGGGATTAGAAACCGCGCTTAACTGGAGGCAGATCGGGACATACTTCGATATAAGTGATAGTTTGCTATGCCGGAAGCGCAGTGTACTAACAGCAGTTTTCAAGACGATGTTAAGGCTGTTCGATCTACGCAATAATTCGAAATATCGGAATTTGGCTGTATTAGTGTAGGCAATGATCGCGCCTTGTCAAAGTGCGATGCATCTCAGCAAGTGGCATAGCATCGCTAGCCTAAGGTTAGAGGAGGTGCTTGTTGGTTTATTTCAAGTCGTACTTGTAAACATAATTTATTTTGAAAGGCAATTGAGCGAATAATTTATGCTCTGAGAAAGCAAGATGCGATCCGAAATGCCGGTCAGAGGAGAAAAGGTGAGAGTGATTCGCACCTCTCCGTAGCCTTTTGCGGGAGTCCGCGAAGGCCAGTCGCTTTGAGGAAACTGCGGAAGCCGATCTTGGTTGTCTTCGTGATCCGGGTCGACTTGTTCGGCTTTTGCAGCCTCATACCGCCGGAACCGGCTGACGCGTTTGGGAGAATACATAAGAGCAAAGGAAGCCGTTGGTATTTTGCTGGACGTTAGAGACATTTATACAGCGATGTCGTCGATCCCGGAAAGAAATCGGAATACTCGTGCGCTTGCGGAGGTTACCGGAGGGAACTGCGGCACGAAGCGATTAGGATTATCATCTAGGTTATATCGGAAATCCATCTGAAATTCAGAAATAGTCAGGGCCATGACCCATAAAGCGCCTGCTCTACAAGTCCACAAGATGCGCAGCTGACGGTAGTCTTCGGCAATCCAGAAGGAGCGCGATGACGTGTAGGCTCGAGGGAGTCTACCGAGTCGAGTGATAGTCGGAAAGCGTGCTGCAGTGGATACAGGCGCAACGAGAAACGACCACTGGGCTCCTCATCAACATCTCTATTTTTACACGCAAGCCTTCTTAGGTTGAAAATTCCTGGCAGCGACAACGCGTGTGCCGGCAGACCTGTCCAGTTGTTGAAGGTAATCATAGTTGTTCCTCCAACCGGTATCGCGTTTCACAATTCTGAAACGTTAAGATGACCCCAAAGTAATACAAACTGCTTACACAGGCAGCCGTGACACACCGCGCCCATTTGTTCCCTTCGTGCTTATACTATATCCCGCCCCTGTTTACACGGCAGCAACAAGTCATCCTGCTCCGTGCATACAGAGGCAGGCACCCAGGCAGCGCGTGTTGTGTCGCGTGCGGTATATACATCTGCGCGGGCGGACGTTGGGCGATGTCGTCACTGTGGAGATTCGCCATGTTCTCTGGGCCTAGGAGGAAGGGGGGGGATATATAGGGGGCCCGGGTCGGCCGGGCCCGGCAGGCACAATAACTTTGCCGCCTGTCCAGCGCCTCGAGCGGTCGATTCCCCGGATCGGCGCTCCAGAAAAAAGCCGTGCGTTTTCACGCTGGGTGCATGTCGTATACACGGTGGCTTCCCCACCCCCCCTGACGTACGGCGGTCCGGCGTGGCCTGCCTGCCACGTGGCCGTTTTTCAGAGATTTCCCGTCGCGCTTGCGCGGCACAGTTTGCGCGCAGTTTGTTCGGGCAGTGTCGTGACGCGCGGTGGCTTAGACACGAGGGTTATCGAACCGTGACTGCGTGATTTTTTCGCGGCGAAGCGGTGTGTGTTGTAGCCTGTTGGTTGCGACAGCGCCCGCGACTGCGTTTTGTTGCCTGCTCCCCGATTACTTCCGTGGTTGCGGGGTATTGGCGCTTGGCACGTTGCGTTGCGAATGTTACGCCTCGGTCGCGCTAGCATCTATTGGAACCGGCTCTTCGTGGTTGTCAGCGATGTTTTCGCTTTGTTGCGCCTGCACTCCTTCCTGTTGCTGCTCCAGACACCGTTTTCTCACTTTCACACGCACGCCGTATCAAGCCCGTTCTACATGGTGCGAATTTCCCTGGGAATTCGCACCATGTAGAACGGGCTAGTCTGCATTTGTCCTTTTCGGAGATGGCTTCTTCAACAAATTGGGCCCATCTCCCCGCGAGGGGGACTCCAATAAATCCGTCGCATAGGGGGCGGGTGTATTGCGTTAACGTTTAGTGTTTGGGGAGTTGGTGGTAGTGAATGCGTTGTATCAGCAGCTTCTTGACGTAGTTTGAATGAGTCAAGGATATAAGGCGCGTTCGTAGCCTCCCATTCTGTGTCGGCTTTGTGGCGCAGTGGGTAGAGCACCATGTACATTGCGTTCCGCCCGCAGGGTCGAGGGATCGAAACCAGGCGCCGGATAGTATTTTTTTTTTTATATAGTGTAGGGGGAGGGGTGCGGACTACGACTACGGACGTCAACGCGGGTGACATCGTGAGTTACTGAAATGCTCTGCATTTAAAATAACTTCCTTATCGTTTCTAAAAGTCTAAAGAAATGTTGATTGGAATCTTGCAAGAAGACATTTTATGTTCCAGTCCGCGCCCTCCTTTCTGGAAATCTGGGAAGCCGAGTTTTGCGGGAAATTGTGTACAACAAACATGTCTTAATTGTTTAGACACATTAGTGGGAAGTAATGCAGTTTTGTACGAAAATTTATCGCTCCATGTGAGTCACAGTGGCTGATAGAAAGAGCAGTGACTTTTTTTTTTCTTCTGCCTGCGAGTGTGAAGCCATCCAAACAGCAAAGCCTAATTTACTGTAACAGCTACTCCCCCCTTCAATATGTAGTTGTAATAAAGCAGCATGAGTTTACTGCGGCCCAGTGTCCCAATGACTTTACAAACTGTTTTTTTTTTTATGAAATTGAAGCCACTGTTAACCACAGTAATGCCGCGAAGCTTTCTTGTCCAGACGCCGATTCTAACTTCGTTCGTCTCGCCCTCAATGAGCGTATACATCTTAGTTTCGTCGCGGTCACCGGACAGTCACGCTATGAGTGCTGCGCGCACGAATTTTGTAATCATTGCGAAACCCTGCGTAAGAAATCAAACGGGGCCGAATATTATTCCGGATTGCGCATATAATCCGAGACGGCAACCGTGAATCCGGTGCACCCGGTTCGCAGCGCATTTGCGCTTGCCACATGTGCAGTGAAGCGATCGGTCGGGGAAAGAGAAAAAAAGAAAAGAAATAGGCGCCTTTGTTGGCTTTTTGTTGTTGCTCCGTCATTCCGTGTCTTGTGCTTGTCTGCGCGTAACCCGGTACCGCGTTGAATCTATCAGGCGTGCGCGGAACAGCTGTGCCCGCAGACAGCGGGCTCGCGCGTGTTGCGAAGGCAGTCGGCGCCGCCTCCGTTGCATCGTTATGTGCAGTCGCCGCCGCCTTTGTAGGGGCGCGTGAGACCTTGCACGCGCTTGCGCGTGGGCGTCGAAATGGCCGTCGCTGCCGCGTTGGCAAGAGGCAGCACCAGCTAAACTGTATATTCGCGAAGGTTGCTACTCCATGTGGACGTGGTCTGACCAAGCGAAGCATTCGTTAAATGCCGCGTGTCGCCGTGGAACAGGGCCGGTGACAATAGCTAATAAAACATTGATTTGATTGAGCGTAGGGTTTAACGCGCCGACGCAACGCAGGCGATGAGGCCCGCCGTAGTGCATGGCTCCAGGATTGATTTTGACCACCTGGGGATCTTTAACGTGCGCCGAAATCTCGAACACACGGGCGTTTTTGCTTTTCGCCTCCATCAGAAAAGCGGCCGCCGCGGCCGGGAATCGAACCCGCGTCCTCGTGCTCGGCCTTAGACACTGAGCCACCGCGGCGGGTTAACTACTAAAACAGATAGTATCACGGTTGGAACAGCAGTGCCGATGGAGTCGTTCATTTACATGGGCGAATTTGTGCCTGCAAGCAAGCGGCTACCTCTTACTGCGCCAGGTCTCCCTCTCCCCCCTTCCCTTCCTCTGTCACGTTGTTGGTATTTTTGGTGATAATTGAAGCCCTGGGGGTTCTGTATTTAAATTTTGTGGCCTCTCTTCAGCCGTCAGCCAAGAAGGTTGAAGAGAAAACAGGACAAGTGACAAGTATCGACCTAAGGGTAGAGCCAAAAATGACGAGGCCGGTAGCCTGCTAGTACTGGCCTCGTCGTCTGCCTAACGCCTATATCCACGGATGCACTCATGGCACATGCCTATCCTCCAGGCTTTATTTTATATGGTATTAAAGGTAGCAGTACTGTACTGTATGGCTGGGCTGCGCATGCGCATAAGAGTTAAAACGTGCTTGATTGTGCTGCACTCCCGCTCAGTGCCGTTGATGTGGCGGGCGTGTAGAACCAGTATCGGTGCTGTGTTTGCTAAAATTGGCTATACTGTGTCAGGGCGATTACCGGTAATGGAATGAAACCGAATTTGTCGGTTTCGGCTGATCACGGAAGCTGGAGAAGGAATGCGCTTTTTTACCTTTAAGCAAAACTGGAAAGTAGGTGAACTAGTGTGTTTGAGCATTCATGTGTTAGTGAGAGTTGTTTTCATAGATTTTCATATCACCTTCAGCCCATCTGGTGTTGCAAATGGGGAGGCTAGCCTGGGTGACCTCGCCTGTCCATTAAAGGTTTCTCTCTCTCCTCTCTCTCTCTCTCTCTCTCTCTCTCTCTCTCTCTCTCTCTCTCTCTCTCTCTCTCTCTCTCTCTCTCTCTCTCTCTCTCTCTCTCTCTCTCTCTCTCTCTCTCTCTCTCTCTCTCTCTCTCTCGTGGGGAGAATATATAGCGCTCAAACGTACGGGAGACACAAAGGAGGTAACGAGTACGGCAACGCTACATTGCCTAGTTGCCAATGTGCACTTAGTTTAGATTTGTGTTTTAAGTAAAAGTTTTCACTTCCTGCTATTTCTCTCTCCGCTGTCGAACGTGGACGTCGTCATTCATTCCGTGTTATGGCACTTTGCATAGAATTTTGAGATTTACGGGATCTACTTCCTTTAAACTCGGCGTTGGTGAAAGGCTAAGTGTAACTGTCAAAAATCTTCTAGGGGATCTTTACATTTTTTTTTATGTTTCAGACTTTTACACCCCCATACCAATGATTTATTTTTTAACCTCCTCACGTCCTTCCAAATTCTATTTTATTGACTGAAAGACCTCGCACTCTGACATGGCGCTCTTTGGCCTCGATGCCCTTGTGCCATAAACACGTACATACATACAAAATTCTCGTCTCTAGTTGTTGAATAGCTATAAGAAGACACTACACAGCGGAAAGGAGCAAGTGTAGAGCAGCTGAGACGTTTGGTTGATCAGCGGAAGGGTGGTGGGGAGGGGGAGTGCGGGGGGGTGGCCCATGTCACCCACGCCCCTTGTTGCAACTAGAGCCACTAAATAACCTGATCTACGGTTCTAGTTGCAACCATTCCTACACCAATGTCTCGAGGCTGCATACAAATGTCGCCCACATGAAGGAGCTTCGCGGGAAATTTAAATTGCCTTAACAAATGTGCCAGCCACCTTCACGTTTGCTCTTCGAGCGCTCTCACCATGGGAAAGCACTCTGCCACGTGTTCAATAATTTACTTCGGAATTAAGTTGTTGCCTGAGGTCATTTCGCTAAAGTGGCATTCAGCTCCTCAAGTGGCCTCAGCGTGAGTGGATCCTGTAAGTTCCGCGTATTGAGCGTGCAGGTGCATAACCTATCGCGGAGCCGCACGATTCCCCGCGTGCATTATTTCCCGTGTGTCCAGCTTCGCCGCCTCACGCGCTGTTTTTGTTTTTGTGTTTTTCCAGGAGCGACAGCGGTGCGGCGGAAAGCGGTCGTCGCTTCCCGGACACTACGGAAACGGTGAGCGGACTCTCTGCATGCATCCTACGCAACGGAGGTCGCGATGTACAACAATGCCGCCAGCAAGCTTTGGTAACAGCCCCGGTCAACTGGGCGGTAATGCCACCCCGTTGACTCCGTCGCAGTCGCGCGTAGCGGGCGCGTAACCCGCGGTGCGTTGCCCTTTGTCGGCAGTCCGGTTGTTGCGGTGCGGGTGTCCACTTGCTTCCGTGCCGCCTGGTGCCTCCGCCGTTTGCTTTTTCTTTTTTTCATCACCGGAGACGTCGCCGACTGGTCCCTTTGACCCCTTCGCCTCCCACTGCGTCCTTTCCTTTTTTTAGTTTTTTTTTTTTTTTTTTTTGCAGTGAAATATCCTGACGTTTCGGTTTGCAGTTCGCAATATCGCGCGACACAGACGTGCGCTATCGGAGCAGAGATGCCGCCACCGCAACTGTCCGCAAAGTAGTAGAGGACGCGAGGTCGATCCTGGCCGCGGGGGTGGTTTTTCACATGGAGGCAAGGGACGAGAACGCATGTCTGCCGAGATTTCGGCGCACGTTGAAGATCCCCGAATTGCCTAAATTAATGCGGAGCCCTCCACTACGGCGTGCCTCATAACTCCGGTGTAGCTTCGGTGCATTAAACCCTCGTAATTTCAATTTCTGTTTTCATAGAGCTATTGGTGAAATATAAAAAAAAATTGAAATCGTTGGGAATTTCTGATTCAGGTTTGCAAGTGGCAATACCGGTTGCTGTAGCAATAGATATGTTGCCGAGCAACCGTCCATCATAGCTAAGCGCTATTTCCACGTTCTGTGCTCTGGGGTGAATGTTCTAGATTTCTTTATTCTTTTAATTTACTCTCTGATACTGATTGCGAGTTTTTCACTGTGGTATCCGACTTGGTGGCTTCGTGGCTGACGCCTTCTTTCGTTGACTCGTGGGTGGGCCCCAGTTGAACCCTTAACCACAGCGGAACCTGGCCCCAAGTCCGTGAACGCCTGTGTACAATGCAAGCGCACGAGCATACTATGGGGTCGTTAGAGCGCCGCATGTCCTTGTCAAACGCGGGTGAATTAACCATTCCCTGTTCCTCTTTGTAGTATAACTAACCGGAAGCACGAACTCGCGATGCTGCAAAAGCGAAAGTCGGCACCCAGAACGAAAAGCCTCGCACGCGCACACGTACGTTCACGCGCACGCCAGAAGCTCGTTCCGCAAATGGGTTTGTGCAAGCGATTGCTGTCGTTTTTTTTAGAGCTTTTAAAAAAGCTGGTGAATGAAAGCACATATACGAGATAACTTCCGCATAGCGCACACTATATGTGCACGACACTAAACGAGTGGAGTTTTCGTGCGTGCACTGTACACCGTGACGCGGTTCGACTTTTATTCAAGCTTCACGGAAAAAATTAGAAGCGGCTCTGGGGTACAACACTCGTGATCACCGCACGTATCGTATGCGGTCGAGCCAAAGCGAAGTGAGACAATCACGGTGTGAGGTTTGGACCGCGCAATGACCAAGCTCGCATGCTATAGGAAAGGCTATAGAAAAAGAAAGCAGATAATCCCCGCTTTTAATGAAGTATCGCTTATAAAGAAGGCAGTTTTCTATACCGCCCAGGACCTCGTTATAACGAGGGTGTACTGCCCTTAATTCCAATGCTTTGTCCCCCGAGTAGTGCGTTGCTGGATGAAGTCTAGACGCTGATTGAAGCCAGCTGCTTTTGCCTAACGCTTCATAATGAGGTCTTTTTTTTATTTATTTATTCGTTCAGATGTTGGAGGCGATGGCACTTCGCACCATGCTGCACGAAAAGCAACAAAGCGCGACTTCTGAGCGAGCCAGAGGTATCGGCGGTAGCTTTTGTTATTGGGAGCGTAACAAAATTAACATAGCCGGGAAAAGGAAAAAAGAAAACTGGTGCCCATGACGTTACTGTCATTCTGTCATTACGTTACGGAAGCCCAGCGCCCAGGCGAATGACAACCTGGCAGGAATCGTATACCTCATGTGTAGTACAGCCTCAGCGCGTTACAGTCGAACTCTTGCGAAACTAAAACGAAACCATTTCGAACTGTTAGGAACTATTACGAGGCTACATGGGTGCAGACTGGCGGAGGTAAACATTTCTAAACGCGCGAATTCTTCCCCATTTCTAGACATAAAATTAGCACCCCCACCCTCCTCCCCCTCTTCTGTATTTACGAGAAAAAAAAATTATAACACCCGAAAACGAAGTATACCTGTATACTAGTCCTCTTCTCCGTGTATCGGGCTCTCCCGGCCGTGTGCCTTTCGTCGTCGTACATGCAAAGGTGTTATCTCAGTTTCGTTGTTTATCTCTCTATATAAACAGGATCAGCGTGGCTCGTACTTGGAGATGCAAGCTTGTTGCCAGAATATTCCGGGTGCACGGTGATTGATGATTTATTGATACCGTTGCTGCCCGAACCGCTCACCGAGAAGAAATGCGTGCACTCGTTACAAGCGGTCTCTCGCTTCAAGTTTTCCTCTTGCGTTACAGCGTGCGGCGCCTGAAATGGGAGTTATTATCGCGGTCTCTTTTACCCTGCGGCTCGTCCTTCGCTTTCATCTACCACACGAAGCAAACAAACAAGCGGATAACACGGCGGGAACGTTCTGCGCGCGCAGAAATCCCAACGGGCGACCGCATAGTGCCGTGCTGATCCTCGCAGTCCATCGAACTCCCCTCCCTTCCTTCTGTCCGTATTATCCAAACGTCTGCGTCCAGTCGTTGGCCGCACGTCGGTAGTGGAATAGCGGCTAGAATTTTTCGCGGCGCCGCCAGCCCGCTTTGGCGGTCGGCTCGCTGAATGCACGCGCCGATCGCTTTTTTTTTTTTTTTTATCTTCCTACCTTTCTAGTGCTCCGGCTCCCTCACTCTCGACCTCCCCGCCGTGTTTATTTTTGTGCTCTGTTCGATTGACCAGAGCTATCGGTCGTCACGACGATGTTGCGCGAACCACGTTCGCTGGCGAAACGCTCGTGCCGCGATGGTGTGTGGCGCTCTCGATGACGACCAGGTATTCGAGCGAAGCACGAAGTTGTGGAAAGGGAAAAGGAGGCGTACAGTGGCCGGCGAATTTGAGGAGAGGAAAGAAAAGGCCTTGGGTGGACGCGGAGTGGCCGAGGAATCGGCTGGCGTCCATTTTCCTCCGAGTACCGACAGCGAAGCCGCTACGTCGTTGCAGTCTATGCGAGGAACAACACCGTCGACGGCTGGGCTGTTTCGGCGTCTGGAGTGGGAGGACCGCCTTATCCCGTCGCTTCAATTGACTGAGAATAAAAATATGACAAGCGGAAGCGTCATCAGAGAGGTTCAGTGCCCCGAAATGGATAAAAAGATATACTAAACGGCAGATGGGGAGTGGTCGACAGGCCTTCTTATCTGAGGGGTGTTGCTCTGAGACGCGTAACGTCGACCAGGCCAAAGTGCGTACGGTACAAGGCTGAGGAGGCTCATGGCCGCTGCAGTAGGTATACCCGGGGGTGCATCCTGAATTGCGGCACTTTGACTCTGACATGCCGACGTAAAACCAGTTCTTTTACCACGTTTTTCGTTTTTGCCGCCGAAGTTCGTGTTCGTTTCCCCCTCGTTGGCGGATCTCTCCTCTCGGTATGCGTAAACATCGACCATGCATGCGTGGACTCGTTGATTAGTATACGTTGCTTGGTATTCATACCGCCTGACCTTACCGGCTCAGCAGCGTACTCGCGGCGATGCAGTTTGTCAACGCATAGCCGTGGACCGGCTGGTCTCGATTTCGTGCGCTTGGTTCCTGAGTTTATTCTTGCTTTTGCTTCAATTAAGCACGACACGCATGAGTTGGCACGCTTTTTTATGTGTAAGCACTTGCTGCGAAGGTTAGGTCCTGAAAACTTGTACGGTAGGCACGGGTGTAATTCATGCAATGATGTTTCAGTTTCGGCGGACTGGTGGGGGGGGTCTGTCCCAGTTTAGTGAATTCGGTGAACACGACGTGGCCGTGGCTATGACGAAGCTCGCCCGTTTCGTGCAGCGTGCAAAATAATCCTCCGATGGAACAGCGAGAAACTAGGGAAGAAGTGTGTGAGAAAAAAAGATGACTGGAAGGAACGTACATAACATACGTGGGCGCTGATTACAAACTGGGAGTTTGTAACTTACTCTTGCGCAATCGCTTATCTCATTCTTAAGAGGTAATATGTGAGATTTCTTGGAATTGTTTGAAATTACGAAATATCTTGGAGGGAACCGTTACGACGTAATCGGGCGCACTAATCGCAGGTGGCCAGAATGCGAGCCAGCCAGTCCTTTGAAGACCGAAATATGGAGGCTAAAATTGGCCGCGTATCTGCTCCTTTTGTTTCAAATGTCGTCAAAAGACGATAGTCTTTGTAGACATTTGCCAAGGAAATGCCCCCCTTTGCTTTCCCGCTCCTCTCATGCTGTTCCTTACCGTCGCGCTCTTCCCAAAGTAAACACACTAAAGGTTTGCTCAAGGCGATTTGAATTTACCGCGTTCCACTGCTACAGGCTGGGTTCCTCGATGCCAGCGCTGCAGCACGGCGGAGACGCGCGTGAATGGTGGCGGCCAACTACAAGTTTTCTAGAACCGCGTGGCCGTGCTCCACGTGCGTTCCAAGCAGAACGTGGAACGTAGCTAGTGGAACCTTTCGTTGCTCTTGCCGCGTGATTTTTCATATACCGCCACGCGGTAGCGCGGGCAACAGCAGCAGGCGGCGGTTTTCTGCAGTAGATGTAGAATATCATTTGCTATCGAAAAACCAAGCATCCATGAATTTTCAAATAAAGGAACGCTGTAAATATCCCTTGATTACTAATTTCCTGTCTTATATTTGCGTAATGTCTTGTTCTTGTTCAACAAAATTGACAAGTATGAACATATGAACCGGGCTTAGACGTTTACGTTTGGCTGTGAGTATATAAGACTATTGCTCTCAATGCCAGTTTTACTTTGGCCGGGTGGCTGAATCGAGTAAAAGACAGACAGACATAAATTTCTGGGTTTAAGTAGCCCAAGAAAGACTATCGTCTTTAATAAGAAGAAGCGGCGACCACGAGGGTGGATTAATGAACCGAAACAAACAGTGCCTAGAACAAACTCCTTGGCTTAAGAGCGTGCTCCAAATGCAGGCTACAAGGTAACAAAGAAAAAGAAAACATACCGAACTCTTTGCGCATTGTTTGAAAGGTGGACACTTTTTTTTTTTTTTTTTTTTACGTTCAGATCAAGTGACCTTAGTCCGTAAACAAAGTTGGTGCTCAAAAAAAAAAAAAAGAGTTCCTTTTATTTGTTATAGTCGGATTGCATGCGCAATGACTAAGTTTACCGGAAGCGGTTTCCATGACCATCCCTCCAGACACAACGCCCCAACTAATCGTTTGCACAAATGGATACATTTGTTCAGGTTTGTTTAGGTTCGTGACGTCATTCTAACCTAAATCAAACTGGGTAATTTGCCGCGCGTGCTTCTCTCGGGAAGTCGTGGTTCTCGTGCCATATACCACGACTTTCGAACGTAAACGTCATACAGCATTAGCTGAGGTCTTTGAAATGCAAGACAGCTAAAGCCAGTTGTACATGGTGCGAATTTCGCCTGCGAATTCGCAGGTCCGGCGCCACTCATGCAGCAAAACGATCTGTTCTCGTTGCTGTGGCCAGTTGCCAAAATATTTGGAACAGTCGAACGTCTCCCGTGAACGTCGTTTGGAAATTTGTCGCAGCAGTGAAAATAGGAAAAAGACCCCGCGCCATCGAGGACTACCCCGCACCTCCACCACAATTTGTCACGTAGGATGGGACACAACGGTAAAGAAAGAACTTTTATTTATGGCGAACTTGTGCCCGAACAAGACGAGAGGAAACGAGCAAAGGTCCTTGCGTCTCGTTCGATCTCCGAGAACGACTGCCTGCGTTCGTGGCGTGATCTCTTGCGTGATCTCCCCCTCGCAGTGCACGTGCGCTCGCGCCTCCGTTGGCGAACACAGACAAGCTCGCGCTCCCGGTGCCGAGTTTGCGCTGCCGGTTGCAGCCGGTTCTTGCGCGTGCAACGCGGCCCACTTTGCGGCATCTCCGAAAGCATGCGGCGGTCACGTACCACGAGACACAAGGGATGGACAGACCCATGGCTTTAGGAGCTTCGCCCCTAAAATATATCGTTTTGCCGCACGAGTGGTGCCGCAGCTGCGAATTCGCAGGCGAAATTCGCACCAATGGAGAACAAGCTTAAGACGCTTAATTAAGAATGCAGCCCCGTAAGATGACCAGGTCAGTTGAACAGTGACGATGAATTGAGGCTTTACGGTGCAAGGCCGACAAAGGCAAAGGGCACCGTGACAATGTTGAGATGAGATGTTAAATGCAGTCTGCAAAAACAAAACGCATTCATTAAATTTTACTATTACTTTATTTTACTTTTTAAAATTTTACTACTAATCTAGGCATGCGAGGTCTGAAAGCATCAGGGCCGCCCTTGTTTTGCGCCAGATAAACGGGCGAAATGAGAGAGTTACGGGCGGTATGATATGGTTTTTAAAAGTCAGCGAAGAAAGCCACCGCGGTGCGAGGCTAAACTACAACCTTGGCCTACGTCCTGTCCTCAGGCCTGTGGTGCGTACTCGTGGTAAGTGCGCGCGCTGTCAGTATTGAGCTATCCTATGGGTATGCGAGAACCGCTCATTGCTCCTACAGCAAAGGTTCCTCCCCGGCACCTCGTATGTTCATTTTATCGCGCGACACTCTCCTGCTTCTCTTTCCGCTGCTTCCTATATGCGGGCAAAAATAGAACCTAATGAAGCGTATTTCCTTATTTAGGTGGCCTCTCGTTGCATAAATAGCGTCACGGCAGCTCACTACTAGCAGCTGTGTCGTTGCAACTGCGGGGGAAGGCAAGGCGGCGGCGTTTGTGTGTGTATACATTGTGCCACGGCCTGTCACGAAGGTCACGCGCGGCGGAATTCGCTTTACGAGCCGCGCACGTGGCGGTTCGTCGTCGGTAAAAACCCGGTTGCTGCTGTTGCGCGTGTTGCCAGGCGAGCTCGGTAGCGTCTCTGTACTGCGAAGCGACGCCGCTTCTTGCCGTCTTGAGCGAAAGGGCCGCCTGGTGTCGTGTAGCAGTGCGCACAGATTAAAGGTGCGTTGCACTTATACCGGGGCCTTTCTTCTGAGAACCATACTTCCCAGGCTTCACAGTCGTGCAGGTCGCTGAGCGAAGTGGTTCCGACGATTTTCGAGTTCGGGGAACGCGCTCAGTAATCGCCGAAGCGGCGGGCCTAGACGGAAACAAGAAGTGCGCAGAACGTGTGTGGACGGGGACATTGTTATTATACGGCTGGGGGAAGGGACGTTCCCTGAAGGACGGAGCCGGGGGTGCATATGTTTAACGGCCATAAATGATGTCTGCGCCAATCTCGGTCCTTCGTTTTCTTTTTCCTTTTGCGTC
Organism: Haemaphysalis longicornis; assembly: GCA_013339765.2. Classification (NCBI taxonomy): domain Eukaryota; kingdom Metazoa; phylum Arthropoda; class Arachnida; order Ixodida; family Ixodidae; genus Haemaphysalis; species Haemaphysalis longicornis. Next base: position 79,831,896 of record CM023456.1, on the reverse strand, counting down.
TGTAACTGAGAAGGACATATCTTGGAAACAATTCGGGACTTATATGGGAGCCGCGCTCCTTAGCTCCATATGCGCCTTAGCGCAACACATTGGCAGCAGCAGGCGTTGTTTCCGACTCTCTTTAAAACCCCCATCATCAGCCCATTTCTCCCTTTCTTCCGTTTATTCTTTTTTTTTTTTTTTTTTGCAGTCTCAGCGAGAATTCGGGGGACCTACTTTCGCGAGCACCGCCTTGAAGTGTGTTTCTTTGTTGTTTTTTCTGCTGCTCGTTCATCTCAGTCTTTTTTCTTTCTTTCCCGTACTATTCGTTGCAGCTCTCGTTATGCAACTGGTGCTTTCTCTGCCGAGATTCCTTTTCTTTTCTTACGTCCCCTCCTCTCCTTGTTTTTCTCTTCGTTTCCTTCGGCGCTCCACTTCCGAGGCGGCCGTCTGCTTTGCATTCGTCGGCCACGCGCGCCCCCGCGCGCTACAGCGTTGCAACAGCCGGCTGGCTCCTCAAGTAGTCGCCCATTGTTTCCTCACGTCGTCGTCGCTGCCTCCTGGCCCCAACTCTGATTCGAATTTTTGCGCCAGGGGCGAGCGAAAACGAGAGGGAAAGGAGAAAAGGAAAGAGACAACACTGTTCCTTCCCCCGCTTTCTTTTTTTCTGTTGTTATTTTCACGTTTTCGGCGGAGTTCCGCCGTTGCTAGTGGTTCGCGGAAGTGCTTCCGGGTTTCCACTCGCACCCTACAGCTTCGTTGTCCGAAATCAGGCGCCGCGCCTTGCTTTGATATGAGTCGCCTCGCTTTCTCCTCTTCCATTCCCTTCTCCTCGTCGCATCCTTTTCTGAAGAAGCGCGGCCCGCGCCCGGAACGCTGAGCACGCGAAGGGTTGCGACCCTCGTCCGTTTTCCCGGTTTTTCGTCCGTCTTATTTCCATTGAAGGCATCTGCGTAGAACGCAGCCGCCGGAAACTCCGAGCCGCTTTCTCGTTGCTTCCTCTGCTGACGTCAGCGTCTTCGGCAACCCTCTGCGAACTGGCGATCTGAGTTTTTAGACGTGCGTGCTTCAGCCGGCGGAATCTGAATTTTTGTTGTTGTTGTTGTTTGCGTCAGTTTCTCGATAGTTCCTCTTTAGTCCCATTTTCGCAGTTCTTGCGCCAGCTGAACCCTATTGGGGCCCATCAAACACTATTTTTTTAAATTGTAACGCTTTCGGCGAATAGATGCTTTCGTTGGTGAGATTGCCTGCGCTAAGTATTTTGCGGTTTTATGCACGAAAGAAAACTTACGAACACGACACAGTCGTATAGCATCGTTGTCGTTTTTATCCTGTGCTGTTATGGACGTCTCTTTTGCAGCGAAATGTCCCCGATAAAATCGCTGCTGTACATCTCCCCTTTCAGCTAAATAAGTGTGAACAGTGTAACTGAAATTTAGAAGCCTAGGTTCACTGAAGCATCGGCTTCCGTGAGCAAATCACGGTGTACCGTTCTGTACAGGCGACGTCCAGAGATGTTTGCGGTTCTTTAGGGCACGAAGGAAACAGAGATCATAGACTCATCCGCCGTTCAGTTCGCCTGTAACGCAGGCCCGCTGCCGTCAGCCTTTCATCTGCACGCTGTCTGGGTTAACTGTTCCGGACAAATCAATTGTTAACTAGCTCAGTTTTACCGTTATCCCATTTACACCCGGCCATTCGCGTGCTTGCCCTGTTACCGCGTCGTTTATTGTCCCGTCAGAGTCTGTGTAGTCCTCGTACCAGCATTAATTTAGTTCCGGTAGAGATGGTGAACCAACCGGCCTGCCTGGAAACGCGTGCTCATTCCACACTTCTCTCCCTTCGATGCAAAATTAGGCTCAAGGAGCGGTTGCCTAATCTGTATGTCTTTATTTAAAACGTGGGGCGACTGAAAACCCTCGGCGTATAAATAAATCCGCAGCGTCGGCAGGTTTGTTCCTACTCTCTCTCTCTCTCTCTCTCTCTCTCTCTCTCTCTCTCTCTCTCTCTCTCTCTCTCTCTCTCTCTCTCTCCTCATTTTTTTCTTCTTGCTGCCATTGCAGCCTTTAGTTTTCTAGCGACCTAAAATACCCACCATCCGATGACAACGCCTTTGGCATATTATTTATGTCGGTTCTCGTACTCCTCCAAAAATGAACCCGGGGCTAAACTTGAGTTTGAAAAGACTTTCTTCCGACTTTAAATACTTCCTACGGGAATCCGGTAGAAATTCGCGTTTATTTATCCCTGGACGTCTTGCGTAGCGGCATCAGTATACCCTGCGCTTTCTAGACAGCCCTGGGTTGTGCAAACAATGTTTTGTCCTGCCGTTGCGTATATAGAGCGCCGCACTGCCGGAATCCCCTATAACGAACAAAAGGGGAAACGCGCGACGTGCTTGACGTGCAAAAAAACTATTTCAGCGCTGCGCTGAAGGCAAAACATCTCGAGAAGCGCCGAGGCACAGAAGAGCGAAGTACGCAATGCAGGCTGGGTGGGAATCCGTCCAGCAGCAACTGGGTCAGCTTCCGGCCCCTGTCAAAACAGACTATAGCGGCATCACGCCCCGCGGCACGTCTTCGGAATAAGCGCGCGCGCTGGTTCCTCGCGTTCTGCTGAGTTTTCATCGCGTTCTCCCTTTTTTTACGGCCGGCAGAACTCGTTCAAGCAACCGTGATTTAAACTTCGGGAGCAAGCCAAGGACGCGAGCGTGGAAAGCAGCCACAACACTGCGTCCCCATTTTCGCATTTCCACCTCTTTTAGCAGTTTTAACGGCTGTGCCCAGGAAAAGCAGACGAGGTCGACTGTAGAGTTTAGCCGTTCAGACCGCTGTGTCAGCGCCAAATTTTGGGCTACATTCGGCGGTGACGTCACGCCTCACATAGTTGGCTTTCTTTCATTACGCTCGTGTGTGCAGTGAAGTATGATGTACAGGCATTGACGGGTTTTTTTTTGTTTGTTTGTTTGTTTGTTTTGGTAGCTTAAGCTACACTGGCCGAGGTTGAGCAGTTTCGCGTGAACCTTGAAGGGCCGTGCTGCGCAAGCGCGAGGAGCGTTGCATTGCATTGCATTGGATTGGATTGGATTAAATAGGATTGTATTGTATTCGATTGGAAACCAATCGAATTGGAGTACGGGTGTGTAGATAATTGGGTCTGCGCATTCGCCGGTCTGCGCATTCCACAGGAGTGACGTCATAGCCGCGGCAGACGCACTGGCGCCGGCGCGTGTCCAGCTGTACGCCTCCGTTACCCAGTAGCCAAGTCTGACGCTGCGCCGGAGCCGCTTGATAGCCGTTTCGCGTGGCTCCTGGAGAGCCGTGCTGCGCATGCGCGAGGAGCAGTGACTGGACTGGACTGGATTGGATTGGAAATCGTTTTAGCAGCAGTAAGCTTGATAATCAGCTAATCGTAGACAACCAGGAAACCCATGAATAACCCAGCTGAACCTTAGCTCACGCTACGTATATCCTGGCATAGCCGAGCTAAGCCACCGCTATTTTTTTTTTTTTTCGGCCTGCTTGGCGGACGGCTCGGAGTCCGGGTGGTCTCCAACTCACGGCTGTTGCTGTGAAACGAATTGTGTGATTCTTAAAGAAAGCGTGCACGTGCACTCTTCGTCAGAAATTTGTAAGCCGTGTCAAAGATTTCTGCCCGACGAAAATATGGTTACAGAACAGTTTCTACTGGGGATGTTGTCCCAAGAAAGGAGGGTACATATCGGAAAGGGCTTGGCCCAGCGCACTATGGCTTAGTAAAGGAGGCTGTGGTGGTGATTGAACCGGCCGCTTCCCGATCTGCTTGCTCGGCTGTTCCAGCATCTCATCGCTGTAAATAATAAACCCATTTCATCAATCGAGGTCGTGGCAATATAAAAAAAATCCCTGGGCCGTCTCCACTAGCGTGAAACCTGGTGAGGGGCAAAGCATGCTATGTATAAGTGTATTCTTGGCGCCTTGGCGTTTTTGCTAACGGAGATCAAACCGTTGCGGGGTAGAGGTATACAGCTTTGCTGTAAGTCTCGTGTCTTCGAAACACGAAGCTCTCTAACGCGAGTCGTAAACGAGTGTGCCGGTGTTTTAGTACCGTGACTACATGAGACGAACGACGATTACGACGACGACGACAGTAGACGCCAACGGTCCCAGCCCCCAAGGGGCTTCGCCCCCTAAAAAGTCTAACTTTCAAGTGTCGCCGTATTGTATGACCTTAAGAAATAAGGTTGCTTTCACAAGCTTTCTTGCCTAAAATGCTTGAGTCTCACTCCAGAAGTAAGCTTGTACTTACGAGTTCTCGGTTGCCTATAAAACGTTGACAAACGCTCTCAGACACGTAGCTTTGGTGGGCACGAGCGTCCGTTATCCCGTGCATACCTCATCGAAACCCCCTGACGTCCGGCGTGGGACTCTCTGCGTCCCTTCCAAACACGTATTGCTCCACCTCCGATGCAGCTTGTTTTATGCTTACCTGCGTCACGACTGGGCAACTTTTCCAACCGCGCGCGGTCATAGAATAAACAGTACGTTCCTCCATCCTGGTCGGAACACGTACACAACAACACCTCGCGCTCGGAGCCGCAAAGATCCCGTGACGTTCCGCTGCCTCTTCGAGCGGTGTTCTCCGCGTCCACAAGAATATTAAAAAAAAAAAAAAACAGAGTTAGAGCTAAAAGTGTTGCTTTTAGGTCTCCGTTTAGCTGCGCATGACCGGGCGACTGCGCTTATGTTTTGCTTGGCCGTCGCTTCAGCGCCTGATGGAGGCCGAAGCGTAGAACGTGCCGTGTCCACGAACCGGGGCCGTCGATAAGCGGTTTGACGGAAGCAGCAGCAGCTGTTATTTTGAGCCCCGCACCCTCGTTGCGACACTGCTGCGCGTTGCCTTGCCTTTTTCCCCGTCCGTTTTCCTTCCCTGCCGTTAATTTCTTTAGTCTTGCGTGCACGCCTTAATTCCCGAAAATGTTTCCCACGTCTCTGTGCACTCCATTCGGCTCGTGTCTCCGGTGTCGCCACTTCCGTTTCCAGCTGCGGCGATGATGGAAAGCGCCGCTTGCGAGATCCGTTCTTATGATCAACTATGGTGATAGTAATTGCGAACATATATTCGATGAGGAAGCTACGCTTCAGATTAATCCAGGGGGCAAGAATAAAACAGGAGGGGAAACCAGGCTTCCTAGCGCGGCCAGATAATGTCACAAGCGCTCGTCATAGGTTACGCCAGCGGCTTCTGCCACTGATGAACAACTGCGCGGCCGCCGGGAACGGCATTTCACTGCGCAGGCACGGGATGAATTGCGGCCGCTATCATTTCGTCCATCAGGTACCGCTACCCTCTCCTTCACCGTCGCAGCTACGAAGCTTTGCAGTCTGCCTTGGTTTTCATTGTGACATTATCTGGTCGCTCGCCCGCGCTTGCCGCAATGGGCCGTTTCGCTTCCTATATATTCTTGCTCCGTGGCTTAATCTACCTTGCGCATAAGCCGGTCGCTGGGAAAACGATAATAGGGAGTTTTAACTGACCGTTTTTCACGGTCCGCTCCGCTCCGATATCAAGCGGAAGCGCCATTGCGCAGGCGTGGCGCGCTTGGCCGCGAGCGGCATTGGCTCCGGTTGCGCTGACCGTGCCGCCGATACGGGAGCGGACCGTCGAAAACGGTCAGCTAAAACTCTCTATAATCACTGCGTGACGTTGCGAAAGTGGAGAGTGGCGTTCGAAGCTGCCAGCATGCGCGGCTCAAGTTAACGCTCAACCCTGCTGAGGCGTGTAGTTCCCTGTCATTCAACTTCCCATGCATGGAGTAGCTTTGGATTTAGGCTTTTATTTTAAATGCCGATGGTGTTCGTTGGGTTCGTAAGCGCCGAAATTTCGTGCTCTCTCTCTCTGCCTGTCACCGGAATCGCTCGGTAAAAAAAAAAAAAAAAATTCCTTGAAGCGCTGTTGTCTTTGGGCATAATTTTCAGCGAAGCAGGCAGATACGTGGCGGATTTTGCACTGTGTGCAGGTACTGGCGGCATTTATGAATTTCGTCGCATTCTTTCTTCTTTTTCTGACGCGAGAGTTTGCGTTTTCCGACCATTGCAGGCGCATGATGCAGCGCCGTCCCAGTGATGACGTATACGTCCCGTTCCGCCTGCTGGGGAACGCGCCCACGCAAGACCCGGTAGTGGCCGCCGTTGTGGCGCGCGCACAGGCTCTGCTCTTCCACCGATGTTGTTGTGTTGTGGCGCGCATTCATCTTCACGAAACTTAATAAGAGAGCGCCCGCAGCGTGTCCTAATCGCTCTTCTGTCTCCCACGAGTCCTTCCCGTCGCGGGGTAAACACGTCCGACCTACTATACACCACCGTCGGGGGAAGAGGAATCGCTCTTATCGATTTCGCCTGGCGTGTCTCGCAGCCAGGCGCGCAAACTGGCCATTAATTTTCGCTCGGCGGAAGAAGAGAGACAAAAAATATGATGGCGGTGTGACGTGACGTATATGGGGAGGCGTATGATGTCCTCCTCCTCTCTCTCTCTCTCACTCGTAAAGCGCGTTTTTTTATCACTCGTCGCGCTTCGGCGGTGGTTCGACCCGCCGTGGAGTATCGGCATCGCCCTACCTTCTCGTTGTGCGCTCCGACGGGCGAAATTTGTCGCCGCCGAGCCTCGTTTATCGACTCCATCGCTCACGCCTTCCGCCGGGAACGCGAATGCAGCGTCTCGCTTCACTCCATGCGAACAATGCCGGCGTACGTTCTATTTATTTTCTTATTGGCTTTACATTTCCCGTCGGGCCATTGGCTGTTGCGAGTGACGTAATTAGGTGTGGTCCTACGGGAAGGACGCATTTGAGTGCTTACGCCGTCGTTCCTGACGGAGCTCCCAGGCCTTGTTGTATTGAGAGCCTTGTGTACACCTCCCTCGGAAATAGGAAGAAAAGAAAAAAAAGAGAAAACGAGTTGCATCTGACTATGCATGTGCGCTTGCGTGTCGTCTCTCGCCTTCTTAGGGCACCGCGTCACTGATAAATCGTATTTTCGCATGGTTTTCGCGATGTCATAACGGAACGAGCGTCCTTGATGGAAAAGAAGGCGAGAAAACGAGAGCGCACTTCCTGTTTATTTCGTAGGAGCGGAAATGAGAGCGCTCCGTTTTATAAGATGATTCCGAGGGGAAAGAAAAGGTATACGTTTGTTTTCTCCCAAATCGAAATTGGAGCGGGATGAATCAAGGCTTTCGTTTCCTTAGAGCTTTCATCGTTTTCTTTTCCTCTCCGTTTTTCGCAAGAATGGTCTGCGTTCATTTATGTAGGAAAGGCTTCTTAGCGGCCGTTCTTCCTTCTTTTTTTTTTAACTCGAAGTTTTCAAGATGTAAACGAAATTGTTAATGCATCCGTTGAGTGGCGGCGCATGTCAGTGTGCGTATGTATGCTGGTCCGTATACATTTGAGTCTCGTAACCAGCAAGATGTCCATCGTCCACCTCAACTGCAAAGTAATCTGATATTCCCGGCAAGAGAGAGAGAGAGTAAGCGAAAATCAAGAACGAACACTATTGGTAAGCACCATCCTCACCGAAATGCCTGTTGCAGCTGCAAGAAGCGGTTGTATGCTTTATCGGAAGTAAGAGCAAGAACGCGCGTAGTAAGAACGCATTAGTGAATCGACGGATCGTGACAATGCTCCTCGCCTCAGCCAGTAAAAGAGGATGCATGGGCGCGCAGTAAACGCTCGTTGTAACGCAATCGCTTTAATCTAAATCTTCGTTTAATCGAAATTCATTTACTGTCGTAACTGCAGTGCAGGGAGAGTGAATCACTGTCGCTTTTAACGAATTATCGCCTATTGCGAAGCCGGTTTCCCGTTTCGCGACATCGTTTGAACAGTGACTTTGCTGCAGCTTGTTAGGGTGGTGTCAGGTGTTGATAGAGGAAGGAGGAAGGGTACGGCATGGTATACCTATATGCATGCTTGAATGCGAAATCCTTGTCGGCGCAGCCTTATAATGATCCTGGGGTGCCGTCCGTTTCGTCACAGACCTGGTCGAAGTCCACCAGACATGATGTGTCCCGCACTTTACGCGAGATTGGATGGCGTAAAACGGAGATACCAAACAGACAAAATGAAGTTGGTAGTGGAAGGGGAGTTCAAATAAACCCATCAAACAAACTGCGGAGTTTTCGGCGCGCGGGGGGAGGAGGTGAGTTTGGGAGAGAATGTCAGGTCACGGAAAGCGAACAGCGTGGAACTTGGGAAACATCGTCGCATTTAACTAACGAAAAAAAAGGAGAAAACGCTTTTTTCAAACTTTCACAATTTTCACTTGCTATAACTTCAACCGGCGCGCAACGCAATTTTCCCCTCATCTCCAGTGTAGCCGACCTCGTTAGGAGGACCTTCCTTTACACGGCAGCGGCATGATGTATCGGATGCAAACTAGCGAACACTTTCTCCTCCCGCGGGCTTGCCTGCTCAATTTGCTGCGCGCGATCGCCGTCGCGTAATCGCCTGTTTTCCTCCCCGAGGCGCCCTGTAAATCGCCCCGATAAACGCACTTTCGCTGGCCGCCTCTCACTCTCTCCCGCGCGGCCTTTATGCATCGGGGAGGAAGGTGCACTGACCGTCGCGCGCGATGCCGGCGAACTCTTTTCCGCGCGGCCCTGAACGAGTGGTCGGGGATGAGGGCGTCTGCCCATCGATGCTCCTCTCAGCGTGAGCAGGCCGCCGCCCCGTCGTCCGTTGAACTCGATCCGCTATTCCATCTTTCCGCATACTATGGGAAACTCTGCACGTGTTGCGCGCGTGGTTCGAGGATTATTGCTAGCACCGCGACCTCTCTTTCTCTCTGTAGCGACAAGCAAGCAGGATTGGCGACGGGTTAAAGGGACCCTGCAACCTTTTCTTTTTCAAACTTTTTTTTTCGAAATCTTAAACGCTTGCAGAACGTGGCCAACCAACAGATACATTACTTAGATTAGGGGGTCGCAACGTACCTCAGCCAAAAAGCACTGCGCTATGGCCATCAGATAACTTAGAAACTTGCTCAAAAGATTTTTCTCTCTTCCTTGTTCTTGGCGTCCTTCGACTGCTGGAATTACGTCACTACAGCGATGCAGCGGCAGTTGGCCTGTTTTCCTTCGTTTGCAGCAATGAACGCGTTCGGTGGCCACTTTAAAAAGAAAGCCACAAAAGCAAAGCAGGAATGGAAGGCGTATCTGCTGATACGAGCGAATCGCGCAGTGCCGCACTGGGCTGGCGACAACCGTAGCTTTCGCAGTGCTTCTAGACGCGAAGGAAAGAGTGAAAGCGTTTGTCGGAAGTGCTGCAGAGTCCATTTAACTCGGTTACCCATTCGCTTGGTAGTTACCGTCCTAACCACCGCTGTTGGGTAGTACCCGAAATACACGAGGGGAAGGGGAGGGTTCACACATTTTTGAAGATGAAATGGACGGCGCGAAAGCGTGTCCAATCGAAAGTGTCTTCGAAAGTGTATGCTCTTGCGCACTTTTTTTTTTTTTGTCTTTTTCACGATTAACTCATACTAACTCGCTCAGTTTGCTGTTCTTCTAACTCAGAGTTCGATACTTTGGTGCGAAGGCTGTATTCCCAATGGGTACGGAAAGAAGAAGAAGAAAAAAAAAACACCGGGTGTACTAGATTTCGGCGCCCTTCTAAAAACACTGGCATGTGGAAGTTATGCCCTACCCTTCTCCCCTATGGCGTGCATTATGGCTCGAGTAAGTTTTGGCCTGTAATATCGAAATTATTTTAGTCTCCTGTATGACGACAATGTCGCGCTCTCTCGCATACGAGCATCAAGTTTTCCCTGGGTTTTTTTTTTTATTATTTTTTTTTATCTGGCTTCACTCGCAAAGCAACTGGTGTATTGACTGAGGCGCTCAGTGTACGTGTGACGACAGTGATTTGAACTTTGGGAGAAGCTGGACGTAAGATGATGGAACTAACTCCTCGAGTGAGTTCATACTACTTCAGCGCAAGAGGTGCAGCGGGAATTAAAAAAAATATCGAGCCATTCCACTACGTGAAGGCAAAATACCATCGAAGCTTCTTAGCACACGGCATAGACACATAATTTAAGTGAAAGGTGTGAGCACATTTTAATCTCTTGAGCGTTGGCGGCCGTTGTTCATAAGAAAGGCACATTTTATTTGGACCATTTTTTGTAACCTGCAGTTTTTTTATAGATAAGTAAAATAAATAAATAAATAAATCTTGAAAATGTGCCTATATATATTGATAGTAACTTTTTAAAAATGCCTTTCCAAGTTGTTGTTGAAAGTTTATTGCGACAACAGGTACAGGAATGGCTATACAGTTGTCGAGGGGGGCGGTCAAAAAGGCTACAGAAAAAAAAAAAAAAAGCCTGACAAAGTGATGACACGTACAAGATTTCAAGGCCTAAGTCAAGTTTACATCTTGCAAATGGCGCCTATAATTAACTAATCTACTCAAGGCGCGTATCCAAGTGATTATACGTATAACGCTTGAGCTCCAAATCAATTTTTTGAACTACTTGCGACTTTTGGTGATGGCCGCTCGCTACACACACATCGGGGCGTTCGCTTTGCAGCCTCGCGCTGCAAGACACGTGGAGCATCGGGAGTTGTTGCTCGCGGACACGAGAAATAGATTTAACCCTAGCCATATAAGCGTCGCTTAAAGTAATAATTTTGTTGTAAAAATACCACAACGGGAAGAAAAATTACGAAGGGGAAGGTTTTCACCACTCCCGCTTCAGACCTCCCTACCAAGATATCAATGCGCGCACCGGCATCTGCGCGCTCTCCCACCGTCTAGGTTATGCGAAGAAGACTGTGTAGCGGCAGCGAATCTATATCTGCGTACCTGCTGCCCAGCCATAACGCGTTTATGCTTTTGCCCCAGCGCGGTGGCTGTCTCGCGTGGAACGCCCTCGCAAATTTCCCGCGTTATAGTAGCAGTTTTTAACTTCAAACCTTCGGCAACCACACAAATCGCAGTTTTTTTTTTCTTTTCTTTTTTTTTTTTTTTTAACCAGGCACGAGTGCAAGCTTGTGTGCTGTGCATCATTATAATGTCGGGAGGGCTGTTACGTTTTTGTTAGCTCCTTTCAGAAGAGAAATTAACGGTTAACCACTCCGCAAGTAAAGGTAATAATTATCATAAAACTGAAAAAAAAAAAAAAAAATTCAGGAACAAAAATTTTCGGAGCACCTAAGTCTGCGTATGCGACTTGAAAGCGAAAGCTAGCCAGTATCAGACTTCTCCACTGCCGCGTCGGGTTTGCGGCTCTTTCTTCGCTTTCGTTTCTTCCTTTTTGGCGCGAATTATACTACGGCTGGCAGACTGGCAGATCGAAGCCTCCCCGCAGTCAGAGTCAGAGCTCTTCTCCGCGTGCGCGTGTTCTACTCACGTGACGTCACGTTCGCCTGTCACTGCGCACGCATAAGCGTGTTCTTGTTCCGTTCTGCCAGCGTGCCGGATTAGCTCAGTAGTTAGTGAGCTTGACCGCTGCTCAAACGACCCGGGCTTCAGTCCCGCTCGAAGCCGCATGTTCTTATTCATTTATTTGCTGTTAGCAGCGGCGGCCGTTTTGGTGCCATTCGTGTTGACGCCGTCGCCGACGACTACGGCCCCTTTTTCGCGTTTCATGACACGCCTAAGGCGTTCGCCTTAAAAGTTGTCATGGAACGCCTTAAACCTCGGCACGCGCAACGTTTGCTCCGCATGACCGTCGAAATATCTTGATCCAAGAAATTATCGGGGGAGGGCTTTGCGTTATCCCGCTTGTCGCCTCCTGTCGTCTTATCCCCCCACCTGTTTCAGCTTATCTTCCGAGAAATCTGACTGAAATATTTGGAAACTTAACTGTAAACGCTGCGTAGCTTGAAAATCTGTTTGCTGATGGCTGCGACCGGACTTGTTCTAGGTGTGCAAGCGTTTGAACAAAATCATCAGCGTGCTATCGAGCCCCCTTAACGTCGGCTTCACCTCTATAAACAGGTGCACTGCTGGGAAGGCTTCGTTTGGGGCACCTATAAGCAGCCCCATATAAAATGCGGAACGCCCTAGGGGCTAATAATTAACAGTACTTCATATGCGAAGACCCCATGTACCCTTTAAGGTTGGTTTCACCATTAAGCACAAATACATTGCTGGGGATGAATTCTCTTCTGGCCCATATGTGCCGTCCTGCAATATAATTTGAAAGCCCTGGTGCATTTTATTAAAGGTATTTTCGTACGCTGGGAAATGACATGACGCATGAAATGTTCTTTCTGCCCCAAGCCCCTGGGCCAAAGGAACGTCGGAGCATCACGAAATTTCTCTCGAAAAAGGGCTGCGCGAACAGCCGCAGCTGCAAAACTTCACATCGCCTTGTAAGTTGCCCAGCTATGCGGGCTCACGATAACGCCGCTTCACCAAGAGGGCTCCAGCAACCTCGTTTCGTGTCGTAACCTTGCGCTGCTGGAATCCGAAGCGGGGCCGGTAATGCGTTAGAGCTTGCCGAGTGCGAAATACTGCTACCGCGCCTATGTGGCGCCGATATAGCCGGCCCGCTCGCGTGCAGCGCTATGGAGTGCACAGCGGGAAAGTGGGCTGCCAGGCACGCTTAAGTAATGCATCGGGGTCAAGACGGAATGATTATTCACGACGAGCCCTCGAAAAGAAAGCCCAAAGCGCGAGCCTTATTGTGTATAACGCGCCCTTGATCTCGCTATATTACGCGTTCCGTTGCGTCGCGTCGTGGGACGATAAAAGACGCGATAGTAATAAACTAGGATTGTTCGGCGCTATTGTGTGGTGTACAACAACGGGCGTTGATTAGAGCGTCCTTCGGCGCCTCAGCGCGGTTCGACTTGATTGATGGGGCCGTTGTATAGCATGAGTTATTAGTTTAGTCTCCCGCGCTCTTTCTTTCTTACTTTTTTTTTTTGAAGGGCACAGGAAATGCTCGGCTCCGAGCTTACGCACAGGCAACATACTGGCTGTACGTTTTAACCGATATTCCAGTTTACGTAGTGGTTCAGGGCGAAAATTTCGATCCAATCAGTAGGCCAGCGGTGGTGGAGGGTACCAGTATACACATATTTTAACTCGCAGCTAGGATCAAATTCTCCTAATTAGCGACAGTTGCAGCGTCGATGGCGTGCAGCCTGTGAAGGTGGTGAAGGGAACTGGGGAAAACGGGTTTTTAATGAACAGCAGGGCTGTCTCGGCCGACACAAATCCGTCCGGCGGAGACAGAAAACCCCAAGCGCGGGCCTCGCGGCGACCGGCCGGCGTCGCCCAGGCTTGCACGTGGGCTTACGCCACGTGAGGCGCTACGTTGTTGTCGTCGTCTAGCGACCCGCGCGCCAAGGGTCCGCTGCGCTGAACACGATGACGACGAATCTGTCAAGTCATCCCTTCACAATCCACACGTGAAGACGTCCACCGGACCAGCTGACGAAGAAGTGACGAGGACGCACTGACGAGGGCGGCTGATTTCCCCTTAGTTTGAATTCGTAAGCTTGTTCGACAATGAAACCACAATCAGACTTGGCCAATCCCCCCAGAGTGTGTACGCGCCATTCTTGCTATGGCTCCAACCAACCAAGCAACCAACCAACCGACGAGGACGCAGCTGCAAAGAGGGTTTGCCGTACGCGGCTGTGCCGCCGGAAGACGACGGCGATTGCAAACTGTCCTTTGATCCGTTGTCTGCATTGTGGGGAGAAGCTACGTCGACCCCCAGCTCTGCTCTTCCTCCAGCCTTGCACCACTAGTAAAAGCTGCGCCATTTTTTTCCCGGTTCAGTTTATTTCGTACCCTTCTTTTTCTTTCCGTTTCATTTTAGTTCTCATTTTCGTTTCATTTGTTGTTCCCCCTTAGCAGGAACTGTGTTTCAAATTAGCACACGCACCGAGGAAACGCATACAGTTTGATCGAGTTGACTTCGTAACGATTAGGCACGCGTCGTACGTTGACTTGTCATGATTGCGTTGCTGTGGTCTGTTATTATTGATACCTGAACGTTACGTGCAAAGTGAATAATTTTTTTACCTTAAAAGTACCGTTGGCAGTACTGACACGTGTGTTGTTGGCACCCTTCGGAGTTTGGCCATTTGAGGCTCTGTCATAAGCGACCACATTTCTACTAAACGTTGGTGGAACACGCACGATTTGGCAGCACCATCTCTGGTACACACCGAGCATTAGAACAACATCCGTTGCGTATCAGCCTCTAACCCTTATCCCTCTCTTGGAGTTGAAACGACAAAAGGTTGGTCATCTGCAGCAATTGTCAGAGCTGTCCACAGTACGCAGCCACAAGGAGAGGACCAATTTTATTTCTTTATGCCAGGGGACCAATTTTATTTTTATGCATAAAAGAAATTGGCTTTCTGCGTCTTTCTATTTGTAGATCTATTTGCGGAGATGTACGTCCAAACATGTAATGTCAGCCACCTTGACCGTCAGTTTTCCTCTGCTCGTGTTTGTAATTTCTCCTGAAACACCTTCCGTTGACGTTATGAAGCGCAGCACGGTTCGAATAACCTTTTTCTGCTAGAATGTATTTTTTTTATGCGACAGCAATTAAGGGAGTTATCGTGCACCGAAACAGCGCTTATTTCTTCTTCTCTCCTGCGTCCTTCAGTAACACAGGTGCAAGATTTTTTTTTTTTTTACAACATTGTTCACCGGCCGTACTGCTTCAGTGCGGTTACCTTCTCTATCCTGCTCACATCTGGGAACGACTTCCGGTTTACGCGTTAATGGGCCTTATGGTGGCGACATCTGCTGTGCGCCCCAGCAGGGTGTGTATGAGCTTTGTTTCGTCATTCGGGCGGAATTTTTGGCGCTAACTGAAATCAGCGTGTACGAAATGCTGAGAACTTGGTTTTGAATTACGGCGTTGCAGTGATTCGCTCCGGTGTCGTTCTGATATGGCAATCGACGCTTCCATCAGCGGAGTGAGTGCTGTAAGTTATGAAACGTGTTGCGCACACGGCGGAAAGTTTAAATGAAAGCGACTACCACTGTCAGTGCGTGGTTTCGTAAATTTGAGTAATCCGATCCTTTTTGAGATCCACACAGAGGCTGCTGATCCCAGCAACTTGCGAAATTCTTCCGTCACACAGGGCGCGTGCATGAATTGCGACAGGGATGCACTGAGGAAAAGGCTGTGAGCATAAATGGACACGACAGCGCGTAAGCTTGCAGCGGGCAACGCTGGAGCACTCGTAATTAGCGAAAAGTTTCGCCGTCGGTTATGCGGAGAACGTTTGACTTTACCGGACACGTGGAGAGACAAATTTAAGTCAGTCCCACGCCTGTGAAATCTGTTGAAGCAGCGGAGCTTACTTCAGCACGTTGGCGGCCACCTCCCGCAGTGCCGGGGGTCGCTCACACCGTCACTCGTCGCGGTGTGTACGTAGTCGAAGCTGACCCGCGGAGTTTATCGATGCACATAGGCGATGTTAAGGTAGTGCGCCGCGTGCCACGGCGCACGAGCCGATATCGCGCACTGGACGGCCGTCGAGGCGGTGACGCCATCTGTCGGCCCAGCGGGGTACCTTCGCCCGGCGTGACGGGCATCAGCAGACATTGCGAGCCCCTGAACAGTTACGCCGTTAAAAATAGCTGAATAATAGCGGCTTATAGCAGCCATGCCTGCTTCGCGACGTGAAAAAGTGGCTTGAGGGGTGGCGGGCCCAGTGATTAAAAATAAGCGAAGGGCTGGCAAACATTGTAGCTGATGTGTGGGCTTTGTGCTGTTCCTGACAAAGTGGTATTCGGCCTAAGTGCCTTTTACCGCGGAACGTCCTGATCGCGCGAATTCGTTGACCATGCTCAAAGCGTGTTTCAAGACAGCTTTTAGAATCCGTTTCCCCCTTCCTCGCCTAAGTTAAAGCTGCGTTCAAAACTGCACGACGGTGAGTTCCTGTAAATTTTAAAGCATATTTACGATGGCCAACTAATGCGGTAGTTTTTTTTTTTTTTAAGCGAGAATATGTCCGCGCACCGCGGAGGCCGTGTCGAGGTCGTCATTGTCATCATCATCGGGATGGCGCGTTTTGAAAGGCTAGTCTTCGTGAAGGACGATTCCCCTGCGGGGGAATTGTTGTAGTGCCCATGGGCACACACCACGTATACCTCAATTCCGAACGAAGCGCCGCAGCTTCCAGCGGCAGAGGGCCCAGCTATCGGCACTGGTATGCCTAGTCAGCAGCACGGCAGGAGCGAGTTAAATACGTCAGTAAAGACGTCAGAAATACCCGTCTGTGCTGGGAACGGGGGATTGCTAAAGAGCTCCGACGTTCCTGTGCTCAGGTAAATTAGGGCAGCATGATCCATTAATAACTCAGGACGCACTTGAGTGCTTCGGTGTGCTCGAACGTGCCGCAGCCGAAATGATATTCCGTACCAGTGTATCTTTTTCGCGTTTATAAGTCCGCCATACGCACTCCCCCAGCCGCCGGCCGTCGCTGTCTGCCCCGCTTCGTTGCTCCGAAACTTGCGCAAACAAAGAGCACTAAGTGAAGCGAGCGTGCTCGCCTTAGCAATCCACTCGGGCCCCGTTCCTCCTCGGCTCAGCAGCACTAATCCCCTCTGCCAATGCGGAAGCCGGGGGACGCTTGGGCAAACCGAGAAATCGCATTAAAGGTGCACAGGGCGACGGTTTCTGCCGACCCGGGAACCTTTTACGCTCCTCTCTCTGCTCGCTCGCCTGCGCTGGCCCTCTCTCCTTAACGGCAAATTGTAAAGAGGAAGAAGAATTAAATCAGTGAGCTTTTACAGCCTAAGAAAGCGGCGGCGCGTGGGCCTAGCTGCCTTCTGCGCGATGCGTCGCACAAATAGGATCCGTGAACCGAAACTAAGTCCCTCCCCCGGACTTCGCCAACGCGCTGTGCCAGCGGCAGCAGCTGGCTATGTGTGTATGGGCGCTCATTATTTGGTCAGCAAACTTAAACGCTGCCGGCGGAGAGGAGTCTTAGGGGGACGCGCCGAGGCGTACAGAAGTGAGCAGAAATTTTTGCCCCGGGTGAAGCTGCTTTCACTGCGAGCAGGGTGGTTCATTACGGTGCGCGGCGACGCCTGCTGACCTTGCATGTGCGCTGACTCTCGCGTCGTCGCTAACGATGCTGTAGAGCGCGCGCTAAGACTTGTGTGCTCTTGAGAGCGTTTCCGCGTTCCTTGTTCTAAGGCACGCCGTTGGTTCGCGGCCCCGGGTGAACCGGTGGCGTCAGCAAAACAAGTCAGGAGTGAAACACTTATAAAAGGTCAGCTAAGATGCCTTCTAATATGAGAACGGCTATAGTGGAAGCGGGTTAAAAGCCGGTCTTCTCATTCTACCTTACTGCTAAAAGGGCCCCAACGGAATGGGTTCCGTAAAAAGTCGCTCCTGGAACGAATCCCATAACGGGTTTTGGGGAGAACGGAGGGTGTTCCGTATCGTAAGAACTGGCTATGCGGAAGAGGCCGAATTTGGTCGAGGAGCGGCGTTTTGCGAAATCCGTCCTGTTACTCCTTTTTTGACGCACGGAGGGAGAAAGAAACAGGCTTCAATAAACAGGATTGCTTGTAGTTGAGCAGCGCTCATTTGTATGTTACTATCGTGCACGAAACACCCGGGTTTTTTTGCACGGTTCTAGACCTGCGTGCTACGCTGTTTTCTTGCTAATTTTAAGCGAAGCTTTGCTAATCTCGTCGAGCTGTTTCGCCGTCGCTGGGAATTTGACCGCAGCTGCGCCGTACCCTTGGCAACACATCACGTGACTCGCGAGGCCGAGCTCCGCCGACAGCCGCGTTCGTTATCCGCCGCTGCCGGCTTGGCGCATACGCTCTCCGCAGCTTAATCGCCGCCTGATCACGTGACTTACCGCGCGCATGCGAGCTTTGCCATGGATGAGAGCGAGGACGAACCGTCTTCTCTGAGCGCTGTGCAGGAGCGGGAGGCCTTGAGCCGTCGTCGGCAAGCAGCGTCTGACCAACCCGCGGATATCGTCCGACGAAGCTGTTTCACTGGAGGCGGTCCGGAATGCCAAGCGCGCGAGGCTAGCGTCGGAGACTGAGGAAGAGCGTGAAGCGGAACCGCAACCGTAGTAGATATAGGCAAGGCTTTGAACGAACAGTATAATAATTTAAAGCTAAATCAAAGGTTAACCAAGTGCAACCAAGACTAAACCAGGCTAAACCAAGCTTTCGCTTCGCATATCCAAGGTTAGCTAAACTAAGCCGCAGCTAATTTTTTTTTGTTAATTGTTTAGTACCGTCCCAAATTGTGTGACTGCTCCCGTGTCGAGCTTTCTTCGCAAGCAGAACTCGTGGCGTTCGTGGCTTAAGTGTAGGCCATGTTACAGCCATTATTGCCGTGGCGACTTCGGTCGTGAAAAGTGCTTACGCAAGCGACATCAGCTGGAGATTTATGGCCATATGCGGAAAGCTAATTTTCGGGTCGATTATCCGCCGGTAATGCGGTTTACAACGCTATAGCTATAAGTGGCAACAGTCGCATTTGGACAGAACTTTGATTTATTGCTCTTAATTCTTCGATTGAAGGAAGGCGAATATCACTCACTTCGGGGCGGAATAGTCAGAGAAAGTTGGGTTTTCCTGCATGTCCTTTGTGGTTTCAGCTGACACAGTGAGAGGCTGAAAGTTTCGCTTTAAAAGGGCATAAGAGGCTTTCTTTAAAATTTAGTGGCGTTAGAAATAAATCTGGCTTTACGTCGTTCACCTGGTTGGTAGTCACACCGTTGTTCCTTTTTGTTTCCTTTTTTGTTCGCGTCGGGGTCACGCCTTGTGTCCTTGCCCTTGAAGCGCCATTAGACGTCACCGCCGCCCGCAGCGTCAGTGACCTTGTCATATCACGATGGCAGCGTTTATTCCGTGCCGTGGTTGACACCTGCGGACAGCTCGGAACGCGACTAGGCGGGTGGTGGGGGAGGTGCGTTTGGTGGTGATAAAGTAAAGGGCTAAGCTGTTGATGCAGTTGATTCGCGCCCGCCATGGTGTTGTTGATTGAAAACAGCTGCTCCTATTGTGTACGCAGTTGCGCTCTCGCCGACCGGGCGTGTAGCTATCGGACGTGAAAGCTCGGTGGGGTTCGTAGTATTTTCACAACTGGTGCTGCTTGTTACAAGCGCGGGTTTTTTCCAGGCTGCACAGTCGTTTACCCTTGTTCGTGCATTGGAGGCCGTTGTGCGGTGGTGCGTGCCTTCTTGGTTTGAATTTTCTTCTGTTTGCAAATGCAGCGAAGTGTCGTTGTAACGAAGTCCTCGGTACAAAAAACTGGCTCCGTTATAAGCGATGCTTATACTTCGTTAAAAGCGGACGACTTACTGTATATGCGCATAAGTGGACACCACGATTAAAACGATACTTTGAATAAAGCGATTTCGTTATAACAAGGCCTCACTGTGTATCGAGCACCGTTCGAGGTATTGGGCGACCCGGTAGACGCCTTCGCTCGAAAAGGACGAACCAGTATCCGTCTACGTGTGAGAATACACTCCAACATCTGCGTCTTCGTGCGTAGCTTCGGTGCATGGAACCGCTAATTAAATTGCTCACTGACACTTGCTGATTTCGGGCGATCTGCGCACACTGTGATCAAGAAAAAAGTGCGTACAGTAATTTTGTGAACTACTGCGGTCTCAATCTAATGATTTTCAATTCTTCAAGTAGCGGCTCACCTTGAGTCTTGACTACTGTTATCGATGGGTACACAATTTTCTCGCCGAAAACGGGAGGAATTATAATCGAAAAGTAAGCAGATAGTAGAATTGTGTGCTGTTTTTACTTTTACATCAACACAATTCAAATAATTGGAGAGGAATCGAGCTGTGTCGTACCAAGTTAAAAAAAAAAAAAGAAACGATGTGCAAGCTTTATACGCTGTTTTAGTTGGGGTCATATTTTGTCGTTATTTATTTTCTTTCTTTTTTTCCTCTCGTTAATTCCTGCATACATACTACGCCAACGATCTTAACCTGTAGTGTCAGTGAGCTGGTGCCAACTGATGGTCGCTTATATCGTTGTTAACCCTTCCTGCGCAGTGACCTTGAAGGTGAGGTCTGTTCGACTGGCGTGTTTTCCGTCTCTTAGTCATTCCCGTCCGCTATTACCGTTGTTTCCCCGGCACTCGATTATTACGGCGTTTCGGCCCTGCACTTGCCGATGGCCACGTCATCACTGCGCGCCTAATGCGTGCCTACGTTCGCCGAGCGTGGCTGTTGTGTCGGCGTGTCACGACGGCAGTCAAGGTGCACGGAAATAGGAGCGTCACCTTCGAGATAACGTAAGCTCAGAAGCTGCTTCATGAACAGAGGCAACGGCGAAGGTTGTTAGAAGCTAAAATCCACCTCGCGACCAGACGGAGTTTACGAAAAATGTCGCCGCATTGAGGCCAACCGAGTAAATGCGGAGAAAAAGCCGAATGGAAGAAGCCAGGGAGGGGAACTGTGCCCGATCATTTATCATTGTGGCGTTTTTTTTTTTTTTTGGAACAGCGCGCAGTGATGGAGCTTGGTCGGGGCTTCCTACTGGGATGAGTGTCGGAAAACGTGTGAAAGGAAATGATCCACTCCGCAGAGTACAGAAGAGCGAATGGTAATTCTCTCTTGTGGACGCGTAAAGCGCAAAATTCAGATGGAAGACAAAGGCGGACGACGGGGACAAGTGCTTCGTCCTTCGTCTAAATTTCGCGCCTTACACGTCCACAATAGAATACCAGCTTGCCCAAAAGTCCGTCTTAATTAATTTTCTCTCTTGGAGGACGTGCCAACTTGGCTGGGTCGAAGATAAGATCACTGGAAGAATACAACAGCTTTAACAAAACGCTTCGTACCGGTATAATGTGAACCGTAGTGTCTAAAGTGCTGTTCCAATTCTCTAGGATATTTTTCGTTTGAGAGCTCCAGTTTGGTATTTCAAGCTTTCAAGTTCGGTGTATGCCAGTGTCATTTTTAGTCGTTTGTGTTGTGTTCATTTGATAGATATTTCATATAGATGAGTGCGTGCGTGCGTGCGTGCGTGCGCATGAAATAGATGATTTTCGTAGCAGAGAGAAGTCGTATTAGAGCCTGTTGTACCACAAGAGAAAGGAGGCTAGCGGAAGGAAGGTCGCTGAGGGCGACTATACCCTTCCCCCATTAGAAACGCCGAATAAAACAACGGGGGTGATGTCGAGCGTACAGGGGCTGAGGGGTCGCAGCAGGTGACGTGCTCGCTACGGGGCGGGCGCGATTGAAGTCTTGCGTGCGGAGCTTGAAGAGAGCGACGTCGCGTGCTTGGCCTGAGCAGCGTTTTGTTGCGTGTGCGCGAAGACATTCGAACAAGCGAGGGAGGATAAGAAATCACCGAGGGGCAAGGACCAACAAGAGTGCATCGACATTGTGTGCACTACTTCGCGCGCGGCACTAGACGATTATTGCGCGCTGTTTGCGAGGCTTCACATGGTAACGTGAGTATGACTGCCGGCTGACTTACGAAAAAAATTTAACGGTGCCGAGTAGTGAACGGCTGTTAACTATGGATATACGCTTTTTTTTTTTTTTTTCAGTAATGAGGGCAGGGCGTCGCGGCTGTGTGTTTGGGAAAGCGAATAAAATGGTCATGGATTGAGTTTTTTTTTATTGGTGCCTGTAATAAATCTATTAGAGCTGATGCAGGTGCGAGTAAAGTGCACTTTTCCATGATCACCGCTATTTCGCTGTCATCAGTGCAGAGCATAGAAAGCTATCCCGCTACCCGTGATTTAGAACACCGTGATAAAAATGCAACGTATTTAGGACGCTTATGAACACCCACACAGAAGGCAACATCCTTGTAGAATTATAAAAAAATTGATGCTTTTTAAATCGGCGTTGTAGTCATGGCTTTTATTTATTCTAGCCTGAATGTTATTATTTCATTGTCGCAACTAGCGTACTTCAGTTTTACATCTATTAATTAATGATGAGAGTATTATCTGTATACCTTACATGATTGTTGAATAAAGGATTCCAATGTTTGCACCAAAATGACTTCGGGGGCAAGTTTAACTGTCTTTACTAAGAAAAAAGAAAACGTTTAGAAAGCGGTCGTATAAGTCTGTCGTATTCTACATCGTGATTTAGATTGCGAATTAAAATATTGAAGTCCTGATAAAAAATATCGACTGGTTTACGGATCTTCAAAGTCGACCAAAACTCCGGATAAAACGCACAAGATTGCCTTCGTGTGATGTGCAATTTCTTCTACTTCGAAAAATTCGTTCTATGGAAAGACAGTTGCTAATTCACTGGTCAGGCAATCCCATATAAAAATGCGCAAAATTTAAAAATTTCTACCGGCCACCTCTTGTTAGATCTCTATCTGAAATCCACCTATACACCTTTTGCAGCCACAATGGTTTGTGAATCCGGCCGATATATCTGAAATTCTTCCTCTCCTCTCGCTTACGGGTGATTGCTAAACGGGGACACCCAGCTTGTTATATTCAGTCGCCTAATTGGTCATCAAGCTCGATTTATAGAATACGCGGATTGTAATAATCACACGCTGGAATGGAGAAATCCAAAAATGTTGGTGGTTTAACGCGCCGAAGCTCTGTGGCGCGCCTCCGTATTAATATTAGCCACCTGGAGATCTTTATTAACGAGCGCCGAAACCTCTAACACACGGGCGTTTTCGCTCTTCGCCTCCATCTGGAAAGCAGCCACCGCGGCCGGGAATCGAACCCGCGTCCTCGAGCTCAGCAGCACAATTCCTTATAGCCACTGAACATGTGCGGAGCTCGCCGGGGACGCTGGCAGTGTAGGTGGTTGGATAGCGCTGGCCGGAGGGCACTCGTCCTTGAATTGGTTACGTGGGACATCACGGTGCTTCCCGCAGGCGAGACACGGCATCCGCGATTACGAGCATGTCGGTGCGATCGTGCGCGGCGAATCGTTTCTCTGTTCGCAGCCGTGACTGGCCGCTATCCATGCACAGGCTGTGTGCATGGATCAACCCCCAAATTGCCCATTCTTCTCCGCACTCCCCCCGCTATACACGTGGCGAGGGCGTATGCGGTGTGCTCCCAAAGTCTAACCGCGCTGCAGTGAAACGTGCGTCGATACTGATTGATCGAAGCGCCGTTCCGTGAGAGAGATCAATAGCTGACTGGGCCTGTGCCGCGATGGGCGGCGATGGGCTGACCTCGTTTAGCTGTAATTTACGCGCTCTCCCCCCTCTTTCTCTCTTCGCTCAGGGTGATCGGGTAGATGCGTCTTTTCGCAGAGCCGTCTCGGCCAGTTGTGGTTCCTGAAGCCACCTGGTTACATCGCAGTGCAGATTTTTTGTGAAGACGGCGAAGATCTACTACAGTAATATCTTGTTATAACGAAGTCCTTGCGACACAGTTCAGAGAGAAGCGGTTCGCGTAGCTCGTCGCCTTTCCGCCTACGTGCACAGGTCACCCAGGGGGTTACCTGCACGGCCAGCGGTGGCTGGGAAACCTATCCTAACCTAACCCTCACTATGCCTCAAAATACCAGGAACTACCACCGTACGCGTCGAAATGCAGCACAATCGCAGGTGTCATCATTACATCTGTCGCTCGTGCCAACTCGCGTGTCAATGTTAAAATAATGTTCTCGTGCGCCGTCTAGCTTGAAAACAGTGCGAACATTTTCGGCGGCTCGTGCTCGAGTTCATCTCCTGTGGTGATAATCAGTATATCCCGACGCACCGCCTGTGCACCTTTCGGAAAAAACGAAGCTACAAGGGGGATCCTTGACAGGGCGGTAATGATCATGTTCGCGAAGGCAGTCACTAAAAAAATTAGGTCAATTACTCGTTTTCCGGAACGACACCGATGAGCCGCACCTCACTAACGTGAGGGGGAAGTGACCCGTCATTACCCATCGCGGCGCGTCATCGGGTGACCAATCAAGTCATGATGGCGGTGCGTCTTGAAGCATATGCGGCACAATTTCTCTTAAGCACGCACCGCATTCTAGGTTTTTAAAAATCCCGCTTGAAGATCTCAGTGTCCCTCGTTTTCATGCAGCTGTTTGCATCAAAACGCAAAGGGATAAGAGAGAAGGGATGAGGATGCGGGGAGGAGAGGACAGCGGCGCCCACTTCTTCTCCACGTCCTCCCCGTGGACAGGCTGTGCCCTTCATGCCACTCGGCGCAAAGGCTGTCAGGTTTAGAACTTGTTCGGCGCTCTTCCAAGCGCGGTCAGTTTTTTTTTCCCCTTCTACCTTCTTTTTCCCGTCTTTATTTTTTCTTTGTTTCGTCTCGTATGAATGTAGGAATAAATAAGCATATTCAAATGCAGCAAAATATTCGCACATGGCGACTGACAGCGACCCCACCAAGCGCCGCGGTCATGGAAGGGGGGTTCTTTGGGTTCGCGTGTGTTTTGACTCCCCGCTGCGTCGTCAGCGCCGAGGGGGAACGGGTAAACTGCCGAGGCCGTCGTCCGACAGCGTTTCTCCTTGGGCCGAGCGAGAAACGGCCGTATCGAGCGGCGTCGGCGGCAACGTCGAGCCCCTTTCGCCCGGTCGGGCAGCGTTAGTATATTGCGCGCTGTGTACTCTCCGGCCAAGGTTTATGGCTCAGAACGCGCTCGCTAGCACTCGTGTTTCCTGCTGGTTGGGACCCCCTGTCACGCGCAAACGGAATAACCTCGCCCGTGGTTCCTGTAGTAAATATTTTTCTCCGTGGTGCACTCATCGATCCTGGTTGTTCTTTGGTCGGCTGGAGCGGGGTCACATTGCTACTCTAGGAGGCAGTAAACTCAAGCCTGACCTTACTACGCATGCGCTTGTTTCCCTTATCGACTATTGTTCGACGGCCGATGTCGTTCTGGGAATACATCTTTAGTGCCAGTTACTTTACGTGTGCGGGAAGATATTTCTGGAAGCAGCCATGTTCAGTCTCCGAGACTCCGTGCACTGTGCGTTAATGGGCTCGGAACTCTCGTTACGTTTCTTGATAAGACAGTTTAAGGTCAGACTGGCGAAAGTTACCGAAGACCGGGAATTAGAGTGAAACTCGTCACTTAAACGAAATTCCCCAGAGGAAGGTATATAATAACGAAACATTAAGGCGCGTTAGTGGGAATTTTTCGGGGCACAAGCTCTGCGCGGAATTGGGGCAGCCATTGATTAATGCTGTTTTGTTGTTGTTCACTTAAATGTCTCCTAGAACCAGAACTGCGTTAGTTCTTATGTTTCGGCTGATTGCTTAGGTACCGTGACGATCAAGGAGCGCCGAAGTTCTTGCCGCAAATTTTGCGTCGCGCATATACCGGAGCAGGTGCAATTGGGGGTACTATTGAAAAGTAGGCTCATAGCAATAACGATTGTTGACGTCAGTTGTTCACTTTGAACGTGTAGCCAGAAACTGTGCTTTAAAAATTCCAATCCATCAATTCTCGTTTATTATTTTCGTAAGTACTATGTTTTCACTTTTTTTTTTCATCATTCACGAAAAGAGAAGGTAGTGCTGTCTTTGTTGTCGTTGCCTTAATCATCGCCTGTGGGTTCGGAAAATAAGCGTAATTTTCGGCCCGAAATTCTCAGCTACGGCTCGTGCGGCTGAAATTCTCCTCTTCAACGCACTTCTCTCCGCGTGCGTTGATGTACGTGCACACTAGCGTCCAAGTTGCCGTGCCGCCCTGCCGTCGGGGCGGCACGGAAACTTCAACGCGAGTGTGCATGTGCCTGGCCGTGTTGAACGGTGCGAGCGGCTGCCGTCACTGCTGCGCTAAGCACAGTGGTCATAGTGGCGTGCACTGACGTCACTGAGCAACAGGCGTCAGTCGATCTCTTCGGGGCGGCCGGCGGGCACGCTCGAACCCGCTTTGGGAGGCTGTCGCCCCCGATGAGTCCGGAGTCGTCCATCACCTTCCGCCGCGGGAAGCGTGGGCGTTGGGAAGAAAAGCGCAGCTCTGGCCGACGACCGACGGCCGGCCGACCTTATGTGACCCTCACCGTCTCGTCGTGCTTGCAACAACATTCCCTTTTCTTTCTCCATTTTATCTTGAAATTCTCCTGGACCTTCGCGTTTTCTTTTCCTTTTGTCGAGGCGTGAACGTACGTGGGAGGTGGCATTGGGGTCTTTGAGCTTTAAGTGCTAGTTTTTTTTTTTATTACTCGAGCAATGGATGGGGCATGTCGGCAAAATTTTCGCGTCGCTCCGCAGAGCCGCGTCGATCTGTCAACAGAAAGCCGCAAATACGTGTCCGCAATGAGCAAGGGCAGGGCGGTAATTACCTGACTTGTACACTGCAAAGAAAAAACAGCTACAAAATAGACAACGAAGCAAAGTTTCGTTTCATTAACAGGCGGGTCAGTCAGTAGGTAAAGGCATTGACGCCGATATTTTTCTGCCATCCGATCCTGATGATGTTCCGTAACCTGACCTCAAAGGTCACTCTTAGGTCACAGCCATATATCCTACAAAACTGCTCCTATCAGTGCTCTCCTAATGTTAATATCTCACGCCTGCATTTTTGTCACCAAATCATGTACCCAACTTCCCCCACCCTTCCCCCACGCCTGTGCACTGTACTGATACCAGATACCTCCCGTTATCGTAACTTGGTCGATGGCCTAAATTGGAGGAAAATGTCATTACCACATATCCGGACGGAGAATGGCATAGTGGAGGAAACGAAGATCTCTCTCTCTCTCTCTCTCTCTCTCTCTCTCTCTCTCTCTCTCTCTCTCTCTCTCTCTCTCTCTCTCTCTCTCTCTCTCTCTCTCTCTCTCTCTCTCTCTCTCTCTCTCTCTCTCTCTCTCTCTCGCACCCTTTTGATTATCTCTTTCTTTTGTGTTTCCTATCCGCGTCGTGGTTTTAACTCGTCCGGTCAGTCAGTTAAGCGAAGTCGTTAGTCTGCAGGCTTCCTGTCCGCCGACCTCTCCCTCCACCGTCCGCAGCGGAGTCCGCGCAAAATCAACGCTGTCTAGATAAGAGTGCCTCCGCAGGTCGAATCGTAAAGTTGAATCGACTGCAGGCCTTTCGCTCCTCCAGGGGCCCAAGTTCAGGATCGTCACTCGAAGTGAGCTTGGGGTTCCCAAGCTCGCCTGCTGAGAACGCTAAACCAGAAAAGCCGTGACTGCTATGCCTTCCTGTTATCTCGAAGGTGTCGGCAGGGAAGCCGCGCTTACGACATGCGGCACGACCACCTCAGCGCGTGCGCGGCTATCGCTCCGGAAGCATAGCACCCTCGGTGAACGCTTGCAAAGAAATAGAGGCAGAGAAGAAAAAAAAAAGACACAGTCGCCGGTTCTTATCGTCGGCGCCGACCACGCGAAATCGCTTGCCCGTGCAACGGCCGCAGTGCGCTAATGGTCCCGTCGTCCCCTTGCCTGTGCGTGCCTTCTTGCGCTCCGCCTCTTGCGTGCGGTGGCGGCAGTTTGACCAGTTTTGCTTCGAGCCGGGACCGGCGCGCTTTAACTGTTCCTACGGGCCCGTGGGGCGTAATTCTATTGTTGTTTTGCTCTAAATCTGGTTTTCACGTGCGCTTTACAGAACCTATGCTTGCGCAATTGAACTGAAGCTCGTGTTTCACGCTCTGTTTCTGTTTTTCGGGTCAAATTGTGTAACGTCGAGGCAGCGACCACACTTTTTGAGCTTTGTTTTAAAGGTCGCCGTGTAAAGGTAATTTGTTTTGTTTTGTTTCGTTTCGTTCCGAAGTCGAGGAAGCCCTTGCGTTTTGCTTCTCACATGCCGTTGCCTGTATTGCTGGTGGCTTTGGCCGCGAAGGCTCTGATGCGTACGTGCAAACTGATATGTAATCGTTCCCTCGAAGTGATCCTTTTTGTTGCCGTTTACCCGCCGCGGTGGCTGAGTGGCTATAAGGTGTCGTGCTGCCGAGCACGAGGTCGCGGGTTCGATTCCCGGCCGCGGCGGCCGCTTTTCTGATGGAGGCGAAAAGCGGAAACGCCCGTGTGTACGAGATTTCGGCGCACGTTAAAGATCCCCAGGTCACCAGGTGGTCAAAATTAATCCGGAGCCCTCCACTACGGCGCGCCACATCGCCTGCGTTGCGTCGGCGCGTTAAACCCTACAATCAATCAATTTGTTGCCGTTTGCAGTGCAACTATCTCTCTATCAGAATTATGTGATAAGTTGCGTGGAATCTGACTCTTTTGGACCCATATAATTATCATATCTTGAGTGCGGTGTTTCCTCGACCGGCTTTGATGTCGCTAGTTTTCTTTTCTCACTGTATTTTTTTCTTGCTTTCCCATAGGGTGGTTGAAAGCGAAACCAACTTTATTAGGAAACTCGAGGTCGTTCGCCACGTTTATCGACCAACCCAGACGGAAACATTTTCCGAGCTGTTATCGTCAAAGTATTCATTTCACTGGTGCTACCTCTTCGCTGATGAAAGACCCCGAGGCGATCGGAATATTCTCTTGACAAACTGCCACACATTTGACGGCCATTTGACTAAATCCGTAAAAGTTGCCAAGAGATACTTTACATGCCGTTCTTTTTTACCTTCAAAACGTTAAAAATGAAACACCCGTCGAAATTCAGTGCCCGTTCTGGTTATCTTTGAAGAAATGTATGCGACTTTCTTTGTGCCTTAATGGCCGTGTGTGTAGAACCGGAATATCATGAACCCATGAGCCACAAGAGAGAGAGAGAGAGTAGATGACGAGAGAGAGGAGAGAGATGAGGAGAGAGAGGAGAGAAGAGAGAGAGAGAGAGAGAGAGAGAGAGAGAGAGAGAGAGAGAGAGAGTAGGTTCGTCCCTATCTCCCCATATTCATGTGAAGCAATGGTACCGCTGCTCAATTACATACCCCCGCACGCGCGGGTTCGCACGAAGGAATGCAGATTGATTGATTGATTGATTGATTGATTGATTGATGATTTGATTGATTGATTGATTGATTGATTCGGAGGTTTGACGCGCCGAAGCTACTCCTGGGCTATGACGCGCGCCGCAGTGGAGGGCTCTGGATTAATTTTGACCACCTGGGAATCTTTAGCGTGCGCCGATATCTGGAACATCGAACCCGCGTCCTTGGGTTCAGCATCACAACGCCTTAGCCACTGAGCCACCGCGGCGGGTCACAAAAAGCAGCTCACGAAACCTGTAATAAATGTTTTCCTGAGCCTAGCAGGATTTTGTTGTATTCCTTGCGAGCGCCCGTGTAGTTTGGTGATGAGGCAGTTTCAATAAATACACTGGCGTGCGCAAACGCAGAACGCTGTCCCTTGTGACCCTGGTCCTAATGACCTACGCAGCGTGCCGACGACCTTGAAGTTATAATGACGTAGGCAAGTCTATCGCTTACCGTATTGCTACAGCAGTGCATTAAAGATATCGCAATAGTGAGTCCACGTGTACGTGGGGCTGCACTCCATCGTTTCCGGTCGTTAGCTCTGAGGGGGCGGCGGTATTGATGCCGCTCTATTTGTCAGCCGTTCGTCTTGAGAAAAATGCTGGTCGCGCTCACGCGATTGCCGCATCATTTATGTGCGCATATTCATTACCTTGGGTTGTTCCGCAGTGCTGGGGGAAATTCTGCGTTACGCACCATCGGTCACGTGCTCCAAACTCAGATACGCGCAGCGATTGATCACATTACTGGTGAATTGGGGTGTTTCTTGCACGCACGTATAAGCCAGTTGCAGCAGACTGGCCGCGACAGCTTTCGCAAGATGAAATACCCGGGCAAATTACTACCGACTGCAGTTCTGTCCTGAACGCCGTACATTGCGCAGTTTCAATCAAGCCGCTCGAAATGCCAGCCTTCGGCGTAGATCTGTTTTAGGAGCGCGCGCTGGTTCTGTGCGCGCGTCTATGCAGTTCATCGAGGATGATGGGCCAGTGCGCGGTGCCGAGCACACGAGGGGGCGTGTTCGTTTCGACGCCGATTGCTCTGACCTCAATCGATTGGCGTGCGCATCGAAGTTCCGCAATCAGCGCTGCTCCCCATTTTTAAACCCAACGCGTACGCGTGCTCGCATCGCTTTCATGTCTGTCCAACAGCGCTCCGCATGACACGCATCCCTATAATTTACTTCCACGCTTGTCTGCCGGTTTCTCTTGGACGAATGTATGGTGGCGAAATCCGCTATGTGAAATGGGCAGCTCCGAGAGCGGCAACGCATTCCACGTGGATAAACCCGCTTGCTTCTCCCAAAATGTTCAGTAGATTCGGCGTCTCCTCAGCTATCTTTCTTTGTCCGGCGCTTACGCGAAGAGGAGAATTTCAGCTTTGTTAACAAGCATATTGCCAGACCTATCTTTGACTGTCGCAATCCACTGGCTTTACGAAGCGCCTTCAGCATGGTGCAGCGAAGAGTGGCCCTCTTCAACTTGTGACTCGGGCACGGAAGCGACCGTTTTTTCGGACGCTCGAGCGAAGAACCAGCGGGCACGCACCATGATGATGATGAGTGTCTACAGAGGATGAGGAAGAAGAGTTGCTTGCGTCAGCTGAGGATGACGATAATGTGGATATGGGGGCATTGTAAGCAGGGCAGAGTTCTCACACCAATAGTGGTTCCACCAGCCTTCACCGGTGGACGGCCAAGGACGCTCACAATATATATCTTGTTTGTGCTTTGCGTGCGTGCGTTATGTAGGGTCTACCCCGAGGGGTGGTCTCTCCTGTTATTGCTGAGCGCTCGCCGGATGTTGCGGTCGTT
This sequence comes from Haemaphysalis longicornis, assembly GCA_013339765.2. NCBI lineage: Eukaryota > Metazoa > Arthropoda > Arachnida > Ixodida > Ixodidae > Haemaphysalis > Haemaphysalis longicornis. The sequence continues at coordinate 79,801,304 of CM023456.1, read as the reverse complement.
TTCGCTCGACGCACGTGGGATCCCAAGTCGGTACGCGATGAGCTGCGCTCTAGTAACGGGCACAGCAACACGTCCCGCGTAGGTGATTAGCGCTGCGCTGCTCTGACTCGATGTAGCGCTTTTCCCCTTCTCCCATCATCTCCCTCCCGCGTGCTGCGGCGCTTTGCTGGCGCCCAGCCGCGCCCGCGGCGTTTTATACGCGTCGGCCGCGCTGTCCTTCGGCGGGCGCAGTGCAGTGCGCGCCCGTATGACGACTGGGAGGGGTCCGCGCGCTCATAACGCCGCCGGTGCATAGCCAATTGCGCCGAGCGAAGGACAACGAGGCGAACGCTACCTTGACAACCAACGAGAGGCCTTTCTTTCTCGCTCCATATCTCTCCCCTCGTCGATTCATTATCGCGCTCTTCCATTAGGTGCTTCGCCCTATACCTGCTCCAATCATATACCCTTGGCTTGGCGATTACGTGCTGGACGAAGATCAGAGGTAACAGGACATCCTAGTCTCGGGGTGTGTGTGTGTGTGTGCGTGGAGAGCGCAGAGTTTGTCGCTTACGGCGACGCTTCAATCAGCGAGATGGCAGTGGGGGTGGCCTGGCATACTGCACGCCGCTCCGCATGCCGCGAACGCGCGCGCGTGCGAGCCATCATTTCAACTGCGTTGCGTTTGTACGCTGTACGCGCAAGCTGCGCGCGTCCCTGGAGCGCTACTGCATCGATTCTGCCGGCGCCGGCCTTGGCGTGTATTATGCATTATACACTACCGTGGGCGAAAGGATTGTGCTACCGCTGGTTTGAGCTCCCCATTTTTTCTCTCGGCTTCTCGTTTCTTCTTTGTCTTTCCTTCACTGTGTTTTCATTCGCTGTATAAAGAGCGCGTTGTCTTCCTTTTACCCTGCGCGCGTGCGGATGAGGCCTTCTTGAGAGAGCGTCCGGACTCGGAATTTTAAACGCGCTGGCCGTCGCGACACAAAGCCCCTGGCTGCCAGCCGGGCGTCTTTGCCGTTGCTTGGGGAAAACGAACTCTGCGGGTGGTGGTGACCCAAGCCCGAGGTGTGGGTTTCGTGCGGCGGAGGTCGATATATGTGTGCGCTTGGTCGGTTGTTCTTGTATTGGCGCTGTCGCGCGTCTCTTTTCCACGCAGGATGTCTTGGGCCGTTAAACGACATAAAAAGACAAACACTTTCTCCCCGGAAGGACCTTGTACCTGCTTGCGCGCGAAATTTTTTTTTTTTTTTTAGGGTTTCCGGTGTCGCGTTTTCGCGCACTTCCAGCTTCCTTCTTTATTTCCCTTTTTGTCTCCTCCGGAAGTAGAGCATGAGAATGATAAATGGACATGAACTTTGACCGCATATTTCCTGCGCCGGTATTCACCCCCTCCCATTTTTTTTTTTTACGCAACAGGACTTTTGTTGTACTGTGCGTGGCCAGCATGGAGGCCTTTCACGAAAAGCTTCTGAGACCACCCCACTTTTCACATCTGAGCGGTGACGACAGCGAGTCGATGCACCCGAGGCGATTGCGTAGAGCGAGAAAGTAGCGATGTTGTGCTAGTTGTTCTTTTCCCTCGCTGGTACTTAAAGAGTTATAGTGGGTGTGTTTGGTCTACAGCAGCGCGGCAACACAAAAGGCGACTGGAAGAGAGGAAGCATTTCTTCAGAGTGGCTGTTTTTCAGTCAGGAGTCAGGCGCGCCGCTTTGGAAGGAGCAGTCAGTGCCACAACAGCGAAGCCGGTGACCCATCACTGCCGGTCCCGTTTTTCGTAACATAGCGCGTCGCAGTGCGGCGCGGTTGGAATTGCTTTTTCCCCAAATAGCCGTGAGCCGCGGACCGACGCGGCCGCGTACTTCGCTTCTTTCCCGTGGGACCGCGAGGTTTGTTGCGTTGTGTGTCTGCCGGTACGTAAACAAAATGCACCTTCTTTTAAATGCAGAGCATTTCTTTAACTCACGATGTCACCCGGCGTTGTCGGCGTGCCTCGGCGTCCGCAACAGCCGTTCCAGGTGCGCCCTCTCCCCCACTCCTCCTTCTCCCGCATCACGCTACCCTCCTCGCTCTCACACAACAGGTCCGCACCCCTCCCCCTACACTATATAAAAAAATAATACTTACCGGCGCCTGGTTTCGATCCCACGACCCTGCGGGCGGACGCAATGGTACATGGTGCTCTACCCACTTGCGCCACAAAGCCGACACAGAATGGAAGGCTACGAACGCGCCTTATATCCTTGACTCTTCAAACTACGTCAAGAAGCTGCTGATACAACGCATTCACTACCTGTGGGCGGAAACGCGAGGTACATGGTGCTCTTACCACTGCGCCACAAAAACCGACACAGATGAAAGGCTACGAACTCGCCTTATATCCTTGACTAATTCAAACTACGTCAAGAAGCTGCTGATACAACGCATTCACTACCACCAACTCCCCAAAACACTAAACGTTAACGCCAATACACCCCCCCTATGCGACGCATTTACTCGAGTCCCCCTTGCGGGGAGATGGGCCCTTTTTAACACGAAAGTGTTTTATGCCAGGACTCACCAAGACTTCACTGACGTCATATCCGTCACAGAAATGACGCCAGTACACTTTTGCCGAAACAACCCGCCAGCAAAACGTCGCTCGCCAAGCGCACCCACAAAACAGCCGCCGACCAGCGAATCATGCTCAGCTGCGGATTTCGCTTGCACATTTGACTTTCGCGTTTTACCGATTCCTACGACAGGAATCAACCACAGTTTTTTTCTATAGTTATAGATAGCCCCTCTGCTCGTTCTTCACTCAGAATAAACGCCTGTCTGAAAGCGAAATGCGTCGTGTGCAGCTGGTAAAACGCTTGTCTCAGCAAGTTCAACTTCAACTATGGTTGCATCCGAAAACTGCCAAAACATGATCTTTTGCAAACACGTTGTGGCTTAGAGTTCAGAACGCTCCAGGTGTTTTCTTCAGATCCAGCTTAGGTGAGGCAGGGTAAGGCTGAAAGTACGAAAGCTGTGTTTATAGGCAAGCGCTTTTACCGACTGTACGTTTTTTCTGTTTTGAGCTATTTCACGCATGGCGGTGCTAGCGTAGCGTTGAAGTGTTATCTAGCTGTTCCGTTGGTAAGAATCTGCTAAAGCGAACAGGATATCTGTATACGGTAGTGGATGGATCGAAAGAGGAGTTTACACAAGAGGCCACAACATATGGCTTTAGAGCCCCCCATACTGAACTAAACCGTACACGAGCGGAAAGAGTGAGAGGGGAGGAGTGGCAAATGTTTAGCCAATCTAAATATTTTTTCCTTTAAGCCACATAGCGCCATTTGAATGGATGCTGAATTCCGTTTCAAAACATGGCATTAACCCTCCGGGACAGAACACCCGAAAATAGTCGGCTAAAACGACTACGCGCACGCTTTCCACAGCGAAGGTAAAAAAAAAAAGTCCTGTACAAACGCTGAAAACGGGATATAGCGCTTATGGAGACGGAAAAAGGAGACCCCTTTCGAGGGCTTCCTTTAATAAATAGATATCCGATTTGCCCCGACGCCTCCCACACGTTCACCGTCTCTTGCAACGAGAAGCGTGGGCGGCCAGTACCGCTCCCACGCCACTGGCGCGCGCCTGGCCGCCTGGATATATGTACCGCGTTTATATCCTTGCAACTCCTTTCTGTCAATCGTGTTCGGCACGCCATTTTTCACCCCTCTTTCTTCTTTTGTCTCCCGGGTATGGGAGTATCTGGCTTCGCTCGTCGTACTCGTTCCCAATGGCGTATCTTAATGCGCACCCGCCTTTATTAGCTCCCGTAGAAGACGGCGCGCCATTAGGGGGACCTGAGTGGGTGTACGGCCGACACTGCTCCCACGCGCCCGCCATGGCAGCAGCTGCGATATTTACCGCCGCTATAGGCAGTCTGTCTCTCACTGCGTGTGTGTGTGCTCTCGGGCTTTGCCATTTATCTCGCAGAAGAAGGATCTTCCTGCAGTATTGACAGCTCTTGCTGCGGAGCGCACTAGCGTTGGATGGGAAGATGTGTTTGCGTATCGCTGGAAGCTCATATGCGGCAATCACCGGCTGTTTGCGCGGAATCCTGGTGCACCTTTGCAGCTAGAGCGTGATTGCGCTTTAGCGACATGTCGTGGCTTTCTTGGTTGGGTGGTACTATATAGTATTGCTCAAATGGGGCTTAGGGCTGTGCTGTATACTATTGTTGACTGTGGCAATCGTTACTGTCTGTACAAACGGCAGTAAGCAGGGTTGTCTGGCGTTCATTGGTGTGTTTACTTACCTGTTGGAGGTGAGTGAGGTCCGGTACCTGCTGAAGTCACATTTAGCTCTTCAGCGTCTCTGGCAGACGCTGACACTCAGCTTCGAACAAATAGTGTGGAACTGCGAAGGTCTCCCAGGACCCGCGGCCTCTGTGGGCCGTTAGTTGCGAGGGCTGGATCCGTCTTGAGGCCCGCATCAAAGGGACCTTAATAATCTCGTTATAGAGCTTTGTCCGGGATGCCTCCATGATATAGCGCATTATTGACGTCTTCGTTCTTCCCACCCACCTCCTTTTCCCGCGCGGCCTCGAGCCATCCGTGCTGAGAAATGCTATTCGGGTTGGTTCCGCATTATATTTATGTGGGACGTACGAGGCCCCAGTTGTTCTTCAGACTATACACGACCGTTCGCGTACACACTTTCTTGTTTTAGCCGAGTTACGCTTCCCCACCAATCGCAAGTGCTTGGCCTTTTTGACGTGCAGGGAAACGAGGTATAACGCGTTAATTGAGAAAGCGTTCATTGGGTCGTATGCAGTAAACAAACCATGCGGTACGCACACATTTCAGGCTGCCTGACGTAATTTGAAAAATTGTAACTGTTGGATTATGCACCAGTGCTAAATAATCTTGTCTACCACGTCTCTCTCTCTCTCTCTCTCTCTCTCTCTCTCCTCTCTCCTCCTCTCTCTCTCTCTCTCTCTCTCTCTCTCTCTCTCTCGACACACGCACATGTGCACACTTTAATTTCCATTTCGGGTACCGCCGGCCGTGACTCTATTTTTTTTTTTTTTTACTGTGGAATACGTCGAACGCTACATCAATTTAATTTTCAAGTTATGTCGGACGTAACTCAAAACGTTGCGTGAAAGTTCCGTCGGACGTAACTTTAATATTCATTTTGGGTTACGTCGGACGTCACTCTAGACGCTGCGTTGCTCATTTCCAAAGTGACAGTCGTAACTGCGGGAGGTTCGCAGATGCGCCGCATGTGGCGGCAGGCCCACCCGTGTTGAGTTTATTTCCATTCACAAAAAGAAGGGTATTCTGAGCTCCTGTGAGGCCGCCGACGAGCGTTGCGCTATGCCGACAAAGTAGGGGGTCCGCTATAGGGCGTCTTCGCTTCACGGCTGCGCGTTACGACCCGGGGCTTATTATACGCGGCGGGGAAAGATGAAAAAAAGAAAAAAGCGCGCGCGGGACTTAAAAGAACTCTAAAGCGACGACAAGAAGTTTTACTCGCCAATTTAAAGGGACCGACAGCAGCGGGAAAACGCGAAACGCGCGGCGACGTCTTTTTCCATCTTGGCGCTCCCGCTCCATTGGGCGAGGAGAAAGCCGTCGTAGGCGGCGGCGTCTGTAGCTCCGAAACCGCTGTTGAACTAAAGAATAAGGCGCGTTACTGCAAATCAGGGTCGTCCTGCGCTTTTCGTGTACGACGCGATCGGGGCGAGTCGCAAAGTCCTCGTCGATCCGGCGCGGGCTGTTTCTCGCTGTTCAAGAGGCACGGGACGCACGCTTCTGAGCCGCCGCCGCCGCCGACGCCGGCGGTGCATGTTTGGGTCGACTTATAAAGTGCATTCGCACTTTATAAGCGACCCCAAACCTTTTTAAGTGCATTCGCACTTAAAAGGAACGTTCCGTAGTACGCGCCGATGCCTGGGCATGCACAGAGGGAGGAAGGGAGGAAGGGAGGTCACAATAGGCTTGATACTAACAATGGGGAAATGCACTTTGCTAGGCTGCAGTGCTTCCACACTACAAACGCTGCCGGGGCCGGCGTCGAACCTGGGTTTTATGGGTTGCGAAGCCGATGCCTTAACGAGTATACCACGCCGTCTGGTCTATTTCTGTGATTTAAAGCGTTGGGCGCGATGTCTGCGCAGCGCGTCAACAGATAATGCCGCCTCGCCCTGTTCACAGCGACTCCCGTTGTGTATGTGGGAAATAAAAATGGGAGGGGAAAAAATCGGTCGCCATCCCGCCCTGCGAAAGTGGGTGTCCTGCAAAGCTGTTGTAGACCATTACACACGCCGATGGGGGAGGGTATGAAATGTCTCTCGTCGTCTCGGCGGGCTTGTCGCTTGCGCTCGGCTAGTGTCACTAGATAAGGGCACAGAGTATCGACACTCTTTTCTGATGTTGTTCCGTGCCGCCGCCATGATGATCGGTCAGTTCGGTTCGCAATACGTGACATTTGTTTACACTGCGACTGTCCATGGGCGCCGCCGTTTTGTTGTTAATGCGTTTTAGCCGCTCAACTCGGGTAGGTTTAGCTTGTCCGCCCTGCTCTGCGACGGCGCGCGACTGACGTCGCTCTGAATGCGAATTAAAGATAACGCGTGTAACGGCATTTCAGCAGCAGAAGTGTGTCCAAAGATTCGGCAAATGCAGGGTCCTGCCTAGCCGGACGCATGTGCTCGGCGTCATGGGCAAGAACTGCTCTATTTAGTGACACTAGTCCTGCCTGGCCTTCAAAGATAATCTGCAAACATAACATGGTGGAGGGTCCCATTGTCCACAGGCGCCTATGCGGTTTCGATGCTTGTTTTGTGGTTTCCTTAAACGAATTCTGAGCTTATATATGCTGCATGCCTGATTAGCCTGACGCATGCTCTCGGCGTCTTAGGCCTTGGCGTTTTTGCCCACGGAGATGAAACCGTTGGGGGTAAAGGTATCTTTGCTGTGAAAAAGACCGGCATCCGAAATGTCTCAAGTTATTCGTCACGCAAGGCCCTAGACAACGCACACGACACATATATCCACATGGGAGATTAGCCGAAAAAGGCACACCCGATGTCTGTAAGGACATCTCGCTTAGCCCGTACCCAGATATGGCACGTGCCGCGTTGAAACGACATCGCGACAGCAATTTATTTTCCGGTGTTCCTGGAAACTAAATTGAAATTGAATTGAAATTGAAAGCAACCTGTCCAACAACGGCCTATCAAAGCCTAACTTCGTGAAAGAAAATAGTAGCTTATTTAGTCCGAGCGCCTTAAATTTCGCACGGTGTTTCGTGGTTGTTGCAGCCGAGCCATCTGTCATTTTTCTTAATTTTCGGGCGTTTAAATGATTATTTATTTTTCTTATTACAGGCAGTAGGAGTGAAGTAGCTCCAAATGCGGCCTCAAAGCCACTTCAAATGAAGTGCCGTCTAATGGATACTGCCTGCAGAGCCAGCGCAAACCAAAGCGTGTCGAGTCCTCTGCACTTCTTAAAAAGACAGTGGTTTTAACTCAGTCCGCATACATTTACTGTGGCGCGCGCCTCGTAGACACCAATTTGATTTTATTTTCTTTTTCTCCTTTTTTTTTTTTTTTTTGGTCAATCGAGCATGCGCTGGTTATATATACCCCGGTACAAGAAGGGCCTTGCATGTTGCGGGCCGACAGTTTTCCCCTGAAAGAAGCCTTTCATGGCCTCCGGCTGGGCAAAGCCGTTGTCAGACCCCCTTTTTTCCTCCCGGCTCTGAAAGAGAGCTTTCTCAGTATACCCTCTATTCGGAGTTTCTTTGTTGAGAGAGCTGTCGGGACGTGGGGATGGAAATTTTGCTGGCTATGGTTGCAGTTTCAGGAACATGCAGCCAAACAAGAGGTAGAAGAGTGCGTGTACGCGCTGAATTAAATTCTTGGACAATCGCCTGCCTCGAGGGCGCGATGTACGCAGCGAGAATTCGCTTCTAAATTTGGTGTCCGTCGAATTATCAATACCTACGTGTTTGACGTTAAGAGACCGATCCGCAGTTGAATTCGAGGCACCGGGAGAACAAGGAGCAGAAAATTTTCCGTTATTGAACGCGAGTAAAGCAAGTTTTTCGAGAAATAGTTCGGTTTTTCGCGCCAAGAGTGCGCGGTGAACGCGCACACAATTGCACAGCAAGACAACGCAGGCACTGCTCTGCGCAGTTGTAGACAGGAGCACGCAGTCAACTTGGATGCATTCAGGGCATCCTTGCATTATATTCTGATGGCTGGCGGTCTTACTCTTTCCCCTTCTCCACACCCCTCCCCTTGGAACGAACGAGCTATTATACGCTTTCACTGCGCAACCGCACGAGGCGCTGGCTTGACCTTGGCTGAGCATGAAGGTCAGATTGACGCTACGAGTAGTTGGCGGAATGGGACTTTTGTGTGTGTGTTGGGTGGGGGGGGGGGGGGGGTTGTACCTGAAGCTTTCGCTCTGAGACTAACCATGTATTGATTTGTATTCCCGCAAACAGCAAGCAGACCTTTTAGCAAGCTTGATTGCGTGGTTGTATTGGCGCGCCTGTGGTTCCGTTTGACTGCGCCGCTTGAATGCTGGCTATCATTTGCGAATGGCGTCTCTGGTGACGTTGCGCAGCGGGAAATCCGAAACTTCGGGAATATCATTTATTATTATTATTATTATTATTATTGTTCTTTTTTGCTGAATGGGGTGGGAACGGAGCATGTAAATGCGGTTCGTGGCGCTCGTGGCCCGGCGTGTACAAGTTCGCCAGTGCATGCGGATGATCTGACTTCCCCGACAGTAGTTGCTAGTTTACTTCGCTTTCTCTTTCGGAGACAGTCGTAAGGGTTGTTACTCTATTGATCGGGGTACCGCTCTCCGCCGTCCGCTCCTGCCCACGCAACGGAAGGAAGGAAGCAGCGCTCGTGGGCGGACTGAAGAAAGGCTTCGGAGAGGGCAAAACTGAAGCCGCAGGTCTATAAAGAGTAGTAAATCCGGGAGAAGAGACAAGAGGTAAGAGAGAAGAGAAAGAACGAGTAAAGAAAAAAGAGAGAACGAATGAACGGAACAAGGAAAGGAAACAAAGAGAGACTTCGAAGTGCGAGATATTCGGCGCTATGCGTCACACGACTCGGGAGGACTGGACGCGAGAGCAATGCACCCGGATGGAAATCCAGAAAAGAGTCTCGAGTCCGTTCTTCCCTTTTCTCTTTCTTTCGCTGCTGCTTCCTTGGCGTCTATTTTTCTGCGCTTTTCCGCCGAGAAGCTGCTTCGCCAGCGCACGCCAAGGGCGACGACACCACCGCCTCGCGTGCTCCTCGGGCACCGCCGAGCTTCTTCCTTCGCCTGTCTCTTCGAATTCGTCCCGACCGCGGGGCGCGGGGGTGGGAGCAGAGCTTGTTTACGCACGCTCTGAGATAAGTCTGTCTCCGGCTGTTTACGCTGAAACTTGAAAGTGAGGAATGTTTGTGACGTTATCTCTGAAGCATGCTGGAGCAGGCCGGTAAACCCCTCAGCTAGTACGTGGAGTTGAAGCTCAGCAAGCTTTGCAAAGTTGGAATTAGATTAGGTTCGTGAGGTTGGTGAAGCGCATTTATGGGTAAGACCGTAAGATGGACTGACGTTTGATATCTTACATGCAGCGGGGAATTGTGTCACATTGCTGTACTTTTTTCCGGTCTGTATACGGTACAGCTTCTCGCTTCTTTGACCGTATCTTACGCAAGCAGGTCGAGAGCCGTAAAGAAATTCTACTTTGTATACGTGGAGCACTTTAAGTACGTCTGTTGTACTCTCTGAGAGAGATAGAGAGGGTGTGTGGTGTGTGTTGGTTTTGTGTGTGTGTGTGTGTGTGTGTGGTGTGTGTGTGCTGGTGTTGTGCGTGCTGTCCGTTGTGGCATTGTTGAACTCGAATTCATCTCATCAAGTCTGTGGGTTGTGAAAACACCTCAACAACAATGTCTGCCAAGAAAGATTATGTGGTAAACCCTTCTTATATTGAAGTTGTCAACACGGAGGAAAAAATATGGCACTTCGCTGCAAGACGTGGGGACCTTAGTGTGTATGGGGTGGGCTGTGAACGCTAAAAAATTCGAGTAAAGTGGCTTAGTTATAACGGAGGTTTAACACCCATACCATATTTTACTACGCAAAGGCATCGGCGGAAACTACGGGCCATCTTTCTCAGCTTACGCCGTGCATTGATGATGGGCTGGATATAGAGCTACGAGCGGAGAAAAGAAAGGTCTCGTAAGCATCTGCTTCGGCCCATTCTAATGGCGGATGAAGGGGACGAAGCTGGTTAGATTCTATTGTCCAACCAGAGGTCGTCCGTGCGTGCCAGTTCAAAACTCTGTCCCGCCATGTGACTTCCTCGTAAGCCTCTTCCACACTCTTCGTTTCCTTTTTTTTTTTTTTTTTTTTGCAATAGTATTGACGTGGCCTATAACGAGCGAGGACTGCCGGGTAGAAAAATAAGTGCAGCAGCTGAAAAATTCCGGGTGAATATTTCGAACGTCGTGAAACTTATTTTAACAATAAAAGACAGTCAGTTTTGAATAATTTGAGGCTATTAGGTGAATGCGCTTAATATCGCAGTGCGATGTTTGCTACTCAAACCTTCTGTGAACAGGTTGCAATTCAATGCGTAATTACAACATCATCCTCACCGAAATCGGGGGGTGAATTAGGGGTCACCTTTTGATACGCGTCCAGTGGATAGTTTGGCAACTGCTGTTATTTAAGAACTGTTTGTGACGGAGGAGAAAAGTACAGAATAAATAAATGTACCCCGCTCCGTTAATCCGTGGGCAGTCCGAAAGGGAGAGGAGTGCGAGGATGTTATCAAGAGGGGGGCGCGTGGCGGGACAGGGACAGATACTTGTGTCTTACTCAACGCAGAAGAGATGGCCGCAAGGGCACTAACTGTGCCCATCCCCTGTTCTTTTTGGCTGCTGTGAAGCTGAAGTCGCTGTGCAGGAATTTGCCTTTGAGAAAACTGAACAGAGGGAGGGAAAAATCCTAGCTCCGGACCCTTCACGATTCCTGTCGCATCGTGTACGGACAGCCCACAACGCAACAGGCCTATGTGTAAACCCAGTGTGAACTCAGTGTGAACCCAGTGTGTACCCAGTGGGGCAAATGGACGGACACGACGAAATCGGGAAGGCCGGTTCCAAAAATGCTATCTCATTTAACATGCCTGTGTATCTCCTACGCAAATTTCCGGTAATCGGCGGTTCATTTCAACCCCGAGCGCTACTCGACAGCGCTACACGACAGAGCCCCCCAAATTTAATTCGCAGTACGCCAATTGTGAAAGGAAAGCGTGCTTGGGCGATGCTCACAGTAGCGCCGTTTCTATATATGGCCAGCCTGCAGTTCACGCTCACTTCAACGTGCGTCTGCTTTTCCCCCTGCGGCGCGCAACGACGGCAGCTAGCGCTCCACAGTCGTGTGTGCATGCGCGTAAGTCCGTTACGACCCGGCCACAGTCTCTTGTAGTTCGCATTCACTTCGCCCGCGGTGTCAGCAGCATCGTTGTATACGGAGCTCCCAAATGGCTTCATCCTGCGACCGCAACGAGGCCGGGCGTGAAACAATGGGCCATTGCGGGGACGCTGAAAGTGCCCCCTCCGCTCGTGGTTTCCCCTTCCTTCCCCCGGGTTACCCGCAACCTGGCGGACGAGCACTATTTTCTGCTCGCGCTGCTCAAAGAGAAGCGTGTCGGCGGGGGCTATGAAAAGTGCAACGACACGTTTTACGCACTCCCGTGAAAGAGCAAGCCAGGTCTCCTCCGAGATGAAGTCTCTCTCTCTCTCTCTCTCTCCTCTCTCTCTCTCTCTCTCTCTCTCTCTCTCTCTCTCTCTCTCTCTCTCTCTCTCTCCGAGGTGGCCCTCCCCCTTCCCCCGCCGTAGGCCCTCGTCTCGTTACTTCGTTTCGTATGCGTCTCTATGTTTGTCCGCGAAAATTGAATCTGCTCCTGATAGCTACTCTGTGCGAGCATGCAGCGGTTGAATATAAGAGTGAGCCCCGTAAGTTTGGACTTCCTTTCTTTACTTGCGGGAGTCATTTCTGTGCGCGACTATAACGCTGTTTCAGGCCTACGAAAGTACAGTAAACTTCGTTCGGAGTATCGTTTCACTGGAAGTTCTTTTGGGTCCCAACTGCACGGCTGGTCGAGCAAATCTTCCTCGCTTCCGACGGAGTCAGTCCCCCTTCCCGTAGTCTTCATTATATTGGTCTACTGTACGTTTCTACGCGCACAAATGTGTACGAGGCGCAGATGTTGCTCGCGCATGCCAACTGATTTACAGGACGTGTCCGCCGGGCTGCCTGTGGGTCGTTATCCGAGGCGGAAAAGTTGTGTGGCAGTTTATGTACGTGATTTTCGGTGTGTTGCTATAAACGCCAAAATGAACCCTATCGAAAACATGTTGGAATCAGAAATTTCGTACACGCTTCGATACCTTTTCTTCCAAAAAAAAAAAATAAACACGGATCCCTTTCGGAGATGAGCGGTCCTCCATTCACAGGAGATACCGTACTTACCCGATTCTAACGACGCCACTTTTTTCCGGAAAAATAGGTCGAAAAATCGCATGCGCGTTAGAATCGGATAGGAAACCGGAACTGCCGAAACAGCGGAAATTTCGTCCCAACCATCGCCATCGCCATCTCAAGATGGTGCCAAAGCTTGTAGCAACGATTTTTCGGACGCAGGAAGCATAGGCGCCTAGGCTTTTCAATCGGCGTTCACACAAATCGCCAAATCGTTCCACTTGCGCGCTTGATAACAGCAATGACAGCAGCGGCTCTCACGCGTTCAAACGAGCGGTCGGCTGAAGCGTGCGCCTCTGGAGAAGCTCGCAGGATGGGCGTACGAGGCATGGGCCACGATCCCATCGACCATGGGTTGAACGTTCGTTCAGAAGTGTGGCATCGCGAACGCGCTTGACGGCACCAAGGACGAGATGTTGTGGTCAGGGGAGAGCGACGAGGAGTGAGATGAGTGAGATTACTTCGAAAAATAAATCGCCCGTTTCTCTCGCATTCGTTTTTCTTGCTCACAAAGTGCCGTGCGCGGTACAATCGATATCGGAGGTGCAAGTTTTTAGGTTTTTTGCAAGGAAAATCGGGTGCGCGTTAGAATCGGGGGCGCGTTAGAATCGGGTAATTACGGGTAAATAGCGAAAATTCGTAATTAATCGAAAGTTTGTGTTTCAATGATAGTTGGAAAATGTGCGAAAAGGCAAGGAAATTTCCATGAGTTCGTGCCGAGTGCATCCCCGGCAGCCGTTGGTAGAAAATTGGTTTGACGTTCGTCCGCGGTTATTCCTTTCGATCAACTGATTTGCTTTCAGGTGTGCAGCAGTTTGATCGTAGTTACTATTGCGGCGGCCACTTTTCTGACGGAGGCGAAAAGCGAAAACGCCCGTGTGTACGAGACTTCGGCGCACGTTAAAGATCCACAGGTGGTCGAAATTAATCCCGAGCCCTCCACTACGGCGCACCTCATCGCATGCGTTTGCGTCGCCGCGTTAGAACGCTACAATCAAATCAAATGACCGTAGTTATTGAGTACCACTGTGAGGAAGAAAGCATGTTTATCTGCCGCAAGTGACGCGATGCCCGACTCGTCCCGCGAGAGATGTTTATACGGCCGTGTATGCGGGGCGGGCACAAAGACGGCAGGCCGTGACGTGCCCCCGTATCGATCGCGGCTCCTCGCGTGCCCTGGAGAGACGGACCGAGCCGTGGTCTTGGCCCCGCGGAGAGCACTGGGGCATTCTTCCTTCGCGACAACCGGGGGGCTCTGCAGCTGTCGTCCCCTGGGCCGTGGCGGACAACAACACCCCCGCAGACGAGGATGCCTCCGACGAAGGTCTTGTTTTTATTATCGCTGAAATCGAAGCGCTGCTGACTTGCTACCGCGGCGGTTGTTCGCCCGGGTAGAAAAACGGGAAGTCAGTTCGAAGGCTCTTTTTTCTTTTCTTTTTTAATTGTGGAGGAGGTGTTGTGATGGCGCGGGGCCAAGGGTCGCCTTTCTGCTCGCGAAGCCCTGTGACGGACAACCCCTGTTGGTCGTGTACGGCTGTCACTGGCGGGCTGCCGGATGCAGCCGCGAGCGTGTCTTGGGTACAATAGAGTGCGTTTATAGGCCTCGTTTGTCTCTCGCCGTAAACGCTGCCGTACTGTATATGCTCAACCGTGGAACGGTTGCCAGAGTTTACGACGGAAAGCTTGCTGCCTACGGGACGAAATTTAGAGTTCCTAATGGTGTGTGCGATTCCTGACTACAAAAGAAGGGAACAGAAGAAGAATGTAGAATAAACGCTCGTTTTCGTAATAGCCCAGTCCGGGACGTTTCGTCGGGGTAGTTTTAGGCCGCTTTACTAGTGATTCTAACCAAACCTTATTGTGGTAATCTAGGTGGAAGCGGGTAACCATGATAGGAGGGGCACGCGGGGGGGGGGGGGGGGGGGGGTGTGGGGGGGGGGGGGGTATGGTAGCGTCGTTTTGGAAGTTTTAATTCACGTATAGTTGTTAGTAAGCACGACCGCCACAACGATTCTTTGTACCTGTAGCGCAAGGCTGGGCTCGATTACGATTACGGTGGTTTGTATTCTTTAGTGCACCTTTCTTAGTATAGTTAGTGTGTACGGAACATTGAAGAAAGGGAGCACTTTTTTGTCGGCTTGCGGCAGTATATATAGAAAAAGCTGCACCACAAGTTTGCACTACATTTCGGGGCACAATCCCGTGATGTCGGCCGTAAAAAATTATGGGATACGCTCTTGGTTCATTTGAAGCGCACCACAGTTTAAACGATTCGCACACGAAGATTAAACGGCTGGGCCAATGGGCTGGGACGCGTACCCAATCGGTAGGGGGAAAACAAAGAATTCAGGAGGGTAGAAAACATCCGGACAGTATCGGGCCAGTTGATTCGTGTTTCCGAAGTTGCGAGAATCAAAACGGGCAATGACGACGAACAAACGAAAGCGCAGATCTGTGTCTGAATTTCTGAAGTTTCGTCTTTTTTGCGCTTTGAATTATGAATCCAGTTCAACTAGCTCAGTTTTTTGTACCGCTGAAATTTCTGAAAGGACGGGAATTAACTTGAGCCGGGTTTCCGTCGGAGGTGGACACGTCACCGGCCGGACGTGCATGCCTGATGTGCGTGTTTAAGATCGTGCCGGTCGTTTTCTCAACCGTAGACGCTGCAGACGCGCACCTCTGCGCCTCCTTAATGCGTGTCATTAGGGGAACCACTGTCCTGCGGGGGGTCGTTTTTCTTGAGGCTGTGCGTAATTGGGGGTCGTGTTTGCCACGTCTCGCACGCACGCATGAGGCGACGTCTCGTCACGAGCAATCAGTCTGTTCCCAGACACGTTACGTGTTTGAGTCTCGAAAGAACACACGGAAAGGGTGGAATTAATTGACACGTATTTTTAGAGCCGGAAAGACCTGAGAAAGCCCGGGGACCGTCGGTCATACACGTGTTGCTTGGGGATCTGAACACCTTGAGATGGAAGGCTTTCCTGCGTCTTGCTTTCCTTCTAAATAATGTTATTATTTGTACAGCCCATTTGCGTCTATTCTTTTTTTTTTTTTTTTTTTTTTTCATTTTCACCTGAGGCTACCTTCAAGTTGCTGTGCTCAACAACCTGACTAGCGGAACAGGGGTGACTAGCGCGCAAATTATTGCGCGCTTAAACTCACTACGCGTGCCAATTGTTTAAACTCACTACGCGTGCGCATGCACTGCCTTGCGGCCGGCCCTTCAGGCGCGCATGCTCCGTACTCGCTCACAAAAATGTATACGGTAGGTTTCTCTGCTTCTACTTATTCCTTCGCTGTTGTGCGTCTGAGGACGAAAGAAGGTGAGATTTATCCCAAGAAAACGTGGGGCAGATGGGGGTGAGGGATACATTGCGATATTTTTAGGAGCATGGCTGTTTAAGCTTCAGCTTCGTCTGTTGGCGTTCGCAAAAAAGATATACCAAGTAAAAAAAACTCCTTCGGCGCAAATTTGCGCCCGGCACTACTTTCGCCCAGCCGCGTAGGCGGAGCCAAGCCTCGCCTAGCTATGACGTCATTGCGCGCGCCGGCACAGCTCGACCTTCGAGAACACTCTGGCCAGCGTTCGAGACCGTGAATGCGTGATCTCTCGCGGGCTTTTCTTCTCCTCTCCAGTTCACGTGCGTTCGCGCCGAAGTGGGGAGCGCAGAAAAGCTCGCGCTACAGACGCCCGGTTCGCAAAGCCGATTGCCGCGTGTTCTAGTGCGTGCGAACGCGGTCCACTTGGGAGAGATGTGAAAGGCTGAGGACAAAACGGTCCGGGCACGCCAGCAATGGGGAACTTTCAGCGGCACGTTCGGAAATCCATGTGAGGGGCAACAGCCGGGTCTCCGACCAAGAAAGAGGGGCCGCCAGCTTTGCTGTTTTCTCCCCCCTAGTGCAAGCTGCCCCAATTTTTTTAGGGGGTATGCGATTAAAATACAACTAAAGGGGGCACGCACCGGTTGTCAAGAGTATTCAAGACCTGTGCGATGTTACTTTTTTGATCGCTTTAATTAGACGAGGGAGGCTGCAGAGTTCAACGTTGGTTATATTCTCAAGAACCCCCCGGCCTTTCTCAGGTCCTCTCCTGCAAAAGGCAAGACACACGCTTTCTTATTTTTCGGTGCTGAAAAAGTTTTTCGGAGCTTTGAAGTCCGTGGCGAGTTGGAAACTGCTACCCGGTACGGTGTTGGTTACCGCCGCCCATGAAACAAGTGTCCTCGTTGAAGAGCGCCGATATTGCGTTAACGCACGTGCAATGACCTCGGGCTTGTCCGGCGTGCCGTGAAGCTGTTTTTTTTTTTTTAAGTACCTTTAACGAGCTTCAAAAGCCTTTTCTTTTTCTCGTTTTTGAAGTAAATTTTGATAAGTATCGCCAGGCTTTCGGAGAGAACGGAGAGGTTGGGTCGACGTGACATTGCCAAAGCCGAGATACGCGATACTAGCAGCCCTGTCACGATGCGTCGTATGTGCAATCGGAAACGGTCGCCTGGAAGGCATGGGTGCGTGCTTGAAAGTTCGCGTCATCCTGTTTTGTTTGAACGCCTGTGACGGTCACCAGAAGTGGATTGAGTTCGCAACCCCCTATCAGGTTTTCGTATTCTTTCTTCTTTTTTTTTTTTCGCTAGCTTTAAAAATGACGGACGTGCAATTGTGAGTTCAGCCCTAGGCTACGCCGGCTGAGGGCAACTGAAAAGGAAAATAAAGGAATAGGCGGCGTGTCCCGTGTACCGCAGATTCATCCGGGGGCAAACAAACAGGCACCGAAGAACAAGCAGGAGCACTGCGGACGCCGACGCCGCCGCCGGCGGTGGATGGTTTGGGGTCGCTTATAAAGTGTATTCACACTTAAAAAAGAAGGGAGCGAAAGAGAAAGGAAACACGAAGAAGCAAATGCGACGCGAAAGTGGATCAATTGCTGATGGCGTAAGGCACGAAGAAGGTTGGCGTTAAGACGAGCGCCCTTGGAAATAAGACGGGCACTAAGACAAACAAGGCGGCGACCAGGGAGTAGCGACGGGGCTGGGCAAAAAAATGAAATTAGCCGAATAGGGGCAAAAATGTACGCCGTGACTAGACGCCCGACGAGTGGCTGTTGCGGGTCATCACAGGGCAAAGAAGAAGGGGGGAAGGAGGATGTCACTCGGAGAAGGCCAGCGATATTAGATTAGTTGCACGAGGGAATGACTGGAAAACAAGGTCAGGATATAGGCAGAAGGAGGGTGAAAAAAAGGAGAGAGAGAAGAATTGCTGTCGACACAGGCGCCGACACAGTATGCACAGCCATCCGATTATTGAACTTTTGTTTGTTGTTGTTGTTCGTTTTACCCAGCACAGAGCGTAACTTAGTAGACGGAAGCTGGAACCGTAGCTACGTGCGTGTCCAGGTCATGCTGTTAGCTCTTGTGCGCAACTTTCGCAACCCTGTGTGCCCTGTCTACACTGCGAACTTTTTTTTTTCGTAGTGGCGGTCAGGAAAAAAGCCGCTGCTGCTGCTGCTTCTCGAACGCGTGCGTGCACGCACATCGTCTTGAGCTCCGTTTGCCCCCGTTATTTGCGCAACGTCGATCGATTTTTTTTTTTCCCCCCAAAGTTCCAGTTTTCGGGGAAGCCCTTGCATCTAAAAGACCCGAAAATGAGAGCGCGTCCCCCTTCCCCCGGTCTGCTTTCATTCTTCGTTTTTCTCGGTTCCTTGGCGGGGAAATTGCGTTTCGAAGTGCACGCGTGGAGGAGATGGGAGAGCGATGATGACCCTGAAAAAAGAAAAAAAAAAGAGGAAAAAGTCCCTTCTTGTCGCTCTGCGGTCTGTTGCCACACGCCGAGGCAGCACTCTGTGGCGAACGCCTGCTACAAGGTCGACCTCGAATAGCTGTTGCGCTACGACGCGACTGCCAAAGCGGAACAAAATCAATAAAGAGCGCGGGTACCTTTCATGTGCCTTCAATAAATGAGTCCTCATAACAAAGGGCCCGAAAATGCTGCGTCTGACGACGCACGCAGGTGTTGTGGCGAAATATCAGGTGCGAAAGACCGATGTTCACGTTGATCGCTATAACTGGTCTTATTTGCGTGTATTACCTCTCAGCCTACTCGTCTCTATACTCTCATTGCTTGCGTCTTCATTTTTTATTCATCCTATTTCGGGTGCTCTAGGCTATAGCTTAAATGCCAGCAGTTGAGGTTCCGTGAATGAACGCTGTGTGTGGAGTGCGCGCCGTGAAATAAAGAGGCCATGCATGAAGACAAAAACAAAACTACATCCACTGCAGAAACTCTGGCCCTGGTATTTGTTTTTCTTGGAGAGCTTTCAGTTTGATCATATGCAAATGTCGTTTCAAATCGCGTGCCATCAGCCGCAAAGGGTTCGCCAAACATCCGACAGATGGCGACGAGTGTACTGGCCAGTAGGAAGACGCATTGACAACATCCCCCTCGCGAGGGGGCACGATCAAATGCAGAGCATTTCCGGGGGCGCACGACGTTAAGTAGTTTGCGTTACGTTAATGTTGTTGCACTTGTGGCAACTGCTGACGAGAGAGCGCTCGTCAGCAGTAATTTGAATGAGTCCAACGATATAAGGCGCGTTCATAGCGTCCCATTCTGTGTCGGCTTCTGGACCGGATGGACTGAGCGGGGAATTTTATCAGAAGTTTTCTGATATCCTCGCTCCAGTCCTCTTGGACATATTCATAGCCGCATACGATCGTGGCTTTTCGTTAGCGTCATGTGAAGTTAAAGTTCTTTGCGTATGCTGATGACATTGCCTATTTTTGTGTTGACAAGCGTAGTGTTCACGAAGCCCTTGCATTGACTAAGAGTTTTGTGACGTGTCTGGAGCGGTCATGAATATGGAGAAAACTAAGGGGTTTTGGCTTGGCCTGTGGGGAACCAAACCTTCCAAATTTGGCAGGTATTAATTGGGACAGCACACCGCTTGAGTACCTTGGCGTGCCTTTGCACCAAATAAGGAACTCAGGACCACACTGGTCTTCAGCACTCACGCATGTCAAGCGTGCCTCGCAGGCATGGATGGGGCGAGAACTTTCTGTATTTGCCCGTGCGCAAGTCTGCAATGTCTTCTTGGTAGCAAAGCTTGTTTATGTGCTTCAGGTACTGCACTGTGCGCGGGTGGAAAGTCCAGGCTCTACACAGAGTGTTTGCTACCTTCGTGTGGGGATCTGAATGGGAGCCAATGCGCCAGAGATAATTTGTTTCTTCCTTTACGGTCTGGTGGTGTTGGGTTAATGCATTTGTTTGTGCACCAACTTGTGTCTCGGTTTTTCTTCTACAAGTCGGCGGAGCATCCCTTTTACGTACTGTAATTCAAGAGCGCATAAGTTACCATTTGCCGTTTCTCCTTGTTTCTACGGGTGAGGTGAACCAAAAGCCGCCATGGGGTTTTCTAAAAGAAGTTGTAGATACTTTTTCATTTCCTTACTGCGCGGTTTTCTCTGGAGTACCTGTTTAGTCTTTCAAGGACAGCTATGACGAACACTTTAATTCATAATCTATTTCCCCGTGCCTCTTTATCGCCAGCCATACTTGCGGGACCATACGACTAATGTTTTTAGACCGTGTCAAGCGTATGTGCGTTGCCGCCAAATGCCAAAAACGTTTTTCTTTAAGCTTCATTCGCAAACGCTTCCAGTTAAACATGGCTGCGAGACAAGGAATGTCGATCCCTTGGTCAGACAATTGCCGCTTGTGCAACCAACCAGAAACTATTGACCACTGTTTTGTGATGTGCCCGTGACGCGGTGTTTTTCTGGGACGTTTTGCAACGGACACTAAAAAAGGACATTGACATCACCCCATACACCATTCGCTTCTTGCCATTTGAGGACGTTAATCGGGTGCCGTATGACGTTTTTGTGCTCCTAGGTTTGTTTAGCTTGTGGAAGTGCCGCATGACTGATCGGCATGCTGAACCCCCTAGGCCGACCAAGGTCATTTTTCGGGAACAGGCGGCGTTGGTACGGAGCGTTTACGTCGCGCAGAGTGATCCACCAGAGTGGCTGCATCTTTTGGATGCGTGCGTTTGCTTGCCTGAGTTTTGAATTGGTGCCGACCTTTGTTAGACTGACGGGCTTACCCTTTTCTGTCTGTTAGTGTTTATATTGTGTGTCAATTGTCTTGGCTGACTTCTCTCTAAAATTTCCATGTATTAAAGAAAAAAAAAAGTCGGCTTTGTGGCGCAGTGGTTAGAGCATGGTTATAGTACCATGTACATTGCGTTCCGCCCGCAGGGTCGAGGGATCGAAACCTGGCGCCGGATAGTATTTCTTTTTTTTTATATAGTAGGGAGGGGTGCGGTGCGGACTACGGACGTCAACGCGGGTGACATCGTGAGTAACTGAAATGCTCTGCATTTAAAATACAACCTTGCTTTATTTGAAAGAACCGGCCTTTCGTAACTCACCGAACTCCGCCCCAACACCGAAATACTTTTTTACCACCCGCCGCGGTGGCTCCGTCGTTCCACTTCCGGTTCGCGCAGCGATCGGACGTGGTGATGGCTGGCTCCGAGCCAGGTGATTCTGCGGCTATGTTCAGCCGCGGTGACCGGTCCTCTCGTGCGCCTCCGGGCTACAGGTTTTTGTTTCCGACATTGCCGCTCAGGGGATTCCAGGCGAAACCTGCTTGATCCTACAGTCGTCCCCTTGGCGGCGGGCCTTCGGATTGAAGACTTCCGAGCCACGTGTTTGGGCGGCTAGATAGCCGGGGACGGTCCTTTCCAATGGGACATGTTCTTGTTTCCGCTGCGCCTTCAAGAAGCAAGAAACCCGTTTTGTTTAACCGCCGGCGGAATTCAGGTTGAAGGGGCTTTCCCCGCCATTCAATCGTTTGGCGGCTCCGGGAAATTTGGGACATCCCCCAAAGGCATGGTGCCTTATGTACTGACGACGCAGAGCAAGACAGACTTTAACCGCGAATCGGGGACGTCAAGGGCGTTTCTGCGCCAAGACACCGGGCACGCGGGTGAATCGCGAGTCACGACAGTGATTGGTGCGCATTTCACGTACGTGAAGAGGCTTCGCGCAGACTCCCACACTTGTTCAATTTTCGGGGGTTCAAGGACTTGTTGTCGTCCTGGACCCTGGGCAGCCTGGTTTGAATCCGCCGCTGTCGACAGGTTGGGCGTCTACAGGAAGGACTGCACGAGTCTCCCAATGCACCCAGTGTCGCTGCTTGTTCGTGCGGACGAAGCACCGTTTGTAACTGCGTGCGTGAGGGGTCACATCAGAAGGACTGCAGTTCAAGTGCACTGGGGTCCTCGAGACAAGAGGTGCACCCCGACGTCATGGACGCCGAGGAAGCGGAAAGGGCGGCAACGGCGGCGTTAGCTTCAGCAGTGACCGTCGCACAAGGCAACAAGGAACTGGAGAAAGCGGTAGACACAACTCCGCCCTTTCCTCCGCCGCCCGGTGAAGTCCGTGAGGGAGATACCAGCGACGGAACTCAGAAAAATGGTGACGACACATCCAAGGCAGTGGAACTAGACAAGAATAAGGAGGACGACGCTGCTAGCCAGCAGTCGTCAGAATCGACTTTGACCCTACCTAGCGACAGCTACCAGACCGCGGAAGACACCGAGGGAGCGGCCGTCGCACAAGGCAACAAGGAACTGGAGAAAGCGGTAGACACAACTCCGCCCTTTCCTCTGCCGCCCGATGAAGTCCGTGAGGGAGATACCAGCGACGGAACTCAGAAAAATGGTGACGACACATCCAAGGCAGTGGAACTAGACAAGAATAAGGAGGACGACGCTGCTAGCCAGCAGTCGTCAGAATCGACTTTGACCCTACCTAGCGACGGCTACCAGACCGCGGAAGACACCGAGGGAGCGGCCGTCGCACAAGGCAACAAGGAACTGGAGAAAGCGGTAGACACAACTCCGCCCTTTCCTCTGCCGCCCGATGAAGTCCGTGAGGGAGATACCAGCGACGGAACTCAGAAAAATGGTGACGACACATCCAAGGCAGTGGAACATAAGACAAGAATAAGGAGGACGACGCTGCTAGCCAGCAGTCGTCAGAATCGACTTTGACCCTACCTAGCGACGGCTACCAGACCGCGGAAGGCACCGAGGGAGCGGCCACGAAGGATGAACAAGGGACGTCCTCGAAGCGCCCGCGTGAACTGACCGAACTGGGTGACGAACAAAAGCTGCAGCGCTTGGAACACGAGTGGAAGGTCGCAACCGGAAAAAAAGGGCAAGTACGCATCGGGGCAACTACGCTCTTCGTCAACATCACGGGTTTCCCGACGGGGTACTTAACAGCCCTGTCTAATGTAAGTGCCGTGGTGTAGGTGTGCTGTTTAAAAAAGAAAAAAAAAAGTGGGCTATGGCATTTAAAGCGCCTCTTCGTGTAGCTACGCTTAATGTCCGAGGCCTCAATTCGAAACAGCGAAGTTTCGACTTTCTAAGCTCATGGAGGATAGGAGGATAGACCTACTAGCAATACAGGAGAGCAAAGTAGAAAGTGAACAGCACACTGACACTATGGTACAACCCTTTAGGAGGGTTTTTGACGTGTGCGTTAGCCATGCGGTTGGTACGTCTGGCGGTTGTTGTCTTTTTCTAAGGAAGTCGCTGAATTGTGTAGTTTCAAGGGGGTAACGGCCCCTGCCAAGAGGGTCGTTTCATTAGTTGTGATTTTTGTTACGAGGGGTTACAGTTAAGAGCAGTAGGTGTGTATGCTCCTACTAAAGTGAATCAACGAAAGTGTTTTTTCGAGGGCCTGATCAAGACGCTCAATTGTGACCGACATGTCCTGTTGCTAGGTGATTTCAATTGCGTAGTCAACAAGGAAGATCGTTCGAATTCAAAATGCCCCTTACGATTCTAGTGCTCAGTTTCTAAAAGAAAGCCTGAGCAACCTGCAACTCGAAGACGTCGTAAATCTGGCTAGTAATGCGCATACGGTCAGATATACCCACTATCAAGGATCAACCCATGCCCGCCTCGACCGAATATATTTATCGGCAAACCTTGCCCCTGAGTGCAGTCAATACGCTGTTGAGCAAGTATCCTTCAGCGACCATTGCCTAGTATCAGTCACGGTGGGAGGGGTGAAACAACGAAGAGCAAAGTTTAACTACGAACTCTGGAAGTTTAATATCAAGCTACTACAGGACGAAAAGTTTCTTGAACTGCTAAAAGAATACAAAACACTCGAAGATGCTAATGAACACAACAACATTATCGAAAAATGGGAACGTTTCAAACAACACGTCAAAATGGCGGCTATCGAGCGCTCTACCGAAATGAAATTTGAAGCAAACAAAGAGGAGTCTGAGTTAAAAGAATTACTAAACCGACTGACAGTTGAAGAAGCCAACGAGCCAGGCACTTTCATGGGTGACATACGTTACATAAAGGCCAAAATAGAAGCGTTAGAAACAGAAAAATATAAAGGAGCATTGATAAGAGCACGGGCAGAAAATTACACTGCTGGCGAGATGCCCACAAAGCGTGCACTAGCGGATGAAAAACGCTACGCAAAAAAGAATGAGATAAGCCAAATAGAGTTCAACGAAGCAGTTACCGAAGAGCAACACGAAATACAACTCGCCTTTTTTCAACATTACCAAGACCTTTTCTCTTACAAAAAGCCTCAAACAGGTTTCGACAGTCTTTTCCTCACGCAACTGCCGCAGCTAGAAAGCGAAGTTACAGAAGGACTTGACGCGCCCATAACCGTGAGCGAAATTGAAGAGGCAATAGGGAACCTCAATAATGGTAAATCCCCTGGACCTGACGGGTTAGGGGCAGACTTTTATAAAGCCTTCAAGTCAGACGTGGCAGTTTTTTTATGCAATGTTTTCTGTGAATCTTTCAGGCAGGGTTGTTTACCTCCCTCCTTCTCCAAAGCCCATACGATACTTATACCCAAAAGCGATGACCCAGAACAACTTATCAAAGTAACTGGATTCAGACCGATCACACTAACAAACACAGACTACAAAATTTTCATGAAAGTGCTAGCTAAAAGACTACAATCGGTTATCAAAACATTAGTAGGGCCACATCAAACGTGTGGCGTAAAGGGGAGGAGCATTTACACAAATATTCATGTTGTACGCAGTATTCTTGAATCGTGCGACATGGATTTCAGGTGAGTAGCAATGCTACAGATAGACTTTCGAAAAAGCCTTTGATAAGGTTTGCCATGACATTTTGTTTAAAATTCTGAGACACGTCGGCATTGGTGAAAGTCATTTTTGAAGGGGTTAAAATGGCATATCATAACTCGACCACTAAAATAATTGTTAATAAAGAACTAACAGATAGCGTTCACGTCCGTTCGTCGGTACGACAAGGATGTGCACTGTCGTCCTTGCTTTTCGCTTTGTACATCGAACCCTTATGTGCCAAAATTAACAACAGTGATCTAATCAGAGGGTACGTTTTGGAGTCCTGTGACGTGAAAGTACTTGCTTATGCGGATGATGTCGCTTTTTTCTGCGTTGATCGCGAAAGTGTTTGTAATGCTTTGAGCATCACGCAGGAATTCTGTGATAAAACTGGCAGTTCGGTGAATCTTAAAAAATGCCTTGGTCTTTGGCATGGTTTTTGGCCAGCAGCACCAAGTGTTTACGAGCGGGTGTCTTGGTCAACGAAGCCTACGCGTTATCTCGGCATCCCTTTTGAGCATTACCGAGAAAATACCGCCTACTGGAACGAGAGAGCACACCATGTGCGCGGGCAAACGGAAAGATGGGGAGGTAGGAACATGTCCATATTTGCCCGTGCAACTGTACGTAATGTATTTGTTGTATCGAAATTGTGGTACGTTGTGCAGGCATTGTATTGTTCTAGGTTAAATGTGCAAATGTCCAATAATCCATAAAATTTTGTTACTGTCAGTGAATGTTAGTATCAAACAAGCAGCCGTTATTAAGTGCACGGTCTAGACTAGTAACGGTTCCACACTTAGTGGCCGGGCCTACGTACCGTTCTGGGGGTAGTAAAGTTCGTAAGGAGTTAGTAAATACAGCCGTTACTACCCTTTTACGACCTTTTTTTTTTGTTAAGAGTGAGTGACATAATACGGGGAATACTAAAATAGTTTTGAGCATGGTAACATCACGTTAGCATGCGAGTGATACGACCAAACTGAACTAGCGGCACCAGTAAAATCGCGCGTTCATAATTCTCAGTGGTGGCTTTTGTCAGCGGCCGCCAATCGCACTAACGAGATTCTGTGACGTCATAAGGACGCGGCAATGAAGTGACTGGTGAGTCGCCGCTTTTTTACACGTTTGTTTTACCACGAAAGCATTTTATGCCGGGATACACCAAGATTTCACTGACGTTGTTGTAACTTTTACCCGCGAGGACAAAGAAGTGATCGCAAATGGTAATAGAAGAGGATGACGAAGAACGATGGCGGCGACCGGACGTGTTCTGCTTGTGGTGTTTTGTAAATACAGTTCTTTTTCCTTAACGAAGGCGTTGTAGTCGCGACACCATAGTGGTGCCGAAATCCCGTGGGATGAACGAACGACGGCTCCACTATGTCGCGACTACAACACCTTCGGTAAGGGAAAATAACTATAATTACATCACATCAAGAGAATTACAAGAAAAAAGAACTGCTATTTGGATAACATCACAAGCAGAACACGTTCGACCGCCGCCATCATTCCTCATCGTCCTCTTCTACCAACATCTGCGATTACTTCTTTGTCTTCGGGGAAAAAAGTTCCAACAGACGTCGTATCCGTCACGGAAATGACGCCAGTACAATGAACACAAGAGAAATGGCAAAAAGAGTTTCATTGACGCGGATGGTGCTGCCGTCTAG
Source organism: Haemaphysalis longicornis (assembly GCA_013339765.2). Taxonomy (NCBI): domain Eukaryota; kingdom Metazoa; phylum Arthropoda; class Arachnida; order Ixodida; family Ixodidae; genus Haemaphysalis; species Haemaphysalis longicornis. The sequence goes on along the minus strand of CM023456.1, from coordinate 79,774,963 downwards.
GAGAGGTGAAGCGAAGTAGTGCATCAAGACGTTAACGAGCGCCGACAGTTGGCGCCTCGATCGAGCAGCGTAAGCTACAAGGACGCCGACTGGTGAATGCCGTGAACGTGACGTATCTGGTGCGGAGAGAAACGCCAGCGGGACGCGGAGAGCGTTCACGGTCCAAACTACAAACTCTGCCTCTCGGGTTTTTTTTTTTTTTTTTTTTTTTGTAGTATCTAGCTGAGTTCTGGCCAAAACTAGCATCATCGCTATTGGGACAAAGCATCCTTCTTAGTGAATTGCGCTTGTCATGAAACTTGCGCTGAGCAAACGGGACACAGACAGATGCACACGGACGAGCGCTCTCTAACAACTGGCTTTACTTAAAGGAGTACTGGCACGAAATTTTCGTGTTACGTTTTTTTCGCTGCTATGCGTGCCTACCAGCCCACTAATCATGGAATGACAGATTAGACGGTCCAGCGCAGCGTAAACATTCATTTACGGCGTCGTTTATTCGTGCCAGTTCGGTTTTCGACTGAAAAACGCCGAGCGGCCGCCATAACAGGATGTATCACATGACGTCACCATTCTTGCCGCATCGCTGCCTCTCTGGAAAAGCGCGCGCGAGCGAAGCGCACGCGCGCACCCCAGACGGCCGAGTCCGAGGTCTTCGCCGTCCCCACAGGCCCGGGCAGCATGACGTCAGTCCCAAAACCATGACGTGTACACACGCCCGAGCAGCGCGCGCCAACCACAGCCAGCGCGTCGGCTTTGTCACGGGAGCCCCGACGTCGGCAGTTTGGGCAAGTAGCACATGATGTCATGTCGGCCCGCTCTGGGCTTTCTCGTGCGGGCGAGATTAAAATGGATTTTAAATATGTTTCGCTGAACTGTTGCCTGTTGAAACTTGCTGGGAGATATCTACTGATAAAAAGGAAGCGTTTTACATAGTTATCACAGCTTTGAAATTTCGTGTCAGTACTCCTTTAATCGAGAAAAGGAAAGACAGATCAATAAATCAATTCCAAGTTGGATGAATCAATTCCAACTAGGCCGGCTGGCTAGGGTACTTCAGTTGTATTTCGTTTTTAAGGCCTTTTTTAAACATCTGTATCGAAGCTTGTACGTCCAGCAGTCGAGGTCATGCCCTCAATCATCCAGGAGGCGGGCCTTCCCAGTTTCCGTGGTGAAGCTCGCAGGCTTTCTTGTTCTCTCGCTTTACTTACGTTAGACGCATTGTCTGGCTTCTTTTGTTGGGTTCGTTTCAATCCGTGGTGTAAGTGATAGCGCAATATTGTTCCTTTTTTCATCGATTTGAGGTCATGAAAAACGGCTTCAATGAAACGAGGACGAAGCCGATGGGACTGCCGTTGGTAATAAGGTTTCCCGGAAGTGCGTGACCGCTTAATCTGAAGGGCGAATCCAACGGAGCGGGTGCCCTTAGTTCTTTGCAGCCCTTAACCAACTCCCGATAATCGTAAAAGCACATCCGCTCCGCGAGTCGCCGTTACAGCGCCCCTTATATGGCTGGCGCGGATGTACGCGGTCTCGCAAGGTAAACAGCGCCGTAAATTGTGACGCGGGATCCCGTGCATTCATGCACGGGCACGCGACCGAATGCGGCGAGTGTGCTGCCCGAAGGTCCGCCCGCGCGGACAAATGCCGTTGGCGCATTCATCATTGTTCTCCGTCCCACGTGCACGCATGCGTACGTATATATGAACGTATTCTATATGTGGGCTTCGCATGACTATAAACCATATCTGCCTATAAATAGTGTGTGCAGCGTGCAGAGCTGAAGGTCCGTTTTCTAGCTCTGGAATTACCTTGAAGCGTGTGGCATGTCCGAGATATAAGCTACATGTCGTGGCCTCGTCGTTTCCTTTAACAAAGGCGTACTTATTCTTAGTTCACTTATTCGTCCGTACCCGACGGCATGTAGGAACGGAGCTGTCGGATTCCACTTTATCTGCTCGAGTTGACTTTTCAATGATTATGTGATTACCCGCCGCGGTGGCTTAGTGGCTAAGGCTTTGTGCTGCTGAGCCCAGGGACGCGGGTTCGATTCCCGGTCGCGGGGGGCTGCTTTTCAGATGGAGGCGAAAAGCGAAAACGCCCGTGGCCGAGATTTCGGTGCACGTTAAAGATCCCCAGGCGGCCAAAATTAATGCGGAGCATAGCCAACGTGTAGCTTCGTCGCGTTAAACGCCATAATTTTAATGATTATATGACTTCCATAAAGTTCCGAGAAAACGCCCTCCCCCGAAACACCGCCCACCCCCCTTTAGGGGTGAAATATTCAATCTACTAAGAGGCCCCAAAAATCGCCCACCCCCTAAAATCGATGGCTTTAACGCCGATGAGTGAACAAGATAAACGCGAATCACCTATTCATGCGTTGAGGCGGTCACTTATTTGTCCTTTCTGCACTTGAGCGGAAAGTTTGCCCATCTCGGAGTTTTTGTTGATATCTCCCAAGTTTTGATTGGTGGTGCGGTCACTTTTTGTAGTTTTTCCGCACCTATCCGAAAGATCGCCCATTCCGTATTTTTCACTTGATATCTTTGTACTTTGGGCGGGCGTTGCTTCGAAACTTTACGTACGCATTCGCCCGTGTACGCCGAAGGGGATGTGGGTGTGTCCTTGCTGAAAAGCCTAGAATCACGTGACGCCTGTCTTGAGGTGAGATCTGCTTCCAAAGGAAAACAAAAAAAGTACGCCGTGCGGACGTTTTGTCTGTATACGGTATTACAATGCGGCATTTTTTTTTTTATGACTTCGCACGACTTCTTCGCAGCTTGTCACAATAATCCCTGTGCCGTTATTATAAAACTAAATAAAAATGTGCCTAAAATAAAGTACGCTGTGTAGGAAAGGGGAAGGGGAAGCTACTGGGATGCGACGCGGCATACCGAATGCACTCCTTGAGCGGCTTGGACCTACGGGCTGCCAGATCGTTTCGCCTAATTTACGGGAAAGGATTAGCGAAGCGTATCGTACGCAGTCGGGGAAACTTTGGCTAATCAGAGCGCGTAATTACTGTAGGTACTACTGATCTATATAGTGGGATGAGTTAGTCATTATAGTGGTCGTCCTGTACACTGCCGACTAACTTCTGGCTGCCAGCCGAGCAAGCCAGTCCGGAGGTCTCGCTCGTTGCCAACTGTTATGGAAAACCAGCGTGGACAGAGAGTAATCCAGCTTATAGTGTCAACGTCCCCCGACTTGCGTAACGATCGAGCGGCGACCCATATTAGTGCGCGCGCTGAGAAGTTCACTAATGGGCCCGTTCCTGTGCCGTGGGTCTCGGAGCGGCTTCTCATTGAACTAGGCGCGCTGTGTATTCGGCTATGACTTAAGCCTGCGTATACAGTATACCGCTCAGACCGTGCGCAGCTTTGGAGCGCGCATGCAAGGCTACAGCAGCCCAACTCCGAGCGAAGTAGTGCGGGGATCCTGTTTACCAAATGGCGAGGGTATACAGCCTCGCATAGCCGGCGAAGGAACAATAGCCTTTGTGTTCGTCCGATTCGTTGAAAGCAGCTTGATCGCTGGCTCTGCGCCCTGATCTGTTTTGTTCGACCCGCAGAGCTGCCCTTCAGAGCGGTGCATGCGGAGCGGAGGGATGTTTCGCGCCAGCCGCCTATGTTGCGCAATGTTGACTGTCAGCGCAGCTGTGTCTGCGTCGCGCGGTAGAGGCGCACTGCGGATTCGTCTTTCTGCCGTGTGCGCACTAGCATGCGCAGAAGCAGTTAACTGGGCATGAAAGACCAGTTTCGGGAGGATTTCAGGGCGGAAGTGTTGTCTGAGGTAATGATTTTAGGGAGAAGCTGGAAGTGCCCCAGTGTGCAAAAAACTGACGCCGTTGTTGTTGTCCGCTACAGAAAATGGCCGCCGCTTTGAGAAGTAAATAAGAACAACACATTCGATCTATTTCTCTCTACGATAAAAGTCGACGGTCAACACTGTAGGTTACTCGGTCCCACTGACATTCACCCGCCGCGGCGGCTCGGTGGCTATGGCGTCGTGCTGCTGAGCCCAAGGACGCGGGTTCGATTCCCGGCCGCGGCGGCCGCTTTTCTGATGGAGGCGAAAAGCAAAAACGCCCGTGTGTTCGACATGTCGGCGCACGCTAACGATCCCCAGGTGGTCAAAATTAATCCGGAGCCTTCCACTACGGCGCGCCTCATCGCCTGGTAGCGTCGGTGCGTTAAACCCCACTAATCAAATCAATCAATCAATCAATTCCACTGACATTCATTCAGCTAGTCACAAACGGTTATATCGCTGATTCTCAAGGGTCACGGACCACTGCTGTAAGAATAAATATGCGCGTAATTCAGCTTACGCAATGAATGCGCGCAGCACCGCACAGAAAAAAAACTTGGCAAAAGTTTTTTTTTTTTGTTTGGCTGTTTGTGACTACTTAAACATTCGCGCATAATGCGGGTAATGATTATGATAGCCTCGTTTTCCATCTTGTTTTATTCGTCGCTCTGTGACCTGTAAGCGCGCCTCGCAGAAGTGGGTAAGAGCGAAAGCTTGACCGTCTTGTTCGTTTCATTTCTCGTGGGTTGTTCTGTTTTTCTTTCCACATTTTCGAGATTCACCAGCTCTAACAGCCGCCCCTTTCTGGCCGCAAACCACGTCGTGACCTGCTGTCTCGATATAAACTGCTTCTTGCATCTGTCCGTTTTCTAACCGCTTGGAGTGACCCGGTTTTGTGTACGTAAGTGCCGTGTCCGCGCGGGACTAGTCAGGTTTTTTTTTGTTGTTGTTGTTGTTTTCTTCGATGTTCACAAAGATTGCGTGTATTGGTAGTTCGGTGCAACTTTCAGACTCTCTGGTGGTCACCTTTTTTTTTTTTTAGTAGACAGAGCGGAGATCTGTACGTGCTGGGATTATTCCGTAATGAGTGCTCGACCCGCATGTCAATCCCTTGTTCGCCTACATATGGTTCGTGAGCAAAGCTACAGTTCTCAATAGTCACTCGTTCCACTGCTTCCTCCGTATTCATTTAGCACGCAAACGACCAGGACGCCAAGACGCGTGTGCAGAGAAAAATACGACGGAGTTATGCGCGTACATCGAATGCGGATAAACCCGCAATGATAGGTTTCCGTAGTCATCCTGTTGTATGCCAAAAGCAGTGCAGTGCTTCTCGGCGATATGTTCTCGCCAAGAGTAAGAAGATGGCCGTCATCGTATGTCTCCGAGAACAATACGCTCTGTCGTTCTAGCTTTGTATTTTATATTTTAGTCTATACCGCGCAAAGCATGTCCGCGTTTGCGATTCTGCGGAGCATGTGGTTCCGAAAAACGGCTGTAATTACTCTCGAACACGCGCATCTCAAAACAAACTGTGTTCCATGCTTGACCGCTAGCGCGACGCAGCTACCTTGCCTAGTTTGGTATGTTATTATGATCAGTAAGTTTGTTCCGAGCGGTGTTGTAAAGTTGTTCAGGAATAATTGTCCGCTCCTGCAGCATTGAAATACATGGACGACTTCCCTCCGCTCCGAATGCGAGTGATATCAGTGCTGAAAACTGCGGCGGACTATGCAACCTAACAGATCGTTTTACTCTTGTTTGTCACCTTATGTAAGTAGCAGTTTTGGGAAACCATGCAAGACGACTACATAACCGAGCCGGTCGGTTTGCGTCTCGTTCGTTGCCTTATGTAAGTAGCAATCAAGATTTTAAAACGAATGCCAGGAGGCCGCCGCTTCAGCGACTCCAAGACGAGCATGCGATGTGTATTTTCCAGCACAATTTGCTGTATGTTTCTCCGCTGTGACACAGCTGTAACACTTCCGAGTTTTATTACGCAAGTTAGCTCGCAACTAAACTTAATCGCTATTGTAAAACAAATTTAGTTTCTCTCACGGTCTGGTGACGTTCGCGACTGCGGCACTAGTCCACCGATCATCTCGCGCGGCCCACATGGAGGCGAAATTGCAACGAAAAAAATCCCGGGCCATCTCCACTAACGTGAAACGTGGGGAGGGGCGAGGCATGCAGTGTATACGTGTATTCTTGGCGTTTTCGGTGTTTTTGCCAACGGAGATGAAACCGTTGGTGGGCAGAGGTATACAGCTATGCTGCAAAAGTCTCTTGCCTTTGAAACACGAAGCTCTCTAGCGCGAGGCGTAAACGAGTGTCCCGGTGTTTGTTTTTGTTTTTTTTTTTTTTTTTAAGTACGCGTTACGTTCTAGCGCGAGGCGTAAACGAGTTTCCCCGGTGTTTTAGTACCGTGACTACATGAGACGACGATTACGACGACGACAGGAGACGGAATCAGCCGGGCTTCGCCCCTAAAACGGTGGCATGGGTGGTCGCGGCGGCGACAAACAAGCAGTTCGTTCGGCGATCTAGCTCTCCTTGAGACATAAAGGAAAGTACTCTGTCCTCCGTGGTGTGGTAGAGCGAACCGGAATGTGTTGGGTGTAGGCGAGCGAAGGGTCTGCGGCGCGTTGCGGCGGCTCCGCCACTGGGCGAAAGTTCGTCGGCGAATTCGCTCCATGTGCGCCGCGCTTTAGTATACATGACGCGGCCCTCCTTGCTATAACTTCTTCGCGCATTCTTCGTACCAACCCATTGGGTCACTATCACGATGTCACTGAACCAGCCTCGAGAAAAATAGTACGCCGAATTGAATCGCGGTGGCCTGTCCTAATGAGTGTCTCTTCTTTCTCGTGCAGCTTCATCGGGGGCATTCCTGGGCAGCAGCCATGCGCGGTCGTGAGTGCTGCTGCTGCGTGCTCGAGGCGCGGAGGCCCGGAGCTTCGGCGACGCCGCTCTACTAAGGATTAGCCTGCCGGAGGAGACCCCGAGAGGAGGGTGGCGGAGAAGAAGAAGAAGGACGTCTCGATCTCGACCCGCGACCATGACGTCCAGCTGCCTCGACCTGAGCGCCAAGATGGCGCCGTGCTTCATGAGCCGCGACGACTCGCACTTCACGCCGCACAGCTCGTCGTCGCACCAGGCCCACTGGGCGCGCGGCCACCGGCGCACCAAGAGCGCGGGCAACTACGGGCCCCGGGACCTGAGCATCTACACCACCATGGGCCTGTACGCGCACCACACGCCGCTGCCGCCACTGGCGCAGTCCGAGTCCACGCTGGCGCTGGCGCCGCTCTACGAGTGGCAGCAGCGGCAGCCGCCCTCGCACCAGGTACGTTAACGCTCCTTCCCGTACAGTATATACACATCGATTGAACGAAGTCGCCTGTATACGCGCGCGGATTGTTTCACTGAAATGGGGACTTAGTAAAATCGAGAGTCCGCTGGTTTCCGAGAATCATTTCGTTAAAACGGGTACTTTGTACAACCGAGAAGTCGCCGGTACACGCAGATTATTTCGTTTAAGCCGGTACGCCGTAAAATCGAGACTTTATCGATACCCGCGAATCAATTCGTTAAAACGGGTACTTCGTACAATCGAGAAGTCGCGGTACTTCGTACACGCGAATTATTTCGTTGAAGCGGGTACTTTGTAAAATCAAGAAAGCATTACGCCTATGGGGAACTGCAGAGGGGGGGGGGTACTAATTCTTTCGTTAATTCGAGGAGTTCGTAAAATCGGGTTTCGTACTACCGAGCTACACTGTAGTGCTGTGTAAGAAAAAACGGACACCCACGAATAAAATTAAAAATTATCACCAACACCATCTGTTAGTACTCGCAAACCTCCCCCCCCCCCCCCCCGCCACCCTGCTTCCCGTGTCCTCCAATAACCCTTACATAATAACCCTTACGTTTGTGCTAACATAAGTTACTAATAAGGACGTTCTCTGTAAAACTTCTTGTTTGTGTCGAAACAAAGAATTTGTCTTAGCTGCTGCGCAGTCCTGCCAGAGTGAAGTATCTTTGCAGCCGTGAAAAGCGTCGGAAGTTTTGAAAACAAGACAGGCAGACCCCACCTTACAGATGAGCTACTCTCGTAGGCAGAAAAGAAACAAGTACTTGAAAAATATACATATTTTGAGGGTACTCAGCGTGTTCGCCGCGGCGCAAATGTTGACGTCTTGAACTCTTCGTTTTACCAATTTCCGCTACCAGCCAGTCAGGATTTTGGAAACGACGTCCGGAATGCCAAAAAGGAAATTAAGGTTTGGTGCGGCCACACATAATTGCGCGTGTGTAGTATTTCTCATGTTGGTATATGTGTGCGTGAACGCAGCTGGCGGCGCTGGGTGGTAGCGGTCACCACCACCTCCACCACCTGCACCACCTGCACCACCCGCTGTCCGAGGTGACCTACAGCAGCGCGGCTGACTTCGCCAGGCCTGGAGAGCATCGCGGAGAGCGCCTCCTCAGGCCGGACCATTTGGGTGAGCCCTGTGGTAATAACATAACGGTTGCGCGGAACTTGTTCGTTATAATTACCTAGCGTTACGTTTTGACGTTTGACGACGCCAACCGTACCCGAGCTTGAAATGCGATGGGTAAAATGGGTACTTTTTCCAGTTTGTACCGGTGGACGATGTTAGGCCTGAAAGCATGACGTTAGGCCTAACTTCCAATGTTTAGGCTTTGCATCAGGTTACCTTAGCGTTGAGCCTAACGACATGCCATGCCACGTCAGATTTATTGTACGTCGAGCTGCCGGCGCTAACAACATTAGACATCAAGCGAGACGTTAGGCTTAACGTAGCGGGGGGGGGGGGGGGGGGGGCAAAAGCGCAGAACCGCAGTTATAACTAATGAGGTGTAATGTAAAGCAAACCACTGAGCTAGTTCTGGTGTGCGGCACCCGGTAAGCTGAGGACGCTCATGCACATGCGCGTAATTACTGAAGCACTGGTGGACGTGCAATGGTGCCTATGGTGCCTAACATGTACTTTTCGAATGTGAGATTATGTGATAACTTCCCGTGAATGCTATTACACTTAGGGCTACCGTGGTGCGGCAAACAATAGCGCCCAGTTATTTATTCTAATTTTAAGCCGAAATTGGTTTTGGAACCCCCCCCCCCCCCCTCCCCTCTGCCATTGTCCTTGTCGCAAATGACAGCGAGCGAAGCGACGAAAACACGGATACGCAGACCCTTTTACGAGGGAAGCCATCCTCGCAGTGGCCTCGGCAGCCCTTTACGTAAATGTAAATCGAGGACGACATACTTATGGAGACCCAGCGTTCCCGTACAGTGCGCGGTATTACGCGGTGGCCAGTATCAGCAGCGCTTGGAAGGCAATTTTGATCCAACGGCACTTTTACGAACTTTACCCGGTTAGGAAAACGACACATACGGGGAACTTGCGCTCACAGCGTGCACGCGCGCCTTTGGATTAAAACCTTCTGGGAAACAAAGAAAAAAAAAGCTATAGGTAACGTCTTCTTTTGTTTCTCGCGATGAATAATTCATAACCACCTTTCCGAATTGACCGGCCCCCACTTTGCGTTCTTTTGTGTTTCGCTGCTCCCCGGAACAATGTTACCCCTGGCCGACTTTGTGCTGCGGGCTCGTTGTCATTATGTCCCTGGCTTCAGCACGCGGTGTCTCGTAGCCCGTCTTGATTGCCTGATCAAAGTTGCATCACTCTTCGGTCCCTCCTTGGCCGCTGCCCGCCGGCGTGTGATATTGTTTTTCGTTCTTCTTTCGTATCATATTTATGCTATGCTCCGGAGCGTCTATTGATACTCTGTCCCGTTTTTCTGCGCGTCTTTCTGTGCACGTAGCAGTAATGCCTGAATGAAGTATAAATCGCATGAGGAGCGCCAAGACTGCCTTCATATTTCGCTTTTTCTGCGTGTCTATCGTCCTATTTTATAGTCGGCTGTTCTGAAATTCAAGATTCCCCACTTTTGCGTTAAAAGCGCGTAAGCGTGCACAGAAGTGCAGTTTTTGTACATGCGGAAGGGGTCTTTTTTTTCCTCTCGTCTTCTCTGGAATTTCTTCCCATTCTTGCGCAAAGAGGAAGAAATTGAAGCTTGCAGAATGAAGCCTCATTTTTATTTTGTTTTTGTGTGTGCGTGGGGAGAGGCCCAGGAGGCATGCAAAAAAAAAACGTTGTTTTGCGTTCGTTCCAATGTTTTCTGGTTTTAACGCTTCGGCTCAGCTCCCTTCTTTGCTCCTTATCAGTTCTTTCTCTTATTCACTGGTCGCTGTTAACTGCAGAGGGGGAAGTCGACATGAGCATAAACGTGCTCCTGTACAGCGGAGGTCTGCCGTGCTGCAGGTCGCTTTTCTTCCCAGGAAGTGATCGAAGAAAGCTTGCAGCCATAAAAAACCAGAAGAACCGCACTATGGAGACGCGCGAAGCTCGTCAGTCCGAACCGATTTCTGGAAGCACTTGTGCGGCAATGTGTCTCAAACCACCCGACGCCGCCCGCTAGCAATATTCCCCTCCACTAACAGACATGGTCGCGCATCAAGTTCTATACAAAACGTTTGCAGTCGGTTACATACGCGTCGGGGAGAACCGTACCTCTGCCCCAATGCATCCGCCAATTTCAGTTCGGTCGACGTCCGGGGCCCCTGCTGCTCCGTGCCCCTGCTTGACGGATTCAGCTTGATCCAAGTCGCGTCGCCCTGACTCCTCAAGCGAAATGTGCGAAAGCTTCACGAGTTTTAGCTGACCATTTTGCACGGTCCACTCCGCTCCGATAGCAAGTGGGAGCGCCATTGCGCATGCGTGGCGCGATTGGCCGCGAACGGCATTGGCCGGTTGCGCTGGGCGAGCCGCCGGTACCGGAGCGGTCCGTCGAAAACGGTCAGCTAAAAATCATTTGTACTCCTCCACGAGACGTCGGCCTTTTCTTGTCAAAGTGAGCGGGAAAGGCGTGTGCAGACATTAGCGGCGTCGGTTCATCGGGGGAACCGGTGGTTCTCGGTTGACTCAATTCCGCCGCTCTAGTTGCTTGGGTGTCGCAGTCGTGGGCGCGCCGACGCTCGCCCCCGCGTTCTTAAAAGGCGTGCGTACTTCTTTGTGTCGTCCTTCCCACTACATGTGCTCTGTCCCCGAAGGATGCAGCTGTTCCGACCTGCCGGAAGTAATTCGGCTCGATCCCGCAAGAGTGAATTACTGAGCGCGTTGGTGTCTGTTCGCAGTATGCGGCAGCTCGAGAAGACGCAGGCCATATACAACTTTGTTTAATTTGAAAGAAATAGCCCTTGGTAGCTCACTCAGCTCCGTTCCAGCCGCGAAAGGCGTTTTTTTAAGCGAGAAAATGCAAGAAATATTGGGGAAATTTCAAATTTCCCGCTGAACGATACCCGCGTGCGACAATAGAAACATAGTTATCAGTGTGCCAACTGCACGTTAGCATTCAAGTGATACGATCAAACGGAACTGGAGGCCCCACTACAATCACACAATCGGGTTTCTTGGCGGTGGCTTATGCCGGCGTCCGCAAATCGCACGAACCAGATTCTGTGACGTCATAGATACGTCACCGGAAAGTGGCTGGAAACGCGCCACTGCTTCATGTTTGCGATAATATTTGTATCAGCGGCTCAAAGCAGTCTTTGAATGAACCAAACTTGTGTATTGTTTTCATGGTCCGTTTAAGAACAGACGACAAGAACGCGCGCTTTTTTGTTTACCCGGAAAATGGGAGGAGCGTTGACGTTTCGGTCCGGAAAGCAGCTCAAAACGTCCCGGCTATGAAAACCGACCCATAGGCCAAGGTTGAACTCTTGGATCCGTCAAGTTTAAACAAGAGTGCTTGCATCAAGGGTGCTTGTCGAACCATTGCGCAATCCCCACTTTACACTGAAGCATTCACTAAAATTTCCTCTTAAGACTTGTCTTTATTTAGCAGACTGTAGGCAGAACTCTAGGTTTCTTCGATATTTTCTTTCTTTCTTCCTTGCGTCGCTGCTGTCGAGCCGTTCACACCGGCGTCGATCGTTACGAGTCGCGCGTTACGAAGTTCGGAGCCCCCTTTTCGCCTCGCATCGTGGACCTTGCGGCGCTAAAAAAAGGGGCCTCCTTGTCGCCTCGCGTCCGCTTCGCTGCGGAGCTCGGTCCCAAATCCTGTGTAATCCCAGCCGGGCTCTCCCACGATTGGGGGCCGGGCGGCAGCGTGTTCTCTAATTACGCCGCCGCCGCCACTCGCACTCTCCCCCTCACTGCGGCGTTGCTACGGCCCGCAGTGGTTACCCGAGGCCGCCCTCTCGTGCGATAGCAGCTGGCAGGGACACGGCCCGTGGTTTCTTCCAGTGACCTTGATGTCCATCCGCAGAGGCTCAAATTGTGCCTCAAACTAGCCCCAGAAGTTTTTCAGAGCGAGTGAAAGGGGAAAAAAAGTACGGACGAGTACGGACTACTACGCATTTGTGCAAAGTAGTGAAGACGACGCTAAGGAGGCTCGGTGCTTGGTATGGCGCTTTATAGGCACCGGACACTGCAGTTTGCGCGCGACTCCAGCGCCGCCTCTCGCCCCCGCATAGCAACTCCGGGTCGGTGGATGTCGCGACCGGCCGTTCAGCGCACGTAAAACACACGCGCTGCGTGCGGTTCGACGTTGTGTATAATTGCAAGTTGCAGGTCCGAAAGGATCAAAAGGCTACAGGAAAGAATTAGTGGTAGCACCGCTACTGCTGCGCGAAAAACAGCCACAATCGCGAAAGGCAGCCTGCCATCGTTCTGTACAGGTTTCGCGCTCGGGCAGCCGTGGGGGAATAAGCGTCGCAAGAAATGATTTTAGCAGTAAGAAAAGTCAAGGAAGTAAGAAAGTCATGACATTTTTTGTCAGTGGAAGGAGTAAACTTATGAGTACGATTACCGTTTGTGCGCAGCGCAGACAGGAAGGGCCGTAAAACTAAAACGTTTGCTTTCAGTGTTCATACACATCACGCGCTGCGATGAATCGCATGCCGTCGTAGTAGTTGCATAACACAAGGTATTACCGCTTCCGCCACTATTGTTTTATCAGCAGTAACCTTTTTGTAGCAACATTCACGGCACCGAATGGATACCAAAAGGCGACACAAGAATATGCATTCACAGCACTTCGCGGGTGATGCCAAAAGCCTCCCGCTTACTGCCCTACTTAGTTCCCCGAAGTGTACATAGTTCGGCCACGCATTCCAAGCGAGAGCGTGGAAAGCTATCAAAAGCAAGGTTGCATTCACTCGCACTGCCTTCTTTAATACGTTTTGCGTACTCTGAAAGTTGAGGTTATTATTGTTTAAGCAGAGGATGGGGAGGAGGAGGAAATGCTTTCTTGGAGAATTCCGAACGGCCTGAACCAACTGTATCCCAATTAGCTGCTAAGACGACTCTAACATGACTCACAAGATAGAAGCCGAAATTAAACGGAATCTTCGTAAAGACAACCGCCACTCCGCAGCAGATTTCGAACTGTGTGGAACTGCGTTTACTTTTGTCAATAGCTAATAACGTTTGGAATGCGTTGTTAATTAGTGACGACACCAACCGAGCTGAAGAAGGGCAACCGAAAAAGTAACCGTAGTGTGGTTGCGCGAACAGAGGAAACAATAACACAGACACGCTTCTGTCGTGGAGCGCCGTGGTATACGCTGGCTACTAACCTGAATTGGAGCTGTATCAGCTTGATCGTGGCTCATATTGAGTGGGAAAACACTGGGGTTTGAGAATTTAAAAAGATGTTTAATTAACTGAAAAAACTGGGATTACATATATAGACGGAGGAGCACTCAAAGAAGACGTCTGACGCGCTGCTCGGGCGTGGGGCGACTCCTTGGGCGAACAGCACACACACGCACCACGCGAGAGTCCAAAGCTCGCACCATACACGCTCGGTGGTGTGAACATCCGGCCGCGTGTCGCTGCGGCGGTGGTGGTTTCGAGTGCTCTCAGTGATCCGGAGACCCGGTCCCCTCGGCAGGACCGCCGGTGTCTGCTTTCGTTTTCGCCTCTCGGCGCAAGCATTCCCGGCCTCGGATAATTATTTGATGCTTCGGAGACGGCTTACACTGCTGTGACTGGGACTTCGCTAACGATTGTCGTTCCCGCAAGTTCTTTGACGGCGCACACGCGCTCGGGGACGTACCATCTTCTAACTCTCCGCGCAACGCGAGGCCGACCCAGTAGTAGGTCAGCCCCGTAATTGTCCGGAAATCGCACAGAAGCACTTGAGACACGGGGAAACTATTTGCCAGAACAGTTTTCAAGGTCTAGACACCTTTAAAAAAGCCATGCAGAATCGCAAAAACAAACCGAGAAGGTGCCGAATATATGAACGCGCGACCGGCCGTCTGCCTCTCACCGGACCCGAAGTTTAGATCCCAGCTTCCGCGGGGCGGCGCTGGGGGGTACTTTTTCGTTCGCAGCCCCCTCTGAGCAGTGACCTGTGCCTATAGGGATACATGAGTGTTTCTGAACGCAACGTATATTGGCTCTAGGACCTTGATATTTTAATACAAGACCTTCGATATTTCACATAAAACATGTCTTTCCAGCAAAGCACTACGTGCAGCAGTGAAGCCGACTTTAAAGCTAGGTTCTTGGTATAATAGCGTTTCATACTTACACATGGATATATGTCATATCAAAGCACGAAAGAAAAAAATGACAGGGGACCAAGAGATAAAAATAAGTGCCAGGTTCCAACTAAATTAATAAGAGGCCCTAGGGCCTCCTACTTTGTTATCAAGTGTCCATATGACGCCTGGAATAATGTCTTCCCAGAAGTGCTTGCGTTTGTGTGGTAGTGAAGCCGACTATAAAAAAAAAAGGCCTTGTGCATAGCTAAACGGATGCCTTTATTTGACAATTCCCGCTTGGGAGTTTCTGCAATCTTTTTTTTTTTTTTCTGTCTTGCTTTCCCACTGTTTTTCATCGTTCATTTACCTCTTGCTACACCTTAGCGAGGTTCCACTGAGAGGCAGCCTTTCGTGGCGAGTGCGAAATGTGCCCCGTACTGTGGCATTGGTGCGCCACTGATGCCGCTGCACCGACACTGTGCTCTGTGCTTCCACAGCACACACTCACACAAATGCTGTGGTGGTGTCATGCTTACATGTCCTTGAAACCTGCAGTGTGAGAACAAAGGCGTCCTCCGTCTCCCTTCCGCAGATGAAGTGGACCCCAATCTGCGGGAGTGTGGCATCCTGGGCTGTCGGCCATGGTCGCTACAGTACTTTGCCAACATCCGGGTGTTCGTGTTTCTGGCCTGCATGCTGGTCACCCTGCAGCAGGCATTGTCCACTGGATATGTAAATAGGTGAGCCTGTCTGTCGGGGGGGGATGTTTTGTAAGCGTCGCTCTGGAATCATTCAGGGGCCTGCTGTGTAGGTGTTGACTAATTGAAACAGCAATTTGCTGTGTGTGAAGCAAATGTCTGGCTGTAGCTTATTTCTGTCCAAGTAGGATGTTGCTTCAGTTGCCTGAAGAGAAAAGGAAGATCTTGCCATTTCTTTCATTTGGGCAATGATATATGTATGTTGAATCCTAGAATATTCTATTTTCTAGTGTCGTTCTTTCTCAAGCAACCACGGACGTCCACGGGACGTCCGAAAAACAGTCGAACATCCAATGCAATGTTTAGTCGGCCACTGTATGTCCACTGTACATTCATGTTGGTATGTACATTTGCAGACTTTGGACACCCAGCAATGAATGTACAAAGAATATACAGTTCCGTATGTCCGCAAGACATCTGCCCATGGGCATACAAATTCACCACGAGGCATCAAATAATGGCATAAATTGAATATAAAAGCAAAAACATAAAAGGTACTCTGCTATTCAATTAAAAGATTTTGAGCATCAATACCCCAACTTCTTTATTGCAAGTGGGGTATTGGTGCAGTATTCGTTGTGGAAGATATATGCTTCTCGTTAATCAAACATTTGTGATTCTGTAAATTTTTCCTAACCATCCAAAATACATCTAATTTTGGATGTCCGGATGGACGTATGGAAGTGTTATAACTGGACGTCCTGCAAATGTACATGGTATGTCCATCAGCCCTGAAACAGACGTCCTGCAGACGTCCGCAACAGCCGGAACGGGCGTACGTTGGACGGCCGACGGACGTCCAGTGGTTGCTTGGGTGGTTGATATGGGGAACAGAAACGGTACACAAACTATTACCACTGCACCTGCAACAGCTGTTTACTCAAAATAAACCGTGCAGTTGTTAAATTGAGCCCGGTGGGGAAGTCAGCTTTCTGACTGACAAGCGGCAATCCCGAGAGGCTTGCTGCTTTGACACCTTCTGATCATCCCTGCCTTTACTCTGTGTTCCTTGCAGTGTAATTACCACAATTGAGAAGAGGTTTGATATCCCTAGTCGAGTGTCAGGAGCCATTTCAAGTTCTTTTGAGATTGGAAACCTGCTGACCATTATTTTTGTGAGCTACCTGGGGAGCCACCGGCACATTCCCGTCTGGATCGGCAAAGGTCAGTGCACATTTCAATCTCTCAGGTGATGTCCTTGATATAAGCACGTGTCTTCCTTGACAAAGCTTTCAGTAATGCTCACCCACTCTAGTTGTACAAGCCGCAATACATTTAAGATGCATGCTGGCAACTTTGCAACTTTCCTCAGCGCTGGAATGCCATTATCTCTCGCCTTGTCTTTTTAATTTTTTTTAACCTCCAGTCAGTTCTTTATCATTTTTTCATAAAAACTGCTTAAACTGAGAAGAATTGTTGCAGTGTGGCTTTTTCAACTTACTTCAACGCTTTTTGGTTGTTACGGGGGCCTAAACAGAAGGATATTTTTTACAGCATTTTACGACTCCTAATTTCGGCTCAAATTTTTAAATTATGCTATATCCTCCTTTTGCAATACGTTGCTCTGTTATGTTTACTGGTTATGATTGTGAGGCATTTATTGGCAATCACTTTTTGAGCAGCAGTTGTGGATGGGAAGTTGTACTACTCACCTACAGTCTGATGTGTAAACTGTCTGTGAGGAACGCCTCATCACGAGAGCCATCTTCATTGTGGTGGATGTTATTGGGCTAGTATAACGGAAGAAAGTTCAGAAACAGTGTTTTAACGCACAGAAGAAAACTATTGGTGTTGTTGCCTGTAAATAGGGTTGCCACCTGCCTAGTTTTTGATTGTCCCGACTGGTTTTTAAAAAAGACAGCGGGCTGATTGCCGGTCCATACTTAAAACCAGCCGTCATTGGCCAATTTTTTGGCTTTTTTTTTTGTCATTTGAATTCAGCAACTACGACAATATATGTGTTGAAAAGCTGCGCAAAGGCAGGCCAACAGAGGAAGTACGTGGGCAAGCGTGCTCCCTGAGATGGAGGGGGACCAAGGGGAGGGACAACACAACAAAATTCCGTCGTTGCTTCCTGAAGCCCTAGGATTTAAGGGTAGTGCAGAGGGAGTAAACTTCAAGGCTGTAGAGGTGACTAAAATAAGATTAGATTGCTGGTGGAAGAAAGAGCAGAAAGGGGAATATTGCCCGTTACAGCTGCCACCTGTAACAGACAAAATTTATTTCGAGCCTGTCCTCAGAGCAGCACCAGAATTAAACCAGTAGTACAATGTAGATGTATTAGATTTTTTGGGGAGATGGCACGTCATCACCCCGTTACAAAGGGGACACATTAAAAATCAATCAAATGCTTTGAAACGCCACTGCACAAAGGTGGATTGTTTGGGTCTCGAAGGGCAGCACTCTAGAAGAAGGGAGCAACTTTCACTGTTCGCTCTTCGAGCCGCACAGTTTCTCCCTCCGACCAACCGTGCGCAGCGATGCATGGCTGACAATGTTGTACAGGGAACTTCGACTGCCTTCATGCACCCCTTCGAACCTGTTGTACCCGGACTGTTACACTCCAAATCGCGAGAACACATTCCTTGCCCTGCTGAACTTTTAAGGGCCAAGCTGTTTAAAGGAGCCATGAAGACAAAATACAAGTTTGGTTTATTAGAAAGGCTGCTTTGTCCTGATAAAAATGATACCGATTTCATCGCAAACTTCCAAAGAATAACGGAGATATTAAAGAAAGTGTGTCGAGCTGTGGCGACTCGCTAGCCCGTTTTGGGCAACTTTTCTATGACGTCACGGAATCTTGTTTGGGCGATTGACGGCGGCCGAACTAATCAATCGCCAGGACACATGACTGGACGATCCTAATGGGGCCACTAGTTCCGTTTGATCGAATCACTCGAGTGCTAACGTGCACCTAACCCACTGAAAATTGTGGTTTTAGTGCTGGCCCATATGACGTCACTCGCGCCGATAACACGTCACTGTGGCGCGAAATTTGAACGTTCTTAAGTATTTCTTGCGTTTTTATCAGTTAAAAAATGTCTTTCGTGGCCAGAATGGAGCTGAGTGACGTACTGAAGCCTAACTCTTTAAAGTAAAAAAAGGGTGCATTTTCTCTTCATGGACCCTTTAAGCTTTTAGTTCCGCCGTGGAGTGTTACCAGATTACTCAGCCCAACTTGCTTGTGGGGTGGCACTGCGCGAGGAGCTTGAAAAAAAATACCGAGCGCATCTGAGCATGCACCTCATGAGGAGCACACGGCATCATCCAGAACACTGTGCCCAACGTTCATGGCATCATCTCTCACGTGCTCTTCTCCTCGCCAGTTCATGTGCATTTGTGCCTGAAGTGGGGAGCACAGAAAGAAAAGCTCGCGCTACAGACGCCGAGTTCGCAAAGCTGGTTGCCGCCGGTTCTAGCGCATGCTAACGCGGTCTACTTTGGGAGAGATACATGAAAGCCTGCGGACAAAACGATCCAAGCTTGCCAGTTCCTAGCATAACCTCGCAAAACCTACAAACTTAGCCTAGTCACGTAAAAGCCACGTGATCACATTCTCCGCTGTTTGACTCCAGCCTTGCACCACTGCTGCAAGCTCCACCAGTTTTTATTTAAAGGACACGGGGCTCTCGGGCCGACTCTGGTGCTGCCAGTGCTGTCGGTGCTGTAAGCCTTGTAAACCATCCTCTTTCTTCCGCTCCTTTCCGTCCTCTTTTCTGTCTATCCTTCTCGTAGACTCAGTCTTGATTCAGACTAGACTCGGCCCTCATTCCGAGAGGCAGTTATTGACTGGGTCAACTTCTCTTTTTTCTGTCAATAAACCAAAACACAACACACGAACACCCACACACACGCCACACACACACACACACACACACACGCACACACACGCACGCACGCAGCACACACCACACACCACACGCACACCCCACACCACCCCCACACACGCAGCGACCACCACACACACACACACACCACCACCACCCACACCACACACCACACACAAAACACACACACACACACACACACCACACAACACCAACACACACACACACACACACACACACACACACACACACACACACACAACACACACACACACAACACACACACACACAACCAATTCTACGAACAATCACCAAAACATCACATCGCAAAACACACTATCTCATTCTACACACAAACAAACAACCATCTACCACCACCACCACCACCCACCATCTACCCTCCTCTAGAATCTACACAAAATCATTCATTCGTCCACGATAGTGGCAACCCTACCTAAAGAGGCACCCCAATAGCATGTGCCAATCTCATAGCTGATTAGCTAATAAGAGGCTATATAGACCCAAAACAAGCCCTGTAAGGGCATTTCTATATGGCAGCATGTCTCACTGGCAGAAAATGGACGTGATAGTATTTTCGCCGTGCAATGAACATGACGATTTTAACCTTTCTTTCTTTTGCTGTTCTTGTTTCCAGGTACCATTGTGATGGCAATTGGGTCCTTTGTCTTCTCGCTTCCGTACTTCATGGACCAATCTAACTCCCCAACTATTTATAAGCTGAACGTCACTCGCATCGAGGACGAAAACACATGCCAAATGCCCACAGCTGCCATGGTGCCAGAACACTCGAGGTGAGCTCCCCTCTTTTTTTTCGTTTAGCTTATCTCTCGCTTCGCCTTGAGTTACATTGGTTGTATGATTCTTAAAACTGCTCTTCGTGGCTTTTCTCATTTGGAAATCCTGCTGTAGGAGACGTAGGTTAGGATTAAAAAAAAATGCCTGGTATAACTATTGTGCACCACTTTAAAAAAAATTACCTTTCAAGGGAAGTGGAAATTAACTAGTTGTGAATTTTATTCAACGACTTTATGTCAGTTTAGGAGTCTCTAGCCCACTTTTAGTTTTTCTCAGCCAATCTGTGGCCAATTCCTTCGCATCACGAAAAGTGCAGGAGAAGTGCTGCATCTCTTCACAATCTCCCCCATACGATTTGGGGGTGTCAGCAGGGATGACACGCTGGCTTGTCTACAGGTGGTGTACCCCACGTAAATTGGGACTTGGGAAAAAAAGATCTTAATGTTGAAGAAATAGGTCATAGTTTAGAACTGGGAAAACTGACCTAACACTGAAATGCACAATGACAGAAGCATGTGACATTGCATCCATAGCCCTTGGGGGGGGGGGGGCACACACAAGATGCCCTTGTTTTGCTCGCTTTGCAACTTTAGAAATGAATCAGGGCTCCAGACTTTCGAAATGTAGAGATTCAGAGTGTATGAGCTAATTACACTCTCCGCCACGACAGATGCTAGGCCTATTCACTTCAATGTTCCATTCGAGAAAATAGGTGGGGTTGGCGGGGGTAGCCTCCTCTCTTTCTATTGGCTGGTGCGAACTTTAGTGCTAGCAGTGCTGTGCAGACTTGGTGAAGCAGACTATAGGAAACGTGAAGTGCAGTTTGACGGTACCTGGGTGACAACTGGTTGGAAAAGGGAAGCTCAGACTAAAGGAGAAGGGATGAAGTTGTGCAATGGGCATTGAGACAGTGTCACACTCAGTTGTGGCAAGGGACAATGAGGCTGCATGACGCAAAGTTGTTCTTGTTATGTACAGTGACTCCTGTTAACTTTGTCTGCGCTTCGAACAACTGGAGCTTGCATGTGTGAGCGAGGGGTAATGGCCCCTTTCTGAAATGTTTGGGATTCACGAGGTGTAATTAGAAATGGGTCCAAACTGCGTTACTTCAGTAATAACAATCAGATAACAAGTGTCTGTTGCAGAAAGCTTGTACAGCTTCAATGTCTGTTGCCATCAGGAGGGTCAGCCATTTTGCCATACCCATGAAGAAAAACCAAAATAAGAAAACACAATCGAAACGTTTTGTAAATTAAACACGCTATTCTTCACCACCACTTCTGTTTGTGGTGTTGCTGCCGCAGGAACTCACCAAGGTGGCGTTGCGTTTCTCTCTTCCCCTCTGCCTCTCTTGCAGCAGTCACTTTATTAACCCGCCCCTGTCGCCAGACGCCGAGCAGAGCTGCATCGACGGGAGCTCTTCAAATGCCTTGTATATTTTCATATTTATGTGCGCACAAATCCTGATTGGGTGTGGCGGGACGCCAATCTTCACTCTGGGAACAACGTACATCGACGACCACGTCCGCAAGGAAAGCTCTTCCATGTACATCGGTGAGGGTGGCCCGCTCTTTCCGTATTGACTGAAGGCCAGCCGCGCTGTAATGAACTGAACGTGGGAGTGTGATAGATGAAGCTTACCATGGTCTTAGCTGAGAAGCAGGTTCTTCTTTTCAACATATTCATGTATAAGGTATTTTCATGTGTTCATTCATTTATTGTGTACAAGTTTAACATGCTTCAGTGAATTTCCTCAGCCGTGCTTTTGTTGGCATCAAAGGATGTTCCTGCGCACTTTCTGATAGTACAGTTTTTTTTCTCCTGAGGTACTATGTGGTTCTAAGCTGTTTACCACTTCAAGTTGTTAATTCAAATATTGCAATCTGCCTGAAACTGAATGCATGATTCTGGGCTTGTAAAGGTTGCCGTAACATAGACGGGCAGCTTTTGAATGTGGGTTTCATGTGCCCAATAGGGTTCAGGTAGTAGAACAGCCCTTTCATATTTTGAGGCAGGTTTTTGAACATTGACTGAAGACTGTCACTATGAACTCATGATGGACGAACCTGTTGTTCCTTCCATTTGTACTGAACTGTTACATAATGCCTTGTGAAAGGGGTTTTCAAGGTGGGCACGGGTAGAAAAGTGAAGTGAGCCGTGAAGTAGCAGCCGATACTCTTGGAAAGTTTTTCTGGGTTGTATATTGTCATGGGACACACATAGGTGGGCTATGGCCCATTCGGTTTGGTCTCAAACAGGAGGTGACAAGGACAATTATTTTCTGTACTAAATAAATAGCCTGCCATAGGTCTTGAAGCTTTCTTTGGGCATGGCACAAAAGACCAACTAATGCAGCCTGTTAAGAGATAACAGAATGAGTGCTTTGCAGCTGCATGGCAGAACTCGATTTACCACTGAGCATCTCTAACAATATTTTAGACCTCCCGACAGCATCACTTCTATATCATTACTTAATGGAAGGACATACACCTTTGCCTTCAGAAAAAGCCAGCTATTGCTAAAACCTTCCTTTGTTTTGTTTCTTATAAATTGATTGATTCATTGTTATGAGGTTTAACGCGCCAGCGCTACGCAGACAATAAGGCGTGCCATAGTGGAGGGAACCAGGTTAATTTTGACCACTTGGGGATCTTTAATTAACGAGTGGCCGAAATTCAAACACATGGGCGTTTTCGCATTTCGCCTTTTATCAGAAAAGCGGCCACCGCAGCCGGGAATCGAACCCGCATCCTTGGGCTCAGCAGCACAACATTGTTTCTTATCGCATGCTGCTGATCACGATGCTAGAACAGCCAGCAGTCAACAAAATGGGAATGAAACAGATTAAAAATGCCTGATCTCAACATTTGGTAATGGAAGAGCATTATATGGGAATTTTGGTTCGGTCACACCGCATTCAGGTGTTCTTATTAACTGTCAAGCTCGTGCCGTCATAAATTTTTGCAACAGCCAAACTGATCAAATGAAAACACTTAAACCGTTTCTGCTTTGTCGCCTTTATATTTCATCATTCTACGCAGTATGTGGTCATTAGCATCTCGCAACAAACCCCAGCCTATTCCCCATTTTCTCCCTATTCCCCACTTGCTCCCTACTCCCTATTTGATTCCCTATTCGCCCTGTGCTGCAGGCTGCATGTACAGCACGGTGGCCTTCGGCCTGGTGGTGGGCTACCTGCTGGGTGGCTTCCTGCTCTCGCAGCACGAGAACTCCTTCCTGGGTGGCACCGTGCCCCGGGGAATCTTCCCGGGGAGCCCCCGCTGGATTGGAGCCTGGTGGGCCGGATTCGTCCTCTGCGGCATCTTCCTCATGCTGGTACGGTGCTACTGGTACTTTTACTCAATCACGTCGGGGGACAGTTTGGTGCATCGAGATACACCTAGCACCGTACCGATTATCACTAACCAAAAAACACTGCATTATGTGAGCCTTTCGTCACAAGCACATCCCTTTCTTTTCAGGGCTGACCCTTTTTATAACTCTGGGTCTGGCAAATAGTTGTGAGCCACCGCTGTTGACATTAGAGGCACGTATTCGTACTAAAGGTGTGTTGCAATTTGGGGAGTGGGGACAATGGCATTAGCCTCAAGGAATACTTTTAATCTTTTCGGTGCAGTCAGCAGTGCTTAAGACCATTGTTTGTTGGTGTTGTATGTGGCCTTACTCCTTGTGTTTGTGCAGCGTACCACCTCTACTGTCTTTATCGTCTTGAAGTAGTTTCAGAGACTGGATGGGTCAAGAGAGTACTTACCGTATCTACACGATTGTAAGTCGACTCGAATGTAGGTCCGACCCCAAAAATTACATCTCTCAAAAAAAAAAAAAATGCGAGCGCCGCGTAGAAAATCGTATCACAAAGAAAGCTCTGAACCCACACGGCGGCTCTCCACAAGAGCCGTGCGCTCGTGGTAAGCGCGGTAGATTTAAAAAAGAAAGCTTTTGTATAATCACGCGGAATAACAATGCGCTGTAGGTTGAGCGGGAAAAATACATTCGCTGCGAGATGACAACCATCGAAGCAACCGGCAGCGGCCACTGCCGCGCGATACCAAAACAAACATGGCGGCTACGTTAGCGCCGTGCATTGAATCAAGGGATTCGCTAATGATTTTTTTTTTATACGAATAAAACGCTTCTTGACGCGTTTTTGCACGCGATTCGTGCGCGGGTGACTTTTTGATGCCCCCATCAACGACTCCGCGCGCGCGGCAGCTTCTACTGCTTTTAAAGGCCGAACCTCATAGAGTGTTTTTTCACGCGATTCGCGCGTGTCGGGAGCGGCAGTAGGAGGAGCCTGACGACTTGCCCCAATGGGGAGGCGCGCTCTTCAAGCCGGCAGTTTGAAAGCGCTTGGGACAGACGGCTGGCGCCGCCGGAGACGTTTAGGCTTACCACGGTGGCGGATATTTGATTGGCGCTTTCCCTAGCGGCGCGGATGATGCTTTATAGTGTCGTTTTCGACCATATTATCAGCTCCTATCCTGCACAAACGCCTTCGTTTGTGCCTTCAGTGATATCTTAAAGAGCTGTTAGGAGCGGTCGCTGGAGCTACGCGGACCTCTTCGCGGTTGGTGACGCCGCCATGTTGCCGCCGCCGATCGCGTAGCGCACGCGGGTGGCATTAGCTGCGGTGTCAGCGGCGCATTTTCGCGAGCAGAAACGCCCCATGCGGTTCACACTTACCGACCATAACCATGGGAACGAGGGTGCAAAGGTGTCCCCACCTCGCAGCAGCCCTGAGTTCTCGTTTCTCTTGCCGTGACTAGCGGTAGACGGTTGATTTCGATTCTAAGTCGACCCCCCAACCTTGGATTGTCAAATTTGAAAAAAAGGGTCGACCTACAATCGTGTAAATACGGTAGATCGATTTCGATGCTCAGTGTGGTGCTCGTCAAGCTGGACAATCGTGTAAATGATTTCAAGTTTAACATGGACTTGTTGACCTTGAAGTAATGGCCTAATTAACTAATAAAAAGAGACAAAAACAAGATAACGAAGATTAACCAAGCAACGCTTTCTCCGCAGGAGTACTCAGTTGCGATCACCTGTAAAAAAAGCTAAAATGGATTGGTTGGTTGGTTGGTTGGTTGATCGATTGATTGATTTATTGATTTGGCCTTCTATATTATATCCATGTCAACCTGCCTTCCTATGTCGCATTCTGTTTGTTTGAAGAATGAGGGAATTTTTTTTATTATATACTATATTTTGTCTGCTATACTGCATTCACATCCACACCACCAGCCTATGGTCCTATATTGTATTCTGAGGAATTAGAGGTTGTATTAGTAAAGAGCATGTTCTGTCATGTTAGCGCGCTACAACAGTGGATTTCAGTCTACTTCAGTTTACCCCCAATTTCTACCAGAGTACCTAGTTCATGCTAAAGAGTTTCGTTTTCACATCATTTTTGCTCATTTAAAAAGAAACAAAAAACAAAGTTGCAATTGTAAATGTCACGTGTGTCCTTCACACACCAAGTTCCCCTTGCCCTCCCCTCGCCTTCACTGTTGTCTCTCACACCCTCTCCTCCTCCCCTTTCTTTCCCAGGTTGCGGTGCCTTTCTTTGCATTCCCCAAGGCCCTGCAGAGGGAGAAGGCACGGCTGCGGCGTGAGGAGGAGTACATGAGCAGTGGAGGGCCCAAGATGGCCACTGGCCTCAACCAGAAAGTGGAGGTGTGGAAGCCCTCGGGGGGTACCCTTACCAGCACAACCGCCTCTACCACTGACCAACACCACCAGCACCGCCGCACCGACTCCTCAACCACCCACCATGAGGTCCCGCTGAAGCAGAAGTACGGCCGGGACATCAAAGGTACCCTCCGAGGCTCACCTCTGTGCCCCACTCTTTTTATTTTTCTTTCTCACTCTCTGGTCGAAATTGGTCAGTGCTAGATTACTCTCAGGTGTCACATTATGCACTTCTAAGTGCTGCTTTTTGACATTACTGTGATGTTCAGACAAAAATTCTTCTAGATTTTTTTTTTGGTCGCATTAGCTGGGTGTCAGCGGAAAGCTTGCGTGTCTTGTTCATTGTCATTTGCTGAGGTTGTTACATGGGGCGATGTTAACTGCTTTTGTTCTGGCTTGATACGGCTATTTATTTTTTATCGGATGAAGTAAACTGAACATGTAATTAATTGCAACAGGCCTTCTATCTTAGCCATTTGTTTATATATATTCCAGAAGTCATTTTGGGGAGGATCTGAAGGTTTGTTCAGGGAATGTGGAGCATATAGTTAGTAAATCACCTAAAGACACCTGCCAGGTCTGATTGTTAGTCTCATTCGATGAAACAAGTCTGTGCAATGCAACCAGTATGAGTTAATCCTCACGGAGAGGGTGCGCAACAACGCAGACATCCCGGCGTCGATGTGGCGCCTGCTGTGCAACCCCATCTACATGGTGACCTGCCTGGGCTCCTGCATGGAGCTGGCCATCGTGAGCGGCTTTGTCGTCTTCCTGCCCAAGTATCTCGAGACGCAGTTCAACATCGGCAAGTCACAGGCCAACGTCTTCACGGGTGAGAACGCTTCGTTATACTCGCTTGCTCTGTGGGAGGGTTGAGAGGTGCCATGTCAGGGCTGTTTTGGTTTGTGTAGCTGAACTTTCCGAAGCAAATATGGCCACATTGTGAATGATCTGTAGTTGATGAAGTAGCCCCTATTTCCTTTTTTTCTTTCTTTCCCCCCTCCCCCATGCGATTCGTGTTTGCTTTAGCGGGGTATTTATATTCTTATACCTGTGCTGCACAGCCGTTTTGAAGGCCTTCTGAAGGCTTTGTAATGCATTGTCAATGAGGTGGGGCATCGTTCGACTATGATTTGATTGTGGGCTTTAACACGATAAACCTGGGCTATGAGATGTGCCCCAGTGGAGAGCTCTGGATTAATTTTGACCACCTGCGGATCTTGAACGTGTGCTGACATATTGACAGATGGGTTTTTTTGCTTTTCGCCTCCATCAGAAAAGCCGCCACCATGGTCGGTATCAAACCCTCAATCTCGGGCCCAGCAGGACAGCACCTTAGCCACTGAACCACCGCAGCGGGTTGTCTGACTGTGGCGCACTTGTTATGCCTGTGCTACATGCCAACTTTCAATTGACAGTTGAACGCTTACTACGAGTGCGCCTAATATATAGTCAGTAAGCCACTCGGCAGACAATTGTTTCAAAGGCATTTGCAAGGCCTTTGAAACAGACATATAATGGAGGATAATACCTGTGCTACACGGCCGTTTCAAAGGCCTTCCGAAGGCCTTTGAACCAATTGTCTATCGAGTGGCTTATTGACTATATATTAGGCGCACGCGTAGTAAGCGTTCAACTGCCGACCGAAAGTTGCCGTGTAGCACAGGTATAAGTAAGCCTTGTAAACTGCCAATTGAAAGTTCCCAGTAGCACTGGTGTTATACTGGCCAAATTGCTTCTCTTCTGTTGTAAACGTCTTTGGGATTAGGGGAACTCCTTTCTTTTGTGCGTTCGTTGCTGTGTTCTGCAGAGTTCATGTTTGGGGCCAAAGAGACGTCACTCACCGTTACTGCTTGGTTTCCTTCCACAGGTGGCATAGCCATTCCTGGGGCCTGCGTGGGAATTTTCCTGGGTGGCTACGTCCTGAAGAAGTTTCAGATGAGGCCGAAAGGTAAGAATAGGAAGAGGTCGTCCCTAACATTAACCCATGAGGTACTTGGTGTTGAAGGCAGTAGGCAGTGACACGTTAAAGTCTCGTAGCAATTGAATTTTTAACAGCAGAGCCATTTAGGCCGACACAAATCCGTCCGGCGGAAACAGATAACTCCAAGCGCACGTGCCTTGCGGCGACCAGCCGTCACTGGTCCGCCACGCCAAAGATGGCGGCAACGAATCTGTCAAGCCATTCCTTCTGCTGTTACTCCAGCTCTGCTGTTACTCCATCCTTGCACCACTAGTGCAAGCTGCGCCAATTTTTTTTATCAGATTTGAAAATCGCGTTAACCGGTGCTTCTATCTGTTTTCTATCTCTTCTGTAGAGCTTGGTAGACGTATATATTGCTGTGAACATTCTCTAGTTGAAATTCATTCATTTGTTCAAATTACCTTTAAGGCATTGAGTGAAAGGGGACTTGTATGGATCACGACGAAAGAGCAAGGGATGGTAGAGCATTTAACAAATTGACTAGTTTATTCCATTTATGACAGATCAAACAAAGCTTGTATCAGAGAAGTCCTAAAATAAGTGCGGCTTTCTGATTGTCTGGAACAGTAAACTGTGTAGAGTGTGCAGCATTAAGGGTTAGGTGCAGCTAAACTGGCTGCATAATCACTCATACTGAGAGTCCACCATCTGCAAGTTTTATGATAAATCTTCTAAATTCGTGCGGTGAAAATATGGCGAGCTCCTTTGAAGAACTGGTATAAATCAAGTTCTTGTTACTTCCCTAAGAAATACAGATCTTATTTTTATTATTAAAAATAATAATATCCAATCCTTTGGTGCATGAATATGAACCAGTGCAAGTTGCGTCTGCCAAGGAAATGTTAACAGTGGAAAAAGGTGCATTTGAGGAATGGCATCGCTTTCATAATGCAATGACTGTGAGAAGCTTTATGTTGCAATTAAGATTTGAATTAAAGATAACATCAATAAGCCATTTCCTGTCAGCTGGTGTGTCTGTAATTAATGTTAACAGGGCATTTTGGGTACTCTGGCGTTAACACTATTTTTTCTCATCCTTGCTTGATGTTTAGGCAATTTTATTTACCATCCACTGGCAGGAATCATTTCAATGTGAGCTTTTGTAGGCTCTCAGTGAAACAAAATTAATTTTTAATTGATGGATAATTTTGTGGTGACATTTTCAGCCTGTAATTAGTATCACACGTATGCTTTATGCATTCAGTGCATTTTCACACCTCTATTTCATGACCACAAAAAATTTATTTTGATGGAAATTTGCAGTGAGAAATTGGGTATAACCTGATTTTTTATGTGTCGATCACGAGAGAGAAGTCAGGCGGTGTTGGGTTTCATCTGCATACTGAATACTTTCTGGAACAGTCATTCATTGTGTGAGGGTCTATCTTAACTATTTTCATTTTTTGATTCTTTAACAAAATTAGACTTTATTGAATAACTTTCAAAAGTGATTCTAGTGGCAAATTTTAATTTCCAGAGGTGCAGAACGTGTGAAAACATGGTGAATATCAGAAGTTTCTCCAATGGTTTTTTGAACGGAATCGAATTTATGGAGCTCGAAAAAAGTGGCTCTAGAAAATGCAGGCATGTCAGTGTGAAAAAATATGTCCAGCCATCCCAGATTTCAGTGATGCACTGCACCAGTTGGTCGCTTGTATTTGACGCGTCCTTTTTAAACCATTGAAAGCATCTCCGGCACTTCTGCAATTCTTGCAGAAACTGCTGCATCGGATGCTTCTCTTGATTCTCCACGACTTTGTAGTAAACGTTTTTCACTGAATTCGCTCATTAGAGGGTTATTTGTTTTGTTTCAATTTCCTAACCAGCCAATATGCAAAAAAAGGCTGAGATGGTTAACATGATCCCCAAATAATTAGCAACGTGCACTTTATTGCTCACATTCAGCATTTCCCATTTTAATCGTTGACCCAAGTTATGTGAAACACCCTTCGTGAGCTATGGTTTAGCGAGCTGAAAGTTCCCTCTCACCAATTTGTTGTGCCGTATATCCCAGGGGCCATCCAGTTCGTGCTGTGCTTCAACTTGCTGTGCATGGGCCTCTACACGTTGCTGTACTTCCTAGGCTGTGATAATATCCGCATGGCGGGGGCCACCCTGCCCTACTTCAACAAGTGAGTGCTGCTGCCGCTTTGAAGTCCTTATCGAGAAGAGGAATTTCCAACTCTCCTCGGGCGTCATGCCAGTGTCCTTCCCCCGGTGTTTCTCTTGCAGTTGAAGAGAAGTGGTAAGTCAGTTGTAGGCCTGGTTTATTAACTAGTGTGCTCTCATAGCTCGCTGTGAAAATATTGTACCATGTTAGCTGCGGAGCTGTTGTACAGGCCGTAAGTTCGTTGTTGCAGGAAAAAATACCAAGAAAACGTGGAGCGCTCGTGAGTGCGTGCCTCACGGCGACTGCCAAGCGTCCCCGGCACTCACAATTGCTTTTGCAAAAAGATAGAAAAAAAGAAAGAAAAAAAAGAACTCCAGCACTGTTGTCAAGCGCTACCACGCATGTAATGCTTGGCATGAGGAACACGACGATATCGATGCATATGACGATGACTACTACTAGCACACTGCAAAGCGACGACGCAACATGTAAATAAACAATTTCAAACTTGTACAGATGCGTAGTGATGTGCCCTTCAGTGCTCACAAATAAAGCAATCCTGCAGCCTCGCTATCATCCAAAACAAGCACTGAACCCGTGGTAAACGCCATGATGCAGCTGAAATGCCCTACTATGTTGTACAAGTTCGAACGGGTTAAATTGGTGGCTTAATTTCTTTAGACAGGGTGTGTTCACTGAAATGTCGGCAGCATTCTGACTGCCCAGTTTTGTCTGCCCTCCCAAATCCATTATAGGTACAGTACATTGAGGAAGGGAATAATTTGGGAGATAGGAATTGCTCAGGGAGATACGAAGGGAGATACGAATTCCTCAGTAACAGAAACGTTGTTTCTGGCTGAAGAAAGTTGTAGTGCGATATAAACTGCCTTATTTTTCAAAATAAAGTGAGGTGATATGTTTTCCTAGTGGTCCTTCAAGAATGCTTGAGGCAGCTTGGGCAGCTGCTCCGATACTGTGCTGAGAAGTCAAACTTAGCCAATCCACTGAGCAGAGGTTTTACTGTTCTGTAAAGCCAGACAGGAATCCTGGTCACAGCATGAACTTCTAATTAATTGGCATCTCGGTCAACAAAAAACAAGCGTCTCCAAATTTCATTCCATGACATGACAGAGTCTGCAGAAAGTTGCAATAATGCGTAAACTTGGCATTTCGAGTAAATGCCATGCAGTGCCGGAGTGTCACTATAGCATCGATGCAGTGTACTAGGAGACAAACGTTTGTCCAGTGAACTCCTGTTGCAGGCGGTGCCATCTACAGTTTTCTTTAACCGCCACGTTTTTAAGCGCAGAGTTATTTATGGTGTTTTGCACTACTTTATGTCGTAAAATTAAGGAATAAGACTTCTTATAGCAGTAAACAAAGATCGGCTGTGACGGACGAAACTTGCAAAACTGACCTTTGAGCAGCAGCCGCCGGGGGTGCTTCTCAGTGTAAAAGTTCCTCGTCGGAAATGTTCATCGCAAAATGGACCCCTGTTACTGGCCCCGGACGACACACTTCTCCCTCTTAGTGCAGCATAGTATTAACAAATTTACCACTAGCTTAATAGCCTCACATGGGAGCATGAGCTGTTCATAAGCTGGATGTTCCTGCTGCAATAGACATCCAATTTTTTTTTACAGGCTTTACACACTAGTGATTTAGGAACGTTAGCCCTATTTTCTCATCCTAACGCAGCTACTCTTCTTATGCGTTCAATACTCCCCCGAGGCAAGCTCAATAAAATGAGGAAAGGCAGGAGGATTTTCGGGGTTCATGAACTTGATGTGCCTAGTCTGACTGTGTCTCAGTTTTCCCTCTGACCTGTCCAGTATACTCTGTGGCACTTGCAGCAGCAGCGAGCTGGAGACGTTCCAGGTGAACCTGACGGCGGACTGCAACATGGGCTGCCGCTGCTCGCCCAACGACATCGAGCCCGTGTGCGGCCGCAACGGCATCACCTACTTCTCGCCCTGCCACGCGGGCTGCCGACCGGGGGCTGGTCACGGCCTCCATGTGAGTGCCGGGAAGTTCGAGAAAGTGCAGAAATTGAAAACAGCTTTGCAGTTCAGGACTAGTTGTGCAAGCCATGCTATCACGCTTCTCAGTTTCAAATGCGGGGGCATTTACAGATAAGCCCTCATGTTGCTACTCCGATCTGTCCATCTGTCCGTAGTACTTGACATTCGTCCACTTTACCTTTTCCATTTCGTTGGCACACCCTGGACGGTTTTAAGAGTGACACACGGGGGGGAGATGGAAAGCAAAGATGGGAATGCGTTTGCTACAAAAATTGTGTCTCTCATTTCATCACTCATCGGCACAAGGCTTACTTTGGAAAAGCTAAATGTGCTTAAACAAGGCTACAAGCACCCCCTACCACCACCTCACCCCCCATTTCCGGTCAGACTCATTCAACAGGTGCGCATAGTGTTTGAATTCACTAAATCTACGTTTGCGATGTGAATTACATTTCAGTGAAAAAAGAGACGCAGCCTGCAAAGCTTTAAATCAGATATTAAACCTGTAACTCTTTGCTCAGGGCACTTTGTTCACCGAGAGTCCGTGAAGAATACAGCCGACTTTCTACTGGTTTATTGCCAGTGGACAGGAAAAATATTAGATTTTATCACTGACTCGTTCCTTTTATCGTTCTTCCATTTGCTGGTGCAAACAGAGGGACAGACACCCTTTGTCTTGATTTCCTGTCACCTAACCGGTGAAATAATTCGTGCTGAACAAAATTTTTTAATATATACATTAGGGGTATAGGTAGTACTCAGTGTCTATTATGAGAAGCTTTTGACTTGGCATCGAACAAAGCATTGTCAGAGTCTGATAAGTGGCACTTAGCGAAGTTGCTCGCAGAGCCCAAGAAAGCTGGTTTCACACTTTTCGTTCCATATGTTAAGGTCTAACATAGCAGCACAAAAACTAAAACTAGCTGCAGTTGTTGCCAGTCAAAGTTGTTTAGAATGCAGCAGTAATCACAACTGCGACTCATCAAGGAGATTGTCAAGGAATTGGACAAGAAGCTCAACAAGGCATCATATAATGAAAAGGGGGTCAAACCAAGGGCAAAGCTGCGGAGATCAACCCAGAGAAAAGTGACGTTGTATGCTGCGAAGAGTGTAAAACGAGAGGTGCAACGATGAACCAACGAGCTTTCACGAGGAAAGGGGTGAGGTTTGCAATGGAGGAGGATGTGTGAGGATTTTGACTGGGGGGCCGTCATGGAGCTGACGGAGAACTCCGACGAGAAATATTTCTTCTAATTTAAAGCTGTCTTTACGACCTGCTTCAAGCATAAACCCCCCACCCCCTCTTTTCTTTCATATTGTCAGTGTAAGGGATTCCCAGTGAGCCCAGTGTTGAAGAAGGTCTCCCTATGTCTCTCCCCCCCCCCATCAGCTGAACTACACGTCCTGTGCGTGCATCGTGCCCAACGTGACGCTGGTGAGCCCCCCCGAGGTGACGGCGGTGCCCCTGGCGACGAGCGGGCCCTGCCCGCAGCCCTGCCTGGCCTTCCTCCCCTTCATGGTGCTCCTCTTCGCCATGACCCTCGTGGTCTCCATCACCCAGATGCCCCTGCTCATGATCATCCTCCGGTGAGCAGTGAAGAAGCCGGGCGCGTCGGGGGTCGCAGCAAGTCGGCTTGCCGGGCTCGATTTTTGCTATGCCTACAGTTCATTTTCATGCAGTTCATTTTCGAATTGCAGGTGGGAGGACTCAATCCCCACTGGTCGTGCGATTCTGAAACAATTCGTTTTTGCGCAGTCCATTTTTCGTTATTCGAAAACAGTTATTTTTGTGCAATTCATTCCTCAAGTTTTCTGTTAACAAAAAAACAACTCTCACTATACCTGCAGTTCATTCCCATGCAATGTGTTTTTGAATTGCACTTGGAAGGACGCAGTTGTCACTACACTTGCGAAAAAACAGTTTGTTTTTGTGCGGTTAACTTTTGAATTGCAGTCCGTACTTGATTTGGGAGATTATGAAAGAGGCTATTTGCTGGGCCGTACTCAGTCCTTTGCGGGGAATCAGTAGAAATCAAAGTTAACTGCTGCACTGCGTCACCCTATCCCCACTTTCAACAGGCGAGGTCATTTTAAAGCACTTTTTTTTGGCTCGTGCCCTTCAGCATTTCGCACCTGTGAGTTAGCGCACTGTTGTTGGTGAAGGCATTTCAAATAGGCTCACTCACTTTTGGTTTAAAAGAAGAAACAATGGTTTCACAAAATCACAACAGATACAACTGCCACTTTGCGTAACTGGTGTCAGTGTAAAATTTAATATGGTCTGTTTTAATTTGAACCATCACCTCTCCTTTTTGCCAGATCTTTCTAAAACCTTCACTCTAGTAGTAGTAGCCAAGGGCATTGACGGTCTTGTTTTTTCACCTGTTATTACTTTTTCTAAAAAAATTTGGCCCGTAGAAAGATTTTTTTGGGAGAGGAGAAAAATGCTCAGACTGTCTGCACTTCACTCGTTCCAGATCTGTTGGCGAAGAAGAGAGATCTTTCGCATTGGGAATGCAGTTTGTAATATTCAGGCTATTTGGTAAGTATAACTGATTTTCTGAATGAATGCTTTATCTTATCTTGCATGGTTGTGTATTTCTCTTCGAAATGTGGCCACTTGCACACAATCTGATAAGTTTCTGATAGGTGTTTTGGCGGCTTACTGTCTAAATCTTTTTTTTCTGCAAGGTTTTGTGTAAAAAATTTGCGCTTGTCTAAATGTGGGAAAGTAATTAGGAAATGAGATTACACATAATGTTACGTGTGCACGAGAAAATGCTGTTACTTGGCACTGTTTATTGTATCGGTAGCGTGCTCAAAAATGTGGGTATCTGCCACAGTGATCGGAAGGGAATCCAAAATAAAAGTTGGTGAGTTAGGTGTCTATCAATATATTGTCGTTGTGTGACAAAGAAATTATTTTGTGTGAGTATAATGTTGCAGCAAAGGATGGACCACTCACTCGCAGTAAAAGCTCCTTAATTCATGCTCCGTTAAATTTGAAGTCACCACCGGGGTTCAGTCATGCTTTTTAGGGGCCCACATATTAAAAAGCATGTAATATCATGCAAAACTTTATTCCTCAAATGATAATTTGAATAACACATTACTGTGCGAATAGGTGTATGTATTTGAACGACCATAGGGACAGTTAGTATCAAGGAACATGATTGTCTGGAGAACATGAACTCCACATGCTGGAAAAAGTCATTCTGCCGAGAGGGAACAATAACTGCAGTCTTGTACCCCTTCACCAGAGTGCATTGCCAGAACGCGCTTGCATTTATTGCGAGACACTCGCGGTTAAATTAGGATGACGTTAAGTAAGGATGATGCGGGTTCAAGAATAAATAAGAAAACATTCTTTTTGCTTTTGACTTTGAGAAATGGTAGAATGAAAACTGCAAGTGAGAGCTGCTCACAATTATGCATCACGGCGCAGTGCCAGCAGGGCACATTCACGCGGTTTCAACTGTAGATACTGGATTGGCTGTGGCTCTGGCTTGCAAACCGGGCCTACACATCGTGGAAAGACAGCCAGCCGCATCGTTATCACCACATAGTTATGAAGTTTGTTTATGTGTCGTGGTGTGGGCACATGTTTTCGGTGAAACTGAGCGGTGTGAATGTACAAAATGTTACAGATGGCTAGCGCTATGCTCATTTTATCTTAAAATAAATTTTCAAGCCTAGTTTCACTGAGCGAAAATTTCGTTGAAGCAAAAGCAAGCCTGACAAATGGTTCGTTGTAGCGAGGACTTTGTTGCATTGACTTCTATGGCTAGCTGATGGGGAATCAGAAATATTTTGTTGATGTGGAGTTCGTTGTAGCGGGGTTCAATTGTACTAGTTCGAATGAACAACAGAGCAAAGATGATGCGAGAGACAAAAGAAATGATGACGCCGACCTGAGCAAGATCGGCATGTCATTTGCGGTAAACCAGCAATGTTTAAAATGTTTAAAGCGGCAATGTTTAAAACTTTGGTTTCCAGCAGTACTTGCGAACTTTTTTCCAAAATTTTCCCCTCCAAAGTGGGGTTGTGGCCCTTACACGAGTATGTATGGTCCATCCTCTAAGTACAAGCCTAATGTGAGGACAGATTTGTTCCTGTGTGGAAGGGGATTTCATTTTAGGTCACTCCATCTCTTCTCTGTGCTAAACAAGGCATATTTTGTTCAGCTGTCCTTATTTTCGACCTTTGTTTTATCTGAACACTTTCAGTACCCCTGTGGAATTCAATATGAGGACCTTTGACTGTATGATACAAGAATCTGTTGTTTTGTAAATTAACACACCTAACAACTTGAATCGAATTCTTTTGGAAATTACAGATATGGCATCTTACGTTTGTATTTTTAGAGGAGCTGTTGTAAATTTCAAGTGAAATTTTGTTTTTGCAGCGTCCTTTCATGTATGTATTTGTGAGGCTAAGCAGTTGTAGCGTACATGTTTTCCTTCTTGTTCCCCTTTCAGGCTACATCCCGGCCCCCATAATGTTTGGCAATGTGATTGACTCCTCCTGCATCCTCCGAAGGCTCACTGCGGCAAGCCTGGAGGATTCTGCTTGGTGTACGACATTGAGCAGTTTAGGCTCAGGTGGGTTTGAAGGGCTGCCGTTTGAGTTACAGTTAAACCTCATAACAGTTAAACCTCGATATAACAAAGTCGTACTTGGAGGCGTAAATTTTATTAAATCGCGAATTTCGTAAAATCGAGCTTTCAATTTTACCGTTCATTTAACCAGTTATTGAGGTTTCACAAACTTGCCCACGGCAAAATTGTATTAAGCAATTAGGTTTATTCCACTGAGCCCTAAAGAAACCGATCTCTCCGCAACGCAGCTGTCTAATGAACACGGGTGAAATGAAGATGACCATGCTCAAAGAGCGCAATTTATTGCCACCAGCACTCAATGTTCAAGCCATAGTGAAGAAGCCCGTGAGCAGTGCTTGGCACTTCTTGACCTAGGAGGGCTTTACGTGACGGCGTATGCTAACAGCGCTAACAAGGCTTGCTCTTAAACGTTCGCCTGAGCAACGCATGCTTCCGCAGTACGTCAATGGCATCCATCACTTCGGTGGCTGTCGGTTTCACCGGCACTTCCTTGGGCTCTTGTTCGGAGCACTTTTCTTTTCCTTGGAGTGGTAATGCTGCTTACAAGACTCACCTAATGATGCACGAAAAAAATATTGATGTGGTTATCAGCGAGCACAACCTAGATGAGAAGACATAGAAAAAAAAACTTGAAGTAGGCTTCGACAGTCTAAGCACAGAGAGCGGTGGCGTAGGCAACGTTGGAGACGTCAAAATGTGGATGCACTGTTAAGCAGTCTATGACCGCTAGCAGTTTGAGCAGCTTCTTTTATCACTTGTAATTGTTGTAAACCGTAGCTTTCACCGTTTTTCTTTCATTTCAGTCTTTTGAGGGTTAATGCGAGTACTGAATGTCTCAATGTAGGCTCTGAGAAGCAAAATAAAACATGGCTCGACCAGAATTTCGTTCTTGCTTTCTTGCCGTGACTTCGTTAAATTGGAAGTACCGCACGTAATTACTTTGTAAAATCGAGATAAAAATACATGCATTTAGCAAAATTTTAATAGAAAACTTGAAAAAATTCGTTATATCGTGAATTTTGTTAAATCGAGGTTCTTTATATCGAGGTTCAAGTGTATTAAAGTGCAAACCGAAATTTGATTGGTGGACTACAGTCCGCCCCGACTGTATTGATCCCGTTTACATCAAGTTATCCTTTATATTGAACTATTTCTGGACACCGGTACATTTGCAGTGAGAATATAGAGCAAAAGCTATGCTGATATCGAACAAAAATACGAGTGACAACCGGTATATCGAATGCCAAATGCCGCAGAAGTGCCCCCCCAAGTTGGCTTTCCCTCATGGGCAGTGGGCGGCTTTCTCCTCTCTCACCTCACTCCCTCTTAGGCGAGCTGTTGACACCCTCCCTTGCAAAAAATTATCCTGGTGCTTTTTTTCGTTCGTTGTGTTTGCGTCGTCCACACTTTGTGGGCTTTTCGGAAGTGTAGCTGTGGTGTCTAGCGCTAGTGTCACTAAATAAAGGTATATTTTGTGGCTCTAGCTTTGGCAAAATCACTGGCAACGACGATACTTTGCCCACAGCCTCCGAAGTTATGGGTGCACTCGCACTAGTCCGATGCTTCGCAAAAGTGAAACATTGCAGCCTCAGCTGCTCTGATTCTTCACACAATATGGAGGAGTGAATTTCGTTTTGGTAAGTGAGGTTGTTCAAGTAGAAGATACGGGTGTATTTCATGTGAAAGTAATGCAATTTCATCAATAAAGTGTTTTTATAAATGCTATGTGCTTTTATGACGTCCAGTTCCTTAGCTTGCTCATATCAAATTATCCGCTACATTGAACTGATAGGTGTTTTTCTGCGAGTTCGATATAACCAAGTTTGACTTTAGTAGGCATATGTGCCAGGAGCCGCGTCTTTCTCTTTACAATTTCTAACAGAATTGTTGTAGCCGTCATCGTTGCACCCCCCCCCCCGTAAAGTAAAATGCATAATGATAAGTAGGACCAAGCCCCTACTCACTGGAGCCAGTGGTGGCCTCTGACTCCTTGCTCACGTGGTGAAAGGAGTGAGGGGTGAAGTGTGATTGCAGTCCTCATAAGAGACCATGACGGTTGAGTAGCAAGTGTCGAGTACTATAGTGGAAAAGACACGTCCCCCTTGCACAGCACATCGTCATCCATCTTCTCAAGAAGGACAGTTCTGCGCCACCCATTTTTTGCTAACGTGAGGAAGGGAAGTGGGAAGTGCCACCACCTGCCACCCCACTTTCGCGCGAAGAGGAGTTCAACCCCCAATGATTCTTCCCCCGTCCAGGTACATAGCGGTGTGCTCGGGGCTGAAGGTGGCGGCGGGGCTGCTGTTCTTCCTGGACTGGCTGCTCATCACGTGGCGGCACAAGCGCGAGCTCAAGGAGGCGCCCCCCATGACCGTGGGGGAGATCGTCTCCTCCATCATCTCGCTCGACCGGCTCTCCGCGCTCGGATGGGGCGACGGGGAGCACAAGGAGGACGTCCTGCCGCTGGGCAGCTGCGCAGAGGACGTCGAGGGCGGCGAGAGTGCCGCGCACGTCGTTACGGATCACGACGAGAGGGCGCGGCACTGCCAGCCGCTCCTCAGGAACAACTCCTCCGCCGCTCAGCCGGGCACCTCGGAAGTCGCCTGCTGAGTTTTCCTCTCCCGGAGCAATTGGCGGGATGGCAATAGTAGTTACGACGATGCTTCTGTAATGAGGAGGCAATCGCTCGGGTGTGGGCGAGATTGGCCAGCCGGCCGCGGGGTTGAGTTACGAGCGGTTTTCCAGCTGTGCAAGTTTTCAGTTCAGCTTTTTCAGCGGGCGAACGGTTAGCAGCGAAAAAGTGCGGGAGAATCAGCAGCAGTGCATATTCCCCTTCGCTGCAACGTCCCCGTCGGCTTCTTTGAGGGGTAGGCCCTGTGATTTTACGGTTCTTGTGCAAGTAATATGCAGACCTTACAGTGCCTTTGACGCTTATATCCCGGACGTCTGATGCTGGTTGGAGGATGAGTGGGCCGGCCTAATGCAACCGCACACTGGGGTGGGGGGGGACCCTTTGCCTCACCCTCGCCCGAGCGATTGTCTCTCTTATTAACCGGATGAGATTGTTTTTGTTATGAATGAACGATTGCGCACGGCTCTCCGTGGAATCTGTCATCCAAGTAACATTGTACAAATACTGAAATATTGAAACCCACGCACCAAATTGGAGGCTTCGTCATTTGCAGCGAGGAACTGTTCTTTGTCTCTCTC
This sequence comes from Haemaphysalis longicornis, assembly GCA_013339765.2. Taxonomy (NCBI): domain Eukaryota; kingdom Metazoa; phylum Arthropoda; class Arachnida; order Ixodida; family Ixodidae; genus Haemaphysalis; species Haemaphysalis longicornis. The sequence goes on along the minus strand of CM023456.1, from coordinate 79,735,505 downwards.
GTTCTTGTTTCAACGAGCATCTGGCATTTAAATGTAGGGTCACCCGTTGTCACTGCATTTTATTGTGGCATTTTATTTTCTCCTCACACGACTTCTAGACTCTGTCACTACCATTCTTAACACATTGAGAGTAACAAACACATTTTCTTTGTTCATACTCATCACTTACTTTTCTCTCTTCCTTTCTCTTTCCTTTTTCTCGACAAATTATCACAAGTTCAGTCATTTCTGTCATGACAAAACTGTCCACATTTCAAGCAGTGCATGCAGCTACGGTGCGAAGAGGTTGCTGTTTACGTCAAACAAATTTTCCTTAACTATTGCATGAAGTCAGAACTTGGGACACCATAGATTCTAGATACTTCACCTCTAGTGCAGCCGCCGTATGCACTGCAAGTTTTACGTTTGTGTCTCGACATCGCTGCATTCATAAAGATAAATAGAGTTCAAAACTTGTTGTTGCAAACAAAAACACAACTACTACTGCACCAGCTTGATGTTGCCTTACCAGATACGGGGATTTCGATGCAACGCTTTCTTTTTAGTTGCTTGTGTTGGCCTGATCACGGAGCCTTTGATGTTTCTAAGTTCATTACGTTGTTGGTGCCGTGAAATGCGTTACACATGTGTCCGATGAATTGCCTTGCCAACCATTTTTTTCTTTCTGGGGAGGGGCTTCCTGTTGTCTTCTGTGCTTCCCATTGCCTGTTCTGTGACCACACAAGAGCAGAACCATTTTTGCCGCTTCCATTTTACGTTTTGAGGAACTCTTGCCGCCTGTGCAGCGAAACGTCCGGGGGCTGCGCTTTATTTCGAATGGTTCAGTGGACCAGAGATCTGCATGTGCGTGCGTGTGTGCGTGTCTGTGTACGTGCTCATACCCTGCCCTTCGCCTTTTCTTTTGTTACTTGTACGTCGTCGACGAGAACTGCGAGGATTGTTGCGTTTTTTTTTTTTTTTGTTTTTTTTTTATCAGAGGGCCACATCTTGCCATGGAAATGTTGAACCTAGCTTTTAATTTGTCGGCTAGATTCTACTGTGACTCTTATAGCTGCATTTGGCAGTACTGTTGTATCGAGTTGTTCGGGAGCGTCTTTGAGCCGTGGAATTGTATATTGTGTTGGAAGGATCGATCCGACAGAGGAATAATATTTTTTAAATCAAAACCGTGTTTACATCAGTTCGAGAGTGTGCAATTCGTTAGTACTTAAATTGAGATTTGTGCTTTTTGTTGTATTTTTGTTTTTTGCAGCAATGGAATAAACGTCACAGCTGCGTATACAACGTTTAGCATCCAACCAGATTTGCATCTGATTAAGGGAAGGAGCCTAGCATCGGAACTTAAGGAATAATTAACGTTTTCTTCAGTTACACTGTGTATGGATAAAATAAGTTACTGTTTCTGCTTGTGCACAAATTTTATGTTTTTAGTTCATGTCATCATATTTTTCAGTAGCAAAATGTGTTGAGCATAATTGTGCTGCATTAAAGGAATATAAATTTTCTTTTCATTGTCACACCTTTGTATAGTCTCAAACGCCGTAGCGGAAAGTCATTTCCTGATTGAAATTAAATTTCGTCTTAGGCTAACATTCATATTCAGTGTTGCCTCGCTTGTGCAAAATATAAAAAACTGATTCTGTTCAAACTTTTCACCGTTTGCACTCGAATTCTGCACAAATCTCACATTTAGGGCCTCTTTGATGCCAAGACCAGTGGCCACATTTATGCGATAAGTTCCGTAATCGGATAAAAACAGATTTGTCTTTCTAAAACACTCACTTATAATGCTTCTTCGTCAGCGCTTCATCTATTGCTCTAACCCTCCCATAGACCTGCGTTAGCATTTTGTTTTGGCGTTACTGGAAGGCGCCACTGTTCCAAGACGTGGTAAGGATGGCTGTTTTGAAGACGACAGGTGTTTTTACTTTGTTTCAAACTGGTCTAGTGAGTTCTGTCACTGATCACGGTGTAAACAAAACCGACTTCAAAAGCAAGCTTCGCGGAGTTAGCGCTCAAATGAACAACCGGTTGGTACAGAACAGATTCTTAAATTGTTCGCACAAGCGTTGCAATAACCCGTTGCGTGACGCGATAAACCATATTCTTTGTGCTTGTGTAAGCCCTTTATGGTGCAAAACGTCGTTTGTTTCTCGTGTGTGTCTCTCAGCCACTGCAATTTCAATTTCCTGACCAGAATCTCGGTGTGCGGAACGACCAGTGCTGCGGTCGTTCGCAAGCATGTGATACACTGTAAAATATATCGTCACAGCTGGCTCTTCTTGCCTTTTCTTTTTTGTAATATATAAATAGAAATATATATATACGTGTCATAGAGGAGATATTTTGAGAGAGAGAGAGAAAAAAAGGTTTAGAGCCGTCTAGCAATGTCACAAGTTTTCGCGTCGAGTTTTTTTTTTCTAGTAGGAGGGAAGAAAAAAATGCACATTTTAGAGGCGGATGGCAATATCAGTGTTCCAAGCGCACGCATGTGTAAGGGATATGTGTTTACCGTTGCACACGTTAAGCGACTTTCTTTTGTTACGTCTTAATGCTCTGGCTGAAATGCAGCCCCGAGCATGTTGCAGGAAGCATGCTGAATTGTCTGCCATTCGCCGAGAAACTCACTTTTGAGGTGTCGGGGCTTAAGGCAGGGTGCTAATCATTACGATTTTTTGAATCGTTATAAGAAAAATACGTCTGTAGAAGTCACAAGAAAGCCACATCATTTGTTTTGGCGGGAACAATTAAATAATTTCTAATCGCGAAGACGCAGAAATGTGCGTGTTTTCATTTTGCCGTCTGCGTTTCGTAATTGTAAAGTTTAAACGTTTAGATGTAGAGCTTCTGAGCAGGTATCGCTTGCTTGAAAAACAATAGAAGCAGGTCGCGCTTTGTCATATCATTAGGTCTAGCAGTTTTCCACGCTTTGCAGCAAGTTGTATTGAGCATGTATGAAAGTTGTATTATTGGGTTTGTATGAAAAACACCTTGTACCAAGTAGAAAAGTTACGGGAGATGGTGACTAGACCGACTACGACGTACTTTCAGCAAGCTACCAATTTTGGTCTTCACAAACTGTCTTCTAGGCGTTCGGCTTTCCAGGAGGCAGTCTATTTCTGGCAGAGTCATGCTGACGGGAGAAGAATGTTCTTCGCTCGAACCTGTCACCTTCGCGCGCTCGCATTTGTTACGTGTCTGTAGGGTTTTAATTATTGTGTAAAGTGAATAATCGATATAGGGAGATTATTGCTATTATTATACGCACTCTACTTTTTTTCCCTACGTGTCGAAAGTTGAACTGTTATTTTTAACCCGTATTTATTTACTTCACTCCTCTGTCTTTTTTCTATTTTTTTTTTCTTTTTTAATCATACTACATGTATAACAGATGTTCTCTAAGCAATTTTAGGGTTCCGTCATAAGTTGTGCTCTTTTTTTCGTGCGAGAATTTTGCAGGAAATAAGAGAAAATCGTTTCTTCCACTGATTTACAGTAATGGTCGAATGCCGTGTACGTGCATGTTCTTAATGCATCCACAGTGCCACTGTTCTGGCAGCGTTCCCTTTCTTTATTCTTTCCTCAGAATGGGACTAGCAAATCTGTCTGTTTTGGTGGGAAGATAGTGACGCCACGCGCGAATGAGAAATGTATGTGCGGGACTATGCATATGCGAACTCTTTTCTTCCTTTGCGTACTGGTTAAGTAAAGCAGTTGTGCGTCTTTGTTACTACTGTTGGAATCGCACTTCCAACCAATGTGTTCCGCTGGACTATTTGTGCGGCTGCGTGCACTGTTGCAGTTTTCATATTTCCTTTTTTTTTTTTGTACGAGAAGCTTTTGTGGCACAATAAAGGCTGTATTGTTTGAACATGGCAGCATCGTGTTTCTTGCATGCTTGTTTGCAACACTAGTTTTCAGCCGTTTGGCGAGACAGACTGAATTGGGAGTACAGCCCTCGTGGTTTCTGAGCCAAAAAAATTTTTAATATCTAAGCTATTGTCGTGAAACTTCATAGATGTGTGTTGGGTGAAATAATTTTTCTGTAGAACAAACAGTTAAAAATATGTGCAAATTTTTCTCCTAAAGGTTTTGTCAGGGTTTTTGAAAAAACTACGTGATAGGTGCTTATAACTTTTACGCAACCATTATCTGTAGTAATCAAGGAGTGCAGTGAAAGTTGTTTCACTGCTACAGCTCTCTCACTTCAAAAGATATAAAACTTCGGGATTGAAGAAGAAGATTTAAATGTTTATTCCGGATTTTCAACGATGATTCCCGGGGAGATATCATTACTTCTGGTACAACAATGCAGAAAGGGGAAGCAACCCTTGTGGCATAGCTTTCTTTGTATTATAAAAATAAGCACCCAGTGAGCAGTCTTTTCTTTTTAAAACTTCATCAAACATTTCAAGAGATATGGCTCGAGTATTGAGAAAACGGCGGCGACCCACACTTCAAATGATCAATTATGCATTCAAATAATGTGTCATCATCCTTAGTACTACTTTTTTATGCACGAGCATCATCACCCACACGTGACTTGGCTCAGCTGGCGTTAAATGCATTGTCCCAGATCCGTGTAACCAAGTGTGGCTGGAAGCTCTTGGCCAACAGAGTGACCTTCAGATAAAAATAACCGCTCCTGGCGCCTTCATAATTACGCTGTCACATGGTCTTGTACTGCCCCTGGAAGTGTGTCTTCACAACTATTGATTTGTTAAAGTAGTGAAGCCGACTTTAAAGATGTTTCCGTAAAGTAGTCTCGAAAGCATTGTGTGTTGCAGTGAAGCTTATTCAAAGAAAAACTGAGTTCTTGCGTGTGTCGCGGTATCGTGCGCTCAGCAACACTAAACTCTGCGGAACTCAGCTTGCACAATGTTCGGCAAACAAACCTTGGCCCTACCACCGGACGCGCCCTCGAGACGTCTTGCAGCACTGTATAATACACAACACCATCGAAGAAACTGTCGAAGCACACCTCATGGCACAGCAAGTCCGACTCGGTCTCACAGCATTGACATTCTCACGGAGCTAAGAGTACACCGCCGTGGTCTCTCTAGAAATCGCGACAAGACTGACACTTGCCCCCTTACCAAGAAACATGCACCGCCAACGCCATCAAGTACGAAGAACGACTAGGGAACAAATTAAACGTCAATACGGAAAATCCAAGAAAGTATTAGTGTACACCGACGCCGCAGGCAATGCCAGGTATAAAGTAAAGATTACCGTAACCGCACCGCACCGCATTCTTTTATAGCATAAAATTACGAAACGCCACGACTCTAGAAGCAGAAGTGACGGCCATTGCCTAATAAGCCCGAGCACCCTCATCATCACGGACTGTCAAACAGCATACAGAATTATGCGGCAGGAAGAATTTCCACGGTCGCTCTGAATGTCATCATTCGCCCACCCCGGAGAAACATAAGGATCACCAGAGCCCTAACCCACTCTTCTCACTGCGGAAACAGCGCGGCACATGCGTTCGCTGGAGAATTAGGTTAGCCAAGCCCCATTATAAGAGGATAGGGCAGGATAACCTCGCACAAGGACATCGCAGAACATTACCGGCTAGACCGAAGGGTGGCATACCTTCTAGTCTCTGTGACACTCGCCAACTCGGGGCCATTATATAGTACCCACACCCGACGAGGCAGCACGCTATACATCCCACCCTCTACGATCATCTAGGTAGACACTGTTGCGTCAGCTGCCAAGCCTTACTACACGGTATGGGAATGTCAAAATGACCCCGACATCCACCCTATCCTAAGCCCTACCCGAGAGCAGTCGGGAGAGAGAATTCGCCACCTCTTGCCCCAGCAGACAGCTGCAGCTGATCGAAAGGGCAAAGACGGCGGGTTGCTCCAATGCACCCTGGACTTATTTCAATGAAGTTGTACTCACTCACTTGCCAGCTGGCTTTTTTAGCGGGTAGGGCAATCCTGGCCTGGCAACCTGGTCTGGCCCCGGGAAAAAATGGCGGGAAAATTTGCGGGTACGCCAGCCGAAATGCTACCGACAGTTAATTCTCCATCAGAAATAATGCTGTCGCCCACATTGCGCCACCTAAGCACAAGCTAGGCTCTCAAAAACCAATCTAGGGCCTAAATTTTGAACAGAAATGAACTAAAATGTGTCCTAATTAGAAATTATACCCAGCGTCTAATTACCCAAATTGTCAAACTCATTTTCGATTCTCCTGCGGCCAGGTCACCGGCGCAAGCTCTGTCTGCCGAACGATAAATGGCGCCGCCCGGCCAAGCGCCAGCCCTGCCACGACACTCATAGAATATACAATTCGAACCTCTGAGCCTGTCACATTCTCAGTCAACTCGGCGACAATCGGCAGCCGCCTGCTATCGCGTCCACCTAAGCCACGCAAGTGTAGATGTCCCTAGCGCTATTAGCTTGACGAGTTTGAAGGCTGGATGGAAAACTTTATTAAGTCCTGCAAGTCATCATCATCATCACCACCACCACCAGCCTATCTACGCCCACTGCAGGGCAAAGGCCTCTCCCATTAATCTCCAATCCCGGTCCTGTGCTAACTGCGACCAATTTATCCTCGCAAACTTCTTGATCTCATCTGCCCATCTAACTTCTGCCGCCCCCTGCAACGCTTGCCTTCTCTAGGGATCCACTCTGTTACCCTTAATGACCAACGGTTATCTTGCCTTCGCATTACATGGCCTGCCCACACCCAATTATTCTTCCTAATGTCTGCTAATATGTCCTTAACACGCGTTTTTTTCCTGACCCACTTAGCTCTCTTCTTGTCCCTTAATGTTACACCTATCATCTTCCGTTCCATTGCCCGCTGAGTCGTTCTCAATTTAAGTTGAACCCTCTTAGTGAGCCCCCAAGTTTCTGCCCCGTAGGTGAGTACCGGCAAGATGCAGCTGTCATACACTTTCTTCTTCAGGGACAATGGTAGGCTGCCATTCATTATCTGAGAATGTCTGCCGTATGCACTCCACCCCATTCTTATCCTTCTAATTATCTCTGCCTCATGGTTGGGATCCGGGGCCATAACTTGGCCTAAGTAGATATATTCGCTTACCACTTCCACTGCCTCGCCACCTATCTCAAACTGCTGTGCTGTCCCGAGGTTATTGATCATTACTTTAGTTTTCTGCGTATTAATTTTCAGGCCCACGGTTCTACTCTGTTGTCCAGTGCGGAAAGCATGCTTTGCAATTCGTCCCCGAGTTACTTAGCAAGGCAACGTCATCAGCAAATCTGAGGTTACTGAGGTATTCTCCATTAACCCTTACTCCCACCTGTTCCAATCCAACGTTCTGAATACTTCTTGTAAACATGCTGTGAATAACATTGGAGAGATTGTGTCTCCTTGTCTGACACCCTTCCTTATAGGTATTTTACTGCTCTCCTTATGGAGGATGATGGTAGCTGTGGACCCATTGTAGATATCCTCTAGTATTCTTACATAATGCTCATCTACCCCTGGTTCCGTAATGCCTGAATGACTGCTGAGGTTTCGACCGAGTCAAATGCTTTCTCATAATCTATGAAGGCTATATATAGGGGTTCAGTATACTCAGCGCACTTCTCTATCACCTGATTGATCGTGTGAATATGGTCCATTGTTGAATAACCTTTACGGAACCCTGCTTGTTCTTTAGGTTGACTGAAATCTAAGGTTGCAGAAATTCTGTTAGCGATTACCTTGGTAAGTACCTTGTAGACGACTGACAGTAAGCTGATCGGCCTGTAATTTTTCAAGTCCTTCATGTCGCCTTTCTTATGGATTAGGATGATGTTCGCGTTCTTCCAAGATTCCGGTACACTTGCGGTCATTAGGCATTGCGTATACAGGTTTGCCAGTTTTTCAAGTACAATTTCTCCATCCTTCAAGAGGTCTGCTGTTATCTGATCCCACCAGGTGCTTTGCCCCCTTTCATTTCTTTCAAAGCCTTCCTTACTTCTTCTGCCGTTACTGGTGGGATGTCTATCTCCTCTGAACTACTTTCTCGTTCGGCATTATCCTGGATGTCCCGGCTACTTCTTCTACTTCTTCTTCGGCTACTGTGACTATTTTATCCCTATTTGTGATGACATTGCCTTGCTTGTCTTTAAGTGCATACATCTGATTTTTCCCCACGCCAAGACGCCTCTTCACTGCTTTCAGGCTACCTCCGTTCTTTACAGCGTATTCGATCCTCTCCATATTATACTTCCGTATGTCAGCTGTCTTACGCTTATTGATTAACTTCGAAAGCTCCGCTAGTTCTATTCTGTCAGCTGGGGTGGAGATTGTCATGGTTTGCCGTTTCCTAATTAGATCTTTCGTCTCCTGGGAAAGTTTACCAGTATCCTGTCTAGCCATCGTGCCCCCGACTTCTACTGCACACTCCGTGATAATGCGTGTAAGGTTGTCGCTGGCTTCCTGTGTCGTAAACTCTGCTTCCTCGGTAAGAGCTGAATATCGGTTCTGCAGCGCGATCCTGAATTCTTCTACTTTACGTCTTACTGTTAGCTCATTAATCGGCTTCTTTCGTACTAGCTTGTTACGGTCCCTCCTCAAATCTAGCCTAATTCGAGATCTTACCATACGGTGGTCACTACACCTTACCCTTCCGAGCACTTCCACATCCTGCACGACGCCAGGGTTATCGCATAATATGAAGTCTATTTCATTTTTATGCTCCCCATTCGGGCTCCTCCAGGTCCACTTCCGGCTCTCCCGTTTGCAGAAGAAGGTATTCATATGCGTCCTGCGAGTACTGATCGGTAATTAACCACTAAGCGGGCCGCTCCCACGTCGGGACCAGAAGGCCAAGCCTCACAGCCATGTCGTGAGCCTGCTGGACAGACCGGAATTGATCGTCCAGGTCCGAACTGCGAAGTGCAGCCTCCCGCCTGGACGCGTCCCTGACCGCCGTTCCGGCGTGGTCAATGCTTGGGAAGAAATTCATAAAAAGCTTTATTATCCTTTCCTAAAGAAAGCTGAGGGAAGCGCTGAAAACTTGCTGGGATCAAACTGCGTCAAAAGTGCGTCGAAACCTTCGCTAAAGGTGCGTCCAGCCTTCGCTGAAAGTGCGTCCAATCGATCATCAAATCTTCACAGACCCAAATCGCAAACGAAGAACGAACCCATAAGACGAGTAAAACGCATCTACGAATGATCCAAATGTATACCGATACGTGGTTAATGAGATAAAGGTATGCTGTTGTACTCCTTCATAATCGATGCGTGTAATGTCTCATCTAGAGCCGTTCCTTTTTCGCGATTTTGGTGCGGGCATCCGGTGCGGGCATCCGGGAGAAAGCGGCGCAGCTGGCGGACCGGGCGCACTTGGCTGTGCCTGCAGTGGGTCCCCGCCCACATCGGGCTGGATGGCAACGAGCGGGCGGACGAGCTGGCCGCCGGGGCACACGCGCTGCCTCCCTCGGACATGGTGGCCCAGGCGGCAGCGGACGACGCCCGCCTGCTCATCCAGCGACACCTCCGGACCAGGCATCCAGACCCGCGGCTGCGTGTCGGAGGGGGCCGCCGCCTGTGCGGGCATCACGCCTGCCTCGTCGACTGCGCTCGGCCGTCCTGCGCCTCCGCGTGGGGGACGCGTGGACGGCAGAGCGGAAACACCGACTGGGGCGGGTGGCCAGCCCCGCCTGCACTCACTGCCGAGCGCCCGTGCAGTCCCTGCCGCATGTACTGTACGAGTGCCCCAAGTTTGCGGCAGGGCGGGCGGAGCTTCTGGCCGTGCTACGAGGAGTGCGGCCGCTCGAGGAACTGCTTTGGCCCCCAGGCAGTGCCAGGGAGCGGGACCAAGTGCTCGAGGCCCTGGGTGCATACCTGGGTGCCTCGGGGCTCCACAGCGCACTCCGCTACAACACCATGTAACCGCCCAGGTTGCAGTGGAGTGCTGCTGCTGGTGCAGCTTTTCGTGTGTGTGTATGTGTGTGTGTGTGTGTGCGCGCGTGTATTGTGTGTGGTGGTCTTTTCTGCTCACCATTGTGTGTTCTGTTCTGTACCATGTCTTATGTGTATATATCTAGTGTTTATATGTATTGTCCTTTGCTCAATTGTTTAACTCCTCGTTTTTTTTTTTCCTATACGTTGATATATGTTCCTTTTAACTTGCTATGTGTTAAATATGATTCATGTTAACCCTCCTTTGCCCTATGCCCCTATTCCTATGTACTCTTTCCTCCCTATCCCGCCTCCCCTACACCAGCCGGCGTTCCAGTGTCCGCCCCTCGGCGAGGCAATTTGACGCCTGCTCTTCCTTTCTTTCTATAGAACAATAAGTACGTACATACATAAGCGTGTTGACGCAACCGAAGCCCGGTTTCACTCAGGCGCGTGTGTCCAGACATGTTATCAGAGCTTTTCGGTCGACCAACCTGTCTATGAAGAAATGCATTAGTTTTCTGACAGGACGCCATCTGTCCCCCTAAGAAAGGAAAAACTGGGGCGCACCGGTGGTTGATGTTGTATTGGAGAGTCCCTGCGTGTTTTTGTGTCGACCGCTGTGCCTGTGGCTCAGCGGTTAGTCAAGAAATTATCAAATATTAGAACGATTTCGTTTCGTTCGCCTGTACATTCGTTTGGCCCTGAGACAAAGGCACTCTAGCCCTGTGTCGAAGTCTGCTATTCGTGGACACAGCGGAACGCAATGGTTGCAAGCTCCCGACGAGCTTCGAATGGCAGAATCTTGATATCCAGTGATACATTGCTCCGGCAAGGGCCTTAGGATTCAAATTCGGGTAACCGATCGGGTGACCGGCCGGTCATGCATCCCAATGACCGAAGGTCACCCGGGAAGCTGAAGGAACCGGGCAGTGAGTTCATTTCTAAACAGGCCGGAATGTGGTCGTTTCTGTTTAGATGGGATTGCGCGCAGCTATATAAGGCACCGCGACACAACGGTATGAGTCAATGACGGAGAGAACTGGTCTGAGCCAAGGGCCACCGGCTCGTTTCATCCCGTACTTTTGGTGCTCCAGCTTTGCCAAAGCAAGTGGTGTGCATCAAAACCACCAGTAATTACCCACGAGCTAGTCGCTGTGTTTAATATGTCCTCCATCGTCTTGAGATGAAAGCGAGGTGACAAGAAACCGAAAGCTTTCTTAGTGGCACCGATGGCGTCCTGTCGATAAATTAGGGCCGCCTGCGCAATTGAGATGCGAAGAGGGAAGAAACAGGGGTACTGGTGATCACCACTAGCTTTAACTTGGCTTTCGTTAGCCCGTAACTACCCTTCCCCCGCTTCCTGTTTACATCTTTTTCTCTTCCTCCGCGCCCTCTCCCTGCCTGCCAACCTTTTCACTTTCGCCTATTCTTTGTTTCCCGCCTTTGGTTTTATCATCTTTTTCTTCTTTCAGTAGCTGTGGCCATGCGCAATTTTCTTGCACCTTTAATGTGTCAGTTCATTTAATTTTGTTTCCATCTAGGTTCAGCGCTTCAATTTCTTTAAAATCCCCGTATTAATCCTCTCGCTAAGGCAATCTTTCTGGATAATAGCCGACATACCACAGCCACCACCTCCACCCCTCCGGCAGGTTAGGTCCACCTCTTTATCATTCTAAGTGGTGCTGTGGAGACCCTCAGCAGCCAAACTTGGCCACTGGCACCGTACTGAAGACCGTATAGACGAAGCGGCGAGGGCCGCTTCCGATTGCGGATGCTGTTCAACATGGTAGTCGCTGCCGCAATCTCCTTGGTGCAATCAAAGATGTTAGGGGCGAAGCCCATTAGGGGCTCGACCTGTCGGCGCCTCCTGTCCTCGTCGTCGTATCATGTAGTCACGGTACTAAAACACCGGAACAATCGTTTACCAACGCCTCGCGCTAGGACGTTACGCGTACTAAAAGAACACACCGGGATTTTCCAACGCCTCGCGCTAGATCGCTTCGTGTGCTTCAAAGACACGATACTTTTACAGCAAAGCTGTATACCTCGACCCCCCGAACGGTTTCATCTCCGTGGGAAAAAAAAACACCGAGGCGCCCTCATACACTCATACACTGCATGCTTCGCCCTCCCCGGGTTTCACGTTAGCGCAGATGGCCCTTTTTTTTTTTTTTTTTTTGCCGCCTGTCGACAGGCGAGTTAGACCACTGGTGCCTGCGCCCGCCATCCTACCCTGAACTGAGTCTTGAGTCCTGGAAGACGCTTGCCATTCCGCGTGACGCCGACGGCAACTACAGCCGGTGCATGGTACGGAACCCACCGCAAGGCGGCCCTTCGGCCCATGTCGTGCCTTGCAGCGAATGAGAGTTCAACCTGGGCGACTATGGCAACAGGTTGTCAGCGAATCGAGCCTTGCGTGCCACCGAAGTTACGTCACGGACATTGCATCCCCCGTAAACTTCGCCGCGGCTGTCGGTGCACTTCCAGTGGCCGGCGCAGCTGCCGACCGTACCGTTGTGCAGGTTGTTGCTCTGCTCCTTACCCTCATCGGTCTCACGCTCGATTTCAGTACTTTCGCCGCGACGCAGGCCGTGGTGGCCGCCACGTCAAGGTCTGCCTTCGTGCAATACGCCATCCTCTACGAAGTAACGACCCTGTCCCGAAGGTGCTCCGCAGCGCCGGCGTTCTCGACCATCTTCGTGCCCATCTTCGTCTTTCCGGTCGACACCTTCAAGCTCAGCTGGTACTGGTCACTCCTCGTTGTTGCCGCGCTGAGCTCGGTGCTGCTTGCCACGTTCTATGTGCTGGAGAAGTCGCCGCTGTGGTTGTTGGAGGCGCAAAACACCGAGAAAGCTGAGCGCGCAGTCAAGGCAGCGAGCTTCAACGCAATCTCCCCGCCCAAGTGCCGCGAATTGTTCAGGAAGCAGCTTCTGAGCATGGTCAGCATGCCACAGCGAGAGAACATGCAGCGAGCTCGATCTTTATACCGAAGAACAGGCATTCCGGTCAGCAGCTACATACGCGTCGGGATAGCATTGGTACCAATGTTCCTGGCGCTGTTTCCGCTTCTCCAAGCGGGCCGATTCCTGGAAAAGGCTGTGGTGACATCTGCGCTGGTCCGCGCCACGGCTTGCGCTTTTCCCTTCCTTCATTTCGATGAACTCCCGTTTTTGGGGAGTGTGCTGGTGGTGATCGTGCGTCTCTCTATCAGCGTATATTAGGGGCGATTGTAAGTTATTTGTCGACAAGTCTCTACCCAACACTGGCTCGGTGCTTCGGACTGCGAACGTGCTTTGCCTCATGCCGTCATCGGTAACACTGGCGATTTTAATTTATTCTCCAATGCACTGGCGAACCGTGAGGACATGGGATTTGGCATCATGGCGTTGCTGCTGTCGCTTGCCTCGGTGACCCTAGAAAACCTGGCTTCGAGTCCACCCAGCAGTTTTGAGACTCAAATGTTTTCTTCTGAGTCAGCCGCCATGAAGCAAAGCGTACGTCATCTTGACTATTTCTGCCATAAAAAACAGGCACATACAGTGGTGAGACCTGGAAGTCTGCTGAAACGTCGTTCGGTTCAGAAACCAGCGCCAACACAGCCCTCGCTGCGCGCCAGAGACTAGCTAATCGAGGTAGCTGAATTTAAAAAGCTAAAAGATGTGGAAAACTTTTCAAGGATGTTTGCACCTTTTCAGCATATTTTTTGAGTGTTCAGTTTGGCTTGCATCATATTAAACCACGTTGAACATCTAGACTGCACGTTTCAGTTTGTTGCTGCTGAAGTTAAAAATTCAGGGCCCTTCAACTCTGGGAAAAACGGTGACCCGCGAAGCTGAGTCGTCTTGGCGGCTAATTGTCTTTTAATTTCCGTTTGCGGATTGTTCCGGTAAAAAAAATTGCCGCGTATCTGCTCCTTTCGTTGCAAATGTCGACAAAAGACGATAGTCTTTATCGACTTTGCCAAGTAAATGCGTCCCTTCGTTTTCCCGCTCACCTCTCATGTTGTTCCTCTTGCGTCGCGTTCCTCCCAAAGTAAAGACGCCAAATTTTTGCTTAAATTAGTTTAAATTTACCGCGTTCTACTGCTCCAGGCCGGGTGTCTTGATGCCAACGCTGCCTGCGGTACGGCAGGAGACGCGCGTAAATCCAGGCGCCCTACTTCAACGTTGATAGAACCACGTTGCCGTACACGCAGGCCCCGCAGTCCTAACGTCGATTTATGTGGAACATATCTGGTGGAACCTTTCGTAACTGCTGCTGCTTGAATTCTTAAAATGCCGCCAGAAGCTATAGTGGCGCGGGTGACAGCAGGCGATGGCGGAGGGAATTTTTTTCTGCAGTTGATAAAGTATTTAATTTCTCCAAAATCAAGCAGTATGATTTTTTATAAAGGAACACTGCAAATATCACTTCTGTATTAGTTTGTTGCCTCATATTTGCGTAATGTCTTGCTCTTCTTCAACAATGTTGACAAGTATGAACATTACACCGGACTTATATGGGTAGATACTATATAAGACTATTGCGCAGGCATTGTTTTACTTTGTCCGGGTGGCTGAATCGAGTCACAGACAGACAGACGGACAGACAGACATAGAGACAGACCAAAGTTTCTGGGTTTAAGTAGACTATCGTCTTTAAAAAATGTACAGCCGTTTTCTGTAACCGCACTTCCTTCGTAAATGTCCATGTATCGATAGCAGACAGTAATTCTGCAGCGTTTACAACTTCACTGGGAACTAACATGACAAGTAAATAAAATTCTGCGGAAGGGTGCAGTCGTCTTAGCGGCTGATTGTGATACAATTTCTTCACGGATACATTCCATAACGCCATAGTTTAAGCCCTTTACTCTAATCATATTCCCTACATAGATGGCCGTGCGTCACTGTGCAACCGTGACACAATGTGGAAACGCCAGCTTACAAAGCCCAAGAGTACACTTATTCCCTTAAAGTCGGCTTCACCTCTAAACAGAAACTTTGAAAGACGACTTTTCAGGGGCAACATAAGCCGTCTTGTAAGTACCAAATTATGAAGGACCTATGGATTTTGTTTACTTTTTATGAATTTTTTTTTCTATGCCGGGAGAATATTTTTGAGCGGGGGATAAACTTGCTCCAGAAAGAGTCTGACACGATACCAGCAGACACTGTCGTCAGGGCCAGCCCTAGAACAGATCCGGTGCAAAAGAAAAGAACTGTGAGAATCATCGGACACCATGTTCCTTCGTAGCATTTTGGCTCGAGCTAACGTAAAATACAATTAATATTTCCCTATTCTGATCTTCGACTCCCTTGTTCAACTACTTATGATGGAGTAAATCTTTATTTATTGAACTGCACAGGCGGATGTTATGGCCTCGCCTCGCGGAGGAGGAGGAATCAACTTTTACTGAGCCCCAAAAGAAATCGGTGGTGCACGCTGGCACCAGACGGGGTGGTTCCCTAGTTATGGGACCCATATGTTCCCAGCAGCTCCTGGCCCCTGTCTGTCAGCGCGAGCTGAGTCGGCAGGGCGGGGGTGGTCAACAAGGTCTCCCATCGCTCAAGGGTTGGGGATTGGGGGTGTTGTGGGGAAGGGAAGGAGAGGGAAGGGGGTCTTGAGTTCTGTACACTCTGCCAAGATGTGCTGCAGGGTGCTCCTCTCTCTTTTGCAAAACGGACAGAGCGTATCGTGTTCCGCAGGGTACATGCGGTTCATCAGTACGGGATGCGCAAGCGATCCCGCCTGCGCTCGACGCAGGTAAGTGGCTAGTAGCCACCTTAACGCAGGATCGTCTGTTGTTGCCTAGTCAGTTTGGGGTGCGGTTCCGGCAGTCTGCACCTCTCCTCTCGGTACATCCGGGTAATGTCCCGAAAGCTGGTAACCGGGTGCGGTAGCTCTTCCGGCTCGTGCTCGGCCCGGATGGACATTTCTCGGGCATGGTGGTCGGCGATGGTGTTGCCTGCTACCCGCGAGTGAGCCGGGACCCACACGAGCTCTATGGCTCTTCCCGGTGGCTTGCACTTGGATAGAATGGCTCGGGCCGCGGAGGAGATTACCCCCCCCCCCCCACCCGCGGAAGATTCCGTACGCTGTCTTTGAGTCTGTAACCACGGTGTCCACGCACGGCTGTGCGAGGGCCAGGGCCACGGCCACTTCCTCGGCAACTGCGGGGTCTGTTGTCTTCAGGGACGCGCTGACGATCAGCCGGTCTCTGGACGTAACTACCGCCGCTGCACGGTCGCTGTGTTTTCGGAGCGAGGCGTCCGCGTAGAGGACCCTGGGTTCTCTTCCAGCTTCCGGGCGCCATTGCTTTTGCCCGCGCAGTGCGCCTCTCGTCGTCCTTGCCCGGCGTCATGTTAGGGTGGCTAGAATGTCATGTTCCGGGGAAGGGGTTTGGTCTGAATGCTCATCTTCCAGTCTTCCGGAAGGGCTCGCAATTCCCCTCGCCAAACTGTCCACTCTGTGGGGACCTAGCCACACTGGTCCACTCTATGTGGGCCTGCCCTCAAGATCCCTTTCCCTCTATAGTTAGTGACGAGCAGTGGGAGGGAGCGCTGGGCAGCTCGGACCCAGAGGTCCAGATACTTCTGGTCACCCGCGCTGACAACGTCGCCGCCGGCCTCAAACCGACGGCCACACCGCTCCCGTGAACCCGGTTAAGGCTCAATAAAGTGATCTCTCTCTCTCCGGAAGGGCTGCCTTGATGGGTACTGGCTCGATCTGCCAACCTATCTTGCGTAGGACGGCTCGTCCGTGCTCCGTGTGACTGAGCCGGATTCTCTGGTTCGAAAGGTGGGCTTCGATGAGCTCCTCCACCGTGTTCTGGGCGGCCATGTCTAGCAGTCTTTGCATGGACGAGTATATATGCACTCGCCTCGCGGAAGGCACCCCTAGTCCGGGACTCACTAATTGCTCAGGGGTCGCTGCGTTAGTGCCTCAGTGTTCATATTTAGGGGAAGTAAATTTATGACAAGTAATGAAACTCAGCGTAACTATAGAGTCGTCTGCGATACGCACCTGAACATCAGCAATTTTGCAAACATTTTAAAGTTATGTATTTCCCGCTCTGAAACTAATCGCTTCCCCAATCTATCTTTTTTTCTGCACTGACCGTTAGCAATACAAACACGTTATTTAGCTGCATTATTCCTCAAAAAGTAGTAACAACCAAAAAAAAAAAACGCCTAAAATGACCCAGAAGCGCCGCATATTGTTTCACCACACAGCCGAATGTTAGACATAGCAGATATTATAGCGTTGTAGCAATCGAGAGGAATTTTTCCCCCCGAACCCCGTACATTATTTCACTTTTGCGAATTTTTTTCGCAACGTATACGTTTTCGTCGCAGCCGCGATATTTAAAAAATCGGTTACAAGAATGGAAGATCAAATCCCCTTTCTCAGGAGAGAGACGTTT
Source organism: Haemaphysalis longicornis (assembly GCA_013339765.2). NCBI lineage: Eukaryota > Metazoa > Arthropoda > Arachnida > Ixodida > Ixodidae > Haemaphysalis > Haemaphysalis longicornis. The sequence goes on along the minus strand of CM023456.1, from coordinate 79,718,214 downwards.
AAAGCGCGAAGCTTTCTTTGTGAAAACTGAGTCAAATCAACGTCCATGATACACCCTCCTAGAGTCCAAAATACAAACTGCCAAAGTTCGAAGCCGAAGTCCACTTCAACTCAGCGAAAGTCTAGAGTTATAACGCCCGCGCTAGGAACACGAAGGAAATTCCATACGACCCGAATGCGATGACAGCGCAATCGTAATGACGCCGGTTTCATACCGCGATGGACCCCGGTTTGATTCCGAACAGGGCAAGCGTATTTTTTTCTTTCCAGTTGGCTGCACATATGATAAGATCTCTGATATAAGATAAGAGCTCTGATAAGATCTCTGGACACATGGCGCGTGCGTGAAACCGGGCTTATAATGTGTCGAAACGGTTACTTGAAAATGGCGAAAAACGAACGATTCTAGATAAAAAAATACCCGCATGGATCATCAAGGAGGAGTACAATAGTATGACACCTTTATCTCATAACCACGTATCGGTATACATTTAAATCGTTCGTAGATGCGTTTATTTAGTGCGCGAAAAATCTTCGAATGGGTTCGTTCTTCGTTTGCGATTTGGGTCTTTGAAGGTTTGATGATCGATTGGACGCACTTTCAGCGAAGGTTGGACGCCCTCTTAGCGAACGTTTTGACGCACTTTTGGCGCAGTTTTGATGTCAGAACGCTTTCGCTCTTTTCTCAACTTTTTTTTTTGGAAGAGTTGGTAAAGATGTATATGTACGCGCCCACAAGTGAGCTTGCGCTTTTGGGTAATGAGGCAGAGGTAGTTATTACCGTTGTAGATAGCACAGGATGGAGAGAATTAGTGAGATCACGTATGATGAAGACAGCTACTTAACTGGGCTCCCCAAAGTTCGCAGCCAGATAGCCTAATCAGTTCGGACAGGTTCGGTTCGACGATGACTATAGGATTGGAATTGGATTCATGAGCCCAAACTGGCGAAGAACAGAGATGCGCAACATGACGCCTCTGCCGAAGCTATCTTGACTTCTGCACCGAATGGAGTGAGCTGTGCACACTTGAAAGGCTTGCGCGCACTGGATCCGGGACACCCAGTAATGAACCCAACGCAGGTGGCGTTTCCGTGCTGGTGAGCAATGTGCGGACGGCATCCTCACTATAGGCAACGACTTTCCTATCTGGACATGCAGCCTAAGCGGGGGATCTTGTGACTGACTTCAGCGATGAGCGGTGCGGCTCAGTCGAAGGTACAGTACACCCTTGTCTATAACACTGAGTTTAACTTGAACTGGTTATCTCTCAAAACTGCGGACTCAAACTTGTCACAAAAAACGTTTAGGTCAAAATATATTGTCAAGACTTCAGAATGACACAATAGTTTTCTTCAAATGTTTTTCGGCCGAGGCAATTGATAAGGCTATAAGTACGAAACCTGTGTGTTGCCCTCTGTACGTCGGTGTCAGTGGGGTCTCATCGTCAACCGGTAAAGCTCATTGCGTTCCCGGCTCAGCGCTTTCGGTGGCGCTGGTGGCGGTCGGTGGGACTGGTGGACTTGCACATCACTGTAAGCCAGGCGAGAGACCCGTGGTATAGTTCATGAGTCCCAGATACTCTGAGCGTAGATAACTCGGGCCAGTGCTGAAAAGTGGTTTCATATATTGAACAAAAACACCCGACGTTTCAACGCGAACATGTAACTTGATTGACATCAAAAAGACCACGTATCACCCACCTCCTTTTTGCATATTCGTGTTGAGCGCTCTCAAGGTAGTAGAAACATGCAGGTTATGCATGCATAGTTTAGATGCCTTGTTTCACGCAAAAAAAAAAAAAAAAGCGTTCGCGCACAAAAAAGAAATCACGTGGGGAAGACAGCGCGCTCAGTTTATGTGCAGTCATGCCATGGCGGCTATAGAGTGATGTCACCTACTCTCCATTCCCTGCATCGGCTCGTGTCAGGCCCACGCATACTCCCTTTTGCATCGCGAATAAGGAGGGCGTTTAGTGAAAACGTACTTTGGTACTCTCCTAAACGCTACCTCCGCAATTCTGTGCTTTTTTAATTCTCAAATTGCTCATGTAAAGTCTTCAGCACGGATCTCTAACGCACTCCTAAGGTGACGATGCATTAACCTTCATTTAGCCACCTACATTGCCGGGCGTGATGGATGCGCGCTTTTCTCGCACTTCGAAATTATGATGGTTTCGATTCCCATCTACAGTTCAGAATTTACCCAATTTTCTTTCCATCTCAATTGATTTCATATATACTTGCGCCATTGGCCATTTTGTGAGCTCTGTCGCTCAGCCCCGGCGCAGGATTTTCGACCCGCCGAGTCAACTAATGATTAGAATTTGATCAACTCGCATGGCGATGAAACAAGACATCATCAAGGTGTATTCCTAATTCCTACTCGAAATCCCGAAACAGGGGAAGATGTGGCCATGGTGTCGACATCCGCTGCACTCATTGTGTCTGACTCGAAGACTTAACTCCGCAACAAGGCGGATTACACGCCGCGGTGGCTCAGTGGCTAAGGCGTTGTGCTGCTGAGCATGAGGTCGCGGGTTCGATTCCCGGCCGCGGCGGCCGCTTTTCTGATGGAGGCGAAAACCAAAACGCCCGTGTGTACGAGATTTCGGCGCACGTTAAACATCCCCAGGAGGTCAAAATTAATCCGGAGCACTTCACTACGGCGTGCTTCATCGCCTGCGTTGCGTCGGTGCGTGAAACCCCCACAATCAATCTATAATAGCATGGAACTTACACGTTGACGGCGCGGCCTAAATACGGGCTGATTGCTAAGGCCTGAGGGGATCCCCCCCCCCCCCCCCCCCCCCCCCACCAGTTATAGCAGGGGAGAACTCATTGTACGTCCCGACTCCCCGCACACATTGTACGCTGTGTGCCCCACGGCAGCCACTGCCCCTTTGTTTGTCTTGGCGGCAACAAAAGCCGACGCAACCTTCGTTTTCGCTGAGGAGAGGGAGGAGGTCGAGGGGACACGAGAGGGGGCAAGTTGCTAACATGTGCGTATGAGAGGAGGGATTTTGAACAGGAGGGGAAATAGCCAGTTTATTTTGAGAGTGGGATTTTGAGACAGGCAAAACGGGTTCGGGTTGTTTCGTGATCCACCCCCAAAAATCAACCTATTTTATTCAACAACTGACAATAAAGTTTACCTGATCTGATCGGCCCGCCCGGCGTGTGCAAAATATCCCCCGGGGGTCTAAATTATAGTCCCCCCGCAGTGGCGTAGCCAGGAATATTTTGTGGCCGGGGTGCGTTCGACCAAAATATGGGAGGAAGGAGGCAGGAAGGCAAGGCTTCTTGCGCGTTGTTTTTCAAGCGAAGCTTGAAATAACTGACTTGAACGTGCGATGTGTGTATGCTAAAATGCTAACAGTGAAGCCCAAGACCAAGCTGGTAGTTAAAAATAATGTAAAATTTTGGGAGAAACTCATTTTGCGAACATTTCAAATAATAAATTGTTTGGAAAGCGCAGAAAGGTTTTAGGCGCGTATACCTATGAGAACGAGCACCTCGCCTTCACCGTGTGTTTTTCGTTCGTATTTTCGTAACAGAATGTCTGCTACAACTTTCACAGCGGCAAATTACCCGCTCAGTCAAGATGTCCGGACGCTGTTCAAATGCGTACTGCTACTGCAAGAACCTGGAAGCGCACATCTCCTTACCGCTTGCACTTATGTATGGTCGCTCGCCGGCACCAGTCCCCCAACTTGTTTATAATTAAGGTTCTGCGTTTTCGGATAAATCCGATAAAATCCAAAAAACACTCGTCGGTAAAAATTTTGCGAATTCGGATTTATCCGAAAAAAATATTCCCGCCATCTACACGAATGAAATGATGAGAGGGGCGAAGCTAAAATGCTTATCGGTAATACCGTGAAACATTCGCCCACACATAATATAAAGACTGGACACGTTGTTATAGGTCTTCTTGACGACGCGCACCATCTGAATGAGTGAAGGACATAAGGCGCGTACGTAGCCATGCTCGCGTCTCGGTTTGTAGCGCTGTGGGAAGAGCGCCACGTACCCCCCGTGCGGCCAGAGAGTCGTGGGATCGAAACCGGGCGCCGGCGCGTCAAGACCACCACTCCTCGCTCGCAAAGCTTGAGACTTCCCACCGCTCCGTTGACAAGCCCGTCGACGACGTCGATGTTTGTGGTGATTTGTAGGGCTTGTTTGGGACGATGAGAACCCCCATGGGTAAGTTGGAAAATTTTGGGTGTGTGACATTTGGGCCACCTTGGCCGTCACCTTCTGCAGACCGTCTTGTCTCGTGTACCCCCGGTACGTTGTTGTTGTTGTTGTTGTTGGCCCAAAAAAAAAATGGCTCGTACCCACTCAGGGGGATTGGCCAGGAAATGGGCGCTAACTGGGGGAAGAAAAAAAAACTAATTTGGTTTTAAAAAAAAGAAAAGTGAATAATTCCCGAAAAAAGGTGAGTATGAACGGGAGAAAAAAGATAATAAGTAAACTCCCCGAGGTGCGGTAGCAGATAGAGCTCACCAACTAAAAAATGTCTTCAGCTCGCAGGCGACGAACGACAACCTCTTTTTTCTCCTCTCCTCCTTGTTGGGTAGCAACGAACGTGTTGAACGTTTTGACCTCTTGGGCCCAATGTTTGGTTGGCCAATCCCTAGGGGCATCCTGCCACAATCATCATCAGGGGGATGTACACGGCAGCAACGAGCTCGGGACGGGACAGGGCCCGAGCAAGAGGAGCTTCGCCCCAAAAAACTCCGAATTGAGGGACCGCCCCTGTGAAAACCAGACTACCCTTTATCTTTTCCTGGCATCCTCGAACAAATTTTCCTATTCTATTTTTATGTTTCCACTTTTGTCCGTTCAACTTACGTTTCCAAGCTTGACAAAGGGAGTCGCTTTGGACCCTTATCATGAAAAACAAGATCTCTCCCCACACAGTGACAATAGTCGAACCAAGGTCAAACACTTCTCCCCTTTTTCTGCCACTCCACTTCGGGCCTTTTTCCAGGATAGGTTTTTTTTCCTAGAATTTCATTCGCCCTTCTCTGACCTCATTTCGCTAAAGATTGAACGTTTGAGTAAGCGCAAAGGAACAAGTACAAACGAAGTGGACGGGACACGGCGCTACTATCAACTCGGTTATGTTCACTGTGACGCCCGATTTTATACGGGACGTTACACTGCGAACGAATTCGTTCGCAGTGTACCGTCCCATAATTTTGTATAATCCTGTACCGATCCTGTTCCATAATCCTATATAATAGGACCCGTTAAACAGAATTTTTCAGTAGGGAAAGAAAAGAGCTCTTGTTGAAAAAAACTCCTGTTGACGTCCTCGACTACTGGCGCACTATTGTGGCATTTCTAAAGAGTGGGGAGGCAAAGGGGAAGAAGTGTGACAAGCTGAAAGCGTTTGTGATGACACCTAGCTCTCTGCATGACCTGCTTGTTAAGCTCAGATTCTTAAAAAAACCTCGAACAAAGTGCTCTCAATAATCAAGCAACTAGAAGCTGAATCTACATTTGTGCATGAGGTCTATTCCCTACTCTCTGTGCGCCTGAAGGCACTGTTAAGCCAATGAACCAACGCCTCATGACGAGTTTTTGGGGGGGAAGTCGACTGCATGCTCGACATTGTTTTACGAGGAGAAAACGCTTGTACGCTGTTAACAGCTTCCATGAGTACTACGGTGCTGTAGCCGAGGGAAGGGGGCCAGACCGTCCAACGAAATATTGCGGACGATTTTAAAAACACCAGCGATTCGTTTTGGTATTGGGTGCAGATCCTCAACCCGAACGTGAAGGCAGAACTACCTCACATGTTCGAGATCTACAAGCACTTGTTCACACTGGTCGTGCAGCGAGGGCATGATATTACCCAGCTAGAAAGAGAGTTCCTGGCGTATCAGGCCTAAGTTGTGGGAAAGGGAAAATTTTGGAGCCGCTTCAGTTTTGGCGGATGCATGCTCGAGATTGGCCCCCCCTTTCACGTTGCGCACTGGATTCGCTGGGTCTTCCCATATCTAGTGCGAATGTCGAAAGAGCATTCTCAATGTTTCGCGTGGTCAGCCGGAAGGAGCGTGCTGCGGTGACAGACACTAACATAGGAAAATATGCCTGCATATCTACAAAAAGTTGTAAATGGATGCACCACGAATGTTGCAAATATTGACTCTGCAATAAAGATGTCTCCGCTGTTTGATTTCTTTTATTGTTGTACATGGCATTTGTTAAAGATCAATACTCTCGACCCTAATAATCCGAAAAACTCCGAATTCCGTGTACTCCCAAAGGACGCTCCGAAGAACTCCCGAATTAGCAAAAATAAATAAACTCCGAAAAAGGCCCTCCGAATTTGCTCAGAAATAAACTCCGAATACGTCATACCCTATTTATAATGAAGCACAGCTGCCTTAGCATGAACTACTGTGGAGCGGATTTTGAGTTTCCAAGCGAAGCGAGAAAAGCGAAGCGAGTTTCTGCCTTTTCAGCCAGAGCGGCTACCTCGTATGCACATAGTTCTGCATAGTGAAGAAAGCAAACCCTAGAAACCGATAGACATGCCAAGCCATCAGCTGTGGTCTTCCCATAAGGGCATAACCGCCCCAGGCCGACATGGATTCCCAGGCGCAGTTTCCCCCTCAGTATACTTACTACGAAACTCTATGCTTGCGGCACATTCGTCTAATATGGCAGCGAAGCAAAAGAACGTGTGTCTCCGTCTTTAAGTAATCGCCTTTTTGTTATTTTTCTGTGCTCGTAACGCCACTAAGTAGTACACTCAGCGGAGCACCTTATTGCACTGCTGTTGAACGTGTTGACCTTGTTGCACGTTTCTTAAATTTCGTTCTATTTCTAGTTGTTTAGCTGAACAGACATGGGTTCAGTAGAATGGCGTGAGGCAAATTCAGACTGCTGATTCTAACCAAGAGGGTGGCTACAGAATCAATAGAACAGTGCCGAAAAAAAAAAAAAAAAACAAAGCTCCGCAATAAAGACAATTCTACAGTTTTGTTGATATACCCTCAGATATACCCTCCAGATATACCCTCAGGAGCGCGTAAATAATGCGGAATTTTATCCTCTTCTTTTCCGCACAGGGTGTGATCTTTACCCTCATACGCGGTCAACATTAACTGCGCACACAGCCATCACTAGCGATGAGCAATGGGAGGTATGCTGAGGTATATCTGAATACAAGATGTGCAGAAAGCAATGCTTTTATACAGCAGATTTTATTGAACTGCAGTACTCAGTGAAGGTGATGTCGGTAGGCGAATAAGCATATCAACTGACCAATATGCAGTGACATGTTCTGTCATGTTATTTCACTTTGTACCATAGTAAAGACAATAAATGACAAAATATAAGGCTCAAAGACCCCATGCGTGTCCATGTGAGGCTTTTCCTGCTGTTTCGCCGTTTCGCGGCTGTGATATGTGGGAATCGTGGAGAACCGCGACCTGCGATCCCGAGCCAGCGCGCGCTTCGGGAGAGACGCTTGTGCGCTGAAACCGGTCCGGCGCTCCGCTGGTTCGTCGGCGTCCCCCGAGAGATGGCGCCACCGATGTGTGGGGGGATAGGCGCGCGGGCGCGGGCGGCGCGAGCGTGCGCGCACGGGAGAAAAAAAGTCTCGTCGGAGACCCGGTCGGGGCGAGATCGGCGGAACGCGGCGGTGATGGATACTTGTTCTCAGGTGGGAGCTTTGTTTGTCGCGCGCCGTGAGTGCCTCCTCCCGTTCGCGGTCACGACCCGGACGGCGTGATTCGTGAACGCCGTCGACCCCTTGTGCTCGCATGCTTTGGGATTCCCCAAATAAACGGCTGTGCTTCGGCACTACTGTCTACTGTGTTCTCGTATCGGCGAACCTCGCTGGGCTGCCGTAGCCATGGGAGCCCGCGTGGTGGCCACGCCAAGGCTGGCAAGGTCCCCGAGGAACCCCTCATATATCCCACATGGCGCCCGAACGTGGGTCTCGTATTCGGACGAATTCGAGGTTGCTAGCTCTCCGAGAAATGCGTTGCTGCAGTCGTAGCCCGCTACCCTTTGTCCGGAAGACTTCGGACGAAACGCCTCGCGCCAGTCGGTTGCAGGCAGACAGTTATGATGCCCGATACAGCCGTGACGGCAAATGCGTAAACCTTCCTACACGCACCAGGCGGTGAGTCAGTAGGATACCTCCGAGCACCGCAGTCGCGGCCCGCTTGCGAGACGGGAGGTGCGTAGGCCTTGTTCCAACATGGCGGCGGGTCGCCTTCCTCGTAGCGCCGTCCCCGCGCAGTCGCGCCGGCGGCGCCGGTTGAAGTTTCCCCCAGGCGCGGCGGACACTACCGAGCGAGGGTGCGGTGTTTGGGAGTTCGCAAGCCGCACGATGAGCCCGCCGCTACTGCGCTTCGAGTCCGAGGCGGAGTGTTTGCCGATTTGACGCCTGACAAAGAGCGAGGGGGATCGCTGAAGAATCAGTCTCCTCTCGCTGCGGGGGGAAGCGGGAGCAATGGGACCGTTGTCTCCGCGCTTCCGGAGTGCGTGCGTCTCGATGCCGTGAAGTCTCCGCTCGAGATTGCGTTTAGGCAGTAAGAGCTTCGCGCGGCTCGGCAGCGGGCTCGTTGGTCGCGAAAATCGCCAGTCTTAGTAAGAGACGGACTCTCAGGCGACCTATACCGGTGATGTGCGCCCGTAAGCCGCTGGTATTGCGGTTGGCGCTGGCTCTACGGCAGCTTGTATTGCTGCGAGTGAGTTGCAGGAGCCCGCCTGCTTGATGCTGACGCTGCTTTGCCGACCAACGCACCAGGCCGAAATAGCTCGGACGGGCGTTTCGATGCCGACAACCCGTAATAGTCAGGCGAGCTGCCTCCAGGCGGGGGTGGCTGCTGGAGCACAGTTGCCGGACTCGTGATTCCGCGAGCAAGCGAACGTGCAAGGGGGAGTCCTCTCGGGCATCTTTGTTACCCTATTTGGCGAGATCGTCGATAAGGTTTCCGGCCAGTCACAGGAGATTGCGGAGTCCCGCTGCTCCCCACGTCAAGTTTGGGAATCGTTTAAACTGGACGGTGAGAGCGAGACCTGCAAACGGATACCACCGGGAGCCACGCCAGTCACCACTGCCACGGACAGCGAGGATGGCCTGCTGAACCACCGGCGGGGCCGAGCGCGGCCCGCGGAGCTACCGCCAGTTGCTGCTCCGGCCTGCCGGGCGGCAGCCAACCGTTCGGGAGGACCTGCGGCCGAAGCGGCCACGGAACCCAGGAGGCGGCGGGATCTGGCGCCTACGCGAGCGGCGCGAGCCTTCGGGCAGCCGCAGTGGGCGCGGCCGTTCCTGTTGCCGCCTCGAGCTGGGAGTGGGGGTCGCATCATGGCGCGACCCCGGCGTTCGTCGGCTGCGGCTGCAGGCTACCCCCGGGCCTGCCAACCTGCTGTGCTGCCCAACCGCGAGAGACTTGGAACCATTGCAATGTGTTTGCGGGTTTGTGAGGCGAGCATCGCGACGGCGGCATCGTGTGGCGAACCTTGGTGTGGACTGGCATGGGAGTGGCGTTCGGTGGCTGTTTTTCTGACTTGAGACGTTTACGAGTGTGGTGCACCGTGGCGTCACTCGAGCTCAAGTGGCGTCCAGTTTTAGGGGGGAGGAGTGTGGGGAAACGTGGAGAACCGCGACCTGCGATCCCGAGCCAGCGCGCGCTTCGGGAGAGACGCTTGTGCGCTGAAACCGGTCCGGCGCTCCGCTGGTTCGTCGGCGTCCCCCGAGAGATGGCGCCACCGATGTGTGCGGGGATAGGCGCGCGGGCGCGGGCGGCGCGAGCGTGCGCGCACGGGAGAAAAAAAAAGTCTCGTCGGAGACCCGGTCGGGGCGAGATCGGCGGAACGCGGCGGTGATGGATACTTGTGTCTCAGGTGGGAGCTTTGTTTGTCGCGCGCCGTGAGTGCCTGCCTCCCGTTCGCGGGCACGACCCGGACGGCGTGATTCGTGAACGCCGTCGAGCCCTTTTGCTCGCATGCTTTGGGATTCCCCCAAAAAAACGGCTGTGCTTCGGCACTACTGTCTACTGTGTTCTCGTATCGGCGAACCTCGCTGGGCTGCCGTAGGCATGGGAGCCCGCGTGGTTGACACGCCGGGAGCTAGCGTGGGGGCCTACCCAGAGGCTGGCAGGTCCCCGAGGAAACCCCCCCATATATCCCACAGATATCATGCCACAAAACAGCACGACCGCCTCGATCGGCTCGCGGCGGGTTCCCGGCGCAGCTCGGTGCATTCGGCGCGAAATGCTGCAGAAAGTATTCGGAGCTGTGTATGTTTACATGTACAGCATCTCGAGCGGCCACAGGGATCAGACGTTGGCTTAGTCTTTGTTTTCAGTTTTGCGTGAACGCGTCCTTAAAACTGGGGTTCCGCGCCTGCAGGAGGCTTCAGGAGGTTCTTCAGACGACTTCAAACGCACGCAAACCTGACATGAAAAATTTCGTGGGGGCGCGTGTCCCCTCCCCCTCCCACCACCCCTGGCTACGCCCTGGTACCACTTACAGAGCAGCTGATAGCCTACCCGGCTTTCACTGCCATTCTGGACTCGACTTTTCGAACTATTCTATTATTCGGACCTGGTTTCCACCGTGTTTTGACATTCGTCGGCAGCTGTACTCGCATATGGTTGAAACGCATTCGAGTGAGATTAGGCTTATTACTTTAACCTACATACGATGAGCTTACGCTTGTGCATATTACTTCCCAAGTTAAGAACAGCAGTCGCCCATCTAGTGCATCACTCCGCCGAAGTGATGGACCCGTGACGTCAACGCGCGTGCGCGTTTTGTAAGGAGCTAGATTAAGCGTAGGGCGTGACATCGTCTGCTTTATATCGCGTAGTTTTTTTGTAGTCGCGGCAGTAGTTTGCAAGCAGATAAAGTCCGAAAATTCACGGAAACGACTCGTTTCACGTTACTCCGCTGCTCGGAGTAATATGGCTGCGGTGAGGAAGCCCAGTGTCGGTAAGGAACTACCCCTATTATTTTCATCGATCACCTCACTTGTTTACAAGTGGAAATTTGAGCGCAAAAATTCGACAAAACACAGAAAGACCGGGCGGGACTAGCGCTCTCCCGTTAGTCCCGTCTGGTCTTTCTGTGTCTTTGTCGAATTTTCGCGCTCAAATTTCCACTTGTAAACATGAACCAACTAGCCCAACAACAAGTTCTATTAAGTCACCTCACTTGGTAGGCACGCGTCCGTGGAGTATCTGAAGACATAAATAAATCCGACTATCATTCTCACTCGGTGATATCCATCGCGGCCGTGCAATAAGACAAGTGCTGTTTTTTTACTGAACATACCAAAAAGGAATTACACCTTTCCTTCTATAGTTCCATAAATGCATACATATATAGAGGTGCCGCAAAGATGGAAACAGACCAACAACCGCTCATGAGGGAAGACTTTACGGCTCACACATGCGACGCGAGTTTGAAATTCGAGCGCTATGGCGAGTTGACGTCATCCGTGCTGAAGCAACGTGGCAAAGGAGCGGCTGTCTGACGATAAAAGTGCTGCGCATCCAGTACCGGTTTTTCCTTTGCTCGTTCTAACAAAAATTATGAACCCACTCACCCAATAGCAAGCATTCTTGAGCAATGTGCCGGATACGGGCCACACTGTGCGTAATTCGCCACAATTTTCCCGTTAACTCAGGCTCGGTATAAAACATTGACCCAAACAACCGCTCTGCTAGCATCGAAAGTAGGATTTATTTCGTCATACCGCAGAAAACTAGGGAAAGGGGAACCCCCGGGTTTCTACTTAAACACTAGCAAGTACCCGCCGCGGTGGCTCAGTGGCTAAGGCGTTGCGCTGCGAGCACGAGGTGCGGGTTCGATTCCCGGCCGCGGCGGCCGCTTTTCTGATGGAGGCGAAAAACAAAAAAAGCCCGTGTGTACGAGATTTCGGCGCACGTTAAAAATCCCCAGGTGGTCAAAATTAATCCGGAGCCCTCACTACGGCGCGCCTCATCGCCTGCCTTGCGTCGGCGCGTTAAACCCCACAATCAATCAATCAATCAACACTAGCAAAATCTGCCGCCGTGGAAAGAAGACCACTGTGCATACCAGTGCCACAGCGGATTACGTTTGGCAAAAACTTTTGCACTGATGGGATGCCTGACTCGGTGGCGCAACGGTAGCGCGTCTGACTCCAGATCAGAAGGTTGCGTGTTCGAATCACGTCCGGGTCATTTTTTTTTTTTTTTTCTGACAGGGTTCTCTTTATTAGCAATGTTGTTAGTATTATTATGGGGACTATAGTTCATACCACAACCTAGGTGCAGCAATGTGGAGGCTGCATTGTTGTCAACAGTGCGCTCACTGTGGCCGCCTAACTCACTGTGAAGAGGGTCCTGAAA